>JBAPLJ010002055.1:1326342-2652684 GCA_037832345.1 Rhizophora mangle
GTCTGGTTGAATATCAGCAAACTTGATCGTCCTTGGTGTGTAAGTTGCCAACCAACTCATCATCTCCACCTCAAAGCTGTCCGAGTGGGGCTGCCATACAAGCTTGTGAACATATAGGCTAATGAACCAGTGCAGGGCAGCAGTAGTTGAAGCACTGAAGAATATGACAGAAGATGCAACTGCACCTTTGAAGATGACATTCAGATCAGGACCTGTCATAAAGGTTATGACAGGACCCAAGGATACGGAGAGAAAGCAGGTTGAAAGAGAGAGCAGTTTTACTTTCTTGATGATTGATGAGATCGGCCCATAATAAACCACCCCAGTGTCTGTCTCATCGCCCACAGCTTCTTTTCCCCTATGAGGTCCAATACTAATCCTATTGTCATCCTCTGTTGAGGTAGCTTGAGATGCCCATCTTTTCTGCGTAGAAGCAAGCTGGATGGCATGGTTGAAGTTGGGCTTTGCACTATGAGTGTGCAGCCATGCACCAAACCTAGAAGGATTGCAACCTACAGTACAGAGAAAATTAGTAACAATAAGTATATGTATAGGGCATTCCGTTAGAATAGGCAACTAATTATAAAAGGCCTTGAACATATGCTTCAACATTTGCACGCTGGAAGGTCAGACCAAAGCAGTCGTTATTATGATATACAAAATGGCAACAGATACCCAAAAAGAGAAGGTTGGGCAAAAAACAGTTGTGCAAGCAATTGTCGAAAAGTTTTCTAGTCTGAAAAGTAAAAGAAAAAATAAGGAATTTCACAAACAAGCTTGACGAGATGAGGTCTCCTTGACCAATTCCAGGTGGTGGCAATAGATATCTCCTGATTGGAACCACCACAACTGGTAACACAAAAAATTTTGCCCTCCTGAACAAAGATCACGGTGTATCCCACTCGCAGGTTTATGAGATCAACCCAGAAGGAACTTTAGTGATAGCCGGGGAGGGGCACGGCTTGCATTCATTATCGTAGGAAAACAAAAGAACATATTTGATAGAGGTAAGGCACATGGGAACCTGGACAAACATCATAACTAAACTACAGGCAACGTGCATTTAAATAGTTCTAATTTGCTGAGGGTCCTGTGACCAAAGTTCAAAACAATGCATAACAAGTTGATTCTGTTTTTAAATAGCACCGGAAGATTGAAGTCATGCGTGTATGGCAAACAAATTGACGCTTCTAGTATGTTCCATGTGGATGGTGGCATAGACATTAGGCGAAGCAGAAGCATGCTTATTAATTGGAGTAAGTCAATTTCGACCAAGAACCCCAGACTAAGTCGCTTATCAGCATTGAGCTCTACTCTTTCGTGAAAGATTTGAAAATGCCTGTAGAAACTAGATTGGTTTAAGCAGCATAGAACAAAACATAGGTGCAAGGGAATGGAGCTCAAGCAAAAGATGAAGAAGAAATGAAGGTGCTTTCTTTCTTAGCCCCTCACGCTTGACAAATACTCTTTACCAGGCAGAGAAATAGCACTGGCCAAATTCAACGAAATCAAGATCCCTGACCAGCCGTAGATAATTAGATATACCCAACGGCCCACACTTAACAAACAAAAAAAGGATGCTTTGTTCTTTCGATTTTTCCACAAAATGGTGACACCCCAGGAGATATAAGCAAACAAATTGGATGGATAACTAGACAAATTGTTGGCAAGGGAACAAGCGAAGGTGGGAAGAGAAAGAAACCTGAGAGGAAGTTATCGGAAGAGAGGCGTTTCGTTTCGGATCGAAAGCAGAATTTTAGAAAAATAAAAGAAATTTTAGAAAAATAAAACAAACAGAAACAGGATGCTTTGTTCTTTCGAAGAGAAAGAAACCTGAGAGGCGTTTAAAATAAAAGAATTTTTAGAAAAATAAAAAATAAGGGGCGGGGCATTCCGAGAATTGAACTCGGGACCTCTCGCACCCTAAGCGAGAATCATGCCACTAGACCAAATGCCCATGTCTTTTATGATTGTGAAACACTTTATTATTCTAAAGATTAGTTTTACGACCCAAAACAGAATATTATTATTATTCTTTTCTTATTATTCTTTTCTGAGAAATTCAAGAGGTGGCTATCAAGAGCAGAGAAGAAAGAAAGTGGAGATTGGGATACATATTCCAATTTCTAAATAAAATTTGGAAAATATATATATATATATATATATATATATATATATATATATATATACACATATAATTAAATAACAAAGGTTGAAAAATCTATTTTTATTTACCGTCTAGCTTTTTTTTTTCTCTCTCCTTATATAAACTTAATTAGTTCTAAAATCTGAAACAAAACAAAGATAATTGTTTTCCTTTTGGAGGACATTTAAAGAGAGTTTTATCTTTTTTCTGTTGTTTCATTTGTTCCTCTGTAAGCTTGAATGAAAATGGCGGCAATCTTAAGCTCTTTCCTCCAGCCATGGCTTCAGGCTTGAGGCGAGTCAAAGATTTGCCAATCTCGTTGTCCCAACAATATTTTGAGATGCCCATCTAGCCCGGTCGGGTCAAATCCAGATTTTCAGATTGCCATCTCGTTGTCTTTCTATATATATACATGTGCTCATTTATGTAACAATGATGTTTGCAAATTCCTAGGCTGTAACAATAATGCTTGCGAATTCCTGAAACCAAATAATTTAAGGAATATATGGAATTCTTATTTTTGGTGCTTTTCATAAAAAAAAATTATGTATTTGGACAATAGTTTACTTACCCCCACGTTCCTATCTACTCAAAATACAAGCCGCTGCAAGAACAGCAATTGGCTAACCATACAAATAGGCAACAGTTGAGACTAACAACAACTTCAGGAAATTATGGATGTTCCTCACTGAAATCGTGAGGCTTTCTTGGCTTGGTTTCTGCAAATATTAATAACATAACATGTACATTAGAATGAGAGACACTGTTGAGACCGCTTAGGATAAGCAATCAGGAGTCACCTTGGTTTCCCAGGAAAGCATTGAAAATAATAGGTGGATAGACTGTCCAGCTTAGATCTTCTTCTTTAATTCTGTTTTAGTAATTTTATTTTTCCTTAAAATATTAATCCGTCTAGCTCATTAACAACGATCCTTTATCCACTTGTGCAACCAAGTGCAAAGTGCTGTTTGACATGGGCGTTTTTCAGACCCATGGAATTTGGTAATTTATAGGTTAAAAGTGAAATTCCTTAGTATAATATTGGGAGATTTTTATTATTTTACTTTTTTTGTTAGTCCGCTTCAAATTGCTGGAAAGTTGGAGACGTCAATCTCATCTCATAATGCTTAAAAATCTTTCACTCTTTAGAAAGTTCAATCTTCAATAAAAATTTATTTATTTAAAAATTTAAATTATTAAATATAATTAATAATATCAATTATATATTATATTTTACACATATATTTTACATAAAATTTTATTAAATTGAAATATTAAAAAAAAAAAAAAATATATATATATATATATATATTTATAAAAAATTATAATTAAAAATTAGAATAAAATTACTCTAAATTAAAAGTATAACATATTATATTTTAATTAAATTTAAAATCGAAAAATTTAATTTACACAGGTAAAACATTGTTTGCATGAAAAAAACAAAAATCAATTAAACAAAACGCAAGAAGAAAATGACGGGTAATAATTGTTTTTTGAAAAAAAAAAAAAAAGGGGTCAATTCACTTATTAACATGGATATAAAAAATCTTCCGGTTTTTCGTTTTGTTTTTTGCGTTTGACAAATTGACGCTCCAAAGTCCAACTGATATTATTAAAGTTGGTGACCACCGAACACGCCCCGCACGTGTTTACCTGAACTCCGCCGCCCAACATGGGAAAGAACGGCGCCCCCACACAACGTCTCTTTTTCAAATTCTCCATATCCACTTTTTAACCGTTACATTACACTGTTACCTGTCCGGCTGCCCGCATTCTCTCTCTCGCTTCTAGGGTGTTTTTATCCCCTGCCACCACCCCCATCATGCTTCTCCTATGCCTCTCCGTCCACTTCCGCCGCTGTCGCCACCACTCTCTCCGACTTTTTCTTCACCACAAACTCCTCTCCACAGTCACTACGGCATCCTCGGAACCATTACGCCTCCCACTCTCTCACCCGGCCTACATAATTTGGGGATCCAACACCTCTCTTGGGAAAACCCTGGTCTCTACCGGCCTCGCTTCCTCCTTCCTTCTTTCTCCGCCGCAGCACTCCACTGCCTCTGTAAAACGCAAATTTCTTTATCTGAAGCCTGTCCAAACCGGCTTTCCCTCCGATTCCGATTCCCGTTTTGTTTTCACAAAAGTTTCCTCCCTTGCTTCCCACCGAAATCCCTCCGTCACTCTTTTTGCTTCCAATCGGGTCCTCAAATCCTCATTCGCCGCCTCTGGCGTCGATTTCAAGAATCGCGGGATCGATGATTTAAACTTTTACGAGGAAAAGAAGGTTTTAGGGGATAAGGCTGCGGTTTCCGAGTTGAACTGTGAGACGTTGTACGCATGGAGGGATGCGGTTTCGCCGCACTTGGCCGCAGAAAGGGAAACCGGTGTGGTTAGGGATTCTACTGTGGTGCGGGCGCTGGAGAAATGTTTGAGAAGTGGCTTGGAAGGTGAGGGTGAATTGGAGACAATGACTCTCTGTGTGTTGTAGAGACTGCTGGAGGGGTTGCAAGTCCCGGTCCTTCTGGTGCCTTACAATGTGATTTGTACCGGTGCTTGATCCTTCTTTCTTGCTTTGAACTATGTTCCATTCTCACTTGCTCTCTGTGTTTTTTTTTTTTTTTTGTTTTTCTCCTCCCTCACACACACCCACACCCACACGTTTGATTGGGTCATCTGTCAATTCTTTTTTCAAAGACCCATAAAGGCAAAGCCTCCAGAGACCACCAAACCCAAAAAACTATTTTTGGTATTGCGATTACATGAAGTCTAGATGTTCATTTCGAAAGTTTTCATTTAATGATCACAACATATGTTATCGTTGATGTTTTGTCATTAGTGTTTTTAATTTTGATGTACTTCTTTTGTTACATATGATGTTCACTAAAAAAAAAAAAAACCTCTGAAATGCTGAATGTATCTAGAAAAGACTAAGGGGACGTCTTGGAAAAGTTTAGTTTGATGGCATTCTGGCACTGTGACTGGATAAGAGGTGGGCAGCTGTAATTGAGAGTAACGGTGAAACAGAGTGCCTGGCTTACTAGTTCATTCAGTTATGAAAAGTTGCCTAATGGTACTCCTTTGTTGGGTCTAGGGACCTTAAATAACGTGTATAAGCGCAAGTTTTAATAGGAGTCTTTGTTCTTGATTGAGGGATCTTGGTTGTCTAATTAGTCATACTTAAGAGAACACTAATTTTAAACTCTGCAGATTTACATGGTTCACTTTGGTTTTTTTGGGTCTTACCTTTTGCTCCTCCCTGAACTTAAGTTGTAGCTTTGATGCTGTTTTTGGCTCCTGTCATGGAAATGAGCCATATATAATCTAGACATGTGCATATTGTTGCTTATAAAAAAAATAGGCCCCTAGACAAGGTAGGATGGAGGTGACGGATTTGATGGAGTAGCCAAATTCTACTAGTTTTGGACTAAGGATTACTAACAAATTACACAACTGGTGTCACCATGGAGACCAAAAGGTCCCAGTAATTACTCTATAGAAACAACAATGTTGGAAGGGGATATTGGGAAGAATTATAGTGCTTATATTATCCCTGATTCATTTTGTTTCTTAAATATGTTGGCAGGCCTTTCCGGCTGCCTGGTGTTCTTGTGGGAGATGGGCGGCTAGGTGGTATATCTGGAACAATCTCAGCTTATGAGAGCCTAAAAGTTCGAGGTTATGATATTGTTGCTGTTGTTTTTGAAGATCATGGCCTTGTTAATGAGGTGCCATTGCAGTCATATTTGCAAAATAGGTAATTCCAATTATTTTTCTCTTACCAACTTCATCATTTGATGCAATGATGTGTTAACTGCAATCTTTTTATGCATATGTTCTCACTCTCTTGTTGATGTGGTTCTTTGTTCTGCATTGCAACTTTCTCTTTACTTAAGACTGTTTAGTTTATGAAAACAGGATTTTATTTCTTCACTTATCTTTCATTTATCTCCAGGGTGCCTGTGATCGTGCTTCCGCCTATTCCACAGGATAGGTCGAATGACCTGTTGGAATGGTTTGTTGATTCTAGTGAAGCCTTCAACTCTCTGAAGGAAACGTTGCAATCAGCTTTCTCCAAAAGGATACAAAGACTAAATGACATGTCAAACAAAGCAAGGGAAATTTTTTGGTGGCCATTTACTCAGCACAAACTTGTACCAGATGGAACTGTTACTGTAATTGATTCTCGATGTGGCGAGAATTTTGCAGTTTACAAGGTTGGTGTTGTAATGATTAATGAATGTGTGATACACTTTTCTTAAAATTTTTATTTCAAAAGTGCTTTTCTTCCCCATTTTTGGTCACCTGCCATCTATGAGAACAGTTGCTTGAGCTTCATGTCTTTTCTGTTCATTTTTCCTCAAACAGTTAGTTATGGGTGTGAGCCATCAAATGAACTTTTGTACATTTCTTTTCTTTTCTCTCCCGCAGCATTTTCTCTATATTATATGCCCAATGTTGTGTTCCTGCTAAGTTGAAGGCAAAATCTAAAATGCCAACCAAAATTTACCTTTTTTTTTTTCAATTATAGGTCCAGAACAACGAATTTATAACTCAACAATTTGATGCATGTGCTAGTTGGTGGACTCAAGGACCTGACGCTACTCTGCAGGTCAGCCTTATGGTGTTCAGCAATTTTTTTATGCTTGTTAAGCTTTTCTATGTTGATCTTTTATGGTAACTTGATGGGGAAATTTGGCTACATATAGGATGAATGGGTTGGTTTTCAGTTGTGAACAAATTGAAGTAACATGATGCTGAAACTTTACACGTATTTTGCTTGCTTTTCCATAGTGTTTTTCTCTTCTTAGACAATCTTGTTTCTAGTTTCAATTGATAGAGCATCACTCTACAAATTTTATTTAGCCGCACAGGTTTATGGGGGAGCAATTTGATTCTTCACTTTTTCTGAACAATTGCTTATTGCATGCTAATCTCATGGGCAGACATTCCTGTTAAAAATCAGCTGAAGCAATGCAATTAGACATTCCAACCTGAGCATCTTTTAGACAAAACTTTCTTGTTAAGATGGCCCAGGATTTAGGCAGAATATACCCTGCAGGAGTGTACTGTACATGCCTTTGTTGTGTTATGCTTGATCATAATTACTGACAATCCTTGTAGAGCACATGCCAAACATCTGAAGCTGTGCTTTAAGACTTTGGATGCTATGAACTAAGTGGCCAATTGCTTAAACGTTTTTGATGAGTTGAAAATTTTTGTTTTCCACCAATGGTCCAACCGAGTTAGCACCTTTACTAATAGATGCTGGAAAGTGAGTAACAAAAGTGATAAATTTCACTTTTCATTACATTAATCATGTGAGACAAGATGATTAGTTTAAGTCGTCATGGAGAAGGCATAACTTGACTGCATGAATCTCTCATGGGCATGATGAAGAAGGACAACACCTAAAGATGGTTCTAGTGCTAATTTGGCATAAGCCACAGTGTTAACCTTTCTCAGATGGCTTTTGTTTTTGTTGATTCCAAGTTCTAGAGACTAGGTAATATTTGAACTTGAAGATGGTCCTTGATAGGATCTCTACAATGTTGCATTACTGAAAGGGTAAAGATAATGGATGAAAGCTATATCAGATACTTGTGTAGGGGAAAATTTTTTAGGTTATATGTACATCAAAGGATTTTAGACATGAATTTTGCTTCTTATGTTGCACTTAACGTTTGACTTTTTCTGTGGCTGTTGGAAATATTGTCTGGCATCTGAATTGATGGGTCCTTTGACTTCCCCCTTTCTATAAAAACAATACTAGGACACTGCAATGTGACCATAGAGTGGATGCTTGCTATAATCTTGAGTTTAGGTGTTAACTTTTTTAAAATTTTTAACTCTAGAACTCCTTATTTCTGTACATTTTTTCACTTCCCGAAACTATGTAATGACAACTAATCATAAAGTAAAATTTTCAAACTGTTAGGCATCCCATTAGAGAAATTGCTATCAAAAAGTTGATATGTTTAAAACATAATGGCATAAATTTTATTTACATACTAGACATGCAAAGTGTGTAGTCCCACCCTCTGCTTTTGTTTCTCTTTCTTTCTATTTACATCATTTCTGCTAGCTTACATTCTCTCTCTCCTCAGCATGGTGATTTGATGTCTGATTTGTTTAGGTGGTTTCAGACTGAGCTTGCAAGAGACATGGGTTATGCTGCTGCAAGATTTGGTCATGTCATGTTTCCTGAGAATGTTTATGAGCCAGCCTTAGAATGTGCAGAGCGTTTGCTTGAGGGTGTGGGCAAAGGTTGGAATCTATAGACATACATGTGGATGTAATTTGTTCCTGTTTTGATAAAGAGAAAGCCCCTAGTTCTTGTTCTGCCACTTATCTTGATACTTTTCTCGTACAGTTTGACAGTGAAAATGTCTTAGACTTGCCTTCTCATTAAAGCTTGCTTTTGCCCTAGTAATGATACAGATCAATATAACTTTTGAGTCAAGTTCGAGTAAATTTGATTTGTAAAATGTGTTAAAAGTTCTTGGCATTCTGAAACCATATTTTCCCATTTGTATTTGGCAGATGTGAATTATTATACTCGTTGCTTTTGTAGGTTGGGCTTCCAGGGTGTACTTTTCAGATAATGGATCAACAGCAATTGAAATTGCCCTTAAAATGGCATTCCGCAAATTTTGTTCTGATAATGGAATTTCTTTAGGTTACCCAGTTGAAAGATACATTGAGCTTAAGGTTGGTCATGATAATTCAAATCATTTATTAATCTAGCTGTAGAAAGATTGATATTTGATAGTGTGTATCACATCCCAGATTTTTCATTAAGTTAATTAGTTGCCAGAGGTCTTTTGGACCAAATAATTCTAGCATGATGGTCACACTGCATGAGACCTTCTATCATTTGCTTAAGCAATCAGATTTCAACTCTTAATAATGCCATTGGAATATTTTATGAAGGTATTTTTTTTTTTTCCCATGTTCTTTACTTCCATGCATTATTTTATTTTAATTTTTAGTTGGGATCAAAAGTGCTTGATGCCAAGCACAACAGGCCATAATCTGTCAACCAATGCCTAAAGTTTTGATGTGCCACTGTTTAGGCTTCAGTTGCTCTAGGTTGTTTGGATGTTTTCTCGTTTTACATCTCAGTCTAATTTCTGTCATAAGATTGACAAATTGTGTACTTACTATAGTTAGGTTGCAATTTCTTTTGTAAAGTTGCTGGTAACCTATGGGGGGTTTCATTTAGGTACTGGCTCTTAGGGGATCTTATCATGGTGACACCTTGGGTGCAATGGAAGCACAAGCACCATCATCATTTACAGGCTTCCTCCAGCAACCATGGTATGGACAATTTTTTTCCTTACAAGTGTTTCAAAAGCTCTCCAAGCCAACTAATTTAAGAACCTATTTTTTGAGTCAGCCCAATTCATTTCATGCATCCTACCTTTGTGTATTTTTATTGTATTCATTCAGGATTGAGAATTTGAAGGTCATAGCATTACTGAAGCTATTGCACTAAAGCTAGTCAATTGCAGTGATTTTTCATGTAGACTGATGGTTGATTTTATGTTCTACATTATTGTATTGTGGGTAAAGTTGCTTTGTAGTGTTATTTTTTGTTTGAGCCTCTTATGCTGACTGGAGTTATATCCTGGCTGGTTTTAGCTTTCATTTTTTGAGAGAAGAAATTGTTAGGGGACAAGATAACTAGTGAGTGACTGATAGCAATTACTTGGACACTTGGATGGCAAAATGACAATATTATGGTGGACATATCACTTATTCTGCCTTAAGTTCTAATCAAATTTTAGAAATCTCAGGAGAAGTAATGGAATTTTATGTTGCCTGTTTTTGTGTTATTTTTATTTTAGTACTGTTTATGCTAGATTTTTTAGCTAGGCTTGTTGCAATGAAATGAGTGGTGGAATGTGAATCATGCAAGTAGCCAAGAACGCAGTTTACAAAAGATCCATATTTGCTTTCTAAACAATTTGGTTTTGGCTGGATGCTTCTTAGATCCATACAAACTTTTCAGCCTTTGGTCTCTATATACTTGGTTTTCTATTATTGTTTAACAATTCATGATATGATGAGATGGAATGAAATAGTCTGATGTGACAATGATCCCTTATTGTTTCAACTTTATATTTTTTATTTGACATATCATCTTTGGTATGGAAACATTCACGATAACTATTTACTGGTAATTATTTTGTTTGGTGGCTTAAAATTGATTCATTATTGACTAGAAATAGATTGTTTTAGTTGCATGCTGTTAGCATAACCTCATTTGATACTTGGTAAATTTTTGGTTTTATATACAGAAGTTCAGGCACTAAAGGGACTAAATAGTTCATTTTTTTGGTGGATATTAATATTTAGTCTAGAAAATTGCCGAGAGAAACTATCCAATTTCTTGCCTCATTGCTGTTTGCTTTCACGCATTATTACAGGTACACTGGAAGAGGCATTTTTTTGGATCCTCCAATGGCTTTTATGTCCAACAGCATGTGGACTCTTTCACTACCTGATGGGATGCACCCTGAAAATGTTTTTCATGGAGAAATGAGTAAGCAAACTTAGAGTCTTATCTCAATTAAATTTGAGCTTGGTGTCTCAGTTTCCATAGCCATTTAATAATATTTCCTGACATTCTTTGGCTTTAACAGCCTTCAGCTTTCGCAATCAAATTTTTGACAAGAGCAGGGATAAATCAGATCTTGCTACTATTTATTCAGCATACATCTCAGAACAACTCTTGCAATATTCTGGCTTAAAAGGATCTGTCCACATTGGAGCATTGATTATAGAACCAGGCAAGACTGTAGTATTTGTTACTTGCATTTCATTTTATGTTGTGTAATGGTCTAATTTGGATTATATTTGCATCTTTCATCTTTATTTGGACCCGACGATAGTTGGCCTGCACTTTGGCCTTTGCATCACTTCCATTTTCTCAGCAGCCTTTGCTTACTTTCTTGCACCAATGCTTTTACCTTTCTGAAAACTGCAATCTTGCTGCAGTTATACAAGGTGCAGGAGGAATGATAATGATTGATCCACTTTTCCAACGAGTACTTGTTAAGGAGTGTCGAATTAGAAATATTCCGGTTATATTTGATGAGGTCTTTACAGGTTTCTGGCGTCTTGGAGTGGAGGTCAGTTGCACTCCATCACATCTAATTCTTGTTGATATGTTTTCTTGTTCTTTATCTGTTTCTTTCTCATTCTCATCAATTCCTCATTCATCTAAGCTGTTGAGATTTCATTTTTATTTTTACAGGCTGCTGCAGACCTACTTGATTGTGTGCCAGATATAGCCTGTTTTGCAAAGTTGATGACTGGTGGGGTTATACCCTTGGCTGCTACATTGGCCACAGATGCCATATTTAATTCATTCTTTGGAGATTCTAAGGTAGTGTACTAGAGCAGGCTTCCTTTATGCTAAATGCATCAACTTCAGCCTTGTGTGTGATTTATGCATTCCTTTTCACATTGCTACCTGGTGATGCTCTTGACTGGATTAACCCACAATGGAAACAAAGAGGTCAACAGAGCTGATTAATATCTATGTTTAGCGTATGGTGGAGGAGTTGGTCAGTGTGCATTATTGCACTCTCATAGAGTTGTATTCTGGCTGTCCAAAGTGCAACTACTCTTGCAAAATTCTGGTGTTACCTTGCATGGCTGAAAGTGTTTCACTGAACATATTCATATTCTTACAGGAAGAAAGATCCTTTTAGTTAAATCTTTCTGAAGTTTCACTTACTTGACATATTCATTCTGAATTTATCACAGATTTTATGGTAGTTAAATCTTTCTGAAGTTTTTGTAATCTATTTTCCAATGAATCTTGAGCACTATTGTAGGCTTGGCACATTTTACAAGTACAATTTGTGGCAAAGCATATGATGTGTTCCATTCTTAGTGATGAAACAAATGCCTATGCTAATTTAGATATAAATAATCTTGGGTTTTATTGCATTTTCTTCTAAATTATTTTCTTGTACATTGGAAGACTTTTTGAGAAAACCGATCTATTGTGTTTGCTTAGGACATTTTATCACTGCTAAAGTTTCCCTGCACGTGTGTGTTTATTCATGCCTATGCTAAACACATTTTTGTCCACAATGTTGACCTTTTGATGTGTATTTACATTGTTTTGAGTTTGTTTTTAGCTCAAAGCCCTTTTGCACGGACACTCATACTCTGCTCATGCTATGGGGTGCACAGCAGCAGTTAAAGCCATAAAATGGTTTAAAGATCCTCAAACAAACCATAATATTGTTCATGGACAAAGGTTGCTTCAGGAGGTATGTGCAATATGCTCGTATGTTTACTTGCTTCATGATGGCTGAATATCACCATTTGTTAGTATGGTCTTGCCTAGAAAGTATAATAACATACCTTATTTTGAGATATGCCTTTGCCTGCGCATTTAAGTACTGAGAAAACAATTAGACCATAGTGTACTATGGGGATTTGGCCTAATGACACCCCTAGCTGTTGAAGGAATTTGGGTGGGGGGTTTTGACTGTAAATAAAATTTCATTTATCTATAAACATTAGCACCAAAATGACCAAGGACAATCATTGGCAGAACAATTTCCCATAATGCCAACCTGTCAAAAGTTACCGTGCCAAAGAAAAGTTATAATTTGTTTGAGCTTCAGATATGTTTAGAAGTATATAATCTGTTACCTGTCTTCAAATGTAGAATGATAATGGAGATTGTATCACTTGCTCTCTCGCTTAATCAAAATCTTTTTTGCCCTTTTTTGTTTTACCTTTCATTCCCCAAACAGTCTAGGCAGGGAGGGTTGGCATATGCTGCTCGGATCTTGTCATCCTTTTAAGCATATTGTTATTGTTGTCTATATGTTGTTTACATTGCATCTCCCATCTGCAGTTATGGGATGGCAAACTGATGCAACTGATCTCATCACATCCTTCTGTACAAAGAGTTGTTGCATTAGGGACTCTCTTTGCTCTGGAATTACGAGCACAAGGGCCACATGCTGGGTATTGTCCTGTTAATTAACCTTTTAATTTCTTGCTCAATAATTACTTCCATGCTTTGCCATGGTGGCAGGTGGGTTGCTTCTATTTATTTATTTATTTCACATGCACTTCTCCAGCTGTTCTGAAACAACTTTCCTAACAAGATGTTGTAAAGCCTGCTGTTCCATTGCTAGAAAGAAGTTCATGACACATGACTGTTATTGCAATTCCACCACCCCAATTTCTATGCTTTAATCATATTTTCAAGCTAAGTAATGCAAACCATGGGGAAATGTTTCTAATAACATTAAGATGGATGCTTGAGTTCTTTGTGGAGAAGTATAGACAGTTTGAGGCATTGTGCATTCTGGATCCTAGTAGTCACCAATGTAGGAGGCAGAACAAAAGTATTGCCATAATGTTGAATCTCTGGGCTGAAACTTCTTCCACATATTTTCTCATTCATATACGAGCTTCCATTTGAAATCCATGCCGGACTGAAGCAGTTGATCTTTGTACAGGTATGCATCATTATATGCACACTCTCTTGTTCAGAAGCTTCGTGAGGATGGGGTTTACCTGAGGCCACTAGGTAGTGTCATCTATCTCATGTGTGGGCCATGTTCATCTCCTGAAGTCTGCAAGCAACTGCTCACCAAGCTTCATGCAGGACTTGAAGAGTTCTATGTAGCTAAGGAGCGGCAGGTATCCTGCTAGCTATGAATATTTACCATATATATTTGTTAGATGTTCCTGACAGGTTATGGGGATGGAGATGTATTCTCATATCAGCCATCAAAATCTTATGCAAATTTGAAGTCATTTCAAAAGCATAAAAATAAAAAAAAAAAAATGAAAATCAGAATGTATTATTTACTGAAGAGGAATTTTAGCACACAATCAAAATTGATATCTAAGGGGAATTAGTGTAGGTACGTGGACCGGTATAATCTGAAACGCAGAAATCTCCGGATTCATTTAGAATCTTGGCCAACTCAGTAATATCATCAATCCGAATCTACGGAGCAAAGGTAGTCCCTAGATTCTTTTAGTAAAAAAGTTTGGCGTCGCTCAAGAATTCAAACTTGCTATGCCACGCATATGATACAAACGTGTTTTCCTACGGTACTAAATATAATTCATCCTCAGAAAAGCTAGAGTGCTGAAGCATATTGGGGCGCACCGCGGCAACAAGGATGCGGCTGCTCCCCCCATAATCCAATCATGGGAGCAATTGCTATTTGGCATGGTAGTAATGTTTGGAGGACAGAGAAGGAATTGAGTTGGAAAGAGACCAAAGTTGTAGGTCTCACATGGTTAATCGATTAATCTACTTGGGCATTTGACCACTTTGCCCTAAATTTTACATGGGCACCTGTCAATTTAAGAGTGCAAAGTGGACTTTGTGCGTATAAAGTTGAGGTCTTTTTGGTTAAATAAAATGAAGATATTCCTTGCCACACGTTGGAGTAAAGTTATTTTTCATTATAATAGTCCAAAACTCTTAACGGGAATCTCGAGTTAAAAGGACGAACGGGACCAAACATAAAGCAACACATATTGATTGGCAACTTCACTTTTTGTCGAAAGAATGGTATGACTTCGGCAATGACTAGACATTCATTCAGATAACGTTGAAAAACTACGCGAATCAAATAAGCTCTACCAAATAATGAACGGCTCGGATCCAACTAATACCCCCTAACCCACGGACGGTCCAGATGCTTCAGATCAAGACCAAACTTGCGCCCTCCAGAAAAAACAAGTCCGGTGGTACAATCTCCACCGTGGCCGCTATCGGGGTCAATCCTCAGCGCCAGAGCCACCAGAGAGTCAAACACGTTTACTTTATCCACACGCACCAAATCAGTGGACCACAAACTGCGTGATCATTTCCACTTGCTCAGTCGCCAGCCAGAGTACACCAACCAAGACGGAAAATTAAATACCGAGCAAGACAAAATAAAAAATAAAAATAAAAATAAAAAAAACTGATCCATTCAGAAAGCCAAAAAGAAAAGACACTTTCTCTTTTATACGCGGTCTCTTCTTTTTATCTGGCCCTTTTTTTTTTTTTTCAAATTTTTTCTCTCTCCAAGTCAACCTTGTATATTATCACAGAGTTATATCTCTCTCAGGTAATCTTTTTCGCCTCCCACCTTGCCGCTTTTGTTTTCATAATCGTTTGGATGCCGAGAAAATTTTAGTTATTTGTGTAACGGTCGTCTTACTTGAGTATGTTCTTTGTTTATCTTTTGCTGCCATTAGTGAGAACCAGGGTCTGAAAGCTTGAATTAGGGTGCGATTGAGCTTAATTTGAGTTGAATTTTTTTGTTTCAGTTTCGATCTGTTGTTGAAAAGTTTACTATTTGATCGTGTTATATATATATATATATATATATATATATTCTCTTATTTTTGCCAACAGATCTGAATAGGTAGGGTTTGAAAAGCTAAGATGCAAACGAGGTATATGGAGAGGACCAATAGTATGACTAGAGGGAAGCGGAGCGTGGAAGTTGGGGATGAAGACAAGCAACCTGAGCGAAAACGGCCTGCTTTAGCTAGGTAAAGAAAAAGGATACTGTGGCTTCTTGGTGGTTTAACTTGCATTGTGATTTTATTACAGCGTAACTCGTAACCTTGTAACTGTTGCTTCTGTTCCTTCTGGATACTTGTGTTGTAATTTTGCTTTTGTGTAATTTCTGAAAGTAATATGTTTTATTTATGACAATGATAGTCAGTGAAACAATCAATGGCCTTGGAAAAACAGCTATTTCATACTCGTTGCCTGTAAAAAAGTATTGTTTTCAAAATAGCAAAATTTTATCGCGTGTAATCTACATAGCAACGAGTTGCAACATTTCACCTAATAGTTGGAGCAAGAACTGCTAAGAATCTTATCAAAACACATAAAAGGGATTACCATGAGATAGGAAGTGAGTGTTAAATCAAAATAGCAATCAAAAGTCCTTGCCTTTTAAGAAATCAATTGAATAACATAATATTATACCGCCCACCGGTCCCTTATAAAGACATTATGATAGTTGAACTCTTACAGGAGATGTCTTATCCTACGTCTGATTGTCTTATGGTTTCTTACTATTGGTTACATTTAGAGTCCTTGAATTTTGGAATCCCACATACTCCTTTAGCTTCTAGTTTTGTGACTTGTTTTAAAGGGACTGTTCTGACAGGCTGACATGATGTTGATACTACATCAAATAGAATGGAATAAAATTCAACATGCTTTTATTTTTGTATTTGGTAACAACTGTTTCAGGGCAAATTGCTGCAGCGAAATATATTTACATTAACCTCAATTTTAACACAGTCATACACATGATGCAGTGTAATTGTGGAAGCTCTCAAAGTTGACAGTCTGCAGAAGCTCTGCTCATCTATGGAACCCATTCTTCGTAGAGTTGTTAGTTTTTTCTTTTTATTTTTAATTTTTTCCAATTACTTCTATACATTACTTCATTATGAGTAATTGAAATTCATTTATATCTCTCGACAAATGAATATCTCCATCATTGAAGAAGAACTGGGCTGTGAGGTCTTGCTGCAAAGTCAAAAAGAGAATACAGAACCTGTCGCAAGTAACAAGAATAGAAGCTTAGACTTCAAGCTGTAACTAGGAATCTGAAAAACAATATATGACAATACAAATATGAAAGTTAATATAATTACAGTGAAATCTGGGAAAATTTGTGTGCAATTTTGGTTCAAATAAACTAGATAAAAGTGCTTAGATATAAAAGACAACTATGGGTTTAGGATGCTGGTGTTAGATTAAGGTGAAATGGAAATGTTTTTAGGATCATACTAGAGTTCCTAGGACTCATCTAATTGGATTTCACATCACATTAATACATCCTTGACTCATGGCATATCACATTATGCTATGGTCAAAAAGCCAAAAAGTCAGCAATTTTCTGTCAATTTCACTTATCAAATGAGAGACCAAGGCCTTTATAGAATTAGTGGGATCCATTACATGTGGAAGTGCTCTTGTGTGTATTAAGATGTGTAGGAGAGGTCAATGCCTCTGGGAGCTAATATAGTTAGGAAACTATCTTTTTACACACATTAGCACAGTTGGCAAATAATTGTTTGTTAAAAATAAAAACATATTCATATAATATTCCTAGTGATGTCAGTTTTTTAATCTAAACAGTTCAACCACAGCATTATTTTGATTCTTGACTTTTTACAACATGGAGAACTTTTTTATTGCATCTGGCCTTATTGCTTCGTTGCAAATTATGCATAACAGGTAAGTGAGGAAGTGGAGCGTGCTTTGGCAAAAATAGGCACTGCCAGACTAAATGGAAGGTATGACATTTGTTTCATATGAAACTCTCTTGTGGCTCATATAACAGCATTCAGTTCTTTCATGACATGGTGGCCTGATTACAAGTCTGTACTTTTTCAGGACTAAATTTATAGCAATTTATTCTGTGTTTAATGTTTTCCATTTTTCTGTAGTCTGTGTGCTTCACTAATGTTTTCTCTAATATAAAGTCTGTAACTCTACATTTAAGCCTCAAAGTTTTCATTCCAATTTGAGTGGTCTTCTCTGCATTGCCTTGTTTTGTTTGCTTTACAGGTAGTATAGTCTTCTAATACTTAACACCGCAGGTCTTCTCCCAAACAAATTGAAGGCCCAGATGGGAGAAACTTGCAGTTGCACTTTAGGTCTAGGTTGTCTCTTCCTCTTTTTACGGGAGGAAAAGTAGATGGAGAACAGGGTGCTGCAATCCATATTGTTCTTCTTGATGCAAACACTGGCCATGTTGTCACTTCTGGCACTGAAGCCTCTATGAAACTAGATGTTATTGTGCTTGAAGGTGATTTTAACAATGAAGATAATGAAGGCTGGACACAGGAAGAATTTGAAAGCCATGTTGTAAAGGAGCGTGAAGGAAAGAGGCCATTGCTGACTGGGGACCTGCAAGTGACACTTAAGGAAGGGGTGGGGACACTGGGGGATCTCACTTTTACCGATAACTCGAGTTGGATAAGGAGCAGGAAGTTCAGGCTTGGCGTGAAGGTGGCATCTGGATATTGTGAAGGTATGCGCATCCGTGAGGCAAAGACAGAAGCTTTTACTGTTAAAGATCACAGAGGGGAATGTAAGTTTATGTTATGTGTGGTATTTACTCTTCTTATGATTCTTGTCCTGAAAGACCGTTTATAAATTCTTGACTTATTTGTTTGACTAGTGTACAAGAAACACTATCCACCTACATTGCATGATGAGGTGTGGAGATTGGAGAAAATTGGCAAGGATGGTTCATTTCACAAGAGGCTAAATAATAATGAAATATTCACAGTTGAAGAGTTTCTGCGTTTTGCAGTCAAGGATCCCCAAAAACTGCGGAATGTAAGCATAGGGCTTGGTTCATTAGTTTAGTTCTTTAGTTCAAGAGCTTCAGGCTTTGTTCTAGTCTTATAATGTCAATCTGCTGGTGTAGATACTGGGGAGTGGTATGTCAAATAGGATGTGGGAGGCTCTACTAGAGCATGCAAAGACTTGCGTCCTGAGCGGAAAACATTATGTTTACTATCCTGAAGATTCACAAAATATTGGTGTTGTTTTTGACAACATATATCAGTTGACTGGCCTTATCTCAGGGGAGCAGTATTATCGAGCTGATACTCTTTCAGATGAGCAGAAGGTTGGTCTCATGCATGCTTTATAATTACCTTTTGAATGGATTTTATTTTGCTTGTATGCTTATTTTGTTGAGCTGCAGGAGTTTGACCTTCTGATATGTTGATGTGCACCATACTACTATGCTTCCTGAAATAGCTTCAAGCCAATAGTTACAAATTGTGAACTTACTACTTTAATTTTTACTTGTTCATTTTATGTAGCCTATTGAAGATAAAATTTTTCCCAGCTTAATTTGTGAAAAAATGGAGTTGAATTTTTGTTTGCAATTGCAGATATAACTCCATTCCCAATGCGTTGCAACTTGGATAGTGTTCTAAACTAGCATTCTCTTGTGACAATATTGACTTAAGCTGAAACTTGATTAACTTACATTCTCTTGTTTTTGAGAATTCATAAGCAGGTTTACACACCTTAAAAGTTCATTTTCTACTGGGGGTCATCATCTTTGACTTTTAAAATTTATTGAGAAGCCTGCAAACTCTTAGCTTTTTCTGTTGCTTTGCCTTGTTTTTGTCGACTAGTTTTGGTAATATCATTTTGCATGCTTCATTGCTTATTTGAGTCATTAAGATGAAAATAGTTTTTCTCTTTCAAAAATTGTATGTGCAGGTCTTTGTGGATACATTGGTCAAGAAGGCATATGATAATTGGGATCAAGTTGTAGAATATGATGGCAAGTCATTACTGAACTTCAAGCAAAGTAAGAGATCAAGTACCTCAAAGGATAGATCTCAGGTGGGCCAATTAGAATATTCTAATTCCATAGCGCAGCAAACAATGTTACCACAGCTGCCAGCTTCAATTTCTAGTGAGCAGACTTCTGGGAATTCATACCAACTAATTACAGGTAAGTGGTACTGGTTTACGTTTTGTCAAAATTGGAAATGGAGTTTGAGGACAGCATTACTCACAATTGTCTTCCTTCTTTGGTTGGCAATTCTAATATCAGGGTACAATGATAACACTGGAAGCAGGTGTTCTGGTCCATCACACTTCCATAATCCAAATTCCCACACTCAGTTTGATAGCACCTTTTTCACACCACATGCACATATGATGGGCAATTCTCATGAGTCCCAAAACATGAGAAATGATAGCAGTGCTGTTGGTCTTGCCCTGGGCCCTCCACAGTTGTCTTCCATTCAACCATCTAATCTTAATCTTTTTGGCGATTGGGGCAATAGCCGAGACAAGGGAGTTGATGAATTCTTGTCAGAGGAGGAGGAGATTCGCATCCGCAGTCATGAGATGCTTGAAAATGATGATATGCAACACTTGCTCCGACTCTTCAGCATGGGAGGTCATGCCTCCATGAACGTACCTGAAGATCAGTATCAGCTTCCACATTACCCGGCATCTCCAACGCAAATTTTTGATGAGTATCGCACACGACCTGGTAAAGCTTTTGTGAGTTGGCTGAAGGTCAAAGCAGCAATGAGGTGGGGATTCTTTGTCAGGAAGAAGGCAGCTGAGAGGAGGCGGGCACAACTTGTTGAGCTGGATGATGAATAGGTTGGGCTTCTTGGTCCAATGTAAAATTATTTTGAAAGGTGATTCACTTCTTCACCTAGACCAGCAAAGATGTTGTGGTCTGTAGACACGATGAGATTGTTTGTTTTAGGAACCTAGAAGACCTCTGGTGCTTCTGAGATTATAGTAATCATCAGAAGTGTATCGTGTTCAGTTACCTGTACAGTGAGTTGCTTCTTCTTCCTTTTTTTAGGAGAGAGACTTCAATGAATGATCTTTTGCATCAATGGCTTGTGTATGATAGATGGGTTCAGATTCTTGCAGCGTAAATTTGTCTTTTTTGTTAATGACCTCCATTTTATTTTGTTGACTGATTAGAGAACGTACCAACTTTTAGGTGCGACCATCGATTATGTTATGTAGTAAGTATGGTGGTATCTGTTTTCTTTTCTTGTGGGACAATCTTCTTGATAGACATTGACGATTTTCTGATCACTTGACCTAAGGATTGTCCACAGTGTCTGGCTTCAGGACTTTGAAGGGATAAACTTCCTAACCTCCTGATCCAAGCCTTCATTCTTGTTAGGTAAATGCTATTATTAAAAGAAGAGAAAGGATAGCATTTCCTGGTTCTTGCCTAGGAGAGCATTTAGATCTACTCGATTTTTTTCATTTTTTATCATTTTGGTGGACCTCTGATGTCATGAATGGTTCGGTGTTCCAAAGGGTGCTGAAGTGATAAAAATTCCTCGAGCAATTTGGATTTATGAATCCAAAATCTAAAGTAGACTGGCAAGCCTAAATCCAAAATTGCATATCAGATTTAATGAAACCAGGTCGTACCAAGAGCTTCCAAATTGGCCCCGTAAGTATGCCTGACTGGAGGAGGATGCGACGGTGGTTTGTGAGTGTAGGTCAAATTGGTAGAAGAAGTTGGAGCCTACGTCTATAAATGTCAAGTATCTGTAGACGTTTCTTGATTTAATGAAGCACGATCCAGCGCCGCCCCAATTCTGGCCCAAGGTCTTCCATTGTTTTTAGAGCATCAGACTGGAGGAGATCAAAGGCATGCTGAATTAGACAATTGCATAGGTGCACTGTAAGACCTTTGCAATTCTTTACTCAGCTACTGCATAATTCTGGGTTTTAGACTTATAAGTAGATACTGATGCAAGGAGTTGAGCCTCAAAATGGCACCAAAACTTCCAAATGTATGGCCCTTCGTTTTTTTTATTTTATGGTCCAGAAGATGATCTCAAAGAAAGAATGAAAGAATTGTATCGTATCGGGCAAATTACATTGGATTTAAAAAGTAATTGAATGAGTCTCATGGAGAATCCTAGGATATGCGACATTCTGGAGGTAGGCCTGGGAATCTCTTGGCATCCATGCAGTAATTGTAGATCATGTAGTTCTTTTGCACCCATCGCAGCCTGCCTTGGCTTGTTGAATCAAGCTCTTCCGAGACCCAAGCATTGCTGTTGGACTTAGAGGGTGAAGAATTTGTGCCACAAGACGAGACCCCACTTGACAGAGCACAAGCATTGGCGTTGAAGTTCCTGTAGGAAGCAGTGAAAGGAGCTTGGCTCCAATCTGTCTTTACAATACCACCTCTTGTGGCCCAGTCATCAGCATTCCAGAGACTGGAGTATATTCTCATTGGCTGGTTCTTTGGGAATGGAACACTTGCTGATCCCATATTCTTGAATTCTCTTATTGGAGTGTCATTCACAAAAATGCTGAAACGGGGAAAGTAAAATACAGGTCAAGCAAGATTACAATGTTTGTGACAAAAAGAGATTGGATTCAGTGGATGTTTACATAATTCTTTGAGGGTTCCAGAGAATGAAGTGTGTGTGTGGAAATCCGCTGTTAGGTCGAACCAGAGGTAGAATTGTTGCTCTCTATTGCCTTTGCCTTGACTAAATACATTAGTGTGCAGGATGAAAGGATCACCGCTCAAGTTCCCCAAGAATTCAAAGTCTATCTCATCCCAAGTAGACCCTTTTGAGGATAACTGCAAATTTAATAACCAATCTAACGTATTTAGTTGGTGACAGGAACAAATTCCCAATCAATGAGGTAGAAACCCAGAACCGCAAAAAGTACTCACATAATAAGCAATGACTATGCCGGCAGGGTTGCCAGGAACAACCTTGAGCTGCATATCAATCTTCCCAAATAGGTACTCACTCTTAGATTGAAATCCTGAGCCAGAGGTTTTGTCAAGGGTGAGGGTGAGAAGCTCTCCATTGTTTTGTATCAGAGCACAACCATCTCCCCGCGTGATGTCAAAATCTTGGCAGAAATTTTTGGCTAGAGCAACCCCCAAGGAGCATACAAAAGAGTGCCATAAGTAGCGTAAATGTGGTTCTTGAAGAAGCCATGCCTATGAGTTGGAGAGAAAGGTAGAAGTAGAGTTGTAGAAGTGAAGATCAAGCTTTTGGTTGGGTATGTTATGGGAGAAGTGGCTTCCATGGTCATTTATACTTTGGCAAATAAAGTGCTGTGTAAAATCGAGAAACAGTGATCAAGGAAATGTATTGGAAGGTTCAACGAGCTAAGCTAAAGTGGGGCGCTTTTGGAAACGTACAATAAAATAAATTGTCCAGATCTCATTTTGGAGTAAATAGGAACCAAAA
This sequence comes from Rhizophora mangle, assembly GCA_037832345.1. Taxonomy (NCBI): domain Eukaryota; kingdom Viridiplantae; phylum Streptophyta; class Magnoliopsida; order Malpighiales; family Rhizophoraceae; genus Rhizophora; species Rhizophora mangle. Next base: position 1,349,264 of record JBAPLJ010002055.1, read on the forward strand.
GGACGCATGCTTATATTTTTAATAATATTTTAATATATAATCATAATTAATAATAAACTAGAAATGTATATCTAAAACTTTTATTAATGCAACATAATCTCATTGTGATGGTGGTAAATTTGCTTCTTCACATTTTCTGACAGGAGAAGATGCAAAGCAGCTTCTTGACACTTCCATCACCAGCTGTTTCCTACTGCTACCGAATAGGTCTACCGTGTTAATACAAAATTTCTTTTATTATATTAAAATTGAAAAGATAATTATTTTAAATAAATATTTAATATTATTTTTTATCATTTATTATGAAAAAATATATAAAATAAATAGTTAATAATAAACAAATAATTACCATTTATTCTAATAATCACAACTTTTTGTTTCAACTCATAAATTTTAATTTTAAAACCTATGATATACTATTATATACCTATTATATTCAAATTTCAGATGACACAACCTATAGTAGGAACTTGGACTAGGTTTAATGTAGGTCAAACTACCTGACCAACGTACCCTTCAGGGGCTGTGTCTAAAGTCTCGTCCATGTAACTGGGCTTCATGATGAGATCCGGTCCGATCTTAACACGAGTCTTAAGACACGTTCCTACACCGTATCAGATTTGATTGTAAATTTTATCAACAAGCTTAGGATTATTCATATATAATTTTTTTTAAATATAGTTATAATAAATACAAATACTTGAAACAATTCACTTTCAGCCAATATTTGAAATGCCAGGCATTTTTGCCGTTAAGAAATGACGAAATATCATACGGCTGACCGACCCGTCAGCGAATGTAAAATTTTAAAATCAAATTTGATGATTTGGGAAATTACTAGAGCCCCGAGACGTGTTGGAACGGAATATCAGAAAGGGAAAATGATCGATCAAATGAATGACTCTCCTTCAATAAAGGGGCTGGCTGACTTGGTTTCCTTACCGGACTTTTAAGTCTCTTGAATTCTGTGTTTTCTGGCACGGGAAAATTTTCTCGTATCCGTTAGTAATATAATTCTGCTGCAGTAACTGCAGAAAACAACAATCCTGGTGGAGTCATCCTGGTAGGATTTTTTGATTCTCTGCCTCGTTTTTCAACTTTCAGGTGAACATTTACGGTACGATTATGTTATTCTCTTTCTGTCTCTTGCTATTCTCGTGCAAGATTACGTTTGTCCCAAAATCTGATTTTTTTTTCTCTTTTTTTTTTTTATTAAGATTCTTGAAAATAAGAAAGAGTAATTTTTTTAGTTATATAATAAAAATAATTATTTTTATTTTAATAATTTTGAAAATAAGATTTAAAATAAAAATTTAAATTTTTAACAACTGAAATTTAATTTTATTTTCCTTTTCAATTTTTGGCAAAACATGACAAAAACAAGTAAATTACTTCAGCAAATGCAATGGTTGGGTGCATGATCTACACAAGCCTGTTGATATTGACCATGATTCAGCATCAGTTGTGGCTTGGAGACAGTTCAAAAGAAAAACTTTTAGAACTCCTGCCTGATTTATGTGGCAACTTCATGTTTGCTGCCGTATCATATGAACATAAAAGAAAAGGACTAATCCTTAGAGCTTTTGCAATTTGTGATCCATGATTTTTTTTTCCTCCTCATTTCTGTGGATAGGAGCGATATGCATAAAGTTTTTCATTTTCTGGACATGGTTTCAGTTTAAATGGAGATTTTCTTGGAGTCGTGAGGATCCTAAAGGTGTTTCTGGTCCCATCAATTACATGAGATCAAAAGACAGGCATCAAACCCAAAAGTAAAAAAAACAAGGCAGGGTCACTTTCAAACGGATACGCTAGCTACACAGATTTTTCCCTAGAACCTTGTGATCCTGGAATTGTGATCCAATCGTGCGGAAGAACGAAACTTCTGAAAAAGTGCTTTATCCCAAACCCGAACCCCGTATGCCTGGAATTCACATTCACCACATATTCGAGGGGGCAAGCAGTGGATCTATTTGCAATCAACAAAAGAGGAGAGCAAAATGTCTAACAAGAAAGAGACATTACGTTGCTTTTTACTTCTCTTCTAGCTTCCAAAAAGAAGCATCAACGGTACCATTTACGTGACCTTATCCATATGCCTCAACCCAAAACTAGGAAATTAGCATTTATTTTCGCCATTTTGTCCTGCCTGCACGGTACCTTACATATATATGTACCTTTCCTTGTTCGAGATTAATTATCAATTGCTTCAAATATATCTCTGGAGCATCCTCTTCTCTTAATCATATCATTCCAGAAAATATAAACAAATGGCTTCTTATTTATATGTCTCAAGTAGATTGGTATTTGTGGTTATCTATGTTCTGGCTGGCGCTTTTGTTTCTGCCTACGCTAGAAATTTCACCGAGGAAGTTAGGATAGCCTGGGGACAAGGTCGCGGCAAGATACTCAACCGCGGCAAGCTTTTAACCCTTTCCCTTGATAACACTACTGGCTCAGGCTTTGAATCCAAGAATAAGTATCTGTTCGGAAAGATTGACATGCAGATCAAGCTTGTCCCTGGCGACTCTGCTGGCACCGTCGCTTCCTTCTTTGTAAGCAGATTATTTCGATTAGGATTGACAGGGCTACCGAAATTTTGATTAAAATATGTTGACTAATTAACTTTGACCAATTTTAAAAATTCTGTGTGTCATATCAAAATCACAAGCACAAAAGTTAATTAGTTATCCTTGACTCTGTGTGTGTGTGTAATTTGGCCACTGTCATGCTGGTTAGAACAACAATGACATGATTAGATATTAATGTGCTTGAAATTGCTCTTTAACTAGTTGTATCTACTTGGATTATGGTGAATGCACACAATAAATGTACAATGTTACAGTTGAAATCGCCAGGGTCGGCATGGGATGAGATAGACTTTGAGTTCTTGGGGAATTTGAGCGGAGATCCTTACACAGTTCATACAAATGTCTTTACGGGAGGCAATGGCAATAGGGAGCAACAATTCCACTTATGGTTCGACCCTTCTGCAAAATTCCACACCTATTCCATCCTCTGGAACAACAAAACCGTTGTGTGAGTAGCAATAAAAATTGGGTTCCCTATAATTAACAATATTTCGTTATCTTTACTCACATTGTCTTAACTTGATGAATTTGTTTTCATTCGTTTACTTACAGCTTCTCTGTTAATGGTAAACCCATAAGAGAGTACAGAAACTTGGAATCAAAGGGTGTGGCCTTTCCAAAGAGCAAGCCGATGAGGGTGCATTCCAGCCTGTGGAACGCGGATGACTGGGCCACAAGAGGTGGCCTTGTCAAGACTAATTGGACCCAGGCCCCTTTTATTGCCTCCTACAGGAATTATAATGCTCATGCCTGTGCTTGGTCTTCTGGGAAATCATCTTGCTCCTCAAAATCAAATAACAAATGGTTATACGAAGAACTGGATGCGCCGAGCAAGCAGAGGCTGAAGTGGGTGCAGAAGAATTTCATGATTTACAATTATTGCACAGACATCAGGCGATTTCCCCAAGGCCTCCCTCCTGAATGCTTGGTGAAATAATTACATGTCCTGCGTAGAGAACCATGAGATTTAATTTCAATGTGTGCTTGAAGGATATATATTGTCTAGCGAAGGTTTAAATGGAGTATCGTACAAGCAAAAAGAAATAGCTAGTTCTGATAATTAATTGTTCCTTATGACACGCTAGATGATCAATAAAAACTTTCTTGTTTCCCAAGAATTATTTACTATAGAATTGTTGATGCAAGGTATTCAAAAGATCATCGTTAGTCTGTATCTCAAAAACACAAACTTCCAATTTGATTGATTAATTGGTTAAGAGGATGGTGCTTGGAGTCATGTGCACGTCTTTTGAAGTAGTTAATTTCCCACAGCCCTTTTGTTTACTCATGTTGGTACTCATGATTTGCGAAATCCTTAATGAAGCACCGGATTATTTCATGAGAAGAGTACAAGGATATGCTTCAAAAAAGGACTCTATGGGGATTCTAGGGTGTTCATATCCTATTAAAAATAATAATAATAATAATAATAATAATTCTTATTTAGCTTCAGAATATCACAACCCAAGAATCTCTCTCACACACACACAGCGTCCTTGGAGATTACATGAAGCCCTGTACTGGCTATGTTCTTCATTAATTTGGGTATTGGGTATTTTCCCATTTTTTATTTTTAAAAAAACATACATTCATTCTTTTTACTCAATTTAATTCTCGTTTTGAAAAATAGAGCCGTTATGCCCTGCGCTCGTACCCTAATTCCTAAGACACGGTATTGAGGTAAAGTTGCTTCTCCTTCCTTAACTGGGAGTCCAAGCTGCTTTAAGCACAAATAATTCGAATCCTGCTTTGATCTTGTGTTCTGTCTCCATTACAGCGAGACATAATCTCCAATCTTGGGGTATTTCCCCTTTTTTTCTCTTTTTTTTTTTTGTTTTTTTTCTTACCTTTTTCGTTCCTCAGTTTCTCTTTAAACCGCTTTCTCATGGCAGTATTGGTCAGTTAATACAACTCCTTACATTTCCTTTTTCCTTTTCATTCACATTACCGTGTAAATTTAAATTTTCACTATGATTGTAATTGCTTACCGAGAATGATTTTCTTGTGGTGAAACTATACGGAGATATTTGAAACCTCCGCTGGAAGGGCAAAAGAAACAGAGGATCTTTATCTAGCACGTCGTTCACAATGTTGGAAGGTGGGAAGTCCATTTCTGTGCTCGTTCGCAATTGGGTAAAGATCAAAACTGATTGATGTTATCTTCGTTTCTCGTTAATTTTTGTTTTGTAACAAGAAAGGTTCTGGAGCTTGTGCTCTTAATCTTGACTCTCATGTGTTTTCTTTCTTTCTTTCCTTTTTTTTTTTTTTGGAGGGTTCTGCAGTCCCACTTTCTTTTGGAAAGATTGGTCAGTTTAATGCATATCTCTACATTCTTTTCCTCTTATATTACTGTGTAAAGCCTTTTCATAATGATAATTGCTTACCAAAACAATTAAAAACAATAGTGAAAGCAATAACAATTTCTTTCTCTCTTTGGTTTAACGTTTTTTTGAGGCTTCAAAGGAAACATTGCTGGAGAATTGCAAACGTCGATGTGAAAAAAGAACATTGGTGAGGAATGGTGCCTTTGTGCTCGCTATCTCATTTCGCTGATTGTTCTTTTTCCTTTTTTTTCCTTTTTTCTTTGTGTAGTTTCTCTTGCCCCGGCGACAACCATTCCATGGTCATTGCATTTTCTTTTTAAGCATAAATAATTCGATTCTTGGATTGATTTGGAGTTCTGTCTCCGTTACTGCTGAAACATAACTTTAATCTTGGAGTTTCTCTGTAGACCGCTTTCTAATAGCAGGGTTGATCGGTTTATACATCTCTGGACATTTTTTTTTTTTTGTTTTCCCTTTAAAAATTTCTCCATAATTGTAATTGCTTACCACGAATGATGCTTTTGTTGTGAAACTGAAACCATGCGGGGATATGAATATGATGCATGTCTTCAACATAAAATTCATAACTTGGCTTATTACAGTGTTGCTTATCTTTTTCATCCATTGTTAAAGAATTGCAGATGGGATTTGGGCTACCATTCGAATTTGATAGTCCCACAAACCATTGCAAGAAATGCCACGGGTTTGGCCTGCGAGTACCTTGTTGTCTCGCGGAGTGGCATTCCTTTTCCAAATATGTAAAATCACAGATCCTACAAGCTTTTTGAATCGAAAAATTGCAAATTATGATTCAGAATTTGGAATTAATTTGAAATTACATTCAAGTTGGCCTAAAAATGGAAACATAACCATCCAGGTTAAGATCCCAACCGGTCTATGTTAATCTTCGTTGTTCCGTCAGTTTTTCTTTTTGAACCGAATGAATTCGGAAATTACATTGATTTGAAGGTCTGTCCGTTATGGTAACACAAAATGTTGACATGACTGACACCCGCTTATTTCCGAACTCAGCTTTTCCATTTTTTTCCTTTTACATCACAGTATAACACCCCCTCTTTATTTCATAGAAAACAGTGAAAGCAGCGCTACGGAGACGGATGTGACATTATAAGTGTATTCGACGGACGTAAATTCCATACTTTCTCAAGCTTACACGGAAAAGACTGGAAATGGAATCCATAACCAGAATTTTTTTGGACAGACTTTTTTGGATTTATTTGCGACAAGTTATTTGATTTAGCAAGTTTAATGCGTATAGTCAACCTGATCGATGAAGAACTAAATTGATGTTAAATGGGAAGTTAACATAAATTGAATAATCTTTTGATGTAGCATGAATGCCGTTACCATAAAGTACTCACAGAGTTATTTTAAGGAGCCATGAGTCAAACTTAAAACTACGTTGCTCAATTTTCATTCCTTTAATATTTCAAAAAAAAAAAAAAAAAGTACGTTAACTTATATTTATATCCATGCTTGGCTCGACAAGAATAAACAAGAGGCATGAGTTAGAAATTAATACGCAGGTATTCTTGTGCTCTACTTATCAACTTAAAATTTTCGATTGAGAATTTTTATAATGACATAGGATAGAATTCTAAACTTACCTAGTCTTAGTAAAATGAAATTTGGTCAACGGGGTACGAGTCAACCCTCGACTAGTTAAGGTTCACATCCAATTATGACAAGAAACAGATCTTTTTGCGTTATTTTTTTCTTATCTTTGTTAGACGATAGAGATGTGGTGCAAATTGGCAAGTTGGAAGGGCAATAAATCGATTTGTATACATGCAAAAACGATGGTTATGGCCTTTACAATGTGACCTCAACTTGGCAAGTTGATCACGCAAAACATTAATTAATAATTTAAGTTCGTTCGTTGTCACTATTATATGTGATGTGCATGCATCAATAGCTCAATCCGACCTCGTTACATGTCAAGTTTCCATAATTATTAGGGGGGGACAGTAGTTTGGCGTTATTATCTTGCTTTGGTAGAATAATTCAATAAAACTAACTCAAAGGCAAATATGAAAAAAATTAAAAAAAAAAAAACCTTTCAATCGTTGAGTAGTGTTCCACAAAGTTAGCATATTGTCATTGTGGGAGTAGCCCATACAAATTAAATCGAGTCCAGAGAGACGGAAATCCATGTGTGATAGAGTTTGCAGCAATAAATGCTGGCAAGTGTGGACTAAGTCATGGCCATCTTGGCACCAACAATTTGCTATCATTGTTTCATCCAACGGCCGCTATGTCCTATAAAAAGGTTTTGTCCGTGGCAGTGAGAGCGGAGAGAGTTGTGAAAAGGGATAATTAAAAATTGTCAAGGCTAATTATCAGATTGAAGGTATGGAGCTTGCAAAGTTGGACAGAATAGAGGCCTCTCTAAGGCTTTGTGCAATCTTGCTCTTGATATTGTCAGCTTGCTTGGTGGGCTTAGATTCGCAAACCAAATACATGATCTACCTTCGACGGGAAGTTACCTACAAATCCTTGAAAGCCTTTCCGTAAGATCTCTTAACTGACCTCTCCACAAGTGCAAATTAAAGTTTCTTTGATTTGTACTGATCTACACGGTTCTATCGTTCCTGCGTGCAGAGTTCTGGTGTATGTTGATTCTGCGGCAGCTGCTTGTAATCTGCTTCAGCTGAGCAGATTTTCTCTGTCGGCTTTCTCTAAAGTGAACTACAAGGGGTCTTATAGTTACCTGGCTTGGGGCTGCTACTTATTGGATCAGGTACTTCCAATTTACTTGCATGTTGGCTTCATTGCCCCTGTAAATGTTGCAACTGATCCGCTCACATATCTCTCTTTTACTTTTACATTCTATTTTAGATTTTCGTGAAAAAAAAAAAAGAAATTAAAAGGTTCATTAGTCAGTGTATTAGGCCTCGGGTACACAACCAGAAAAGTTTCTTCTTATCCCATGTATCAGTTCTTGTGCTAGATTGGTGCATAAGGCTTGATGATTGGAGACCTCTTTTCAACTCATGCTACCCGAGCTTGTTCTGGTTCTGAGATTGAAAAAAAATTGAAGTTGTTGACAATCATTTGTGATCTCACACGCACACACTGGCATGCATTTCCTCTCGTTATCAGGACTAATGTTTTAATTAACATAGTAGTGAAAGTTGATGACATCTATGGTTCAAATTTTGCTTTCGATTAATCGTTGAAAAACAAATCCCCTTTCTTACCAATCTCCCCCGTTCCTTTAACTAGCTCTTGCTTTCGTTCAAAGTCCATGACACATAATCTGGTAACACAGTTGGAAACAGTGTAAGCTGCACCGATAGTTGCACTTACCTATTTCAGTCAATTCAAGAATAATGGAGCCGATACCAGTTATTGCACCATTGGTTAGACGGTCAGCATGCCACTTTCCAATTGCCTTTCCCTTGATGGCAAATTACGGAAAGATTAAGTGGGGCAAAGCATCTCATATGTTCGAGCCCCCCATAACAAATTGATCCCATTGACGTGTCATTTCTTGTCTATTATGATAATCGTGTAAAGAAAGTAACACAAAGAAAGCATATCCACAAGCGTAGACTGACCTGCATTGGCCACTAGTCACGCGGGAAACATCTGGGAGCCACCTAATTCCATTCAAAGCCCCTACCTACCATGACAAAGGGCAGATTAACAGGATCTTAGACACATAACACCATCTGAGATGGGAGCTTGGATGGTCATTCGGCGTGTAGTCCACATGGTTGATGCAGCATCCACGTACAATTGTAATATCCCCAAGGCCCAAAAGGCAAAGGGAAAAAAAATTAAAAAAAAGCAAGGTCAAACTATCCACAAAACAGTGCATTCACAACAGAATGTCCCTCCAAACGAATTGGATTTTCCATTCGATACTTTTTTCCTGTAACATTTAATTTGGATGTACCATAAAAAATAATAATAATAATCGGGATAGCAAGTCATGACGTTATCAGTTTTTTTTGTTTTTTTTTTTCAAATTTTTTTCGGTTTGCTTAATTTACAGACAGGCAGGCAGGCAGGCAGGCAGATTTGAGTTAATTTAGTTGTCTGTTTTGGGAATTGAACAGTTGGCAGTGTACATGACATTTGGGGCAACCACAGCAGCAACAGAACACTCAATACTAGTCGTTACTGGAGTAGAGATCTTCCAGTGGACGGCTTGGTGCAACAAGTTCACCAGATTCTGCCTCCAGATTGGCGGTGCCTTGCTCTCTGGCTATCTAGCAGTTGGTCTGATGGTCTTGCTTTCCTTCATCTCTGCCTTCAATGTGTTTCGTCTCTATTCACCAAAGCAATTCCTGCGGTTGAAGGCTGCATGATGGACTCCTTTTCTTCTAATAGAGAAAAAATTGCTAGTTGAGAAAGTGCAGAACCCCATCAAGCTCGAAACAGTGAGCTGATCAAAATACAATAACTGCAAAAGCAGAGCAAGGCATAATGAACATAAAGCTAAACGATTATATATATATATTTATATATGCTGTAAAAAAAATAATAAAGCTTTTGTATTGAATTACTATTAAAAAATAAAGCTTTTTCCTTATAACTCTTTGTTTTTTTTTTTTTTTTTTTTTTGAAATATCTGGAGAAGACGTTTATGGGGGTTTGGAGGGCGTGGTAGTGGGAAGGGCGGCGATATATTTGTGAAAAAGAGTGCCAAAAATGGCGTTAAAATTCTCATTTTTTGAAGCTTTGGGCCCTGAACTAAAAAGGCCTAAATTGGGTTTCACTGCCAGTGCCCAGGCCCAATCTCTTGAATGAGTTCATACAGTACGATATTAAAAGCCCCACTTCCCTTCGGCCCATAGGTATTTGAGGGGCCCATTGCTACCGTCGGCCGCGGGTGGCAGAGACTAAAACGCCCATTTTATATCTTTAGCCAATGTCCTTTTTTTTTTTTTTGGTGGATTTCCTTTTCCACTGTTGTTGTTCCCGTTGGCGTTATTATTATTGCGCGTGCATTGATTCGATTTTCCCTGTCTGCATTTATGAGGAAAGATTTCCCAACGGCTAACTTGAATTTCTTTATTATTTATTATCTTTTGGAAACGTTGTTGTTGTTATTATTAATCTTGGATCTTGTCTAGTGCTCTGCACTCTAAAATACAAAAGTACAGGTCTTCGCCTGGAAGATTTGTCCACATGTATCTTGTCTGGTACTATTTACTTAGACAGTGTGCACACTGCCATTCTTGTCCTTTGTAATACATATTTTTGGATCTGTTTAAAAAAAAAAAAAATAAGAAACTAGTTTATTTTGTCCCCATCAAACATAAGTAGAAGAACTTGGTTGAATTGTTTTGCCTACAAGAAAATGTAGGGTTTGATTCTTTTATTTAAAAAAAAATTCTAAGTCTTTATTCTAATTAAATTAATAATATCTAAAAATATTAAAAAATAAATATAAAAATTATAAATTTATTCATTCAATTCAAAGAAAAAAAAATAAATTATGAGTATTTATTAATAAATAATATATATATATATTATTTATAAAAGTATAAATTTATTTTAAAATTAAAAAATTAAATTTTTACATGGAGGTGATATAGTTTGATTTTTAAAAAAATTTAAAATTTATATAAATAGAAAAAAAGTAACGTACATATAATTACGTTGAAAAAAATAGTTCAAAATGTTTTTTTTTTTTTTTTTTTTTTGGGGTGGAGGTGGTCACTCTCTCTCCGAGAACAACAGTGAAACAATTTCCGATTTTTAAAATAATTTTCTGATAAGTTGCTATTAAAATCAGAAAGCTCCTTTGGTGCAGTTAAAAGAAGAAACCCGTAAAATCTATGTTATCACGGTTAAACAGAATTAAACCATACAGTCTATCCATGGATTCATATGTGGTATCAGCCGTCGAGACATTAATTGTATTTTTCGTGTTTACGTAAATTCGCTTGTCAAATGAACATTGGAGTATATATGCAAGAACCATAGAATGTATAAACCAATTTTCGCTCAAAATGATGGAAAATTTGAACTGATTTATCAGAACTTTGCCCACATCAAAAGCCAGGGGTTCACATGGATCCGATTATAAGCAACGAGAGACTTGCTTCAAAAAAAACAAAATCCTACTTCCAATCTAGCTAGACTCCACCACGATAAGTACATCATCGATCATGACATCTTTAAATTAAAGTACTTTAAGCTCTAAATGACCCATATGAGACGGACATTATTGTCCTGAACACTGAGTACCAAGTTGAAAGGACCAACCATTCATTGAACAAAGCTAATAATTCTATCAACTTTGATTTTACGTGTCAAATCAGGTGAAAAGTACCATAATTTAGGTTGCAGAAGCGAAACATTTTCCCTGGGGACCGATCATAATGACTTGCCAGAACAGACAAAAAATAAAATTATTAATTTGCCTACCGATTAATAGCCTTGTCTACAGTGGAGATCTGCTCAAACGCTTCCATTCACCTCCATGGAAGTGTTTTCGCGACGAGCAGTTTCGGTTATAGTATCTGTTTTTGTTTTCCAAACATTCATGGTGATTGTGAGCTGTTGCTTTTAATAGACCTGAAAGTTGTTTCGGGAGAAGGCCCGTAGGCTTTGAAACAAACAACGAAGACGAGTCCTTATAAAATCAATACTAGAAAAAGATAATTTTGGTGGTTTCTTTGCATTCATAAGAGGGCAAGCAATATCATTCCACACTGGAAAAAGTATCCAATCAACGTCCCGCAGAATAAAGCACCAGGTCTTATGGATGTCCGCCGCTCCTTTGGGGTACAAGTAGTCGAGCATCCACACTCAATGAACCTCATTTGGTTATATGCGTCTCATTTGGTTTTTTAAATTATTTTGTTTAGCAGTGGCTTTACCTTTTTCTTTTTGACAAAATCTATTATGTCCATTGGATGAGATAACAAGCAGAATGAGCCAACGAGGCATATCCAATGGCTTACAAAGTGCAATTACCTTATCAGGAGATTTGAAAAAAGAAAAAAAAAAAAAAAACCCCATATAATTTCCCTTCATTCTTATATCATTGTCCCTTTTATTCCCCCCCGGGCGTTTTCTAGTGGTCATGAACGTGCTGTCCAATTTATGGATTGCAAATCAACCTTGTTCATGGCACACCCGAGAATCCAACATGGTAAGCTTTAGTGCAGCCGAATCCAAAAGTTGTTTGCCTAAAAATTTCACATAATTGAGCAATCTGCTTAACATTATGCGTGTTTGGGAAACTTTCCCCTTAGTTACGTGACATAAACTCAATCTTTTAAAGCAAGCTTTTTGGCGCACCAGCATACAAGGAAAAGATACATGTACTTGACATCCACTCTCAATAAGTGCATAATAAAGCAGGAACACATGGAAATGTAATTAGATATTGTACGTGGAAGATTCCGGAATCCACACCCCCCCCCCCCCGCAATAAACATATGTATGGGGTGCACCACACTTGTTTCTGTCTTATAAGCACATACAATGAGTGTGTATCCACATTTAAGTCTTGCGATGGAATAAGAAAAGAAAACTACTTAAAGTTTCCATCTCTCTTTGGTCCTAGACAAGCTATGTACATTGGAATCATTCGATTTTAGTTTTCATCGTTAGATCGCATATTTTTCAACTTGTAAAATGTCTATTGTGTACGTTCTTCGATATGAAAAATAAAGGCCGATACACTGAATTTAAATGCAATGGGTCGTTTTTTCCTTTTCGCCAGATGGGTAAGAAATGGATTGTTATTATTATTATTATTATTATATATACTAGGAGTACGTGTGCATTGCATCTAATGGCACCGTCTCTACGTGCAAATAGTGCTTGCATATCGGTCATAGAAATGACAACGAAATTGCTATGCTAATAATAAATTACAAGAAGCTTGGAGAAAGACAGGATTTATACATGTAGCGTATATGATGTATTTTCATGCAAATAAATTAATTCTCATCGGACATTTTTTTTGGTTCTTTCATTCATGCTTGCGTTCTACATGACCCCACAGAATTTACCTTGGTTAAAAAAGGAAGGCAAAAACCTGCATAGCAGGGCTATTGCTACATTTGATTGTTTCAAAATACAAGCCCGTGATTAAGTTTCTTGCCAAGTGCATGCCGTACGATTTGTGACTCGTTGTCTCGTTCCCTTTTGATTTGGGAAAAAAAAAATAAAAACACCGTTTGAATTCAAAATACGTTGCTTTTCAAACAATGTCTAAGAGAAAAATAAAGGAGGCAATTCAAAGCCTTAAAGACAAGTCAAGCTGGGTCAACTCTTCTTGAACACTTTCATGCCTGTGACCGATTGACCAAGAATCCACTCCATCTTCTATGGATCCATAATTCATTTCCCTCCTACCATAGCTCATGTCACCAACAAACCTACCGGCATGTGCATGGTGGTCCAACCCAGCAAGGCCTTGCTGTTTGCGGCTGGGACCAACCGTGCTGGATCCTGTCCGGTTGTTTGACCCTCCATGTGGACGGAAAGCTGATGTTAGCTCATTACTTTTCTTGGCTAACGTTCTCTCAAGCTTGTGGGCATTTTGGTGGCCTCCAAGAGCTTGGGAGCTATAAAATTTCCTTTGACAATAGTTGCACGAGAACATCCGGGGCTCCATCGGACAATAAGCTGACGAGGAGGAAGACGAAGATGGCTCAAGATTAAGTTCTAAATTTAGTTGATTGTTTGCTGGGCTCAGATGTAGGGACGTATTGGGTCGGGAATCCATGGCCCCAAAAATAGATAGAGAAATAAAAAAAAAATACAAAAAGAACAGAGAGAATAGAAGAATGGTCGATGCTCAAGAATGTAAGAGGCTTAAGGGTTGTAATCAGATAAGAGATGGCTTGATAAACCAAGATACTGGGATGTGAACGAGAGAGAGAGAGAGAGAGAGAAGCTTTGGTGGCAAATCTCAAGTAGGCAATTGAGAATACAAGACAAGAGAAGATGGCTGGAGATATAAAGAAGTAGGAGAAGACTTATGTTGAATTAATATGAGGCGCTATTGCTGCACCGTTTCTTGAACCACATTTAGTTAATGAAAGATGTTGTAATTCGCATCATTGTATGTATAATGTATTTTGTGTGTGTCTCTCTGTGAGAGAGAGAGAGAGAGAGAAGGAGAGAGGGACGTGTAGCTGCAAAGATCAGCGCGGAATCGAAAGGTTGTCGCCTTCATTTATAGCAGCAATAAAATGTTAAGAGACATAAAAAAAAATACAGGCTGGCTTGTCTTGAATATCATATGTCGCTATGTAATTTACCTATACAATAATTTAAAAAACGTTGAGAGACAAAAAAAAAAATAAACAAAATGATAAACAGAAAATTACAGTAAAATGAACTCGTGCCTGAGCTACCTCTATATCTCCACGTTAATTAATGGCTACAATCTCCGCCCCCTCCCCCAAAATGCATTTCTCATCGCCCCACTAATGGGTTGGATAAGGGGTTGAGATCATTTAAGTTGCCAATATAAGTAGTGTGCAGTAACTTTGACCAGACTAAGCATGCAATGGGAAACAGACAGTTGCACTTGCCAGCAAATTTTTGTTTTCTTTGTTGCCCTGACGTGGATTGGAACTTGGCAGGTAGTCCCTCTACAGTGAAAGATCCCATTAGTGCACAGCGCAGCCGCGTTGTTTCCAGAACACACCACAAGAATCGGAGTGACAACTGACGTATGATCCAGGATTTGTATTCAAGAATGTTACTCAAGCACTAATGTACTATTTCAATCTGTCGATACAGTAGATTTCTAGATGCAAGGTGTCCAAGACTTATCTGCTATAAGATTGCTCCAAGGTGCATTGTTCAAACGTTTTGCATCTTTCATTGGTGAAGTTGTCCGGGGCAATATTTCCATTCCTAATTTCAATTGACGGTGTTAAAACAATTACTCTACAATAATCCCATTTGTTATAACTAGGCATATATCCATCTGCATAAAAGGCATATTCTGGCCATTATACTTGACAAATTTTATTAGCGTGTACGTTAAATTTGAACTTTTGGGTCATTTACAAATTTAAAATAATAGACAACAATATCTCTAAATATTAACAACTACCATGACTATGTCACGCTGTTACACCCATAGATACAATAATTCTCAGTCTTTCCAATCCACTATCCTTTAACGGTCGTCCTTTTCTGAGAGCTTTTGCTGTTCTTTTAATAGTAACCCTTTTTGGTGTTTTGAAATCAAGTTACTAAACGATGCATGTGGTCGTCTCATCTAGCAACTATAACTCGCGTGCGTTGTGCCCTTCAACAGTTTTTTAGTGCCACATGGAGTTTGTACAGTTCTCCTTTTGTACAAAACAAATGTATCTGAATCATCTTCAACAATCAAAGTCAGAGCAACCATGAAATTAAAGAATAAGCAATTTTTTTTTAACAATCCTATCATTCGCATTTATGCACAAAATAATTAAAAATGCCTAGCGAACCGGGGGGGGGGGTATTTTCTGCGTGTGTGTGTGTAGCAATGTCAAGAAATTGATCGTTCGGTTCTCATAAAATTGACTAATCTCACCGAGATGGGCAAAACATGAACGGTGAGTCCAATTATGAACTTGTTTATATGTATGTTGTTTAGGGATCCGTGGAATTTTTAAGGCAGTACTTTCTCATTATTGCAACACTAATGATGCTTGTGAATGGCATTAAAGGGTCTAGTTTGAATGATATTCGTGTTGAAACTTGGAGATATGCAATCAGTGAAATGTCCTTGGGCACTAAAGTGTAGGACTGTTCGTTAGCAATTAGCAACAAGACGCCATAACTATTGTTTTGACCCAATATAATGCCTTTGTAGCCAACAATGATAAGACCGTAAAGCACGCCAAGAAGTATGTTGCATGGTAATTAAACCTGAATCAGATCCTGACTCGATTTAGGATTCGATTCGGTAGGTTAATAGTTTGATTATTAATTTGACCGTTAGATCAGAATTAATTTTTATTTTTTAAAAAATAATTAATATTTTTATAATATATAAAAATGAATACAATATTATTAAAATAATATATTATTATATATTTATAAGTATTCTTAATAAAATAATATAATTATATTTTTTTTTAATTTAAAAAAAAAGAAAATTTAAATTTTAATCACTATCTTGATCAGTTGATTGGTCTAACCAATTTAGTCTAATTGTCTAAGTCAATTGAATCAAACGATTTTCTCCAAAGTTTGTTTGTTTAATTAAAAAATATTAAACCAATTTAAACTCTAAATTATCTATTTATCAATCTGATCATCATAAGATTGTTTGATTTTTAAAACTACGGTTCATATAGCTGCAATAGCCGACTGAAGAATCTCCGGGCTTCTAAAAGTAAAATATACATCTTGACTGGTATGCATGGCGTGTGGGAGGATAACCTCCGAGTGAGTCTAAACGTCTATTAGTTAGTTTTTCACCTATGGCACAGAAAAAAAAAAATCCAATAGTTATTTCGATGTTTACATCTCCTCTCACCAGCATTACTACATCGCGGTGTCATCTTCACTCTCTGGATAGTTAGACCAAGAAAAAGGTTTTTCCGTCAAACAAGTTGGCTGCTTGTCGCCTTGTCGGTTAGGTAAAGAAGAACAGAAACGAGGAAGATGGATCGGGTTACAAACTATAAAGTATTGGAAGCATAGCATGGACTCCATTCTGGTATATTACACTCTGTTGAAGTTTCATAAGAAGACTGTGCATGTGGGGGAGCCATTTTTTTTATGTTCTGTGAAGTGAGCGAAGAGTCATAGAAGAGACGAGGAGAAAGACATGACGGCGACATCATCGTTATGCGTCAGAATGGAAATTTGGGAGTTTTCCTTTTCTTAAAAAAAAAAAAAAAATGTTACCTGGACAAGGGAATTGGACACTAGTGGACGGGGATCAATAATAATCATTGATTTTTGCGTATAAGAAGATGTTAAAACCACAACTAATTAAAATCAATGGTTATAATTAAATCATGTTCATTTTTGTGCCCAATTCTCTCAGAACTCCTTGATGATTTGTGGCAGACAAAAGAGCAACACCAGTTGACCCTATAGATGTAGACATATTGGAAGTCGATGTGTCGCCACTTAACCCCCTTCACTTCGAAGGGGACGCACATGAAAAACTCCAATTTGTCTCTCCAATCCTTCCCTCTCTTGAAAGGTCGCGAAGAAGGTAAGCTCATTTACCACTTTAGATTTGCAAATGAAATGTCAAACTCAATGTGATGTATATATTGACATCTAAGCATGTGAAACATATACGAGATTTGTACGTGAAGCATGCATATTTGTATCCTTATCCTCTTGAAGTGTGTGGATTAAACTGTGTTCCTACTTTCAGAAAGCTTTGCTAGCTGAGAGTGTGAGAGAAAGCGAGACAGGGAGATATTCCCCTGTATCCGTATGGCCCCTACCACTACCACCGACAATGGGCAGATGGCAGCAAGGAGCTTTTTGTGTCCTCCAAATTTCAATTTTAGAAATTACATTTTAAAAATTAATACTTATAAATATAAAAAAATAAATAAATTTACACGATCTTACATTATTTTCATAAAAAAAAAATATTAATTTAATATATCATTTCTCTAAAAATTCTGAATTATTAGTCACCTTTTTCATTTGAAATATTGTGTTAATAGCACTGCCGCTAAAGTAAAGCATGCAATCCTCACATGGGAAATCTCCGCTATTCCTTCCTCGTAAAACTAAGCTACAATATTTTATGTTTTTGACGTTATAGAAAAGCACAGAAAACGAAAATTCAGATCAATAACTTAACGAACAAAACAAAGGGACATCCAATCACAACATAGTTACCCGAACGCAACAGGGAAAAAAAAAAAAAATTGTTATGCTGGTGATGGTAAGATCGCTTTGATTCGTAGAGGTTAGGGAAGGAGATGTTGTTCTGCAGTTAAAGAGGAGTGGGCTGGGCTTGGCTGGGCTGCAGGAGAGGTCAGGAGTCGAGCAATGTGGCCGGCCCACATTTATGGTTTAAAACACTTTTACAGACCTTGGCCCGTAAGAAATGGAGACCGTCACTATGGGCTTTCTATGGAATTCTTCTCAGCCCAAATAAGAAATGTTGAACACTATTCACGCTATCAAACAATTCGTGGGCCAATTTGAGTCCATTCTGCCGACAAAAAGGCAGAATGCGTGTGGCCCAGAGTTTGCAGATCGACCATCCTTGAGTGTATGCCTCCGGTTTTTAGCAAGCGAAAAATGAGTTACTCGCGTTCTGTTTTTTGTTTTTTATTTTTTATTTTTTACCGATGGTATAAGTTGGGAACTGTCAATTTCAACCCAAACAATCTTACTAATTGTTGGAGACATTATCTTAGTCAAAACAGTCAAGGCAGTTTTCGATGGACTCGAGTTTTGACAATTTCTTTTTCTTTTTCCCTTTTTTTTTTTTTTTTTTTTTGAATTCAGAACTTTTTTTCTCCGGTGGGCTGTCGGTGGAGTTTCGAGGGCAGAACGGGGATCACAATTGAACTGGGGTCTAATAATATATGTGGCTAATTAAAGTAGCCGTCAAGATCCTAGCCTCACCATTAGGCATGGAGGTCACCGTTTCTCAACTAATGAGGCAGAAAATTAATGGCGAAACTTCAGATTATGACCTGCATTCAAGCCGTCCACTGTAAGGTAAACAATTTTGTTTCACCTCCCACGAACTTATGCGCCAACTTCTTTTTATGGGTTAAGGTTTTTTTTATATATTTTTTAGATACGGTAAGGTAAAAAAGCTATTGCCATTGCAAACAGCATAATCTTCAGTATTACAGGTTAAGACAAAACAAATATCCCAATAGGACACATTAGAAGGATTCCAACACTACTTGGTACAACATTGACTCGGTAATAGTGAGGAATGAGACAGACTGGGCTCATCCCAAATTACCAATAAACGAAGCAACCAACGGGGAACATAAAAAATCAACTTATCGTTACTTACGACGAGATATAAAAACCAGAGCCAGCGTTCTGAGTTCCAACGTCTGACAAAGTTGTGCTGCAGCACGTTAAGTAAACTCGTTCATAACATAATTTACAAGAACAAAAATCAACAGAATGCCACCACTTCTTAAAATTAACTGGATTCTCTCGGTTTGAGAGAGCGTTTTAAAACGTGTACGCTTTTAATCAATCACCCCTCTTTCTCTCACCATCTTTGGAGGGCCATTAAGTAAAGAAAACAGCAACACATCCTTTTTCTTCCTCGGGCCTTCGCGTTGGTGTTGTCTATTTCAGACGTGTCCAAATCACGGCTGCCTAATTGGGAAGACCAGAAGCAAGTCTTGCTCTTAGCTCTTTCCTTAAAATTTTGCCAGATGGAGCTTTAGGAATTGCATCCACGAAGAAAACCCGGCCAAGTCTCTTGTAAAAAATAACCTGAAGGCAGCAAATCGTCAAAATGAATTGCATCCCCTCTGATGGCTTATATTCAACAGTTTTAATTCCACGTTTGCACAGGCAGGCGTATATTATTTTGTTGAAAATAAAAACAAAAAAAACAAAAATACCTGTTTTGAGATGTATTGTTTGATTTCATCTTCCGAGATTTTGGAACCGTTAGATCGTACTACAAATGCAACAGGAATTTCCCCTGCATCATCATTCTTCATCCTGTACCACACAAATTGGGCATCATTAAATTATCATAAACTTAATTTAAACCTTAATTCCTTAAAAAATGTAACTTTAATTTCCATTTAAAAAAATTGTCCAAAAATGTTGTGGTGTGGGAACACTTACGGCACAACAGCCGCGTCGGAGATGTTGGGATGGTTGATCAACATTGCTTCGAGCTCGGCGGGGGCAACTTGGAATCCTTTGTACTTGATCAATTCTTTCAAGCGATCAACGATGAAGAGCTCGTCATCATTGTCAATGTATCCAATATCGCCGGTGTGCAACCATCCATCTTTGTCTACGGTGCTCTCTGTAGCCTCGGGGTCATTTAAATAGCCTGCCACGATGTACAAAGAACAAAATTTTAATCCTTTTCCCCCTAAGCAAAAAGATTTTCGCCGGGCTAAAAAGTAAAAACCCTTGTGGGTCGCAAAACAGAGAAATTGATGGAAAATTAAAGTCAAACCGTCATAAACCAGCCAGGGCATCCAATGTTAGGATCTTGGTAGGTGGTAGGTGGCCGTATTGACTATTGACTTCCTTTTTTAAAGAAAAAAAATATAAAGTTACCCATTTAAAAAAAAGAAGCGCTATGGGGCCCTTTTCTATGACTGGTTGGTGGTTGTTGTCTCCAACAAACAAAAATTAGCCAAACCAGAGGCCCGCCTCTGGTTGCTCACCCACTCGTAACATCAAGAATGACGAAAATTCTCTAAAAGGTTGGTAAAAAAGCATGCTTGGTCCCACGATCAATTTCAAAGCAGATGGAGTTGGCGAAGATGTAGACGCCCGAAGTCACGTATGATTTGGCGAGATCCATTCCTCACCTCTAGTCTATTTTTTTTCAATTGATAAAGTAAATTGTCAAAATTGAGTGCCTACCCATTCCAGGGAGAAATGAAAAGGGAAAAGACCTTGAAAACTCACCAACATCAAAAGCTAAAGTTTTGGCGATGGGCTATGGCGGGGGATTTAAACAAGCATTTGTAATTGGAAAAGCATGCTCACTTTCTGTCTATATCATACAGGGCCTCATGATTTCAATAGCCAAATAAGAGAAGAAAAAGTCATTATAAATGTTTTTTTTTTTCGGTATATAGGAAATAAGTTATACATGTCATCAACAGTGATACTGAAAAAAATCGCCAGTAATGTTTATATGAACTACTAAAGAAAATGGTATCTTGGGTCACTAAAGATAAAAGTTATTTTGCCTCAATTTGATAAAAGGAATAAAAGGGATTAAGAATGTATACCTTTCATAATTTGGTCCCCCGCAATGCAAATCTCTCCAGCTTGATTTCGAGGCAGAGAAGCACCAGTCTCCGGGTCAACGATCTTCATCTCGGCGTTTCTGACAACAGTTCCGCACGCTCCTGACTTAATCTCAAAGGGTTCCTTAGCAAAGGCCAAGCACATTGCCAGCACTGGTCCTGCCTCTGTCATTCCGTATCCCTGCCCAACACGTAAATTATAGATTCAGATCCGCCTTTAAGTTTCAAATTCTTTTCCCGCATCAATCTAGCAGCTGGGATCAGGGCAGTTTTGTACAAGAAAAGGCGAAATGAAAAATAGATTCCTTCAGAGAAAATTTTTTTTTTTCTTGTGTTGTATTTAAATTCCTCAAAGCATAATGAAATTAATAATAATAATAATTTGTCTCTCGAAAAGATATTAATTAAATTAGTTTAACTTTAAATATGAGTTAAATTAAGTTTAAATGAAATAAAAAATAATTAAATAAATTTATGTAATATGAAATTATATATAATATATTTATAAAATATACAAATAAAAGTAGTAAGCCTAGGCATTAACTGGAAGATGTGTCCATTGTTCAACAAAATATCTCTTAGGTGGCTGTCCATATATGTCGCCAATTTAAGCTTCAGATTATTAAGATGGTATGGTGGCCCATTTATTTATGACTACCGGATAATCTTCCACGGTCTCCACCGTTCAACAAGATATCTTCTAGGTGGCAGTTGGGATATGACGCCAATTTAAGCTTCGGATTATCACTATGGTATGGCAGGGCATTTACTTATGGCTACCGGATAATCTTCCATGGTGTCCACTTATAATATACCGGCACCCAATCCTGGCCGTGATCAAAATCCATTTTCTTGATTTATGGATCACGTTAGTTCTCAACATTAATTTGTGTGTTCAATTATAATTTCTTGTTAGGTATCACAACTTATTTCCCTATAGAAACACCGCATATAATTGCAAAGGCAATGGGTAGTAGTAAACTAGTACCTGTCCAAGTTTGGCATTAGGCAGCTTGGCTCTCACCGTATCCTCAAGTTCCTTTCCCATGGGAGCTGCGCCGGACATCACAGTCCGGATGGACGAAAGATCATACTTATCGACGTCGGGACTTTTCGCAATTGCCAGGACGATCGGCGGGACAAAGGGTGCTACTGTCACTTTATACCTTTGCACAAGCTCCATCAATGTAATAATCTCGAACTTTTGCATGACCAAGATTGCCGCCCCAACTCTTAGCCCGCAAAGCAAGACGGAATTGAGTGAATATATGTGAAACAATGGCAGAACGCAGAGAATAACATCTTTCTCGTGAAAATAAAGATTGGGATTCTCCCCGTCTACTTGCTGTGCCACGCTGGTGACAAGCCCTTTGTGTGTTAACATGACGCCTTTAGGGAGACCCGTGGTCCCCGACGAATAGGGGAGCGCCACGACATTATCCGGATTGATTTTGACGGCGGGGATTTCTGTCTCGTCAGCCTTTGTCAAATCTGAGAAGTGCAAGAAGTCTTCAGGTGGGGCATCGATGGTCATTAACTTGACATTGTTTTGCCTGGCGAACTGCCTCACTTTCTCGGAGTAGACGGCTTGTGTTAGTATAAGTTTTGACTTTGACGCCATTGCTTGCTTTGCGATCTCCGCCGGAGTATAAAACGGGTTCGCTGTCGTGGTCATGGCGCCGAGATAGGATGCGCCAAGAAATGCGAACACAAATTCCGGTGAGTTCTGAAGCAAGAGCATTATCACATCGCCTTGCCCAATCCCTAACTTGCTGAGGCCGGAAGCGACTTTGCGGGAGGTGAGTTCAACGTCAGCGTAGGTGTAGATATCGCCGGTGGCGCCATCGATCAAGCATGGATTATCCCTGAATTGGGAGATGTTTTCGAAGCAATAACTGTGCAGAGGTAGGTGATTTGGGATATAGATATCGGGTAGTTTGGACCTGAAAATGAAATCTTGTCGATCATTTTTAGCCTCCATTGTTGCCAAGAGAAACAAAATGAGGGTGTGATTCTTTGGGCAGCAGAGAAGAAGGCAAGCGTTTGGTTTTGCTTCCCTGTCTTGTTTGAGTTTTCCATTCAGGTAAATATAGAGGTAGGTGTTGGCTGGCCAAGGGGAGTTGATTGGAATTTTCGCTATTGTTAAGGACAGGATCCAACAAATGGGAAGGGTCCATCGTTTTGGGAATTTTAGTTTAATCCTCTAACCCTCTAACCCAGTCATAAATAAATAAATGTATTCCACCTACCGCGCATTGTTCATGAAATTCATTTTGAACATACCACAAACGTGACCTAATAGAATCAAATTATTAGATATATACATTCAGTCTATATTGTAAAAGCTTATGTAAATACATAATATAGAACCCAAAATTTATTTGTTTAACATATACTTTCACCCAGTTTATAATTACACGTTGAATCTTATCACAACGACACTATATACATCTTTAACATAGTCATACATATATTTTAGTATATTCTTTCTATTTATTGTATTTAGTGATTACTACTTATACACTTACAGGATAACTCACTATAATATATATATATATATATATATAATTTATTTATTTTTGTGTTTATATTGTGTCCTAAAAAAAAAAAAAAGAAGGTATCCCTAGAACAATTTCCTCCTCAAACAGAGTTGCATCTGATAGTAATACTGATACGTAGCTTCTACGTTTCTGTGTCAACAGATTTGGTCAATCTTCACTGTTTGATTCTAATTGTAGCCCGTGTTTGACTGGGTTATTTGCGTAGTCGTCTAGTCGACCTAATTCGCGCTCTTTCAATTTCATAGATTGGTTTTACATGGGGTTGGTGAGGGGCGTTCTACGTATTGGCGTCTTGGTGATTTAGGGGTTGCACAGCGTAACGCCGTCCATCCAAAGTGGAGATATAGCATATAATATCCAGGGGGGTGCTTTGGGTACGTGAATGTCACATTTGACTACCAACCCATCTTAGAAATTTGGTTAAAATTAAACGTGTAGAATTGGTTTGGATTTAAATTTATGAGGTCGTGCCCTCCCTAATAAATACGGATTTTTAGGCGAGTGTTTTTGATAGGTTTAAGACTTGATACATTGTAATTAGATATAAAAAAAAAAAAAAAACTTGAAATCATTACTGTTTGATATTATGAAGAGATTGAATTAAAATGGTAACCGGGTAACTTCGGTGTAATTTGCGAGATAATGGTTAATATTATTATTTTATATATATATATATTAAAAAAGTCACATTTGACTGGAAATCCACTGTACATGCCACGTCAGACTTCACCTAACGCTGCTTACCTCCTACCGTTGACAAGGTGGGCTTGGGTCATACTCTGGTAAGGGAATCCATTCACCTACTGCGCCCTGCAAAAGTGCCAGCTGCTAAAATATCGCAAGTTGTCAAGAAAATATTAAAGAAACTGATACTTCTGTCCGAACGAACCAGATGCTCTATTTGTCTGAATACTGGATAGTTTAATTAGTTTAGGTCTATAATTGCGACAGGACCGGTTACCAAATTCTTTTTAAATGTCCTTCCACAGATTTGTTTAAATTTTTTCTTTATTTTTCGTGCTTCTCTCAGTAGACACAGGTTTGTTCTCTTTTCGGTCTAATTTTTCATGAAATTCCTCTACAGAAGCAAGTTTGACTTGAACCATGTGTGAGGCCTGAGGAGGCTCGAAAATTTCAAGCCCCAAGAAAATTTGAATGTACCATTGGTTTTTTTATTTTTTTTTTATCAGTTCAGCGTACCATTTCTTATTACTGTCAAAGCTTAGTTTGAGCCATTTGAACAGATCCAGCTTTGACTATAGTAAGGATAACCATAAAAATTTGGATCCAGACACGAAGCCCGAGGAAATCACACAGATCATGATCCATGTCATTGACCCAGCCCCAGCAGACGAGAAAACGTGGAGATCCCCGAATGAAACTACGTCGTTTAGAAATTTAACTACCCATGCCTGCGATTCACGATTCCTTCTTCTTCCATCGTCGAGACGACCCGCTGCCGTTGTCCCCTCTAGCCTTGTCGCCGGCGAATTTTCTTGAACAAATGGATTTTACCTTTTCTGCTCTTTCGAGCTCCGGCCCTCCTGCCACCACTGCAACCGGCTCTCCGGCAGACAGCAACCCAGATTTCGACCCTGTGACTGGTCGATTCATGATTCAAGAGTTTCCCATATATTCCCATTGTCTTTCTTTCTCTTGTTTCAGTCTATCATACTTCCTTGGGGGTATATAAATGACTACCGAAGGATTTTTACTTTGCTCGGAATCACTCGAATTTGATAGTAATTTTACGTGTTTTCTGCTTCATAGTTCAAATTCAAATTACTAAATTGGATTAGATAAATAAATATTTATTAACAGATTTAAATTTATAGAATACCATAAGAAAACGTATTCAAAATCATTATTACTTAAGTAATTAATTCAAAATAAGGACTAATGTACTTAGGGTGTTTATTTTTTTTTCTCTTCAAAGAAAAAAAAAAAAAAGAAAAATAACCCTTACTCAGGGTACCTAAGTGGATGCATATGGCCAGACATTTTAGGGTTTAGCCACAGAGACTCTTCTAGGGGTCAATTAAGAGTTTTTAAGGGTTAATGCCAAGAATGGAAGCTGTGCCCTAACCTGACCTGGACAGAAGAATTTCAATCGGCCAAAAAAATGCCTAGCTTATTTTTATATATTTTTTTATTATCTAGATTTTTTTTTTTTATACTTTCTTTCGGTTACATTGGAAAATTCAAATTTTTTATACTTCGATTACACTAGTTGACACCTCTGGACTGGATAGGAATCATTGTAACTTGGATTGGGTCTTGTTTAACTTCGACGAATGATCCCCGATAGCGTCCGACCCAAATTCCAAAGATGGCCCATGCTATATCTGCTACGATGCTAACTTTAGAGCTTGGACTGATCTGTGATTTGGATCGAATGGTATTTCACTCTGCTTCCGACTTTCGATGATGAAATGAAGGAAAGTATATCAACTACTTGGGTTGGGCTGGTGGTCATATGGTCAACAAACTCGCTAGTCAGTCGTTATCAGGTCGTCAAGTTAATTGAAGCACAACATGAGATACATGGCACTACCAGGTTAATTAACAACTAAATGAACCCCAACCCAAGTAGTTGATCTCTCATGGCTCGAATCGTTCGTGTTGTGTATTCAATCATTTTTCCTTAAGATTTTACTAATCGGTGGTATTAGTTGAACGTTCCAAATGGGACAAAAAAATTGAGTATTTTCCAGGCATTTGGCACCTTACTGCCTCGAAGCTTTCTAGCCATTTTAAAGCTTCGAAGGCAAGTTTTGTCACCGACTGACTTTTTCCAATGGATAGTGAAATGGTATTAGCCAATTGACCAAAAAGTTTTGAAAATGTATTTGATATCAATCTAAAAATCATAAATATATCAACATTTAATTGACTATAGGTGGTATTCATATGATTTATTGGAAAGATCCCATTAGTAAGAATTGCATGCTATCCTGGCTAAATGAAGTCTGTTTATTTATTTAGTGAAAATTCTCATTTTTCTTGTCCACAGGAGTAATTGGATCTACAAACAACTACAATCAATTAGACTGGGTCAAATCATTCGGCAATCATTTCCTGCGCACAGGGAAGATTACCACGAACCTTTAAATTGTCCTAAACGTGGATTGTCAACATTTTATTAATATTCTCGAATGGATTCAACTAAAAACTTTAATTCCATCTGCCTTTTTCATTAAGAAAACGATTCAATTATTCCGCATGTGGCAGCCAATGCTTTTAAGTGGGGCAGGTAATGTCTGTGCAATAAACAGTATATTTACCTCCAGGATAATGTCAAATGAACAAGCAGTACGCTTCCTTTTTGGTCCTTTTCACATTCAAAATGATTCTTCTAGACGTGGTTACAAGCTTAAGAAAAATCTTTTAGTAATTTTTTTTTTTGGGTATAGGTTTTTGCTCAGTCCATTGTTTATTTAGTTTACAACAAAATTTCCTGCAATTTATTTTTCGTTCCGTTGGATTGAATGCAATTAGCTTGTTAATCCTTGCACAACAGGATATTTATCCGATGACAGTGTAGTGATTATAATGGAAGCATTCAAACGTGTGACCAAAGTCGAATGTCAATCTCTTGCCTGTAAAGATTCCTGCTTGTAGCCGTCACCGGGACACGGTGAACCAATTTGATACGCATTGATGGCTCTGAAAAATTACTCGGCAGTTTCGCCTAACGTCCAGTTTCTGAACACTCATGCCCATTACCCAAGTATATAAATTCCATAGACCACCCTTCTCCTTATCTAAATACACATTCCACTTGTTTTCCCAACAAAACAAAGAAATCCCCACTTTGCAATTCCGTATATCCCTGTCGTTAGGTGCAATTCTTCAACATGGGCGAGGACGATCGGTCTCTGGTTAGCCGCTTCAGGAGTGTCGTAAAAAAGGTAAAGGTCATACTTAACTTACAACTGAATCGCTGGCGTCTAGCTTCAATGTTGGTTGGTGGTGAATCTTCAGAGAGACGCAGGCTTAGCTTCAAGGACAGGCCGGGCTTGAGGGCCTGCACAGAGGATACAGACTCAGAGGATTCAGGTTCCTCAAGGGGGCTTCATAGAACTATCAGTTATCCATTAGCAGATGATATTGATAAGAGGGCCGAATTGTTTATTGAGAACTTTCGCCGGCAGCTTCAGATTGAGAGGCAGATTTCCTTGGAGCTCAAGTACCTCCGGGTAAATGGTCTCCGATCGACATCTCCTTGATGATTTTGCAGCAATGGAGAGCTCGTGTTTATGAGAGGCTTTCTATTGTTCTTTGTAATTGTAAGTCCTTCGTAGTTTGCATACAAAGATTTGATTCGGCCGCCGATAGGAAGAATAAGAAAGACGGAATCTTTCAACTTCCTGAGGTTCTGAAGGCGGCTACAAGGTTTTGAAGCTTTCATTTCACGTTTGGTCTTTTCAGGAGTCGAACCGAGAACATGTTGATTGAAGGTTTTTCGCGGGGTTTTTCTCTTTTGGGTATATTAATATTGAGCTTCTTTTGTCATCTGACTTTTGGTCAGATTGTGAGAGTATTTCATCTTAAACTGTGTGCGATGGTTTGATTCTTCATTTATGAACATTCTTTTGTTCTTTATGTGTAGACAGAAAAATTGAAATGAAGTTGGCATGTAGCCATGATATACAGGGCATTAATAATTTTGTTGAGATAATATGTCTCAGCCTTTTTTTTTTTTTCCTTTTATCCGTTTTTTACCACATTGGATCTTCGTCTAAGGCCTTCACTTACGGAGGCCTAGGATGGGGTAGTTGAGTTGCGCTCCTATGCGGCAAAGTTCCTCGTTTCTTCATAAAAAGAAACCATCTTGCGGGAAGAAAATTAAGAATTCATAAGACATGCTTTTAACAGACTGATTACAGTAATCAGAAATTTATAGAAGGAATTCATAAAATCAATTAGGCGGCTGCTGTACCGGTGTGCCATGCAACTATTGAACATTTGAACTTGTGGAATCAGTTTGGTACAGCTCCACTGCCGCTGATTTTTATTGACTGTATCCCTCTGTTTTGCAGGGGGCGGGCAGTTTGCTACAACACACTGTTTCAATGAGAAAAATGGATAAATAAATATAATACAAGCAAAGGAATTGAATTATTAGTCGAATAGAAGTGAAGCAATTAAGCCCATTTTTACCTGCCTAATTCCAAAATATTTTCAATAAATGACAATCGGCAGAGATGGGATTGCTGATGCCCCCGATTCAAAGCCAGGTTGGTGGTTATGAAGCTGCGTGAGGAGCAGAATGGCTTCTTTTTTAGCTTGGTCCAACAGGCAACAGCTAGGGAGGCCCGGCCACAATGTATTTCCTTTTTCGCGTCACTTTTTTTTTGTCAATTTTCTTAATTTTTGTCTATTTCTATTTTTAGCATATTTTTATTCTTCTTCAATGGCCCACATACTGAGAGTGGATGTAAAATATGTAGAATTATAGGCTGCCTCCTCCACTAAATGACTACCTTTGGTTGATCCCCGAACTTAAGCTTTTCCGAGAAAAAGAGTCATATTTCCGTCCACTCATAGCTTTGATTGATCCGTGCTCTTGAGATTCACGGTTGGAAACCGAATTTGGGGGCGACTAAACCTCCCATGTTTCCTAGGTCACGATGTATACTTGAACAAATTTCTTGGGCCACGTTTTTGCTTTATTGTCTAGTGCGGTAAGCAATAGTCAGCTAAAGGTCTTAAGAACCAAATGGGTTAGGCATTATGCAAGCGAAGACCAACTAAGTGTAGCCAACGTTAGGCAAAATCCCATTATCCGACCACCCTTGTTTTTTTTTGTATGTGCATTGATTCTCGTATGGAAAGCAAAATCCTTATTTAAGAGAATATTGAAATACAAACGAGGAATACAAGCTTTGAAATGGACTAAAAAAGACCCACAATATAAAATCTTGGGCATTACCCCTTTTATGCGCCGGAAGATAATGCTATGTCCATTCACTGCTTCCTTCCTGCAAGGTCTTCCTCATACAGGTTTAAAAGTCAAAATTGGTAGTCTGAATGGGACGAAATTGCCAAGCTATGCGTTACAGATTTTAATGTCAATTTAGATTCAAATTCCCCTTCATATGCCCACTTGCCAACCTCAAACAATATTTCTTTGATCAACTCAGGATCAAATGACAATGAAGACAACAAAGCCAGAGCGGCATCGATTCATACTCTTGTCTTTGCTCTTCATCTTGGCCCTTTGTGTGTTGGCTTCTCTGAATGAAGTTAGATTGGACAGCCTCTTGAAGTTTGGCAGGTGTGCTATTTCTAAAATTTCACCTCAATGTTCCGATTATTCTTCTACCAATTTTCTTGTTAAGAATTCTTCTTCCGGTGATATTCGTATACTCATTGGCATCTTAACACTTCCCGATCAATATCATCGTCGTCATTTTTTACGTCTTGTATACGGCACACAATTCCTAGTGGGTGTACAAGTTGATGTGAAGTTTGTGTTTTGCAATTTAACAAAAGAAGATCAAAAAGTACTCGTTGCACTCGAGATCATGCGTTACGACGATATCATCATCCTTAATTGCAAGGAGAACATGAACAAGGGTAAGACTTACACATACTTTTCTAGCTTGCCTGAAATGTTCAGTGACTCCCGTAAGCCTTACCCTCCATATCATTATGTAATGAAAGCTGATGATGATACTTATTTTCGGTTGGATAATCTGGTGGAGTCACTGAAGCCATTGCCTAGACAGGATTTGTATTATGGTTTTGTTATTCCGTGCCCCAGCATGGACCCCTTTGTGCATTACATGTCGGGAATGGGATATATGGTTTCTTGGGATATTGTGGAGTGGATTAGAGATTCTGATATTCCAAGACACCATACGGAAGGGCCTGAGGATAAAATTTTTGGCGATTGGATCCGAGAAGGGCGTCGTGCAAAGAATAGGTATAATGCAAAGTGGTCTATGTACAACTTTCCTGAGCCACCAACAAGGTGTACACATGAGCTCTGGCATGATACAATTGCGGTTCACTTGTTGAAGAATCAAGAGAAGTGGATTCGGACATTGAAGTACTTCAATGTCACGAGTAATCTGAAGCCATCTAAATTGTACCATATACCCTAGGTGATGCTATACCTGAATCTATTTTGTTCATTCTTTGTCAACGGATCAAGATTTCCAATATAACATACCAATATCACTTGAATTTCGAAAATTTTAATCTCTCTCTGAATTTTTTCTTTTTTGTTGTTTTTTTGAGAACATAGTCTGAATTGAATCTACCGTTTATGGAAAGATGAAATCATATAAAATTTCATTGGTTTACTCAAACCATAGACACGCATCAGTCCTGCGCCGATTACCATGTCTGCCGGCAATAATCATTTAGGCCCATTCGCCCAAGGCTGGGGTGCAAACACGAGCACGTATGAAACATATCAATTAAAAGTCCGGGTGGACTGGCCTTTTCTTTCCACAAGTTATCGGCACAGTCCAAAGCAGGCCGGGCAACTTTTGATGGCCCATATCCAGGCAAGGGTTGGATCCAAGAGTCAAAGCGAATCACATAATCCTATTATATAAGTCCATTGGACAGTAAGCCTTACCAAAAATGCAAAAGAATAAATGAAAGCACCCACTTGATTCGAATACAAAGCCCAATAATCTCAGGCCCAAAAGGTAGAGACCCTTCTGGCAGGCAAGCCCTGACAAGGGACCCAAAACACATCTCCACCAGGAGCGCACCTCCGCCAATTCACAGGCACAGCCGACGCGTCCTAACTCCCCAAAAACTAGACAGGGCCATTTTCCCCCGCGCCTCCCCTGAAACAGGCTATCAAAGTCTCTTCCCCTGAGCCCTACGCAGCGCCAAACAACACGACTGAGCCGGACGAGCCTTACCTTCAAGCCAACCTCATTTCTGTAGGTAATATTGATAATACGCAACTTTTAGTCCCCCATTGACCTGCCAACCACACAAGCATCCATTTGATAATCTCACCATTGACACTTTCTCACCAGGCCTGCAAAGATTGGCCATTTCTAAGGCCTCGCCCTCTAGCTGTTCGATAAAAATCCTGAACCAAAGATCCCTCTAATCATTACCATAGCCTCACTATATTTTGTTTATGGTTACATATCATTCTCTGCTTTAAGGTCTACTCTTAATTACAATTCATTTTATATTTTCTGATCGTCTTTCCTTCTGGCGTTTGTAGTCAGTGTTTTTTTTTTTTTAAGCTTCCGTTTGGTATTTTCGTGCTTTGAGTAATACTTTATTTGGATTTCTTACTGTAGCCAGAGAAGCTCGTCTCGGCGTTTGGGATTGTGTGGTGGGGACGGGTCGGTTCAAGGGAGAAGATTAGAAGCTTGGAGAGTTGCCTGTATCGTTGTGTAGAATCTTATTACAAACCCTTTTCGCTATAAGCTGTTGTTTTCTGTTGAATCAGTGCATTCTATTTTTTCCAGTAGTAATTTTTCTCATCCAGCTGTTCTACGTGTGTATGCGTATATAGTTGTGTTAGAAACTCTTTGCAAAGATTGTCCATGTTATTCTGGCAATGCAGGGTATGGATTAACTTTTGGATAAATAATGTAGAATATACTCACTTGTACCATAGGATATAACAGTCAAATGATCTCATGCTCAGTGAATTTTTGTTTCTTTTTTATTATAATGCTGAAGTACTCACTTATCTGTCCACAAACATGCATGTTTACTGCCTATACATTGTCTTTGATGACTTTTATCTCTCTCTCTCTCTCTCTCTCTCTCTTTGTGTAATTTGCTTTCATCGATAATAGTTAAAGGTCTCTAGTCAATGTCTACAACTCATTGGCATGATCCTTGCTGCACAGGGTGTTGTTGACCATCATTTGTTGCTAATTAGAAATGGGCATCCCTCCAGCACCATTTTCAGAGATTGGCAAAAGAGCCAAAGGTATCTTCTACACAAAGTATTTCTCCGAAAATAGAGAGTAGTGCAAAGTTACATGGGCATGCATTTCACAAACTTGCCTACTTTTGCAGACCTCCTAACAAAAGATTACAACTTTGACCACAAGTTCACCTTGTCAATCCTCAGCTCAACTGTAACGGTACTGTTGGATTTACCTTCTGTTAGATCTGTTGCTCAATTATTGCTTCTTTTATAATGACAACTAAACAAGAAATTATCAAGCAAATTAATACATTGATGTTCATGCCAACACTTGTGCACATTTCTTTTTAAGTAATTCCTTCTATCTAATCTGATTCACTCTATTCATCTATGTGACAAATTCACTTTCCCATGCACACTGTGGTCTCCAATGCTGGTATCTCAAAATAAATCATGGGACTGCAATTTCATTTGGTAAACGACTTCTGTAGATGCCCAATTATTGCTAGAATTACTATTGAAGGCTTTTTTTAAGAATTACTAAAGATGGTGATGTTTCAATGGTTTAGAGTGTCTTAAGTAATGCTGAGTGGTTGGCAAAAGGAATCAAGCTTTACACCATCCACTGAAGCTTATTTATTTATTTGCAATCAATAAAGAGAAGAGATAAAGGTTGTCAGACATCTCAAAGTATTCCTCTTCCAGGTGTATCTGATTTAAGAAAGTGCACTAATATCCTTACCATCAAAGATATATGAATATTATATGTAGAGGATGGTTGATCTTTTCAACTTCCAAATATTAGAGTGTGATTGGTAAACCATGATTATGATGATGTTTGATTACTCTGCTGTGCTGTCTAAGCAGGTTCATAAATAAATAATCATAATGACTGCTTCTTTATTCCTTTGAGAACAGATTGAAGGGTTCCAATGAATGGATTTTGATGCTGTCCAATATGAAATTAAAATTTTGTTGCAGGCACTTACAGCTACAGGTTTGAAGAAGGATCAAATATTTGTTGGTGACATAAATACCTTGTACAAGAGTGGAAATACTACTGTGGATGTGAAAGTTGACACTTATTCAAGTGTAAGAAGGGGAAGCCCATGGAAGCGAATATGTTATCTCTCAAATGACTATTTGACTCATCTACATGTTTTGCTCTTTGGATTCATAGCCAATGTTTTATTATTTGCCTAGCTTATTTAGATATGCACCACTATGCAGATGGCCACAAAAGTAATTATAAATGACATCTTGCCTTCTACAAGAGCAGCACTAAGCTTCAAAGTACCTGATCATATGTCGGGCAAGGTTAGTGCATTTTAGATTATCACACAAAAAATGGTCTTGCTGCATAGAAATATGAGGGAGTGATCCTTTGTTTACATTGATTCTGGTAGATCTTGTTATGCCCCATATGGCTTAACCATATTTCTTGACTGTAAAACAAAACTTTTCTTCAACCTCTTACTGAGAATGATGTTCCTCTGGATCTTTGTTGGTGTCTTATCTACTGGTGCAGTGACTGTATTTGGTGTTGATTCTCTAAAACAGAAATCATAAGGGACTAAAGGTATTAATACAAGCAAAACCGATGGTGGATTTCTATATCTGTGGCATTGATTTGACATAAATAATTAAATACATTCTATACATATTGTTTGCAGAATAGTCATAAAAAATGGCCTATTCATGGGTGTTGTTTCTGTGATCTTTGCTAGCAAGGCAGATTGACTGTCACTTGGTTAGTACTCTTGCATGTAGAAAATGCTATTACATGGTGACTTGAAATGATGGTCAATGAAGTAATTCTGCTGCATAATGGACTGTGAGAATATGGAACGAAACAGTTTTGCTTATTCAGACATGAAATATTCTTTGTCTAACATCTGTCATCTTATTTTTTCCGGATAGTCTGTTTCATGTTTACCTCATTTGAAGATGATATCATATGATTATAGGAACTCTGACTTAGTTTATTGTTGTAGAAATACTGGCAAATTGCGGAGAATCTAAAAGGTATATGACAAGCACAATAACACATCTGACTAATTCCATCATTTTTGTCTCAGCTGGATGTTCAGTATCTTCACCCTCATGCTGCCATTGATTCCAGCATTGGCCTGAATGCAACCCCTCTTTTGGAGCTTTCAGCAGCAATTGGAAGCAAAGAGCTTTCTTTAGGTGGCGAGGTTGTGTTTGATTCAGCCACTGCATCATTCTCGAAGTACAATGCAGGGATTGGCTTGAACAAGCCTGATTTTTCTGCTGCACTTTTATTGTAAGTTTTGTTGAAGCTTGTTCTTTCTGCTTAGAAAAACTGAATTCTTTATTCTCTCAATTCTAATATTCTGGCTTTTGCAACTGCATATGTGTACATGGTATGGAATGTGATTTCTAATATCAAGACCATGTGCTGAATATGGCGTGCCCCATGTGGTTACTAATCGCTAAGCTGAGTGCAAGTTGAGGCAGGAGATCACTGTTTAACAGCATGTGATACGCCAAAACAAGAAACTGTTTTTGTCAGTTACTAAGTAGTTGGACTTTCTATGGATGAATAATTGTCAGCAATGTCCTTCTCTGTGCATTACCCAGAAAATATAATCTCCAAGAAAGTAAATAGCTTCTATATAAAGGAGATCACTGTTTAACAGTTTTTTCTTTTACCCCTCACAGAGATTATCTTGAAATTGTTGCTCTGTTTTTGATTTTAGGGTGGAAAAAGGGCAGGCTCTGAAGGCATCTTATGTTCATTCGGTGGATCTCCTCCATTCAGTTGGTGCAGAAATGACTCATAGATTTTCCAGCTATGAGAATAGTTTTACTATTGGAAGCTCTCATGTACTGGATCCATTCACATTAGTAAAAACACGATTTTCTGACAATGGAAAGATTGCCATGCTCTGCCAACATGAATGGAGGCCGAAGTCACTGATAACTGTTTCGGCAGAGTACGAGACAAAGACCATCAAAGCAGCGGCTCCCAAGTTTGGTCTTGCCCTTGCTCTTAAGCCTTGATGCATAGAATGGCTACAGTTATGTCGAGCGACTTGGATTCAACACTTCTTCCTTGTCCTTTTATCTAAAGCCCCATAGTCTATGGAGGGTTATGTTTTACCTACAACTTTACGAAGACTGAAAGATCTGCCTGAGATTCCTCAAGCAGCTATTGGGCAAATTGAACCCAGTTTTGGAAATTTTTCAAAAGTCACCATAATTTTACAGAACGTTGTGACGTAGGTTGATGCATTTTGTCTTCCTTGGAATCTTCAGCTTTGCAATGCGTTATAAAGAATTCAATCTTGTTTGTCCTTTTCTCTTGCCAAAGAAGTTTTCAGTCTATGTACACGCATGTGGGCTATGCTCTCAATGCCTGAAATGCCCGAGTATTTTTCTTTTCTCTTTATCATATCCTTTCCAGGATTTCGTGCTGCTGTCTTTATTCAGGCATCTAAGATATGCTCGATCTTATGCAGCGCCTGAAACCGGTCCAAAAATGGCACATATAACCATAGTTTTGTAAAATAGGCCGGTCCAGCGGTCAGACCTGTAAATAGATGATTCTGAAGCTTAAGTTTAGACTGATCTAATTATCTTATTAATACAAACAAGAAAACAATTCGAGTTTTTGTTCATTCAAAAAATCGAAACATTCAGTTAGACCAATGGCTTACTCGAGTTTCTGTTAAAAAAATTTATTTCTTCTTCTATTTTTTTAGAAAAAAAAATTGTATAATTATATTATTTTATTTTAAATATTTGTGAATGTATAATTTAATTTTATTTTAATAATATTTTATATATTTTTATATAATATAAAAATATTAATTATTTTTAAAAAAAAAACAGGAATTGACTTATTGATCCAACTATCAATCTTGACGGTTGAATCGGTGATCCATCTAACCGAATTGGGTCTAAAAACGATGCATGCAACTACACTTCACCCTCCTTGGTTCCACCTTCTAACATTATTTCATGCCCAGAAACGACAGCGTTTCAGTTTTCTGAAATTAAAAACACACTACTATATTGCTTAATAGGGGAAAAATACATATGTCAACCAAAAACCCGCAGCCTTCTTCCTCTCTCAGCTCGGTTCCGGGCTTCAGCTCTTAGCCCCTCAAGATCCAGAAAAATTTTCCCGCGAAAAGAACCAAAGGAAAGGAAACGAAAAGAAAAGGCGAGTAAATAAAAGAAAATGTCGCACAGCGACACGATCCCTCTCCAGTCGTCGTCCCAATCCGACATCGACGAGATCGAGAACCTAATTAACGCCAGCGTCCAAACGGGCCCCGCCACGGTCCAACCCGCTCGCCCTCCGAGCCCGCCCCGGATCCCTGTCTCTTCTTCTCCCCTCGTTCCATCTAACATCCCTACGCTGCCGCCGACTAGCCAGAAGCCTCCGCCGTCCGTCCCTTCTGCCCCTCCACCGCCTCCGGTTCCTAGTAATGTCGGCGGTAGCATCGCGTCGAGCGGGTTCGGGTCGCCTCCAAACACGTTGACGGAGCCAGTTTGGGACACGGTGAAGAGAGATCTGTCGAGGATCGTTAATAATTTGAAGCTTGTGGTGTTCCCGAATCCATACCGTGATGACCCAGGAAAAGCCTTGCGCGATTGGGATCTATGGGGGCCCTTTTTCTTCATCGTGTTCTTGGGCCTTGTTCTTTCATGGTCCGCTTCTGTGAAGAAGGTTAGCCATTTGATTATATCTTTTTTGTTTTGGTTCGTCTTTCTTTTTTTCTTATTAGTCTCTAGTCGATATGTATCTTCGATTTGCGTGTGTTTTGTGGATTTGTTCTAGTTGGTAAATCCTTGTTTTGGTTGTGATTTGAGCACAAGTTGCTTGATTTCAAATTCG
This sequence comes from Rhizophora mangle, assembly GCA_037832345.1. Lineage (NCBI taxonomy): Eukaryota > Viridiplantae > Streptophyta > Magnoliopsida > Malpighiales > Rhizophoraceae > Rhizophora > Rhizophora mangle. The sequence continues at coordinate 1,386,396 of JBAPLJ010002055.1, forward strand.
ATTCAGATGGTTAACCAGATATGTTAAAAAGCATCAGCAGTATATGAGGGGTAATAAATTGGTTAGATGGTGTTTCCATTGCAAGACTAGCTCTCACTCATTGTTTAACTTTGCATTGAAATTAGACTAGAAAAGCTGTGTAAGCTTGCATGTGTACTGGGTAAATTCGGTTTTGAGAAAATAAGGTGTGGCAGAAAGCTTTGCAAGCATGCATTCGTCCTGGGTAAATTCAGGATCTGTTGAAAAATAAATTATGCATTGGAGGAGACCTATGTTATACAGAAAAGCCAAAGATTCTTGCCTTAAGTAACGAGATTTCTGTGACTATATTAGGTCAGTTTGATGGGAGATTAATGACTTTGCAATTCATACTACAGTCTTTCTTTATAGAAATATGCAGGATGTATCAATAAATTTCTGATCTTGGGCATCATCAGGAAGATATAATCTTTTCCAGAGACTCATGAAGCTGGAATGTTGGGCTAACTGTAGGATAACATATTGATATGCCTAAAATTTATTTAAAAAAAAAAAAAACAGAGGGAGAGATTTTAGAACTGCAGAGGAGTCTTTCTGCCACATTGAGGGTACTCACGCAACTGCCTGAATTATTAAATCTGGTTCGAAGGCTAATCTTGTGCCTATTTGTTTATGATAAGTACTGTAAAAGTAAGATTTTAAGTTGAATGAAGTGAAACTGGATGTGGCTTTGGTTTTAAATTTCAATAGTGGATTACTTTTAATAATCATTTCTTGGTTACATCATGTTCTTTTTTGGGTACATTGGAATTGCAGTTGCATTAAGTTTGAACAGGTGATTTCTAACAACTATCTTATTACTTTTCCTAGTCTGAGGTTTTTGCTGTAGCATTTGCACTTCTGGCAGCTGGTGCTGTGATATTGACGCTGAATGTTCTGCTTCTGGTAATGGCATCTCTCTCTCTCTCTCTCTCTCTCTCTCTCTCTCTCTCTCTCTCTCTCTCTCACACACACACACACACACACACAGAGTCATTTATGCATGGATTAGGATCCTCTAAAGCTTACTAAATCCTAGCCTTCTACAGTGTAATAATGGTTAATTTTTAGTCACATTATTATTTATTCATCATAAATTATTATTCTAAAATTTTTTTAGTCTAAACTCATAAAAACTATTCTTTTGCACATACATATATGAAGTCCCTCTGTCTTTATTTTCTTTTTTCTTTTTAAATTCAATTTAAATATATATCATTAATACAATTTTTTTGCAACTACTATTGCCCACCAGATTTTATTTTGAAGATGTAGTACTCAAAACAAGTATGATGCACTGGTGCATTAAATCTTATATTCAATATACTGAAATTTTTACCCATGTATTGAATCTTTTGCCCATGTACTGAAATTTGTTTGCCTGTGAACTGAATTTGAAAAGAGAAAAAGACAATTATTCATGACTGTGCCTTCCACATCCCTGAGCAGTGCACTCACATAGTCATATGCTTTAAACTGCTTTGGCCATATGTATTATTCCAATTAATGGAAATCATTTTTTGTTTTCCTGATATTGTTAAAGAATCTAATTGCACATATACTGAGATTCGGTTAAGCCAAAGTTATGGGAATTTTAGATGTCTACTTACAAGCTGAATTATCTTTCATCTTTTCTTGTTTCAGGGTGGGCATATAATTTTCTTCCAGAGTCTGAGCCTTCTGGGATATTGCCTCTTCCCTCTAGATGTTGGTGCACTTCTCTGTATGTTGAAGGACAATGTGATACTGAAAGTGATTGTGGTATGCGTAACGTTGGCTTGGAGCTCATGGGCTGCCTACCCTTTCATGAGTTCAGCTGTCAATCCCAGAAGAAAGGCTCTTGCTCTCTACCCAGTCTTTCTCATGTACGTAACTGTTGGTTTTCTCATCATTGCGATTAACTAGTGTATCAATAAGCCCAAGTGGTGGGATCCCATAAGCAATGGATACTCTCGGTACATAGGAATTTTATCTGAACTTTTCCATTTTCTTCTTGATCTTGTTACTAAATTTTTGGTCATGTCTGAAGACACAAACTGCAAATATTGTATACCTGCATGAAACTTTTCGTGTGCCCATGTTTTGTGCTCCAGTCTTACTGTCCTACCTGAATGGGTAAATTTGGAGATCATACGCTTCCATGGGGAAATGGAGGCTCGCGGCTTTATCTGCATCAAATGTGATTTTCTTGAACTTCCTTGTTTACCTCCAGTCTTATTTACGCTTCCATTGTCCTACCTGACGGTTTCTTGGATCAATGTTTATATTCTAGTCAATACAAGTGCAATGGTCGCCGCACTTTTGTCTCAAAAGAAAAACAAAATCCACCTAGCCAACATAATATTTACATCCAACATTATGAACCCTGTATTTTTTTCAATTGGTAAGTCTCCCTTCCTTCGGTTAAACGAGAAGAAAAGGGTCGGATATGTATTCTTTCGGCAAGCCCATTATTGCAATAACCTGATATGCGCGGACGCTGTTGGGAATTTTACAATTTTTTGGCAGGTATTGAGTTATTCAGAGAATATCCAACGAACAATTTCTTGACTGCGTTTTCATTTTTTTATCCCTTTCCCCAAGAAGAACAAGTTGTTAGTTGCTATTTCCTTTTCCCAAGACAAGCGAGTTGCTACTTACAATCAGCAATTAGAAAAAGGAAACTGATTGCCAAATTTAAGGCGTTTGGAACAATTATTTCTGAGAATTCTGGCCTTAAGCTTTCGATAGCCTCGGCTTATCATCGACTGATGAAAAAGAAGCTTTTTGTGTAGTCTGGCATTAAAAAGTGGGCATCTTTACCTCTCGAAAAAAAAAAAAAAGAAAGAAAGTCTCCATTTATTAGCCAAGATTCGTTTTTTTTCCTTTTTCTATTTTTCTCTTTTCTTTTTTTTTCCTTTGTTTTTGTTAATTTCAAATAGAATCAAGAGCAGTTTAATCTCCATTTATCGCCAAGAAACTGACCCCATAAAAAACTCGCTCAACGGATAGGTTCCAGGCCAAGAATCCAATACTACCGCAAAGAGCTCACTGCGGCTGGAAATACTTCAAGAGAGCAGAATGATCTTGGACACCTGGCAACAATCTTCCACATTTTATTGATTTTCCTACTAGCAAAAATTCTAAAGATACTCTTATACAACTGAGAACAACAATCAAAACTAACAGTAAAATATAGGGGGAAAAATGAAAAAAAAAAAAAAAAAAAGCTTTTGACGCTCGAGCCCGTAGCGAATTTTTGGGCTCGTCCCAAAATCGAATTTTTCTGCGAAAGCAATTTCAATGTCCAGCCCGTAGCGAAGGAGACTTAATTTACAATTTTTTTTAATTTTATTTTTTAACTTCCGCAACACAAAAAATTTTTTTTTTTTAAAAAAGGGAACAAAAATTGCCCCACTTGATTTCTTGAACAACGTACAGTACACGACGAAAGTCTGTAGGAAGGGCAGGAGGAGAGTCAAAGGGACCATTTGGCCGGCACATTGCGCAGTGAAAATTATAGAGGGGGGGGGGTAAGCACTGCACTGTTTGGACGACGTACGTCTGCATCATTAATTCTTGGATGAAATTTTTTACGGTCCAAAAAATTCCACCTTATATCTCTGAATCTTTTTTTTTTTAGGTTTGTCGGCAACCCATCATTTGGTTTACGTGAATCTTGTACCTGTACGGCCATGCTGAGACAAAACTACTAGCGGGAGAGAGAAAGAGACAGACAGAGAAGTTGTTTGCTTATTGGGTTAGCTTTACTTGCAGGAGTGGGCATTAGTTTTTGCTGCTGTTATCCTTTTTGGCATGCAAAGTGACCAGATGGTGCTAAAAGGGTCAGAGAAACTAACCCCAAAAGGATTCTCCTTGGGACTTAAAACTATGCATACATGCAGCCAAGCCATGGAGCGAGAGAGAGAAAGAGAGAGAGAGTGCTTGGGATAGTGAGCCTCTGGTGTCATCAATCCCTGATCCCTCTCCGTGTAATGTGCGAAGTGTCACTCGTGCAAATTTAACCAAAACACACCAAGGAAACCAACAAAATAAAAAAATAATAATGAAAAAAAACAATACCGGTGACGTTGAGATAACAGACATTTGCTTCTAGCCATCGTCCTCCTTGATCTGATCTCCGTCACCTTTTTTTCTGCCCTCTTCTTGTTTTTTTTAACTATTAGATGATGTCACCCCGTTGAGTGAAAAACAGAAATAAGTAGTGTATCGCAATTAGGAATTTCAATGAAACAGTTCTTGAGCTCATCATTATTATTATTATTATTATTTAATATCAATACTATTATTTGAAGTTTTTATGAAACAATAATTACAAAGTTTTTGAGGTGAGTAATCATATTGCCTCCTATTTATTAAAATAATAAATAGAATTCAAAGCGGGTAGACGGCTCATTTGATCACAAAACAAAAATTATCAGTAAATGACAAAATATCAGTAAAGAGCAATTAGAACAAATCACGTTCTCCCAGTACGAAAACTTTGGGAGGATTCAAAGGTTACGACTCTAAACCTCCATCCTCCAATGGCCACGGAGCAGCAGGCAAAGTGGGCCCATAATTCAGAAGGCCCCCCACATGACGAAGTGTTGTACATGTGACATAGAAGTATGTCACGTGGACTTAGATATAAAATTTTTGTGGGTCAAAAAAATAATATTTAAAAACATGAGGACAAACTTGGGAATTACTGAAAATTATGGCATCTCTCCTAAATACGATTTAACAGTGATAATCCCCATAGAAATCTCACGGCTATCGCCGTACACCAAATGTCACAATCAAGGTTTTAACTCTCTCTCTCTCTCTCTCTCTCTCTCTCGCTGTGGAAAAGAATATTGGGTTTTGAGTTTAATTTCATATATTAGATAATTTTTCCTGACTGGAGAGATTTTTATTTTAAGAAAAAATAAAAAGACGGGAACAAATTTTCTGTCTCGGTGGATTCAGACAGGGGCTGTGACACAAGCCCTGCTGCACACAACCCATCATAACAACCCTATGCATTTATGCCGTTTATGTAGTACAGGAAGGGTCAGCACCGCAGGCCCATCAAGATTCGGACACGTGTACTTGCAGCAGACGAAAATTTTAAAGCCTCCAAGCTGGGTTCCAACCCGAGCCTATAGATGGTTAAAAGGCCAGCAATCGAGTTGAATGAACAGAGGATCAGCAGCATATCTCGTGAGGTTGATGATGCCTGACAATTAACAGCAAATCTCCACTAAATCAATCAATTGGCGTTGGGGTCGGCTTAATATTAAACAAAGCTTTATTTTTTGTGTGAATATATTTCTTCCTGATTATGTTTGACAAGTGGGTCTAAAAAGTCGAGTGGGCTTCCATTCATACTTGTTGCTTTTATATATATATATATATATATAAAATTTAGATTATAATTTATTTTATTTTTAAATATTTTATTAAAAATATTAAAATAATAAAATTTAAATTTTAATAATTAATTAAATTTATTTTAAATTATTTTTATTTATTAATTTAAATTTTTAAAATATTAATTAAATTAATTTAACTTTAAAAAATTAAAAAAATTATTAGAGTATTTTTTATTTTAATAAAATTTTAAAATAATTTATTTGAGAATAAAATAAATAAATTCAAGAAATTTTTTATTTTTTAAATAATTTTTTATTTTAAAAAATATTTAATTTTTTTTAATTTTATAATTACAAAAAATTAATTATTATTCAAATATATTTTTTAAATAAATTAATTTTTTATTTAACTACAATAAAATTTATTTTAATTAATTTATATAAAAGTACTCTACTTGTAATTAAATCTTTATAATTATATTATATTTGAAAAATTAGATTTGAGTTTCGTGTGGTATAAATTTTAAATATTTAATTAAAAATATTAAAATATTAAAATTTAAAATCTTATAATTAATTAAATTAGTTTAAGTTTTATGAAAAATTTAGATTTGAAAAAATATAATTTATTTAATTAAATTAGTTTTGAAAAAAATTTTTTTAAAAATTAAAAAAAATATTTTTTCTTTTTAAGAAAACAAAAAATAAAAAAAGAAAAATGTAAAATAAATTTTATCAATTTTAAGAAAATTTAAAATTAATTTTTAAAAAATAGAACTTTGAGAGATTTTTTCTTCTATTTTTATTTAGTAAGTCTATTTTTTTTTTCTTTTCTTCTTAAAAAGAAAATTCAAAAAATTTTTTTTTTTTTTTTGTTTTTGGCCAAGAAATCTTATAATTATAAAAATTTAAGTAAAATCAATATAAAATTTTATAAATCATATAATACTATTTTAATTATAATTAAATATTTATAAATATAATATATTTTAATATCATTAATTTATAAATTTATGAGGAATCACTTCATAATTGATACTCAAATTTTCTTTACTTTCGAAAATATATACTTATATTACATTACCTTTATTATCACTTTTCCTTGAACAAAGTGTCGTGTTTTATGCTGGATAAGTTGGTAAATGAATTTCTTGAATTGAATTCCTGGCAATTCACATGCATAAATCCCATATCAAGGAATGAGAATCTGGACAAAATCTTACTACTTATAAACTTTTCACCCAAATGTGCATTGCTTGGTTTTTTTTTTTTTTTTTTTTTTCTTTTGCAGGTCTGGGTGTGGCAGTAAATCTCCTTTTTTAAGTTCAACCAGCTTTATTGTCTCTTTCCCTGGATCTTGAAACATATCAGAGTCTCGATTGACAAACTCACCACTAAAATTAAATATTGAGGTCACGTCTGGTTAGAATTCTACCGATAAGGACCAAACTCATACGGATCAAACATCCGGACCGCAGATATAAAAGCAAATTAATGCAGGATAGGGTGGAGGGAAAAGGTCCAAGAATAGTCCATACTCACTGCAGTCCAACCTCTCAAGCCCCTCCTTGGCCCCATTCTGATCTTCCACTACCCAAAAATCCAAAACCCCATTTTGGTATTTTTATTTTTCCTTCTCTCCGTTGCCGTTTTTCTTGTACTTGTATGGCTCTTGGCCAGCCAACCTCAAAACCCCTTGGCTCTTTTGTGCCTTTCCCTTTGTTCTCTCTCTCTCTCCACAAATTTTCCAGTTCCCACAAAATTCCCAAAGACCCATCAATTCCTCTATAAATGTAGCAACAACCCACATCCCCAAAGCCCCAAGGAGAGAAACCCATTTATCTTTCCCTATTCTTCTTCTATCAACAATTAATAAACTCTCAATTTTTACACAAAACTGGCCTTCTCTCAAAGGCATAACATTAACAACGGTCGAAAATGAAGGAACACTGGACGTCTTTGGCATCGCTACTAGGTGCTTTGGCCTTTTTCCAGAGCCTCCTTCAAGTGTTATTCCCGCCAGAGCTCCGCTTCGCAACCTTCAAGCTCTTCAACCGGTTCTTCAACATGTTGTCCACTGAGTGCTACTATGACATCACCGAGATCGACGGCGTCAACACCAACGAGCTCTACAGCGCCGTCCAGCTCTACCTGAGTTCTTTGGTCTCGATATCCGGCAGCCGTCTGAGCCTCACTCGCGCTCTCAATTCCAGCGCCATAACCTTCGGTCTCGCAAACAATGACACCATTCTTGATACCTTCAATGGCGTCACGGTGCTCTGGGAACACGTGGTGACTCAACGGAATGCCCAGACCCTCTCCTGGCGGCCATTGCCTGACGAGAAAAGAGGGTTTACTCTTCGTATTAAGAAAAAAGACAAGAACTTGATTCTTGATTCCTATCTTGATTACATTGCGGAGAGAGCTAATGACATCAGAAGAAACAATCAAGACAGGCTTTTGTACACAAATTCGCGAGGTGGGTCATTGGATTCCAGAGGGCATCCATGGGAATCCGTGCCCTTTAAGCATCCAAGTACCTTTGATACTCTGGCAATGGACCCAGTCAGGAAAGCCCAGATCATGGAGGATTTGACAGATTTTGCCAACGGACGGTCGTTTTATCAGAGGACTGGAAGGGCTTGGAAGAGAGGCTATTTGCTGTATGGACCTCCCGGAACTGGTAAATCCAGCATGATTGCTGCCATGGCTAATTATCTTGGTTATGATATCTATGATCTTGAATTGACTGAGGTTCATAATAACTCGGAATTGCGGAAGCTTTTGATGAAAACGAATTCCAAATCGATAATTGTCATTGAGGATATCGATTGTTCTATTAACTTGAGCAGCAGGAAGAAGAGTAATGCCAACAGTGGCTCCATGGGAAGGAGTTACTATGACCCGGAATTGCGGTCTGGTTCTGGTGGCGGTGGTGGTGGTGAAGATGGTGGAAATTCGATTACTTTATCTGGGCTATTAAATTTTACTGATGGGTTATGGTCCTGTTGTGGCAGTGAGAAGATTTTTGTCTTCACTACAAACCACGTTGAAAAACTCGACGCTGCATTGCTGAGAAGTGGCAGGATGGACATGCATATCTTTATGAGTTTCTGTTCATTTCCTGCAGTGAAGATTTTATTGAAGAATTATTTGGATTATGAGGAAGGTGATTTGAATGAAGGGGTTTTGAAGGAATTGGAAAGTATTATTGACAAGGCTGAGATGACCCCTGCTGATGTCAGTGAGGTTTTGATCAAGAACAGGAGAAACAAAGACAAGGCAGTGAGTGATTTGCTGGGGGCATTGAAGGAAAGAGCAGAGAGGAATTCGAAGAAAGGATGTGTTAGAGAGAAGGAACGGGATGATGTGGAAGAGGAAGAGCAAGAGAAGAGAGCTTTGGAAAGTCCTAAAGAGAGCTTTGAAAAGTCGTAAACGGAGCGCTTTGGAAGAGGAGAATTGCAACAGAGTTGAGGAAGATGAGAAAGATCAAATAGCACAGCAAAAAATTGGTTTCTCCGTTTTTTCTTCTTTTTCTGCATCAGAAAAAGAAAAGCTGATAAAGCTGATGATGGTGTTTGGCGTACTAAATCTTAAAATAAAATAAAATAAAATAAAAAATGTTGGTGGAAACCTGTGGGAACTGGAACTGTTGAGGGGATAATATTAGGTCGGCCCATTTTTCTCAATGTTTAATTTGTCTAATCTTTGTGTTTGATTAAATAATTGATAATAGCGTGTATGTGTATTACATTACATGACCAGGACCAATGGATTGGCTTATCTGCATGTGATCTGGTTGGCACACGTGGAATTCGAGAATTACAACAACCATTTTCCTTATCATCCTCTGCACATGCTCCCATTGGCAAATATCATATTGGTAGAGCCCATTGCTACAAGTCTAGGCCTTAATGTCAATCGCCAACTAGCTGTGGCTGCTACTTGCTCGGCCAGGCTTTGCCCACGGAAGCTGTGCATCATACACAAAATTCACCTTCTTTTGCTTTTTCCTTAACCCTATTTTTTATTGCCGACTTGTTTCATTTTGGGCACATTTGGCTGGATAATGTGGCGGTTTCCCGTGTGGTATCCAATGGCCTCAATGTTGACCCCGGCGGTGAATTAAAAAAAAAAAAAAAAAAGTTAAAAAGGTGAAACGCGACGGCTCGGAGAATTTTCAGGCATTCAAAAGCTAATGGTGTTAGGTAGCGTACGTATGTTGACAATGTTATCTTGAAGGCAATTCATTTGATCTTCAGATGCTATTTACAATAAAGTAACATTATCACATCCGATATGATGACATTATTATATCTTGAATGCAGAACATTTATATAACATGAATAAATACAATTTATAATGAATTAAAAATAAATTATTGATTAACTGAAAGTTTAACATAAAAAGCATAACAACGTAAAAAAAAAAAAAAAAAACATAGAGAAACTATGTCAACGTAACGTAATCATAATCATAAAATTTCTTATATCTTTTTTTGTCCAGGTTGATCCACCTTTTTGCTACACAAAAATGAAAATTGTCTCTTCATCTTGGGATGGTCCGGCTCTGTACAAAATCATTGAAGACACACAATGGGAAAAATTTTCTTTGCCATCTCTCGAGTTTTTCTTGAAAACTTTTCAACTTGGTACCTTGCTTTGTCCTGTTCTAATGATGAAACGTATGTTGTTATATCATTCCTGAAATGTCATGGTTGTATGGATAGGATTGAAAGGGCAATCCAGGGATAGCGTATTTGAAAAGGGAAACAAGTGAACAACCCCAAGATTTCATGTTGGTAAAAAGAAGGATTGAGTAGCTGAAATCGAACAGAAAGTCGTCTATTATAATCACAAAAAGTTGTACGCTTCCATTGTTGTTTGATTTCCTTTTGGGCACTGAGGTGGAAAGGCCTTTTGGTGGAAAGCCTAGATTTTGGCTGACATTTTCCCCCTACATTCTCCCATGAAAAACATGACTTCTGTGAAGGAATAAAAGTCCCAAGTTGCTCAGACTTTTCGGCAAGAAAGCTAGGCAACCTTGAAGATTAATCCAAGATTTTATTGGTTTCGGCCGTTCTTTCATTTGCGGGTGCTTAAACATTGAAGTATGATTTTAGAAAATTTTCTTCGATTCAAACTTAGAACAAATGTTCCTATAAAGTATGTGGTAATTCATGAATATTACCACTCTTTAAGACAAATAAAATAGAAATGCGTCCCTTAAACCTAAGATTAATTAGTCCAATTTTTTTTACTGGTTTTGGCCTTTTCTTTCCTTGGTGGGTGCCCCCACATTGAATTAATAATTTTCTACAATTCACACTTAGAATAAAGGTTCCTATGACCCTAAGTTGTACGTGAAAATTCATGAATATATATGACCACATCATAAGAAAATAAAGCAAAAATTCAACCTTGAAAGGACTTCATTATTGTCTATTGTAAGATATTCACATTACTCGAATTGTAAGAGTTCTAGCAATTCAGTTCCTAAGACATTATTATCTATTAATTAAAGAAATTCTATCTGATTACCACTCCAAAGCTTCATCGTGAGATTCCACAAATGGCCAAAATCTTGTCAAATGATGTAACTAAGATTGGAGTGGGATGAGAAAAGTAAACATGGGTTGCACCCCACAAAACTTCTTTTCAATCCACGGTCGAAGACTTCCTAAACCCCTTTTTTTTTTTTTTTTTTTTTTTTTTAAAAGCGTCAAATTGCTCGTGGACAGCGACGAGGCTGAGATTTCAATGCACATTAAAATATATTTGCCTTTCGAGTTTTCTAGATGCATAAATTCAAACATCTTACGAAAGACATTTTAAAGGTGAAAGAAATTGACACGTAACCATTAGTAGCAACACACGAGTTTTCATTCACGTTAAAAAGTAAAACAAGTCTCACATACTCTCACTAAATAAAAGAGATTATTGAGCATTTTCAAAATCAAACTATATACCCTAAAGCATTATTGAACCATTAATGAATAATGAATAGTCAGAGCGGCGATCCACTTTTTTTTTTTTTTAAAAAATTATTTAAGGATGGATTCAAGCTTTTTTTCACGCACACGATGAAAGTATCTTTTATATATTAGCCTCAATATACCGTGAAATTCAAATTATGACGATGGTATTCTACACTAGAAAAAGGAATGCATGTGTAAATGTGGACAAATATCAATTTCTAGTTGGGGTTTCACGTTCCCCTACAGTGCCAGTAAAAAAGCTGTAAACAGCTTGTGCCTTTTGGCATTTTATGGCCATATATATATATATATATATACCTTTAGGCCCAGAATTATTAGCTGTTGCATTTAAGTGTTTCTGGTCTGAAGCCTCAATTATAACAAGCAACAGCGACAACACCTCCACGAGTACAAAGAGGCTATATATGAAATGAAATTGACAATTAAATGGACAATAAGGCAGGGACATATGTGAGATCTATAGCTGAGTTCAATCCACCACCCCCACCATCTCCATCCATGCATGCACACGGCAAATAATCCCATCTTCTTTGTTCCTGTCTGTCTTTGGCCCTAAATATAGCACCTCTTTTTTCTGATGGTTCCCAATTAAAGCATTTACACGTCCCACAAAAAACCAAAAATTGAGTGCGACTATTGGTGATTGGTCTTATCGACAATGGTGCCCATTTGCCGTGCATCCATGGGCAAAGAATAAATTCAATGGTGTCATTTATTTTTTACTATGGATTATTTTTTTTTATAAAGTTAAGAGGATCTTAGACCTGTTTCGCTGTATGCACATAAACACATGGAATGGTTGGTGATCCAGGATTTGCTGGAACCCATAATATCAACTTTCAGAATTTTTTTCCTTTTTCCTTTTTTTTTTTTTTTTTTTAAAAAATTATGCTATGATGAGAAAAGGGTCACCATTCATTGTCAACAGATGGTCAAAATGAGAATCCAATTCTTTCTTTCTTCTTCAATTCTCCCCCGTTCGAACCGTCTGAACTTAATCTTCGTCCATGAATTCAGAACCCCATTTGTTCCTATGACCAGAAAATACGCAATGGGACTTGTATTCTTGAAACCTTTATTTGCGATGCATTGGAATAAAATTTGATTTGACTTTCCGTCAAAAACTTGTCAGAATAAATGACCTCGTGATTAGTCAATGTTACTTAGTCTCTCTTTGGATGACTGGGACGACCCAATATCACCACCTTTTTTTTTTTTTTTTTCAAAAATGGCAAATCATGAGCTGGAATACCCCGACTTGGACCTTTCCCATCTTCCATTATGCGACTTGTAATTTTCAGAAGGATGCTACAAAAAAGTTTACTTTTTGTTAATCATGCTCGTTATGTTATTAATCAAAAAGGTAAAAACTATAATTTCTGAAAGGACGAAGGTGCATTGTATCATTGTGACCTAATCAAAGACGTATTTTATTTTCCTATAAACTAACCACAACACCTCCGGGATTAAATATTTGCATTGTCGAAATTCTCTGCACACGTGTATCAGATGCGTACCACACTTGCGGAAAGAAAAAAAAAAAAAAAAGAAAAAAGAAAATCCACTTATTGTTCTTTTCTTTTTCTTTTTTTTTTCTCTCCCATATCATGGCAGACATTGATCTATAAGTCATTTGACAAGAACAACAACTCTAAATGGAATTAGAGAAATATGAAATAATAAGGTTACAAATCTATCAACCGTCACAAAGCTGCAGACTAAAAGGCCGATATAGCCACGACTTTCCCATCAGGATGTTAAAGATTGGATTCTTGTCCCGCATATGAGAAATAAATTAGGCAGACCCCTTTTTCGAAACTTCATGCTGTGTTACTTTTCCTCCTCCTTTCTAATCACTTTACAAATAAATATTAGGCAACGATCGCAGATTGCTTCTTTTTTTGTTTTTTGGTCGAATATAAAATAAAGAAAATTTCAATCCAATTTTGACCCAATTGCTCCGCTCCAAGCTCCAAGATACTAAGGTCCCACCGCTTGGGAACTTTATTTTCTTCTTTTTGATGACGAGAGGATTAAAACAAAAATGAGAAAATAACAACATCAAGAAAAATTAAAGGAAAACTTAGGTGATCGCACCGCTTGTCTGAAACGCCACTCTTATTATATAGGTAAAGAGATTTGGCGAATGAGAGTCCTAGATTTAGATATTAAGATCAGATGAAACACCAGGATTTTTGTCATGTTGCATATGCAAGTGCTCCTCATGTAGAGTGTGTTGTATTCGACAAGTCCAAGAATTATTCAGCAACTTCAAGCATTCTGCAATAAGCGGGCGGTGACCCCAACCCTCCTTCAGGACTTTCTGCAGACCCCAACCCTAACAAAAATCTGAATGGAAATTAGATGTTAATCACAAACAAAAATTAATTGTTTGATGACATCTCCTCCATTACTTAGAAAATTTGAAAAAAAAAAAAAAAATCCACTGCACAAGCACAAGCACATTATTGGGCTAGGCTAAGATGTATACAGTTACTTGGATCACTCTCTCCAACAGTCTGTTGATTTATTGACCAATCTGCACTCGTTCCACCGCAGGCTCATGGATAACAGGCTTACAACAATTTTCTCTTCCGGGTGTTCATCTAGTGCCCCACATCTGCTCACTATTAAGCAAAATATCAGACTTTGAAATGGAATAGGCAAGGAAAGAGAGACCCATAGCCCAAAAGGAACATATTTGCTCCTTTGTGTATTTTCATTTTCTTCTGTTTCTCTTTTCCATCAGAATTAACGCTCACTTTGTGAAAATATGGGAGAGTTTGAGGTTTAAACTTTCAACCCTCCCAGAGCTGTCTTCTTGTCGCTAAGCTCGCTAAGCTTTGATTGATTATTATTCAGTTGGTATGTCTGAAAAGCGCACAGAACATAGGCTTTAAAGCACGTTAAAGTGTGGTGTCAACGCAACATAGCCCCATTGTAACCAGATTAAGATTAAAAAGCATACAGGTTTTACCCCTAACATCATCAGCAATGTCCTTTGCTAAGTACTCCATAATCGTCCCCCACACACTACCCCGGGGGGTTCCTTTTTCAACGGCAATTGCCTCGTATATCTAAATAACAATTAAATTCTAAACTCTGTAGACCATATTCATCAAATCCTGTGTCATTTCCAGAGAACAATTAACACTTGTCTCACTCTCTAAAGCCTAAATATGTCACCATTGGACTGCTGCCCTGACTTTTACTGAAAGAAGTGTTGTGAACATCAAGTAGTAGTCGAGAAACACAATATATCAGAATCAAATCCGTGTTTGGACAACAACTTTTCCTCTGCTTTTATACGCAGATTCATTATGCATTTGAAATCACTAAATGAAGATTTTGGTTTTACAATCACGTTCTGCACATATTAAAATGCCCAGTCAATCCTTGAACTACAGCACACTAACAGGTTTCCAAACTTGGACACACTTTCAAAATGAAGAGACAAAAATGTCCAACAAAGTGAGCTTTACCATGTAAGCGTGGGGAACAGGAGAAGTACTCTTTACATGAACTCAGAAGGTGAATTGGAATCTGGCTTTCCACCATCACCTAATCCTCCAGGGTGCTGCAAATTGTGCAAAACCTGAGGGGGCAAGCCTGCCAATCCACCCCCCAGTCCATCATTTGCTGAACCAAAAAACTGACAGATAATCCTAGCAAAA
This sequence comes from Rhizophora mangle, assembly GCA_037832345.1. Classification (NCBI taxonomy): domain Eukaryota; kingdom Viridiplantae; phylum Streptophyta; class Magnoliopsida; order Malpighiales; family Rhizophoraceae; genus Rhizophora; species Rhizophora mangle. The sequence goes on from JBAPLJ010002055.1 coordinate 1,401,422, forward strand.
ATCCCCATGATCTGAATTTGGTTTTGGCAAGCATCTGCATGCATCTGTATCATTTCCTTCTCGTGCTCAATCTGCATTCCCAAGATCCTCTCCCTCCACTCCATTTCCTCCTCCTCCCGCTTCTCTTCTATCATCCTCCTTTTTCTCCTCTCCTCATCCAATTCCTTCTCTACCCTCAACCGTCTCTCAAGTTCTCTTCTTGCAAGCATCAGTTCCTTGGCTTCCAACTCCATCTCCCAATTCTCCATCATCTCTTCCTCCTCATTTTGCTGCATCTTCCTCTTGAACTCCAATTCTCTTCTCTTCTCTTCTCTCTCTAATATATACTTGTCTCTATTAAACCTCTGTCCTCTCCTTTTGTCCTCTCTCCTCATGATTGCATCTCTCAATTCCATCACTTGAGCTCCAAGCAATCCCAACCTCCTCTTTCTTCCAAAACCCTTTTTCACTTTTGCCTTTTGAACCCCGTTTATCTCCCTATTTCTCTTCTCTCTAAAAAATTTGCCATCTTCGTCACCAGCATCATCATCATCATCATCATCACCATCATCATCATCCCCTTGTTCTTCTTCTTCTTCTTCTGCATCCTCATCATCCTCTTCCTCTTCATCCAAATCCTCACTATCAATTCCAAAATTCAAATCCCCACAATCCTTAAAAAAATCAGTACCACAACTATCACTCAACTTCTTGTTCTTCACTTCAAGCTCCACATCCCCAAAAACCTCTTTATACTTCAAGAAATTCTCCCAATGGTTCTCTCCATCTTTCCAATTGAACTCATTCTTAGAGGTTCTGATCTTTTGTTTCACACCCAGATACTGATGCCTCATGTTCTGCACTTTTATAGAGACATCCCTCCAAGACCACTTGAAGGGGAAGCTAACTGGGTCTTGAAGATGGTGGATGGCATTAACAAGGTCGGCAATGGGTCGGAATTTTTTCTCTCGAGTTTTGAGCTTTGAAAGAGTTCCTGAGGACATGAGCTCAGAGTACTTGGTTAAGAGGGTCTGCTCTTCAAGCTCTGACCATTTTTTCCTCTTCATTTCTATTGGTGCAGTTTTGGAGGCTTTAGTGCAGAGGGGAGACTGGAGCTGGGAGGTGTCTGAAGAAGACAATGAAATGAAGACTTCTGAATTGGGAAATTTTGGGTCTTTTAGCGGAAGACATGTTGATAGCTGCCACATCATTGTCAAACAAATTAAGAAAATAAAAGATAGACTTGATACTAAGCTGGATGACTGAGGCAGCAGTCCTTATGAATAACTTTCAAAAGATCAGTAACATCAACCTCCAAAATTCGTACCTTGTTGAAAGTTGTAAGACAAAATAAATCTTGAACTTTGTATACCAACCTCGGTTAACGCTCAGTGTTTCATTTAAATCTTAGACAAGGGTGAAAACAAAAAATCCCAAAGCTCAAAGTTTCAGCTCTGTTCATTTTCTTCCAAATTCCCATATACCAAAAAAAAAAAAAATTCTCCAAGAAAGCAGATCTTAATAGGCAGGTGCGTGGACACAAATACACTATCTTCCAGACAAGCATTCAAATTTCTCTTCACCAACCTTTTAAAGTTCGCCCACGTATACAATTATTATTATTATTATTATTATTATTATTTTTCAGGACAATATTTAGCAATGAAGTAGACAAAGAAATGCAAGGTAGTTTCCAGAGACTGCACGTCTCAAAGTTCAGATAGTGTTCCAGCTTTATCCTGTTCTTTGTTTTATTTGGCAGATTCTTGGAATTTATAGTTCCAGCACACCAAACAGAAAATCGGGAGAGGGGGAGAAAGAGAGAAGAATTTACTCTTACTTGCCGGAAATCATGGCGAAGATTGTCAAGAGTGCATACAAAGAGAAAAGAGCAGCCGCTGGCAGTCAAGGACTCTCCAATTCTTCCTTTCTCTGATTTCTCTGTTTTTTTTTTTCGTTTTTTCACTTCTTTTGCCCTCCGGACAACAACGACCAAGGAACGATGAAACTGTTCATGTCCGACCTTGAATTGTGGGATTTGCTTAAATTTTGTCCAATTCCCTTTCTGTTTTGTCTTAAAAAAAAAAACGAATAATACTAATAACGGACTGGCCCAAAACAGACTCATACATCGCCAAGAAAAGCCCAAAAACTAAAGTTTTCCGGCCACCGGACTGTTATGATTGGCCCACAACAGGCCCATACATCGTTAAGACAAGCCCAACAATACTAGAAATTTTGTGGACTCACTCGTACTCATTAAAGGCACGAGTATCAAAAGAGTGGGCTGAGCCTCCGCCTTGGTCTCCCTGCAACCAACGGGGAGAGCTATGGCCCAAAAACCCACGCCAAAGTGAAGCAGCACCACGTCACGTGCAGCTTTGTCTCCCCAAACTCAATATGTTATTGGTATTGCCAATTGCACTCGCCTTCGTTTTCGCCTCTATCTCTCGATGGTCAGTTGTCACGCTACCAAACTCACCCCCGAGCCTACGACTCACCGTTTCACCTTTATCTTTCCTATCCAACGTCTTTTTTTTTTTTTAAGCTTTCGGGATGTGAAAATATTACTACATCAAGTCAAGTTGTGACTAGGAACATGTTACTAGGTGATGTTTTGCCCTATTATAGATCGCCGACGAACTCAGTTAAAAAATGTATTTTTTTCTGCAGAAAATATTTTTTAAATTTATGGAAATAACGTTTTGGGATTTATTACGATAGGGTCACTTAGATGGGACGAACCTGAGACCAGAAGTGGCTGGCCTACTCAGCATGCACAGAGTGGGCCAAATAGGATAACCACCAACACCGACGCCGCAGCCGCAGCCGCAGCCGCCGCCGCCGCTTCTTTCCCGGCGATTTTGGGTCCTCCGCCTCTGCCATCTTTTTTGCCTAATTGTCTTGTTGACGTCGAGATTACATGGATAGATAAATTAAACCGGTCTTAAATACAAATCTACACATTATAATAATATTGTTATTATAATTAATTGTAGATTTGCAGTTACAAATCTACACATTATAATAATATTGTTATTATAATTAATTGTAGATTTGCAGTTAATAATTGGATTACAAGTAAGGTTTTGACAGTGCAATGCATCCATCCTACAGCTAAATACCTGCTGTCGACAAGGCCACGTGGTCCGTAACTTCAAGCAAATGGCGCTTTTCCACGTTATTAAATAGGAAGCGGCACGGCGCAACCTTGGGGCTGCGCTTATCGTCAGAAGGAAAGGTTGTGAGAAAAAAGCAACCCATTTGTTTTGTCGTTTTAAATGTACACTTTCGAACGAGAAAACAGTTAAAAAAAAAAATAATAATAATAAAAGTTAAAACAATTCTCAGGTTAACAAAAATTTATTTATTTATTTTGATCAAAAACTTAATATTAAACACGTGAAGGCTCTCTCTCTCTCTTTCTCGTTCTCTCTGGTAGCTATCTTTGCTTTCTAGCTCTATTATATGCGTTGCTTCTTCTTAGCAAAGAAGAGAGGAGAAGAGAAAAATAAAAAGGAAAGAAAAAAGAGAGGATGTGCTGATGTTTTTCATTTGGGTTGGTTGCTTTTGTTGAGCTTTTACTTTGTTGGGCTGAAGATTCAAGATGATGGTAGCAAGCAGTTTGGATCTGTGGCGGAAAGATGCCTTCTTTTCTGCAGCCGAGGAGGTCCAGGAATCTGCTGATGTGTACGTTCCTTTTCTTCAATTCATCGGTTTGCTTTTCTTCTTATTCTTCTTCTCTTTGTCGTTCTTGTGTGCGTTTGTTCAGTTTTCATACTTTATGGGAATGGCGGGTATGTCGTTTTGGATTATTTTTGTATTAAATTTGGAGTTATTTGATCATTTTATTGATATGTGGATTCTGGGTTTGCTGGGATTGGTGTTCAGCAGTTCGATTTAATTTCTTTTTTGCCATATGGGTTTGGGACTGTTTGTAATTTTAGCTTACTGTGTTGATTGTATCGAATATTCCTCGGCAATTTGATGGTCTAGCTATGTTAAATCTTTATCATTTGGAGATTGTGACGACACTGCACTTCTATGCTTTGAGTTCTTCATTTTTTAGGTTCTTTAGAGGTTTGCAGTTTGCAGTTTGAAGTTTGAAGTTTGATGTATGCTAATAATAGAACGCACTGTCGGCACGTATACTTTTACACTTCAAGATCGCCTTTCATTTTTTTATTATTTTTGTTTTTACTGGCGGAGAGTGACTTCTTCTGCAGCAAACACCATAACAATGAAATTTAATGGAAATTCTGGATTTCATGGTTTTGGTCAGCTAATCCCGATGTATTATTGGCTGCTTTAAATTTTCATCAGAATGGAGTCAACATATAGGATGTGGGCAAGACAGAAGAGGGAGGGCACAAAAGCAGAAGATTTGGATGAACTCTCTAGAGAGCTACAGACTGCATTAGGCACTGCAAAATGGCAAGTACGTGCCCTCTCAAATCTATTTACCCGCTTTTCTCCTCCGGCTGGCTGTTTTGCTTTTCTTAGTTATTTTAACTTTGCTTTTGGCTTCAGAAAAATGTTAGGTTAAGTGAAGTTTTATTTCCATCCTATGGTTTATTTAATTAAAGGAAAATTAATTTTAAGTTATCCAACTTTGACTTCATTGCTTGTGAAAACAAAATGCAGCCTCTTCATTCTTAAATCTGATTGTTGTTGGAAACAGAATCAACATATTCTCATTCTTGTTTTTCATGCATGCTGTTCGTGTCTAAATCTTTGACTTCGCCTTTGTAAATGTTTTTCCCTTCCCATTTTCAATTACCATTCTGTTCTCCTGAACATTGGATCTTGAAACAGTTGGAGGAGTTTGAGAGAGCTGTCCAATTGAGCCATGACCACTGTTGTGATGATATTACATCATTAAGGCACAAGCAATTTATTGCTGCCATTGGAAGCCAAATATCCTATGTTGAAGTTGCATTTAGGGAATCTTTTAGTGAGAAAGGAAAGCAACCTCTTCAATGGGTGAATCTAAATAAAGAAGAATGTGAGGATTTAGCCATGTTTCTGTCTGGATTTTCGCAAAACTTACAAATTGTGAAAGATGATTGCACTGCACCAGTAGCTACCAAGAAAGATACTTTTAGGGAAAAGATTCTAAGAAGAAAGGATGGAGACTTTAAACTTAATGGTTCTCTTAGCACAGATATTTTTGGAGAGCAGGGTTCTCATGATAATAAAAGTTGCAAAATAATCATGGATATAAAAGAACAAGAGGTTCCAGCAAAGAGAGATGACACAAGCTATCAAGCTGATAAAACAATTGGCACGAGGAGAATATGCAGTTCGCAAAATTTGGGTGCTTTAAAGATCACAATTGCTGATGAAGATGAACAGAAAAACAAGCTGTTGCCAAGAATTGAGGCCACACCTAAAGAAAAAGGGTTCAAGCCACCCTTTTGGAAGCTAAGGCGTGGAGAACATTCACAAACAAACACAGGGAAAAATGCATTCAATCAGGTAAGATAATTATGAATGTAAGGAAAGCACTGATATATCGGTTAACTGGAACTAAAGCATATTAAGAAAAGCGAGTGCAAAGAGCTTCAACGCACTGGAAGTGCACAGTGTCATTTCTAACTTTATGGTTCGCAATCCCTTTCTAACACTGGATATACTTCTTAACAGTGCACATAGTATTCTTTGGGTAAATCTTAAAAAATTTTATGATACTTAATGTGTTGCAGTTATTTGGACAGGCTGGTGGACTCCAAAGGCACTTGCAAGCTCCGCTACACCTGCAGTTCAGCTGTTCTATTCAACTTACTCTTGCTTTAATGATAAGTATTTTTTTAATTGGTAAGTTCCTGATTTGTTTTACAATAAAGTTCTTGATTTGCTTGAACTGGTTGTATTCTTTTGCTGAAAAAAGATAGAAGACTGTAATGCCCTCGACCTTCTTCTCTACTTTGAAGATCTGCTTAGAATGTGGAAGCACGTTCTATGTTTGGAACATTAGTCAAAATTGAGTCTATGCTTTTGGAAGCAAAATTTTCAATAGCTGAGATAATATCTCTAGAAATCGGCATGTGTCTACTGTCAACATTTACTAGGAAGTATATACACCAGCATCTTCAAATTTAAAATTTTTGAAGCACAAGTTTTTTAGCATAGTCATGATAACAGGAACTGTATTACCTTTTTTCTTCAATTGGTTGCATCACATCTCTTACTCTGTCGAAAGTTGGAAGTTGTGCTATATTCTTCCCTTGGCAAGCAACTTTTCCCTCCGTATTATTTGGTTCGGTTGTTGGCATAATGAATGTGAACCAATAATCTTGAAATTTGGGTGCATCTTTTGATAGATCATTAAGAACAAGGGTAACCTTTTTTTAGTATGGCTCAATATGTTAATTTGTTACCTAAAACATCATGTCAACTAAGGTTTCTCATTATTCTTTCCCTGCAGTTCCTTTTTTAATTTATTCAGCTTGAGGATGTGGAACCTACATGACCAAGTTGTAAGATTATTCTATAACCTTGGAAGTTCATTGTCTAAGCTGACGTGACCCTGTCGCAACTCCTTTTTCTTCACTCCTTGAATTCATGTCAATAGGTTGTAAATACATGGTGAATATTCAGGGGTGGCAGGAATTGACAGGATCACATTTAATGTTGGTGTTATCTTTTCAGCGGCTATTGAATCTAAAGTCTGTGGAGATGCTGATGGCAATGAGTTTGACGATCTTACCCGCTGTTCTCTGCCCTGGGCCCTAGCTGAACTTCCCTTGCAAGGGGCAAGTGTGGGGGAGGGGGCAAGGATGTGGGGTGCATAAATAGTAAATTTATTTGTTCCTAGATGCACAATATGTACATGCATTCATGTAGTCTCAAACAAGTGCCTACAGGAATTTGGTAGTGCACACAAATTCGTATCAATTACACTTGGAAAGTTTAAGATGAAAGGAAAACGAGATCATGAGATAATGTTTAGTGTGGAAGCAGCCTCCAAAACCAGAGTCTGAATCATCCCAAAGGTTCTGAAAACAGAAAAAAAAAAACACAGCAGCAGTTTCGACTTTTAGTTTTTGCTTGAAATTTACGGGCAAGTGAATGTAACAGGGCTATGGACCAGCTAGCAAATTGGGTGTACCGCAAATTGCATGCCATGGGCAAGGGTTGTAAATGAGTCAAATTGGATCGTATTTTAGTCCGTGCAAACTTGATTTATTTAACCATCGAGTCGAGTTTTGACTTTTTAACAAAATCAAGTTTCAGAGTTTTTTTAAAATTTATAATATTAATAAAAATAATTAAAATTTAAAAATTTTTATAAATAAAATAAAATTGATAAAAAATGTTTATTTTAATAAAATTAACTAATAGAAAATATGTGTTTGCTCTTAATGTATAAATTTAAATGTAACATGGGCCCAAATGTGTCCAAGTTAAGGTTCTTGAAAAAAAAAAGTATAATTATATTTATTTTAACCTGCAAACCTAAAACCTTTTAGGTAGATGGTTGGAATAAACATTTAAAATGAAACCTTTTTTAATCCTTTGAACAAATGAAAAAAAATAAATATCACCGAAGTAGTGATAGTTACAAATAAAGTTCTGTTACATCCAATTTAAAATTTGAATCTAACGCCATGTTACATCCCACACTTTGGTTATTTAGAAGGAATTCACGTTGAAAACATTTGAATATGAATTAAGTGCCTAAAAATATATTAAATTATTATAATTTTTTTTATATTAGATAATAAAAAGAAAAAAATTATCTAAATAATAATATAAAATGATGTAAAATTAGTAGTAGTAATCCGGAGGTAAAAAATTTTAGGTGGAAGGCAAAGCTAACACAATATTTTTGCGTTCACTGTGATTGTAATCTACTCCCTCCAAAACCCCCAAAACAAGAAAAAAAGCATCCCGCTAATTCATTTGAAATTAGAAAATCCCACGTGAAAACCAAATCTCCGCAATCCGTCCCGCACCCAATTTAACCAATCAAATTAAAGATTCCTCAATCCAACGGCTAGTCTCCAAACCCAACAATTCACGCGGATAACCAGAAAATCCAACGGCCACCGCGCCATTTCTTCCCCTATAAAAGTAAACCGATATTGCCGCCGCCCAAACGGTCCAGTCACATCGAGAGAGAGAGAGAGAGACAGAGAGTAGGAAAGGAAAGGAAAGGAAAGGAAAGGAAAGGAAAGGAAAGGAAAGGAAATCGAAGCAGTTAGAATGTCAGGGAGAGGAAAGGGAGGAAAGGGGCTGGGAAAGGGAGGTGCTAAGAGGCACAGGAAGGTCCTCCGCGATAACATCCAGGGGATCACCAAGCCTGCCATACGCCGTCTGGCGAGGCGTGGCGGCGTCAAGCGTATCAGCGGCCTCATCTACGAGGAGACCAGAGGCGTCCTCAAGATCTTCCTCGAGAACGTCATCCGCGATGCTGTCACCTACACCGAGCATGCTCGCCGCAAGACTGTCACCGCCATGGACGTCGTCTACGCCTTGAAGAGGCAGGGCCGCACCCTCTACGGCTTTGGTGGTTAGGTTAGGCTTGGTCCTGTTATTAGGGTTTCCTTTTGTGTTTTTTTAGTGATTCTGTGATAATTATATCTGGTTTCTTGATTCGAGAGACTTATTAACTTTGTGATGAATATATCCTCTGTTTTGTTGCTTTAACTTTTTCACATTAATCAACCTTTTTGGTAATTCTACCTGTCTCAGTGTGGACAACGTCCAATTGAAGTGAAAGGCAATTTCTTCTACCCAATTTGACTACCATAAGTAATTGCCCAATCGAAATCCAAAACCCATTCACATATCGATATGGTAATAATGAAAATAGAAAACAACTTTTCTCAACCAATCCTGGAGTTCTGTGTTTGTAAGAGGCTTGATTTTGCCGCCGGCTTTGGACAATAAGACAGCCTAATGAGGATTTGAATCTAGAAGTAGTTTGTGGAACAGTACAAAAATAATAGCTGACTTAACATGGGTAAACGGTTAAAGCGTGCCTTTCGCGTGTTCCTGTAAGAAAACCTAAAGCTTCATCGTAGTCACTCTCATTCAGAAGGGCTACACATTTGCTCTTATGAAACAATCACTGCTACTCCAATTTTGATTTTAGAGTTGAAATCTGATAAGGGATGAGCGTGCAAGATAAAACATTAAGAAGCATTGGCAGATCTCTAAACTTGAGCTGAGCCACAAGCTGGGAATAATTTCTTTTACCTAAGTTGCACTTCGTTAATAACAGTGCATAAAATTTCAAGTCCTGCACAACGTCCTACTCCTCTGGGAGCTTGACAACTCTTGTTTTGTCCCAGGAATCCATATTTTGTTAAAAAGCACATGCGTCTTCTTTTTAAGCATCAGTTCATTCCTTCATATATAGATCCATAATAAACCTAATTCCAAATTGATAATGACCACCTGAAGGCATTAACACAATGAGATCCGAAATCAAATAAAACAAATAAAAAGAAGGCGCACCGGACAAGATTTACACCCAGTGGCAGCAGCACAAGCATTGTGCGAGGAGCTGTATCATACTACAATCAGTGCAGCATGATGCACATTCAAAAGAAGGCACAATAAAGAAAATCAGCTGCTTCTCTGAGTATTCTCAAAACACAAAAAATTGACGCTCTAATGCTTCCAATTCCTTGGACAACAGCATTGATTGCAGTTAGAGCTACACCTCAACGCCTTAAACAAGCCAGCATCATAAGCCAGGGATCATCCCAACCATCAGCTTGCTTGTTTCTCACCAAGAAATTTAACTGCATAGCAAAATGTATTCAAAGATTATCACATTTATCATAAAACAGCTTAATAAGATACCTTTGAGCTCTTTGAGAAACTTATGCAGTATGTTTGCCAACCTTACACATTAAAATGACTGTTTGGAAGAATCAGCCCTGAGTATTCAATTCAAAACAATCTTGCTTCAACCTATGCTCGTTATTTCTTCTTCAATCATGCCTCTTTCTATTTCATCAAAAAGCTTCAAAGATTCCGCAACAGGCCTATCGCCCAAAGGACTGTTCATTTTCTTTTTTCTGTACTTCTTAATCTGATCGGGCATCTAGAACAACAATAACAAACTCAATTCTTTGGATTCAATGTCAATCAAATTAACTATTCAATTCAATAAACAAGAAATTTATTACTTAAGATAGAGAAGTTTCCCTTTATGTAAATCACTCTCATGGATCAAAGACTTCTTCAATGGGAAAACACCGCATTAAACTGTTTCCAACCTATCCACTGGGCAACCTCTTCAATGTGAGCAATATATTTTTCTTTTCAGCCTCAGGATTTGTATCAACGTATCTAAAATTGCCAAACAAAAGACCTTAAACAACCAACAGCATTTGAAGATATCCTCCATGTATTCTTTATCACATAGATTCAAGTTTGATATACTTTTACTGTTCTTAAACATGACCATCTTTTAATCCTTTGAAACTGTAGAGACATTACCTTTGACATCATATAATATCATTGACTAAGGGCCTATTAAGCAAAGATCAAGAACTAACAAAACCATTCTTCACTCACATAATTAGAATGATCTAATCGTATAATTATGCCAGGGGAAGCAAAATTGAGTTCTTTTTTCCCATCAATCAAAAGGACATTTAATGAAGACTCAAGTGAAATGTTCCAAATTAAGAGTATGCCATAAGCTAAACCATAAAAGATAAGCAAGATTTGTTATACAACAAAAGAAAATAGCAACAATTCTCACCTAAGGTAGCAGCATCCACTTCCCACTTTTGCCAGACGAAAGCTCACAAACTTTGCCTAGTGGATGGTAACAAAATAAGAAGCAAGGGTGAGTGGCATGCTCCAAACCTCATTTGTGGCTGCTTTGGCTCAGGAGGACAGCGGGCAAAGACTTCCCCCATATTGCTTTGAAATGTTTATCAAGCATTTCCTTTGATTATGGATGGACCTAATGGTTCACAAGCAAGTTATGTGCATAGCTGCAGATGAGAAGAAAAAAGGTCAAGAAATGAAAATCTAGTAAGACATGTTTGTAGAGGATATGCCTAAAATATTATGGAGCATGTCTAGTGTTCATTTTCAAATTGAGATCTAAACATGCAAAATTTGATGTATTGCTATAAGGCCTTAGTATAATCATTGGAAAATCAGGTCATTTAAGACAAATGGACCAATCGATCAAAAGAGTGACTTCTTTCACGCAGATATTATAACATTAGCATTATCACTAATCAATGCCACTGATTCAAAGGAAGTTAATGGAATTTTATCCTATCAACCTTTCAACATATCACATACTGCCATGAATCATACAGCCATTTTTGTTTCCTAAATTGAATTAGAATTATTTAAAAATTGTCTACAACAGAACTCTAGGAAGGGAATAAAGCCATAAGGGTGCAACAGATCAAAAGAAATATGTTGATATTGATATATCACAAAATCAGGCAATCAAGTAGCTTGAAGTTCTCCTCAGGGTTGGGAAATATCAAGAAGGGGTTAAGGTCTCCTTCAGATTGCTGTACCGAATTATCATCAACTTTAATATCCTACAAAAGCCCGATATGGATGGAGAAAAAGGGCAGGAGAAATAAATGCGTATACTTACAAAGGTGAAGCTGAAATATATAGAAACCATTAGGGTGCAACAGATCAAAAGAAATAAACTGACATTGATATGTCACAAAATCAGGCAATCAAGTAGCTTGGAGTTCTCCTCAGGATTGGGAAATATCAAGAAGGGGTTAAGGTCTTCTTCAGATTGCTGAACTGGCTTATCATCAACTTTAATATCCTACAAAAGCCCAATATGAATAAAAAAAATGGCAAGAGAAATAAATGCCTATACTTACAAAGGTGAAGCTGAAATATATACAGACCATGCATATGTTCTCTTCTTAAATGTTTCTTTTATTGAGCCACCAAGAAAAATGTGTTAATTCCTCACCTCAAGTTTATTTCTCTGTGAGAATACATTGGATTTTTCACACATAAATACCACGAAGCACATATTGAATATAATTTATTAGGCTAGCAAAATCATTTCATGAATCAATGCCGGTGCATCAAAGTGGGCAGCGATGATATCAATAATGAATATTCACCGATAAAGCATTTCAGACCTTTGACGAGACAAGGTATCCAATCCACAGTGGTCGATGCACAAGGGCATTTGCTGCGTACTTCGCGGCAGCCTATGAAACATATAGCAGGAAACAGTACTTAAAAATGCAGAATTATAGCACAAAGCTCATCCACCCATGGTGGTTGTTGTGGATCAGTCCAAATGAAATGCACTCTCACAATTGGTCAACCACAAAACAGAAGGGGTCCATGCAATTATTTCTCGTAGCTCACTGTATTAGACAAACGTAAACAACACGAATGTGTTAACGAAATTTACCGTGTAAAGGACATTTCCAATCGTTCTATCGCATCCTTCAGTAACACCCAGCCCGAGAACGGCAGATTTCCTATTTTCAGCAGCCAACAGAAATCAAAATTACAAAAGGTTCAATAAAGCTTGTTTACGTTTCGCTAAAATATCAAAAGAGTTAACATTGCCTCATGAACCTGACATAAATTATAAAATGAATAATTGAAAAAGGAAGAAGAAGAAGGTATCACCGGCACAAGTTCGAGTTCCGCTCACTCTTACAAAAGTCCTATAATTGAAAGTTAAATGTGAAAAAAAATTATTCATATGAATAATTTAATTTAATATCTTTTTTATTAGCCCAAAACTACAGTCCAGCCCAATATCTACAGCTCTCGACTAACATGGCTTGGAACTGCGGGGTGTTTCTTTAGATCCAAATCTCATCCACCCAGCTGCTTCGAAATGACACCAACAGTTCAATAAATGGGATATCTGAAGTAGTAGCTTCGTGCTTCTCCAATGAGTTTTTTCTTTATCAATCTGACCTCCCAAGTCCTTTATGCATCTTTGGCAGATATTGCTGTGCCGGGCAAATAACAGTCAACGACTCTCTGACATGCAGTACAAAAACTTTAATATTTACCCGTGGCATTTCCTGAAATGATTTGTGGGACTATCAAATTCACATGGTTGTCCAAGTTCAATTCTTTAACAATGGATGGACAGGATCAGCAACGTAGAAATAAAACAAGACATGCATAATTTTGTTAACTTGCAAGACAATATATCTTTTCAATATCCACACTGTCAACATCACGAGCAGTGACTTCTACGCAGCTGCATATCAATAAAATATTATTTACATATTTAAAGAAATAATGTAATGCTCACATTTGTTTGAATTCTTTGTTTTCCTTTTATCTATGATTAAACAGATGGTTGCAAGACCAAATGAGCTTCACCTGGAATAAGAATGGCTCACCACAGAATGGCTCATTATTTTTTCTTCATTATTTTCCAGTGCTCCTCAAATGACTGGATTAATTATGTGGCTGCATCGATAGAAGATCATCTGTGCATCATCTGCCATGAATGAGCTGAACAAGGCCAGACTGAAATGTTTAAGATATAGACCAAAAAAAAAAAGGAATGTAGACATATGTATATACTGACCAATCTGGCAAAGAGAGGGTAACAAAGAAACTGCATAATGAAAAAGAAAAAACAAAAGGCAAGAAAAGAAAACAAGAAAGCCAAGGTTAACATTATTTGATATTATAATGACAGGCCTAAAATCAATATAATTTCTGAATTCATTCAGTTAAGAAACAAAAAAAATTAATGAAAAAGAAGATAACAGAAATCAATTGTGATTTTTACCTGAATGCATCTGTGGAATAACCACAAATATGGACTTCTACCTGCTTCTCTAATGACTGAATTAATTATACAGCTGCATGGAGAGAAAATCAACTGTGCATCATCTGCCATAGATGGGCTGAACAATATGGACAGGCTGAAATATTTGAGATATAGACAATAAAAAAAAAAAAAAAAAAAAACAGAAAATCCTATAACCTGTGGAGTAGGAAGGAGAAGAATTCAAAAGCTAAAAATTCATTATTTATTTGGAGATACAGACAAATAAAGCCAAAAAATCTTCTAACATGTGGAGTAGGTGGAGCCAATCGAGAACACATTTTACCAAAGGTTGAAAAGCATGACAAATACATGTAGTAACCTCACAACTTTCACAAGAACTTGAATATCATAAGCATCATGCCTTTTGAAGTGATGGATGACCTCTAACATTCTACAACTTTGTCCTGCAAAAACAGTAAATGTAAACAGTGATGACATTGTGTATTTTAAGCAATTGCATTTAGTTAGAATCTGTAAGTATCCTTTATCTTGGTTCCTCGTAGGTAGAATTTTACTTGCGAAGTTTAGATAAGAGAAACTGAAAAAGCCCCTTCCCCACCCCCCATAAAAAAATGTGAAAAGAGATGTTGAGTTTAGTTTAAAAGGCACCGTTCTTCATCAATGTTTTTCTCAATCTACATCTACATTTGTGCAATGATGATTCCATTATGCCTGAAAATCACAAAAAGAAAAAATCATTAATGCTTACTTTTCATAAATTTAACCAATTAATGAGAAATTTATTGACCTTTATTAATCTTCCTGGGTGATTTGACTGGTTTCAACGTGCCTGTATAGTTTCATTACAAACTTATCATACTTGGTAAGCAATCACAAATATGAGGAGCTTTGGCCTTTTAATAAAAAAATAATAATAATAAGGCAAAGATGCATATCAACTAACCCAATCTTGAAGAAAGAAAGCGGTCCATAAAGAAACTGCAGAATGAAAATTAACTCCTCCTTCCTTTGAGTTTTCTGAGCACATACCAAAATATCTTTGACTTTTTTTTTTTTCTTCCCATCCCAGGTGTGTTTCCCCGAATTCAAAGCAAAGTAATCCTGCAAAACAGAGTCAAACTCTGCTTCCTCCTTTCAATCTGCAACAAACACCTACTTCACTTTTCCATCCCATCTGCAATTTATCATAAAGACACATTCAAACATAAAGAACTCAAGGCATATATCTTTTTTTTTTTTTCCAACTTTTACCTAAGAGAATTCATCTTCACCGAGTTGATGCTTGTTGTCACTTATCATAGTTGTGTTTTTTCACAGCAACTTTAAGTGATGGAGACTGTGATTTTGCAGAGGAAGCATAGGGAGGAAGTGGCAAAGCAGGGGAGAAACCTGGTTCTGAAACAAAATTCCAGCAGTTCAGGCTTATGTAAAAGCAAATTCATGACTCGATTTTACGTTTTTGCTAGTGTAGGGAAGTAATCCTAATTTGATAAATAAGGGCTGAAAAATCAAAGAAAGTCTAACTTTCTTACATCTTGTTGTGGTCCTTGACCTGTTTCATGCCTATGATTGCACAGACTTTTGATCAGCTTGTAACTTGGAAAGCTCACTACGAAGTATATGGGAACAATGAAGAAAACGATTGTGTGCTCACCTTCTTATATAATCAAAAGACTCCAAAACTCACGACATACATGGAAGACATACCAATCTGTTGTTTCATAACTTGCATTCAGAGCACAATTAGCAAGACTAGTGGACATGACAATAACCCACATCCGCAGAAGAAGATTGATAACTCTGTTATTGAAATTGAATTACATGCCAGTGAAAGAACATCACATGTGGGTCATACCTGTGATTCCATCTACATACTTCCCATGAAGCCTGAAAAAGAAAAGTAAAAACCATTAATGCTTTAATAATTAGAATAAAAATTTATTTATCTTTCTTAATCTTATAATGTAATTTTTTTGTAAGCAATTATAATTACAAAGGAGCTTTCCACGGCAATATAAAAGAAACAAAAAGAAATGTAGAGTAAATTAAAAGAAAAAACTAATGAAGATGGAAGGGGAAACTGAAATCGTTCCCCTCAAATCGGCGTCAATTCTTACCTGAATAAAGAAACTGAGGAATGAAAAAAAAAAAAGGAAAGAAAACAAAAAAGAAAAAAAGAAACACACGAATCAACTTGTGAAAAAAAGAAGAAGAAAACAGAAGAAAAGAACAGAAAGCAGAAAAGGCGAGATTAATGTTCAATCTATACAAGATTCGAATTGTTTCTGTGAAAAAAAAAAAAGAAAAATTAAATGGAAATTGAGACTGGATTAAAAGAATGTCGATCTTTTCCTGAATGTCTATGTCTCTGAAATTAATTAGCCGCTAGCGCCGAACAAAAGGTTGGGAGCGATTGTCCCTGGAATGAATAAACCGCCGGCGTCGAACAAGAAATTGAGAACCATTTTCTGGCACCGGCGGGCATTGCTTGATGGTGGGAGTTGCGTTCGGGGTTAGGGTTTGAAGATACGGAATGGAAGTTCTCTTGCGTAGAAGAGAACATTGCAGGCAGAAGAGATTTTGTGGAGGAGAGGCTCTTGGAACGTGGGAACGTTGGGGCCTCTTAATATAATGTTCTGTAAGCGGGAATTGGTATATATTTATGACCGTTGCAATTCTGCGCTCCCACACATAGGAGGAGAAGGAGAAGCGAATTTACTTGACTGCCCTCCCCTAAGAAACTTAGGGCACAAGCCAACGGCTCTTTTTTTTTTTTTTTTTTTTCAAAAATAAAATCAAAGGTGAAGATAATAATTTTTTCAGGTTGGGATGTAAATTGTTTTTGGATTATATTAGCGCCCATCTCAAAATAAAGGCCCATGTTAATTGTTTAAGAAAATACTACATTGGGCCGACTGGGTTGGTTTATCAGAGGGCCCAATTTCCAGTGGCCCATTTAGGCAAAATGAGAGGGAATCTTTTCTACAATTTCCATCATTCCCTTAGATTGAGAGCCCAGAGAATCCTAATCCAAATCTCCGCAGAGGGCTTGCTCGACTCAGTATCAGGCCCAGAATTGAGAGCGTAGAGCCGCTCCGACAATTTGGTTTCAAATTTCATCATGCTCAATGCACTGTACGTTGATTGTATGCAAAGTATTCTTCGTGCAAACAAAAGTTCATGTAAAGAAAGCACATTAAATCTTCATTAGGTGATCTTTTAATTTATTTATGAATGAAAGGATGAGATTTACAACAGATTGATTTAAAAGTGATCAGATACAATTCACATATAAAAATGTTAATCACACTAGAATGCACACAAGTAATGGTAATTATCTGCTAAAATTGTCCTCCCCAAAAACCAAAAAAAAAAAAAAAAAAAAGAATTCATTTGTGATAATCATAGCATTTTCCAATTTCAGGTGCGATTGATGAGCTGATTTGGTGGGTTGATTATCTCAACAAAAGGATAGAATCTTTACAATCAGTACATCCAGTGAATCGTTTAATTGATTTCATTTATTCATACAATAAATGACATCCCATTATTGGCTATGAATGTTTCTTGTTGGCTACGAAAATTTATTTAGTTTTTTCTTTTTCCAATGAAATAAACTGTTTCAATATGCAAATAATAATAATAATAATAATAATTTTGTAGATATTAATTGAAGAAATATTTGTTTCAACATAATTTTTTATTTGATTTGAAAATCCCCCAGTTAAATTTTATTTTAATAATCTTTGTTCTTGTGTGCAATTTGAGTCTCCCGGCAAACCCATGTTTTGTCCCTTTCTCTGCTTTTTATTTTGTTCTTTTTTAAAAGGGAAACGTGTGGTTTAAAACTATAATCTTGTGTTTGTTTTAGGTCTAGAAAGGCAAATCCATAGAACTCTTTGTAGATTTGTGCACGGTTCAATGCGGCGATTCAATTAATCCAATCAGCAAATAAATCACCAAGGGCACAAATTAAGCAGATGGACCCCAGAAAAAGTCAAATAATAATTTTAAATGGATCACTATGCTGCGCATCGGCCGATATCGTCGAGATCATATCCACCAAACCGTATTGGAAAATTCAGACACGTGTCCGACTGCCTAACTCCACAATGGTTTGC
Source organism: Rhizophora mangle (assembly GCA_037832345.1). NCBI lineage: Eukaryota > Viridiplantae > Streptophyta > Magnoliopsida > Malpighiales > Rhizophoraceae > Rhizophora > Rhizophora mangle. The sequence goes on from JBAPLJ010002055.1 coordinate 1,419,269, forward strand.
TGACTTCCTTTCTCAGGTACCGTTTCTTCAAATTCTTCCCATTTGGTCTCCCTTGTATAAAAAGCATCCGTAAGGGCAAGGCAACAAAAGAGAAAAGGCATTGGTAAAATAAAAATAAAAATGAAGACAAGACAATAAGAAAAAGAAGAGAAAATAATAATAATAATCGCTCGTAATTCTTCAGCTCTTGTATATATCTGTCGGCCTCTTACCAAAGTTGCAATACAATACAGACACAACTTGAACCCCCCCTCTCTCTCTCTATCTTTATATCTCTCTCTGATTAAACTACGAAACCCATCAAATCAATGGAAGAAGAAGAGCACACCGGTCGCTGCCACGTTCAAGAAGAAGAAAATTTGGAAATGAGTGATGATAATGATGAGGCGCTCTCTCTATCTGATCTTCCGGTTCTGACAGACGGTAACAAGCCGGAAAGGCCAACCATGACAGCAACCAATCCTCCGAAATCATCCTCTGAGTCACCGGAGTTGTTCGAGTTCTTCAGCAACCTAACATGCCAGATGAGCTCAGCTGAAGACATTATCTTCAGCGGTAAGTTGGTTCCCTTCACAGAACACTCTCCTTCGATAATGCAGACCCTCCCACTCCCTGATAACTCTAAAGAAGACGGAAAGCTAATCTCTTCACATCGCCGATCGGAGTCTTTTTCTGGTTTTCAGAACTACGTGAATCGTTCTCACAGCACGAAGGCCGGTCTCATGAGAAATAGTCGGTCGCTAAATTATCATAGACTAGAAAGATTCTCTGGCTCCAAGAATTCGTGGGATTCCGATATGGAGCTTAACTCATCGATAAATGGTAACGGAAAAGGCGATGCAGTGGCCAAAAAGACGGCCAGGCCGGGGTGGTTCGTACTAATGTTTGGGATGGTTAAGCCTCCGGCGGAGATGGAGTTGAGAGACATCAAAAGCAGGCAAGTTCGGCGGAACATTCCATCCACCATGTTTCCACCGCCGGTGGATGGCCGCGGTAAAATTCAGGTTAACCGAAATTCCGGCAAGGGCTCTTGTTGGCTTCTCAAAGTGCTGAGTTGCAGAGATCATGCAAGCGTTGCTGTGATGACCACGGCGTGAATCAAAGTTTGACGAAGAGGCCCCCCTGATCACGTGTCATGCACGTGGATATCAGCGTTATATATATATATATATATATTTTGGACAATTTTGCCACCATTGTATTTGAAGTGTGGGTGGCCGTGGATGGTAAATGCGTCTTTTCGGGAAACGGAGCCGGCTTGCTAGCGAGGAAAATATAATAGTGTCCTTGCGTAGAAGGGGATGGCGATCGAGTGTGTCCCCACTATATCGTAGTTGATAGAAAATGAATGAAGATCACGAGAATCTCGACAGCCACATTAAATTGTATGTGTATATTATTTATTATATCGAATTGTTTCTCTGGTTTTTTTAACTTCGAAGTTGGTCATGGTGGATGACGTACATTATGCCCTACAAGATAAGTCACCTTTGCCTTGGCATCCAATGGGTTATCAATTACTGTATTACCTAATCTTTATTTAAAAAAAAAAAAAAAAAAAAAAAAACTTGTCATGTAAGGCTTGTTGCCATTTAACGTTTTAGATTGAAAGACAATAAGTGAGCATTATTCTATGATAGTAACTTTTTTCTTTTCCTTTCAACAAGAAGTTTTTTTTTTTTTTTTTTTTTTAAATAACTCCACTTTGGGTTGATCATAAACAATACAAATTTATAGAAAATCATATTAGCTTTTAAGCCGCTGAAGTTGAAATACCAAATTTTCAAGTACTGGGTACGCATACAATTTTTTTTTTTCTTTTTTTTTTGAGTAGTATGCTAAGCATACAAAATTTGAATGAAGACGACGACTTCTTGATTACGTACCCACCTATAAAACTGGCCTGGTAGACACTGAAATCAGGTGTTATTTATTGACTTACAATATTCAAAATTAATTGGATTTGGTTTGATGGTTTGCTTGATTTGGTTTTGATGATATATGCTTGATTTCTGCTAATTTCTCCCAATCCTCCTGCATATCAAAACTGAAATTCACGGTACGGGAAATCTTGGCAGTGTAGTAGGAGAAAGACAACAGGTACATATTAACGTAATGATTTATTAACTTCAATATATATATATATATATATATATACATACGTTTGTGCATTTATGTAGTTAAATCCTTAATAATATAAAATTGGATGCTTGAATCTTGCTTGTGATTGAGGCGATATATGGTATTGACTTCTATCTAGAATGAATCTTGTTTGTGCTAAACTGATTAAATAGGTGGAATGCAAGATTTTCTAATTAATTTCTTAGAACTAATACGGTACAATAAAAAAAAAAAAAAAAAATGGAATTCTAAACTAATGCAAAACTTTGTTGAGTTTTCCTATGCTTTAAAGGAAAAAAATTGGAAAAAAAAAACAGTATCTTAACTTAACACCACCAACATTTGTACAAAATGTATTCAATGATTGAACTACTGTGAAACATTTTGTAAACTATGATACGATAACCATATTAAAAGTTTTTATGCTTATGCAAAATAAAACCATTTTCTTTCAAAATAAAATAAAAGGAATTCAGTGCAACTTATTAGGCATGAGAAAGGCAATATGATGACTACAAGTTATCTTGCTACCTACTCATTCTTAATGCCCATGCGACAAAAAAGAAAATTCTTATAATCTCATTGTGAAGCAAAGGATTGTCAACTCACCTGTATTACCGAAACCATCAGGCAAACGTCGAATTATGTTGCCAGCAATCATAATGCCGGAAAATACTCAAATTCAGCAAAAGAAGAAGTGTTCATGTAACCACCCCCCCCCTCCCCAGAAAAAAAAAAAAGGGAAAAGGGATAATTCAGTCCTCAACTCAAAAGATTATTTATGAGTGAAAATAAGAAATATTTTTTTAGCCCCCTCTAAGTGTGAAAAGAAAATGTTCTTTCATTCTATACAAATAAAAAACTTAATTGAATTTAAGGATTTAATTCAATAACAAAATTAGGATTAAGGGGGGAAAATTTCCAATGATTTGGATCGGATTGTGAATGCAGCCTTTTTGTCGCTTATGGAAGAACTATGGATCTTAGACTCCACTTATCAAAAATTGGCTGCAGCCCAAGCCAATGGCTATCCGGGACCAGCATTAAAGAGACTCGAAGAAGAAAGATACAGAGTCGATTGACCCATCTTCAACCAATATCCAATTTATGATAAAAATGAAATTAATTTAGAGCTTTTAATCCCCTGAATAGATATTTAGCATCAAACCTTGACAAACAAGAACGTAGATGGGACTGCACAAGCAGTTCAACTTTTAATCTGAATAATGGGACTGACTGAATGTTTCAAGTTCACTCTGCAAAACTTCGAAGGAATCTAACTTCCCAGACACAGTAGAAAACAGTCATGAAGCCACAAGTGTGTGAAACCTAACATATGACATCAAGGACAATAGGACACGCCGAGGTAGGACCCCCTGGTGAAACATGACTACGAGAACAGACTAATGAAGCAGCATAACAGCTCGCATTATAGCAACAGAAGATCTGCTAATGTTAGTGGAAGTGTCAACCCGCTAACCGTGTGCCCAACATCTAATAGACAAAAAGAACATTAACATTTAATGCAGGCCACAAGGCCCTGATCGGTTCAAATCCAATAGCTACATGCCTGACATCTCCTGTTATTATGATAAACCAACTGTAAACCCATTCAAATGTACAGAAACTGTCCTGGCTAAAGAAAAAACATCTTGGATTATCGCCAACCAAAACCAGCTTTTAGCCATCAATTATAACTATGTTGCACACAGAGATGGGCCTGTTCTCAGTCACTTTGAAGGATTCATTGGGAAGAACTGACAATCTGAAGCATGCACAATATTAAGCAGGCCAACAGATTTTAGACAAGAAAATGTGAAAGGATATCACAGTGCGTAAGCCTCTCACACTATGCAAGAAGCACTCTTGTAAAATGTGTCTTCATCTCCCATTGCGAACAATTGTTTATTCTTCTTTGAAAAATTTAATACCATATGGCACTATTTTGACATTGATGGACTTATTCTAAAAAAGAATCATGCTACATGCATCTCAAAACACATGTTGTGCTATGAGGTGTATGAAGTTCTCCTAAAGGAATTGGACACAATTAATTTGGTCGTTACTTAATCAGAAATCTGGAATTCAAGAATTTGCTGAAATGAACATCGAACAAACAACCGACTAATAAAATTACAATGAAAAAGAAAAAAAAAAAAGATTGGCAAAATTGTGGTATTCATTAACAAAAGTTTTTCAGACAACATCAAGCCATAAAGTACATCTATCTTCTTTGACAAGAACAAACCTCGATATCAAAGAATGCTGGAGGCAAACAGAGAGCAGACCCCAAATTGATCAATTACATAGAAAAGGAAGTACAGCAATCTATGAGTAAAAATCAATTTCATCAATGGTTAATTGCAGATATATACCCCACTCTCATAGCTGTGACTAACCTTATAAAAGTCGGTCTTCACCTCAGAAGCAGGCCGCAGACAGACCCCAGATAATGAAGTAGTTCCTTGCATGGAAAATTTAACATAACCTACAACCTCTATCTCTTCATCATCCTCTCCCTCACTAGAATCCACAGGCATCCTTGCCCTCAATCGACTGGTGGTACCCCTAAGCGGAATCTCTGGCACATGCCATTTCAATTTTCTCTCAGATCTATTCAATACGGCTTTAGGTGAAACCTTTAACAATGTTGGATCAACTGGTAGTTTCAGGGTAAATGTTACATTCCTCAGTGGCACTAGCAAATCTGGGTTTGAAGTATACTGGATCATTACAGAAAGTAAGGTCCCACTATGCCTTTGAATAAGGCGAACCCTCAATGGCACTGGGGTTAACCTAGGCAGTAAACTATACTTCAATATTGGTATAGGCTCATCAGAAGGTGCGGTCCTCACATGGAACATACCGTTACCTAGGCTACTAACCCTTGAACTCTGCATAACAAACCTCTTAACCGCATTTGTGTTATCCACACAGAATGAAAATTCAGTTTCTTTATCACCAGCAATTTTTGTAGGCAAAGTTCTCAGATAAACTACACCCATTAATCCAACCCTCGCAAGCAGAGACTCCCTAAACTCTGCACTAATTTGTTCAATAATGTACATCTCAGGACCCTTCATTTCAGTTTTCTGAACCAAAAGATTCTCAAGAGGAGTACCTGCAGCAGCTCCACTTGCGGCTTTGGCAGCAGCAGCAACATCGCCACTATCCCCAGTTTGCAGTAACTCAAGTCCACCAAGACCTTGTTGTTTTGGAATTTTCTTCGGTCCCACAAACTCTGATGCATCCAATCCACCTCCCCAAGCCTCACTGAACCCTTCGAACGTTTCTCCCAGTGAAGCCTCCTCGTTGCTAAACTCAATCCCACCATAATCCCCTTCAAATCCCTCCACACTTATTCGTGTGGCTTGCGTTGCCTCCGCTGGCGGCAACGTAGTTACTTCCAGGCCTGCTAATGCAACAGTTAAATCTGTAGATTGAGTCTTATCCTTTTTAAACTCACCCACCAGTTCCTCTTGCGTGTTTACTGCATCACTAGGGGCAAATGGGTCCTTTGGCTCCTCCGGCTCCAACATTTTTTCTTGCTTCTGGTCCTGCTGATAACTCGCCACCGGAGCAAGACTCGCCGCCACCTCATCTCCTATTGCAATAGTCTCCGGTGGCAGCTCAAACCTTTCATTTGCAAAAGCCTCGATGCTCGCCTGGTGCTCCATCGCGTGCACCTCCACCCCAGCCCAACTTTCGGCGCCGCGAATTTTGTTTTCCGTGTCCAAAGCGGAGTGCACCATTTTTGCTATGCCTTCTCCGTGCATGGCCCCCAGCATCGCCGCAAGCCGGATGTTGCTTACGCCACGCAGTACGATGTCCAGCGCCATGTAAATCTCGGCGTATTTACGACTAAGCTTTGTTGGCGTGATATCCACGCCACGGCAGGCGGTGACGAGGACGCTAACGGCTTGATTCACGATGTTGATACACTCAAACACGTTGATGGAGTTGTCGTGATCGGCAATAGTGACGCCAAGAACATAGATTCCATTGACCAAACGGTAGACCACGCGGTAACGGCTCTCGACGCCAACGATGATCTGGCCGCTGAAGGCGGCGAGGGGATCGTCCCCGAGGGAGGCGATGGAGTCGGAGGTGGCGTTGGAAAGGTTAGAATCCTCCGCGGCGGAGGATTTGGTATTATTGTTCTGCCTGGTGGCCGCGAAGGCCAGCCGGGTTTGGCGGAAGGCAAAGGTGGCCATAAGAGCGCGGGCAGGAGGGAACCACTCTCGGGTCTGAAGGAGGATGTCAGATCCATTGGAGGGCTGGAGAGCGAGGGCTAGGCACGACATGGTTTATTTGATACTCACTCTATAATCGGAGCCGATCCATAATGATTCAGATCCGGTTTCTATTTTCAAGTTTGATTCTGGTTAATGGGTCATCGTTGATGTCGCCGGAAATTCAGATTTCGGGGGTGTGGACGAAAGGTAAAGGCCGAGACAGAGGCAGTGAAGATCCAAGCCGAAGTGATACTCGGGTCAGGTGCCGGGCGGGTGAAGAGTGCAGACCGGGTTCCTGTGTGGATAGCGTGGATAATGGAGAGTAAAGGAAAACACTTGGGCCCAAACAAAAAACCCCATTGAAACCCGTTGGGTGTTTGTGCATCCCCCAAATAACCCAAGCCCATTTTCGTTCTTAGGAAATTAAATTGACTTAACGCCTCCTCGTCATCTTGGTCTCAAATCTAGAATAATGTGAATTGGTTACAGGCTGAAAGGTAACAAGGGAGTGTACGCAGGACCACAAATCTGAAATTGTTCATGCAAATTGATGCAGCAGTTCTTTGTTTTGTGGGCACAAATTAACCAACACCACCAATAGAGTGTCCATATAACCCAACAATTCACAAAGATTCCAAACGGTCTCAAGAGGCATGTCGAATTCGGATTCAGTCCATTTTGCAATGTCTTACAGCAGTTCATCGATTAATGCTCAATGTTTTATTATTATTATTATTATTATTATTTCTCCCTCGGCTGTCAATCACTAGCTCAGTAAATAATGATATTAATTTTCTAATTAAGCAACTCTTCGGGTTTTGGACAGGTAAAAATTTGCTGCTGGACGCAGGATATATGAATCCTGGCAGCTCGATAACATTTATATTTCGCATTAACTTCGTTGTACGAAGAGAAAAATTACATGTTGAATCCCGACAGATAATGGACCGACTCATTAAAAAGACTAAGGGCATGGACCGCACCCATGTTCAATTCCAGAAAAAAGTGGACCGGGTGGGAGGGCGATGGGGTGAAAGACAGTGATGGCGTGGATGCTCTGTTACTTTGCTCTTTATTTTTAAAAATATGTGATGTGCATAATGTATAAATATATAAAGATAGAATGTATATATAATCATCAAAAAAAAAAAAATTGTGCATTTATAAAATTAATATTTTTTTTTTGCACATATGCTTTGCTTTTATGCGCGTTATTATTATTTTTTTAAAACAAAAAAAAGGGACAAAATTTACATCAAAGATTCATGCTTCGTCTGCTGCGTCAGTCTCCAGAATCTATCGTTGTAGCGAGGTCTTTTAGATTTCTCACATGACAAGGAGGTGAGGAACAGTTGTCGAGCGAGTGATTTTCAAAGGACTGCATGGTACACAAGCCGTAAACAAATTATTTAATCTCGATTTAAGATGAATTAACTTAACTCTGATGAAAGTTAATTTTTTTTAAGTTTTACATCAGTTCAGTCGGTCATTCAGTTCCTTTTATTCCCAGAACACGGCCATATGGAAAGATATTTTCGATCAACTAGCAAATTGAAAGAGATTTGACATAATCGTAGCCACAGAAAACGACATTGATTAGCGAAATGTAGCGCAATAAGCAAGATTATTAAATTGGTTCCTGATAACAACTTAGAATTGATGAATTTATGAGGAAATGCAGGATATATATACTGTAATTTTTCGATAAATCTATATTCTCGTAGCTTTATAAAGGAAACTATAATTTTTTTTTTTTTTGGCAATTACATAGGACAGCAACATTATATTTGTTAACGTTGGATGATAGATATTCATACAACAACAACAAAAATAACCACACAACCTTAATCTTAGTTTTTGTTCATACAAATAGGAAGACAAGCAACTTCACTGATGGGAAAAACCACATGCATCCTTCAATGTCCGAGGACCAATGCAAGACAAAAGTAACCAGATTTATACTGAACTATCATGGCATCTTCCACATACAGCCAAAGAAAAATAGAGCAGCCTATGTTCCTCCCCTTGCTTTCCTTGAGTTCACCTTCACTGGCAGTATTCTAATCCTCTTGGCCACGCGTACAAAGTCCCTATAAACCAAGAAACCAAAGACAAAAAATGAATTTCACACACACACACGCGCACACAAAAAAGAAAAAAAAAGGTTCATGATGAAAAGGTAAGAACTATAATTGTTAGATATTTTTATCTGTAATAGCTGTAGTGTAAAGATATAGCTAGCGTACTTCCAGTTGAGGTCACCGGCAAGAAGAAGATCGTTTTCCATATCTTCATAGGCGACGAGGTGACCCGGAATGGCATTGGTGAGATCAAGATCAGTCTCTGGCGATGAGTTGAGTACTGCATCGGTGCCAATATCTACAAACATTTGCCGTAGCTCCTTAGCGAGGCTATGGTAGCTTGCATGTTTGTGGAGGCTGATGCGCTGGCAGATCGAGCGTCCCTCGAGCACAACAGTCACCAGTGGGATCACGTTGGAGACAAGATCATCTTCGTAAAAACGGGGGAAAGTGGTAGGGTTAACCATGCCCATGAAGAGTGGTTGACGATGAGAAGAAGGTGGTGGCCTTGTTGGGATCGTCATACTTGGAACCCTTGTCATCTCTAGCCATCTCCCTTTCAGGGAGTCTTGCCTTTGTGGAGTGTTCATTTTTTTAGCTGTCTTCTTTTTGGTCTCTTTCCTCTCTCTATAATATGTGGGAATTCTGTGTGCAGGAATAGTTAGGCTTGTCTTTTGAAGAAACTCCAAGCTAACAAACTTCAGAGGGTTGGTCCTTTTCTGGGATTTATGTTAGGAGAGAGAGAGAGAGAGAGAAGTGGGGGCATGTGGAGACATGTATGTGGGTGTTTTAAGTGAGATATTGACAGCAGTCGAGTCCTGGGTGGGGTTGGGACTGAGGAGTGTCTGGTACTGAAACTACAGGTAGGGGACCGGCGGCATTTGATTGTGGGTGTCTGGTTGACATAGTTTGGTTTAAGTGCACCAGCATTAACTCCAAGTTAAGATTAGTTTAGTCTAGTCAATTTGGAAAAATTGATATGTTTAGTTTTTCATCTTGTCAATTAAAACTTTGATTCATGATGTCAAATCACAAGAAAACAGTTCTTCACAAATCCGTCCAGTGATTTTTTTTTTTTAATTTAAATTCTTCTTATTTACAACGATACATTGGTCAATAAATTTTACATAAATGGCACTTAAAAAAATTAATTAAGTCTTGATATTAGAAGTATTTAGTCAAAATGAACATCCCAACTAGTTAATAGAAAAAAATTATACTGTCACGTTGGCATATTGAAATATTAGTCTTGGCTGAAATAAATTATTTACGTGAGAACACAAACGTCAGGAATTGTCAGGTGGGTGTCTGAAACAATAATAATAGCTTGGTTCTTGATTTCCTTTTACCATTTTCAAAGCACTTGAACGCCACCTCTCCCCAATCCATTGACGAAATAAAAAACCTTGATAAAAAATAAGAAATAAAAATTACTCTGTAGGTGCTCTAATCTATATGCTGAGCGAGAGAAAAAGTTAGAGAGAAAGGGGATGTTTGCTTCAATGTGCGGAAGAGGGTTGTCTCTCCACATATTGTTGCCCTTTTCTTTTTTTTTTTTGGTATTATAATATTATTATAAAAAAACATTAAATTGATATTTGATTTTTTTTTTTTTTGTTGGTCGGGGGATGGTGATATAATGCTTGAAGAAAGAGCAAGCCCTAAACTCGAGACGTAATATAAAAATAAATTAAATAACAAGGAGATAATTAGGTAACACAATAAAGAAATAAAATTCCTGTAAATTTCAAGTACATAAGCCGTGAAGACGGCAGCGCTGCGTTCGGCGAATGCTTCGCTTCGCGCCTTTGACTCCCCCAGGACGTCGGCACCTCCGCTTTTAGCTGGCCACTATGGTGTGTATTCCGAAAAAGACGATCCTATCCCTAAGTCCGGGGCAAATGATCGAATTGATCTCCCTTCTACTGTCATAATGTAACGATGACATTCATCTCTTAAAGCTTATTCTCCCAATAAATCAATCGAACTTATTGACATTTTCATATAAACATTACCATTAAAACTTTGTAAATGGGTCGTTAAAAGGGTTCACTTCATTTTGGGTATGTTTTTGCCATTTTAACTACGATGTATTCACAGCTTTTTTTTTTTTTTTCATTTATATTTATTTGTAAAAACCAAGGATAAAAAAAAAAAAAAAAAAACAAAAAACAAAACTGAAAGTTTATGACTCCCTAGAATCTATGTCTGAAATCCTAGCCCAAAACAACTCCTTGGTAAACCCAAACTATCTAGGATTGAGACTAGGCTAATATGGGCCTTTCGTGTGATTTCTTATTTTAATTCTCAAGCAGTTCGGTTTTCAGGGCCCTGCCAGCCATGTTCCACTTTTCTATTCCACAGGATGGCCGCGACTGTTGTTGGTCTGAGCCCGTTCCAGTTTTCTCATCGCAATTCCACAATTCAAGGAGCTGCCCATTTACCATTAAAAAAACAAAACAAAACAAAAGTGGCCGTGCAATTGATCCTTGATGGTGCCTGTGGGTTTCCTTGACTCTTTCCATAGCCGTATAAAGCTCGGCTTGTTTTCTTTCTACTTCCCCAAAATAAAACAATAAAAAAAAAGCTGCAACTAGCCTTTTTATGATTAAATCAATTAAATCTGTATAATAAACCTCAACCCTTGAATCGAGACAAAGAGTTTGACGTTTGAAACTTTAATGATACTATAAACAAAAACATGGTGCTAAAAGGGTGTCGTTAATGCTGCAATTGTGTGACAATGGTGATTGGTGGCCATCAGGCTGCCTATGATTTCTGAAGACAATTTACTGGATCTATACCAGGCAACTTCGACATAAAAAATTTAAAAAAAAAAAACGCTTAAAAAACTGTAAATTCATGTTTGGGGAAGGATAAAAAAAAAAAAAAAAAAACATTACAACAACCATGAATCGTTCAATAATGCCCTCTTTTCCTTTGCATGAAGAAACCATATATTCTCAGCGACCAATCATCCTGGAACGTTTCAACGGGTTCACCAACCCTCTCGAGTCTCAACAACCAGGTGGATTGTGGTGCCCACAGCCCACAGTTTTTGGTTTGCTTATTTTTCAAGTGAAACCTGAGACCAAACCTGTGAGTATTGCTTCAGCATACCATGGTTTTTAGTCTCAAAGGTATGTAAATAACCCATACCCAGTTTCCGTTGCTTTAGATTGTCCATTTATGTGACATAACAGAGATTCGTTTACCTCAGATTTTTATTATAAAATACGTAAAATTGATTGACAAGGCAACCAGCATACTTGGGATTTAATTTCTTCGTCTTTACCGTCATTTTCATAGCAATAAAATACTCATATAACCATTCAAAGCTCCCGCGCCATAAGCTACTTTAGTGTTGGTTATAGTTTAACCTTATATAAAAATCTATGCATGACTTGATCCTTTGTTTGCATAAAGTAAACAAATGGGTTCTTGATTATTTAACTTGTAATGATACAGATTAATCAACTTAAACCCATAATAATTGACTCGGTCCACGGGATATGCTTCTTAATTTCCTTATGTTTTATCCGAGCAGAAGAATTAATGTAGAGGAATATGATCATTGTCTGTTATTTTGAACCAGTTTTCTTGTAGGTTCATACAAAATTAGATTCATAGGCTATGCCTGATCATAATTATGGTACTATGTATAACTTACATTATCAAAAAATAAAAATGAAATAAGAACAGATCCTTCAAAAGAATCACAGCCGGTTTGATGTTTCCCTTTTACTCCAATGTTTACCATACATCGCGCAGATAACTGCCATTCATTTGTAGGTTCTTTATCATGCTTTCAGCCTTGGAGCTGTCCATGGATCCCTGAGTCAACATACAAATAAATCGTAAGATTAACGAGGTAGACCCACCAAGTGACTCTTTCAAATAAGAAGAAAGAAAGAGGCAGTGATGGGTAGATAACTAGCACAAGAAGAAACTAAATGGAAGGAAATTTAAAAGAGGGACATGTTCTAGGAGAGGACACCATGAGCTGATGACAGAAAATAGCTTGTACTACTGGAAAGCCGATTGCAATAGATAGATCGGACGGTGTGTTATTTTCCCATCACATCCGCACAGGTTCATACCAATCATTACTATTCACTAATTAGCAACAAAACTCATTTGAATACAAACCTGCTCTTGCACAATAGTATGAAGAGTCCTATGTACATCCCTTGCCATGCCTTTGGCATCACCGCAGACGTATAAATATCCTCCCTGTGAAATCATGTTCCAGATATCCGTCGCCTACACAGAAAAAATGTGCATAGTGCTCCAATTTAGTAGTTGACAAGTTGATTCAAAACAAAATTACACTGCATTTCGCGATAGCTTTATTCGGGTGGCAGGTGAAACATGTCTAATACCTTCTCCATCATTTTGTGCTGCACGTATTCCTTGGTAGGTCCCTCACGAGAGAAGGCAACAGTCAACTCAGAAAGTGCACCACTTTCCACAAAGTTTCTGAGCTCTTCTTCATAGATGTAATCCTGGGAAAGTTAAGACTTATTAAAATCCAATTAATGGAATTATTAAAGTGTGCAGATGAGTGGCCACCCATCTGTCAACCATGAAGCATTCCTGAAAGTATTGAGGGCATGACTTACCATCTTACTGTTTCTGCAACCAAAGAATAATATAGAAGGGCCCAATTCTGCTCCAGCTTCTTTAAGGGCTAACCTTTCCTACAAAAGCAGATGAATGAGAGAAAGATGATTAGCCTTAGGTACTCTTCAGTATGACATGCTTGGGTTGAAAAAAATAACAAGAAGGCTGCCAGTTAAAACCTGCAGGAAACCCCTGAAAGGAGCCAAGCCAGTTCCAGGGCCAATCATAATGATTGGGACTTTAGTGTCAGCAGGAAGTTTGAAATTTGATTGCCTAACAAAAACGGGTGCACAACTGCACTCTTGGCTTTTATCCAGAGGCAAAGAATTCTGCATAAGGCCAAAGGGAGTTAATTATTGGAAAACGATGATAAATGCATCAAAGTTGCATATATAATCTCTGAAGATGAAATCAATAAGGGAAATTTTTGCTTACACTCTTCCCATCAGAATTTTTGAGAGTTCTGCCCTAACATTCAAAAGGAAGGAAAGGATAAAAACAGAAAAGAAACTTTAATTTGTACCTTCATCCAAGTTGAGCATACTCCTTTGTGAATCCGTCCAGCTGGTGTTTTCTCAAGAACAAGGGCACATGTAACATGAATTCTAGATGGTGCCATCCTGCAGAATACATTATATAGTAAGCAGACAGATTGGAGCAGGAAACACATGAACTCAGTAATGGAGAATGCTAAAGCAAGAATTAAACTGGTCATTTCTGTCCTAAATAGTGCTTGAAAGCAAGAGAAAGGAAAATAACTCTCTTTTGCTTTCCCATATTTGATGGAGACCTTGAGCCTCATGATTGCAGCACATAAAACATAAAATGTATGGAAATCTTGGCAACTTACTCTTTACATCCAACAACTCCAAGAAAACAATTATGGAAATATGGCACAAAAGCTAGAAAAGTGGTACTCATATTGTAATTACCTAGGAGATGACGAGATAGAATAGTATCTAGGCTGCAGGCGAGGGGCAATTGCAGCAAAGAAAACCCCAAGGGGTGGCTTGGCTGATGGAAATTCAGCCATAACCTCAAGGAGGCTCCTATGGCTTGCAACAATCCATTGCACATATTCATCCTGTACCAGCAACACTAAAGTTATATTTCTTAATGTAAAGCAATAAAGACAGTAACTTGAAGTTTAAGTCATTGAAATGATCCAAAACCTTTCCAGCAGGTGATGCAAGATAACTTAATCGATCAGCTTCAGTTGGATTAGTAGCATGAGCTGCCAAAGCCAGTAAAGCAGACTGCAAACCATATGTGTTGGCATAATTGATCATTCAGAAGAAACAAAATCCATAAAAGATGGGGCAAAAGTACAAAACCATTCACTTGAAGAAAATATCTTACCTTCTTGGGTGAACTCAAAAGGTCTGCATATCTAGACAAAGCAGTTCTTAAGGTGCATGGAGGGAAAGGAGGTGACAAGGAACCTCCTCCAAGTGATGTACCATCCTCTTTATCAGTATGGATTGAGAAACAGGTGTCTGGAGACAAACCTAACAACTGCACGGCCTCATCCACAATTTCATCCAGATTAGTGCAGTACACACCAACATGGTCCCCAGTTTCATATCTGTGAGGAAGAGAAGCAATAAGTACAAAATAAGAGACCACTTCAAAAATTTTGTCATGATAAAATTACTTGGATTCATTTTATGAATAAAATTGCTCATCAACTACTAAAATGAAAGCAACTTACGAAAGTCCAGTCCCAGATATGTCAAACTCCAAATGGGTGCATGAGCGGTCAGATGCAGGAGTGTGAAGCTCCTTTCTCACAGCAACATTAGCCCTTACAGTTGTAAACCGGATACATATTAGATTGCAAGAAACCTTTAAGATTAGCCCAAAATTGAAAGAAGAAGAAAGCTATAAAACCACTGCCGGCAAATCCATTATTAACTTAGTTTGAATACCTGCATGGATGCTGAGAATCATAGACAGTATGACCATTTGTATGACTCCAGTTTTTATCCTCTACTAATGCATCCACAGGATCATAGAAGACAACACGATATTCCGGCACAGCAGCAGTATAGGGAGTAGAAACAGTGGTTGCACCCTCTCCATCAAGAAGCAATTGATCCAACTCAGGCCACACCAGTTCTCGCCTATAACAGCAAGTAAAAAAGAGATGTGAAAAATGAAATTGAGAAGTTAATATCAGAGTCTGTGCTGTTGATTAAGTGAAGTGACACACACCATGCACTGAAGTCATCTTCAATACATTGATCATCATCTCCAAGGCCAACTGAGACAAGGCGTTGCCCACCTGCAGATAATAAGAGAAAAGCCTCTTAATGAAAGGGTAATTCATTTGATTATAATACAACGTTAGTGAACATAGGTATCATTTCATGTTTAACCTTTGGACGACAAAATTATTTTCAACCTTCTTGATAATGAATATGAGTTTCACCTACTTTGGGCCGCATAAAGTTACAATTGGACTAGAAAAACATATGATGGTAGATGCTGGTCAACTATCACCACATAAAAGTGTTGTTTCATCAGTTTGCACATTTGTGGTAACATAGCTAATTTTTCACTTTAACAATAACATAGCTCATTAACTTTTCATTTCATTTGACACATTGAATAGATCTGTACTGCTACTTTTGGACACAAAACTCTGCATGCATCATTTTCACATGGCAGATTTTGCAAGCAATAACTAAGAAGGTTAGCAAAACATCAAACTTAAGTGGCCTTATCAGTTCAAACTGCCCCCTACAAATATGAGATTGAGGCACAAATCAGCCTGTTTTCTAGGTGGAGAATGCAAAAGAAGTAACTTTAAAGGCCACATGATTACAAAAGCTTTTTCCCCCCCTTCTATCAACAGGCTACAATCTCCATCATTTGGTGCATTTGCTATTGGAGGCTATGTGACATACAAACATTTATTGCAAGTCCACTGAAGGTCTGCCAATAACAAGACAGTGACAAACAACACATAGATGATGGTTCATGCTAAAATCTGCCTTTCAATGTGCTGATCTCATTTTGGAGACCTATGTCCAGAGCTACCAACAATAACTACTGTGTTAATTACCAAGGAAATGTCTCATGGGTAAATAAATCATCTGAAAAAAAGAGTGTTCTAGTGAACAAGGTTCACATTATAGTAAGGCCTCACCCTTTTAACCATCTCAAAATAGCAAATTCAAAAGGGAGTAAAAGGAAAGTATAAAACATACCCTGCTCAGCAAGCATCTCGTCTACCACCTTGGCAACCTATTTTTTGGCGGTAAAAACATGGATCGCAAACCCAATCGGTTAGTGAGAGAGAGATGAAAACTGCGACGGACAGTATCAAAATTTTAGATTAACAGACCACACCTTATTAAAATGCTCATACTGCCTGTTGCCAAGTCCAAACACTCCATATTTAAGGTTTTGAAGCCACTTCTCTTTACCCTACATAGCATAACAACAATCAATTAAACTAATGAAATTATGTTGCATAATTACACAAATCAACATTCCAACTAAAGAACTTCCAATTAGAAAATCAAAATTCAGACCTCTGTAAACCATTTATAGAATCTAGCCGTGTTATCTGTTGGCTCGCCATCTCCATATCTGCACCGCCAACCACCAAACCATATTACATAACAGTCAATCAAAAACTAACCAAAAAGAAAGAAATAATATACTAACGTAGCCAAAAAGAAGAAAGCCAATGATTCTTTCTTCAATTTCTCCTCGTATTCATCATCATCCGCTGCATATTCGTCCTGTCAACCACCCAAAATCCACAAAATTTTTATACCCAGCAAAATTTCAAAATAAAACATAAAAAACCGCGTAAGAAACAAAATTTAAAAATAAAAATAAAGTTATTTATCAAAAGAAAGAATTTGTTCTTTACGAGAAATAAAAAAAGGAATAGAAAAAAGAAAGAAGTAAAGAAAGAGAAGCAGAGTAATCCATGGCTCCATACCAAATCGACAACTTTAAAAACTGCCTTGTCATAGCGTGCTATTGCCTCCTCAGCTAAAGCCTACAAGAAGACCAATCAACTACTAAGTCAGAAATCTGAGCTATCATAAACTTAAACCATGCAAAGAAAAATTGATGGGTTAAGCAAGTGATCAAGTGAGTAACTAAGCAACCTTTGCAAATCCTTCGGCTGTGCCAGTTTGGGTGCCGAAAAAGATGGTGACCTTCTTCTTGCCATCCTCGACCTCCGCCTCCGGCTCTTTAACGATCAACCGTTTGGGTGGCTCCACCGCCTTGCGCTTCTGCGAGCCAGAACTTCTCCACAGCAACACCACCACGCACCCGATCAGAACCGCTATCGAGGTCGTCAATATCATCACGAACTGCCGGTTCTCCAAGAACAAGGTGGCCACCTCCGCAACGTCCGACGACTCCGCCGACACGTTTTGAGGATCCAACACCTTGCCGCCGCCCTTTATTATCGCCGTCATGAGACCCAGCGGCGAAATCCCCTTCACTGAACTGGACGACGGTTCCATTTCCCTCTTTCTTGATTCAATCAAAAACAGCAGGAAAGAAAGGATCTTTTCGCAAGAAAGCAAGAATCCAAGATTAAGCAAAAGAGTTTCGGGACTTTCTTGCTTTTTCTTGCTTCTGGCAATTGGAGAAGAGTAAAGAAAGACACCTCTTTTGTGCGACACGTATGGTTCTTGGGGTTGGCGGTTGGTGTAATGTGGGTGCAGGAGAGAGGCCTTTGTCCTGAATCCTGAAGATTAGACAGATGTTTAAGGCCCCTTATAGGAGAGAAAGGACAGAGGGAGATGCCCACCAAACCAGACTCGTCAAACTCACCTACCACGCCGAAGAGATTTAAAGTCACAAGCTTTAACCATGTGGGGGAATAAACCATTGTTAATGGCTTTTGACTCTTTTTAAAATTTTTTTTCAGACAAGGAAAAAGGGTGTATGTCCCATTCAATGCGTTGGATAAGGACGATTCGTAATTTAAATAATTTTAATTTTAATATTGTATTTTTAATATAATTTTTTTTATATTTTAAAATAAAAATTAAAATTAATAATAGCTTCCTCCTTAAGAGGTTGGCAGTTAACAATTGAGCGGGCTATTAATTGTGAATCGTGGTCCGCGAATGATCGAGAAAAAATCAGACCAATAAAAAAAAAAAAATCTTCATGGCTGACGTCATAAATTTGAAAACTATCCTACCTGTTTCCTGTTAGACAGGAAGCATTTTCAGTTACTTGTAATAAAATTATTTTTCTTGCCCCCTGTTTTCTTCCAGTTGAAATAAATATTTAAATGCTTTTTAGCAAATCCATCCTCTTCTGTAAGGTAGCACTTTCACATCAGATTATATTTTAAATATTAGAATTCTGTACTCTCAGATTATTTCTAGAAAATAAACGTTCCCCCATGAAAAAAAAAAAAAGTTCATATTTATCCAAAAAAATAATAATAAGATAATACATCATTTTGGCTTCAACCCACTAACTTTGATCAAAATGTTTTATGCCTTAGAAATTGTCAAGGAATACGTTTAAAATTATAGTTCAATTTTGTTATTAAAATTAATAAAATAATAATCGTAAAATTGATTGTAAATAAATATAATTAATTTTTAGTAATTATTTATAATATTTTAAATTGATAATTGGTGTTTAAGGGTCTAGGTATTAGTATTTATGTGAAAGTAAAAAAATTACAGTTGTCTTATGATAGAACTACGGAAGAGAGAGGTTTGCCCCACGTATGCCTGGCTGCTTGGCGCCACGGTTTCTCGGGGTCGTGGCAAAAAGCAGGAAAGTGATCATTGTGTTGGTGTTGGTATTGTGAATTGTTCCAAGAAGTGTAATTAAGCCAAAGGGCCTGGACCATCAGAACATGGGCCTTGCAGTATTTGGGTCTCTCACGGTGGACCCGGTTTGAATTTTCTCTTTGACTTAATTCACTTACGAGAACTTGGGCCTGGTAAGTCTAATACAAATATAATGCCGTTTGCATTCTGGCTGGGCCTTTTCCTCCAGTGTTTCGTTTGGCCCTTCCTTTGAATAAAAATAAAAAAGGAAAAAGAAAATCAGCCTTTAAATATCTCCAAAAGTCTACAATTTTTGATTTTATGGATTCCATGCTCAGTCTTTGCAACAGTCCAACACAGAGGTTGCTCTAAATTGAGATGGTTGGGTTGCATTATTGTTACAGAAGTCACGTGGTAGGACATCATTTCCCCTAACAGAAAGGTCATCAGGATTCACGAGCTATCGGTTCAAATTTCTATCTTTTGGTCTTTGTTTTGTCAATCTTATTTTGAAGGAGAACAGAAACAACGAATTTTATTCGGGTTTATATGCTCCCCTATTGGCTACTGTGGTGGGATTAAAAAAATTATTATTTTAGATTATTTATGTAAAATTAATAATTATTATTTTAAAAAAATTTGAATAAATGGTTGACAAAAAAAAATTACATAATTTTAACAATATTTAAACGATAAATTTTAATTATTAAAAAAAAAACACTTAATAAAGAGGTTGATTCTAATTTTAACAGTTTGTTTGTTTTCTTTTTTTTTTTTTTTTTTTGGTTTGAAAAAATGAAAAGCTCTCCAAATCAAAAGGGAAAACTCAAAGTCTAAAGGAGCGTAGGATTCTACATGGTGCCAAAGAAATTTTGAATTTCTTTACTCAAGATCTTCTCTTTCTGCAGATCTATCGGCGGCGAGTGAGACAAGCAGCGTCACATTCGCGACCGCCGATCCCATCCTTCTCAACGTATTTCCCCGCATCACTCCCTAGCTCTATTTGCCATTTATGATCATTTAACCAGTCCGCTCCCTCTCTCCGTGTATCTCCCCCTCTCTCTCTCTCTCTCCCTCTCCTTTTCTCTTCCTCTCTCGCATTGTATCAAAGTCCTTCGCAATGCCACCCACTGATGTAGATTTCGATCTCAGAGTACGTGCCTCTCTCTCTCTCTCTCTCTCTCTCTCTCTCTCTCTCTCTCTCTCGTTCTTTCTAACTCTGTCTCTCTGTTTGGGCAGCCGCTGGCGTCCTCTTCATCCGCTTTCTCAACAGGGTCAGTTAGTTCATTTTCTTTTACAGTTACATTTCATTCTCTATACTGTTATAACCTAATAAACTTGCTTTTCTTGATAATGTGTATTTGGGTATTTTTATGACTTTTTTTTTTTTTTTTGTAATTTTGAGTTGAATTGGTGTTTACTGAGTTGTTGATTTTGCGTGTAAATGGGAACGTCTTGTTTTTATTATTATTATTATTAGTTTTTATTTTTTTTTGGTGCAGAGAGTATGCATTTGCGGATGTAAACAATCTGGAGCATTGCGCCAAGTACCTGAACCAGACGCTTGTTACCTTTGGATTTCCTGCTTCTCTTGATCTCTTTGCTTCTGATCCGGTGCCGTTTCTCTCTCCCCAAGCCCCCTCCCCCCAAAAAAAAATCTTGTTCTATTTTCTTTTTGCCCTTTTTTCTTTTTCGTTTTTAATTTTTAACCTATTTGAGTTTTTTCATTTTTGGAAAATTTGGCGAGCAGGTTTCAATCGCAAGGACCTGCAATTGCATATACTCTTTGCTTCAACAAAGGCAGCGGGACATTGAATTTAGAGAGTCTGCTAATGAACAGAGACAGAGGTATGGTCTGCTTAGTGTTTGCTTCAAAAGTTAAATCACTGTAGTAATGTTAGCTTTGTTTTTGTTTGCCAAAGTAAATGTCTTAATTACATCTGATTTGGTTTGATTTCTTAGGTTGTGTATTGATAGAACTGTCCAAAACAATGTTTTAAGGGAAGGAAATTTTATAGTGACCACAATTGTGCGCCTCACTCTACATATTTGTAATTTTTGAGTGTTTGGGATATGTTTGGTGTTTCTTCAATCAATCATCCGGATCTACGCCATATATCAACTGATTATGGTTTCAAGGGGCATCCATTACGAAATGTCCCTCCTCTGAGTGGAAATGTGGAAGTGCACTATGATGATCCAGAGAAACATCTCGTATGCACACACAAACACATGTGCATGCACACACACACACATGTGCATGCACACACACACACACACACACACACAAACATGTTTAAATCAGCTTGTTCACCTTCATATCATAATGTTTTGAATCATAATAACTTCTGTGTGGTAATTGCCTTTTCAGGTAGTTACCTGTGGTTATGTGCATGTCTTTGCAAAAGATTTTGTATTCATTCTTTGGAGCACATACCATGACTGTTTTGTTTTATATTTCCATTTACCTTGGATATGTCAACATTTATTCTTCCCTTTTTTTAGACTACTATCAGATATATCAAGATTGGAAGCAAAAGTTGAGAGGCTTGAGTCGCAGTTACAAGCCAAGGATAGGGAAATAGCAACAATTACCCGAATGGTTAGGAAATTTAAATTGCATTAAATGAAGTCATGTTAGCTCAGATGTTTGATCACGTTGTTGATACTTGTGGAAATGCTGTATGATTAGGAAGCCAAATCTACTGCAGCTTTTAAGGCTCAAATTGAAAAGCTTCAACTAGAGCGAGATGAATTTCAAAGAATGGTCATTGGTAATCAGGTTAGGAAATTCTTGTCATATTTTGAATTATTTATTAATTATTTTTTCTTTTGGCTCTGTTTTGGCCTCTGTGGAATATTTACCAAACCTAAAAAGTGCTGATGCTGCCTATATTTATTCTGCTAAAGCAAGTGAAGACTCAACAAATACATGAAATGAAGAAAAAAGAGAAGGAATACATAAAGTTGCAGGTAATATATTTTTTTCCCATGCGTCTTAGTACTATTAGCAGAACATATTGGCTCTCAATGTTCGGTTTTGGTTATTCTTATGAGAATAATAACAAGAGTGGACAAGATGACAGTTTTCAAAATGGTAATGCAGGAAAGGCTGAACCAAGTTTTGATGGAGAAGAAGAAGGAATCAAAATCAGGGATGGAAATAATGAATTTGCTTCAGGTACTCACTGAATTGCTCTTAGCAATTGACTTTGCCTACATTGAAATGGTAGATTGAGTATCTATGGATTTTGCAATCTCTGTAAACAGAAAGAAGGGCGGCAACGTGGAACTTGGAATGGAAAGAAGGCTGATAATGACTTCTATAAGAAAATTGTGAGTATAATGAATTTATGCATGTGGGAACAGTTAGAATGTGTTTTTCTAACTAACAGGAATATTTTGCCCACTGGTTGGGTTCTGTTTGACATATGCTGTTGGCAGGTGGACACTTATGAGGCTAAAAACCAAGAATTGATGGCAGAGAATGCTGATTTAAGGGCATTGTTACGGTCAATGCAGGTACTATGCTTAACATTCGTTTGGCACTGTTTTGCTCACTGTCTATGTTGTTTCTAGCTGCTTTTATTTTTGGCATTGGTTCCTGACCTCTGTTCACATGCCCGGGTTACAGGGTGATATGCGTGATTTCTTGAATGCCCCAAATGGTTCAACCAAGCAGTCTTTGATTGCCCATGAAAAACTTGAAACTGAGTACTCACAGTCTCCCTTTGGTGGGAGGACGGTATGTCATCTACTTAAATTTGCTTAATGTTAACAGTCCATTTGCTAGTTGCAAGTGATGGACATATCACCATCCACAGGATGTCTTTGACCTGCCTTTTCACATGGCTAGAGACCAAATCGAAGAAAGTCTCAGAACTAAGATGGCATCCATAAAGGTACTTCTATTTTCATCTCCATTTCATTGTTTTGAAGAATGTTGTTACAATAAATTATTGATGCATCTGATGTTTGAAACTTGAAGGAACGGATGATTCAATTACAAGATGCACAGAAAGGAGCAGAGGTTACTTCTGAAGCTAGTGAGAGGGAGCTTGAGCTCGAAGCTCAACTTGTTGAGGCAAGGAGCATAATTCAAGAACAGGTATTGAGATTCTGCCACTGTGCAAATCAGAAATTTGCATTATGTTTCATTTCCTCTGTAGCGTTATTCAATTTAATGCATATGAAGGTTCTTAATATATTATATTACCATGCAATAATCTGATGTGCTTTGTGTTCTGAACTCAGAGAGTTTCTATGTTAAAGCAACATTTTGTCAATTTAAACCTTTTCTATCCCAAAAGGATACAATACTGGTTATGTATGTTCATTTTGCTGCATTCTGCCAGTGCCATCCATTTTTGGATTATACCATTTTAGTTGTGCTTAAAGATTTTTTTCTTGCATTCTTTCTATTAATTTTCTCATTTGGTGGCAACTTTGCTGGATCATGGATTGGAGAGAACTGTCTTCACAATGATTCTCATGGAATTATGTTCATAAGTTGAAACATTTGAGAAAATAATTTTTTACTGGTTTTATTTTTTGAGCCAGATATCATGGGCGGCTATAATTTCTTGTCCAGAAATGTCATTCTTCTTGCTTTTATTGCTCTTGGTTTAAGGACAAACATAAACATAATTTTTGGGTTTCTTGCAGGCATCAATAATGTCTAAGCATCTTGCGAAGTCTGAGAGGCCAAGGTATTCCCCACATTTATCGTTTTTTAATATAGGATGAATCTGTTAAACAAACTTTAATTAATGCAGCAGACTGAAATGCTGAATGACATTTTAAATTTTGCAGGGAATCAATCATTTCATCATCAGCTGAGGTACTAAATATATATATATATTGTTGAGAGCAGTAATTGTCTGCTGAATGTTGTGTCCATTTTCTTCTGCTGTGCCCAAAGAAAAACAATTGAAGAAAATGACACATCAAAATGAAAGTAATATTTTTGAGTGTTTACATGCATTTTAATGATTAACATGATAGTTGGAACAATGCTATAAAATTTGTTGAACATGACACACTTGGAAAGAGTTCAATATTTTTCCTATCAAGATAGAATAGGAAGAATTTTAGAATTTACTGTGATAAACTTTTACTTTTTGTTGTGATGGTCTTTCTGACTTCATCCTGATATTTTAGGAGGTATGAGATTAACAAGACTGGTGGTGCTGTTTTCCTTTTTCTGCATGGTGAGAATGGAGTTGCCTCTCTATCAAGAGGCATTGCAACTTGGCAAGCATGCACAGCCCTGTAGTGTTCTTCCAATGCAGAGTTGGAATCCACACGTCTTGCAACCTTAATTGTGTGCTACAACGGATGTTGTAGTTATTCTGCCTACAACAGATGTCTTTTGCTTCAGTAATCCTCGTGTCTCGCGTAACTGAGCAAAGGGGCTAGAACAGATGTTTCACTGCCTCGATAACTATAGGTATTCTGTATGGTGTAGAGGCTTGAAACCTTAGCTGCAATCTGTAGTCTTAATGTAACCAATGTCTAGGTGTGGTTATGTTGTACGCTAACAGTTGCGTTTAGTTTCTTCTATCAATTCTGTTTCGTTCCTAGGGAGTCTCTCTTCCTCCGGCAAAATTTGGTTTATTTGATGGTGTAGAACCCTATTCTCCATTGCTCTCGGTTTTTTCTCACGGCCGCCTACTGAAGCTCGAAAACGTTTGGTCCCACCCTGCAAATTGCTCCGTCTGCCAAGCAAAATTCATGTGCAACGTGCAAACGTGAATTATTGTTCCAAAATGGTTAGCCCAACGTTTGGAACTAGCCAAGTCACGATAAAGAAACAAAAGAAGCAATTAAGAGCGTAACTGCTACATGGCATCCTTTATAGAAAGTGTCAATAAATCAATGTTAATATTCTTTAAATGTGGACATAGTTCTTATTCTTTAAATGTTAATATTTTATTTATTCAAGGGTCGTACGAGATATCGCTTCAAATTCTGTGAAACTTTTTTATGTACCTAATGTAATTATTACTTCGACTTATATAATACACCACATTTTGGTTAGGTATTTGTCTTATCTAAAAATCGGTTGAAATGGTACGACGAAATCCTTAAATTTAAGGTTTTAATATTTTCTAAAGATTTTTAATTTTATCTTATTTTAAAAAGTTATTTAAGTTAACTTAATATTATATGTATAAGAAAATAAAAATTTTAAGGGAAATTTGATAAAAATTATATATATATATATATATATATATATATATATATATATATACACTTTAAAATAATGAGTTTGTTATACTAAGAAAATAAAATAAAATAAATGTAATAAATGCTGTATCTTCTTTAGATATATTAGAAGCAATATTCTAAAAAGGAGAAAGAGCCTATTTCGTTTCTCTCTAAACAAACAAAATAAAAAATCAAATAAAATAAAAAAGAGAGTCTATTCCTATTTCCTTTCCACGAGTTGGTTGTCTAACTTTCAATTTCCAAGTATAATAATGTCCACCAGCCCTGGTAACCAAAGAAGAAGGAGAGAACCTTGGAAGTCAATTAAACTTATAATTGACTAATATTGATGTTCTATTAAATATAAAGGCAATCAAAACAATTTTCTCCTTAGCAAAGAGAAAATGGCTGCACTTATTGTCAAAAAATGGATGCAATTAATTTGCTTGTATTTCATGCATTTTTGACACTTCTAAGTGCCGACGGTACATTCCAAGAAACCACTTATGCATATTAGGTGACGGAGTATGCAAAAGACTAAGATTATTCAACTTACAATAGATAACAACGACTCGAAAACCATGCGTGTACGGAGAAAAAGCTTTTTAATCTTCATAGAATTCATGCAGGCCAAGATTCCATCATTAGTTTGCCTAAGAAACCGGAGAATATTCTAACCTCTATATATGAACCCAAAAACCCTCTTGGTCCTTATGGCTCTGTCCATCAACGCGTACCTCTTGATTCTTACAGTTCCACAGAGACGTGAAAAAAACGAAAACATAAAAGCCAACATACAATCGACAAACTTCTGTAGACAGGGTATGGATTTGGGGCATGATGCGGTCAAAATGTCCAAGAAAAGTGTTTCAATTCTTCGATGAGATGAGAACTTCTTCAACAGGGTTATTTTAGGAGATTTTTAGGCGGGTTGCCCTTCGTATGTATTCAATTACCGGAGCAGCAAAGGAGGGCTGTTTCAATGGGAAAAACCAAAAGAAGAAATTAGTCCACCACATGCCGTAATTAGCCTTAGGCTGTCAAAGCCATGCATTGTCATTGAAGGACCAAAGCCTTCGTTGGGTTCAGGATTTTAAGTTCTTGATGGAAATGATCAGCAAGAAAATTCGAGCAACCGATAAGCCCTCTAGAAAGTTCTTGGCGGAGCAATGTCATTACAAATGGAAAGTCCTATTCATCGTCCCTGTCTCTCTCCAATGACCATTCTCGAAATTGGAAGTCCTTCTTTCAAGGAATCTCTGCGAGGTCCTTATGATTGCAGTCCCTGGTAAGTCACCCACTGGACTGGACTTAAATATGGTAAAAAACTCTTACAAAAAATCTTTAAAAAATCATACGTGGAATATGAAGATGATAATTGTTGGTCAATTGATAAATTTGAGATCAGAGATATAAATTTGGCAAGAAAATTGCAAATCCACGTACCAATGACTTTTGAAAAATAATATTAATATTCTATCATGAGAAGTGATAGTTTAATAATATTTAGTTATATTTTTTTTTTATATTAACACAAATTTGAGTTTTTTTTTTTTTTTTTACTTTTAAATATTAAAAACATAATAATAAAATTCAAATTTATTAATATTAAAATTAAATATAAAAAAAATTTAATTTAACTCAATAATATTATGAGAAGTGATAGTTTAATAATATTTAGTTGTTTTTTTATATTAGTAGAAGTTTAATTTTTTTTTATATTTATTTTTAGATATTAAAAATTTATATTAAAAATATGATAATAAAATTTAAATTTATTACCATTGAAGTTGAGTGTGAAGAAAAATTTACTCTAATTTAATAATATTTATCTAATTTAATAATATTTGAGTGATAAATTTTTTATATAAAATTAATTAAATAAAATATTTAAAATAAATGAAAAAGTTTGGTCTTATTCTAAATACGTTACTGTGCATTTATTAGTTGCCCATATATATTCAACCCGGATTTTGTTTGTAATAATGATACATTTATTAAATGACCATCCATATCCAACCGGATTTTGTTTGATAGACTTGCCATAATGCAATGGTAGATATATACCACAACAGGCATATAGAATCGATTAATGTGCCTTTTTTTTTTTTTTTTTTAAATCTGTTGCAATTTTGCAAAATGCCGATGGCCTTTGATCGCAAAAGCTTTTCGTTCAATAGCAGGAAAGAAGACAGAGTTATGTCTCTACACCAAGTTGATCCTGCCTTTTATAGGAAAATCGTCTCCAGGAGCACCTCCGTGGACGGCTCCAAGTGGAATTCTTTTCACTGTAGCCCTGGAAATGTTCCATTCGTTTGGGAAACGCAGCCTGGAGAACCTATAGACTCACCGAGCCCGAGGGTTGAGCCGGTGTTGCCACCACGTGGCTTCCCGGCGGACCATCACGACGGCTCGAACAAGCTACCCACCCTCCACAGTTTATGCGTGCCTAGGCCAAAACTTGCTTTGGTGGGGGCTAAGGCCAATATCCCGATAAACATCAAAAAATCAGTGGAAATCATCAAGAACAACATTCGATTTGGCCAGAGAGTCGAGAAAATCAAGAAGGGTGTTCGTATTTTTGTCAAGAAAGTTGAAGGAAACAACCCCGGGACTAGAAGGAAGAATTTTCAGGCTAATCAAAACATCATCTCATCGTTTACTTCTGGTCAAAAGTTGCCATCTTCTTCCTTTATCGTGTGCTACCGGATGACTACAAATATCACAATTGTAGAGGGCGGCCAGGGGGTTATGAAGTGAAATATTAGTTTACTGAGCCTGCCCCAAAGAACCCATTATTAGCTTGCTTACAAATGATTAGGGTTTTAGGAGCTAAGCCCCGTTGAAAAAGCATGGCTTCCTGTCGGAAGATATGATTTTAAATGTTTTTAGACATGATGAATGTGATTAAATAATGTACAAGCTCGCATAAGGCAAACAAAAAAAAAAAACAGTTTTTTTTTTTTTTTCAAAAAAACTGTTTTCTTTCTGTATATCATGTTTGGTACATTAAAGAATGTGATGAAAGTGAAAACACAGTGGGACAGAGAGGAAAATCAGAGAAAAAGGGAAAAGATATTAACTTTTTTTCACAAAAAGAAAAAATTAATATGTTTAATACAGGTTATTTCTGGTGAAATAGCATATTAATCTGATGATTTGCATAGAAATTAAAAGCATTAATTAATAATTAAAAGTCATGGACGACACATAATCCAGCAAGCGCGCCGTCCGTCCGATTACAGGGAGAAAGATCGAATGGACATGGGAATGGAAGAAAATTTGGCGGGAACGGCGAGCCTGCCCAGTTTGCCCCACGTAGGAATCAACTAAATCAATCAAAATCGACTGGACTCGCGATTAAAATCACCAACAGGCGCTGGGCAAAGAGAGAAAAGGAACATGTACGGAAACAGCGAATTCGACGGCAGTGCGGCCGCCTTTATGGGCGGCGGATTCATGCCCTCCCAGGCCACCCAGGCTCCGGAGCCCTCTTTTACTCATTCCAGATTTTTTTATCCTCTCTTCTTCTTTTTTGCTCTCTTTTAACCCCCTTCATCATAGTCCCTGTAGATGAACGGAATGAAACAACAGGTTTTTTTTTTCTTCGCAACTTGCGATTAGGGTTTTGCGAAGTATTCCGGCGAATTTAACTTTTGTTTAGGGTTCTGGCTCGCGATCTTGCCGAATTTCATTGTTGGATTGCACGATATGATTGTGTTAGAGTTGAGTTGGAGTTTTTGAATTTTTCGGCTCTCTGACTTACATAGCTGTGGTCTCCACTTGGCTTGCATTAGCGGCCAAATAGAGGTTTTGTTCTTCGTTTGGATGCTATAAAACTAAGGAAAATCTGTAGATGCATAGTCGAATCATCATTCTAATTGAATCTGGATCGTTAATAGAGTATTTTGTCATTTACTGATGCTTTGAGTTTTGAGAATTCAGTGTTGATAATCATGGTGAAATTTGATTGATGGTGTTAAGGCCTATCAAGAAGAAATTAAGAAATTCCATCGGCCAAATATTGGTTTTCAAGGTTTTCTTACTGTTGCTGCAGAATCGTGAATCACGGTGCTTGCTTCCGCTGACAGCAAAGCAGATACATGACCTGGCAAGTAATGATGAATTGAATTTCATCAGTGATGGTGTTGAAGTTACTAATGTTACAGTTGTGGGAAGGGTATATCAAAAGGAAGACAAAGCCAGTGAGTACACATTTTTAGTAGATGATGGGACAGGGCAGATTGAGTGTAACAGATGGTATGTCTTTTCGAGATTTCTGGATTTCTGATTTGTGTCTAATTATAAACCAAGCTGTGCAGTGTAACTATTAGTTGAATTATTATGGTAACAATGTATTTTTTTGCCCATATAGGATTCAGGAATCTGTTGATGCGGATGAATTGGCTGCAATCTTGTATGTTTCTGAGTAGCACCATACAATGCCTTGTCCGTAGCTTAACTTATACATCTATCTTTGGAAAAAATCAGCATTATTATCTGATCTGTGTATTCTATTTTATTACCTTTTCTCAATTTAACGAGTTTCTCATTTCTTTTAAACATTTTTTTTTTCCAAATAGTGTTTGTTTCATTGATTGTTTAGAGTCAAGGAAAGAAGCAAAAATGTGGGATAGTTACTCCAAATGTCAAAATTTATATTGTATAATTCCAACCTCTCTTTTAATTTTCTTCAGTTCCTCTGCATTGAATTTGATTATAGGTCTTTGGATTTTTGGCAATAGTTCTTTCTTTGATTCCAAGATGTGCTTCAATGCTCAAGCATGTTACTTCTCTTGCTTTTACCATATAATATTGATTGACATTATTTATTTAATAGGATTGGAATGTACGTTCGCGTCCATGGGCAGTTGAGAGGCCTACAGGGCAGAAGGTTCATAAATATCTTCTCTGTTAGGTATGGATTATATGCCTATTACTTTCCTAATGTTAATATTTGACAAATAGTCATGAGGATTGCCCTACTACCTCCACAAACTTTCCCCTTTTTTCAAAAGGGCATCCCGATTCACAGGGTATCTATGCTGTAAGGTTTAGGAAATAGTCAGATAGATGTAGTTTTAGTCTTTTTTGTTTTTTTCAAAACATAGAGTTTGTTTACATAACTTAAACCTGTGACCTCTATGTCACAATGAAATAACCTTATCGTTATATCAACGCTAGCCCTTCCCTCTTGGAACAGAAAAGAGAAAAATCCAACCGTCATATTGTTGTGGATTGTCACTTTGATTCATCTAAATCACTTTTGCGATATTGTGACAGCTTTTGTAGGATGATTAGAGGGATTTCTAGATCACTTTATGAGGATCTTTCCTGAGTAGGACCAATATTAGTTTATTCCTTTTAGTTGAGTTAACTCTTCTTGCGCGAAGCTTACACCTATTCAAGCCAACATTTTGAGGATGGATGGTTTTCATGTCTGATGAGCTCTGTCTTCAGCCTCCAAAGATTGATGAAGATCAGACCATTTTTATGAATTGAATGGTGGTTGGAGATGCAGAGCAGGAATCTCTATGTTTTCTGTAGTTGAATCCTAAAGGAGTTGATAGGGATTTCTCATGGTGATTTTCAATAGTTTTAAAGAGAAATGAATTTTTCAGTGCCATTGAGAAATTAAGCACAAATTATTGTTGAATGATTATGTTACTTTGGAGGTTTCATAATTTTGAGTTCTCCGTGTCTTTGTTGGTGGCTGAATTGGCTACGGATCTGCACTTTAATGCATTAGTTATGTTTTCGTTTTAGTTAAAATAGGAGACATCCTTTGGATTTTATCAAACTCCGCTTCAGCCACCGAAAAAATGGTAAAGATAGCTCAAAAAGATAAAGACATCAAAGGATCCTAGGGGAGGATTTTGTTGATGATTTAATGTTGTCACCCATAAGGTGAGGTACAGGATTTATACTTTTTAACATTTAGTTTGATAGCAGTAACCTTAATATTGACAAAACAGGTTATTTTTGGTGACAGAATGTCCTAGAGGTGATACTTCTTTTCGGGGGATTTGTGTTATTGAAATTCTTGCTTACTGATAGTTTTCAAGACTGCTATTTTAGAGTTTTAACTTTAAATGTGATTGTGATTTTCAGGCCTGTTACAGACTTTAATGAGATTACAAGCCACTTTGTTGAGTGTATATATGTCCATTTCTACAATAACAGGTTACGGGTATTGGTTTAGTTATATTAATCACAGTATTCACTTTCTAATTTTAAGTTATAAGCATGATAATCTAATCATGTGACACAGTAAGTTTTAGTGATTCTGCTCTTTGGTGTAAATTTTCATTTATCCCCTTTCATTTTTGATTGCTAAATCAGAAAGGCTTGCCACACAGCCCCATTCAGCAACGAATAACACTTTGAAGGGCTACCAAGCTGCGCCACCAAACCAAGTGATGGATTACTTGAGAAAATATTCTTTTTGCCGATGATTCTTTTTTGTTTTTTGTAATTATTTGTCATTTATTTTTTCAGTTTTCTCCTCATTTTGGCACTGATGGAGTGAGCAACATTGGTCAGATGATATTAAATTTACTGCAGCAGCCTGCATACCTGTGAGTTATTTTGGTCTTCTGCCCTTTTTTTTTTTCTGATTCAAGTAGAATTCACATCTGATATGGGGTTTAAAAATAGCGTTGGTTCATAATTTTCATTGGAATTAGAGGTAGTTCGTCACAAACATTCAACTTCAAGGAATTGTGGTTTTATGCCATATGACTTCTGTTGGGAGTATAACATAAGCAAGAGAGGGAAAAGGGTGGGGGGGGAACAAGCCAGAAGGTGGAGATAGAGAGAGAGGGGGAGAGAAATCTCAGTTGTTTCATAAGTGCAGTTAATTGCACTAAGACCAGTCAGCGGCAAATATTTTTCTACAGAGTATTGGGGAAACAGTAGAAAATGATCCATGTTTTCTTTAGGCACAAATTATTTTTCTATGAACCAGGGGAACTGACTTGGCACGGTGCCATTTTGTGGATCTTTGGTCCTTGAATGCATTCTGTTGCCTCATTTTGTTTTGCATGGCCCTGTTTCTGTTACGGAGAGCTCTAACTTCTTTCATTTCCAATTATATGTTTCAATATTGATTTCACACCTTACCCACATTCTTTTAGGTACATTCTTGACCTTACCCACTGTTGAATACCCTTGCTTCCTAGCTTTAACGTTTTAGATCTTTAATCACCTTATCCACGTCCTTTTAGTTACATTCTTCACCTTACCCACTGTTGAATAATCCTGATTCCTAGTTTTAACATTTTAGATCTTTAATTGTTTCCAGTGCCAATGAGGATGGAGCACATCGTAATGTCATTGCCCAGCACCTACATATTCCAATGAACAAGCTCATGTACGGCCTCTCTCTCTCTCTCTCTCTCTCACAGACACACATGCACTTATGCAAGCACCCACCTGTAGGAATGATATTGATTCTGGCCTTTTGACAGGGAAGAATTACAGTCTCTTGTTGACAATGGGTTTATCTACTCGACCATCGATGATGATCACTACAAGTCCACTGTTAACGCTTGACAAGTTTTGTCGTAATGCCAGTCAGTAAGCTCACTTCTGGACTTAAACCATGACCCTCGCTTTCTCGTTATCCATTTTTTGTACTCCTTTCTTGAGCCTTGACCGTTATATTAGATCCATGAAAGATAAATTTGAACCGCACATGACACTCTCTTGTAGCTCTTTGACCCCTTGAAAGATATTTCATCTCTATTGATGCCGGCCAGCCCACCCTAAAATGGTTATCATTTTTCTTCAGCCTGTAAGTGCTATCTATTTAACATGATACTGATGTTACAATAATAATAGCTTGTTTATCCCATAAGTTCACTAACTTATGTGCGTTTTCTAAACATTGATGCTCAAAAAGCCCGGGGGAACGTTCTTAGGAATTGATTTTCCCTTTTTTCCCCGGAGAAGTCGTCCCGTTTTTCTTTTTTCTTGTGCGGGGGGTTTGTTGATTTAAATTTCGTTAAGGTAGCACGTAGAAGCTCATTATGCTTTTTGCAAATCACGTGATCTCGCAAACCCACCGCCCATCTTCTGTCGTCGCTGTTTTGTCTCGTAAAGCGTGCAAGTGTTATTGAGGGAAAGAGAAGGACACGTGCAGCAGCACGTGTCATGGCCTTAAGACTTTGACGCGCACTGTAGATATAGTTTCCTGCCAGGTGCCAGCCGGTGAACAGTGGTTTACGGTTAAGGCTTCTTCTTAAAGGAACATCGTTTCACAGTAAAAAGATATTCTGAAGTTCTACAGTTGTAGCCAGTTTTCATGGCTTAATTAAATTGTGAAACAACTTTTTGCGTGCCATTTACAGGACGTGTATATATTTTTGTCTTAGATTTTTTTAAGCTTTTATAATTAAATTTGAAATTTTTACACGTTTATTTAAGTTATAGGCTTATAATATTTTATAAATCTATTATTTTTATGTCAAAATTTGATTGAATTGCAAAAATTTTTACATTGGTTAAATAAAAAGTATTTTAAAAAATATTTAAATAAGCATGCGAGACATATTTCTTCCTTTGGATAAAAAATAATTTTTAAATAAATAAATAAAAAAATAATATTCATAGAAAAAATTGTTACATTTCACGAAAACAGATAGAAAGACAAGGATGATAAGGTGAAAGTGGAGATCAATGGAAACGGAGGAGGAGGAGGAGGAGGAGGAGAAGGAAGACGAAAAGGAGAGAGAGGATTAGATCATTGTATTTATCCTTTTTTTTCTTTAAAATGATTTTTGTTTGTATTTGATTTTCTAAAATAATTTTTATTTAATTAAAATATTTTTTAATGACTTAACCAATAAATAAATTTCAAGTCCAAAAATGTGCTTATTCCTTCTCTTTTCCAGAGAGAGAGATATATATATATAGCTAAAGCATATAATTTTAGTAATAATTTATAATAAATAAAAACTTTCAACGGCCACAAATTTACATAATTAATTATTAGGTATGATTTATTGATTATTAAATTTAAAAATTTAGGAACATGTGATTCAAATTTCAAATTTCATTAAAAAAAAAAAAAGTCTCTTTCTCCACTCCAATTAAAAGAAAAAAAAAACAAATGTAATTAATTTGGGCTACGTGAAATTAAGGTTGACAAATTTTTTCTCCTTTTTAAGTAAAGAAGAGGATGAGGAAGTTGGAAATTGAAATTTTTAATAGTGATCCATCATCTATAATAGAAATGTGTTCTTATTGAGTAATTTTATTTTTAAAAATTTTTATTTTTATTTTTATATGATATATTCGATTAGATGTAATAAATAAAAATAATTTTATATGTTGAATGTTAAAAATTTTTCAAACTGTTTTAAATTATGAATTTTTAAATTAAAATTGTAAGTTGTTTAAATTTTAAATCAATTAAATTAAATTTTTAAAAATTTTAAATTATGAATTAATTAATATAAATTAAACCAAGTATGATTTCAATCTAGTTGAGTATATTCATTTGCAAAAGGCGTTCCATCAAAATTAAGAACTATTCAAGATAAAAAAAAAAAAAATAAGAACTACTGGGGCCCATATGTCCCCGCAGGAAGACGCGCTTTCTAATTCTAAACAAGAAAAGAACAAGATTTGCGCAAAATCGGTCTCATTCGATTTTGAAATCATTGGTGTGGACAGTGATTCTCAAGCAATAATAAAAATGAAAGTATCTTGACCACATCCGTTAATCTTAGTTTGACCACAGGCAAAATGGATTTTAATCTTCAAATAAAAAAAAAAAAAAAAAAAGACAGCCCCGTCTCAAATATCTATACATTCTTTTTTAAGGCTTCACCATTACCTTCTAGCCCGGGCACAATCAGACCCTCACCCAACATCCAAGCACACTCCCGCCGAACCCTCTGCCCCTCTCCTTTCTGCCTTGCACCTACTTTAGTGGCTTTTAACGCCCTTTTTGACTCGGTTTGCTTAGTGTAAAAGCATTTTGAAGGGGCATTCATCTACTGATATTACCCAATCATCTCTCCTCCGGGCGGGTTTTGCTTGCATTTGTAGTTCGGTTACAATTGGGGGCAGTTGTCGGTCATGTCCAACTAATCACCATGAGACAACACCCTTTCGGTGTTGCCACATTGGGACATGTGGCCATGGCGTGCCGAGTGGAGGTGGCAATTTTGCGAGTGATGGGATCCGATTTCCTCTCCACTCCTAACCCATTTATTAGCAATGACCCTTGGCCCAATTAGGAAAATACCATAACACAATGCTATCATGGTCACTTGGAAATCATTTTTGACAGCATTCTTGGCTAACTCGTTGATCTTGTTCTTTTAAAAATCTAGAGTTCTTACCTAACTTAAAAAATCATCTGTCCTAATAAAAAATATTGAAATAGTACCATTAGGAATCTACGAAAACGAAGACAAAACATGAATCCTAAATCAAAGAAAAACAGCAAAATTGCTAAACTTGATATGGTTGGGCCCTTGGTTGCCACTAATCACCACCTGCACTGTGCTGAAAATTCTCTGATATAATAATATCGCGATATCCGATCATATAATTAGCGACCGTACCCCACCGCACAACACCTCTGGTACGCTATAGGCGCCACATGCTTTTTTTGCAGGTACTAATCACCCTCTGATTACTGGCAAACATGTCATCTTTCGCACCAAGCTGACACGTGTGGCCGATGATATTTTGAGAAAGATTAATCATTCACACGCGTCCCCCTGGGCAACATACCAACAAAATCTTCCCATGCCCCCAACCCTGCTTTGGATGCTCAAATTAAGTTAAACTTGTCGTCTAGCCCTTACCACGCGCTGGTTTTCTTGCGTCCTCACGCTCCTGAATTTTTTTTTGTTATTTTTTTAAAAACATCTATAATTTATAATATATTCATCGTTATATTTATAAATTAAAATTAAAATTATTTATTATTATTTTTAACTTTTTTTATAAAACATTCATAATCTAATCATTATATATATATATAATTTTTAATTTTAATTTTAATATTAATAAATTTAAAATTTTATTACGTATTTAAATTTTTATTGACAAAATAGCCACAGTGTAAAATTTTTAATTTAAATTAATATAAAAAAATACTGTATTATCAATTAATTTAATAGGTTCGGGATGTCTCTTTATGCAACCAAGAGGGACAAATGCTAATGCCATCGAGTCCGCACGAATTTGAAATACCAATTTTCGCCCCGGGGCGAAGAGGCGCGAGCTGTCTCATCTCTTCGTGTTGTTTGTGTTTTTTTTTTTAAAAAAAACCTTTTAATGATTAGTCAAAAAAAAGAAAGGCGAAAAAGAAAAGGAGAAACACAAATGAAGAAGTTCGGGAGCCTTTTTTTTTTTTTTTTTTTTTTTTAATATATATATATAATTGGAGAAAAGGGACCATTTGTAATGATTCGTTTGGAATTCGACACTGGAAGAAAGATGGACGTGCCCCCGTTTCCTTCATGGGTCGCCGTGTCTCCTTTGCCCCCGTCTTGCTTCCCATTTATTTACACCAAACACTTTTATTCACAATCTGATATATATCTTTATTTTTTTTTTTCAATTTATTCAGAAAAAAAAAACCAGAAATTAACCTAAAATTCTGCAATAACTTCTAACTAAGATGTCAAAATAGTTATAGCAGTCTACTATCCTTTTCACGAAATAGCCTCAAATTTTTTTTAAATGCATTCTTTTTTCGTTTTGTTTTTGGAAGGATTAATATAAAAATAAAAACTTCAATGTCTTGTTTGTAGTTAAAGCCCTTCTCACCTCGGCAATCAGACACAAAAGGATAAGAAGAAAACAAAGAAAAAAAAAAGGACCTTGTGGGCCAGGTTTTAAAACAAGTCTAATGAGGCTAAGAAATTCTTTACCTGAGGAAGGATTATATGGTGGGAAATGGGATGGAAATAGTCATAATAAATAAACCTGGATGTGGTTATTGGCCACACAAGCTTTGACGAGAAGCGACAAGAAATGTGAGAGAGAGAGAGAGAGAGAGAGAGAGAGAGAGAGAGAGAAACCGCCACAGTTCTCTTATAGAAAGCTTCCACTTGCTTCCGCCTCTCTTTCTATATTAATGTTCCATTTACGTTGTGTTGTTCTATGTAATTTATATTCCTTTTCCTTACAATAATTGTATTTTTCTTTAAAAGAAAAAAGAATCCGTAGTATCTCGCAAGCCTGCGTCTCTTCCTCTCTCTCTCTCTCTCTCTCTTTTTCTCAGTTCATCTCTTTCACTACCCTTATGCGTTTATATATGTGTCCTTCCACATTACTCTTCATCGGAGAAAACCCATCTGTCCTTTGACTATCTCTTCCTCTCTTTATCGTTTCCAAAGATTGCATACAAAAGATAAAAAAGAAAAACATTCCCAAATAACCCAAAGTTTGTTATTTCCAAAGACACAAGAAAGAAAGAAAGAAAGAAAGATAGAACCAGGTACGACTCTTTCAGGATGAACTTGGATTCAACTCCCGGTCCGACGACACAGAGCTTGCTCGGCTTCTCTCTTTCCAACCCCGACCACCATCACATAATGAACAATAACAGCCTCACTCCCTCCTCTTCCTCTTCTGATTCAACCCATCGGCTCTGTTTCTTTGAAGTCTTTCACCACCCTTCGTCTGCACCTGCAGGTTGTCGTCTTTTCTTTGCTTCTCTTATTCTATTTGGAGTACATCTTTTTACATTAAAAGTTAAACCTTGTTGTTATTATTTATGTTTTCTCCCCAAACCCATTATGTAACAGCCACTGCTGTGAGGACTCCAGCGCAAGGTGAAGCACATGCAGATAGAGCAGCAGACCACTGTATTTTTACCGGTGGCTGTGGCCCAAAGCTTGAGGACTTCCTTGGTGGCCGCACGACGGATGTTCCTCCGCCACCACATGCACAGGCGGCGCTGGGTGGTGGTCACTTATCTACTGATCATATTAATATGCCCATGACTTCTAATATTACTAATGCTGTATCTGACTCCATTTATGACTCTGAGCTCAAAACCATCGCCGCTAGCTTCCTTCGCGGCTTTTCCGCCCCCAGTGAACAAACCGATACCCAGAAGCAACAACAGCAGCAGCAACAGCAGTATCATCAACAGAGTCTGGTTCAAACCGAACTTGCACCGAAGAAAAGTATCGATACTTTTGGCCAACGGACCTCCGTCTATAGAGGAGTCACCAGGTAGATAACAACATCGAAAATCGCATGAAATATAGATGGAAGGCCCAAAAAGGTTTGGACTTTGATTCTCTCAACTCTTTTAAAAGTGATTTTTTACTTCATTTCAGGCATAGGTGGACTGGTAGATATGAAGCTCATTTGTGGGATAATAGCTGCAGAAGAGAAGGCCAGAGTAGAAAAGGAAGGCAAGGTATAGTTTCTCTCTAATTATTGTATCTCTTTCTCTCTCTAGAGTTTTTTTTTTTTAATTATACGCGCGCCCTTTGTTTGTAAAGTCTGCGAGATCTGGGTCTGAACATCAGTTTGAATGCTTCCAAGACGCAGTAGATACTGTGTGGAAAAGACTGCTAGTGAAACAATGCGTTTAAGGTAATGGATGTAAGGAAATGTAATGTAAATCCCAAGAAGATGATAATAGAGATAGAGATCAAGGGCTTAGATCTTCTGGGGGTTTTTTTATTTTTTATTTTTTTATTTTTTTATTTTTGGTTTTTGAATACAGCAGGCGCGCATTAGATGTTGTTTGACCGTTTCACTTGCTCTTTTTTGGATGCACTGTGGAAGGTATTTTTATGAAGATTCTGCTGATTTCTCTTCCTCTTTTGTTGTTGATTCATGGTGGGTGGGTTGGGGGCCGGGGGGGAACATTTACATAACGAATGATTGCTGCCCCATGGATTACACGGTTATCATCATTGGGTCTTACAGTCTATTTGGGTAAGCTCTTTTTTGCCTTCTTCCGTTTGGCCTGTTATTAATTATGATTAAAATCATCATTTTGTTTTACTGCTCGTCAAATCTTCTTTCTTCTTTGAATGCATCATACCATATCTTGAATGTCTGGCTTAACATTTCACTTTTGCATGGATGGGTCGTTGAGTTCGGAATCTTATTAGAATCTAATCCTTTTCTTTTTCTCTTTTTTTCTTCGGCTATGTTATTTAGGTGGCTATGATAAGGAGGAGAAAGCTGCTAGAGCTTACGATCTAGCAGCTCTCAAGTACTGGGGTCCTACTACTACAACAAACTTCCCCGTGAGCCCTTTATTGTATTTTTCTCTCTTTTTTTTTTTTTTTTGTAAGCTTAGAATCTTTGGTTCTCCCTGTTAACACTCGAGTGGTTTTCTATCTAAGTTCGGAATCTAAATGTCTGTGAATTTATCCTGTTCATGCCTCAGGTTTCTAACTACGAGAAGGATCTGGAGGAGATGAAGAACATGAGTAGGCAAGAGTTTGTTGCTTCACTTAGAAGGTGACTGTCATCTTGGAACGTATCTGCTTTTTGTTATTTGTTTTTGTTTGACTTACGTTTGTTTTATCCATTCTTGTTTTATGCAGGAAAAGCAGCGGTTTCTCTAGAGGAGCCTCAATTTACAGAGGAGTGACCAGGTTTTTAGCTTTAACTCGATCTTCTCCGGTTGCTGCCTTGCTTTTGATAAGTGCATATCCTATATTATTATTGATCGAAGCTTGATAAATTATTTTACTTTCGACGGCAAAAAGATTCATGAACATATAAAATTCATATTTATTTCGGTATATTTTGATGATTATTCTAGACACCATCAGCATGGTCGATGGCAAGCAAGGATAGGAAGAGTTGCTGGCAACAAAGATCTCTATCTTGGCACATTTAGTGAGTTTCTAGTTGCAATATTCCTTTATTTTTCTATTGTTAGCATCCATGGCGATACTTAATTAAGGTCACATTTTCACTTTTTCGAACAGGCACCCAAGAGGAAGCTGCTGAGGCTTATGACATCGCAGCAATCAAATTTAGAGGCCTAAATGCTGTGACCAACTTTGATATAAGCCGCTATGACGTCAAAAGCATAGTTAACAGCAATCTTCCCATAGGAGGAATATCTACCAAGACCAAAAATTCATCAGAAACAGCTTCTGATGGCAAAAGCATTGATGGAAACAGATCTGACGATCTCTCCTCCGCATCCTCAGTGACCTTTGCACCTCACCAGCAGCACCCTGCATCCTCTGCTACTCTCAGCTTTGCAATACCCATCAAGCAGGACCCATCTGATTATTGGTCTAGCATCCTTGGATACCAAATCAATACTGCCTCGTCTTCTTTACAGAATGACAAGAACAATAATGATGGCTCTGTTGCCCCAAGCACTTTTTTTCAGCCTTCAGCTATTAATGGGTATGCCTTGCAATTTCAAAGCCCAGCGGCATTCCTCAGAGCTGACCTCAAGACAAATCATCCTCCAGGCAATGACAGCGGCAACAACATTGGGTTATTTTTCAATCCTAGTTTTATTCAGCAACAGAGTGGAAGTGGAAGTGGAAGTGGAAGTGCTGGTGTTAGTGGCAGTGTTAATCATACTAGTTCTTCTTCAAGTTTACTCCAATTTGCCACACCCACTGCCTTAAATGGTAGTTCTAGCAGCTATGAGGGTAATTCTATTTATGGTAACTGGATTCCACAATCTTCTCATTCTCTCCAATCTGCAAAGCCCAATCTTTCAGTCTTGCAGACACCAATTTTCGGCATGGAATGAGATCACAAAAGACAGTGAAGTGAATGTGAGAATCTGTGCAAACTGCAAAGATGCGAGTCATGGACTCTGTTGCAAAGCAAGGTACTGATGAGGGCCTGTTGGTGCCAGCATGCAAATGCATAGATATATGAGGTGGGTTCCAACTTTTGCTTGGAATATAAGATTGAGTAAGGACTGACAAAGTGACAAGCATTTCAAAGTACCTGACTGTACTAACTGAAGTTCTTTCTTGGCTCTTTCCTTTTTTTTTTTTTATGGGGTTGATTTCTCTGTTCTTCCTATTCTCTTTTGCGTTTTTCTCTTTACTTACATGGATACAAATGAAAAAGGAATCCTTTTTCCAGTCGTTGTAGTATTATGGGAAAAAGAAAATTTTAACAAGCATGTACCCATTCGCCCTCCAGTCAAGTCCAGACATTTAATTATGGCAAACTATAAAAGGAATTCCATTGAATCATGTTAAAAGAAACATCTATCTTTACCAACAAAAATTTACTCTCTTCTTAAAGTGTAATATATAACGAAAACGAGTTAGTAGTCTCACTGAAAACATATATTTGAAAATATACGTTTAAATTCACAAAATATTTTGATAAAAAAAATTGAAACTCATAATTTTTTAAATGAAAACAAATAACTTTCTTATTATTAATTATTAAATTACAATATTTAAAGTTACAAATATGTAATTAATTCTTCAGTGTCATACAACAATAAGAGAAAAAAAAAAGATTAGTCAAAACTCTCAATTAAAGAGGTCATTATTTCCGTGGACCAAAAAGGGGTGATGAGCTAACCAAAAGCGTGTTAACAAACTTTAACGAGATCATAATAAAATATAAAACAGGACAGAAGCATCAAACCATAGAACTTGGCAACATCATCTACGACTGAGCTTTTTAGGGTGTGTCTCTTCCCCAATGTTTTGACACACAGAAAGATTCAATCCAAAAATTCCGTCCTTTCTTGTCTCTTATATCCCTCTGTGGATTATGGCGGTCCTATTCACCTTTCGGCGCTTATCCCACCACCCCTCCTCTTTTGACCAAAGGTTGGATTGCAAATTATACATTGGCAAGTAATGTTATTAATAATTGTAGCATTTAAACCCGATGCTAGATTATTGATAATCGTGCTGACATCCGAAGTAGATAAACTTGACAGAAAATTCATAGCATTATTAGACCCATGTAAGAATGTGCTTTATGCATGTGATGGGAAATCTTTGTTTTGGTAATTAACTAGCGGCATCTTCTTTTGTTTCTAGCTACAAGACTTTTTTTTGAAATCAACTCGCAGGGCTGAAGGCTTAACATTTTGGGTCCTAAACAATGTTCATGGTCGTTTTGAATTCATGTTGATTAAAACTAATTGATACCCACATGATTAAAGCTTCTGGCAGTGCTTCAAGAGGGAGGGAACTACAGGATTCATGGTAAAACAAATGGGAAAACAGCAAAATTTAAAAACATCTGAGACTGTCATTAGGTTTAGACCTACTTGGGTTTCTTACCAAAGCAAAGTCCACGGGCACATGCTTGTTCCAGAAAATGGTTTGTATGTTCATGAAACGGAACAAGGCATTAGTCAAATGTAACCCTGCAAAAGTTGCTCCCTTCTCTTTTTCTTTATTCCTACTCTCTTTTAAGACATGTGGGGAACCACTTCTTTGAAATTCCTTTCTTTCTTATTTCTTTTTTTTTTTGTTTTTTTTCTTTTTCTGCCAGAGTTTTGTCTCAATCCTTTCTTCCTTTTGATTTTGCCTGTGTGCTCTATTGGATGTCGGCCACACTAGCAGACACACTACTCAACCTTTTTCTTGATGGGTTGTTTCTACTTTTGACTGAATTTTAATTTTCTGCCAATTATACACGATTAAAATAGCTATTTTATTATTACAAAAATTCAACTATTTTTTCATAATTAAAAGTCAAAATTTGAACAATAAAAATCTAAATTTTTAATTAAAGGGTGTTTCTTGGAGAATGTACTGAAAATTCTTTTAAATGCACACACTCAACACCTCATCTTAGCAGCAAAAACCAACGTATTTGTGTTTTTATTATTTAATGATTATGGAACAGTGTCCTGTCTTGTTGGGTGAGAGCAAGAGAGCGTGATTCAAGGACACAAATTGTGTGTAGCGTACAGATGCTTCGTTAGTCGATAAACTAAGCTTTTCGCTTTCTTGTGTGTATGCATCCCAGTTGTTAGCGCAATTATAATGATGGACGACGCCCCATGGTTTGCATTTTTCTATTAATCATTGAGTGACAAGGGCTTGCACGTGCTCGTTGACTGGGGAGAGGCATCGGCGACGCGTGCGCTCTCTTGCTTCCTTATCGCTTCATTTGAAAGAATACTCTGGATTTTGTTTTTTTTTTTTTTTTTTTTTATCCCTCAGAGAGAAGACGCTCATAGGATTTCAAAATATTAAATATAATTGGATTGCATCTTTGATAAAACCGGATCGGATGAACGGAGAAGGTCCGGATCTGAATGTTTAGGTCCGAAGAGATCCACAGGAGACTAAAAATAATCAAATTTTAACTTATCGTTAATACTTTGATATTTAAATGTGATAATTGAGGATATTAAGAAATAATTAATATATTCCGAATATAATTGGACAGCCTATTAGCAAATTATAGAAATTATTCTTATCAAAGTACATAGTCATCCAAAAGATACTGTATATATGGTTGTTCAATATATATATATATTGCATACATTTCAATAAAATTTTAAAAATTAAAATAATAAATTAAATTAATAAAATTAAAATTAAACTATAATTTCTATAATTTCAGTTCAATTTAAGTGATTAGTTTGTTTATTAGTCCCTTGAAGTTTACTTTTTCTTGGGGACAAGTACTGTGAGCTACTCTCTCTCTCTCTCTCTCTCTCTCTCTATATATATATATATATATATATATACACAATGACATCTATGCATATTTAAATTAGGCCCGACCCGTTCATGGAATTACTCTTTATTGTGCCGAGCCCAGCTGAATCGAGTCCTGGGAACGCGTGACAATGCTTATCTCAAACCGACAAAAATTTGAGAAACAGAGGCCCAAATGAAAGCCATACAGCTTCAACCGAGCGAGCCGACTAGGTCATCTTTACCAATTGTTACAGCTATAAAAAAAAAAAAAAAAAAAAAAAAGAGTAAATTAATTTTTTTAATTTAAAATTTAAATTTTAATCTTACAAGTTATTATTATTATTATTATTATTATTATTATTTTTATTTGAAAAGAGGATCAACCCATATAAAAATAG
Organism: Rhizophora mangle; assembly: GCA_037832345.1. Classification (NCBI taxonomy): domain Eukaryota; kingdom Viridiplantae; phylum Streptophyta; class Magnoliopsida; order Malpighiales; family Rhizophoraceae; genus Rhizophora; species Rhizophora mangle. The sequence goes on from JBAPLJ010002055.1 coordinate 1,463,328, forward strand.
ACAAGATAAGATTCAAATCCTTATCCTTTCATTAATGACTGAACGTTCTTTCAAAAAAAGTATAAAAAGGAACAAAAAAAAAGGTTTTTCCGAATAAACTGTCTGTGAATTTTGACAGGCCTGTGTTTGACTATATTGCTACTCTTTCTTGTCGATTCCCAATTGCAGACACCAGTGACAGCCGTCCGACGATCACACCCAATCGGAGAGGTTGAAATTGACAAGACTAAAGAACCTAATTTCTAATTCAATTTAAAAAAATAAAACGCAATTCGTTCATTTTCTTTTTAATAGTCGTTGTTCCCTGTTCTACTTAATTTGCCGTTAAATAGGTGGAAAATGGGAATCTTGCCGAAGGGCTTCCCTCGGAGACTCCCAGTTTCCATATATCAAGCGGGGGATCGGATGCCACGCCAACCGCCAACCGTAAGCAATGTCACTTCTTCAATACCCCATAGCAATTACCTGGCTAAATTACATTTTTTATTATTAAATTTATTACTTATTTCTATTTTTATCACTGAATTTTAATTTCATACAATTGAATCACCAAACTTTAACTCTCTTTTCAATTTCACCACTATGTCTAAATTTGCCTACATGGCCAAGTGTTTTCCATTAAAAAATGACAATATTTTCTCGGTCCGTAAAGACTAGACTTTGATTTCACTACTTTCCAATAGATAATATTCCTCTGGTGAAAGGATTTGGCACAACAAATTGAGTCTTTCTTTACCAAAAATTGGCATGTACAAAATTAGGATGTTAAAAATGACTCATTGATCTAACATATATCATCATTTTATTAGGGTTTTGTTGGTAAAATAAATGGAGTGGTGTGATTGAAAAGTAAGTTGAAGTTAAATGGTTTAATTACATTAAATTAAAGTTGAGTAATGAAAACGAAAATGAGTGTTTAGTTGAATTTTGAGAAATGTAATTTACCCGCTTGGTGAACTTGTGATCTTTAATGGGTTTTTGGTTGCTTAATGGCAGATAATGTACTTTGCTCTCGGGAATGACCAGAAAAAATCAATTCGTGGATAATTGTTGTCTCTTTGGGCCTTCTAAAGATCAGGAAATATGACTTGACTTCCTGTTTTGGTGCAGATGAGGGTGAATCCTTGTAATGTTGTCCTCACGAGCAATTGGATAATCCATCTAGTCCAGACAATGCACGGCAAAAGAGACGTAAAGTACATCATACGGTAATTGAAAATTTACTTCTCGTCAATAAATTGGTTTCCAAGCCTTTTTCTGATCTTATTGTGGAGGCTTCACGCTTTCAGATTGGCTATCATGATGAACTCATGGCAGGCATAGATGCTTCGTCTCAAGAGGGATTTAACATTGGTTTCAAGGAATCCGTGCTTGTCGGATATGGGGTCTTGTTAGAGGTGTTTCCAGGTAAATCAAATTGTAATTGTAAGAAAAAGAAACTATATTTATTTGCATTGTCTAGTTTGCAATGCTGTAGTGAAGCTTTGTATTCCTTGGACATCGTTTGCTCTCTCTCAAGTTTCTAAAACAGATGCGCTTCAACTATTTCATGATGACATAAAGAGAAGAGAATCCCTGGGGCAGAGTAAATACGCCAAAGCTAGTTTTGATGCAAAAGGTCTGGGAAAGGATAGCTAACGGCTTCAGCCTTCTGGAGAATTATATTGGAGAACTTGAATCACCTGTTCTTAAATTGCCTGAATTAATATAACGCTTGCTGATACAGTAATTTTATAAATTGGCAACATTTGTTATTTTTGCCGGCTTCCCCTGTTCTCATGTTCTAAATGTATGCCTGTTGGATTTTTTGTAAAGGTGCATCACATTGCAATTCATGACAATCTACCAAACATATCATATGCAAACTGATGGTACACTCGAAAACATAGAATTCGTAATATTTGTTTAATGGAGCAACAATCAGGACAGAACTATGTACTTTGACGGAGTTCTAAGAGCAAAGATTTACTAGGAACTCAAAATTGTGTTTCTCGTGCCAAAGAAGAAGATGGTTGGCAAAGGTGCTAAAGCATCTCAAGGCAGAGACGCATAGAAATGCAACTTGGGAAGATATTACAATTTACAAATGGTGACACAGAGAGTTTTGGGAGTTTAATCATCAAATTCTTGATGAATATGCAAGCCTATAAGCTCTCAGTTATTGTTGATTGCAAGGAACATCAGCACTTAATTTCTCCTGAAGCTTTGCAACCCGAGTCTGCATGAGAATGGGGAGAAAAAAAGAAAAAAAACCATTTGAATGAAGAGCCACCAACAAAAACAGTGATGTATGACAAAACACGCAGCTGAAGTTTGTTATGATTGCTAGAGAAAGAGAAACAGAAAAATGAGAGAAGTGGCCTCCTAATAGGCCAAGAAGATGACTATAGCTTCACAATTCACTCAGTAGCATAAGCTTTCTTAACCGTATTCCAAACCTGTGTAACAAAGGGATAAAAAAAGTCCAAACTTCCCTTTGCATCGGAATCTAAGGTGATAAAGCAAAAGAGTTAAAAAAACACAAGACTAGCAAACTTAAAAAAGGGACTTAAAATTTATGTCTCTCAACAAATTAGTTAGGACCAAATATGAAGAAAAAAAGGATCAAGAATGCAAAGCTGGGGAAATGAGGGAAATACAGCCTGTTCTGAAGTACGACACAACAGAATCTTAACAAATTGATGATACCTTGAATGATCTAGAATGGCGAATGGAAGGATCAATCTCTAAACACATTGTATATGACTTCTCAGCTGCATCATATTCATTCATTGCCATGAAAGCATCACCTTCACAGATATAAGCCTGCTGAATGGCCATTCATATATCAGATGTACCTATCTATGAAATCATTTTCACAGGAAGTTTCATCAAATTCACACTTGTGCGTGAGCATTGGAAGCATCGCTTCTGTGGTGGGTCTAAAATAACTCGATACAGGAATGAGTCTCACCTCGGGATATTTGGGAGCTAGTTTCAATGCCTCTCTGGCATCCTCAAGAGCTCCCAAATAGTTTCCTGCCCCCAATCTTGCAACAGACCTAATTATATGAAATCCAATGCAGACCAACATTAACAGCCATCAGTTAAGGTAAGTGAAACTACGCTGCAGAGACATTGTCAATGAAAACTGTAGAGTGCGCATCTGAATTGACATACACCATTGCATTGAGGAAGAAGCCAGTTCCTCCTGAGCTAGTTAACGAACCTGTATCTATATATCACGTGGAGACCGCCAAATGGCTTAATGTCTATTGCCTGATTCATCAACAAACAGGTCATTGTCAGCGAATTCTACACATTTTCCATTGAAATGTTCTATCTGGTCCTCATAATGATTATTTATTTTTGAAATTTACCTGCGAGAGTAAAAGCTCGGCTTCGGAGAACTTGGCCTGGTCAATTTCAGGCTGAGCTCTCTTCCTGATAGCGAGCGCATCCAACGTCCGACGAATGGCATCGTCCTCATCGCCGGTGTAGTTAGCGGCTGCGGCGGACATTACTTGAGCAGCGCGAACAGCGGTTCCACAATGGCTCACGAGGACGCCGTCGGGCAGAAGGACGACGTTGGGACCAGAGCCACAACGGGCTAAGCAGCCGCATGACTTGACGGCGACGTTTGGAGGGGCGAGCCCCGTCAAGATTTCCAGAATCTGCAGTGATCCTTGTTTTCGACATGTCCGATTCGTGCAAACCCTAATTTCTTCCAGTTCTACTCTGATACGACCGGGACGACGTCGTTTCAGCGAACTGAGCAGACACTCCCTCGACGTCGGCACTGGTACGAACCAGAGCACAAAACCGACACACTTGCTTCCCATGCTGCCGTACAAAAGCTCTATGCTAATAATAGTATCATTATTCTTTTGGACTGACTTTCTAGAATATACCGGAGCCTAAACATTTTGATAATCGTCAAACCGCCTTGGATTTTCAACTTCTTTTTGTTTTTCTTTTGATAAAAAAGAATGCATCTTCGATACATGCGCCGTGGCCGAGACCGGGATTATTCCTTATTGTTTTTATTCGATTTTTTTATAAAAAATTATTATTTAAATATTATTAAATTTAAACAATTTTTTATATTTAATTTTATTGTTTATAAATTTAAAATTTAATTTAATATTAATAAATTTTAAACTTTATCACTGATGTTAAAATTTAAAATTTGTTTTACTTAAAAAACATTAATACAGAAATTCAAATATAAATCTATAATATGTCTGAACAGCAAGCGAGTTACTAACTCAGATGTTACTTGATTTTCACCTCCAGACCTTAGAATCCGAGAAGACCTTTATTTTAATATCGGACAACCGACTCGTCAGAAGAAAACCGGGATATCTCGTCCATCCAACGGCCCGGCTAACCAAGATTTCTAGGCCACCCGACACGTCCGTAAGCCAAGGTACTTCCATTAATTTTTTTCTTTTTAATCTCTCTTAAACCGGAACATCCTATGATTCATTAGAAATTAACGGCCCTAGTCCCATAATTGCTCAGTATGATTGTCGGTGATGCTTCCTTTTTTTTAAGCCATAACTCTTCAAATCACTTCCTTAAAAATCCTATTATTGGTGTACAAATTTTATTCAGTAAAATCGTCTATTATTTTTTAGTTAGAGAACTCATGTAGGTAGTACCAAATTGCCTTGAAAGATTTTTCTTTTTTTGTTTATTCTGAACTTTTCCTTTTCGTAGTGGGCAAAATTAATAAAATATGCCAAATGTGCTCACGCTTTTACTATTTATATTCTTTAGCATCCTGCGTTCAATTGTTAAACGCCATGCATCGCGTCAAAACTGGTTTTGGACCGTATTCAAAAAGGAAGACTTGCCAGGTGTCATGCAACTCAGAGCCTAACGAACATTCTCTTCTAATAATTGATTGAAAAAAAAGAGGTGTACGTAAAAATGTCAGCAACCCATTGCTATTAACAGCTGTGATTTTTGTTTAAACCTATCAATTAGAATTTAACAACAAATATATTAAAAACTTTCCCGCAGCTACCTCCCAGAGACCCAAGGATAACGTACAGATTACTAACGCCGTAGAAAAATATTGCTTAACGCCCTTGACTAGTGACCAGTAATATCTGAAACCAGGGGGGAAATGATGGTAAAAAACCTACATACCAAACAAAAAGGGTTTTAATAAAAATCGTACATTGTAATTATTAAACTTAATTATAACAACAATATATGTTTGGTTAATTATGTTCCCCGGACAGGTTTTGCCAAACTAGTTAAAACATAAGACAACGTCTCCCATCCTATGATGTTAGAAGCCAGCCCATATCTTGAAGTTTGTGTTGTCTTATGCCCTCCATTTCTGGTTGCTTTCTGAGGGCAAACGGGTGGTGGGGATCGGACGCATCTGCCGTCCAAAATAAAGATTGGAAGTCGAGCCGACGTTGACACCACATGATTAAAGCCCTGTCATACAAATGTAAGCATCTCATCAGAAAACAATTTTAGCCATTTTTATTTGTTGTCACTTGCTTTTCATTTCTCATCCATCTTTGTATTTCGATTTCTACTTTCTTGCTGTTTTATCGTGAACCAATTGTTTCTCTCACCTTAATTTCTTGATGGCCACACTGCCAGGGCAGAAACTATGTTGTGGATTGGGGGAGACCATGCTTGAAAATTTGAGAAATTTCGTTGTACATTTTGGTGGGTTGGTGTCTAGGTTAGGAGCGATGGACCCCCCCCCGGGGGACCCCTCCTTTATTTTCCTTTAGTGTTCGCTTTTCATCAATTCTAGTCCGCTTAATTTCTTTTTGTCAATTCATTGATCTCGAAATTTGTCTATCACCTTGACCAAGCATTTTCTTTGTCAATATCACAACCTCACAAGTGGTTGGATACTATTTGCAAGCATGTGGATGTTGGTCTAAAGATTCCTTGTCAACATGGTCCAATGAGTTAATTTATTATATTATTTTTGGAAATTCTCCCATTTGCCTCACCAGAAAGTGAATATCATGAAATAAGCATTTAAAGTTTTTAAACTTGGTTACTTCTTTGCCAAACAAAGATTTTAAGAAGAAGAAGAATATGAAAATTTCAAGGAGAAAAATCCAACAGTCACATTTTTCCTCCTAAGGAGCAAGCAATATTATATTATCTTATTTTTTGTTTCTTTCTTTATAAGATAAAATGCTACAAATTTAGGGCATTGACTAGCATCCCATGATTGGACAAGTCCCTTCCATCAAATGACTTATCGCTTTGATGTAAAGCAAACTCCGGTAGTAGAGTTGGCCAGGATACGTTCCTAGTATTAGTTTTGGGTTTGAGACCAATGCCCCCAAACGCTGGAAAAAAGCAGGGCTTCCCTCTCACAGTTGAAGGGAAAAAAAAAAAAAAAATCGCTTTGTTGATGTGCATGTAAGCTTTTTCTCGACAAGTTTCATTAATGTCTGCATCCAATCAACAAATCGTCTTTTATGGTTTGTTGGACATACGTCACTTTCTCTGCGATAATAGAATTTTTCTTTCCGATGAATTAAAAAGATATAATCTTTTAGAATTCTGAGTTTCACCAAAATCAAGGCTAATCCAGTCATAATTTGCCACGTAGAAATCCTGCCCCAGTCCGTCACGTAGGATTTGTTGCTCATGTGATCTTAGCGGTTCTCCAAATTTATATCTGGATGTCCATCTAGAATCTTTTATAATTAATTCTTATATAACTCTTTAATCGGAAATCTATCCTAGCCTAGCGTGACTATATCCTAATTATTGACCTGAAGGGCGTTTGTGTCATTTGGTTAGGCCATATGAGTTCCATTTTCAGGATATATAATAATTCCATCGAATAATATTATTTTGGGGCCCTCGTCAATGATGTGTGTGGCTTGTAGACTCCGACACAAGGGAATTAGTTTTTTATGAGTTCAGTCAATTGAGAAAGCTCAAGGCAATTAGTGTGGAGAAAGATGACAAATAAAGCAATGTTTCACAGTCAGTTTAAAATTTTAATATATATATATATATATATATATTTAAAAATATTTTGATAATTAAGAATTTAAATCTTTATTTAAAAATAATTGATTTTAATAAATTTTTTAATAGACAAAAAAAAATTAATATCTACTTTGAAGGTTTTAGATTAAAATTATAAATATGTAAGATTTAAAAATAGTACCAAGTTAGGTAATTTATGGTCAGTAAGTCTTCTAATGAACAAAATCAATCAAAGCAAGTTAAAAGGAAGGAAGGGCTGACTCGTTTTGCAGACGCAAGGGACGAGCGACAATGGGGGATTGTACTTATCGGTACAGGAAGACAAGGCACTCGATTAGGTAAATGGGGAAGCATTATCGTCATTTGTGCAAAGCTATAAGAGAACTATAGCTTTTGAACGCCCATGTGCAACCCTTTTAATTGTTTACCTAATCTTTGACCTTTTTGTGGTTTAGTGAGCAGTTCTATTCCCTAATCTACCCCTTAAACCACTGCTATTATTGGTAAGGTCGAACCATAAAACAAATAGGTACCGTACCGCATGTAGTTATTGTAACCGTGCTAGTTAATTCAGCATACAATTCTGTTCAATGAAACAAACTGCTTTCCAAGTGGGAATTTTTATTTCAAATTTTTTAAATATAATTTACTTATAATTTTATACTATATAATAAATAAAATTCATTTAAAATAAAAAAATAAAATAAATTTATATAATATAAAAAATAAATACACATAATAAGTATTTACATGGATCAACTTTTTTCTTTTGTCCCCTTTTTTTTTTTTTTTTATTCAATGAAAGATTGTGGAAGTGTCCGCGTCAGTGACGTTCGTGGCAAGGACATCAACCATGTGGATGGGAGAAACATTTGGTAGTGGCAGTTATACCAAGGAAAACGTAAAGCAGATAGGATACATAAGTAGGAAGGATGAATTTAATGATATGCCTTGTTTTAAATAATTAATGCAGTTTTTCCCCTAAGCCTAAGACATTGTGAGTATGCAATATAATAAAAAAAAAAAAAAACAAAGGTGTGCCTTTTGCTTGTTTTATGAACGAAAACTTATGGTAAGAAGTAATTGCGCTTATTTCCCTTTCCAAATGAAAATAATTTTTGTTGAATTGAACTTGGACATAACTTGCAAGTAAGTAGTGGTGACGTGACAAGTAATAATTATTTTTTATACAATAATTTGATTTAATTTATTTTTTTTATAGATATTAATTTATATTAAAAATATAACTTTAAATTATATTTAATAACTCCTTGCTATTAAAAAAAAAAAAAAAAGATTGACAAGTAGTAGCCTACTAGTACAACTATCCTGCTGATTTTTACAATGCAGAACCTCCGTGGTACAATGCAAAGGGCTTCCATTCCGTCGATCACGTAGCCCCAGGGTTCTGGTTTGTTGTACCGTGCTTCACTTGGAGGTAAAATATACATCAGTCAGTAAAAGTCAACTAGTCTAAATCACAACATAAAAATAAAATAATAAAAAAAATCACAATTCGTCTGAAAAGCAAAAGAAATTAAAATTAGAACTACCACCTTTTGCATCTTCCACCATAGATTATGCACGTCCATGATTAAATAACATTTTTCTTTTCAGATTTCATTAAAAGCTAAATTTATTCAAAAATAAAGATTTTTTTTCTCCTAAATATATATAATATAAAAATTTTTATCAAAATTTTAAAATTTAATAATTTTAATTAAAATTAAACAAATAAAATTTAAAATTTAACATAAATATAAAATTTTTTAATATTTTTATATACTATATTATAATATTTAAATAATTTAATTATATATATTTATAATTTATATATAACAAAACTAAAAAATAAATTATTATAATATATTTATAAATATAAATAGTTTAAATTAAATAAATTTAAAATAAAAATATTATAATTTATAATGTTTTTATTTTATTTTATATAATTTTTTATTAAAAATAAAATAATTTAATATAAATAAACTATATTAAATTAAAAAATAATAAAATATAAAAAAATATTTTTAAATTTTTAAAAAAATTTTAAAAATTATAATCAATACTTAAATTAATTTATCAATTTAAATATTAAATATTAAAATTAATAACTTTTTAAATTAAATTAGACTGTATTACAATCAAATTTATTATTTTACTGACGTATTTGATTTTAAAATCCTTACTTTGCGTAGGTCTCCCAGAGGACCCATTCACGCGCGCACACAGTAAAAACTAACCTGTACCTGTATACATTAGGGCGGAGAGAGAGTCAGAGTGTCTATCCATCTATCTTTCTAATATAGGACAATGGCAATAGAGAGAGGGGAGAGGAGAACCAGTCTCTTGAGTCATTGATTCGCTTGTTTTGTGGGTGGCACTCTTTGTTGGGTATCCCTTATTCCATCCCCTTTCACTCTCAATCTCTTTCTCTTTCTCCTTCTCTTTCTCTCTTGTCTTTCTCTGCCCTTTTCTGTTTCTCGGTTTATTTTATTCTCGTTCTTTTATTGTGTAGACAAATACCCTTTTCGCTGTTTTTTCGTTTTTGTGTTGCGTGTTGTGAGAATTTTCGCTCTTTTTGCAGATTGGGTTGTTGATTGTAATGTGGTGTGCTTAGTCGGTTATTGTCGTTTTGTAATTCTGCTATGGATTCAGTTCTTGAGGGTGAGTTTCTATTCTTTCTTTTCTTTTTTTTTTTAGATTCAGTTGTTTGATTCAATTGTTTTTGGATTTTTTTATTTTTCTTGTTTAGATTTGTAAGTTATTTATCATGAAAGCCGTTAAATATTTGTTCAGGGGACAAAGGTGAAATCTTCTGATGCAGAAAGAAAATGCATTTTTGCTGTTTTCTTTTCTTTTTTTTCGAACTCAGTGACCATGAATGAATTTTGAATTGCCGACAGTTTCTGGGTTATAAAGAATGATAGTTAAATTCGAGGTAACTTCTTGCCAAATGTTGAAATGCTGTGTCGGGTTAGTTTTTGAGGTTGATGAACTTTACTTTGTCTCATTCCAGTGTTTCTTTTTTCTTTTCCCTTTCTGTCCATATTTTTCCCTGGCATTATGTCGAACTCGTGTGAATTCTGACTGAAAAATCAATCCCATTCTAAATGGTGAATTTTTGCATCTTGGGCATGCCACTTTCAGAAATTATTCATGTGATGGCCCTTGTGATAGTGCTGGGGCCGAAGCATTCAAAGTCAAATGTGGTTTTCTGTGAATTCAGTAGCTAAGCCATGTATGATTGTTGATCCTTTAATTAATTAGATCGGAACCATCTGTAAAGTATTACATTTTTATTTGGTATGTTAGGAACATATTAAGTCAACCATTTGATTCATATGTCCTGATCTAACCTGTGGCCGCTTTTAGTGATCAGTTAATAATATTTTAGTCAGTGAAATGAAATTGGTCTCCTAACTGGCTGGTAAAGGTGGCCAGTTGACTTCTTCCTTGGTACTGTGCTTGTTTGGTATTCTTAGCCAAACAACCCTCTTGTTTCGTTTTTTTTTCCCCTTTTGGTTAGTTGAATAGGGGAGGGTAGTATAACTACGAGTGAGTTTTGGGGTTTGAACACTTGATCTTTTTTGTCATGTGAAGGTCATTGGGTCTTGGCTGTCCTGATAGAGTGAAGGTTATTGACATAAGTATAGATAATGCTTTGGATTTATTGATTTTGATGGATTTGTCTGATTTGTGATTATTACATTTTCCCCTCATATCATTCCAGTTACCAAACTTTTTCCATCCTTTAATAAAATTGTGCATGTAGCTTATAAATGCAGGCATCGATTCTTGATCAAGATTGTTCCTTTTGGTTGTTTTTTGTTTCCTCTTTTTAAATCCCCTCTTAGCATTTATAGTCTACATTGTAACATACTTTTTCTTTTTCTTGGCTTCAGGAGGTCCTCTCGATCCATCAAAATGCAGTAAGTTAAGTATGGATGAAAAGAGAAAACTTGTCTACCAATTATCAGAGCGCTCGGGTGCCTCTGAAATCTTACAGTCATGGAGCCGTCATGAGATTTTACAGATCCTATGCGCAGAGATGGGAAAAGAAAGGAAATACACAGGCTTGACTAAGTTGAAAATCATAGAACAGCTCTTGAAAATTGTGTCTGAAAAGAAATCAGGGGATTCTGAGGCCACAGACCAGGACAAGGGATCTTCTCCTGCAGCTGCACAGAAAAATTCCAAAAGGCAAAGGAAAGCTGACAACCCATCTCAGCTACCTGCTTCCTTGAACTGTCCTGCAACTAACAACAGTGGTGCTGATCTGGGAAACATTGTGTACTGTAAGAACTCAGCTTGTAGGGCTACATTAAGGCAAGATGATTCATTCTGTAGGAGGTGTTCATGTTGCATCTGCTATAAATATGATGACAACAAGGACCCCAGCCTGTGGCTAATTTGCAGCTCAGAGCCTCCATTTCAAGGTGTCACGTGCGGTATGTCATGCCATCTAGACTGTGCTCTAAAAGAAGAAAAGTCTGGCATTGCAAAAGATGGGTGTTTTGGGAGACTTGATGGAACCTTCTGTTGTGTCGCTTGTGGAAAAGTGAATGATTTGCTTGGGTAAATATCTCCACAAACTTTTTTCCACTTGTATGTACTTTTGTTATGCTGTCTCGTACCTGTGCCAAGTCTATGTTATGGTTCTAGCCTGCTTTCTCAGGAATTCGCTGTGTAGTTATAGGTGAATGATTAATAGAATGTATATTATTTACTTCATGATTGAGTTGTCTGATTTCTTTCCTCACCATGTAGTTTATGAGCAACAAGAGATTAAGATTTAACATATTCTTGGAATTAAATTTCATTAAGTTGACACATATGTCAAATAATGCTCTTAATGGGATCACAGGCAATCTTCTATTCTGGTGCTGTTGCACCCCACATTCTAAATCATTTCATGTTTTGAACCTGTTTGGCTGTTGGAAAGTGTCTTATGTGTTAGTTTTCTTTCATTTCATTGTCACCATATCAGGAACTAGGGAACTGATGCTTTATGATCATATGTTACAATTTGATTTGAGTGGAAAGTTATAGTATGTGAATGATATGGAGACTTTATCAGGTGCCTGTCGTACTGAAATTTTAAAAGGAATAACTTATGAAATGAGTCTTTTCTAATTTTTTGTGATTCTAGTTGCCCACAGTGGTACCTTCTTTGTGAGTTGAATAAAGTTTGACTAATGTGTTGTCGGTGTCCTAAATGCATTCAGGTGCTGGAGAAAACAACTGATGATAGCAAAGGATACCAGGCGTGTAGACATACTATGTTATCGCATGTCCTTGAGCCAAAAACTTCTGAACGGGACTGTAAAGTATAAAAAGCTTCATGAGATTGTGGAAGAAGCTGTAAAGATGCTCGAAGCTGAAGTGGGTCCATTAACTGGTTTACCTGTAAAGATGGGTAGGGGCATTGTCAATAGGCTTTCTTCAGGACCAGAGGTTCAGAGACTTTGTGCTTCTGCTATGGATTCACTGGACAAAATGCTTTCGGGCAGCATTTTGCTTCCATTGCCCAGTCTTATGACACAAGGTAATCATTACATGCCCTGCTTAACAAATAGAGCAAGTGGCATATACTTGCTGTACAAGTTAATTTCTGCCCAATTTAGTTGTCAAGAACTGGAATTCCAGGCTCCTTCCAGTTTCCCTTTGGGGCATATGGTTGTTACCTTAAATCCTGGAAATTCACTAGGTTGTTGCTAGCTGAAACATTTTCTTTTTTCTTCATAGTTGTTTCCTTCAAGTGATTAACTTTTGAGGAGATGATTAATCCTCTTCTTTATGTCTAAATTTTCAGATTTGGAAGTGATAAATCCAAGCACAGTGAGATTTGAAGATGTATGTGCAAATTCTCTTGCTGTGGTTTTGGGTTCTGAAGATCCTTCAGCAGATGCTGTTGTTGGTTATAACTTGTGGCATCGCCAAGCTATTGATATGGCTTATCCATTGGAACCTACTTGCACAATATATGTGCCAAATACAAAGTTTATTGTCACTGGTCTATCTCCTGGCACAAGATACCATTTCAGAATTGTTTCGTTTGATAATAGAAGAGAACTTGGAACCTGTGAACTTCAGTTCTCAACTATTACTCAGGATGAAGCCCCTAGCTGCTCCGTAGTAGAAAGAAGTCTAAGCCCAGCAACAAATTGTAGTAGCCTTTCTAACCCATCTTCTGTCGAAGATGAAACTAATCATCATACTCCATGCAGTGACCAGATTGTCAACCCAACAGACAATTATCTCAATTATTGCAAGGGTGGTGATAACAATATTGCTGCCAGTATGTCCAATGGTACTATAAACTGTACTGTCAATGGTGAAGGAAGAACCCCAGTTGGCACAATTCCCTCATTAGATCAGGATATGTGCTTAGGTGGCAGCAGAACAAATGCTGATGTGAGAAATCTTGAGCGCAAGCAGTCATCAGAGGGACCAATTACTCAGGAGATGAGCACCTATAATGGTTCTGATATCCCAGTTCAGACTGGCATGGAATGTGTGCCATTTGTGGCTAATTCAGATGCTAGCTTGCCTATCACACCTTGCAAGTTGGAAATACTTAAGGATGTTCAAGGAAGAAATTCAAAATCCAAATTCAGTAACAAGGATTCATTAAATGGGACTGCAAAAGGAGAAGGGCCTCACAATGGCAGCACATCCAAGAAGAGAAGTGAGGAGAGCCGAGACGAGGAGTGCACAGCAAATGTTCATTCAGATAGAGATTTCGAGTATTATGTGAAAGTAGTCAGATGGCTGGAATGCGAGGGACATATTGAAAAGAACTTCAGGCAGAAATTCCTGACTTGGTACAGCTTGAGAGCAACTCCACAAGAGATGAGGGTTGTGAAGGCATTTGTTGATACATTTATTGAAGATCCGGCATCTCTTGCGGAGCAGCTCATGGACACATTTTCAGAATGTATCTTGAACAGGGGGCTATCCGTTGTGCCGGCTGGCTTCTGCATGAAGCTCTGGCATTGATGATGATCTCTTTATGGGTCTTACGGCTAGATCAGATAATTTCTGTATTCAGATCCACGGAGGGTGTCTAGCAGTAATTCTTTAGACGCCATTTTAACATTATTCATTCAAACTGTCATCCTTACATTTGTCGTCAGAACTTGACATTCTTATCATGCAAGGGGTTGGTCATTCTGTTTATAAAATAGTGTCCTCATTCATTAAACGCTTAATTGCTCATGAAATCTTGAAGTACTTCAGACCAAATATCTCTCCAACAGCTGTTAAAGCATACGATCTATGGCGTTGTCAGCCGGATTCAAGCTGAAGCCATGAAATTCTTAGTGTTTTCTCCTCCATAAATGGATTTTACTGTTTCATTTTTGATTGATTATGCAAACAATGTTGTGTTCTGCCTTCTGTCGCGTAAAAATGAAGCTAATCCGTAAAATTCATTTTTTTTTTTTTAAATAATAATTAACAGATTAATTGCTCCGCGCCTGTTTGTATTTTAATTTTTAAAAAAAAAAAAAAAAAAGAAAAAAAAAATAAAAGGCGGTTGAATTAAAACGTCTGAAAGATAAACTTGGCTAACATCCTCTATAAATAGTTCCTCTCAACGGTAAAGATTTAGTTGTACTTGCACTTTCTTGTTTCCATTGGCCGCAGTAATCGGCCGATTCCGTTAGGTTAATCGGCCCTGGCCTTTCTTCTTCTTTGCTGCTTTACGAGGTTTCCTGGAATCTTTTGCCTGGGTATTCAATGTTCATTTGATTTTTAGGATTATCGGCCATGGCCTTTCTTCTTTTTGTCTGGTTTACGAGGTTTCTTGGTATCTTCTGTCTGGATATTCAGTATCCTTTTGTTTTTAAGGGTTTCGGTCGAGGCAATTCTGTTGAGTGTTTCCCTTCAGCTTTTATTCAAGCGTTATTGTTTCTTTTTGCTTAATTCTTGGAGTTTTGAGAGTTACTTGTTTAAATTTTTCTTTGTTACTTTTTTTTTTTTTTTTAAATTTTTCAAAGAAGAAAATTCTCTGTGCCTAATATTCGATTTGCACCGTTTCTTGTTTATGTTCAATTGTTATGTTCTCATCAAAAAATCTGCCTAGTGGGCTTTCTTTTAGTTTCTTTTTTCTTTTAAGGGTTCTTCTTGTTTCTTTCTAAGGCTTCTTGAGAGTGCTTGAGATTGCAAATACATTTATTAATTCTTTAGCATAACTATTGATCAAAAAAAATTTTTAAGGTGACTTGGATTTTTTTTTTTTTTAGTAAAGCCAGTTTGTCCTCTTAAGGGTGAGGGTGGTGGTGAAGGTGCCTCTTGTGGCGGGGTGACCTGGGTGGCCACCGAAGAGCCTTTTTAGACTCTTTCAGTGGCTACCAGTTGTTGCAGCCATTGGTGCCCTGTACCCTTTGTCCTGAAGTGGGGCAAACAAATCTTTTTCTCATTTCGTTTTCTTTAAATTCATGGATTATGAATTTTCTGAACCATTTTCTCGAAGGAATATCTGTCTTTTTTGATAGTTCAATCTAAAAGGGTCTAAATTTTCTCTGTGAAAATGTTTCGTGGAACATATTGTTCAACTTGTCCTTTTTTTTGTTTTTTTTTTTGTGCGCGTGTGTTCGGTGTCTCTCTTTGGTTACTGAGAAAAAACGTCAATTTTTTGGTTGGCGAAGTAACTCAAGGCTCAAAGAGGAGGTGACCTATTTCCGAGGGAAGTAGAGGATGGCGAGATTCCCTCCTTGGCATGGCAACTCCGATGTTGCCAATGAAGTGAAATTCAGTAGTAACCGGCTGTTGCAGCCCAACTGGGGCCTCGTTTTCCTTTTTAACTGCTTCTATCTAAATTTGAGCTTCCTCTCCGCAATTTTCACCTCTCTTTATCTTGATTACCTTTGTCATCTTTCTTTGTCTGGCTACAGAGAGAAGAGAAGGGGACAATTTCACTCTGGTTTGAGGAAATTTTTGCTACCTGTTCTGAAGAGGATTTTTTTTTTTTTGTTTCTTTAAAAGTTTTATTACTTTTTATGCATGTTTGATTATTATTATTATTTTTTTTTAAATCAACCAATATAAGTAAGTTGTTAACTTTTAGTAAGTCAAAGTTTCAATTTCTCACCACCTGTGCCCTTGTCTGTCAAATTGGCGCCCGTTTCCCCCTGTCCCATATTTGAATTAGGAACTCCCTCAATGTTTACTGATCTTTTCGTTTCTTTGAAGTCCAGGATTTATGAATTATTCAATACTTCTTTTGTTTTTTTAACTGCTCTTCTACGATCAGTAAGTGGTTTCGAATTTTTACTTTCTATGCCCCTGTTTCTTTTTCTTGTTTTTTTTTTTTTTTTTTCCAACTCCTTTCGATCTTTATTATGACAGTTTGCTTTAGGAAAGGTAATTCAAAGATTGAGGAAGTGGCCTATTGCCGATAGATCAGAATATCTTTTAGAGCATAGGCATTTTGGCAGGTGAGACCTATCCATACAAGAATCATTGGCAGCATTTTGCCCAAGAGGCAGAAACATTGTAGTTTGCTGGACAATGGATTCTTCAAGGACCAGGGACACCATAATCTTCTCTTGTTATTGAGACCAAAGACTCTACAGCAGTCTAATTTGAGATGATGAATTCAGTTATGCTGCTATTTAGTTTCATTATTGCTTTCACTTCGACATTTTTTTTATTCTATCTAGAGCAACATGGACATTTTTGTGTGAGATTATTTAAAAATTGCCACTTCTTATGCTGTGATTTTGTCATAGGCATTATCTGGTAAAATCCAATGGTAGACCATATGAAGGATAAGTTGTCCACTAGGGGGATGTTATTATTGGTACATGTCAAGCAGTTAAAGTAGGTTGATACTTTTGTAAAGGCAGATTCTGCTTTTGCACCACTTGCATCAGAATAGGGCAGACCAGTTGTCTCTTACGCTGATTGAGTGTGTGATCTACACTTCAACTATTTTGTTGTGGTAAGGGAAGGTATATAATCATGAAGACCGTTAGACGAATTTGTTTCTTTTCAGGAACATTAATTTCCTGATATATGTCTTTTTCCCTCTTATTTTGATGGATCATCATGTAAGCAGTTAGTGCAACGACAATGATTGTGTGATGGATCTTGATGAATGGGATATCCAAGGTATGAACATCAAATTTTAAGTCTTGGGCAAATTCCTGAAATCTACTGTGGTACTGTGATAGACAAAGGTCACTCTGGGTGGAAACCCTTTTGCTGCAGATTATAAGATTTTGCTTGTATATATGAAGTGGAGCCATTCTTTATTACTCATTGAAAAAATGGATTTTGGAATCTTTAAATGGGTGAAGTTTATGTTCAGGGAGTTCCAATCTGTTATTCTAGACTTCCATTGCAGCACTTTTATTTTATTTTATTTTATTTTGTTATGTTACAAAGCTGCAGAGCCATTATTTAGAGCATTTATGGCAGTTTGATTTTGCATGAGGCCTATTTCTTGGAGTATTCCACTCTGCCCATAACACCTTGTGAAGTGGCTTTTTATGGTTTATGCTGCTTGGTCATATACTTAGATTTTCTTATGTCTCCCTCAAATTTGTGGTGTAGCAGAGCTGGAAAGAAGAGATATTTATTACGTGTCTGACCATTTCATGACATGTAATTTACTCTAGTAGTAGGCAATAACAGCCGCTTATGAAGATAACAAACATCATACTAGTGCCATGAAATGGACAAATCCAATAAGCCAAAAATGTTCTGTTGACTAAACCATTTCATGGAGTTTGATAGGATGAATTTGGAGCACAGTAGCATGAACAACTTATCTGATATTGAGGAATGATATAAGCCTGTTGTTTGCATAAGAAGGAAATTAAGCAACCAAAGGAATAATTTGGGAACTGTTATTTTTAGTTTGAAGAACTTGACTGTCCATCATTAGTGGTTAATTGATGGATTCGCTTGTCAGGGTAGCAATCATTTGGGAACTCATTGAATTGGTCACATGATATCTACTCTGTAACATATTGAACCTCTGAGTTCTGAAGACCATTTTGGGTTATTGGCATCAATTCCATGAACATTTTCAGATTGATGAAGTAAAGAACTTAATTTCTTGCGGCTATGGGTAAACTTGAAATAAGGTTATTTCTTTGCATGAAGGTTGTTTCTGCAATTTCTAATGGATGCTTACACCTGCACGACCAAGATCAGTGTGACTGAAGCTTTGGTTTCTGCTTGCAGGCAGCATGGAGGGTCATATCATGGTGTCCTTGATGATGTCCAAAATCATTAACTCTGCTTTATATTCCTTTTACAGAAATTAATAATGGTAATACAGTACTCGTTCCTAGGTGTTAACATGGAAAAAAATCCTTGAACTAGCTGTCTATGCAGTTCTCTTAGATGTGCAATGCAGACTCCAGGTCACCATTTCCATATTAAGAGGGAATATCTGCAGAGCATCCACCATGGTAAGGTGCTGCATAATATCCTATTCTGTATCACTCTCCTTAAGCCATTAATACACATGATACTTATTCAAGGAGATAGTAACAAAGTTAGCAATTTATTCCTGCCTTTTCAGGTGATGCTAGATGACTGTGGATCCAATGGTAGTAGATTTCCAAATTCTTTTGCTTGTCTTCACCTGATATTTACAGCTAGTTCCTCTTTCCTACTTTGGCTTACCATAGTTGAATTGAATTTCCAACAGAATTTCCCGGTCAAGAAGTGTACTCATATTCATATCTACATTCTAATTCCAATTTTGAAGGTGGTTAAGAAGGATGGCCTTCTTTGTCATTGAACAGCCATGGTCTGTTGAGCTTGTACTTGCAACTGTAGATTGGTTTGGCTACTTTTTGCAGTTTCTTGTTTGCCTGCATGATATGTGCTTTAGGTGGCAATCTGAAACTACTGTAAGCTTATGTCCAGCGATAGTGATGATTGATTGCTTGGAGATGGTTAGTTTCTTGAGAAGGCAATATAGAGTGACTACTAGGGTCCCTAAAAGAAACTATATCTTGTTTCATTTATATCATGAGCCCTACAGCATCTGATTGCTCTTAGGGGTTTCTCCAAACAAGGAAATGAATTAATGATGTATTAAGCTATTAGACTGGGAATTGGTAGAAACAAAAATGAAAAGGAAGGTTGAGTAAATATGTAAATTGTTAGCATAATACTAAAAATAAGAGTTGTGAACACTTGTCACTTGATACTGACAGAACCAGAAAGAGTATCTCATATTGCGAGTCTAGGAAAGTAGGATGCAGGGGGCACACATCCTAGTTATATTTTCAGTCAGTCACTCCATTAATGTCAGAGTCATTACCATATTAGGTGTCTTATTGGTTGGTTTCTTCCTAAATTGGTTATTGATGTCCATGTTTTTGTCCTTATTTAGGACTTGCAAATATTATGCTGCTGGCTTAAGCATGGGATTGAGACACGTGCCACATGTTTTTAGTTCTTATACATGGCTGTTCCAAGCTGTCTATGGAGTTTGAAAACAAGAGTTGGGCATCGTACTTATCCTAGGAGATCATCAAGAACAATAAAACTTATCATCAAAGACTAGGTATTTGATGCTAAAAACTGTCAATTCCGTGTTCCTTCTCCTTCTTTTGAGGGAACAATAACATGTTGGATAATTTTTATTTTTGTTCAAAAAAGTGGGATACTGGTCGCAGTCAGAAGCTAGAGCTGTTGTTGAACTTTGTCTAATGCAGACTAAGCTAGACATAAAAATTTATGTGGTGGGTTTTCGTGGGTAATTGTTGAACTCGTTGAATATTGATCTGCTTTTTTGCTTTTTATTAACGGGCAATTTTATCTACAGTGTGTAAGATTTTTCAGGAGGGCCTACAAGTGAAACACATGGATTATTAAACCTGAGTGGCCACTACTGTGCTAGTTGAGGCCGGGCATTTTTGAATGTAAACCATGATGGGAGCACTGGTTGATATTCAATCTTCACTTCTACTTGGGAACGTAGAACTATATTCATACAAAATGAAAATCTTATTCTCATTCTTTGATTTAACATCTAGACTGTGCTTGATCCATGCCCCCTTCTTTCTATCACCTCAGTGTTATTCAACAAATGTTGCTGACGATTTATTTTTGGATGGGTTGCTGAGGGAAAAAAATGATTCTTGTTGTGTTTAGACTTGCTGCACACATTAAATTTGAGGCTGGATATAAGCAGAAGATGGTGCAAAGGCTGATGCAAAACAACTTTGTATAAATGGAAGCACAGCCGGTGGGTATACGACCTTAGCTACTCTTGCATTCATAGAAATATTCAAGGCTCGAGATTCCTTGTACGGGGTGAGTTGTTGACATATGCTTCATATCAACATTAATTCAGTATGATCAATGCCAACGTGAGAAGCATTTGTCTATTCCCTTGGTTGGTGTCTACTGAATTCAGCTTATAAGAAAGTTTAATTGGAAGAATAGTGCCACCTAATTGAATGGCTCTTGATATATTTTTGTATTCCATTTGTCCACATTTGTGTTATTATTTTGTTTCCTGATGAAGCATCGTCATATATTGAGAGCCAAAAAAGGGTCTTTGCATCATGTACCAGATTTCAGTTAACTGGTATTGCCTTTTCAGTGTACAACATCCTGGAACTAATAGTAGCTGAACTGATTAGCCCAAATGGTGCATGGAATCGGTCAGTCCTTGTGACCTTCTTATCCAATACGTCTTTTATTAAGTAGGTATGTGGTTTCTCTGTTTATCACATGCTTATTTCTTCTTCTTTCTTTTTCTTTTTTGGGATTTTTTAAATCCAAATATTCAAACTCCTTTTGGTAAATATCTTAGTTCTTTGATTGCAATTTATTTTTATTTCAGTTTATTAATTGCTTTTTGTTTGATTTAATTCTTATTCTTAAATTGTTTAGACTCTTGCTTATTCATCTACTTCGACATCTTGAGGTTATTCTTCCCTAAAAAATTTCTCCAACACGATGAAACTGTTTCGTCCAAGTTATGATCCATTGTGACGAGTTAAAAGCAAATGATGGGCTCATTTAGCGGCAGTGACAATATTCACAGGGAGTCCCATTTTCGTATTGGACTAAAAAATGAAAATGCTCAAACTCACTGATCACGTGACTTACACGTGCGCATATGTTACTATAGACATCCTTCTTGGTCATACTACATTGAAAAAGACATTAATTGCAGAATCTGCCTAGACTGGTCACAGGCCCTTGTCAACTAGTTACATGTGAAAATTGGATGGGTTGTTCATCGCATTAAATTGACACTGTTACTTTTGCATATTCAACAGGTTCCGCGGAAATCCATAGTTGCACCATTAGCCAGTGGGTCCACCATGAAGCAGGAACGATGTGGTGATGATACCAAAACTAAAGTGCTTAATAAAGCTCTCCACCACCTTGTAGACATCGTCCTCCTACAGTCTCCCAAGGAACCACACATGATCTGTAGTATATAACCAAGCCAGCTCCTTTGTCCTATTCTTGAACCGTTTCTATCACTTTGCAAAATAAACTATTATCACTGGTCTACTATCACTGTGTTGCTCTCTCTCTCTCTCTCTCTCTCTCTTTTTTCTTCCCATCTATCTTGTGCGAGGATTCAGTTTCAAGAACATGTCTGCCAGAATCTTTACAGCATCAGTCGTTGGATCCGATTACCATGGCTTAAAAGCCAACCTAACAAAGCATTTTTTCCCTGCTAAGGATTCCATTGCATCATTGCATGGAGCCACAAAACTGTCTCCAATGGTCCAAAAACTCATTGCATGAAGGTAGTAAGTGACCTGACAAATGATTCAATGCTGCCCGAATGCTCATATGTTTGATATCTATCTTGTCCATTTCGTGCAATCTGTTTATATCTTGCACGGGGTATTTGATCAAACAGACATGGAACCCAATCAATAACAAGAAGTTTGAGACTCTGTCCCACTTCCCTCCTCTTTCTCATGAGTTGATTGCAAGGGAAATTGACTACATGCTGAAAAATTCATGGATCCTTGAGGTAAGATTGTTGATATGCTTAAATACCATTTATCTGGCCCATCAAAAGTGCATTTCATTTTCTTAAGGTGCTAAAATTATTGTTCATTTTACCATATTTTATTTGTGTCTGGAAAAAGATTAAAGTTGAATGATCTAATCGAGTTCAACTTAAAAGAATCGCAAACTTCGGAATTTTGCTGGCAGCATTCCTTGACTGGATATCGCAATTGTATTATACTATGTGTGCATGTCAAATGCCACATATCCATTTGAATTTCAGGTACCATTTATTTATTTTTTGGGCACCTATATCTTGCTCACTAAATTACAAGAGAAAAGGAAAAGAAAAACAAAAAGATCGTTACTTTTGTTTCTTGTGCTAAATTTAGTGTTCAATGCTAGGCGGGGTGTGTGGACAGGATAGCAGGATTCTGGGTTTCTACGATGGGAGGTACTGGACACCGTGGGAGTTGTCCACACGTATGGTTGCAATGACTCGGCCCAAGTTCTTAATGAAATCCACGAGTGCAAGAAGACATACCCAAATGCTTATATTCGCTGCCAGGGTTGTGACGACAAGCACCAGGTCCAGTGCATGGCCTTTTGTTACTCAAAACCCAATACACCTAAAGAAGACACTTTAGACACAGTTTTTCTGCCAACTCCCCTCTCGCGGTGCAAATAAACTGGCGGGTGTGTCAGGTCACCGAGGGCAAGAGAAACAGCTGCTACTACTACTACTACTACCATTTAACTCGCAAATCAACACAGGAGCGATGCCCAGTAAGATCAATTCATTAATCATTTGCAAAAATATTGCTCCAGATAGCTGCCGTATTGCACCGAGGGTCAATTATATATAACGGCAAAAGGCTGCCAAGTCTTAATATTTGACCATGACGGAGTAACTGGGATGGTTCAAGAAACTTTAACGACTGCGCTCTGCAGACAAAGGTCTATTAAATCCTCCCTTGCGGTTCATAATATTGCCTGCGCTGTCGCTTTGTAACAGCCCCCAACTCCGCCCACGTCGGCACCGGCAACCGGTTTCCCCATCCCCTTCGTGGAATCGAACCCTATCGGAATGCCTAACTTCTTCATCTTTTCAATTACGCCCTCATCCATCCCAGCTCCTCCCGCTCACTCTCCGTCTCCATCTCCATTACTATCGCTGCCATCGCCGTTCCAATTGATTCCTCGCTATCCTTTCCACGAAATCGCGCACCCGCCGCCCTCTGCCTGTCCTTATCTCTTTTGTGCTTGATGTCGCCGCGATGGGGCTTCCGTCCAGATTCCGGGGCGAGCGGGTGTGGCGGGAACGCGTGCTGCGGGGGCGGTCGCGATCCTTTCCCCGATCTCGTTCACGATCCTCTTTCTCTAGGCGTCTTTCTCTGTCTCGGTCCAGCTCCTGCTCTTTGTCGCGGTCGCGATGTCTGTCCGCCATGGCTGCCGGAAACCCAAGAAAACGGCGAAAGCGCAGTGGAGATTTTTACCTGAGAAGTTTTTACTCGGATGTTCCTCGAAGAGGGGCCCAGGTACATCCAAATACTCTGGATTGGGCCGTTGTGTTATGGCCCGATTATATGTTGGGCTAGATTTGATGCAATACATTGTTTGGGCCTACATGGCCTCGCTAGAAAATTTTGATGCCCAAATTTTTGGTCTTGTTGGGCCTTTATTTGATTTTGACTTTGGAGGAAATGCCAGTCTTTCGATGCATCGACCATTGCGATCGGACGCCAGAACCATTTTTTAATGTCAGGAGTTCGAGGGCTGGTAGCAACAACGGTAACAACAACCAAGAAAAAAGAAAAGATTGGATGCTTCTTACTATTTGCGCAATGTGTGATTTTGTACATTCCATGTCTTTTTTACTTCATTAACATCTTACATGGATTTGGGGTGTAAATTGATTGCAAACTCGGCAATAAATGACGAAGTGTTACCTCTTGATCGCCAATGCCACGTATTTAATGTAAATTACAACTATTCTTTACCTATGGAACGAAAAGACAATGTTCTAGGTAGAAGTTACACCTACCATCCTTAAGACATCGTAGCTTTATACTTTTCCATTTGGTTTGTTAATGGGAACCGATGTACCAATCGGTAACGTACTTCCTGGAGTGAGTCAGGGCACCACGCAACTAGCAGCCTAAACACAGCACAGGACCACAAGTCTTCCCAAAGTGCCTGTCTCTTTTTACCGGAATTTCTTTAGCCCATGAGAGGCTGCAAAAAGGCCAGACGAGAACTGTTGAGTCTCTCTTTTTTAATTTTATTTAAGAAGAAGTACGTGATGTTGTTGGGCAGTTGGCACAGTCGAAGTAGGAGTTAACGTGGGTCGATTTTAAGAAACTAAAGTTGTGCTTCGATGTCAAGTTTATTATATAAACATATTAACATTTGGTTTTGCGTATTAATCAAAGGTGGGTTTCATTCTATTAAAGTCATGCTGTCTAAGTGGACATTGGGACTCTGGAAGGCATTGTTGAGCGACAGAACTGAGGTCGACAAGGTCTCATCCAGCCCTGTGCAGGCAAGTTTGGTGCTCGGGCTTATTATGAAAACAATAAATTTTTGATGGAAGATTCTAGCAGATGCCACTGATTTTGGTTACACAAAAAGAATAAAACAATATATTATAGCTTTTTTAATTTTTTTTTTTATAAAAGAAAAATGGTGCTCAGATCTATACCAGGTTCTTCTTTTCTTGTACTTTATCGGACGACACCCCTCCATTTTTATTTTTTTTTCTTGGTGACATCGACCTGCCTCGTCCGGGATGCAATGTTGAACACTTTGCGGTATTGTTTAATAACAGCTGGTGTTTAAAAACACAAAAATCCGAACAAAACCTAATTATAGGACTAATAATGTAATCGCGGAGCCCATGTTTTGGACTTTTTCTATCACCATGTGCCTCCACTTCTTAGAGCAGGAAAAGAAAAAAAAATGGCGAAAATTGCGTGATATGTGGTTCAATTTTTAATGCAAAAAGATCAAGAGAAAAAAAAAAAAAAAAAAAAAAAAAAAAACCTATTCAACTCGAAACTTAATATTCTGATTGAGTTCTTCTCATTCATGGAAACTTTGACAACATGTAAAGAAACTATTAAACCTCAAAAATAAATTACAGCAACCAAAATTGCAATGTTAAGACGCTGATGCATATAGAACGTTTAGCATTCCTGCAGACTTTGAAAGTTTGTTTATCTATTTCATGCATACGTGTTATCTTGAAAACCACTAGGTTACATATTTCTCTATGCTTGGAGAGATGATAAATATTGTAGTCCTCCATGGATGGAACCATGGAGGGTTGCCAATGCAAACATGGGTCCACAGAGAACACAAGTACACCGGTAGCTTCCTACCATTGTCCTTCAGTCTGCTCCATTTCAAATCAGGTCAACAGCCACATTGTTCAATCAAGTAAAAATTCCATAAATGTGCAATAAGGACGGTAGCACAAGATTATATTAGGAAATAAGCATTTAAGCACAACTAATCCAACTTCTAACACATTCGTATAAGCAAATTATTACACGCACACATATTTAGGTTGCCTCTCCCAAGTCCATTGTCCTCTCCACCTACAAGCAATAAAAACACGAAGGTCCTTTGACTACTCCTCCACCCTTTCCTCGAGTCTTTAAATCTATGTTTCCTTAAATACATTAATCAACAAAGAGAGCGAACGCAGCTCTTTGTTTTCCTCTCTTTTTTGTCTGCACGAAACAGGGTGCTCTGCCTGATTTTGAAACTGTTACAATGAAATACATGAGACCTAAGAGCTTGAAAAGGCTGTTGTCCTTAAAAGGACGAAATACTGAAGAAGACAAGAAGGGAATCTCCAAGGATGATCAAGAACCAGAGCATCCTCCCAGACCCACGTGGAGATGCTTCTCTTATGAAGAAGTCTTTGATGCCACCAATGGCTTCAGCCCAGGTTTTGGCTCACTTACATACATTGAAGGGGCTTTTTATATATGCCCATTGCTCTCTGCGTGTGCTTGTGTTTGCTTTGTTCATGTTCTTTTCTTTTGTTTTGATCCTTTTCTTGTAATGTTAGAGTGATGCTTTTTTGGTTGGTATAGAGAACTTGGTGGGCAAAGGAGGCCATGCAGAAGTATACAAGGGAATGTCAAGGAAGGGAGAGGAAATAGCTGTGAAGAGGTTAACAAAAACTTGTTTTGATGAGAGGAAGGAGAAAGACTTCTTGACAGAAATAGGGACTATTGGCCATGTTTGCCATCCTAATGTGTTGCCTCTGTTGGGTTGTTGCATTGACAATGGGCTTTATCTCATCTTCCATTTCTCCTCTAGAGGCTCCGTCGCTTCCCTTCTCCATGGTACACAAAGAAACATAACATGATCATCCTTCTGATTTCACATAACGGTAGCTGAAAAATGAAAATTAGACCACAGTTAGTCGCTTCGTACCTGGGTGTTTCTGGAGATTTAACATCTCGATATCTTACCTTCATGTTTTTCGAATTCCCTGAAGGTGAAAATTTTCCCGTTATGGGTTGGCAAATAAGGTACAGGATTGCCATTGGGACTGCTAGAGGACTGCATTACTTGCACAAGGGATGTCAAAGAAGGATAATTCACCGGGATATCAAATCTTCAAATATTCTGTTGACAGCAGATTTTGAGCCTATGGTAAGGTATCATCCGGGTTTTTTTTTTTTTTTTCTTTTTCTTTTGTTTTTTCCTCTTTTGCCTTTCCTGAAACCATTGCCTAGTCAAATCTATTTTGCTATCATTGGTTTGATATCTAGTGTTGTTTCTTTTCATTTGTCGCAGATATCTGATTTCGGGTTAGCAAAATGGCTTCCATCTCAGTGGAGTCACCACTCAATTGGTCCAATTGAAGGAACATTCGGGTATGTAGCAAGCTTTTATGAAGTCTGATTCTTCTTGTTTTATATTATAGTTTTGATTGAGATGAAGTGTTGCTTGTTTTTATAGGCACTTAGCACCTGAGTACTTTATGCACGGAATTGTTGATGAGAAGACTGATGTGTTTGCCTTTGGAGTCTTTCTACTGGAGATCATTTCTGGCAGGAAACCAGTAGATGGTTCTCACCAAAGCTTGCACAGCTGGGTAATGGCACCCCTTTCAAATCTGTTGAGAAACTTGGAATTCCCACATATTTTTTCTCTTTTTAGTCATGATGCTTGGATCTAATGAAAGTGATATAATTAATTAGATAATTCACGTGAACCTTTTGCTTGCACTAAATTTTAAAGTTGAATTTAACAGGCTAAACCAATATTTAACCAAGGGGAGATTGAAAAGCTGGTGGATCCAAGGCTTGGAGGGGCCTATGATGTTACACAGATGAAAAGACTTGCCTTTGCTGCATCTCTTTGCATTCGGGCATCTTCACTTTGGCGTCCAACCATGAACGAGGTATCTACTTGTGATTCTCTGCCATTATTTCATGTCACAACGATGACCTTTTTATGTCAAATTGTCAATAGAAAAGAGCATTTGGGTGTCCTGTGAACAGGCAGGGGTTTATCCACAAAATGGCATTACCACTCATTAGGTAATGATTTCATTTCATAAAACATCTAAAGCAGATGACTTTGCACATCCTTTTCACCTGTTAAGAAGAAGGCAACACGTGAACTAAGATTTCGCAGTTTAGGTATTGATAGAGCTTTTCGTTTTGCACGCCATGCCAAATAGTCAGACGTTGTTCAATCCTAACCTAAACCAAATTTTAAGCTAAGCCACACAATACTATATTGTTTCTCCAATGTGATTATCAAAATGATCGGGAAGACGGGTCCTGTTTTAGACTCATTACTGCGACAAGTATGCCTTGTATACATGTCGTGTTATTGTTGAATGAGACAATGGTACTTTCCACCCTATTGAATTGATTGCATGAAAGTTCTTGAAGGGAAAATTTTCTAGACCAAGTTGCAATATCCTTCTTCGTCCAGATTATTATTTTAATGTAATTATATAACCTAAAGTAGGTTTTCTAGGTATCCTTCAAACGAAAAAAAAAAAAAAAAAAGGAAAAAAAAGCATTGAAGGGCAAAACGTCAAGTGATTTTATTTTTTTAATCTACATTTGTTGTGGCATTACAAGCAAGAAACTAATCTTTATATTCAATTACAAAATCTTTTCTTTCTGTCGTTTTGTTAAAAGAATCAAGTATGGTGGAAGATAACAGTGTTTGCTTCAACATTAAGTAATCTTCTTATGCAATGATGCTAGTTTAAAATTGTAGAACCATTTTATAAAGTCAAAATGTTGGACACACCTAATAATTGTCTCTTGATGTTGACGTCTTTCCTGTTCATTGACAGGTATTAGAAGTAATTCTAGGAGAGGGTGGGATGGATAATGAAAGATGGAAGATGCCAAAGGAAGAAGACCAGGATGAATTCTGGGGATTTGAGGATCTAGATTACGAATGTGTCACCTCCTCCTTCTCAATGTCGCCACAAGATTCCATCTCTTCACATAGTTTTCTGGCCAGAAAGCTAGCATGAGTTGTTTAGGTAAATCCTGACCACTGCCTTCTAGACATGTAAATATGTATGCTATAAGTTGCAATGCATGTTAGGGAGGGCTTCATCAGCACTTCCAATCAATGTAATCACGAGATGTTTTGCAGTTGGGCTGCTTATCACATTCTGGCGTTGGAAAAATATTGACCAAGGAAATATGAACAGCAAAAAGCTGACGAATACAGCAGATTTTGTGTAAATGGCAATTAATGTGGAGCAAAAGAAGGTTGTTGAAATGCTTTTGTGGTCCAGTTACCAACAATCTGATGATATGTTCAGAATTCATCCGCTGGAATCTAATACAGTTAGGCGGGCAGCTTGGCGGATTACCTGTCATTGACACTGCTGTGCTGGCATGCCGTGTTGCTGCTATTCACTTGGCATGAATGCGCAGTATATGCCAAACAACAGTAGATTTCCTTCAGCAGGAAGAACTGACAATTCAGTTTAAAAGAACTGACATTTCAGATACAAAACAAAATTTCAGTCATGCACCACATGTTCTAATTCTGACTTCTGAGCATGATAGCTAGCAGCTTGACTTGACTTAACTGCAACAACTGTAATCACTTTCTCTTTCATCATAAGCAAAATCGGCTGCATAATGTAATTCCCTTATATTTAACATTGATTAGGCTTTCGAGTGGTTAGTTAATCCATGATTTCGTGACTAAGTCAGCCTTTCGCCACACCCGAGACTTTCTCGTGGAGAATAATAGCCAATGATGGGGCTAACGATGGAGGGACAGGATCTAAAATCAAATTCGTCCATGCCCTATCATGCCAGCATGTGTGATGTCCCAAGAGAGAGAGTTGGTCCCAAGTTGATCATGTGAGCTTCAAATAATGGTTCATACTGTGTTGCTTGGGGATACATATTCTCGTATGGTCCATTTTTTTTTCCCAACAAACGACACTTTCTTTCTTTTGTCGTTTGGGAGGAGGGAGAAAGGGTGGCAGTTTGACCCAACATGCCATAGAATTTCATCTTCCAAGGACTTTCACGATCAACTCTTCATCAAGTGGCAGGAAAACCAATGCATAATTTAGTAGGCACTTCCACTTCTTCATTGAAAATTTGAACGTATAGGCCGCACACTTTTGAAAGCTCAAGTGGAAAATGTACAAGTGGAGTTGCGTCCTTTTGTGACAATGTCATCTCAATTAACTTCAACCAAAGTTACTGAAGAACGAAGGTCTAGAATTCAAGTTCTTGTTGAAGCCAATTAACAAAGTGAAAAACAAAAATCAATGTTAAAATGTGTTAAGCATACTGTAGAATAGAGGAAGGAAAGGGACATACGAAGACAATTCGTGCCTGTTGAAACATACTAATGTGAAAAGTGAATCATCATTCTTGGACAATGATTCATTCCCGGACCCATTTAAGTTTATCAACAGAGATATTATACAATACCAATCAGGCAAAGAAACAGACAAGGCAGTTGAATGAAAGAGATGCACTTGCCATCATTGTTGCAATGGGGTCTATCTGCTCCATATAGGACCATACGGATTTGGGACACGTGTTTTGATATGTATTAGTTAAAACCATCACTCGACACCACCATTTGATTAGTGGGAACAAGTGGTTTTTAAACTTGAAATGACGCTTGGTGGGCTGGTAGTGCAACGACAATAACTATCGATCATGCGCTAAGATGGGCAGGGCCGCGCTGGTCAATGATGGCAGTGGCATGGATATAATTTATAAACATCAATCATAAATCAATTTATGAGTTGTGGTAAGTGAACAACTTGCAAACGCTTTCATACCCACACACGAATTTACAGATATGCATGAATTGGAGGCTGGTTTTGGTCGGTTAATGAATGGTTTTTCAATTTCTGAAGTAGAATGCCCAAGAAATATAGGCCATCCAAACCTCTTGTTTACGTTAAGGTAGGTGCATTTGTACCAAACTTGAACACACCCAGTACTGAGATTTTCCTGGTATGTGTATATATATATATAATTTTTATATCATATAAATTTATTTTATTATTTTTATTTTTTAAAAAATTATTCTTAATATAATATAAAATTATAAATAAATTATACTAAAAAAACAAGAAATCAAAATAGAAATCTTTCCGTTAAAAAAACGAGTTCAATTAATATTGCCTTTCTGGTATACCAGCAAACCCATCCATTAAAGGGAGGGATAAAAAAAAAAAAAAAAAGGAGGGAGATACTGGTGACGGATGGCTCATTATTGAATTTAAAAAACAAATGCAATTCGTACGGCCTTCTTCTGAATGAAAAGCCCAAGAGGGAAGGGGCTATTTATTTTATATTGTATGGCCCAACGTATGGCATTGGAATTAATGATTAATAATAGAAATTTGGATTCGCCCAGAATGTAGTTTGGTTAAAGAAATGGAGAGCTGATTTCTACGCCAACAAGAGCCAGACTACTTGAAAGTTAAACTGAAATGAGTCCCGGACCAATGCCTCATTATTCAATTATCTGTTTGTCCTTAATAATCCTAAAAATAACAACCTTGTCATAAAAGTTTCAATCGAAAAGTAAATACACTTTACTTATATATATATATATTTATTAATTTTAACTAAAACTCAAGTTTTGTTAAAAACATTATAAAAATATCATAATTTTATTAATTTGTTAAAAATATTATTTAAAATAATTAAAAAATATAAACATAATAATATATATATTTTATTTTTATATAATTATAAAAATTTAAATTTATCTAAATAATCAAATTTAAATTTAATTCAGATAAAATATTTTTTATTTTAATAAAATTTTAACCTAAATTAAAATTAATATTTTTTTTAAAATTTTAATTTATTAATATTTTTAATTTTAATATTTGATACAATTTCATAAATATTCTATTCTTTAATAGTTTTATAACAATATTAGTTATTTAATCTTCAAATTTAATATAAATTAATTTAATCTCATTTTTATTAATTTAATCTCTTAAAAAAATAAAAATAAATATCAATATATTTACTTTTCTTATATATTATTCAATTTTTGACCAAATTAATTATAAAAATATTATTAACAATTTTTTTGTAAAAAATTTAATTAAAGTATATATCTCATTTAATAAAATGCTTTACAAGTTAAAAATACAAAAAATAGATTGTTTCTTAAATGACTTAAACAAATAATAGTTTCAAAATTGAAACATTATTTAGAAATACTTTTACAATCATCTACATTTTTATTAGATTTCTTCTTAATCTTAAAAATTCATTTTATATCAATAACTTTCTAACCTCTTAAAATAGTAATAAGGTCTCATGTATTATTCTACTCATTACATTAATTTTTTTTATTTATGACATTCACTCATTTTATATTTTGAATCATCTCATTAAATGACATTAGTTTATAATTTGCAAATATGACAAAATGTACCAAATTTTCATCATCATTAATAATATTATCATGAATTACCTCATAATCTTACAATCTAATTAATTATTGACAATTTTTCTTTGGTCTTCCATTCTTTTATATAGCTTATGGTATAGAATTTAATGCACCAACTAGTGAGACTTCTTCATTTATAATGGAGATTGTAACTTGAGTTTTCTCTTTTTTTTTTTTCCTAAAATAGTAATTAGACATTTGTAAGAGTTATTTTGATCCTTAACATCAAAGTTCTAAACTTCATTTTTAACAAAAGTTCACATCACCTTCTTTGTTACAAACTTAAATAACTTATCCTCTTTTTATGTAGTATAAAAAGATTTTTTTTACTCCTTAATCATCTAACTTTGTCCTTAATTCTACTAAAATATGAAAATAAGTAATAGAACTAAATACCTTAAGATGTCTTACACTAGGTTTAAATTTGCTTCATATTTTTTCAGGAGTGACATTCTAAATACTTGTTGTTATAGATATATTTAATAAGTAAACAAAATAAAAAATAACTTTTACTTAAAATGAATTAAGAACTCCCTTGACATTTAACAAGTTTCTCATCATATTTATGATTGATTTGTTTATTCTTTCAAAAACTTTATTACACTGTAAGATATAGG
The DNA here is from genome assembly GCA_037832345.1 of Rhizophora mangle. NCBI lineage: Eukaryota > Viridiplantae > Streptophyta > Magnoliopsida > Malpighiales > Rhizophoraceae > Rhizophora > Rhizophora mangle. Next base: position 1,495,841 of record JBAPLJ010002055.1, read on the forward strand.
AAATTATAACTTCAAATTTTTTTCTTGTACTTCATAATACTCCTTGAATTTATTAGAAATATACTCATAACTTTTATCAATTTTTAGAATTTTAATGTAATACTTATTATAACTTTCAATATAAGCCTTAAACTTCTTAAAATAATCAAACACCCTAAATTTTATTTACATGAAATAAACTTATATCTTTTTTGTAAAGGTCAGATAATATCTATTGTTACTATGTGATGAAATATTCATTTAGCCATAAACATTATAGTGAATAAGTTGGAGTGATTGTCTTAGACACCAATTCCTTATCACAAAGGGTTATTTGTTTTATTTTGCAAGAATGCATATTTCACAAATCTGATTAAGTTGATGTATCTTTAACAAACTTGTCACCATATTTCTTTGTGCAAGCAACTTTAAACTACAAAAATTTAGATGATTGAAACAAAAATGCTATTATTAAGACTCTTTTTTACCAATAACTTTAAGACAATATAAATGTTAGTAGTAATATTGACTCAAACTTTTAGTTTTTTTTTGTTAAAGAAGATTTAAAAATAAATGTACCTCTTCAATTAAGAATTAAAAGAGATTTATCACATAAATGTATGTTGTACCCTTTTTAAACAATTAGTCCTAATTGAATAGGTTACTCTTTATGTTTAATACATAAATACATATGATATGTAATTACAATCCCTAATCTTTAGCTTTCAATCTTTATTATTTAATAATTATTACAATGTCATTGTCTTTTACCTTGAGATGAATCTTACTTCTACTTTAATTGATCACTATAATATTATTACCATGTTTTATGCATTATTCATGAGTTTGCAACATGCCCATTAATACATTAACTAATATTTAGGACAATTTATATGCTTCTTCTAGAGTAACCTTAATATGCTTATACCATGATATAAGTATCCATATGATTATTTCAACTTTCACCTGATCATTCAACTATTTTTCATAAATTCTTATTTGATTTATCAAGGTAAAGATTCTACTTATATCAACTAAAATTAGTTCAAAATATTCCATTTACAAAAGCTCAAATTAACATCATAAGATTTGGAGTTTGACCTTTTAAATTTTCTTTACACCTTAAAGTGACATCATTAAGTTATCCTATACCTGCTTTGATGAAATTACTTTTGCAAACTTTTCAAAAATTTCATCTTTCACCCCTTAATGAATAAATAAAGTACTTTTTTATCCTTCTTTTGTAACTTTTTATGAGCAGCTCTTTGTGTTTCTATAACATTTGTTATGAGTTTTGTAACTTAATTCCCCAAAAATATTCATTAATTTATTATAGTCAAATAAAACTTTTATTTACACAGATTATCAATTGTCATTTTTTCTATCTAAAACAAGAATTGAAATTGGGATTTATCTCATTCATGTTGAAATTCATGATTTTTTAATTTAACCTCCAAATTTTAGTTATTTGCAATCTACCCTTAAATTTTTGTTATTATTTATATGACATCTTAACTTTTATTTTCTTTTTTTTTTAATTTAGCTTATATACTTTTATTATTTTTAACAAGACCCCTTAACTTTAACATAATGGAAGGAAGAGCAATTTTTTTGATGAGATAATGGTGCGTTGGTGAGCTGAGAAGATAAAGTAGTAATCTCATAGTAGAGATCATTGGGTTTGGGATGACAATAACAAATAGTGATAATCTAATTAGTACTAGAAAATAATAGTGAACTTATAAATTTTGTAAATCTTTAACATTTAGAGTTTCTCTAAGTATGTGGTGGTTGGATTTGGGAATATCAACATCTAGCGATGTAGGAGATGTCCTCCAATGACAAAAATAGAAACTTCTAATGGAGCATATGACGACATGTTGCAGCCAATGACGAAGCTACAACAATGACGAACAATGGTTTTTATGACTATTGTAATTTTAACAACTTTTATGATCACTCTATGACTTCTCTAATAATTATAGTAAAATTTATATTATTTTTAATTTGAATAAAAATATATTTTTTAATAATACTATTAAAAATTGTTAAAAAATTAAAATTAAAATTTTATTAATTTAATAAAAATATTATATATAATAATTAAATAAATATATATATATATAATAATAATAATAATATAAATTATATATTTTTATATAATAATAAATAATTAAATTTAAATTAAATTTCATCGCAGAACTTTTATTATAACAAATTCAATACGTTTACTTTCCTGCGGACACTCCGGTTTAGCTTTTTAAAGATACGCCAGTAGATTTAAGATACATTCCATTATTGGCACAATGTCAAAGCCGAAGACAACAGAGAGTGGGTTGAGCGGGATCTCATTTTATCTGTACAATTGCAAATTGACACACAGGCATGAAATTTGCGCCATGCTTCGATATGCGATTAGACAGTTCGCCAACAAGGTTATAAAAAAATGATGCCGTGCGAAGCGCGTTCTATTGCACATATTTTTATTCCATCGTGATCGTGAAACAATGTTATATCGCGATAAGACTAGAAAACAGATCCAGAAAGCAGAACGCATCTGCTAGTTTGCAGTACCAAAGTCGTGTCCGGCAAATCCAAGGTGTAAAGGTTGTACATCGCAGCATTCGAGGACTCATGCACGTTTGAATCATTAGTTTTAGGCTATAGCCAACAACAAAAGCAAAAATGGCTGGTTGGTGCTTCAATAATTCAAGTGATGAGTCCACCAAAACCAATAATTAAGTATGCATGCCTGACAATAATTGGTCCAAGTAGGACCAACTTGGGTGATTCTCAAGAAATGAATGGACCAAGGTTGCAGAGGGACCAGCGAGATTGGCAGAAAGATGTAAACAGAATCGTTTCAATCAAATGCCAATTTTTCTTTTCTTTTTTTCAGTTTCAATGTCAGCATTATATTTGGAATTGATGTGTTCGTGACAAAATAAACTGGTTGTAGTGGTGTTGTGCCCAGAATGGAAAATGGAGGAAGACGTGACCAAAAGGGCGTTGGCAAAATTTTCCATGGCACAACACCAGCCCGATACCGACTATTCATGATAATAGATCACAATCTGAGGACCACCCTTCTGCGCCTAACGATGCTCGCAACCACGTACGGCATAGGAGCATAGAAGTCAAGTTTATTTACAGGTTTACGGATTGGATAACCAAAAAAATTTTCCAACATTTCTGGTTTCAGAAGGGAGATTGTAATTCTTCATAATAAGTTACGAGGAAATAATCATCAACCCCATATCAATGTTTTGAATTGGAACGATACATGTTAAATCCAGTTACTCGCATCAAATTAACTTTTTGCAACTCCAAAATGTATGCTTCAAAAGTCTCCAATGCTCATCAATGACCCTCACTCACTTCCCTTTGTCTCCACAGTCCATTACAACTTTTCCTTCAATTGGCCGCCCCACAAATACAGCCTGCACAACGGAGGCCGGACACATTCGTTATTGACTTTAAATCGTGACGGAGCTGTAGAAGGTTTAAACTTTTTACTTTTTCTTTTTCCTTAATTCTCGTGAACACATAATTATAATAATATTTAATATTTTCTATAACATTAACTCGCTTTTTGGTAGCATTCACAAATTTCAATTTATTATTTTTTATGATATTAGCAAATTGTTCTCTACAAATATGTCTATAAGATTTAAATGCTTATAGTTCAGCCTTCATTTTTTTTTTTAATATATGATAGTGACATATTTGAAATTTTTTACAATAGCACTATCTCTAAAAGAAAAAAAAAAAAAGTTAGTTAAAAATAGTTACATGGAATTAACCATTAAATATTTAAGGTATTTTTTTGAGAGGAAAATTAGAGGCCTACACATTCTTCTCACGCACAGAAAAATCAGCCACATTTAGCGGACATCCGTCCACAAAAAGGAATAAAATCGTAAAGATATTGATTTAAATAGAATATATGTCCAAGAAGAACTCTTAATGAAATAGTCAAACTAGCATCTTTTCATATTCCTAATACACCGCACCTTAAGATCCCTAATAGAAACAAATGCTAGAAGTTTGCATGTGTGGCAAGGCGCGTAGAATTTGAACAATTTGATCCATTTAATCTATGGTAGTAAAAATAAAAAAGCGCACTTAGATTTGACAAGAACAGTTTATTTTTTAAATAAATATTTACATAGGTATCCGTACTATTCTTCGAAAAGATGGCCATTTTGTTGGATTCCTAAGATGGGTTCACCCTCTGGAAGCACTACGAAAAAAGAAAATAAAAATGTTCTTGACAGTGATGAGTCTCTCTCTTCCTTTTGGTATTTTGATTAATTAAAGAAAGCAATTACCTAGAAGTTATAAAGTTCTCGCATGTGCTTAGATATTCTCGCCAAAAATGAACTTAAAACAAGTATGTATATATATATATACGTGTTCAAAATTTTTTGAACTCAAATACATTTAAAATAATTTTATATTAAATATAAAATATTTTATATTGTATAAATAATATTAAATAAATATAAAAAAATATATTAATATTTATTATTTTACTAAAATTTAAGTCCGACTAAAATTTTCTTTTCATTTATTGACACGAAACTAGGAAGTGCGGTTTTTTAAAGCGTACAAGAGAGAGAGAGAGAGAGCCGCGGGCTGGTTGGCTAGCTATGCGTTGCGGCAACCTCCTGGATTATTTTTCTTTGACCAACCGCCCTCGGGCCTCCCCAAGGATTTTGCAGGATGATGCTGCTGAGGTTAAGTCCACCCAGAGCTGCAGTGGCCTAGTTTTCTAGGTTCTATAATCCTCCATTTTTACCGATGAAAAGAAATTGACTGCGTAGCCTAAGTTATATATACACACATATATATATATATATATATATATATAGAACACTTGGAACTCCTAATAAATATTAGAATTTGGGCCTGATGACTCGAATTGGCACCCCAACGTTCGGCCTTAAAACCGCAACTAACCTATGAACCACAATCGTGGTCGGCCCCGTAAGTCCCCCACTCAATCAAAGTCCGATCAACCAAACAATTTCGGTATATTTAAGCCGAACATAAACACATGGAAATGTCCCATTAGGCCGAACGCTGTCCCTATCTTCCACTACGCCAAAGAAACCAAAGCCAATCGAACAAACAAAGGGCAAACCAACACCAATCAAACAAACAAAGGGCCCGTCGCCCCCTTTGTACGGGCCCCAACAACCACAATCATTTCTCGGAACACGATTGGTTCCTTGCAATATTTACCTTGTTGGAATGAAATCAAAATTCCGTTTGACTACGCGTTCACGCATTTGTCACTAATCGGCCATGAGTTGCATCTGGTCCAATTATTATTTTGCCAATGTTTTCAGCTCGATTAATTTGGTCACGTTCCCGCCCCCACCCCCGGGTAATTCTCTTAAGTGTTTGAAAAACCGAGAATTATTGGTATGGGTATTGGTGCGATTTACGTTGGTTTCATTCTCAAATTGTCTTTAATATATTACAAACCGAAATTGCGTTATATATATGATATTTATATTGCAATAATACTAAAATCTATATATTTTTTTAGTGATAATTAAATACTAAAATTTTTCTTTGATCAGAATCTAATTATGGGGTTATCTTGTCTAACACAAATAAATATTTGGTTAGCTCCATCTTCTCAAATTATAGGCCAAAATAGTCATTTAGGTTTTAATGGTTTTTTGAAGACTGGGACGAGAAGTAGAAGCCAGGTGGAAGTTGTGTGTTGGGATAACGGTAGTGCAATGGACATGATTGGACTTTGGACGCACCAATGATGCAGCAGTGCAGCCGACATGTGAAGTGGGTGTATCCCTTTTTTTCCTTGTTTTTTTTTTAGCCTTTCCAAGCAGCAGCTCAGCTACCATTGGAAAGATGGTGAATATTTGGCTGAACTTGTCTTATTGGTTTAGAAGTTTTTCGGAATCGTGTTCGGCCTGCTAGCAGAATGAACGGGCAGACTTTGCCGAAAACGTTCTGTCTTCGTCCCCAGCCAGCTCTAAGCAATGTCTGATTGTTGGGCTACAGCTAAAAACACAATTCAACTTATAGAATTTTGTGGCTAAATTGTGAAACTCATGTACCGCACATAAACAGAGTAGCGTGGATCATGCCACAGCGTCTCTGCCATTATTGCCTAAGTAAAGTCAATTCATGTTAACTATTTGTTCATGACATGACATTAATCATATAAATGTGCATCCGTACATTCATGACACTTGGAAAAATCAGGTGAACTAAATAGAAAGAAATGGGTATTTAATTTGTCAAATCAAACTGATTTCTTTTTGAATGAACTGGAACAGCGTGTCCAAGGAACAGTATGCCCTGCTAACCTGTGACCGTTAGGAGGCATCATTGGCCAGGCAAAGAATTGGAGCCTTGATTGACAAGTGGACAGCGAATATTTCTCGATGTTTCAGCTCCCGTCTCTACGTGGCAACGCCACTCTGCCACTAAGGTCGTCTGAGTGGGACAACTCCCCGCAAGGCGTGATGACCCCTCAAAGAATCATAATTGCATGGTTAGGCCCACCGGAGAGGAAGGAAGGATCAAAGGATCCTGACCCTTTAAAAGGCCGAACGCATGCCCCATTGAGCAACAATCGAGTAATTTGCTATTAGTCCTAGTGTCTGCTCTCTCTCTCTCTCTCTTTCTCTAGCGCTTGCGCGCGCCTACCAAAAAAATGACCCATGCCCACCTGGACAATAATCAAGCAATTTGCTATTAGTCCTTGCATCTGCTCTCTCTCCCTCTCTTTCTTTCGCGCCCAGCAAACAATGAGGCGTTTTGGTTGTTTTGGTAGAAAATTAGGGCACTTCCTCACTTTCCTATGCACAAAAGCAGTTTGGTTCTTGAAAACCTGTCGCACCTTTATCAACTCCTCCTTCCTATTCATGTTTTTCCAGGCAAGCCCATTCTGGATTCACCTTTCTTATTTTGTTACCTTGTCTATTGCCGGGTTTTTGGCTTTGAGAGAATCAAAGCCAGGGAAAGCCTCTCTGAGGCCAAAAGACCTGGATACCTTTTTTATGTCTGTGTCTGCAGCAACTGTTTCCAGCATGTCAACGGTGGATATGGAGGTCTTCTCCAACTCCCAGCTCATCATTATGACGATCTTGATGCTGCTGGGTGGAGAGGTCTTCAATTCCCTGCTTGGAGCTGGGATTCAAATGGCAAGGTTCAAATTCTGTAAACACCAAACTTTCAATAATATTAATAATAATAATAACAATGACAAAAGCACTTTCTTTGAAGACCACATCGAATTGGGTTTGGCCAGCCTTCCAAGGTTAGAGAACAAAAAACCCATTACAGTCGTCCTTGAATCCATCCCCACCAAAAACAATATCTCCTTGGGTGATGATAGTGTAAAAAATAGCTCTTTTAAGTGCCTTGGTTACGTGGTTTTGAATTACATTTTGCTAGTCCATGTAGTGGGTTGTAGTCTAGTTGCTTCGTACGTAAGCTTGACTCCAAGTGCTAAGGAAGTGCTCAACCAAAAGCACCTTCACGTGGAGACATTTTCTGCTTTCCTGACAGTCTCCACATTTGCCAACGGAGGATTCGTGCCCACAAACGAGAACATGATGGTGTTCAAGAAGAATTCAGGTCTACTACTCCTTCTCATCCCTCAAGTCCTCCTAGGAAACACATTATACGCTCCATTCCTACGATTTCTAATATGGGTATTGGAGAAAATCACAAAACGAGTGGAGTTCAGATACATTTTGACCAATCATGAAGAGTTGGGCAATGGCCATTTGCTCTCTAGCCGCCATTGTTGTCTTGTGATCGTTACAGTTTTGGGGTCCATATTGGTCCAGCTTACACTGTTTTGTGCAATGGAGTGGGATTCGGAGGCCATGGAAGGGTTAAACTCGTATCAGAAGCTGGTGGCTGCGCTCTTCCAAGTGGTCAATTCGAGGCATGCTGGCGAATCTGTGTTTGACCTCTCCATCATTTCTCCGGCGGTCCTGATCCTCTTCGTGGTTTTAATGTAAGCAATCTCTAATTCTATTCTCCGCTCTAATTATTTATTAACTTCCCATTTTACATTTCACATGCATTTATGCACATTGTGCTCGCATTACATGATTCACCGTCACCGATGCCGACGCCAATGTCATTTTCTTTTACCTTGAAGTAAGAGTTGAAGGGCTATATATCATTTACGCGGCCCGTCAGGTATCAGGTATCAGGTATCGTGAATAGATCCTTGTCATGATGTGACGTATTAGTACATCCCAGTTAAATATTTTAGGCAGACTCTGGAAAACATGGTATATTTTAAATTTTTTTTATTTTTATTTAATATAATTTACCGATAATTTTATATTATATAATATCAAATTATATTAAATAATAAATAATATCTATTTATTATAAAAATAAATTTTTATAATATGAAATTATAAATAAATTATATTTAAAAAATTAAATAAACATAATAAACATTACATTTTTAACACTTAAACTAATTAGAAATAACCTCAAGTGAGTTGTTGGAAAAAAACGACAGATGATATAGAAAGTAAGATTTTGGTTATAAGCAAAACAATTATATGTTAATAAATCTTAATCATTTTATTAATTATAAATTTAGACTCCGTTAAACCCACATCACACTCGAAGTGAGGCATAAACTCTCCTTTCCAAGCTACTTTTTTTTATTTTTTTTCTTGTTTTTGGCTTTTAACCTGACAAGTTCACGCTTACTTTGCCATACATATATGTGTGTGACATAGTTTTTATATGCTTAGCCTAGTCAACGTCAGGCACATATGATTCTAAATGATAAGGCAAGTGGTACATGGAATTGGCACCACATTAAAGGATGACACTCAACCAGAGTTAGATACTTAGTTATGTCCACGGCAACCAATTTATTATTATTATATAATGGGTTGGGGTGGCTATTAAGCCACGTAATCAAAATCTTAAAAAGAACGTCTGCTTTAGTTCGAATCCGTGTATATTGGGTCCACACGTTTTTGTACACTCGTTGTTCACACGCAGACCACTGACTAATAATCTTGGGAAAATTCTACCTTTGAATGTTGTATATTGTGTGTGAAGAATCCATTGGTCCTTTTTTTTTAAAAAAAAAAAAAAAAAGAAAAAGAAAAAAAGAAAAACCCTTTTTGGTTTTGCCCTTAGTAAATGAGATCAAACGCTGTCAAACAAAATAAAAGTCAAGTGAACTGTAATACCCATTAATTTGCAAAAACGAAATATAATAGCTAGAAGCCAAGACATTGAACGGACTTTTCTTTTCTTTTTTTTTATTTTTTTGAGAACAGCATGCAACTTTCCTTCAACGGATTAATTGATGTAATTTTGTTATTTTAAGCATAGCGAACCAATTTGTGCACGCATGGACGGTTTTGTTTGAGTGCGGGAAGATGAGGGAAGAAGAGAAACTTGCTTTGGATTTGGGCCGTTGCGTGTTCATTCCTCCCACGACTTGCCTTGCCTCTCTCACTTCAATTTGTTCTACCCAAACGTACCGTCAAATCTTGTGCATAATGTTTGGAAATTGGCGATTAATGACGTATCGTGGCGGTCTGATGTTTGGAACATGATTGCTCGATTATTGTCTGTTCTCTTTCAATCATGGTGTTGATGTGGGCCAGCATAATTGTTTTGCGTTTTGGGTTTGGACTGGGGAGGGGGTTGTGTATTGAATGCCGCGGGTCCCATCAACCCCATGTCATGTGCGGAGAATATCCGGTCGGTGGTTGCGCGTATCCACTCCACGTGTTTTGCCATAATGCCTCGTGTCATTTTAGGGTCATCGTGAGCAGCCTAGAGATGTGGATCTCGTTACATGGTTGGTCTCTGAATGTTGTCATTCCGTATCTAGTAACTGCTCGATATCTTTCATTTTTTTTTTTTCTTTTTCTTTTTCTTTTTTTTTTTTTTTTTTAAAATACGAGTGACTGTTAGAATATATTTCACGAGTTGACTTAGGTAGAAATTGAACTCGTCAAAGATTGTGTTCTGCTTCTTTAGTTATCCCATTAGATTGCATCCCCACAAACGTTTATTCCATTCATTGGTAGATTGTAAAAGAAGAGTTCTCGTTTTCGACTGATTGGGGTTCTTTTAATTTATACTTATTTTCCATATCATCGGCATAGATATGATTTTGTACAGATTGGTTTCCGACAAAAAAAAATTTATGCTGGCAAAAGGAAATTTCTAATTTCGACGAAAAGACAGGATAAAATAAATAAATAAATAAATAAAGCATCTCATCACGACTATAGATCCCCAAGACATTGGATTCTTGTTCTCCATGACTTTAGTATTTCTTGCTAATTGAGAATAAAATCTTCAAGGCTGAAAGGCCTGCTGTCCCTTCATCAAAAGCTTTTGCACTTGTTCGTTTGTCATAGTGATTTTTGTTCTTCTTCTACATGTTCTGTTAGAAGCAACGAATTTTTGTGTATTGATATGACTCAACGACATTCCAGTCTTCCCATTCAATAGCTTAAATTTTTTTTGTGTTAGAATCTTATGACTAGCTCTCTATAATTTTCCAGATTAATTCTTTAATCATTCAGAGTTCGAATGTGGATTATTCCACAGGTATCCCCCACCATACGCTTCAATTTTGCCGGTAGAACCCCATGAAGATGTTCCAAGAAAAAGCCAACGGAAGACATTTGGGGACTGCATATTATTCTCCAAGCTGTCTTATCTAGTCATCTTTATTATTCTCATCTGTATCACGGAGAGAGATAAGATGAAGAAAGATCCCCTCAACTTTAGTGCGTTCAACATTACATTGGAAGTGATAAGGTAAGGCCTTGCTTTTTTTTTTTTCCCTTTTTCCTGTGCTGATTGCTCCAATTAAGCATTAAATCATTCGGAAGAATCACTCAGGCAAAATCGATAATATGTGGTGTATATTAATTAAATATTAGAGTGGGCCTATTCATTAGCCATAAAGTTAGAGTTGAAATCAGGAAAAAGGCAAAAGGAAGGCAAATCTTCCTCTCCAGGAAGTGCCACACTCAAAGATAGATACAGGCTATAGAGCAACTTTTCCTATTTAATCTAGGTATAGACAGTATCTTTATACACTAATCTATTAGGGTCAACCAGACCCCGGTTGGATCAACTGACTTAAAAAAAAATAAAAAAGAAAAAAGAATTTAGGCCAAGGAGTTAGAGCATGAATTAAATTATAGTTCCAATTTTAACATATCATAAGTTGACAGAGGAATTAAACTGTAATCCCAATTTTAACAAATTTAAAATTGATTTACCAACAACGATAGAGGATTATGATCTAACATTTTCACCCCAGTGATTGAGATTGTGTTAAGGGACTGAAAAAAAAAAAAAAAACAGTAAAAGATACAATTCCCAAATGTAGCCTAAAAATATTTATCCAAAAAAGTTGTCATCCGACTCCCTTTAAAATTTAGTATTAAAATAGAATTCTATCCCTCAGGTGACAACGAACTCTATATTAAATGAAAACTGAATTTTTCAGTTCCATGAATTTTAGGTGTTTCAACAAACTTTGCCCTTTATATCATCACAATGAGTATTAACGGGGATTTTTGTCATGCATCTTCACCTGCAGTGCATATGGGAATGTTGGTTTCAGCACTGGCTACTCTTGTAAAAGACAGCTTGACCCGGACGGTTCCTGCAAGGATGCATATTATGGGTTCGTAGGGAGGTGGAGTAACACGGGAAAGTTGATTCTTATTATTGTCATGTTCTATGGAAGGCTGAGGAAATTCGGCAAGGAAAGGTGGTAAAGCCTGGAAACTATGTAAAATAAATAGGCCTGGTTTCACCGCTTATGTTTTGGTGTTGAATGATTAGCTAAGTCCCAGCTTTGGTCCCTGAGTGTGCCATATCCCTGAAAAGAAAATAAAAAGGAGACAGAGAAGTGTATAAAAGGGGACATTTAGCTGTGTCACATGGAATTTACCAGCCTACCACTCTGATCCAACATGTTATCTAATAGTCATAATAATCCAAAATCAGACTCCGATCCAAAGAAGGGTTTGGTTCAGTGAGTCATTGGTCCTATTCTTGATCCCACAAGTCAAATGAACGGTTCAATTATTCTTTACAAAAATAATTAATATTTTTATATAGTATAAAAATAAATATAATATTGTTAAAAATAAAATTTAAGTATATAAATAAGTATTTTTATAAAATAAAATAATTATGTACATTTAAAAAACCAAAATAATTTTTTTAACAAAAATCCGTTGAGTTGAGATAGTCAAACCGTTAGATAAATTAAATTAATTTTTTTTAAAAAATTTTAATCTTATTCAATTTTTCTAATAAATCAAATTGGACTTATTATCATATTATTAATTTTTTTAATTCCACTATCAGTTCAATTTGATTTTTAAAACTACAAGCTAACTATTGGCTGGACGCTAAATGGGATCCATTTATTCCTTGATAATTGGGGTCACATGAGAACATCTAATTAAATTCCACAAAGTTTTCTACAATGTCATTATCATAGAATTATTATTTATTTGCTAATGATGTGACGTGTCTTTTGTTTTAATTCACTCTAATTGAGATTTGAATTCAAAATCTTTAAATCCTGACTCTTGCTCCTCAAATCTTCTTTAAAGGATTGATATGGTCACCATTCAAATGGTAGCTACCGTAGATTTTATATACCCCCCCTACATTTCTGTTTTGGGTACCACCTCCTGTACTTTCACGTTAGTCAACAGTCAATTTTATAATATTCAGAGGACCATTAATTTACTTACATCTCAGAGAGTTGCATCTTGGAGCCATATTCATATTCACTTATCCGGCGTTGATGAGCATTGCCACCGCCATCAAGTTTTTGTTTCCTTGCAATCATCCTCTTTTACTCTATTTGAGTTTGGTGTATCATTCGCCATTGTCAAACATCCTGCAGATTTGTTCTTAACAATTAAGCACAGCGAGCATGTATCCATCAAAATAATACAAATAAATGGACTGAACTTGTAAAATGTTCTGGGGCTACTGTAATGTCAGATCCAAATTGAGTACAACATACATGTTTGGGATTCAAGTACTTGGATGTGAGCGTGACTGGGGGTCCATTACTTGACTTGAGGAACGTAAAATTGCACAAAACACATTAATTTTGAGGACGCCAATCAAATGTAAAAAGAGGCTTGTTATTTCGCTTTGGCGAAATTGCATGTGACGTGTGTGTGTGTGTGTGTGTGTGTGTGCGTGCGTATACATAGTCCATCTGATAACTGGGGGTGAATATGAGCAATGAGCATATATCTCAGGCACGCAGTTACTGTAGCAACGTACAAGATATAATGTCTTGCACTGCAAAATTTTTTGAGCTAACACTCAATGACAGGCCCCGGAACAAGAAGGGTTTCCCAGAATTGACGAGGCCTCAGGATTCTCGAAGTGAAATGAAACAACTTGCTTGGTAAGCCACCTGTCTGTCTGCTCGTTGGCCTTGCCAGGGATCAAGGATGTGAAATCAAACCTGAAAAACCATCATGATCAAATTCATCTAGTAATAGCAACCACTTCCCTGCTACAACCTTACAATCATGTAAGTATCAACTTCCACAGGTCTTCTGCCTGAATTCATGACCTTGTAAATTTTCTTCATATGGAGGACATGTAAGTCTGCAATCAAAACAGCTAGAGAAAAACCATTATAATCAACACAAACCTTGGATATAAATTTCACGGTTCTCTATATTGGGCAATTCTAACATGTGTAGCTATAAATTCCTGTGCCTTGGAAAGAATCACCTTAATGCAACACACACAAGTGTCTGGAATTGTTTTGGATGATACCGTGCATTAATCTCCCTTTCTCATGCAACCTTGTCACACGGCTTTCTAGCATCCATCAGCTTGTCATGCACCAGTAAGCTCTCTGCATATGGTGTTCCTCCTTCATGGATTTCATGAAGTTTCTCCTCAACCCTCACAATCCACCTATCAATAAGCCTGATTTGGAAGCAGGACTGTTTACTATGGAATATAATTCCCAGCAACCATGATTTTATTTTCAAAAATCCATAAATAATTTCTTAGGAAAATGATTTTATCAATTTCTTTCATAAATTTTACTCTTTCCTCATCTTTCAGATGTTAATGTGTTATCGACTCAATTATCCAGCTTGTCTTTATTTTTCCATGGTTTAATAATAGTTCAACTAGTAGCAGTTTCGAATTTATGTTTATCTTACCAACATACATCAAATAGACGAAAATTAAGCAAATCAATCAATAAGTATGCATGTAAACATCAAGTGGTCCGGATAAGAAGCATAGATAGGGAACATATGTGTGGCAATAACAGTTCTTCTACCACAAAAGTACATTCGCAATGTCCAAATTAATGCACATGTATTAGTAACAAAAGTCTAATGCTTCTCGTTTCATTGAACAACGATTGTAGAGTATGAATGCAAGTTTTAGACTATCGGCAAAGCAAATGAAAATGAAGATGGATTTTACCTGCACTGATCATGATTTATGACTATTTTCCTGGAGTTCCCAGTAAGACGTCCCTCTTTCAAGCAAGCTTTAGGTTCAGTTATCCATTCTGAAAGTCCAAAATAGCCAACCAAAAAAATACTATATTCAACCAAAAGAATCAGCCTTAGACAGATATTGAAAGTGCAGTATAGACAACAAATAGCTCGCTGCAGCTACCTCTATTCACGATAATGGGGTCAGAGAGATATCCACAAAGAAGGCATCTAGACATCGGTTCCCTGATCTCCGGTATTCTGGAACTGTACCCAGAATAATCTTCCTTCAAAGACACCATCTTCTCCACATCGAACCAAAGGAATATGCTATTTGTCATAATCAAGCAAATAAAAGATCAGAAACCAAAAAGTAAAAAATAAAAAAATGACAACGCCTAATTGAAAACCAAGAAAAGGAAAAATCCAACCCACCAGAGGGGGTGAGATTTTTCCTGCTTCTCTAACAAAACTTTGACCAAACTCACATTATCCCATTGGAGAAAATCGGAAATGGCCAAAACGTGAAAGTGGGTAACTAACAATCTTGGCATACAAATCATAATCATAATCAAACACATTACAAGCATCAACATTCAAGCGACTTTTCTTCAACTTGAAGCACCTTATGTCTTGCTTTCATGCCGTTCCTCCCTTATCTAGAATGCTTCAAAAACTGAAATTAAAAAGTAATAAAAAAAATCAACTGACGATCAATAGAGTAACACAAGGACAAATAGAAACCATAACTCCAAAATTCAAGGAGGTGCTCTGTATCTTCAAGGTCCAGAATCTCCTTCCGCCGGTCAAAGTTCACTCATGCTCTTCAAGAACCAGTGCGTCCTTCTCGTTTTCGCCACCAAGACTGGGTTAAGGTTAGAGTTGTCATAAAGAACAGAATCAAATGAAAACAAGAATGCAAACACTTGAGGACAAAAAAAGAATCAAAGAATTACCACTACAGAAAATGCAACAACGCCATCAGCAGAATTCAAGAATCGCAAGATTATAATAGATATAAAGAGCGCCAAATCTTGATTAAAAAAAAATAATTAAAGAAGCACTCTGGCGCTTGAGCCGGCGAAGAATACAGAAGATAGTGGAGGCCACGGAGAGAGAGAGAAAGGGAAAGAAGGAGGCTTGAGAGAGAGATGGCTAGATGAGGAGAATTGAAAGGAAGTGCAATTGGAGAAAAGGCCATTCATATTTACAGCCGTTATAAATTTCTCTGATAATTAACGACATTCCACGTTGCGACGGGGTCCTGCCTAAGCAGCTTTCTGATTGGTTCAAAAGATATGACCGTTATAATCAACTGAAGTCCCCTCTATTTTCATTTTTTTTTTTCGGTAAAAGTGAGCCGTTGGGCCTTTGACCGAATCGAAGACTCAAATCAATGTTTCGGTTTGGGCCCTTTTGTTAGTTGAAATTCCAACTTGAAGAATAGACCATGAAAGCCACCTTTTGGATCCAATCAATATGAAGATATAAGAAAAAAAGTTTGTGAGATACTGAAAAAGAAAAAAAAGTAAAATTAGGTATAAATTTATTATAATCGTTATTTATGATTAATTATTATATAAAATAAAATATATTAATTATAAATAATAATTATAATAAATTTGTGTTTTCATCTATTTTTTATATTTTTGTAATGAAATTGATTTTCTTTTTTTTTTTTTTTGGTATCAAAAGAAAACAAGTCTTAATACTCATAACGTGGGTAATCCAACGATTAGGGGCCCATAACAATCAGACATTCACAGGAAAAAAAACAAAAAAAAAGAGTTAATGTCTCGGTCCACTTTTGCAAGAAGTGACCAACCCATGGAAAGAAATTGAAAAAGTAGAGTCCAATGACTCTCTTTTTCGAGTTGTCTCCTTTTTAAACACTAGCCCAAAAGTTCTATAAGTTCGCCACTGGAATTAGAGCAGCTCCGCCAGTCAGCCATAGCCTACGGGCAAAAACCCTACTAAGAGTGAAGTGCCCGTTGTATCGCAGCAACCCTGCACTGCAACCAGCAGAATACGTGCTAAGGCCATACCCACCCATCTACTTCCCTTCCCTCGCATTTCGTTGTACTCAGCATAGAAGTGGTAAACCCCATTAAAGTTTCTACCTTTGTATAGTTCTCGTTGATGTTTCCATGTTGTGCAAGAGTTGCTGTTAAGAAAACGAAGTGGGTCATCTTGGAAGTTGATCTTGATGATCTTTCTTATTATTATTATTATTGTTATTGTTATTTTCTTGCAGGTCTGATAGCGAAAGATGCTTGTTTTATTTGAGACGCCTGCGGGCTTTGCCCTTTTTAAAGTATTGGATGAAGGGAAGCTCTCGAAAGTTGAGGTAATGATAAGAATAATTTTTTGTTATTCCCTGTTTGTTGGAAATACTTGTTTCAAATGAAGAGAAACGCTTGGTTTCAACTGTAAAGCATTTGCTTGGGCTCTGCCTGTTGTGTGAGTCTGTGTTTGGTGTCTTTGATACTTTGTTAGTTTTCTTGCGTTTTGCGCATCCAATGGTGTCGGGTTTGAGTTTACAGAATTAAGTTCTCTCGTGTTGCAAGTTCAAGTCAGTTTGAGGGGAAAAAATGCAGATAAAGAAAATTTTCTTTTTTTAAAAAAGAAAAATTGTATCAGTTTCTTTTATGTCCAAGTCTATGCGAAGATTGAAGATTTGATTTCATGTTGCAGGACTTATCTAAGGAGTTTTCCAGTGCAGACTCGGCAAGAAAGGTCTCTCCCTCTCTCTCTCTCTCTCTCTCTCTCTCAAACACACACACACACACTCACTCTCTTCTAACATTTTTGTTTGCTCTTTTGAACTCAAACACACACACACACACTCACTCTCTTCTAACATTTTTGTTTGCTCTTTTGAAGGATTAAGCCATATAATTTCTTTTTGTATCAATTTGGGTGTGTAATGCTTGGGACTATCTATCATGCATGCTACTAGTTTTAAGAATTAAAACGGTATTGCAGGTGGTGAAGCTGAAAGCTTTTTCCAAGTTTGAGAATACATCAGAAGCTTTGGAAGCAGTAACCAAATTAATTGATAGCTCACCCAGCAAAGGTCTACGTAAATTCTTGCGAGCTCACTGTGAGGGCGAAAGTTTGGCTGTTGCTGATTCAAAGCTTGGAAATGCAATTAAGGATAAATTGGTATGCTAGTGTTCTTATGTCTTTGGTTTTATTCTGCTCATTCTGAAGTGGCTTCTAGTTTCATTTGATTGAGGTTGGAGGCATTCTGTCTTGCAGAAAATAGAATGTGTTCATAACCATGCTGTTATGGAGTTGATGAGAGGTTTGAGAAGTCAGTTAACTGAGCTCATATCTGGCCTAGCTACACAAGATTTGGCTCCAATGAGCTTGGGTTTATCTCATAGCCTGTCTAGATACAAATTGAAGTTCAGTCCTGACAAGGTACCTGTGCTTAAACTGATGCCATCTCCTGTGATTGCTCAACTTGAACTTGCCTTTACCCTGTAGCCTGTGTAGTACTACTTCATGCCCAATTTCTTTCATATCTGTTCAATTTTGCAGTGCTTTTTAATGTAATTGTTTTGGGTTGTGGATGTTGTGAAAAGAACTTGTCATGTCAATCGTGTCTGTTAGTATAAGGTACAAGAGGTCTTGCATGACATGATGTGGGATTCGTTCTTCTTTGTTGTAGGTTGACACAATGATCATTCAGGCAATTGGTTTGCTTGATGATCTTGACAAAGAGCTCAATACATATGCAATGCGGGTGAGAGAATGGTATGGTTGGCATTTTCCTGAGCTTGCTAAGATTGTACAAGACAACATTCTTTATGCCAAGGCAGTGAAACTGATGGGTAGCCGTGATAATGCTGCCAAGCTTGACTTTTCTGAGGTAGACTTCGGATTTCACTTTGGTTGTTAGGTGATACCTGCTGTGTTTGGATGTGGGCTTTATGGAGCAAACTCCATCCTGTTTTCTTGACATATTTAGTTGACTATATCATGCCCTTTGATGTAAGTGGTATGTGTCACTGGAACTAACAGAGGCATGGCAATTATACATCAAAGTGTTTCTTTGTATATTATTTTCTTGTTTTTATCTGTGCAAGAGAGGAGTCTCCTATTCAATTTTGCACCTCCTCCCTTTTCTCGCCTTATTATTTTACAGATACTCCCAGAAGAGGTTGAGACTGAATTGAAGGAGGCATCTGTGATATCCATGGGAACAGAAGTTAGTGATGTCGATTTAGCTAACATTAAAGAACTCTGTGATCAAGTTTTGTCTCTTTCTGAGTACAGAGCTCAACTGTATGATTACTTGAAAAGTCGAATGAACACTGTTGCGCCAAATTTGACCGTTCTTGTTGGAGAGCTGGTTGGAGCTCGCCTCATTGCACATGGGGGTAGCCTTCTGAATCTTGCAAAGCAGCCTGGGAGCACAGTTCAGATTCTTGGTGCAGAAAAAGCTCTCTTCAGAGCTCTAAAGACAAAGCATGCCACACCAAAATATGGGCTACTTTACCATGCATCATTGGTTGGTCAAGCAGGCCCCAAGATGAAAGGAAAAATTTCTCGGTCTCTTGCTGCAAAAGCTGCATTGGCAATTCGATGCGATGCTCTTGGAGATGGCCAAGATAACTCCATGGGACTTGAGAATAGGTTGAAGGTACTGTGCCCATTGTTTAGCCCTCCTTTCCAACTACCAACTTGTCTTTTGCAACCCCTGAAAGGGAATCATCACCTTACACTATTTTTGTAGCTTGAGACTCGCTTGAGAAATCTTGAAGGGAGAGAGTTGGGTCGATCAGCGGGATCAGCTAAAGGCAAACCTAAAATAGAAGCCTACGACAGAGACAAAAAGAAGGGAGCTGGGGCATTGATAACTGCTGCAAAGGTATGTGTTTCATTTCCCAAATATTTTCCCTTTTTGGCTTCTTTGTTGTGAATGAATATTGACTCCTTGTGTACAGACTTATAATCCTTCTGCTGATTCAATTATTGGGCAAATGGCAATCTCCAATGCTGGAAATGAGGAAGAAACAATACAAAAGAAGAAGGCTGAGCTAGAAACTTACAAGACTCAAAACTCAGCCGAAGAGGTGGCAGTTGTTGTAGCTGAAAAGACAAAGGAAAAGAAGAAGAAGAAGAAGAAAAGCGATGTGGAGGAGTCAGCTGTGATGAACAATGACAATGACCCTTCTCAACCAGAAGGTGAAGAATCGAAAAAGAAGGAAAAGAAGAAGAAAAAGAAAGAGGAGGCCAGCAGTGAGCAGAACAACACCACCAACACCAACAATGAAGCAGGAGAAAGAAAGAAAAAGAAGCGGAAGCATGCTGAACAAGATGAAAATGAAACTGAAATGCCAAGCAAGAAAAAAGAAAAGAAAAAGAAGAAGAAAAATGAAGACTAGGAAAATTCTGCTCCAACATGGGTTATAACACCACCCCGAGAATTTTGAGCAATTTAGTACAATTCGTTTGATCCCTGTGTAAAGGCTCCAGTTTTTAATTTGATTTATATCATTAGGGGTTTCTTGAATCGTGTTTCTAACTTCTCACAAACGCTTCTTTTTGGTTTATTTTCCGACTTTTTCCATTCAAAATATGGATCTTGATTCTTTGCATCTGCTGAGTTGCTGCTTGGGAAAAACAGGATCAAGAATCAAAGCCGAGATATCTCCTTCAACCGGAAAGTCATTCGATCGAGATCTTGGAGAAAATAGTGACGCGTCGGGTGGATTGTTGAGCCAAATGGACGCGCAACCCATAGAAACTTAATGTGGACAATTAGCCCAAACCCCTGAAGGCCTCCTGAGCCCAATTTTCTGTGCACTTTCATCCTTCATTGTTTATTAATGATTATAATTTTTAACAGATAACTCCTCTCTGATTTTATTTTATTTCATTTTTTTCTTGTCCATTATAAAGCTCAAGAAGTCCAGAATAGAACAGTAATTATCCACATATAAAACGAATTTATTTCTCTTATTCGGCATATAGGAGAATTGGGATTTTAATAGAAAGCCAAAATTTAAGACATACAACATGGGAAGGACAGGTGCCCTTACGATGACTATTGAGTATCATCACTTTGGCAGCACAAACTCGTTCCACGGCTACTTCAAACATTCACCATTCAGCCAACAATGCATGAAACCAATTGGAGTTTCTTTGAGCACAACAGATTCTTTACAATCTAATGTCTCAGGTACGGGTGCTGAATCAATGACACACCCTCGGATATTGGCTATGGTAACTTGATTAGCCGCTACAGCAGTCTAGGACACAATTGAAGATTCCCAGAAACTTGGACAATTATCCCTTCAAGCACCCAGCCGGGTTTTGATAACTTTCACATTTGGTACATAGATATAGTGTACATTGAATATTCAACAACTCCACTCGATTTGGAATCTGCGAACAACGATCTGTATATCACAAATGATACGCCAAGGATTATCGGGTAAAACGAAAAAAAAGGGTTTGAAATATCATATCACCGGCCCAAACATGCTACACGCTCTGCAGTTTTCTTGATATTTCTTTAGCTTTTGAATCTTCCTTTTCCTGCAGTTAGTGAAAGTATGATCTCAAACAATGAAAGATATAAGCCCATTATCATCAAAATGACAAAGTGAAAGCATCAAGAACATAAAAGCACAAACAACCACCAGAAAAAAAAAAAAAATCTAGAAACCATGCTCCCATGAGAATCCATAGAATATTTGATTTGTGGTAATTCTAAAAGTCCTACACAATGTGTTGTTGTAATTCGAAAATTCAAAACATTTATACTAAAAAGCCAGGCCAATTTTTGCCCAAAGAGAACCCCGGGCCAATTTATCCAATTAAATTGGTTGACAATTAATGGATTGATTGAGATCAATAATTGATTAACTATTTCTTCCTACCCTCTTTGTATAGCTGTCATGGAGCAAAGAATGACCTGGTTCAAAAGGATTAGAAGGATGCCACTGTACTACATCTGGGCTCAGAACCAGGCTCCAGATGTAGCTTCCTCCTCTTCTAGGACCAACCATATCTACAGGTATATGTTTTCTTTCAGTAAATTTACATTATGATTAATGATGCATCAGTAGCTTTAATCAGATGTGACACCAGTTTGAATTTAACATTAAGAAAAATTAAAATTATATGGAATTCAGTGCTAATTTCAAATACCAGTTTATAGTAGGGCTGTATCCATGGACAATCTCAGCGGTGTGACCCCTGGAACTAAGAGCCCCAGTCATTCTATCGTTAGACCTTGTGGCTAGTGCCAGCAATGCTAAACTTTATATATCATAACAACAACAACCCAATCTTCCCTCAAACAAAACCATTTCATTACTATATTATTAGCCCAAAGAAATGTTTTCCTCTATCAAGCCATGCAAAAAGAAGCCACACAAACAAACAACAATATGAACTCTCAACATGGCATAAGTGATCAGAGGCACTTGAGTCCGGTGACAATGCAGGTGAAAAACTTGCCACCTTGGTCATCTGATTTACAAATTTAGTCTTAAACAGAAGTACATTATAGGCCTCAACTTAACTTTTCAGTTCATTCAAGAGAGATTAACTGAGTGTTGATGCTATGCCGTTTCTTGGGACAAGTATGGTTGGAACTAACTGAGAATTATCTAATAAAGTTCGAGAAAACAGTAAAGCGATGATGAACAACAATGCAGTGCAACAGAAGCAATAAAGCTTACCAATCCTTTGCTCTCATAATAGTCATCCAGTGCCCACTGATACTTAGACTGATCCAACCCGAACCAGCGTGCCAAATGGTCATCCAATCTTGAATGCACTGCAACGAAACCCAAAGAAAAAACACCCTCTCAAAAATTCAGCAAGTAGCCAGCAATCCAAAACCACCGAAATATAACATTTTCATGTCCAAAATTCAAGACCTTTTTTTTTTTTTTTTGCGTAAAAATTCAAGCTCAATTGCACTACTCTTGTAACCTTAAAATTTGCAGACAGCAGCACAAAGAATTGAAAAAAAAAATAATAAAAAGAATAAAGAAAATCACTTTGTCCCATTTGACGAAAAAGCCCAACACAAGAGAAGCATCAAGTAAGTAACAGATACTCACCATTTTGAACTTTAGTGACAGCATTTCTGAAGAATCCAGTAACAGACCCATCCGAGACAGGCCGAGCATAGGCAGACTTATCAATCTGCTGAGGAGGAGCCAGCACCGGAGGCGGAGAAACCGCCTTCTTAGGTGGATCGAAGACCGGTGGTCCCTCGGGCTTAGGGGTGGAAGGAGGGGTCATGAAGACCGTGTAGGGCCCCATTTTGGCGATGGTGGGTATGGGAATAGAAGGGTCCTTGTTGATTGACATCGTCACTCCAACACACAGAAAACAAACACAAAACAAAAACAAAAAAAAATGAGAGGAAAGTGAGGGAAAATGGAAGGGAAAGTAAGGGATTTATGTTGGTGGGTTCGCTTGCAAGTAAAGGGTGAAAGGAATAAAGAGAGTTTGAGAGTGAGAAAAGTGTAGAGACTGCGAATCTGAATGCTTTGGTTGGTGTGCTCTTTGTTAAGTAAACTGAACAGTCTCCCTCCAAACACATCCCTTTTGATGGCCCACATCATTCGGTGCTTACTTATTATTTTTGTTTACATATTTTTTTAAATATATTATATACCTAATTATATATATATATATATATATATATATATATATATATATAATTATTATTATTATATTTTATTTAGACTTTAAACGTTTTCTTTTTTTAATCTTTACATTATAATTTAAAAAATAATTAAAAATTTAAATTTATATATTAGATAAATATTTTTTTATTCATTAAAAAACTTATTAGAGCTTAAAACACACAATTGAGTAATTTTTTTTTATTTAAATAAATTTAACAATTATTCTTTCAAAAAGTCCAGATTGTTTCGTTAAAAGAGAAAGCAACCAACTAGCGACGCCCGTGGGAAGTCAGGAATGACCATGTGGATTGCCGGGCTCCATGGGGAAGAAAGCAAGTTTTCTCATATTAAAAGAAAAAAACAACAACAAAATGACTGAGGCTGGCCGACTTGTCCGTGAACAGGGCCAATTTCGTTTTACGGACGAGTCGTCTGTCCCTTCCCTCAAGCACTGGCTATGTGGTCGTCAATGATCGAGAAGTTGAAGTCAAAAACTGGGATTGACTTGGAAACGTTGCTCACTCAAGTTTTGCGGTGCAATCAATTTTTCATAGCTACAGGTCCCACACTCAACTCCATTTGGCATTTGTCACTGTCGAGGATTTGACCTTCTAGTTCGAGTAATTCAATTGAGAATTAGCAAAAGGCAACTTTCTTTTGCAGACTTCACGTCAATAAATAATCTTCAAAGCAAAATGCAACACTTTTAAGAAGAAAAATGGAACCAATACCGGAACCTGCCACTTCTGGAGAAAAACTTGCATGCGCCGTGTAGAAATAGATTCTGTAGCCTAGAACTTCGATCGAGGAACCAATCAACCAAACATAAAAAGAAAGCAACAACTGGAGAAAAACCTTCAAAATCCAAAAGACATATGCAATCTTCTGATTTCATATACCAACTCAGGCAATAAGTTAAACCTTTTATAAACATGCACCTTTTTTTCAACTTCTGCTAGAATTACAGGCAACTTAAAACGAAGCATGAGCATGAAAGAAACGGAGCATACATGTAAGACTGTCTACCAAGCTATCATATAACTACAAACCTAACAAGGAAGAATTGTCAGCCATGTGTGGCGAAAGGTGGTCTCACACAAACCACACGGAAAAACGTATAAAGAGTTTCAAGTCACCTTATGAATAGTCCATCCCATGCCAGAACTACCTTGTACAAGAAAATGCATTAATGTACAATCTCCTAGTAAAAAAGTCACTGTTGCAATGTTTTGCAGGAGTTACTTGGTGGTGACCAATAGCTCCATCTTAATTTCCAGGACAGGTTTTTCTGGCTTATGATAAGCTCTTTGCTGAGATAGGGTGGTCTACGGCTCCAGAATCATATGACTGAACTTGCCAAGGACAATTCATGGAGCTCGCTTAGCATCCACTCCTCCCCGGTTTGACCCCCAAGGACTATAGCCCTTGTCCCTCCAACAACACAGGTGCTGTGTCCCCAAGCAACTCTTGGGGGTCGGCCGGGTACATTTAGAATCCTCCATGTAGGCTTCTCATCAGTTGGGTCTAGAAGATAGAGCCGTGATGCAGAGTGAAGACCAGCTACAGAGCCACCAAAGATGAGAATTCTACCACCTGGGAGGTTGACAGCAACATGATCAAGTCTAGGAGGAGGAGCCATGCCTCCAGGATTTCCAGTACCAAGCATTCCACTCCCAGTCACACATCTCCAACAAGGTTCTTCCTCACTCAGGTCCAGGGTGAACACATCACTAGAACGGAACCGAAGGGGACCACTCTTAGCTAGACCCCCAAACATCAGTATTTTTCTGCCACCATAAACTGAGAGAGTGTGACCCAGCCGAGAAGGCGGAGTCCAAGCTACTGGTATTTCTCTCCAGACAGGTTTCTCCATTGATAGATCAAGCAGAAATGTGTCACTAAGAAGTACTCCAGAATCTGCACACCCACCAGAGACTATCAACTTGGTGCCGTCAAGGGTGCAAGAGCTGTGCCATGATCGGGGAAGTGGAGGAGCTATTCCAGAAATCTCACGCCAAGTTGGAGGCTTGGCATCCAAATCCAAAACAAAGACATCGTTCAGCAGCCCCTGCCTTCCACAACCTCCAAAGACCACTAAACGGGACCCATTAACACAAGAAAGCGTATGACCCCAACGTCCAGGAGGAGGTGAGCTCACTTGGACATGTTGCCACTCTGGGTTACTCGAGTTGAGATCCAATACAAAGGTGTCATTCATCGGTTGCATATTAACACCTTCCCCGCCAAAGAGGACAACCCTATTGCCCACTGCACAAGCACTGAAGTTGCACCTTGAGGGCTCAACAGCACCTCCAACAGTAAGCTTTCTCCATGCTGCTGCTTCAAGAGTTGTTAACTCCCTTGCAAGCCGTCCCCACCCAAGTCTTTTTGCACCTGGTACAGTCTCTAAAACACGAGTTGTCTCACTTCCCCATGCATTCTGACAAACTATTCTCCAAAGGTCCTCATTTTTTGTCAGCTCATAAAGCCGTCTGCAGACAGAACCAATTGATGCAATATCTCTTGGAGTCAATCGTGAAAGAATTTTGAGGGATAGAACCTCATCACTCAATTGCAGGATCCCACAAAGCCCACGACACACATTGCGGTCCCCAACTGGTATGGGATGGTAGGTGGAAAAGGCAGAGTGAAACCGATCAACAGATTTTGCGTACTCCTTGACCGAAGGGCCAGATACTGGGCCTAGATCAATATTTACTTCGGTGAAAAATTGGATTCCAATTACATGAGTGATCATATCATCATTTCCATAAATAGGAGTGAGCCGCAACCTGTTCATCAATGGTGATCCATCTTTTCGGAAGTTCAACAACTCTCCTTGGTATTCAATGCCCTCTTCAAGGCATCTCCTTATTTCTGAAACTACTGTGGAGTCTACCAATGGATGCCTTCTTTTTGCAAAAGGTCCCCTACATTGCAAGAAACGGCTGAAGAGGAACAAAAAAGACAAAGACCACTATCAGAACCACCAACCAATAGCCAATAATCTGTAGTCAGGGCATACACAAATTATAACCTCTGAGGTCTTGCAAAATTCAGTAAACAAATCAAAGCTGATGCATTTCCACATATTGTACTCTTAAAGAGGAAAAAAATAAAATAAAATGCAGTGAAGTAATATACATCATCAAGCTACAGCCAATGACTTGAAGAAACTTCAATGTCCTACTTGTCCATAACTATCATATACTTTGCAACACATGAATGAAAAGTTAAAAACTACAATGTAAATGCTAAAGCCAAAAAGCAACTGTTGAAGTACATCTAATATCAGCTTTTAAATTGTTTCACTACCTGCATTCAACCAAAAAGTTATGGTTAAGAATTAAGCAGTTTTATAAAGAAAGAATTGTTAAAGACCCAAAAATAAAAAACTAAATTCCTGAAAAATTGATGATGTTGTCAAAAAGAATTTCAAGTAAATCAAACCTCGCACTCCATCAAAAATTCCCAAATTACCAATAGAAAGCAGGTCATGTATCGCATTTTCATGGGATACAGACTACACCTACATGCCTATAACATTCAGTAGCAAATACCGAAGGTTAATTCTCGATTTGCTCTTCAAACACAAAACACAGATTCTGAAAAATGCCAACTTCTTTCCCTAGCAAGTTCAAGTGATTCCCTTTCATTACCTGCCCAAACACTAGAAATTCTAAAGATTTTACCTACCAAACACAAAACCCTAATTCTAATAATAGCCGGCTTCTTTCTGGACAAGTTCAAGAAATTCTCTCTCATTACATGCTCAAAAACTAGAAATTCAAATTTCTCATTTCTCGTACAAACAACAAAACCCTCCAATTTCCAATAAACAATAGCCGGCTTCTTTCTGGACAAGTTCAAGAAATTCTCTCTCATTACATGCTCAAACACTAGAAATTCAAATTTCTCATTTCTCGTACAAACAACAAAACCCTCCAATTTCTAATAAACAATAAACAGAAGAGAAAAAAAATTTAAATACTGACCAATTGTGCCCAAGCACTTCCTCGGCACGATAACCGGTAACCATCTCGAAAACGGTGTTAACATAAATGATAGGATGGTCGGGCTCCAGGGCATCAGTAACGACAAACCCACACGGCGCCGTTTGGAGCAAGTCCTCGACGGGGAAAGGGAAGGGGCCGTCAGGGCCTCCGCCACCGCCCAAGGCGTCACTGAGAGTGAACTCCTCTTCCTCCTCCTCCTCCTCCTCGCCGCTCAGATCCGAATTGCTATCCCACTCCATCTACCCGGTAGAAAAAACTAACCTAGCCCATTAACTCAGCAATTACAAAATGGAAACGAGAAATTAAAGTTCTTGAAGATCGAAATCGCACAAGAAACCCAGACCAAAACTGTTTTCGATTCTCCGTTTATTTTTGTTTTTTCTTTTTTTTTTTTCAGTTTAAAGAAAGCCAAAGCTAGGCGGTGGAGAAAGGAAGCAAATGAGTGGTGGGCAATTTATTTTCCCTTCTCAAAACAGAAAATGAAAATTGGAGACAGTTTGGAATTGCAGCTGTTGGTCGTCAGGTTTTTTTTTTTTATTTTATTTTATTTCTTATTTTTCTCGCATAAACCTAATCAATTTAGGTTTTTCCACACGCTACACCTTCCTTTTTTTTCTTTTGTACGCGACACATTAAAAGTAATTTTTTTTATATATATATATTTTATACTCTTATTAATAATTAATATCCAAAATTTTTAAGCTCACAGTTTTATAACCTTTTTTTTTTCGTTTACTCTCAACTTTCAGTTTTTATTGGGTTAATTAGGTTTGCGTATTCATTTTTTTCATTTTTTTTTTTTTTGGTTGCGTTTTTCCAATTTTGGAAAATTGGGTTTTACTCCTAAAATCCGATGAACTGGGTAGAAGTCTCCGCTAGGAGTGTGGGTATCGTCCCTTGATACAGGCCAACATTTCTACAGACTACGAGAGTGTCACAAACTATGAAAGACTCCTTTTTTGTACACACACGAAGTGGTCCTAAAAATTGTTGGCTAAATCTTCGTCCGTTGAGTTAGGTGGCAGTGAATTTCAGATGGAAATCGACAAAAACTCATTTCAGGCGACGACGACGACGACGACAATAATAATGATAACAACCAAAGGATTTATATACAAATAATATAAATAAATAAATCAAAACCACGTTAGGATTTGGAGCAGGAGTTTAAGGACCGAATGAACTCTTTGACCAGGATTTGTGTCTGGTTCAGTGTTTTAGCGCCCCTTGACCAGAATTTAGTTTCCAACTCGGAACTTTAATCATTGGCAATTTCTGAAACGTTATTCAACCTCTAATTAGAATGAAAATGTGATGGTGACAGGTGCAGAACTCTCCCATTTGTGAATATAAAAATGGCCTACTAGAAGCCTTGGATGATTTTCTTCTTTTGATATTTTCCTGCTCTCTCCCTGTTGATTCATAGCCGGGGCTCGTGAAGCCAATGCAAGGGATCATGTCACATTGAATGGTACAAGGCCGAGTAGAAAATCAATGTCAGGAAGATACAAAGTTATTACCAATGTCAGGAAGGCATATTGGGAGAAAATTACAGAGCTGCAAAAGAATTGGCAATTGTTTCATAATACACCGTTGAAGTTACCAAGTGATGAATAAAATGATCTACTTGGACTGCGGTATGAAACTAGGACTCCAACCTTTCCCCAACGAGAGACGCAAGCCTTTTAACGGACTGATCATGAAAAGAATCATCCGTATCCTTAATCTTTGATACGAAGTCCATGGCTTCTTTATAATTTCTTGCTTTACAATAAGCATCCACCACGATCTTGTAGGTTAACTCGTTTGGCCTGCAATCATGCTCCATCATGTAGCCAATCACGTCATTTATTTCTGTAAACATTCCCTGCGCTGCATAACCACTAACGAAAGTGTTGTATGTGAAAATACAGGGCCGGATTCCCCTGCATATCATTTCAGATAGTATTCTTAGAGCCTCCTGCATGAGCCCTTGCCTGCAGAACCCTTTGATGACAGTGTTATAAGAAACAAGGTCAGGTGTACTACCAGATCCTTGTAGCCCCTTGAGAATTTCTTCTGCTTTCCAACACTCTCCTCGTCTAGCATGCATGTCCATCAAGCTATTATAGGTGACCAGATCTGGTTGTAACCCACTCTGGCGAATCAGATTCAGCATCTCTTGGGCTCGTTCATATAAGTTGTTCTTAGCAAGCATTGAAAGCATTATATTGAACAAAATCAAATCTGGTTTGTATCCCTGCTTTTGCAACGCCTGAAATGCTTGATCCATCCCTGCCAGCGCTCTACACTTGAAATAGACAAGAACAAGGGTTCTCAACAACATCCAGCTAGGAAAGATATGACCATCATAAATTTCTTTCTCAATCCTCTCTATCCCCTTCACATTCCCTCCCTTTGCATAAGCATGGAGTAACATTGAGTATGAAGTATCACGGGGCATGAAACCCTTATTCTTCATGTCTGTGAGGGCCAATTCTGCAGCTCTCCAATTTCCTTGTCGAGCCAAAGTATTTAGAAATGCATTATAAGTGGCGACACATGGGGTAAACCCTGCTTTAATAATCTCTTCATGCATATTTGTGGCATTCACATTTGAACCACACCTACCATATGCAGTGATCAATGTATTAAACGTGTCTCTGCCAGCTTCAAAACCACAATTCCTCATTTCCTGAAAAACACGATTCACATATTTGTGCATGCACTTGCGACCACACATGGAAAGCATCGTATTCCACGTAATACGGTTAGGAGCACATCCATTTAATTTCATATCATGAAGTATCTCCATCATGTCCTCTGACCGTGACTTCTTTCCTAGCATCCCAAGGACAACATTGTAAGTAAACACATTAGGAACACAACCCAATTCCTTCATTTGGCCAAACAAGCTTAAAGCCTTGTCCACCTTCCCTGCTCTGCCATAAGCATTTATCACAGTAGTATAAGTAACAGCATCAGGCATAACTCCCCTATGAGTCATTGCATCTATGACAGTGGCCCCTTCCTCATAGAACCCTGCCCTTACATAAGTAGCCACAAGCTCATTATACGTTACAGCATCAGCTGGACAATTATTATCCTCCATCTCTTTCAAGATGCTCAAAGCCTCCGAGTAAATCCCTGCCTTCCCAAACACTTGAAGTAAGGCATTATATGTAACTGTACCTGGTACATAGCCTTGAGATCTCAATCCAAGAAAGAACTCTTTTGCTTCATTTACTAAGCCATCTCTCCCACAAGCAGATATAACAGTGCTACAAGTAAACTCATCATATTCAAGTCCTTTGCTTTTCATCTCATCTAAGAGAGCTACAATTTTATTCCAAGACCTACCCATCTTCCCATACACATCAAGCATGACATTATAAGTGACCAGAGTTGGTGACACGCCTGACTCATTCATTTTCTGGAACAGAACTATTGCTCTTTCATACTTGCCGGTATAAGAATATGCGTGAAGGATAGTTGTGTAAGCCTTGACATCCAGTGAATACTCATCAAGGGGAATGACATCAAATAGCCTGGATGCAGTTAAATGCTGAGCTTCTTTACCAAGAATTCTGATAATAGTTTCAATAATCTGATTGTCCAATTTCACATTATTAACACCTAGATTCACAACTGCCCATTCAAATAACAAAAGGGCTCTTTCCCAGTTGCCAGAAAAGTCTAGAGCTTTCAACAAACCAATCAAATCAACTCGAAGCAAATCAAATTTGCAATAATCAAAGAAGGCATCCAAGCTATCCAAAGGCTGTTTGATGATTGAATTAAGCAAAGATTTACCCTTTGGTGACAAAAAATCAAGAGACCCATCATTCGAAACACCCTCTTCTTTGTTAATATCAAATTCCAGGACAGAAACCGATGTGGGTTTTCCCTTTGGAGTTGGCCGAAACTGTTTCTTGGTAGAATTACCAGAAATACGAAGACAAGGGATATGGGTATTGCTTACTTTATTGGTATGAGAAGACAGATGAAGGAGGTGTTGGAGAACAGAGTCCAAATGGAAAGTGGAAGGAATCGAAGATTCTGGCGGAGGGGGAGGCGGCGGAGGCAGCGTGGCGGAGCTGAATTTCAGCGGTGTGTTTGGGTGTGGGCTTGGTGGCAAGTTTGTGGAGATTGGATAGACTGGCTTGATTGGAAAGAGCATACCTTCCATTGAAATGCAATGACGGGACCAGAGAGTGTGTAAACTGAGGTTTGGGGTTCTAAAAAGAAGATAATTTCTTCTGCCTTTTCTTTCTTTTTCCCTTTTTTTTTTTTATTGTCATTTTCTTCTTCCTTTTCTAGTTTCTACGGCTAGATACTTTAGAGAGAAATTATTAGATGCATCCGACCCAGTATATGATTCATAATGCAAACTAATAAGATAATGACACATCATTCACTTTTGCCACATTATTAATTATTAAAGTAATTAATTAAAATTTATATTCAATATGATATATATATATAAGTATTTAAAATATTATTCTTAAAAATATTTAAGTTAAGTTTCATTTATTAGTTATTATGTTTAAAATTAATTTTTTTATTTAATTATTTTTTAAAACATTTATTAGCAACAGTAATATTCAAAACAAACACCTTCTAAAAAAAAATAAAAAGAAAAAGGAAACATCCAAGTGTTCACTGTCTTTCCAATTTTAATTTCCTTTTCTAAGAATTCGTTCCAATATGTCTTGAGAAACGATCTCTAGTACCGCTCGATCAAAGGTGAATGGGTTCATTCTCTTTCTGATTTTCAGTTTTCCAGTTATGCCTCACATCCTTTTTCCTTAAATAAAAATATAAATACATAAAAAAAAATATGGCTGCTCGTTCATGTCTACAACCCACGGCTTGTCTCTTTTCTAAATTTTTTGAACAATTTCATATATATACTTTTTAAAAAATTAAGAAATATATATTTATACAAAATTTTTATTACTAAATTTTAAATAATTAATAATATTATATTTTCAATTAATGGAGGTTGGTGCTATGTATTAATTTACTTTTTTTTTTTCCCTTAAAAAAAAAAAAGGGGAAAAAACAAAACTACACGATTTAATAAGTTCGCATCTTCAGTAGCACAGTGTTCGCGAGTCGGCACACCGGAAACAGCCAAGACGAGGTGGTTTTCACAGAACAAAACGCCAGAACCCATTGGTCCACATGCTCTAATTATCTATGCTTCCCTGGCCAATGGATTCTTGAGAAAAAGAGAGGGAGAAAAAGAAAAACAGGAGATTTATTTGGTACAACTAAAGAAACCATCAAAACTCCCTGCCACCTAATCGTGGTGACGCCACGTATCATTTCTATTTGTTGCCATCCATTCACTGTAGACATTCTATTGAGAAATATTAAGTGCAAGAGTTTTTCTCAAAGCGGGAGTAATAAAAATTTATAAAAAGGTATATTTATAATCATTAATTTATATATTTATAATTTTATTTTCATACAACAATAATTATAATGAAATATTTTATAATTTTATAATATTTTTATATTAAAAATTTATATTTATATAATAATATTTATTTTATTCATTGATGTGGTTAAATATTTCAAAATTTTGCTTTTTAATAATTTTGATTTAAAGTGTATTATAGAGTGAAATTCATATTTTTAAATAATAAGCTTACATATTATTTTATTTTATTATTATAAAAATGTAACAAAGAAATGCCAATATGTATATATATTATATATACACACCATAAAGAGTTGGCTACTTACTCGACAGAGGAGGACTGGAAGGCGAGGATGTGCCCTGATAGCAGCGAGTTTCCGTGCCTCCAAAATAGACGACTTTGCTTATTTTAGCAATTACAGTTTCCTCGCCCCAACTCCAAAAGTACTTCTTGCAGTTAGTCAGAGTCACAAGAGGGTGGGGAATACAGAAATAAATAGGAGGAGACAGGTGGATGGTGATTTGAGAAGGAGCCTTTGACTTGTACAAGTGGGCTATGGTGTGTGAAACAGTTGGTTGAATGAATTGAAAGCATAAACATTTCTTCAATTATTGGAGATTCAAGCTCAAATGGATCCTCTGCTTCTTGGGTCAAATCCAAAACTTTCTTCTTTTCCTTTCTCTTCTTGCTTCACTTCAGGTATGGCCTTTTTCTCTTTTCGTTGCATGTTAAATTGCATTTTTACATATTTGCTTCAAAAGGGTGTTTTGCTTTAATCGATTCTTCACTCACCTTCTTGTTGGTCTGTGTTTCATCTGTCTCTCTAAACCCTTCTCTTGCAGTCTTGGCTTCTTTGTGGTAAAGTTCATATTTTGCATCTCTATTCACTAAGCGATCTTTTTGAATTTTTATTTGTTGTAAGCTGCTGCGTGTGATACACTGTTCTTTGGTACTTTTTTTTTTTTTTTTTTTATTACATTCAACTTAAAATTGGCTGGTGTATGTTCTTTGTCTGATCAAAGAAATATTGTTAGGTGGAAGTTCTCGGAGGAGTGGCGACTTCAAAGTCCGTCATTTTCCAAGTATGTTCTCCTTCTCATTGCCTTCTCTCTCGTTCTTTCTCCATCTCCCCAGTAAATTTGTTCTTATGTTTCCTTTCTTGAATACAAGTATAATAGGTAACCAAAATGCCATTTCTTATGTCGATACGGCGTTGCGAGTGAAATTGTGTGTATTTAATGATGCTGGGGTTGATTGTTCTTGTGTCCCTTATTGGTGTTTCCAGGTTTCTGATGTAGACAAGTAGACATTTTACTGTTAATGTCATAATCTTATTTTGCTTTCATGTAGCTGCAGTTTATGATAATTCTTGTCACTGTGTTTATAGGTTCAATAGGAGAAATTGAAGCTTCATGTTGCACCCCAGTGAACGTCTTAGAAGGACACTGTACTGTGAGGGTTCAGCAGCATCATTTGAAGCATCCCATTGGAAGCATTGTCAAAAGATTTACAATTAATCATAGAAGTGATACAAAATTCTCGGTGCATGCTGCCTCTGGACAACCATTTGAATCTGACACTGGTGCTTATGATCCCAAAAGAACCGTTTTAAGTTCATTGCATGCTTTCTACAAATTTTCACGGCCCCACACTGTTATTGGCACAGTTAAGTCAAATTTTTCATATGAAGCTGGAAGAGGTTAATGACTTATATGTGGCATACCAGCTTCCAAAAATCTAGTAAAGTTTGCCATTTAATTTAATTTTCATCATGCTTATTGGACTTTTTCTAGTACAGGCTTTAAGCATCGTATCGGTTTCTCTCCTTGCAGTAAAGAAGCTTTCTGATTTTTCTCCATTATTTTTTACGGGGTTGCTAGAGGTGATACCTGAACATGTCAAATCATTTGAAAGAGCTCATCAGTTCTTCTTTCAAGTCATTTTGTTGTCATGTATTTATTTAGTCTATTGTGGTACTTCAGGCTTTGGCTGCTGCGCTCATGATGAATATTTATATTGTTGGATTAAATCAGATAACTGATGTTGAAATAGACAAGGTAGCTTTACTGATTCAGCTTTGTAATACAGTACTTTCTATATGTTGGCTAATATCATCAGCATTCCTTTTGAACTCTGGGCTTAACATCCCAGCCCATGGTGCTTGTAATAGGTGCAGCCTCTCAATGCTAGATGTGTTTTTGGAAAGTTTTAAGGAAATAAAGTTGCACCTCAACCAACAGCTTAAGCTTTTGGTGTGATGGCAAGCGCTTGATCCTAACACTGTGGGCCTGTGTCTTTTCAACTGCTGAAAAATGGAAGGAATTACCTCAAAGTTTGAATCTTCTAATATACTTTGATGTGAAAATGATGAAATTCCCTTTGCGTTATTCCTTTTCTTGTGTTAGTTGAACAGAACCATGATGATTCTGTCAACCCCAAGTCTCTTTAGCCATTACAGTGGCAGTTCCTCGTGGGACCTGTTTCTATCTTAGGTAGCTGGAACAATAACAAAATATCAAACTAGAAAACTTGCTAGCTTGGATTTCATAACATGGATTTCATAACTGCAGTGCACTTGTTTCATTACAGGTTAACAAGCCATATCTTCCATTGGCATCAGGGGAGTATTCCATGGGAACTGGTGTTGCAATTATTGCATCTTTCTCCATCATGGTACATGTATTCAACAATATTTCAATTGCTGGCTATTTATCCAAAAAAGGAAAAATGGTGGCTAAGGATGTAGTTATAGTTATGGAATTTATTTTGCTTTTGTAGGTTGCAGCAAACTGTCACAATAATCTTGTTTTATACTATTATATGCTAAAGTTCACCGCACAATGGGTGATTAACAGATAATTAATTGTGCTGATGATGTATTTTCTGCAGTTTAAAAATTTAATCTTGGATTTGAATTCATTAGTTGAGAAGTGCTGACCTTTTTACTCTTTCTCTGTACAGAGTTTCTGGCTTGGATGGATTGCTGGTTCATGGCCATTGTTTTGGGCTCTTTTCATCAGTTTTGTTCTTGGAACAGCTTATTCTATCAATGTTAGTTGGTTTAAACGACTTTAGATTCTCCTACCCATCAAGCAGTTGTACAAAACACATTACTGTGGGAAAAGTGCCTCATACAGAATAATTTAAACTAGTACTGCATTTTTTCCAATGGTTCAGCCCACAAAAATGGTTTTCTGTTGGTTGAATCAGGTTACTTGTTAGTTTAGGAATTTAAATGCAACAGAAATTTTTTGTCTTTCATGGCTATTTGATCTTTTTGCAGCTTCAATAATTGGTCACTTGCATGGGAAACTAATGTAAGCATACAAAGCCATATTTCTAACCTATGGTATTCTTTGTTTTTTCCTTTCCATTTCAGTTGCCACTACTGAGATGGAAAAGGTTTGCATTCATTGCAGCAATGTGCATCCTAGCTGTTAGGGCGGTGATTGTTCAGATTGCCTTTTATCTACACATACAGGTACGTGGCATGGCTCAGACATGCTAAATCTATTGAAAACTAGAGCCCATAAAACATTTTTGCTTTTGTGTGCTATGCTGAGAATTGAGAAGCAGCCTCCAAACATATAGAAATCGTAGCATTAACTTTGTTGCTGTTGCCTTAGTGGTTGACATACTTGGACTCAATGTCGTAAAAAGGGTTATTGTTAAATTGATGGTCCTGCTCTGTTTCTTCTTGTCATTGAGACCCTAAAAAGAGACCTAAATTGCTATGAAGTGGTGTGGGGGCCCAAAATAGCTTCTGACACATGAACACATATTCTGCTTATTAATCTATCATTAGATTGCTGGGTAGGCTTTAAATGCATAAGGCTTCTGTTTATATAGACACACACACACACACACACACACACAAATATGGATTTTTGATGGAATAAGCTTTGAGTGATTTGATACTCGTGTTAACTCTTTGCAGATGCATGTGTATGGAAGACCTGCTGTCTTTTCAAGGCCTGTCATCTTTGCTACTGCATTCATGAGCTTCTTTTCAGTTGTTATAGCATTATTTAAGGTAAATGTTGTACACATCTCATTTTAATGATAAGCATGGTCATAGAAATGGAATGATGGAAAAAGATTTACGTAGTTGACCCAATTAGATTTGGAATTTGGGCTTTGTTGCTGCTGATTTCATGGTCATGAAGAAGGAAAAGTTTGGAATCTAGCTTTTGGTAGATTTTATTCTTGTTTTTTGCAATACGTGATATATACAATCTTATTTGACCTGAAAATGGATTATTTGTAGGATATACCTGATATGGAAGGAGATAACATATATGGCATCCAAACATTTACTGTCAGGCTGGGTCAAAAGCGGGTTAATTTTCTACTCGTACGCCTTCTCTCAACAAGAGTAATTTCCTTTGACTGCTCATTTACTTTCTATACTTGCTCAGGTATTTTGGACCTGCATTGCACTACTAGAAGTGGCATATGGTGTTGCCATTTTAGTTGGAGCCGGATCTTCCTATGCCTGGAGCAAAGTGATCACAGTAATGTGTTTGATTGTTTTTACTTGTTCATCTCTAGCTCACTCCTGCTGGCATCCATGATTACCAATCATGACACTGCTTTTCCTTCCTATTTTGCCAACCTGGTTTATCACAACTGAAATTATTAACAACGAGGAGAATCATTTATGTTCTAGGCTGACACTTACATGAAAATGGTAGATATTTCAAGCATTCCAAAGGAGGTTCTAAAAGTTAAATTCAGATTATAGATATAATTCATTGCAAAGGACTTCATTGTCAAGAATAGTGAAATTTAAGTTGACTTCTAATTATACTTTACTTTCAACCTTTTTACCTTGCATGGTTTAGGTTTTGGGCCATGTCGTCTTGGCTTCCTTACTATGGAATCGCGCAAAATCTGCTGATCTGAAAAGCAAAGCTGCAAT
Source organism: Rhizophora mangle (assembly GCA_037832345.1). Lineage (NCBI taxonomy): Eukaryota > Viridiplantae > Streptophyta > Magnoliopsida > Malpighiales > Rhizophoraceae > Rhizophora > Rhizophora mangle. Next base: position 1,533,353 of record JBAPLJ010002055.1, read on the forward strand.
AACTACGTGCTACATGTACATTTGGAAGGTAAATATCTGTCATGCCTGATTCCTGGTAAATAAATGTAGCAGCAAAAGGCTCACAAACCTTTACAAATCTGAGTGTAAACATTCATCTTGTGTGCACGAATGCATGTGTGTAGGATTGATGTTCATGCACGTACTTACATACGTAAGACATATATACATGATGGTGAAGTGCTCATTTTCCTTGAAATTGATTCGATTCATTTTAACGGTTTCTCTTGGATCTTTCGCAGCTGTTTTATGCCGAATACTTGCTCATACCATTTGTGAGATGAGTTTGTGCTCCGTGCAGAAAATCATAGGGAGTCAGATGGTTAGTTCTACCAAGTTTGTAATAGTCAGATGAGTTCCTTGATCAATCCGCAATGATCTTGGTCTGTGTAATAGTCTCATATTCCCTTCTTGTTGTAACTTTTTATGCTATAAATAAAAGCTGAAGCTAAGGTGGCATCTTGATTCACTGGGCAAATCAATTTAAGGACTGGGTGTGAGCTTCAAACGTAAGAATCCCTTTTTTTTTTTTTTTTTCTTTCTATTAAGAGATTTTTTGAAGTATGAACGACGTAAAAAAAAAAAAGCTCGTGGCCAGGCTTACTCAGTTATGAGCCCAACAGTGGTGGATGGTAAGTCCAACTCAAGATATCAATTTTTGAGCCCACACCCATTTAATTGAAAGGGATTCAAAGGCAACCCAAGAGAACATCGTTTAACAAGCCCATTAACATGTGTGGGAGAGCCCATTCTACAATAATACTAAATCTGGTGCGGCTTAGCTGACTGAAGAATCACAGCTCAAAGTCGTATCGCACTCTCCTTCGCTAAAATCCATGGCTCAAATCCTATAAGACCCGACTGTCCTCAGACCCATAACGTTTTATACTAACCAACAGTAAGTAAAACTATATAGGTAGTTTAATCTGTGCTGGATTGGTTGCTGGTAGACTAAGACTATATAAACAAGAATTAAGTAATTTGTATTTCGTGAACCCACATTGACTTAAGCATGTTTTGTTTATTAATTATATGTTTTACCGATTTTCCATGGCATTAATCAGCCAGCCAAGAGATCAAGGCGTGCGAAGACGTCCTGCATCATTCTAACAACAAATTCATTTGATTTCTACCCCCTATTAGGATTAACATGAAACCCCCCCCCCCTCTTCTTAATTGCAATAAAAGGCAAAAATCGTTCTTAGAACACAGAAATAAATAGATAACTCGGCAGTTGGCATTCCGGTGTGTAAAAGTAATTATCATTCAATGTTACAAAACGTTGACTAAGGATGGTGAGGTCAAAATGGAAGTGGGATTCTCGTCATAGGCCTCAACCATGTTAGGCGGCCATCCGAGAAACTAAGAGACAAAAGAGGAAATCAAGTAAGAATTCTAGTGCTAATTGCATTTTGTCAAAACTTTGCTACTTGCCAACTGCATGATGGAATTGAATCACTGTGGTGTCATATAAATTCATAACTCCATGTATTGACCTATTTTTGGTAAGAGTGAGTGTCAAACTTTCGCCTGTATGTATATAAATTCATATAATTATTTATTTTATTTTTTTTATTTTTTTTTTAAATCTTAAAACTTTCGCCTGTATATTTATTGCTATTCTTGAAACAAGACATGCCCATTTTCAAGAATCGCCACGTATTGAGGACGGAGTAGTAGTACCACAAGTGCACCACCGAAAAAGCGTTGGTGGAGAGAAGCTTGTGGGTCTAATCACTGGCAGTGTCTAGGGGGAGATGCAATTGCTGCTTTAGTACCACATTGTCAATAATTCCAGTGGCCTTTTCTTCCGTTCCTCATTCATTGTCATGGTGATTTTTTTTTTTTTATTTATTTTATTTTAATATCAATGGATGTTACAAGTAGGGACCAAAACCTCTTTTTGGCAGAGAGTCAAGACTCAAAGCAACTTGGTGGGACAATATTTGGATTGGAAAGTGCATTTGTCCGGTGAAGAACCCAAGTGGCCTTGAAGTGGAGAGCATGTATCTCAAGATTCTCTTGTCTTTGATCATATGTAGCAAAGAAGAGTTCAATTTCTTTATATAAATGAAAATTTAATTTTTCCAGGATAGGACTCAAGATGTTAAAAAAAAATAATAATAATAAATTAATAAAAGTACAATATGGGTATTAGTCTACGGAGGCCATAAGGGCCCCAATAATTCAAGAGAGCACATGGTGCATAGTTGTGCTCGTGCATGTTTGTCTAGTTCGTGGGACGGTGATAATGCCAAACTGTAGCTTGACAATTGAATGCCACAAAGCACGAATATAAGTGAATGCTTGGGTAGAGTTCTTAGACTCCATCAATGGTTGTTCCAAAAAACAAAAAAGAAGATTCAATCAACGTCACATGTTGACATGTTATTTGATATACCTACATTTTTTTTTTTTATTCGCCTTTTTGACAATTGTCTACACATTTCTCGAATTAGTCACCAGCAACCAAGCACTAAGGCAATCCTGCAAATACGTTATATATATATATATATATATATATATATATATAGCACTGGGACAAACAAGACTACTCTTGGCAGCAGGTTCTTCTGATTCTCTGTCTTTTGCTAACACTATATCCAGATTTTGTTGTTCTCTCTCTGTCACTTTTTTTTTTTTTTTTTTTTTTTTTTTTGGGAAAGGAGCAAATACACAAGGTCAACAAAATGACATGAATAAATGTCTATTTAATCAATTCCTGAGCATAAATTCCAAACCCAAAAGACAAGAATTTCTCGTATAACTATATCCAAGTGGGTGATGGATCTTGGAAAATATTTAAAATAAAAAAAAATGTTAATGGCCCCGTTAGATTAACTAATTAAACTTTCCCCAGACGAAAATTACATTTTTTTTTTAAAATCTTCTTTTTTTTTTTTTTTTTATCGATTCTTCCCTGATAATAAAAAATCGCCCACTTGGACTCACTTTTTGAAAACGGATTATTAAATATTCATGCATGTTGAAGAAGTTGACACCAAGATTCTTGCAGCCTATCTGCATTTTACGATCAAGTAATGAAATGGCTCCCCAGTTGTCGGTTCCTTAGAATTGGAAGTACAAAGCTCCTGCCTTTAGGGCATCGAAATTGACTAAAGCAACTAAAAAAAAAGTCTTTTCATTCGAGCCACAGCCACAGCCACAGCCACAGCCGGTGCAACATGTCCTGTTTTCATGTTTCATTTGGACACACAGATCCATAAGATCATACACATGAATTAATATACAGCCTTTAGGCTCTTAGATTCAAGAAAAAAAACAGTAATCTTATGCAGACAAAAGTATAATACGATGAATGAAATTGACCGTAGAGTATAATCTATCGATGTAATGGTCATAAACAGTCTCATGCCCTGCATTCAATCTCAGGGAATCATTTGTAATTTATGTTATTATTTAATTATGAGTGACGGACGACTGACAGTTTTAACGATTTCGGACCACCGCAACGACCCTTGGAAAGGCTGCCCCGTATCTATCTTGTACTTCAGATTCACTGCATTCACACCGTCCACTGGCACACTCCCCGGTGAAATTAACACAGAAGTGGGTGCTGTGGACCTTTGTATTCTCCATTAATTTGCACCCTTTTCTTCTTTTTCTTGTTTCTTTACTTTTTCTTTTTTTTTTTTTTCTGATTTATCATTTATTTCGACGGTATCTAACTCCATCGCATCTCATGTGAGAGGTATATATGTAATCACATCAAAGATTTTAATAAATATTTAAATTCGTAATATTTTATATGACAATGAACAAATTTTTTTATTATTAAATTATAACATTCAGTAATATAGTTGTACTTTTTTTTTTTTTTTTTAAGTACTACTCATCTCCTTTTGCAATTTCGCCCTTTTTATCCGAACTTTTTTGCTTTTTCAATAAAGGGGGCTTCTCGAGCTTCAGGTGCAGTAATAGGAATACCGGGTACATGCACTTGAGACGTTTTGAAATGTTGAGAACAAATATCAATTGGCCGCATGGCCGCACATGTGCCCGTAGTGCCGGACTTGTAAGTTAGTAACGGCTTTCTGCTCCTCATTAATACAGAAACTCGGGTATCCGTGCCGGTCAACGGTTATGTGCTGAGTTCAATTACGTGAGGACTTAGGTGATTGTCACTCAATTATAATTATTATTAATTATTATATATAAAAAATATATATTAACCATAATTGACAATTATGGGTTTAAATTTGTGGATTCATATTTACTCATGTATAGTTGTTTGTATCTCTCTAATTTTTTACTTTTTTTTTTTTGATAATGTGATTGTCTTGAAGAAAAAAGAAAAAGGCAAGCAAATAATGGAAACTCTTTCTAAACCATTAATATTCGATTTTTAAAGATATGCTGATTAATTCATTTTACTAATTAAGTTCCGTTTTTACGTTTTGGATATGATCCTGTCCGTTCTCAAAAGTCAAAAAATTGGAAAATAATTAACTTCCTCTTTTTGGCCTGATACTGAAAAGATCATTTGGATTTGTGAAAATGAAACTTATCTTTTTTTTTTTTTTAAAAAAAAAAAATCTCTAGCGAAATAGAAGTCAAGTTACGCAAGAAGAAAAAAAAAGTCAAACTTAGGATAAAAATAGTTATATCGTTCGTTGCGATGATGACTCCATCTTATTTCGATAAATTATATAAAATTGCTTAATTATTGGCGGTCTTTGAAAAAAAAAAAATAATAAATAAACGGGTGTGAATATTGAAATGATTCTTCATATCCTTTTTAATATTTTCCCTCAATTCACCTTTTTTTTTTTTTTTTTGGTCTCTTTCAATCTAAGAAAAGAACGGCATGTGGAGGTTGAAGAAGCAGGTGAGTTTGGTTTTAAAAATGAGAGAAGATACTGTGATAAATTAGTTGTTTCATAATCTACATCTTCTCATGAAACAAATGTAAATCGGGTAACTTTATCATAACTATTAATTAATTAATTATATATTTGTGGTCTTCTTCATATATTATAATTATATATTAACACATTACAAATATGCAGCCAAGGGTTGTAATGTAATGTTTTTTGTAGCCAAGTATTTTGATACCACTTAATACAGGATAAAAACATTAAAAAAAATAATTATATCAAAAAATTAACACTCAAAATGAACTTTTTAAAATATTTATGAAATTTATCAAATAATATAATAACTTAAAAAATAAATATTATTTATTAAAATATTGTAATTTTATAATTCATAAAATATTTTAACTTTTATATATACATATTTATAATTAAAAATTATTTAACTAATTAAAAAATAATTTAATCTAAATTAAAAAATATGTAATGATTAATTAAAAAATATTATAAAAAATATTTAAATAATTAGTATATTATTTTTAAATAATTTAAATAAAATTATTAATTATATTAAAAAATATTATAAAATAAATAAATATATTATGAAATAATAATTATAATATAATATACAAGATACTAAAAAATAATTTTTATAATATATCTTATCAAAATATAAAAAAGACATTAAACAAACTCAAATGAACTCACACAATGCTCTTAGTACATCACTATTTTTTACCCTTTATAAATTACTTCAATTGAACAATAGTACAAAAATTACTTAGATTACGTTGCTATGAGGTAAGACCCAACGTACATTTGATACATTATTACATTTGACTTTTTGCAAAATATATTTGTCTTGTTTGTTATTATTGCATCGATGGTTTGTTTCATTCTCTTTTTTTATTTTTTATTTTTACCAATATCATTTAATTCATTGTTTTCCTTCAATTTTGTGTTTGACAAAGGAAAAAAAGAAAGTAGTTGAAATTAAATCAGCAAGTGTGTCTCATTAGCCTAATCAGCTAATTTTTAAGAGTAATGATGATCTTTACAAGTTGTTTACTCAACTAGATGATAAAGTAGAAAAACAAGACATGGCTAGAATTGAAATCCTATTTGATTTTTTTTTTTAATAAAAATTTTATTAATCAATTTATCATTTAGTTAGATAATGTAGTCATGTAAACAAGTAAGGAAGAGCATCATCACTCAATTTTTAACACACATCTCAATCAATTGCGTTTTAGTTTATATTAATTGATATTACTCTTGAATTATCATCTTCAAAGTAATTGTCAACTTCATTTAATCTTTTTCACAACAAATCGGTGTCTAGTGTGTTTTTTTTTCTCTTTTTTTTTTTTTTAATCTAATGTTTTTCGACCTCCCAAATAGTTTGGAGGGCCAGCGCACCCCAGGCATGCCCCAGCCCGTCTGTGTTTGCTGGGATTTTTCCGTACAAATTTGGGGTACTTAAGAGTGTTGGGTATCAAATTCCATCGCACAAAGCCTAGACAAGTGGGTCATTGACAACGAAAATCGTATTTATGCCAGCTCAGGGACAATTTGATTAGGAAATCAAAGCGTTCCTCTTATACTTATTGAACAAACATGCTTTATACCCACAAGCTAGTCTGACAAACAATTAGAAAATTTAAGAATAAACGGTCCCGGATTTCATGGCTCTGAACACTATGTAAGGAATCCAACGATGAGGAATTCACCTCGCCGAGTAACGGCTTGTATCTCTCTATCTGGCAATCTCTTTTACGGAGAATCTGGTCCAAAAAGGAAGCTTCAATTATTTTCATAAAAAATTCATTTACCTTCTAGTTTCCTTTACTTCCTTTTTGTTTTTTCTTTTTATTTTTTTTTTATAAATATAATCGAGGAATTGCGTTTGGGTGGGCGGTTGTGATTCTTTCCCATATTTTATTTGCCTTTTTTTTTTTTTTTTCTGACTAATTGAATTGGTAGTCTAGGCGTGATGGCTTCGCATTACCGGAGGCCCTATCATGATTAAAGTCAATCCCTCAATTTTTATGTAAATAAATACAACATTTCTGTCTCAATTTTATTTTTGCCCAACGAGGGCTGGTGTGGCAAATCGGTAATCGTTGATGGCTTGGATCACTTCACTATATAGTAGGATTGTTCGATACAGCCGTGCACACAGAATCACTTTTCTTCAATTTCCTTATTTTTTTAGAGGAAGTCGCGTCACGTATTTCTTCAGATTCTGCTATAATTGTCGCATATATCCAAAGGGCCCCATTGTTTGCGTTGGTCTTAAGTAGGAACACGTAGAGTGACTCCACGACGGTAAGCTTGTCGCTGTTGTGAGTAAAAAAAAGCTCAGGGTCGATAGATATCAGCAAATTATTTAAGACCCTAGATTTGATTTGCATTTTGTTTGATTAATGAGCTCAGGGTCATTTTCTTTTCTTTTTTTTTTTATTCTACAATTTTCTTTTCTTTTCCATGATTAATTATTTCTTTTTCTTTGGTTCAATTGGAGTAGACAATATAATTTTATTATCAACAAAGTCTAAGTTTCGAACCCAAATTTTTTATTTAAATAACTATTAAGTTATACCTAATATTTAACTAGTTACTACTAAATAAAAACTTAATGCAATTGACATTGACTTAAGCTGTATGCAATTAATACATAAATCCACGAATCTTCCGTTTTTGTTGAGATTTATGTATTATTATTCATATGGTGGGAATCTATGTTAATTATGTTAGCCTTTAGCCTTTGGCATATATAGTGGGGCCTTAAGGAAAAAAAAAAAAAAAAAAGGAGACAATATGAATAAAAGAAGCATAAATGCTTGAAAACAATGGATTCCCCAATTGTTACATTGTAGTTCTTGCTTACAAAGAAACCAAATTTGCAATAACCACAAGCGTCTGATATACGAGACAGAATAAGATAAACTAATTTTATCTGGTCAATTTTCTTGATCTCGAATAAATCATAACAAAAATACCCTTTTAGTCAAAAGAAAATTACAATATTGACCCAAAAATCTATTTATTTCCTTTTACTCTCACATCTTTGCCCGGGCCAATGGCCATTGGTGGCGGCCATTGACCGCCGCGTGGAATTCTGGTGGCGGGGACCCTTTTTTTCTTTTATTAATATTCTTTTATTGTTTTTGAGTTGGTTGGGACTACGTGTCTACAAGGTCTAATAAATTTTTTAAAAAGACTGACATATAGAAAGGAATAAAAATTACGGGAAGTTTTTCGGACGACAAAACAACATTAGCCGACACATCGGATGGTAAGAAGAGGAAGTGGGGTTAAAAAGTGAAGCGTGAGAAGACAGGGGCCCACCTGTTGGGGTGGGGTTAAACGGTGGGTTTTCGCACAAACACGCGCATGCTGCACACACCCACGAGCCGTGGTCCGATGCACACGAATATAAGAGGAGACGTAGAGATGGACGGCGTGAGGGGACCTCTCCATATCTCTGTAATTAATTCGCTCTCATTTTTTCCCCCTTCTATGGCCCTTCTTGGGATTGGCAACAGTGATTCTCATTGATTGGACCTTAGCTACCTTTGCTGTATTTTTCTCTTCTGCGCTGACTGTTCAAACCTGTTCTCAAGAATCTTCTTTTTTCTTATTTAAAGAGTGAAAGTGTTCTCCTTTTTCGGCGGTGGGTTGGACTGGGATAGTGGAGGAGAAAGATGGCGAAGGCGAATATCACCCTTGAGGAAATCAAGAACGAGACTGTTGATTTGGTATTCTTTCTTCGCCTTCTTTGATTCTTTCTTTTAATTTTTCTATAGTATTTTACTTCCTTGCCTCATTAAAAAGATATGGATTGTTTGGTATTTGGTTTAGCCTGTTGTGCATGTGTTTGTTTTGCATCTGAGTAGTAAGATCTCTGATGAGTTACATGGGTTTTAAGGATTTTAGTCACTTTGAACCCTTTTTCTGGGTTTTGTGCTCTTTCACTTCGTTTGTTTTGATCTGCAAAACCCTGCCAGCATTAACTTGGTAGGTGCCACCTGGTCTTAAAACTTAATTTCTCTCTTTTTTTTTTATCATTTCAATTGATAAAAAAGTCATAACCCGTAGTTTTCTTTTTCTTTTTCTTTTATTTTTTTTTTAAATTACACTTTTCTCTCACTGTTCTTCTCCGACGGGCCACTGTATTTTCATATGTCTGGTTCTCTACAACGAGATCTCAAACAAGTGAAACGGAACGGAGTAATACATATACAACGGCTGGGTTGATTATATTTTATCATTTTCATCGCCCCCAGAATTTTTTTATTCCCAAATCAAGCAATTAAGAATAAAAAATAATAATAATAATAATAATAATAATAATAATAATAATAATAATAAGAGACATCTAGTAGGCCAGTTATCTTCCCTGTGTTCTGTGCCTTTTTCTACCCTGTTCTTTTAACTTTAGTGGAAAATTGGAATTTCCTGTACTTTTCCGTGGTACTTTGATCCTTCCTCTTCTAATAAGTTTGTGTCTATTTTCAAATAAAATTGAGAAATATTTGCCTGCCGTTTTCGTTTTTAGTCGTTTCGCACAACGCAGAAACAAATCAACGGCGCAGACAGAGATGGGGTCTTCATGGTTTTTTCTTTTCTTGGGAGAATGACTCTTTATGGTCTCTTGATTTTTCTCGGGATTTAATAATAATTGCAAACCCTATAAAATATTTTATTTGACAAGTTTGGCCTTGAGTGTCTCGTGATTCGTGCAGACGAGAATTTTAACCATGTGGCGCGTGATCTGCACGCCACATTCACATGGTAAATGGTGAGAGTGGTCCCATGCGGGGGGGGGACCACAAGACCACTTTCTAATCTTGAGTCAACGCTTCCAGGACACCAAGGACGATGAGTTCCCTATCGAGTCACGAGTCGGAGAGTCCACGACTCGGCCATCTCTTTATATTCAAAAAGGGAAATGATTATTGTTTGATATGGTCAACCATTTAATTTCAAAACTTTCGGATTTATAGTTGGAAAGGATAATAAAAGGCATAAAATTTAGGAAATATTCAAAAGATAAATTCAAAATTAGATTGTTTTTATCTTCTTCAACACCCCTTAGGCCATATTTGATGGACAAATTGCAGTCAACTTTACATTAAATTGCGTAAAGTAACACTCAAGAATGTTGACTCCTGAATTCAGGGTTATATTGATGTACTTTTATAAGCTCTATTATTCATATGCTGCATTCCACTAGGTTCAAGTGGCAAAATTTATTATTGAGTTGATGGGACGATCGTAACATAATTTTCCATTTGATTGGTGAAATCTGAGTGGAGTTGCATACAGGTTCCTCAATTGAAGAAAACTACTTTTAGTGTGTTTACCAAAATTTCTGACTAGATATATCTCTTAATTTATGAATTTGCTTACAGGAACGCATTCCTGTGGAGGAAGTTTTTGAGCAATTGAAATGTACCAGAGAAGGTTTGTCCTCGGACGAAGGAGCCAACCGGCTTCAAATCTTTGGCCCCAACAAACTAGAAGAGAAAAAGGTGCTTATTGATATGATGGTTAACATGTAGAAGGGATTATGTTGCATGTAATCACCAATGATATGCTAATACTACGAATGTTTCAATCAACAGGAAAGCAAAATTCTCAAGTTTCTGGGCTTCATGTGGAATCCGCTTTCATGGGTTATGGAATCTGCAGCTGTAATGGCAATTGCATTGGCAAATGGTGGCGGGAAGCCCCCAGATTGGCAAGACTTTGTGGGTATTATTTGCTTGCTGGTGATTAACTCCACCATTAGTTTCATTGAAGAAAACAATGCTGGCAATGCTGCTGCTGCACTTATGGCTGGCCTGGCTCCCAAGACTAAGGTAATTAATTTTTTTCCAAAAGAATCTGAACTGGTTTAAGGACCAGGTGTCAATCTTGGAAGGTGGCCATTTTATGTTGGAACTTGAAAATCGGATTCTGATTCTTTTGCAAGCATTTGAGTTGGTGCTAGTATGTAGTATTCTTCTTGTTTGATAATGCCAAGATTATGAATAGCGTTCACATTTGGAACTTTATGACTCTGAATTATCGTTTCACGTAAAATCATGTTTGTTATTGGATATCAATGGATGAGCCAAGTGGTTACTGAATTCCCTAGTGGAAAACTAAGAGTTGAAAAACTAAGGTCACATGCTTTTAACAGTTTTAAGATGCTGCAATTCTTTGTTAATTGAAGATATTGAAGAATGATGGACTAGTTATGTTGGCTGATTGTGCATTTATAAGATTCTTCACATTACTTGCAATGTTTGTAGGTGCTTAGAGATGCTAGATGGACTGAGCAGGATGCAGCCATCCTGGTTCCGGGAGACATAATAAGTATAAAATTAGGAGATGTCATCCCTGCAGATGCCCGACTACTTGATGGCGATCCTTTGAAAGTTGATCAATCTGCTCTTACTGGAGAATCACTTCCAGTGACCAAGAACCCTGGGGATGAAATCTTCTCTGGTTCCACTTGCAAACAAGGAGAAATAGAGGCTGTTGTTATCGCCACTGGTGTTCATACCTTCTTTGGCAAGGCTGCACATCTCGTGGACAGCACTAACCAAGTTGGACACTTCCAGAAGGTGCTCACTGCCATTGGGAACTTCTGTATCTGCTCCATAGCAGTTGGAATGGTAGTTGAGATCTTTGTCATGTACCCAATTCAGAAGCGCAAATACAGGGATGGAATTGACAATCTTTTGGTTCTATTGATTGGAGGCATCCCCATTGCTATGCCTACGGTCTTGTCTGTGACAATGGCTATTGGATCTCACAAGTTGTCTCAACAGGGGGCCATCACTAAGCGTATGACTGCCATTGAAGAGATGGCTGGTATGGATGTCCTCTGCAGTGATAAAACTGGGACGCTCACCCTTAACAAGCTGAGTGTGGACAAAAACTTGATTGAAGTGTTTACAAAGGGTGTGGATAAAGATCACGTGGTCCTGCTAGCTGCTAGGGCTTCTAGGGTTGAGAACCAGGATGCTATTGATGCTGCCATGGTTGGAATGCTTGGTGACCCAAAGGAGGTAAAATCCTTTTCCCTGCATATTTAGAGAGTGAATGAAGTTAATGAATGCTATCTCACCATATGATCCATGTAAATGAATGCAGGCAAGGGCTGGTATAAGAGAGGTACACTTCTTTCCCTTCAATCCAGTGGACAAAAGAACTGCTTTGACCTACATTGATGCCGATGGAAACTGGCATCGATCAAGTAAAGGTGCTCCTGAGCAGGTAACTTGCTTTTCGCTTTTTTTGGTTGCAAAAATCATATAATTAACCAGAAACTTTGCCTATTTCAATTGTCTGAACTGTGTTGTTTCCATGAATAGATTCTTAATATCTGCAATGCCAGGGAAGATCTCAGGAGGAAGGTTCATTCTGTCATTGACAAGTTTGCTGAACGTGGACTTCGGTCATTGGCTGTTTGCCGACAGGTTTTGACACCCAGCTTTTATGCTTCGCAGTTTCATTATCTTCTCTGTCATTTGAAAGGACCACACACTCTTACCATGCTATACTGGTATGCCTGCAGATGGTGCCTGAGAAAACAAAGGAAAGTGCCGGAAGTCCGTGGGAGTTTGTTGGCCTGTTGAACCTTTTTGATCCTCCGAGGCATGACAGTGCAGAAACTATCCGCAGAGCTCTCCATCTTGGTGTCAATGTCAAGATGATTACTGGTAATTTAGTTGTTCATCTGCCTAGAGAATGGAGCTTTTTTATCATATTTTTTATGTAATCAGCTTACTCACAGCTATGGTACTTTCTAGGTGATCAACTTGCCATTGCAAAAGAGACTGGCCGAAGACTTGGAATGGGAACAAACATGTATCCGTCTGCATCGTTACTTGGGCAGCACAAGGACGCAAGCATAGATGCTCTTCCTGTAGATGAGTTGATTGAGAAGGCAGATGGCTTTGCTGGCGTGTTTCCAGGTGGGTGTCGTTCATGCACTAGCTAATTATTTTTGATGGGTGAATTTTTCGGGACAGGTGATATGCTGTTTAATGATAGACATGAAATTTTGCACATTATGACTTCGTTGGAAAATTCTTTTATCTCATTTTGTACATCTTCTATGTAGAGCACAAATATGAAATTGTGAAGAAGTTGCAAGAGAAGAAGCACATCGTTGGAATGACTGGTGATGGTGTTAACGACGCCCCTGCATTGAAGAAGGCAGATATTGGGATTGCAGTTGCTGATGCCACGGATGCTGCACGAAGTGCTTCTGACATTGTTCTGACAGAACCGGGATTGAGTGTCATCATTAGTGCTGTGCTAACGAGCAGAGCAATTTTCCAGAGGATGAAGAACTACACTGTTAGTTGCTCTCTTCTTTTAACACAATTACAATTTCTTCTATTGTCTGGTAGCTGTAGACTTAAATTCCTTTTATTTTGCAGATCTACGCTGTCTCCATTACCATCCGTATTGTGGTAAGTCAATAGTGATTGATCCGTCAAATGGGAATTATGGGGTAGGCTATTATTAGCGAAGACAAATAATTTTCAACTCTCCAATTTTGCAGCTAGGTTTCATGCTTATTGCTCTGATATGGAAATTCGACTTCTCTCCCTTCATGGTTCTAATCATTGCCATTCTGAATGATGGTGAGTTGTTTAGCAGGTGTAATTGTGCATGCATTGACGCAGGAGGACAATATTGGTGACTTATCTCATGTTTTTATCACAATTCTTAGGTACAATTATGACTATCTCAAAGGATAGAGTGAAGCCATCGCCCTTGCCTGATAGCTGGAAATTAAAAGAGATATTTGCTACTGGTGTTGCACTTGGTGGTTACTTGGCTCTAATGACAGTTATATTCTTCTGGGCAATGCATGATACTGACTTCTTTTCGGTAAGAGCATCATTTGCTTGCTAAATCATACTTACTGCAAATTTTATGATTACCCAATTTGTTGTTGATGGCTTATAATTTTGACTCTTAACCACTGCAGGAAAAATTCCATGTAAGATCTTTGAAGCATAAAGAAGATGAAATGATGGCTGCTTTATATCTTCAAGTCAGTATTGTGAGCCAAGCTCTCATCTTTGTGACTCGGTCACGCAGCTGGTCTTATGTCGAACGCCCTGGTGTGCTACTACTGTCTGCATTCACAGTTGCGCAACTGGTATGAATTCTTTTGATACACATGGCTCCTTACCTATTTAAAGGAGAGGTTCAATTCATGCTTCAAGAGGCTAAGCGGCTCTGGCTTGCAGGTTGCAACCTTGATTGCTGTATATGCCGACTGGGGTTTTGCAAAGATTAAGGGAATCGGCTGGGGATGGGCCGGCGTCATCTGGATTTACAGTGTTGTTTTTTATGTCCCTCTTGACCTAATGAAATTTGCCATCCGTTACATCTTGAGTGGAAAGGCATGGCTCAACTTGCTTGAGAACAAGGTACATCTGTTCGCTTGAATATTTTGTTTCAGAAGTTAGACTCGTGCATTTAGCAATTGGAACTAGGTCCTGAAATCCTTTGTCCACCCTTGACAGACTGCATTTACAACCAAGAAAGATTATGGTAAAGAGGAGAGAGAGGCTCAATGGGCTCTTGCACAAAGGACCTTGCATGGGCTTCAACCACCAGAAACTGCTAGCATGATCAGTGAAAAGAGCAGCTATAGGGAGTTGTCCGAGATTGCTGAGCAGGCCAAGCGACGAGCTGAAGTTGCTAGGTATGTCACAATGATATCGACTTTGCTAATTTTAAGCTATAATCTGGAAGTATTCAAGAGAGTTTTTTTTTCCTTCGTGAATCATCAAAACTAAGAACATTCTCCTTTAACTTTGTGTTATTAGGCTTCGGGAGCTCAACACACTGAAGGGACATGTTGAGTCCGTGGTGAAGCTTAAAGGTTTGGATATCGACACGATTCAGCAGCACTATACCGTATAATAAAGGTCAAAAAACGTAGCGCAGAAAGGGAGATCTGCAGTTTAATGCTGCAGTCAGGCCAGGAAAGCTAAAAATGCACAAGTAGTTAAAAGCTTTTCTAGATAGGGAGAGTTCCTATGCCATTTTCCTTCTAATCTATTTCTTTTTGTTTCTTCTGTACTTGAACTACTAGAAGAAAATAACAAAAGGGCTGTGTTTACCTGCCTTCTGCTTGCTTTGTAAAGAGCAAAGCAATGTGACCTTTTTATAGAGTTCGCTGGTTTTGATATGATCCTGAGATAGTCCGGTTGTTGTGATTCTATTGTTCTGCCTTATTTTATAATATTCCTAGCGTTTCTATGCCTGCTTTGAGCGGCTTTGGTAAATGTGGATTCCCACCAGCTAGCATGGTCTTCAGGATGCTTGATTTCCAAAACGATAATGACTTGGTCTTGGTGATTCAAACGACTGTATAAGTGACAAGGATTAGCATTAGTATGAATTCAAAAAAGTCCATTTGATTAACTGAAATTTTTGATTTAATTAATTATTATTATTTTGACACTAACACCCTACACAAGCTTAACATTCTCTTAAGCTGATATTTCTCATAAACAATCTTCCCCAATAGTTAGTCAACTACCAGAATTATGAAACACATTAGCAAGCAAGACTTGAATCAATTTTTTTGGTTATCAAATATCGATTAGCATGCAGTCAGTCATGCATATTATACACTGATTGTCACTTTCAGAACGGCTATGGCTATCACATTAGTGCTCATATGATAAGTCATTTTTATAAAAATAATTTACTTTAGTGTTTATATATTGAATTATCTTTATAAAAACTTCCATACTAATATTCAAATAATAAAGATATTAACGGGTGATATTAATTTAAACTCACGTATCATAAATATAATAACTAATATATTTATATTTTTTTAAATAAAAAATAAAAAATTTTCATAATTAATTTTATATAACAAAATTATAAGATAAGAATTTTTAAGGTGCAACGTTTTTTGAATTAAATTAGATTAATTAGTTAAATAAGTAAGATTAAGAATTAGAATATAATTTATTTTATTTTAAAAATTTTAATCTTAAAAATAATTTATTTAATTAATGAATTAATTATAATTTTTTTAACTTAATTAAAAATTTATATAAAAAATTAAATATATATTTTAAATATTTTATTTTTTAAAAAATAAAAATTATATTATTTTATATTTTTAAAAATTATTAATTATAAAAATTTAAAAAATATATTTATATAATATATTTATTAATATTTTTATATAATATATAAAATATTAAAATATTTTATACATTTAATATTAAATATTAATTTAATTTAATTTAATTTTAAAAATTTTTAAATTTAATAATTAATTTTTTAAAATTAAAATAAAAATTTTAAAATTAAATTTAGTAAGTAAAAATGTATTTTTTATTTATTAATAATTACGAAAAGACAAAACAACCCTTATGTCTTCCCTTACACCTCGCTCTCGATCCGGTGCCCGCATCTCCCGGATCCTTTTCTCATGGTCAAGTTGCTGGAGCACCTCTCCAGTGACCGTAACTACCTCGACCATCGTTCTCTCATATTTTACGTAATTTCTCAAATAAAAATTATCATTAGAAAGAAAACCTAAAAAATTTTAAGATCTAGGGTCGCTGGCTACAGCCGGTGGAGTGGCACAGGTCGGGCCACATCGAAAGAGGCATCCAATCCCCAGATCTAGCCCTTTTTCTCTTTAGTCTCTGGCAGCCGCCACGGCAACGACAGTGGCGCAGTCTCTTGCTTTCTTTTATCCGATGATTTTACAGTTTCCTTTAGAGAGGGAAAGCGGGAAAAACAAATGAGATGTCATTGGAGAGTTTCAGCGATCATCACCGGCGAGTAGCCGTGCCAGCCCCGGAACCTGTGCCGGGGGGACGGGGAACGGGTTAGCAGGAGGGTATTATTGACATTTGGTTGTTTTTTTTTTTTTTTAAATTCGCTCTCTCATTTTTTGTTTTCAATTTTCTCAGGATTTTTTTTTTTGAACAAAACAAGAAACGAGGAGCTACATGTCATGCCCGAGGCTTCTGTCCAGCCACTGCGATCATGCCACGTGGAGATTTGCAAACCATGAAAAGGATAAAAGTCTGCTCTGCAGGCAACAAAGCACAAGAAAAATCTGAGAGACCTGGCTTAGAAATCAAGGACGCTTCCAAGCTGTTCTTAGCACTGGTTTAAGCTAAAGCAACAACAAAATGTCCATGCTTTTTCTCAACAAAGCTTCGTAGCCAACGCTCTCACACAACTAACCCACAACAAAACCAGGACAAGAGGACCCACTTCTGTTGCCACCATTTCTTGCAGCGGGTACTCGCAAGATGAAAACGCCAAGGATTCTTACAGGTGAACTCTCGACTTGGACATAGTTCGCTTGAATTTTGAAAGCTTTTGTCTTTTGTTTTTATTTTTTTGGTTCATATCGCAATTATGTATATGTTGTGTCTGAAAATTGTATTTTTGGGGCCATTCAATTTACTAGGACAAAGGAGAACCAAGTGGCTAAGCTAGCTATAGTGACACTGGCTGCTGGGGTGCTGACACTGGGGTCTGTTGGTGACGCGTCAGCCGCCAAAACTGGAGGCAGAGTTGGCGGTCAGGCATTCCGGTCATCGGCTCCCCGTTCATCCCCTAGATTGAACAACAACTCAAGGTACTAGTCCATGCAGCTTTGAATCTCAATGTGATACCTCCCTTCGAAATATAACTATTTTTATAAACCAGAAACTTTGTGCGTCTATGTGTGAATAAGTTGGTTTCTAGTTACTGAAATGGGAGTAAATTTATAGATAAAACATTGCCTATTAGAAACTGTAAAGTAAGGATCTCTTCTACAAACTCTTTTCAAGTTATTGGGCGTGATACTGAGAACAACTTGTGGGAATTTGAACTAATTCTCTATCCTGCAGTATTGCATTTCAAAGAGAAACATCGAGATGCAAACTTGGATAAAAGATGTAAACTTGGTATTAAACTTCATTTGTTCTTGAATTACTTCAAACAATCGAAATGCTGTGAATGATTTGCATACCTTAACCCTTTTGGGAACTTGATACTGATTTGAATAGCATATTTAGAATCCTGTTAGTTAGTCCCCACAATCTGAACTTCTTTTTTTTTTTGGTGGGGGAGGTGCGCATGGGAAATGATAAAAGCTGAACTTCTAGGCTACTAGGAAATCACACAACTGTGATTAGCTTTTTACTAGAATTGAAAGGAGATTCAAAGGCAACTATCATGATGCCCTCCTGCATAATTAGTGGATGTAAATGTCACTCATTTCATGCAATGATGGTACTGAAACTCAGCCAGTGCTTCCTATGGATTGGTAGACTGGACAAAAACCTCAATTTTCTCTCTTTGGGTAGCTCCATTTTCTGCTATTACTTCCTTTGGTACTATATTATGATGCAAGTTATGTAACTTGGTAATTATGTAGGACCAATATATACGTCAATCCACCAGTGGCTCCACCTTTGATTGGCGGATACGGATATGGTTATGGTGTGCCATTCTTTGGTGGCTGGGGCTGGTCACCCTTTTCATTCTTCACGCCAGGTCCTAGTGTTGCCATTGGAGTTGGAGGAGGATTTGACACCTTGGCTCTCTTTTTGTTTCTTGGTGCTGCTGCAGCTGTCGTCAGGAGATTCTTTGGAGCAAAAAATGAAGATGAAGATGAATATTAATCGCACAGTGGACTTTTTTGATGGATGGATCAAACAATATAAATGTTTTGACTTAAGTGGGCAGGAGGTGTGTTGAGCTGGTCATTGTAATCAATAGTAGTATGAATTGTGGGATATACACCATTTACTGTAAACAATCATGGGATGACTCTTATTGTACAGTAATAAATTGTCTTTTGATAAGTTGCACACTTTTATACTGTTATGATCAGACAAGTTGCTGTGGGTAGAACGATGGCTTGGGGCAAGAGGATAGAGAGCAGCCTGTCTCCGCATATAAAGGAACATGCCCTTTTTGAAGTCAATGCACAATCCTAGTGTTGCCACAGCAACAACTAAATAACAAGAAATCATTCATGAAGCCACTGCTCAGCTTCTCATAGTTAACATTGTTTAACTACATTGGCATGGATCTTCTTATGTCTAAAAATTATGGCTTCCTAGGCTAGAATTCATCATTCTTACGCACTTTTTGTTATGATGGATATAGATACAGAATTTTCTGTTTTCACTTTGCCGAAAATGATGTTTCCAAGTATCTGGTTGTCATTCTACTAGCTGGACAGCAGCAATGGCAGGTATCTTTTCTCTCAACTTTTGAGTTAAAGCGACACGGACAGTCATAACTCCAGCAGCGGGTCCGCTGAGCCGAACCTTGACAATGTAGTCATTGATTTGTAGAAGTTCAAGTACTCCACCCCCGGTTCCAGAAAGGAATGGTCTAATTTCTGCAAGAACCTGCAAGGTTAAACAATTTATTCCTTAATTGCTTAAGGTGCCATCTGTCTCCCAACAAGTAACTTCACCACGCATGCAGAATTAATAAAGAAGATCATCATCAATGCCGGCTAAAATAAAGTTCAGTTTCATAAGCCAAAAATCAACAGCAAACAGAGATGAGAGATTGCAGTCACGAGATGTAAATCTCTTTAGGCACCCAGGCAGAAGGACCAGTTAGGTAACACAAGCATAAATCATCCAAAATGGGGATTGCTCATTAAGCAAAAATTCAGGGCAAACACTGGAAAACTGATGAATTGATTTGCCACCAGCCTCCACAAAGCGGAGGCTTCTGCAATAACCGACACTGAAAAGTATCAGCTTTCAAAATCAGAATGCAGCACTTCAAATGCCTCATGTATGCACTTAGCAGCAGATGCAGAACAAATATGAGCATGAAACACACAAACACCAACAAATGCAACACCAGAATCAATTAAAACCTGTGACTTTGTAACCTTATCGACATTTTCTTCATTTAGCTCTAGTCCAGTCTCAGTGTCCAGAATCTGCTCCACAGCCATGATTTCTGGTATTTTATCTCTTAGCCGAGTTTCAATTCCCATCTTCAAAGTCATTGTAGAGCTTGGACATGATCCACACGCTCCTTGCAGCTTCAACACTACAACAAGACCGTCTATTTCACTTAAAGCCACGTTGCCCCCATCAGCCATTAGGCCAGGCCTCACCTCGTCTAAAACTCTCTCCACATTCTCTTCAGTCAATGGAAGGACGCAGCTTGGTGAAACCACAAATCCTTCAAATTTCAACGAACCAGAAAAGCGCACAACTTATTCACAATTCATCTAACTATGCATATGCATTCTTGAATAAATGGATTACATGAAATTTTGAGAACACAGACCATTTGTAAAAAGAAATTCACGTTAGAATTACCTGCACGTTTCCTTGGTCTTCGATTAAACTTAAGCTGAAGAAAGTGTCTACTGAGATATTCTTCTGAGAAAATCATTCTGTATGAAAGAAACCAGACATGAATCTGAAATGGGGAAACATCTCAGAAAGAACAATAATGGAAATGGAGAATAGTTGACTGGAAGTACCCTGAAAGACAGGAAGTGGGTGCTTTTAGGTGAAGAGAGAGGCAGGCCCAAGATTGAAGCAGCTGATGAAGTTGCTTTGACACCATAGGGTTGGGTTGAGAGTGCACTCATTTTATTCTTTTTTAATTGCTTCAAGATTAAAGACCTTGAAATCCCATCCGATCAGGTTGAATCAAACTGAATAATTACTCAGCCCATTGAAAAGGGTAATTTATTCTATGTTTCTTTCTCTTCTTATTTCCTTCAAGTGGGTCTTTTTTTTTCTCTTTTTCTTTTGATATTGTTTTCTGGTACTTGTTGGTGCAGCAACAATGGTGGGAATTTTGGCAGAAAGCATTTGATTGGTTGGCAATGGTGATGATAGGAGAAAAATATGGTGACAGACAGTTCTGTTGTTTGTGGATAGAATTCAAGCTCCTGAACTGCTGACAAAGTGATTTACTTATGGGCCTCTTCTCCCAAGAGGCCTTTTTTAAGAAATGGACCAACCCAAACATTTGCCTTCTGGGCTGCTTTGCTACTTGCTAAGTTATTTTTATTTTTATTTCAGCCCATCTTCCACACCATAATTTCACAGGGCCGAGAGCCCTCGTACGAATTGATATCTATCAGCCCGAATGATACTTCCAATGCCATTGGTCTTCAACTCATCTGCTAGCGTAAGAGATCAAATTACTAAAAAACCAAAAACATCACCGTGGGCTTAGGTCGGGAGAAAGAAACACCCCCAACACTGAAACTCTCAAATTCGCCCCCTAATAGTAGAAGTTAATTAATATATGAAAACGAAAAATAGAAAAAGGAGCAGACATGGGACGATGATATTGTTGTAAATTGAGGGGAGGGAATTGGATCCACAGAACCTGGACATTGGCACGAAAATAGAGAGATTCCTTTGACTCCTTCTTTGAAAAAACAAAAAAAAAAAAAAAAAAAAGAAGAAAAAAAAGCAAATCAATCTACTTTAATTGTTTTTAAAATAACAAGTAATTTGTTTCTTTTAAAATTGGTTGAGAACGACAAGTCGCTGTCCAGCGATACATACAGTGAATGTGGCAACTGTCAGAAGATGCAAAGGATATTTTCTTGATTTCAATAATGCTCGAATATGACTGGCTTGCTAGAATTTTCCTTTCTCCCTCACTCTCTCTTTCTGGATTCACTACAAGAAAATTCTTATCTGTTTTATCAACTCTTTTCAAATACGACAATTGCATTCCAGTTGTACTTTAGCGAACTAGCCTAAATAGCAAAGTGGTCAATTCCATCCTTGTCTTTATGTTTTTATAAAATATAAGCTACATTCAATTAATTTATTTTTCTGGGTACATATTCCTCTAATTTATCGACCAAATCATATATTTTTTTTATTTTTAGTACGCAAAAGTTCATAAAGTTCGTTCCTTGGATATGCCATTTTCTTCATCTTTCAATGGAAACTTGTGAAATAGTGAATACATAGACTTTTTTTTTTTTTTTTGCTTGGAAGACAACGAATTCGTTAACTAAGGAAATTTCTTTTGGTTTTGACTACAAGAAATGGTTTCATAATTTATTTGTATAATTAATGATAATAGAACAGCATCAATAGGAGGCATCCCTTTCTACCAATTTTCCAAAACGTTTTCCAAGATTAACTTGATCACCTGAGCAAAAGGCAGCCGCGGTGTCCTAGATGAATAGTTGTTGTCTTTCAGATCTTTCACATGGGGCAGAACCGCCAAGGATGGGTGCTTTCGTTTACCAAACAAAAAAAAAAAAAAAAAATAATCTAAATGGAATTGTCCATTAATTTCTGTCACATTGTACACCAGCATGTGCTCACAATGTCAGCCTCAAAGTGTATTACCGAACCTTGTAATTTAGTCACGAAGATATCATTTGTTACCATGTCAAAAGATCATTGAATCTTCACTAAGATATTCAATAGAATTAAATACAGACTCCCCAAACTTGAGTTTTTAATACTGCGTAGCTTCTCCTGACGGGACGGTCCCATTTTAACAGGAAAAAGGTGCTATCTTCGAGCGCGTGTACGTTTGTAGCAGCCGCTATCGTCCTTATGCACATGAAAGAATCATTGGAGACCTATTTCAAGAGTATAATTCAAGACGCACAAAACCTGATGTGCCCTGTAAATTGTATAGAAAGAGACTTGGTCTCCGTTGATTTAAAAGCTGATTCGCAAAACATCCGTAACGTAAAGACAAAAAAACTATTATTTTTGTTAAAAGTAATACCTATCCAAATTTTCTTGTGTTTTGATTCTAAACATTTTTGAATTTTTATTTAAATTTCATGCCTTTTTTAATTTGTTCCAAATTAATTGATTCTTTAGACAAAAAAGAGTCAAAATTATTAAAAATTTGACTATTTTTCGTCAGAAAAATTAATTTTAAAAAATAAAATTCAATTGACAGTGCAAAAGAGTTGAAAATTTGAACCGGTGAAATTAAAAGCAAGAAAGAGAGAGAGAGAGAGAGAGAGAATCTATATAAGAATATTTACTTTATGTCGATTGATAAATATCAATGGTGTGACAGACTCGGATAAGTACACCCGAATAGATACACTTTCTAGCAAAAAAGATTGAATATGTACACAACTCGAATAAAAAAAAAAAAAAAAAAGAAAAATGATTGATTTAAAAAAAAATCTAATAAATCCATATGACACTAATGAATGAGTTTTGTCATTGTGGTAATGGATCCGCAATGATGCTAACCCTAACATGTTATCAGAAAAAAATGTTTGTATTATTTATAACCAAGGGTGAATTCAGGGTTTTGTGGGTTACACTCGTGGCCTCGGGCTCTAAATAGAGTCGTCGCGATGGTGGGTCCTCATCGTGTAAAGAGAGAACAAAAGAGATCAGGCTTCTCGTTGCTGTTCATATAGAAAAAAGAGATCAAATGCACCACAAACAATAAGAAAAGTGAGAACTTTACAAACAATAAAAAAAAAAAAAAAAAAAAGGGGGGGGGGGGGAGAACTTTGCTAAGTAGCCTAGTGCACTAATTTCTATGGCGGCATGCATGATATGTGGGCATGCGTCATTTAGATAGTTCAATTCTGGACGTTTCTACCAATACGTCGCTATCGTTAATTGCATCGGATCACAATCCGGCTGTCACCTTCTTCTTTGACAATACACGGCTAGCTATTCATATTTTCTAGATATTCACACACAATTATTCCAAGGGGATTGCAAAACTTCTCCTCACATGCATTGCCCCGGAGGGAATTTAGTTTACACAATGGACAAAAAGTGCAGTAATGAACCAACCCCACTCTAATTACTTAATTAAACGAGCCTGATTATCCACGACTTCGTTAAATGAGACGTGCCAGAGTGGTCGCGTTCATGTGCTTCGAGTCACAACAATCCGTCCATTGCATGCCAAAATAAGAAAGCAGGAGATAGACTGAGAGGAGTAGGGAACATTAATTGGGAGTTTAGCAATGTTACACAACACAAATGATGTAAGAATAATGAGAGCTCAGGAAAAATATCCAATGATAATAATTATAATCGTTATACATTATTTAACTTTCTGTGAAACTAACAAAAACATGATGTTATCGCATCAACCAGTTACAGTGCCTGAGTTTAATGGGTCCTCGGAGGAGGAAGAATGATTATATGGCACGTGACCAGGTGTTTGTTTTTATAATTCTAGCCATGGATGGAGGACGGTGACTCCGTGCTAAAAGGTGCACAAGGGTGGTGGGGGAAGATAGGCCCCACAATCTTTGCGGCTTGTGCCTCGAATAGGCTACAAGGCGTGCTCCTTCCAACAATCCCAATCAATCAAAAAAATAATAAAATAAAAAAAAAAAAAATTCCAGCTCTCTTTTCCCTTTACTTGGAGATGCCGTAACTTCCCTCGTCCTCTTTCCCCCATAATTGTCCATGTCCGTGCTATTAAATTATATACATATGCATCGAGATAAGAACATTCATGGGACATTTTAAATCACAAAGCGTTAGAGATTTGAGGGTCTACGTCAAGAGACCCATGAGAAATACACTCATCCACTTTCCATGGATGAGAACAACCCATCATCTTTGAGAAGATTATTAGATGAATTAATTTAGCGCATAAATTATAGGGAAAAGTGGTTAATGAGTCAAAAACAATGCATGTAACCTTGATTTTGATCAATTTCGTGACCTAAAGTATACCCCTTTTTATGCAATTCTAAATTTAGTCCAATCACGTCCGTATTGATTCATATTCGCATCTCCTTGTTTAACACAAATATCAACATCGATCATCCATGGATGGATACAACAGTACAAGATTCTCTTCTCTCTTGGTATCTTATTCTCCGTATATAGGTAGAATCACTTTAGAAATTAATGACTATTATAAGAACCAATTCTAGTGCTACTCCCTGTGTTGAGAGCTACGCGAGATTTTAGCCATTTTCCACCGTTCTTGTAAACTAGTCATCGATGTTACCAATTTGTTAAAACCGACGGTTTGAGTTTGTTCTAGTCTACAAAGCTAAACCCTTCAGCGGAATTCACGAAATATAAGAGACCATGATAGGCTGATTGAAACTAGGGAACTCGAAAACACACAAGTAAACCAAAACACCCATTTTCTTGTTATGATTTGATTCCATTTTCTTGGAGCCGTGGAAGATGATGTCTTTTCGTTTCTTTGCTTTTACATGGGTATCAAGAATTTCTTCCTTTCCAAATTCGCCCGTATAACAGTATATGCATGCCTTGCTCCGGATTGGATTTCATAGTAGAATCTCTCGGTTCAACTTTCAGTCCTTGGTCAATTTCGTATTGATAGCTATCATCACTGTGTACTAGATGGGGTGGAGCCGATCTTAGTTGATTTTTATGCAATAACCAATGACATTTGACATTTATGATCTGGGAGCAGACTTAAATAGAGGAATCAAGCCAAAAAAGAAAAGAAAAGAAAAGAAAAAAAAACCCTTATCACGCTCGACCCCACTCGACCTAACCCAAAATTGAAAATTTTCGATGTTGTCACCCTATTTTTTACTTCAACAGTAGCTGGGTCCATGCCGTCATTTTCTTTAATGTCTGTTGGTAGATCCATTGGGAAATGTAACCGAGTGTTACAAGCATTGTTATTAACATAACCTTGAGATAATTTCCAATTAAGGAGGGACAAGCCTATGGTAAAAGACAACCCGAGGCATATTAATTACCGACACCCAAAAACATGCAAACAAAGTAATCATGCATGTAATTCTAAATAATCTCAGGCATGTGGATTTCTATCAGGGTTTTTTTTTTTGATCACTCGAGAATAGGTACATGTAGGTCCTTAAGCATTTGGAAGAAAGCGATGTATCCCATCTCATCTCAATTTTATTCCTGTCTTAATAACCCATTTGTAACGTTATTTTTTTTTTTTGGGGTTTTTTTTTTAATGTTTAATTTGATGCTTCAGTTATGGTTGTGGGACACGTACAGCATATTAATAATCTTGGTTCTCGGTGTTCTTAAGATAAGCAGAAACATTCAAGATAAGTGCAGATAAATGACGTAGATATCTGAACAATTGTTGTTAAATCCTATGTATACATCTAGTTTACTATTTTTGTTTCTTCTTTCGGTCAGTACCTTTGTTTTATCGATTCCTGGAAAGTAGCTACATAGAGCCTTTAAATTTCAAATTAGTTTAAACCCTTTATGCATCTTTTCCATCATTTCCAACTACCATATTGATCCAGCCCGAATTTCTTTTTGGCAGAAGAAAATTACTGATAGATAAGCATGGAAATTCCAATATACAGGAAAAAAAAAAAAAAAAAGAAAAATCTCAATCTGGGTGTCCAGTGTCTACAAGGAAAGAATAATCAAAGACCAAGAAATGTGTTTCTACTAATTTTTATTAGCTGAACTAACATGGTCCCATGCAAACACTTGCTGGTGAATTTGGACAGAAAGTCATAAATAATTAGTTAAAAATGTGATCATTCCAAAGCATTATTCAATAATCAAGTGAAAAATCATTGATTACGTTTACCCTAAAAGTAAAAAATAGAGAGAAATTAAAGAAGAAAAACTCAAAAAAAAAAAAAACTTGAAAGAGGATTAGTTGTTGTAGGAGTACTAAAGAAGCACCAACTTTCCGTGATTTCATGTATATCTTGATTTCCCACAAAGACGTTAAATGGAATATCTTGTTCACTGGCCTTCATTGACATAGGCTCATGTTTACTTTTCTGGGAGTACCGTATTTGTCTAAGCAAATACCAAATTTTGTGGTCCCCACTTCTTTCGTCTTCATCCTCGGTGAATCACACCCTGTCATGTACGCTAGAATTGACAATTGATTTATGCATAAATAAGCCTAAAACAAATCGATATATGTGTTGTACAATTGTGTCGTGGGGCAACTTTTTTTTTTTTTTCTTAAATTTCACTTTTTCATCCCGAAAGAAAGATAGAAAGGATAGACATAATTAAATAAGATTGACAAAATAATAAAAATGTCTTTATAATAATGCAAGAAGTGAGTTAATAAAAATGGAGAAAATTTTTAAAATATATATTATTTTATTATTTGTATCCAAGTGTAACCATTATTTCTTTTTTTTTTTTTTTTTCATTTTTTAGATACACTTGGATACCAAAAAAAAAAAATTCAAAATAGATATTTATACTATTAACGATATTCAAAATAAATCTATACCTCATATTTAATAACTTGTAACATAAAAAATGTTAGGTTATTAACGTTTTTTAATAATTTATTAATGTGGGCATTCCTTGGGAAGTTTCCCAAGAATATATGAATACCAAAGAATAAATACTAAGAACATTCAATCTTTCTCTTGCCTTCATTATCAAAATATTACTTGGGAACACACTGCAATACTCCGGCTCTTTTCTTGCCCCCCACCTTCACAGCCTGTCATATTTGAATTATTAAGATCACGATTATATTTTTTTAAGTAAAGGGTTGCCTTTGTTGTTTCTCCAAGTTAAGGATCCAGAGAGAGACTGATTCTTGGCCTTGTCAAACAAAGAGAAGATCTTGCTGGTGTTTGCTGATCTCTTTTGTGTCCAAAAGAGCTTGTTTACTGCAAAGGAAGCTGGGACCCATGTTGTAATAAAGATGAGCAATGGAAGCTATTCATGGAGGGATTGAAGATTTGTCAGTTTGGTCTATTAACGAGAACGGCCGCTGGCATGAAGGAAGAAGATGTTCAATGAGCCTTTTGGGAAATTTTTGCGATCTGGTCACAATCTGTTGCAGGTAATACAACAAAGGCAATTGTAAAAGTTTTTTTCTTCTTCTTGCGCTTCTTTGATAGTCTTGGTGTTATTATTGTTGACTTATTGCATGTGCCATTATATCTCTACATATTAAAAAGAAGTTCGCATCATTGCATCTTGAAGTTCTATTGTAAGTTTCATTTTAACATTGATATTCATGCACAGACATATAAGAAGTGTACTGCTTGACATCTCTCTCTCTCTCTCTCATAGTCTGCCTTGTTGATGATCTGTATTCTTGGATTGCCTGATAAGTGAAATTCAACATAAGGATAATTGCAGCTAGTATCAGATCCCATCATGTGTATATCAAAAAGGCTTGACTGTAGAGGGAAGCAGAAAGAAGTGATCCCTTTTCTAGAACTATTTTCTAAAGATGAAGATCACTGCTTTTTTATCTAACATGTATCAGAAAAAGGTCACAGTCCGCAAGAGAGAGAATCTTTGGTCTCACTAGTGCTCACACCCCATATTCCCTTGACAGCATTGCTCACTGTGTGGCAACTGTTTGCATCACTTTAAGAAGCTCCCGATGGATTTTGAGCAGTTTCTTTTATCCACACCCGTTTGTTCAATATCCTAATTTTTAACTATTTGAAGCAAAACAATTGTGGTGTGATGCTTCATGGAAAATTATCATTTCTTTGCCTAAACTTGTCTCCATGGACCAACCGACCAAGCAAAGGAATAATTATCATTTAGGAAGATATGATGTAAATTGAAGAAAAGATTCAAGTTGCAGATGTGTTTCCAAAAAGTTTCCCTGCGGCAGGATAGGATGTGAGCCGAGCATGTTAGATTTTTCCACTAGTCTTTGTTATCCCCAAAAGCTGCAAAAGGATGGTATGAGGTCAGCTAATCTGTTCTAGCTATCTCCACGTATCCAGTTAGTGGCTATTGATAATTCACACCAAACCCATCCACCTCTTCTTGCACTGCTTTGTTCATTCACTTTTGCAATTATAGTTGCCATCATTTTGATTAGAATTATTTGTGGGTAAAACTGGAGCTGCTATACACTTGGTATTTTTGAGCACATCAGAAATCAATTTATTGTTTCAGGGATGGGAACCAAGCTTGAATATTCCATCAATGCTCTACTAGCATCACCAAATAGCATCATCTTTGGCGAGCAATTTGTGGATGTTCCGGACTATTTGCATACCAGAGTAGTGCTTAGTAAGGACCTTCAAGTCACAGGGTTAGACAAGTTTAGAAGCAAGATGCCCGATAATCATAACATAGATGCCATCAAAAGGACAATGCAGATGCATGAAGATATCTTTAAACACCAGGTAAACTTGTTATTCAAATCCACCATTTAAAAATGTTCAATTTTTTGCAACACCACAGCCAACCCTGGCTGCAACCTTCATCGGTGTTTAATCTTTTTGCAAAACTTGCAGGTAGGGGAACTCCACCGGCTATACAGTGTTCAGAGGATGATGATGGACGAGCTGAAAAAAGAAATCAATCAAAACGGTAAGAAACATTGGAAACCCATCACTTCGAGTCCAGATACTAGCAGAACTCCATTGACTGACCGGCACAATTCAACACTCCTGCAAACCACTTGGGCGTATGCTCACAACGATCAACTTTCTAGAGATGAATTCAGCTCCAGAGAAAGAAGTGGCAGTTGGTCTGATGGTACCGTCAAAGCGGCAAGGGCATTCGATCTCGAAAGACTGCCTACCGAGGAAGATTACCTGTCAACTGGGGTTTGCCTTAGTGACATTGATGATACTTACCAAGCAGGACCCAGTCCCAGCCCCAGCCTGTGCATGCCCCAGAAAAGTAATAACATTGGCACTGAAGTTGAAGATGAAGTGGAGCTGACGTTGAGCATTGGGGGTGGCACAAACAAGAAGATGCACAAGAACTACCGTTCTCTTGATCATTTTCAAGAATTTGGATTCCCTGAGACAATGCATGATCATAAGGACACGAAGGATCTTCTCGATCACTCTCCTGCTGCGCACTTAGAATCCCACAGTGGAAAGGATTGTTACAGTGGGCCTGCCACAGCCATGAGCAGCTCCAGTGCAACTTTTGATCAGAAAAGGAAAGCCCCCCATTGGCTTTTTCAAGGCTTAAGCATAAATAGGGCATGAAACCACTGACTTTGACTTGTATTGTATGCCTCCGCTTGAGTTGGAGAGCATTAAATTCAAAGCTACACTGTTCCTTGGAGTGAGATTTTCGAAACGTAGTTGTCTTCTGGATCCCTAATAAATGGGATTAAAGGTCCGCCCGTGTGCATGATTGTGAAATACAACATTTACAAACATTCGCTAAGCAAACTCCCTGCCCTGGTGTATTTGCTTTGCCACCTGTATTTGGCCCCTATTTCAAATTTAAGATACATTTTTCTAAATGATCATGAATCCGTCCCCCAAAACCCGGCTTACGAGTCAGGCGCACCGCCGCGACTCCATTTAAATCACTAAATGCAATTAGAAAGATTCGAACATCACTCTATGCACCTAATTTACAAATTTAATGTCAACACATATGTTTGAAATGTAATATAAAACTACAACGGATGCATTAACACAAAGATTAAAAAAAAATAATAATAAAAGGGTCATCGAGAGAATTACACTTACGCACAGTGGGTTGAATTCCCTTAAAACTCACTGTATTGACGGATCATACAAAAAAATGAGACTCAACGCCTAAAATTGCTTAGTCTTGGGGCACGGTCAAGCCATCACTATAAAGTAGAACCCCAGAATATGAATTTTTCCTTCTTTTCTTTTTTTTTCCCATACTGTTTAATTGGTTCGGCTAAAATTCAAATTTGAGACATTTGGTTACGAAACTGACTCTGGTGGCAGAACATGCATCACTCTATCAATAATGGGTTTGAGCCTCGCGGGGGGCTCAAATCCAGCGATGAACCATTGGGCCGTCGGGTGGGGTCGGGTTGGTTGTTATTGGAAGTGGGTGTTGCAGTTCGTTGGATTACATCCCGAAAGCAATTTCAACAAATCGTATGTTGGGGGAAGGATCTGGACTGATGAGACTTTTGGGCTACTAATTCCGAAGGAAATGAACTTAAAAAGGGGGTGAAATCTATACAAAGGACGGCCAGAAACTGATCAAACCGCGATTTGGAAGAACATGGTATGACCCATATCAAGGAGTGGCCATGGCGGCTTTTAGCATTCCCATCTGAGCCCCAAGTGAAACATTGAATGTGCTCTTTTTACATTAAATTTGGGCCAAAAAAGCCTCAGAAAAAAAAAGGGAAAGACCCGTTAATTCACAAAAGGCTGGTGTAATAAATTATTTTGTTTAATAAATTTAAAATATAATAATCCAAATGAAAGAGGAAAAATTCCAAAAGAATCGAATATAACCCTTTTGTTTAATAATTAGTATTGAGATTTGAATTCGAGGTCTATTAAGCTAAAACTACAATATTTCTATTGTAAAGGCAAAAAATCATGTTGCAATTTTCTACAACGGTGCGAGGGAATTGGCTACCAGCGCACCGCCTTTGGACTTTTTTTGGCAAACGCATGAATGATGGGCGGTGACCGACCTTCTCTTTCAGCTGTTTTCCGCTGTATTTGTCACGGAGCGGAAGTCAGAACCATCCCGTTACCCATCCCATCAACAGCACAAAATTCTAGTACCATCTGCTTCCCTTTCCGTTTCTTCTAATATTCCACCTCGATAATAATATGATTAAATTAAAAATTTTTATCACAAATTACAATAATCTTTTATTAAATTTTTTAAATTATTTTTTTATGTTATAAATTTTTTTAATTTAAATATATTTTTAAAATTATTGTTTTACATTGGTTATATTAATTAAAATTATTTTTTATATTTTTATTATATTCATTATATAAGATATTATTTAAAATATAAAATATTAATTAATATAATTTTAATATTTAACTAAAAATCAAATGATAAAATTTGATAAAATAATAAAAAAATTTTAATTAATAATATTAATATAAATAATAATTTAAAAAATAAAATTCTCAAATAAAAAAATTTTTGTAATGAATAATTTTTAAAAATTTTATTTTAATTAAAAATTATTATAAGACAAAATTAATTTTTTAATTTAATTCATAATAATATTATTTCAAGATTTTCGATATTATTTCTTTTTTCTTTTTTTAAATCGTTACTGTTAAGTTTAAGCCCACAGAAACATCCAAGCGAGATCCGTACATTCTACATGCATCCCACACACACAAAAAAAGATTCTGATTACAGCAAATCCCACCTGTAAGCGATTAATGAACTCACAAAAGTGAAAAAAAGGTGCACCAACTTTTCCATTCACTTCCCCTTTTTTCTTTTTTCACAATTTTAATTTCCGCCTTTCAATTATTTCTCTGTGTATCAAGAATGACTGTTTGTTCTAAAACAAGATTGATGGAAGAAGGATAAAAGGCTCTCGAGTAATGACGTTGCTCGCTCTTTTACAGTTGTTTGGTTAACTTTGGTGTTGACTGTAATCATGGGGTTTCCTCGCCATGTTTTGTATTCCCTGTTTTGATAGGATTAAGTTCAAAGGCTTTAACAAAAGTGGAGCAGACACTCCAAAAAAAAAAAAAAAAAAACAGGAAGAAAAGAAAAGGAGAAATTTACCCAAAAACTCAACAAAAATGGTTTATAAAATTTTAACGGGAAGAAAGATAATTTGTTCTTTGATTCTTGATCCGACAAAAGACAGATGGCCGGATAGTCATGGTTTTTAATAAATTTATTGCTGAAACATTGAAAATACATGTCTGGTTTTGGATGTCTTACATGTCTGGTTTTGGATGTCTTTTTATTTTTTTTAATGCAAACCATAACATGCGGTTTGTGCGGATTCTTGGTGTTGCAGCAGTTAGTTAGAGATTAGCACGCCTGGCAGTCATCATTCCTTCCAAAGCTTCGACATTGACCTTCTCTCTCTCAGCATTTGTCCCTCTTTCTCTCTCTAGCTTTTTTTCTTTCCGCTCTCTCTATGCTCTCATTCGCCAATTTCTCTTTTGGCCCACCTTACTATCACACACACACACTCTCTCTCTCTTTCTCTCTCTCTCTCTCCTACCCTTGGTTCATTTTACCTCTTTCAATCTCGCTCTGTCTCCGCTTCTACCAAAAAAAAAATTGTAATTCAATAATTCTCCTGTAATCCTTGGTCATTGGATTGGATCTGGGTGCTTCTTGATAGAACTATCTTCACCAGAAAACGGGTGCTCTAAGAACCTAGAAAACAGGTGCTCTTATTTCGAGATAGCGTGATTTTCGTTCACTTTTGATGTTTTTAGCATCTGGGCATTTTGAATTAACATCTATTTTTCCAACGATGATAATCACTAGAAAAATGTTTGGTTCTTGAGGATTTGATATGTGGGGCTCCTTTTTTTTTTTTTTTAAAAAAAAGAAAATTTATTGAAAGCATTAAATTTTGATTCTTCATGCTTTTTCTTGGCGCGTGTCCCGTAGTGGGGTTCGATCTGATTTTCAGATTGGTCTTGTGGAAGTGCGTTTCTGATCCATACTGGCTGTACTCGCTCGGTTTTATCTTTTATTTAGCCTGAGAAGGAAGCGGTGAGCACGTATGGTGCTTAGATTTCATATTTTTTGGCATGAATGTTGGTAAAGTGTTGTTCTTTTTTGAGCTGTGCCTACGGTGTCATCGAGTTTCAATGTCTTGGAAATCTAATACCTTTTTGTTTA
This sequence comes from Rhizophora mangle, assembly GCA_037832345.1. NCBI lineage: Eukaryota > Viridiplantae > Streptophyta > Magnoliopsida > Malpighiales > Rhizophoraceae > Rhizophora > Rhizophora mangle. The sequence goes on from JBAPLJ010002055.1 coordinate 1,566,720, forward strand.
TTTTTCGATATGCTGGAAATCGAAGCATCTGATTGTGTTTTTTTACTATTTTCTACTGGGTAGCATTATTGGTTAGTGTGCCAAACGCTTTCTTTGCGTTACTTTGTGTTTTAATGCAAGTTCCATGAATTTCAAATAGAAAATCTGCAATCTGCAATCTGTAATCTGTTGGCTTTGGACTACCAATTGTCTTGGGTTCTACGTCATTTATTGATTACTTGACGTGAGTTTTGTGGGCAAAAATCCTATCCGACGCAAAATTTCCCGACTAGATGGGCAGGTGGGTCTTTATGGGCATTGGCGGGACAATTAGTTGGGACATACCTCGGCGTTTCTGAGGTTGATGCCAGGCTCTACCATCTAGGTTGATTGTGTATTGCTATTGGCTAATCTGAATGGCATTGGCAAGTCATGTCACCGCCAATCCTCATATTTGAATTGAAAGGTTACTGTTTTTTGAATGCTCATATTTGAATGATTTGATGCTGTATAATAATCTATGAAGGTTTAGGATAAAACATATGGTGTAAATATGAGATTTTTGCCTGTTGTCTTTTCGGAGATATTCAGAGACCGACTTTAGACGACCACACAACTTTGTGAAAGTTCTGATGTTGAAAGTTACCATACAGGGTTGTGATGCACAATGTTCAAATTATGTAGTGGGACTTAAACACATGGTTATTTGGGATTTGAACAAAGATATTTGCAGACAATTTTACACAACTGCATAATTTGAAAAATGCCCTGACAGTTAAATTGTGGGAAAATCGTTATGATGCACGATGATTGTGATAGTTAACAATTGACTGTTGGTGCCAATGCTGTTTCAGCCTTTCAGGTTCTTCTTTTTCTACGCTCAGTTCCAAATTTCTGGATATCCGTATAATCTAGCTGCAGAAACAGCATGGCAGTTTCCATGAGGGATTTAGATGCAGCTTTCCAAGGAGCTGGACAGAAAGCGTATCCTCTATTTGATGATTTGATGAAATATGCAGCTCTTTGAGCTATGCTATTCAGAAAATGAAATGCTTTTTGCAATTTATTTTGACTATTATGTTGTTTTTAGATGCATAAAGTTTCCCCTGGCTTTATTAGCATGGTACTTTCCTTGACCCACCGAAAAAATGAAAAAAAATTAGTGGACTTGAAATTTGGCGGATTGAGAACTTTCGCCCTGTCCCAGTCCCAAAGTCCTCTTATGGCAAGTTTTTCACGGGGGACTCCTATGTGATTTTAAAGGTTAGCAGTCTTCTCCTGGATCCAAAGTAATGCCTGTTTTTTTTACTTCATCTGTTACATAGCAATTGATCTACATGTAGCACGTTTGGTTTTGTGACTTGATGTTACTTTCTCTGCAGACAATTTCCCTAAAAAGTGGTGCTTTCCGCCATGATATTCATTACTGGCTTGGTAAAGATACTTCTCAGGTCAATTTTTGCCTTTCTTATTTGATACTCAACAATACCAGTATCTTGCTTTTGTTCTTATGATCGAATTTCCTTTCCATAGGATGAAGCAGGTACGGCAGCCATTAAAACAGTGGAACTTGATGCAGCTCTTGGAGGCCGTGCTGTACAGTATCGTGAAGTACAGGGCCATGAAACAGAAAAGTTCCTGTCTTATTTCAAACCATGTATCATACCTCAAGAAGGTGGAGTTTTGTCGGGGTTTAAACATGCTGAGCCCAAAGAACACCAAACACGCCTGTTTGTTTGCAAAGGAAAACGTGTTGTTCACGTAAAGAGGCAAGTCCATGACATTGGCTCTTTAATGAGATTATATGCACTTAATTTGAATCAAAGCCAAGACCTATGTTCCTATCCCCAGAGCCTTATGAACAACTTTACTCCTATGACCTATGCCAACCAATCCAACTCTTAAACGGTGAATTATTGTCTCAAGTTATTATGTTGATGTTGTCTTTTGTTCAACTTCCTATTTTCTGGTGCTGAAGACAGGTTTCTTTTGCTCGGTCATCACTCAACCATGATGATATTTTTATTCTTGACACCAAGTCAAAAATTTTTCAATTCAATGGATCTAACTCATCCATCCAAGAGAGAGCCAAGGCTTTAGAAGTGGTCCAGTATATTAAAGATACTTACCATGATGGAAAATGTGATATAGCTGCCATTGGTAAGTGGAGGATTATGTTTGAGAACTCCAGAAATTGTAGAATGATTGTCTCTTTGGGTCTAATTACTTTTTCTTTGGTAATAGAGGATGGGAAATTGATGCCTGATGCTGAAACCGGAGAGTTTTGGGGTTTTTTTGGTGGCTTTGCTCCACTGCCGAGGAAAACAATCACTGATGAGGACAAGACTGTTGAAACTCATACTACTAAGATTTTTAGGTAATATATTGTCTCAGCTTGTTTTATGTTTTTACATCTTATACATGCTTTTTTACAGTACCAAGAAATGATGTCATCCTTATGCATATTTACCTTGAATTCTTCTTACACTCTTTGATTTCCTTCAATGGCATCTGAGGTTTTCTATTTCCAACTTGAGCACAGTAGCTAGTATAAATTCGTTTTTGATCTTCTTGCTTTTGTTTCTCTTTATATAGAAAAAAAAAATGCCCATAAAAGACCAGAAATTTATATAGACATTTTTGTATTCTGCATTCAGTCAGGTTTTTATGGAGATGCTAAATTATTGGATCCCAGGATTGTATTCTTGTAATGGGCAGCTATTTTGTTTAAATGAAAGTGTCTTTTTCTTTCAAGGTTTTTAGAAGTGGAAACAGAGTCTGTTGGTGCTGATTCATTATGGATGAAAAATTAGAAACCAATATCTATGCTTTGTTTTCTTCACTAATTTCAGATTTATGAAATTAAAAACTGTTATAATTCAAATCATGAAATTGTAAACTGTTATAATTCTAACAGACATTTTTTTCTTTCAAGAGTTGAGAAGGGGCAGGCAGAACCCCTTGAGGCTGATTCTTTGACAAGGGAGTTATTGGACACAAATAAGTGCTATATTCTAGATTGTGGAGTGGAGATGTTTGTATGGATGGGGAGAAGTACTTCTCTTGATGAAAGAAAGAGTGCAAGTGGAGCTGCAGAAGTAATTCTTTGTCCTCACTTGCACCTTATTGGCATTGTTGGAAGTCTGCTTTGATGTCAATACTTAATATCCTTGAATATTATTGATTTCATTGAGCAGGAGTTAGTTCGTGCTGGTGAAGGGCCCAAATCTCACATTATACGTGTAATTGAGGGATTTGAGACCGTGATGTTCAGATCAAAGTTTGAAGCATGGCCCCAGACTACTGATGTACCTGTGTCTGAGGATGGTAGAAGCAAAGTTGCAGGTCAGTAACTGATTATTTGGTGCTTTTGTAATTGCTGTGCCTTGCTTCATCGAGGAAATTTCCATCTCACCATCTTCATCATTTTTGTTTTTGTTTAAAAACCACTGTCTCTGTTGATGCAATGTTATTTTAAGAGTCTTAAGATTCTTGTTTTCCAATATTTTCTAGCTCTTCTAAGACGTCAGGGGGTCAATGTCAAGGGTCTGTTGAAAGCTGCTCCTGTGAAGGAAGAACCTCAACCTTACATCGATGTTACGGGAAATCTGCAGGTGCTGTATGTTTTTCTTCATCTCTACAAGCTATTGGTCCTAGCATTATGTCTGACAGTATACATGCTTTTTATTTTTCTGACCTTTTGGATGTCATGTTCCCACATATGAAGGAGAGTCTTTATAGGATAGCCCAAGGATTTATCTTTCACAAGTTCCTTTTACCAGACATTTGTTAAACATACCTCCTTTGAACACAACATAGCTGCCTGCCCTGACATGGGAAGCAGAAGCAAGAAATGTGGCTAAAAGACATATGAGATTCTGGAAGTTGGAATGCTCCAAAATTAATATGGACGAATGGAAAAAATGGTGGTGAAATGAAAAGATATGTTTTTCTGTTGAACATTGATCATAATCAGAAGGTACTATAATATTCTGGATATACTGCTTATTGCACCAGAAGGGACTTCCTGCATTCTATGGAATGAATAGAGCCACTTAAAAGATTAGCTACTTTTTAACAACATTAGGTGGGCATGTATCTGACAAGGAACTGTCATTTCCAGAGATAAGTTAGCAAATGTTTGAAACTACGGGAGTTTCATGAGTGAGCATGACACATTCTCCATTGCATCTAGAAGGTTTCTGAGGATTCTTTGAGGTGCATCTTTGAGTGTACTTCCTCTCTAAATTGAAATATAGCTTTGCAAAATGCAGCAACTATTTTGCTGCCCTGTTGTGTTCATTTTGTTGATTGTAACTCTATTGGCTTGCACAGGTTTGGCGTGTAAGCAGGCAGGAGAAGGTTCTCATTTCAGCTTCAGATCAGTCTAAATTTTACAGTGGAGATTGCTATATTTTTGAATATTCATATCCAGGAGAAGATAAGGAGGAATATCTTATAGGAACATGGTTGGGCAAGAATAGTGTGGAGGTAAATTCAAAGCATCATGATAACTCCTATGTCCTCCCTGCATATCCTCCCTTATCCTTAGAAAAACTCACAAAAGAAAAAAGAGAAATAGCAAAGGAAAAAAAAAGGGAAGTAATATGCCACAATGCTCTCAATACTTTGGCAGCATCTCAATGAGAGAGGACTGGAGTGGCAAAAGTAGAGTAGGGTTTTCTAACAACTTTTGTTCTGAAATATGCCAAAAGAAATGGCTGCCTACAGTTACGATTCTAATTCTGTGTCCTTTATACCTGTCTTTGTTTTTCTTTTTGACCATAGTTGTCTTTCGATACATGAAACTACTCTATTGTGAAGTACTTTCCAAATGTCTATCACTTTAATCTTGAGTAGTCTATCAAGTGATCAGTGAACAATTGACAATATTTTCTGGTTTTCATTTTGTTTGCTTGTGCTTAAATAATTTGAATTGATATTTTTGTTGATGTTCTTATTACTTTGGCATAGCCAGATGTCTATGGAAATTTTTGGGCTTCATGTTTCTTTGCAAAATAGCTTTCTGTTTCTTTGGCCAATTTTATTCATTGGAATGATGAGCAATAACTGCCATTTTTCCCCTCTTATAAGGACAATTAACTCATTATATGCTTTTGAGTGATTGGAAGGCTCTGTCTAAATGTTATATTATTGAGTGTCATGTGGATTTTGCTTGTTAAAAATTTAATGTTAGTTAAGTTTGGTCGCTGCAGTGAACTTGTTTTATTGTTGTTGTTGACTAGCTTTGGTGCTAGTATTATAAATGTACAACTAGTGATATTTATTATTGGCATTTGGTACCTTCCAACTTACTAATGATAAGCTCTCATGGAAACAGGATGAAAGAGCTTCTGCTATTTCATTGGCAAGCAAGATGGTTGAGTCACTAAAGTTTTTGCCTGCGCAGGTGATTTCCTTCTGTCTGTGAATCTGTTTTTGCACTGATTAAAGTGTTGTATTCCTTGATGACTTCTTTTCTGATTCTAAATGTTGACTAATTCCTAGGCACGCATATACGAAGGAAATGAACCAGTTCAATTCTTTTCAATCTTTCAGAGCTTTATTGTCTTTAAGGTATGTGGGATTTCAAGGTACTACAGAAACAACTTCTTATTTGTATTCATGCAGTGTAAATAATTTAGTTGTGATTGTATTTTTTGTATTTTTGACTTCTACTAAATCATCTGGATTGAAATTGAACAGGGTGGCCTGAGCTCTGGTTACAAGAACTATATTGCAGAGAAGGAACTTCCAGATGAGACATATAAAGAGGATGGCATTGCATTATTCCGGGTTCAGGGCTCTGGACCTGATAATATGCAAGCAATACAAGTTGAACCAGTATGACTTACCTTCAGTATTATCAATGCTAGAAGTTCTTGCGTTGCTTTCAATATTTAAGTTACACTCAAGACAAGGGAATGGAATTTTTAACATGACTCTTGATGATTGCTTTATGCTCAGCTAGTTTGATCATTAACAGGGTAGTCATGTACATGGCAGTAGCAATGCCCATGACCATCAAATTATTTCTGATGATGAATTGAAAACTGTCTGACCTCCATTTGTTGTCCATATCTGGAGGGAGACATTAAGGAAGTTGACGAATGAGGATAAGACCAATGTTGTTAGAGATTAGTATAATAATGTCTTTCTATGTCCTTGTTAACATTTCATGTGTTTATAATTTATTTAATTGATATTGTTTTGCAGTCAATATGGATCCAAATTTGATATAATATGCAGCTTTCGTTGGTTGCTGTAGTAAATCAGATAATATCTCGGTTCTTTTTCTTATGTTTGATTTCTCTTGCTGAACATCTATCAGGTTGCGTCATCATTGAACTCCTCCTACTGTTACATACTACATAGTGACTCTTCTGTCTTTACATGGTCTGGAAACCTTACAACCTCAGAAGACCAGGACCTTGTTGAAAGGCAGTTGGATCTGATAAAGGTTTGATATGTGTTTTTGGTAATTTGCTTTAAGCAGATAAAGATTTCCCCTTGATTTTCTTGTTTTGGATTTGGGCCCTTCAGTTAGCAATTACTCACTTTTGTGTATTCATGAAATTTCTGCAGCCAAATGTACAGGTCAAGGCACAAAAGGAAGGTTCAGAGTCTGAGCAATTTTGGGATCTATTAGGTGGAAAATCTGAATATCCCAGCCAAAAGATTGGAAGGGAACCTGAAAGTGATCCCCATCTCTTCTCTTGTGTATTCACAAAAGGTAAAGGACTTGTGACACTTCCAGCTAATCATTTATTTTCGTCACCTTTCTTTCCTGTGTTCTTTTTCATCTGGATATATAGTTTTTGAAAATCTGTTCTGTTTCCCTTTTCTTCTGATGGGCTCAATTTCCACCAAACTGCATGCTGATCCATAGGGAATTTGAAGGTATGTGCTCTCCAACCAACCTTTCGGAATTCTATTTTATCCTAAATGACATTCCTTGCTCTCATGTTTTGAAGGAGTGTTCATTGCCAATTGTTTGCATATTTTAATGCCAAACCTTCAATAAATTTTGGAGGCACACTAGACTATTTTTAGATGCTTTATAGTATACAAGATTTCTTGGATTTCATATAAAAGCCACTATAGCATAATGGAACTTTTTATTGCAGGTGACAGAGATATACAACTTCAACCAAGATGATCTGATGACTGAAGATATATTCATCCTGAATTGTCATTCTGAGATTTTTGTATGGGTGGGCCAACAGGTGGACTCCAAGAACAAAATGAACGCATTAACCATTGGCACGGTACCATACTACTTTCCTATCCTCTGGCTATTTGGAGGAATCACTTCTAAGTTTAAAGCTGGCTGTGGAATTACTACACTACCAATGAGTCAGCCTGATAGTTATTTGATTATTGGCATTCCCCTTGTCATATAATTAAGTTAATTAAAACAGTTAAACCTCAAGGAGATTTGACTTGTCTTCCCCCCTCGATTACTGTTATTGTTAGGTTAAGGTTATTGACAGCTAATTTTCTTCTTTCTCTGAACAGAAATTCCTTGAGCATGATTTTCTGTTGGAAAAATTATCTCATGAAGCCCCGATATATATTATTACAGAAGGCAGTGAGCCGCCCTTTTTTATACGTTTCTTTGAGTGGGATTCTGCCAAATCTGCAGTAAGTTTATATTTGCTTCATAGCAATAGGCTTAAGTTTAGATATCTGCAAAAGGCCCTAACATTTTCCTTCACGTGCAGATGCTTGGAAACTCATTTCAGAGGAAACTTGCAATTGTGAAAAGTGGGGGAATTCCAATTTTAGATGTAAGATGTGTTTAATTCTGTCATAATTGCTAAAGTTTCTCAAATTTCTTTTCTGTACTTGCGTTTCAAGTTTTATGTTAACATGATGCACCTCTTGATAAATATTATGTACCCATTCCTCTATCTATCCTGTTGGTTTTTGGGATCTTTTGGAAAGCCTTAAATTGAAATATAATTCATACCATTGGGAAGGTATTGCAAAATTCAATGTTGTGATTTAAAAGCTCATTGTTAGTCATACAAGGGATGAGTGCACAGGATTGTGGTTAAAGGTTTAAGAAAAATAACATATGTTTGTAAACCATCAAAACTTGGTCTTAGTAAATTCTCGTGAAATTTGATTCTATTAACTTTTTAGATGGAGAACCATACTCTAAGCCTGCTATAGCATTAGTTCTAAACATGGTGTGATGCATGAACAGAAACCCAAACGGAGAACACCTGTATCTTATGGAGGAAGATCTGTTGTACCTGACAAATCACAGCGTTCTAGGAGTGTGTCTTTCAGTCCTGACCGAGTTCGTGTCAGGGGCAGGTCTCCAGCTTTCAACACACTGGCTGCTAATTTTGAGAACCCTAATACTAGAAATCTTTCAACTCCACCACCAGTTGTTAGAAAGCTTTATCCAAAATCTGTGAGTCCAGATTCATCAACGCTGGCATCTAAATCTTCAGCTATAGCAGCAATTAGTGCAAGTTTTGAACAACCCCCTCCAGCACGCCAAGTTATTATGCCTCGATCAGTCAAAGGTATATTCTGGTTTCCTTGAAGGCTAGTGAGTTACTGCCTACTTACGATCTCTTTGGTTGCTCAAATCTAACATAATTTGCTTGTCATTTCCAAGTGAGCCCTAAAGTGCCAAAATCACCCCCCAATTCAAACTCAAAGGATTCTCCTATGAGCACCAGAATGGAATCCCTCACCATAAAGGAAGATGTGAAAGAGGATGAAGCTGAAGATGAGGAGGGTCTCCCTATCCATCCATACGAACATGTTAAGGTTAACTCAGCAGATCCTATTACTGAAATTGACGTGACAAAGAGAGAGGTGAACCATAGTGATTAGCAATACATTATCTTTCTTAACATGTTTATTTTCCTTTTCTTTTGGCTCCATTCTAAGGACTTTTTCTTATTAATGTTTGCAGACTTACCTGTCCTCGGCAGAGTTTAAGGAGAAATTTGGGATGGCAAAGGCTGCATTCTATAAGTTGCCCAAATGGAAACAAAACAAGCTTAAAATGGCCCTTCAGTTGTTTTAACGTCTCTAGCATGCCCATGCCTTTTCCTTTGGCTCTTTGCATTTGAGGCTGCATGTGTTAAAAAGGTTGCTTGTGATACCGTACAAATTGTTTTCTAACTATGGTTTTTATGTTTTGTTTTCCCTCATTTTGTTGCTTGCTAAGAAAGTATTCTAATTGCTCCACTTTCCTTCCTGCAGTACAAAAGCCAGTTTCTCAGACATGAAAGGGACAGCACCAGTGCATTTTTTGCTGCTTCTGCCCCCAAGAAGCTTCCTTTTTTGACATTCGATGAACAAAAGGAGAGATTTTCCCCATATTTCCTTTTTCCATCCGGTAGTTTGGATGTCTTGTAGTTTTCCAAGTTTTTTTCCCCATTTTTTTGCAGGGTGTTTTCTTCTTTTTTTTTTTTTTGTTGCTTTAAGTTACAGGTTTGTTGTGAGGGAGTGCATCATTAACATTATTCCCTTTTCCTTTTTTGATTGGAAATTGATTTTAGGAGTGATTAGGAGGGCCTGCAAAACAGGCACAGTTTTAGGATTGAATTGTAAAATTGATGATCAAAGTGTGTACAGCAGAGTGTCAAAGGCAATCCATTTGTGATTTGTTTTGAATAAAATGTGTGATTTCATTTTCTTTGGTTCTTTTGTGACCTGTCTCCCCCCCCCCCCTCCCACCCCCTTTTTTTTTTTTTATCTAAAATGAATGATAAAGCAAAATAAAAGAGCACCAGCTATCATTATGTTCCTTGATCCTATCTGTTCCTGTGATGGCAATGCAGAGTTTTTGGTTTTGAAAATCAAACCTGAAAATTACATAAGATCAGCATAGTCTAAGATTATTTATTTTGGTCTAATTATTTTAAAAGATTGTATAATTAATTGTTCATTTGTTGGTAGGGCCACAACAAGGACCCTCTGTCTGTTTTGGTAGTTGGGGCCGGTTCCAGGATTTCTGGTTGGCCCATAAAGCCCATGGGGTACGACCACTCGCTCACTAGCCGTTGGACCGAATGCTGCAACGTCCGCAACAGTAAAAGTACCAAGAATAATTATATATGGATAAAATAAAAATAAATATAAATATAATAAAATTTTATGATAAAAAAAAAAAGGAAAAAGAAAAAAAAGTAACAAGAAAAATATTAATATTCGACTGGAGAGAAAAAGAAAAAAGGAGCGAGATTTTCATTGTAACGAAGAGGGAAGAAGAAAAATTTTATTGTGAGATTATTCAAGAAGCAAGCAAGAAGAAGAAAGAGTAACGGCTAATAGTAAGAGCCAAACAGTGGGAGGGAGAGAGAGAGAGAGAGAGAGAGAGAGAGAGAGAGAGAGAGAGAGGGAGAGAGAGATGGCGACGGGCAGCGATAGGATAGCGGTTGAGGTTTGCAAAGGCGTCAACGGCCTCGACAAGGTGGTTCTCCGGGAGGCGCGCGGAAGATCCGTGGAGGTAATCCCCTTCCTCTTTCTTTCTTTCTCTCTCTCTCTCTCTCTCTCTCTCTCTCTCTCTCTCTCTCTCTCTCTCTCTCGCTCTGTGTCTCTTGTACGACACGACCTCTCGTTCGTCACTGTACTGTCATTTCCTCTTTTCAGCATGCGATTTCGGTTTCATGTCGCTGTAATTCGTTGAAAACGACGCACGATCTCGTCATTAATGATCTTTGGTTTAACCTACTTGAAATTTCTGCTCCTAGGGTTTTCAATTTCCTTTTTCTTTTTTTTTTTGTAAGCACACATATTCTTGGAAATTTCCAGATCTCTTGCTGGATTTGTTTAGATTCTCTCTAGCTTTCTTCTTCTGGTTCTGTTTCCTTTTTATTTGGGATTAGGCTTTTTCTTTCTTTCTTTCTTTCTTTCTTTCTTTTGTGTGGCTAGTCAAGTTTGTAGCCGTTGATTGGTTGCCTGATAACATTTTAGATGCTTGCATATTTTTTATTTTATTTTTTATTATTTTTGAACGGCAATAATTAATTTATGATTTAATGCTTCAATATTGAATGATTTAGAAGGCTTTTGCATTCTATATTCCGAGATATTTTTGTACGGGTTTTGCCTGTGGTGCCATATTTAATTTCCAAGTATTTCTTTATCAGTGTATACTGGTATTTTATAGTGTAAATGAGCTTGTGTGCATTTCGAGGTGGATCTGTTATAGCTATCAGATTACGATAGATTGGATGAGTTTGTTGAAGAATAAATATGATTTGATTCAACTTTAAGAGAGATTTTGTTTACACTTATGGCTGCTCCAACCAATGTCAGCATAGCATATACTAGTCATGTTTAAGTAAGGTGCTTTGTGATAGACTTACTGATTGGTCATTTGAAGTTCACTTGTTTGTACAAAAGCATTTTTGATTATACTTGCGTCAATAGTCTTTTTGTTTGTTTCCTTTATCATTTAAATGCTTAAGATCACAGACATACTCCTATTATGAATTCCCTGCAGATAATTATTCACTTACTGTGTAAAATTTTACACATTTCGTGACTTATTCACGTCTGGTTTTGCAAGGTCTATTTGTATGGGGCCCATGTCACATCTTGGAAGAATGACAATGGAGAGGAGTTGCTTTTTCTCAGCAACAAGGTGCTATGCGATATTCAAATTGTTTTGTGTTGTTTTCACTTTAATAAAACCCTCTCTCTCTCTCTCTCTCTCTATATATATATATATATATATATATATTGCATAGTATTCCACCATGAAAAGTCTTCTGCAATATATGAAACAAATGGGCATCCCCTCACACAAGTCACTGTTATTACAGGGTTTGTGGAGGGTTAGATTCATGTAAAGCCTTTGACCTCCTCTTACAGGGAGGATCTTTCCATGGTTTAAGCCTATCATTGCTCAGATTGGAGTAATTTTATCATTACACTAAGGCTCACCTTTGAAAAGTATTTTGCACTTTCATCTCAATGGAATAATAGGTTTAGCCTCAGTAACATTTGCCTTAAACTATTTGGGCGTGCATACATGAACAGGTGTAGGGTATGTTCTCTATTTCTTTCCTTAAGGTTGTAAGGATTGGTTGTGTTCTGTGGGGACTTTTTTCTTACTTTTTTAGTGCCTTCTGCAGGCCATCTTTAAACCCCCAAAGGCAATCCGTGGAGGCATTCCAATATGTTTTCCTCAAGTATATATTTCTTCAACAATTTCATTGTTTATTGGTTGATTGAAGTTTACCTTTTGCTAAGAAAGCTCTCTCTCCATGTGCAGTTTGCAAGTCATGGTTCCCTTGAGCAGCATGGATTTGCTAGGAATAGACTTTGGAGCATTGATAATGACCCACCTCCTTTTCCTGTAGTTTCTACCAGTAGGACCTTCATTGATTTGATCCTTAGGCCCACTGAAGATGACTTGAAGATCTGGCCTCACAGGTGGAATGCTTGATGCTTTTTACTCTCATTGTTTTAATCTTTCAGGAAGGTCATTGAAAGACAGCATATTATGTCATCTGTTTTTTTTTTTTTCTTTTGCCTTTAGTTTTGAATTCCGTTTGAGGGTAGCTTTGGGACCTGGAGGCGATCTGATGTTGACATCTCGGATCAGGAATACCAACACTGATGGAAAGCAATTTTCCTTCACATTTGCATATCACACATACTTTTCAGTTTCAGATATCAGGTGATAATTAATAAACTTGGTTTATGCTTTTTTTTTTTTTCTGTATTCTCATTTGCTTTTCCGGTGTTACTAAGGTCATTCTACTGTTTAAATGCTTAATGTGCAGCCTTAATCTTGTTTCTTCTATAGAAGTTGCATGTTTTCTCATGTAACTGTGTTTGTCAATTCATCTAGTTTCATCTCATTCTCTCATTTCAGAAGCAATATGTACTTCTGAGTGCTTTTTACAACCATGATTTGAGAACAGATAACATGGTGTAAATATTTTTGTTGTAGTTTTGGTGATGACAGAATCTCATAATAGTTTATTATTTTGTATTTGCTGCAAACACTGTCTTCTGCTTGGTCAAGGAACTATTGCAAGGAATTTCTGTATCATCATATAATAGGAATAAGCTATTTGTGATATTACATCCACAATCCTTTAATATTAATAACAATCAGATTTTTGAAGGGAGGGGCTTTAATTTAGTGCCTTCACTCCATCTCAAATGTTTAATGCTTAGGCAAAATAGTCAGATTCTGAAGGCTTGCTTTACTTTTTTCTTATGTATTTTCCTCTTTTCAGTGAAGTTCGGGTTGAAGGGTTGGAGACACTGGATTATCTTGACAATTTACAGAATAAAGAACGTTTCACTGAACAAGGGGATGCAATAACATTTGAGTCAGAAGTGAGTTAAGGATGTTAGGCGCTTGCACATCTGCTTATCTAAGGATACTAAGTAACTTAAAAAAAATTTAAAATGATAACATTTCTTGTTTTTTTTTTCATCATATAGTTTGACAAGATATACCTCAGTACTCCAACAAAGATTGCAATCTTGGATCATGAGAAGAAGCAGACTTTTGTCCTACGCAAAGATGGGCTTCCTGATGCTGGTGAGATTGACACTTTGTATTATTGTTTCTTCATAAATAAGTGGAGTCTTGGTTCACAATCCTTGGAAGCTTCTTTTTAGTAGTCATCTGGTTTGTATCTATGTTATAAACATGAGATTCTCACAATTGTGATGATGAAACTTTGTTTGGACCATCAGGTGACATTGTCATGTAATGAAAATTTTCCTTTTACGTGTCACAAGAAACTCATTCCTTTTTATTTTGTATTTTACTTTCATCCAGTGTGCTTTCATAATTTTATGCGCTGGTTGCTCTCTAAGTATCACTAGTTTTTATATGGACTGGAACCTATCAATCTTTTCTTTTTTAAGCCAGGGAAAACATTTGGATTGACCTGTACCTATATAATATCAAATCCATCTCTGTGGGTTAGCTTTGAATGTTTAGCATATGCATAACATGCCATATTATCTTGAAGTACCATGATTGGATAATGGGGGGAATAATATCACTTTTGGACTCTTGTTGGTTCTGTGCCTTGATCTAAACTGTCAAGGTGGAGTGGTTTGCCAAGACACCTTTGCCTTGTACTCAGAATTATGAACTCTCCTGTCCAGTGTCCCATATGAAGTCTCCTTTTCAGTGTTCTAGTGGAAATAATGAATTTTGAGTTGATTGTGCCTGAAGTACCTTTCCCTAAGATGGTACTTGAGTGTTCATTCATCATTTTTTGTTTCTTACTTGCATGCAGTGGTGTGGAACCCATGGGATAAGAAGGCAAAGGCTATGCCTGATTTTGGTGATGACGAGTACAAGCACATGCTCTGTGTGGAGGCAGCTGCTGTTGAAAAACCCATCACGCTAAAACCAGGTGAGGAGTGGAAAGGAAAACTGGAACTCTCTGCTGTTCCTTCTAGTTACTGCAGTGGACAACTTGATCCTCGGAGAGTTCTAGGCAGCTGAGAGATCCATTTGTTTTGGTCTATAAATTCTGTATAGCTACATTGGCTGAAAGTATAATCAAGCAGTCAGTAAGGATTCCATTCATGAACTGGTATTTCAATGATGATGATGTATCAAGTATATGCTTTGCCTGGGCAGACAATGATCTTTGGATGCTTGTAATTCTTGTACAAACACTACTGTGAATGAGATGGTTTTTTTCATTCCAAAGAACGTCCTGTAGTTTCCAATTGCATTAGGGAACCAATTGAATTCAAGCTTAAATATGTGCACTGCCCAATAAATGCTTTTTTCCTCCATGTGGTGTGAGAGTAACTCTACTGCCGGGATCAGGAAGTGTGCTCTTCGATTTAGTATGAAAAGTGGATGAAGTGATGTTAAAAAAGAAAGAGGAGGGTTTTGCAGCGAATCTGGGGAACCCAGTCCCTGATGATGATGTATGAAACCTGGTAAGGCATTTCTGCGTCACTATGAATTTTGAACTGTTAATTAATGTAGTTTAATTGTGTTTTTGTCGGTGATTTTTTGGTTCGATAATTATAGATAATACGAAACAAGAGAATGGTGTTCGCTGCAATCAAAGCACGTGGATTTTCGGCCGGAAATTGCATGTACCCAGAAGAGAAGAGGATAGGAGGAAATCACATGTGGCCCGCAGTAGTGGCAAGAAGTAAGATTGTCAAAGTTTGCAATAGATGTGCTGTTGATATCATGATTTGCTGGGGAAGACTGTACCAGTAAGGGAAGTTACGAAGCGAATAGTTTAGCTAATGATGACAGGGTTTCCGCTTCGATGCCTGTGGGCTGCGGGGATAACTAAACAGGCCTATTTCTTTAAGTTATTAAGGTACGACGTCCATGTCACCTTTCACTACAAAAGCATTACAACACCCTTCCTGTTAAGATAAAGCAGATTTCATTTGTTACATGAACTCAAGAATGTAAAAATGGATGAAAATCATTCGATAAAAACACTTAGCTGAATGTTCTTCGTTTGGGTATCATTCATAACAAACAACTTGTACTTACAGTTTTGCCTAAATTGATGATACTTGGTGCGTCAAATGAGAGGAGGCTTGAGAACAATCCTCAATGTGCCATCTACAGAAATTGACGTTAACCATCTTTGGATTCCATCTCAACGTAAACGGCATGAAGCCGAAGAGGTAGGTTGCGTAAGTTATCTTTTTCTCTTTAGCTGCCTTATGTTTTTTTGTCCTTTTTGTCACGGGATGTGTCTAAACGTTATTAATTTCGATGAAGACACTTCTCTGTGTAAATAAAAAAAACTAAAAGGAAGCTCTTACATTTGACTTCTTTTTCGCTGAGCGTGACCTGCGGCCATGCGTGCCATGTGAAAGAACAAGGAAATTGTGTAACATGCAACAATTGCGTTGGAATTTTAAATATATAGTGTGCACAGAAAATCTTTTGTCGTGAGAGTGACATGAATGAGTAAATAATAAAAAAAATTTGAAAGATTTTTGAATTTAATATTTTTAAATTTTTTAATTAAAATTTTAATTAAAAAACATAATATTAAATTCACAAATTCACAAATTCCCTCCCCCCCCCCACCAACCAATATTCTTCAAAAGTGGTTTTTTTTTCCTTCCTGAGAAATGGTTCAATAATAGAGTTTTACGCGGAGAAGCAACAGGCCATCCATGTCGGTTCAACAATTTCTGGTTCTTTGATAGAGTGACTGGTATCATAATGGTCGTAATTTGTGGGATTCCAGGCGAGACTTTTGTGGTTCCATCGGTAGAGGGGAAACTCCATCGTCCTAATTGAATTCTACCCATAAAAGATTGCACACGATTCGATTATGAGATCTCATGAGTTTTAAACGTTACAGCCGTACAGGATCGGTTCCTTGATTGTAAAAAGTTATCTCCAAAACACAATTCATAGTTACCAAACAAAGAACTTCGTCCCAAAAGCCATGTGACCGTGCAGTGACTGCTTTTGGTAGGTTAAGTAAGAGGTAAAGTGGCTTCTTCTTTCGAGCATATTCCAATTGCATGTTGTTCCATTAAATTTGCCAAATAGAACATAGCGTGCTTGCCTTTTGCGCCTTGTACATGTGACCACTGTCCCCGGCTATGTTTATTATTTGGACCTAACGAATGAAACTGAGCCATGTGTCACTGTGATAAAATTTAATAATAGAGATGTCCGAATTGTTAGTTTTAAATTTAAGATTTGATGTCTAATCTTTACAAATTTAAAAAAATAAAAATAAAAATAAAAATTAAGCCATGTCTCCTAGCAAAGATACGGCCAAAATGACTATTGGGGTTATTGAGATAAAGCAGCAATGAATTAAGCCAGGTTAAGACTTAATGCCGTTTTAAATTTCTGGTTCTTTTCTCCCTTTTGCCGGTTTGAACCCATGGTTTGCTAAATGCCTAGATCACTATGTAAGTTTTTTTCAAAGTAATTGTGAGTGGTCAGTTCGAACAGTTGGTTTACAATTTTAATCCGATCCGTTTACCACATCGGACCAGTTCGTAAAACCACAACTGTAACCAGACCAGACCCTTTTTCGGTTACAGTTCAAACACATCCGTGGACCCCAGCTGGTTCATGGTCCGGTTACATTTCGCTCCGATTCTGGTCCGACCCACAACCGGGGCTGGTCTACCAGTCTCTTCTACGGAATAATCTTTTGGCCTCCAGGAATACCTAGCTAAATGCAGTTCAATTATTTGCACGAGGGTCCCAACCCCACAAGTTGTAGTTTCTATAAACTTAATTTTTTCCATTAGTTAATTAATAATACGGGGTGTCACTTCATTCAATCGTCTATCCGGGAGAATTGCCATTAGCCAGACTGTAAATTGCCGAACTTTGCTGGCATGTTTCATCGTGTTCCAATCGGCCTTTTATAATTTGTATTTTTATATTCTCCTCTTGTAGATGGTCTATATAAATTGGCTATTGATTCCAGGCCTCGGGACAGCAAATGAAAAGATTAACTCTCAATCACAAATGAACAAAATTATGGAAAACCACAGCACTAGTAGTACTGTTGTGTTAATGTTCCTTTTGGCTCTCCTTCTGACACCATCTGCTTCCGCAAAACTAAGCTATAACTTCTACAGCAAAACCTGTCCCAACGTGGAATCACTGGTCCGTTCTGCAGTTCAAAAGAAGTTCCAGCAGACCATTGTGACCGCCCCGGGAACTCTCCGGCTCTTCTTCCATGATTGCTTTGTCCGGGTAAGTGCAATATACTTGTCTGAATTACATGTTTTGGTCTGCCTATTTATCGCAATTTTTCATCTAGGACAGAAGTTTTATTTAGTGCTTGTTGTTCGCTTCTCTTGCTGTTAGGGATGTGACGCTTCTGTGCTGCTGACATCCCCCACAAACAAGGCAGAGAGGAATCACCCGGATGATCTTTCGCTTGCTGGAGATGGATTTGACACTGTGGTCAAGGCCAAGGCCGCTGTTGACAGGGACCCTCGATGCAGAAACAGAGTTTCATGTGCTGACATATTAGCTCTTGCCACCCGAGATGTTGTGGCCTTGGTATTATTCAATTTGTCTTGATCAATATTCTTTCCACATCACTGCATGCGTATACGATCTCAAACAAATTTATATAAACAAAAGTTTTAAAACAATCATGTTATCGCTTAACAACTCCACCATTTTTGGCCTTATTATGTCTATCTTTTTTGTTTTCTTTTTTGGTATTTCGTTATATCCTTTTATTATATGGTACTTTGCAGACTGG
The DNA here is from genome assembly GCA_037832345.1 of Rhizophora mangle. NCBI lineage: Eukaryota > Viridiplantae > Streptophyta > Magnoliopsida > Malpighiales > Rhizophoraceae > Rhizophora > Rhizophora mangle. The sequence continues at coordinate 1,584,908 of JBAPLJ010002055.1, forward strand.
AGGCCCATTTTATAAAGTCGAATTGGGAAGGCGTGACGGGAGGATATCTACTATTGCTAGTGTCCAGCACAGTATCCCTCAACCTACTTCCAAATTAGATCAGCTCAATGCCATGTTTAGGCGGCACGGCCTCAGCCAAACTGACATGATTGCGTTGTCTGGTATCTAAAATCCATCTCTTGTTCCATTTGTGACCATGTTAATGGACTAGGTGTTACATAGAAACTTTTCATAAGCTGAAAAATTTTGCACGGAACCAACCATTTGCTAGCCCAACAAGTCATAGATTTTTGTTGGAAGGCTTATAGGAACTAATTGTATTGTGTCAATTCCAGGGGCACATACAATTGGCTTTTCTCACTGCGGGCGCTTCTCCAAACGGATTTACAACTTCAGTCCAAGAAACAGAATTGATCCAACACTAAGCCTGCAATATGCAATGCAGCTGAGACAAATGTGCCCCGTAAAAGTTGATCCCAGAATTGCCATCAACATGGACCCAACCACACCCCAGAAGTTTGACAACGCGTATTACAAAAACCTGCAGCAAGGAAAGGGCTTGTTCACCTCTGATCAGGTGTTGTTTTCGGATCCGAGATCACGACCCACTGTCAACCTGTTTGCATCAAACAATGCAGCGTTCCAACGAGCTTTTGTTGCTGCTATCACTAAGCTTGGCAGAGTGGGGATTTTGACCGGAAGAAGAGGCGAAATACGGCGAGATTGCTCTCGTATAAACTAGAAACCGGCCATTGTAGTCTTCCATAGTTGTGTGTAGTTTCTACATTTGAACTAATAAGGGTCACGTTGTCCAAGCTTTTACCCATTGCGAAAGTAATCAAGTAATAATAACAATTGGAAAACTTCATGGTGTTGCCTTTAGGCTTGCATGGTGTGCTGTTCAATATTGGATTTGGAGGGAGTGAAATGTAAAGCTTCACGAAGGGTCTTTCGTTGCTTAGATTATGAATATTTTTCTTCAGTATGCAATGACATTTGGAGGGAATTTGATCTAATTTATTTATATCAGTTTTATTTTTTTCTTTGATCAATGAAACTGCTTCATTTATTAAAAAAAATAATAATAATAATAAAAATAGTTAATTGCATGCCTCCAGATGTTACATTGATTGGTTTTTATGGTAATAAAACCGTATCAGAATCTTGTATTTTTCGAAAGGATTAACCAAGTGCCCGAAGCAAATCCTGGGCAGGCCCGGCCGAGCGAGCCTTGGAGTGCCCAAAGTCGGGGTTATGGGGCTATTAGGCCTCAGTGCCTCTTAACCACTAAAATAGAGCCCATTAAAATGTAATCGTGTGTCATTGGCCACAATGTGTAGTAGTGATAGTCCTATGAATTATTAGTTATAGATTTAAGGTCTGATTTCTAATTTTACAAGCCAAAAAAAAAAAAGAAAAAGAAAAAGAAAAAATGTAATGGTCTCTTTGAGACTATGTGCCGAGGAAAATTTTCAAGAAAATTATTAATGATGTTAATTAAGATGAACTGAAAACCCAAAAAAAAAAAAAAAAGAAATCTTTCTAATTGCACAATCCTCGAACCTGAAAGAAATGCCTCGTTACACTGTATATTTCGTTTGGAAGGAAGGTAAGTAAGATGAAAAGCATAATAAACATTTTGGGCCAATCAAACAAAAAGGCCAAGCCCAAGTCCAAGTCCAAGTCCAACTCAATTCGAGAAATATATAGTGTATTGTAAGTTGCAAAGCAGCAATAAACGTCAAAAGATACCACTATACAATCGCGTGCAGCACGATTCTCTTCAGTCTTCACCATTGATATAAAAAAAAAAAAAAAAAAAAAAAAAAAAAAAGCAAAAACATCTAGCGGAATTGGCCACCTGATTCTTGAGTCAGGACATCTCCAGACTTCTCACGCCCCTCCAGGGGCAAAGTCCTCCCAACTATCCATAAAAACAAAAATCCGTCAACGCTTAGGAAAAGGCTTAGCGTAGAGGGAGAGAAAATCCGCAACAAGACTCTAGAACAATTGTGTTATTCATTAATAAGACTTTCCTTAACAACAACAAGAGTGGGAGCACAAAATTAAAGTAGCTTAGACCAGAAATGGCAGTGGCGCATCTCTCCTACACTGTGCATGGAGTCAATTAGGTTCCGTCATGGTCGGTATGCTCCCGTTGCAGTGCCAAAAAGTCCTTGCAATTGTCCTCGCCGCGCACAAGTCCAAGGAATGTCCAACGGCCAAGTGTGGACGGGTAGACCAAAGTACCCCAGCCGTAAAATCTCTAATCAGTAAGTCAATTCCGGCAATCAATATGGTTGTGCTGTCCATTCTCCTGAACAGTTCGGATACATCATCCCTCTTTATCAACCTTTCCAATCTTCCAATCTTGATTCTTGACAACCACCCCCCAACCCCCCCCCCCCCCCCGGCGCAACCCGCCAAGCTAGCTCGGCTGCCTCGTAGGTTCTTAGTCAGATTCCTGTCCCACTTTTACCATCCAAGATATGAGAAATGTTTTCGTACCCATCGAGCGAGGAGATCCTGATTTCTTGACACTCAGCGTGACTATATTGCACATGTTTTGTTAGGACCGTGTACATACATGTCTTTGAATGTCTGGTTCTTGCGACCCCAGTAATTAAAAAATTGAAATTATTATTAATTTTTTTATAATTTTCAATTCAATAAATTTTTTGCAAAAAAAAAAAAAAAAGAACACGAGGGAGTGTAAGGCCACCCGCATTTTATGTCAAGGAATTCAAACACCTCGGCGTTCGAAAGTCCTCTCTCTCTCACTCACTCACTCACTCACTCACTTTAACACAGTAATAGTGAGACAGGGCGCCCCCAATCTCGGCGAACCCTTGACCTCCTCCTTAGCTCCAAGAGTCGGTGGCTCCTCGGGTGATCCGAGGGATTCAAAAGTAGTTCTCTCCCTTAGCCTTCGAATGCAACAATGGCCCGCTACACCCCTCCTGTACTCGACGCACAAATCGGTAATTTGAATACGACGAGCGTATCAATCAATAATCTTATTTTAAATTTATCCCTTTTTCTTTTCGCAATTATAGATTTTGCACGTTGAAACTGGATCCCACGATGCGCCTGCACTTCCACCCTGTGTTTTTTATAAGATTTATGAGGAATGCATCATCCTTGTTAACGTGAATATATATATATATATATATATATATTTTTTTTTTTTTTACACATAAATTATCATTAAGACATAAAGAGTTAGTTATCTTCTCAATAAATAATTTATTTTTATTATTATTGTATTTTGTATTAAGTTGTTTATTTTCAATTACTTTATTTATGATATATACGCCCCTATTTATTTCTTTGGCGATTATGTATACTTTGTGAAATTAATTACTTTTGTTTTTAGTAAAAAAATAAAAATCGCCCGATTAAGAAACCCAACCCGCGTACGTGCAAGCATTGCAAAGATGATGGGTCGGGCTCGTGCAATCAATGTAACGGTAAACTAACAAGATGGGTTCCAATCCCACCAACTGGATCTCAAAGCCGCCCTGCCAAGCGGCCGCCCCCAACCTTATTCCCCACCTCCTTCTGCTATAGTACACCGACAAGTAATTTGGTAAATTTATTTGAAAATAAAAAATCATACAACATGCAAAGTAACACTAAAATTACTGAAATTGTTATAATTAATGAGATATTATTAAATTTAATAAGATGATATTTTATTTTTTATTTTTTTATATATGATTGATGTGATTATTTGTTAAATAAATATTATTTTATTTGATTTATATTTATTATATAAATTTTAAATTTATTAATAATTATATAAAAATTTTACTTTTTAACACATTTTTGTTTATAAAAAAATATTAAATAAGATCGTGAATGATTTAAAAAAAATTAAAAAATAATAAAAATTTAAAATAAATAGAAATTTAGAATTAATTAATTTCATCAAATAAGTTAAAAAATATTAAAAATAAAAAAATTATATTGTTTGATTTATATTATTATTAATTAGTTATCTATAAAAAAAAAAAAAGAGAAGTAAAATAAAAATTGACTGAATTAGTATCTATGGTTAATCAAACACTAAAGAAAAAAAGATTAGATTGATTAACCAAATTAATACCCGTCATTGATTAGATACTAATAAAAATTTTAAGTTAAAAAAAAAATTACAAATATTTTAAATGAATCAATTTAATTAATAATTGTAATCAATTAAAAAAGTAGTATAAAAATTAAAAACTACAACATCACAAAAATTATAAAGAATTTAGGTCATTGACCTGATTATTGTTTTATCTCATTAATTTAAATAGTATAATTAATTAATAACTCATAAATAAAATATTATTATTTAAAATTAATTTTCTTTATTAGAAAGAAATTAATATCAAATTGCTAATTTTTTTGTTTTTATTTATATAAAACTTATAGAACTCTTTTATAAAATAAAAGAAAAAAATTGTGAAAAATTGTATTGTATTTAATAGAATATATATATATAAAAAAGATTTATTACAAGTAAGAAATTAAGAATCAAAATTTTAAAAGGTAAAAGTTAATATTATATTTTATTGAATGATAATAGAATATGAATATTTTAATTATTTAGAATTATTATATTTTTATAAAAATTTTATTATAATTAAAATCAAAACGGCATAATATAAAAGATTGTTTTTAATTGATAATAAAAAAAAAATTAATTGAGATAAAATCTTCAAAAATAAATCTTAAAAAGTAAGTATAAATTTTTAATTTAAATTGAACTATTATAAATTATTATATATATTAAGAGTTAAAAGTTTGATATTATATTCTATTGAATAATAATAGAATATAAGTGTTTTAATTATTTAAAATTATTATATTTTTATAAAAATTTTGTTATAATTAAAGTCAAAATGACATGATATAAAAAGTTGTCTTCGGTTGACAAATAAAAGGAGTTAGTTGAGATAAAATGTTTTTGAAAAGTAAATATAAATTTTTAATTTAAGTTGAATTATTATAAATTATTATATATTTTTTATATTTTTTTATCTCTTTAATTTTAATTATTAAAATTATTTGTCTTATTTTTTTATTATAAATTTTTTATTTTATTATTTAATTATTATTTATTTAATTATTATTATTTTAAAATTAAAATTAAATATGAATTAACTCCCTTATTTTTTTATTTTACTAATAATATTTTATACAATATAAAAAAAATTTACATAAATATATAATATGAATTAAATATTATATATATAATATATCTAAATGAAATTATAAAATCTGTGTACAGAAAAAATTTCCCTGCTATAAAAGGAGGACAATTAACACACAAGACACCCAACAGTTCAAGCAAGCATTTTGTTTTCTTGGCTTCATCTCTCTCTCTCTCTCTCTCTCTCTCTCTCTCTCTCTCTCGTCCCTTAACCTGCCTTACATCATAATTCAATCTCCATGGAACCTATTGAAAATATTGGCGATGAGTACCAAAATTACTGGGAAACCAAAATGTTTCTCCAAACTGAAGAGCTTGATAGGTAAATAGATTGCTTGGCCTGCTTGGATTTCGTTCCCTCTCCCCCCCCCCCCTCTCAACCCCCAACTTTTTCTTTTCTATTTCTAATTCTGAGGCCAATTGGTTTTTTGGAGTAGGCAAGGCAACTTACAAGGCGTTTTTTTTGGTTACTTAATTTTGAGCAGTTGGGCAATGGACGAGACCCTTTCCCGCATGTACTATGACTCCAGTTCGCCGGACGGAGCAGCTTCGTCGGCGGCCTCGAAGAACATAGTTTCAGAAAGGAATAGAAGGAAGAAGCTTAATGAAAGGCTGTTTGCACTTAGATCAGTGGTCCCCAATATTAGCAAGGTGACGCATGTAGCTCCATGATTGCATTATACATTATTTTTGTCATTTCTATTTGACTCTGAAAACAAAAGAACAAAAAAGGGGGGCAATGCGTATCCCTCCATGGAAAACTGGGAATCTTCCTTTTTCTTTTTCTAATATTGTTTTTCTTAATTTCTTTGATGATCTTTTGTAGATGGACAAAGCTTCCATAATCAAAGATGCCATAGATTACATTCAAGAGTTGCATGACCAAGAGAGAAGAATCCAAGCTGAGATTATGGAACTTGAATCCAGGAAGTTGAACAAAAATCCAGATAGCCACTTGGAACAACAGCTGCCAGCCTTGATGAGATCCAAGAAAAAGAAAATTGAGCAATTCTCCGATTCTTCTGGGGGATCAAGAAGCTCTCCAATTGAAGTTCTTGAAGTAATTGTCACTTTCCCCACCCCCCCCTTCTCCCTCTCTCTCTCTCTCTCTCTCTCTTTTCTCTCTTCTCTCTTGACGTTCATGATTTAAGGATTGATGATTAGTAGGATAATGAAGTGGCAACTAACATTAATTAATTAATATCATTCGTTGCCTGGTTGGTGGGATGTTAATCTAATATCTGAGTTAAATTTGCAGCTGAGAATTGCTTACATGGGGGAGAAAACAATGCTAGTGAGCTTGACATGCAGTAAGAGAACAGACACAATTGTGAAACTCTGCGAGGTGTTCGAATCTTTAGAGCTCAAGATTATCACAGCCAATATCACATCTGTCTCCGGCAGACTCTTCAAAACTGTACTTATTGAGGTCACTCTCTCTCTCTCTCTCTCTCTTTCGCTCTCTATCCCCCCGGCCCCTCCCAATGACCAGCCAATATCATAAATGTCACACGGATGCTGCTCTTGAAGACTTGACCTCACTACTTTTGTTTTGTTTTGTTTTTGTTTTTGTTTTTATTTTCATAATTTCCCGAGACATCTTTCACTTGACTGCAAAAATAAGGGATCGTTTTGAGCCAGACTAGAGGCCTCCTATAGAATTTTTCTGTTTTTTAATTTGGTTACAAGGAGACCAGAAGGCTAAAAAAGAAAGATAGAATTATTAGGAAATTTGAACATAAAATCAAGAAATTCTCATAAGAATGTTCCGATCAACTAGAAGAACGAGACCTTTTTATTTTTATTTTTAAATTTTGTTAGATGAAAAACTCACAATGAAATTGCAGTCTGATGGAGCATTTTAAGAAAAGTGAATTTTTATGAAATAAAACTTGGGCAATAGCATTACAACAACAGACGTCTCATACTATAAAGATTCTGTATTAACTCAAATTAATTGGTTTGGTATTAATAATGTGTATTTTTTTTTTTTTTAGTTCCTTTATCCTGTTAAAGAAAAAGTTAATATTGTAATCTAGAAGTTCAAATGAAATCAGCAGGGGAAAAAAACAAAGTTAGGTAAGGACCCCATTAAAATTTTCACTTTACAAAAGCACAGTTCCTGTCCTTTTCTTGCAACCTGTAGCACTCTTCATTGTACTTGTCCTCCTTGGGTGTCATTTGCTGCTTACAATTTTTAATTTCCATATAGAATCTCCTTCTAACTGGTAAAGAATATCCATTTTTCACATCGTTAAATTAGAGAGATTGACATTTTATGCATTGCATGAGAGCCCCCTTAAGTTGACTTCACATCTTATACTACTGTATAGAAAAACGCGGGTCATTTCAACAATAAAAACACGTGAATCTCGTGGGCCACGAGAGGAAATGCATTAGAAACGTGTCTTAGATTTTCTAATTGGGAGTCCATCTTGGAATTTATCTCCCACGCGTCTCCTTTATTATTATTTTCAATTACGTGCAGCTCCTTTTTCAGCATGTGCCCGTGAAAATTTGAGCACATGAAACTGAAGAGGTTTAGTTCAATTGTCATCTCTAGTACTCAAAACTCAAAAAAAAAAAAAAAAGGGTCTCGTTCTGAGTCAATCAGCCATATAAAAATATTACGTTGTTCAGTTTTATCCTTAGAACTCGTTCTAAGTCACTAAAAGAATTGTTTTAGTTTTTTTTTTTTCTTTTTTTCACGCAATTCCAATAGAAGAGCATGTGAAACCCCACAATTTAAATTATATTTTGTCATAGTTAGGTGCCGTGGGTTAGAATTAAATATGTATCAACTAAGATAACAGGATTTTTTTTTATTTTCTTTTTTTTTTTTTAATGTCGTCATTCTTTATTTAACTCTATATGTTAGCTCTCTCCAAAAGAGATAAAAACCCCTGAACATCAGCACCAACGTATTTTGATCACACACCAACTTCCACCAACATTTTCATAATGGTTGCAAAACGTTAGATGCCAATGTAGATGGGTTTAATTAAATTTTACAATCTATGGATTGCACAAAACAAAGCATCAACTGCCAACATCCAGGGGGGGTCACGGGGGTCTCTTTTCTTTTGTTTCTTTCTTTATTTATTGAAAAACCTTGCTGAAGCATGCTAAGGCTCGTCTTTCCCAAGTTGTCTATGAGTGGAATAGTTTATATTTGCACTGATTCAGTACCTGACGGAAATCATGAAAGATGTGGACCATTTGAAAGAAGTGTATTTATTAATCAATTGATTAGTGGCATTTGCTGACTGTCTTTTGATGCAATGGATTATTTTATGCTTAAACATTTATCTGTGGCATCTAATTCGGCTCGACCATTAGTCTCTCAAAAGAAGAGTTTAGCTTAGGAGTTCTAATATTTTGGTGCAAAAGAGGGGAATCTTCGGATTAAATTATTATTGTTATGATACACAAGTTGAAAGAGATAGCGTGAGGTCCTGCTGAGTATGATTTCCATTGCGAAGTGCCCGTAAAAAAAGTGGTCAACCAGGGTCGGGACTTGGGAAGTGACAATTATTTGGTCTTTCTTCATCCGAAAGTTGCAAGGTTATCTTATGATAAAAGCTAAGGTCCCTGCCTCCCCTGCTAAAAAAGAAGTCAGAATAAACATAACAATGATAGATTATCCTGATAAAGTGGTGACATTTGAAAAAAAAAAAGTAAAATTAGCTGGCAAATTGTTTAAGCAGAAGTGACGCAATTTCAACAGCCTTAATACTACGATTAGGAACTGTGTTGTCTAGGAATAATACTTCATGCGTCTAGAGAAGGGAGTGGGAGAATTTAGATCCAAAAACTTATTTGTTTTTTGTAAACCCCAGAAAGGGAGACAAAAAAAAAAAAAAGAACTTTTATTTGTTTTGTTGTCGATTCATTTTACAAAGAGATGCTGCATGTATTGTTTGCAGGCCGATGAAGAAGAGAAAGACCATTTGAAGATGAAAATAGAAACAGCCATTGCAGCCCTTAAAGATCCAGAAAGTCCAATGAGCATGTAAACTAAACCGATGGGCAACAAACCAACCGTATAGGCTTACACAAATCTTGCTTATAGCCTACCTGTGGCTTGAGGTGCATGCTGCCGGTCTCCCCCCCCCCCCCACCCCACCTTTTCTTTTTTCCCAATTTTTACGCATTTCTTGCTTGTTGAGGTCTTTTAATTCCCATTGTTTTCTTTTGGGAAAAGTACTGTAATTTTGATTGCCTTAAAACATTTTCCCTTGTTTTATTCCATGAAAATCTCCGACAAAGAAACTCTCTTCCTCGTGTCTTTGACTGAAGACACTTGGTTTAGATCAAAACGAAAGGAATTATAGGAGTTATGGTAATTAATTATGCGAGTAATGAATTGGGAAATGGTGAATACATTGATCAAAACGTTGGTGGGGCTGACGGTTCGGGTTATGGTGGTTATGCGAATTATGGGGATTACAGTCCGAGTGATGGATCAATGGCAGCGCTAATTCTCCTGAGACAGCAAAGGCCAGGTGAAATTGCAGTGCGAGGGGACTTGTCATGAGACGAGAAAAAAAAAAAAAAAAAAGAAAAAACAAAACAGGTATGTCAATTGGGCGACTATTTTCTTCTAAAGTATTAACCATTCATTGTCCTCAAAAGCATCTTTGGATTCTTGGCGATAATTCAAAATACATAGATTAGATATCCCATATAATCCATGCTCATAGGTTCCTTAATTACTAGCAAAAATAACGATCATAAGACAAAAAAGAGCAACCTAAGGAGAATGATCTTGCATTGCATGATGGGTACTCAGTTTGGGGGTGAACCAGGCAAACTAAAGCGACAAAGAGGGCAGCAGGGATTCTTCCTGAGCCACTCTAGAGTGCAATCTCGATGGAACATGTGAGAGCAAGGCAAACGAGTGACAAATGACTTCAGTTCCACTTCTTGCAGGCAGATCAAACACGTATCCATCAACTTAAGATGCTGACCGTCAATCCTCACGTCCGCTAATGCATTCTTTAACGATGACATTGACAACAATCTTCCTCCGTTCGGCTCCGATCTCTGAATCTGTTGGACGATTGCATCAATCCGATTCTGGTTTAATTTCATCATCCTCTTCTCTCTTAGCGAGTTGCTAACCTTGTGCTGCAATTCGGTTCTTGATAGCTTCCTACCTGAAGCAGCTTGGTACTCAATCAACTCTTGAATTGTTCCGGTTATGGCCACGGTGGTACTTTCTTGATCCGCTCTAATTCGAACCATTGTTTCATAATCTTGGTCCGGTAGAATTATCCTCTTCTCAATGATAACACACATCCGAAACTCTGCGAATTCACTGTCGCTTTTATTTTTAACCATGGAATTGGCTACCTCAAAGATGTGATTTATCAGGTCATTCTGATCCACCAAGGCAGTACATGGCATGTTTATTTGTGGCCTCCATTGCACCTTCTCTAGTGAGAATGGGATGCTCATGTCAGAAATCATCGCGGACAGGACTTTATAGCTGTCAGACGTGAACGAATGGCAAGGAAATTTGAATGATTGTGTGGTTTCAAGTTCCATAAATCTTCCAGGAACGATTTTAGTACTAGAAAATATGGCTCTCCTGTTATGGCCGCCGCTTGATTTTGCAGCTTCTGTTACTGATTGGTATGTGACCTCAATCTTAGATTTAACTAAGAGGTGAGAAGTATCCAAGGTGTCGTCTTTTATAGGAGGACCAATTTGCCAAGCAGAGACATATGTGCGAAAGTCAGGAATGCTGGTGTCCGTACAGCTTGCCATTGTTGCCATCTCAATCAAGTCAAGGACTCGAAACTTGTGAAATATGGTGTTAGAAGAAGATTGAAAGTTTCTTTTTTCCCTTTTTTTTTTTTTTAAATGTCTGGCAATAGGGAGAGAAATTCTGAAGCTCTTGCTGTGTCTGATTTCTTGGTTATCAATATGCATTATATCCCAATTCCCATCTGTGTATGCGCATTATATACACACAAGCACATACAGCCACCAAGCAAGTAAATCCTTCTACGACTTGGATTTGTGAATTGTGTTTTCACACGAATAAGGGTTGCTTCACTTGTTTTCATCTCCTAATCAAAAGCAAACTTGGGTTTGGATTAGGACTACTTGGGATTAAAGTTCTAATTGTGCTTTAATTGATTAATTGATTCTTCTCCTAATTATGTAATACGGACCACTTGTTCCCCCTTGGGCCTGGAACACAAAAATCAGGAGTAACCACGTCCAAGTCCGGAAACGAACCCATTTGAACCGACCTTATTTCATCAACAAACAACATGACGCCGTTTCATTGATATTTCTCTCTCTTTATTTATTTATTATTTAATTTTATTTTATTATGAAGACAAAAAATCACAGTTCCGCTCCCAAATACCGACATATGATTGTCTCCATTTCTTGGGTTGGATTCTGAAGGCAATGGAGTCTTTGGTAGCCAACTACGCATCTTCGGACGAGGAGGAAGAGGTACACCGCCACCACGACCACCGCGAGCCCCGTCATTCTCCAAAACCAACGTCTTCTCGTCTGCCGCCGCAGCAGCCCGAACCACCTTCAGCTTCTCTTTTCTCTTCCCTTCCCCAACCCCAAACCTCCAAATTCTCCTATAGCCAAAATTTTGTTATTGAAGAAGAAGATAATCAAAATTCATCTCTCTTTGCTTCTCTTCCTCGGCCCTCGAAAACCACCCTAACACCCATCTCGAATCCTAATCCCAAAAGGGTCGTCCAATTTAAGCCTCCCCTAAATCCATCCAATCTCGACGAAGAAGACGAAGATGGAGAGGAAAGCGAGCGGCGGAAGCGGGTAAAACAATCTGAATCTTTAACTCAGTCTTCATCTGTGAAATCATTCTTGTCGAGTATTCCGGCACCCCGGCAATCCCCCACGCTCGGCGTTCTGCCGTCCGCTGCTGGGTCCGGCCGCAGGTCAGCTCTCGAAACTGGAGCGCCCTCGCCGTCCTTTTCCACTTCGGATGGGCTTGCACAGGAGGATGTGTCCGGTGCTGCTGGAAAGGTGGGTAATTACCAAAACTATGAGGATAATTATCCACGGTATGAATTGGGTTTAGGTCAAAATGGAGGAAATTATGAGAGTTATGGTAGTTATGCGGGTAATGAATTGGGAATTGGTGAACACATTCATCAAAACGTTGGTGGGGTTGATGGTTCGGGTTATGGTAGTTATGCCAATTACGGTGATTACAATTCAAGTGATGGTTCAATGGCATCCTTAATTCCTGAGCCAGCAGGGTCAAGTGAAATTGCGGTGAGAAGGATGGGGAAGCGAGGAAGGGATGAGATACCAACTGAAGTTGTTGAGGTGAAGCAGGATGAATTGATGAAGAATCGACCGAGGGAGGATCAGGTCAAACTAACTGGAATTGCTTTTGGACCATCTTATCAGGTACATGTATGATATAATTTGGTGGTTATTTTATATCTGCTTGGCGAAGATAAGTTTACTTTTGTGAAAATTGCAATTTATATGTTCCTTGCATAAATGATAAACCAGTGCAGCTGAACTCCGGATATCAGATACTTATGGTGTTACTGGCTCATTGAATTTGATTGCCACTACAAATTTGTGTGATGATTTTTTTTGGGCATGGATTCTCTTATTAGCACTGTACAATAATTTCTTCTATGCATATCACCGGAACTAGAGCTTGCCATTTTTGTCCACTCAGAAGTTGAGGTGTTTGCTCATTTTTACTATTCTCCTATATTGTCTCCTTTTGCTTATGTGCTTGTCTTGTTCTTGTCAAAGTAGTGTAATTGGGTTTCAAAGAGAATGGGACTGAGTTCTCTGACTCTGATTTTGTAGCTATAGGGAGGAAGTCTTTTGATTTTGTGCTTGTAGAGATATGGAAGAAAATGGCAGAGATGGGGGGTCTCTTTTTACTTAGATATGAAGGATTGAATGTGATAATTAGTGTGGAAGGAATATTGGTTTTGTCTATGCGTGGGTAAGAAATATTGTGACCATTGTTTCTGGTCTTGAAATTGGAACCAAGAGTATGTTTGGCTTGATGATATTGAGGGGATGGAATTCCTGAAATTCCCCGGAATTGAAGAAGGCCTTCATTTGGTTTGTCTGGTCAAATGAAAGATAAACATCGAAATCTCATTTTGGAGGGAAGTAAAAACCCTAAGAGGATCATATAGAGATGTTGATTAATTAATTCATTCCCACAATTTAATCCTATCTAACCTTATTTAAGGTATTCTAAAGGTATTCGTAATTTTATGCACAATGCTTAGAATGTTATTGGCATATTATGCAGCTAGAATTTCAACTTGATCCATAATAATTATCAAAGTTCTCAGTTAGCTGATCTATGAACCTGGAACTTAAGTAGTGTCTGACTGTTTGAAGTAATATTTACTGTGCTGTATATAACCATATATTGTATTTTCTACTGTAGCCCACTTCTACAAAAGGCAAGCCTTCAAAGCTTCACAAGAGGAAGCATCAAATTGGCTCATTGTACTTTGACATGAAACAAAAGGAGATGGAGATGGCAGAGAGGCGAGCTAGAGGCTTGCTCACAAAATCTCAAACTCAGGGCAAGTATGGATGGTGACTTTGTGCTCTGTGCTTCTCTGCTAGTATAATAGTCTTCATTGTGTTGATTTACTCTAAAAGACTGGAGTTTTGGTGTATCGTCCAACATTGAAGTCTTACCCCTGTATGATTCGAGAACCCCGGCATTTAATTGTGATGATGCCTGAAGCATATTCAAGGCTCATGCCGTGGGTGAACGTTTCAATTACACTGCCATAAAATATTATGTAAAGCTTTTGGTTTCTTTTGAAAGAACATCCTGTCATGCAGCCAATCTATCATGATCTTCACTTTCAATTGATCTCAAGCAGTTGTCGTGCTCAATGCTATATTATTTCTTAACCCCAATATAATCTCTATAAATTTCATGCAAGCTTGATCGTGTTAATGTTCAATTAATCAATTTGAACTAGAATTGCTCGTCGTTTAAAAGTGACAGAAATTTATACATATGCTATATCAATAGCTATACAATATAGACCATATAAAGCTGGATAAATGAAAAAGTGTTGTGTTTATAATTATTTAGAATATGCAGAAAACTGGCATCCAACGTAAGGAGTACAAGCTAGGTTACCTGCAAAGTTTTACCAGTTCTAGAGCAGCTCATCAGCTGCATCCTTGCAGCTGACTTTCTTCGTTTTCACAGGCTTTGAATTGCATACCTATGGCGATTACATCTAAGTCAGAACCAGTACGAATGTAGTGGGGCTTCAGTTTTTGACCACCTTCCACTCCGATCACTAGGCTTCCATTTGAAACCAAGGATCTTTAACATGATTCCTTCAGCGCTGAAAATGTTGTATAAACAAAACAACTTCCAGAATACACAGCATAAACATTAACCACATGCATATTAACTATTCTAACAGAAAAGATGCAACAGTTTCCACATATTGTAATTTGTTGTACTGATTCTTAAGATAATAAATGCAATTTGACAAAAGAAGTTTCACTGAAGGTTTTGAGGGTAGCATTAATCTGATTACATGAAAACATACATCAAATAGTGGTAGCCTCAACACATAGACCCCACACGTGTATATACCTTTTCACATATGTCTTCGCCGATCCTGCCCTCCCCGAAAGAGGTGGATGCCCGGATGCACACCCAACTTTCTGCCCCCAGATTTATTTAAATGTGCTACCTCAAATTTCAATCAATTTGTGTCTAGCCAATCTTCATGCATAATGTATCAGATGCAGACTTAAGGATTGCTGTCAGTTTTCACCAGTATCAATTATTAAATTTTTTGTGGATGATGTTGAGTCAGTATTCCTCAAAAAACAGACCACAATTATAAATTAGTGTTAGATGATATGTGAAGGGGAAAAAAGAGAGCAGGATAAAAAAAAGAATGAAAACCTTGTGACAACTGAAGGATAGACATATTTCATCAAAGCAGACCTAAAAATGCAAGTGTGTGTGCAATGGGATAATAAGATGATAAGTAAGGGGAAAAAGAAAGAGAAAAGGCAAGATAAAAAAAATAAGAAACAAGAAAACCTTATGACCACTGAATGTCAATTATGACACATTCAGCCATGCATTAAAAGAAAAACAATCAACCTGTTCTTGATGGTCTCCTAGAAAATGTCTCAACATACCCACATTGTGAGCAATAAGTGACCAGAAGGGTTCTCCTGCAGGATTTGCACAGATGCCAATTTAACATCACAAAAAACCCACAACAATGTTGTAAAGAGATGGGGCTGAGGCTGAGGCTGAGGCTGAGGGGAATACACCAAGCAATATGATAACAACACATGCATCGACAATAGAACTAAACTCAAAGTGTAAAGTAGAAACAAAAAAGTGAAAACAAAAAATCTCAAGCCTCGATATGCTGGAA
This sequence comes from Rhizophora mangle, assembly GCA_037832345.1. Classification (NCBI taxonomy): domain Eukaryota; kingdom Viridiplantae; phylum Streptophyta; class Magnoliopsida; order Malpighiales; family Rhizophoraceae; genus Rhizophora; species Rhizophora mangle. The sequence continues at coordinate 1,600,535 of JBAPLJ010002055.1, forward strand.
CATCACTGAAGCAAGCTTTATATGGTGGTATTCTTACTCTTCCCATTTCTCCATTGACTATAATCTTTCTGGCTGCCTATAAACAGCAAAGTTATCGGCTATACTTGGTTGTTTGGAGTTTGGCTGTACGTCTCATTTTGGTTTTCATAATTTTATCCAATTAGATAAAGTGTGTTCTAAATTAGCTGTTCTTAGCAGTCCAGTGTAAGAGTTATTAAAGTGAAAAAAATGTGTAGGTTCCTTTGTCATTAGGGCCACAACTTCCAAATGGCCAACCATGGTTCTACTGTCTTTTCTTGGACAATAAACAAATTAAATTTCAGCTGGTATCAATCGCCAAGTCCAGAGAGATAATTTTCCTTCCCTAGTGATTTCTGGACCATATTAGTGAAATCAGTTCGCCTGACTTCATTTGCCCAACACATTTTCAACCGAACAATGCCAACAAGTCAGATTAAAATGACCTTATTGCTTTATTACCTGACACACCCTTTAAATAATGGATCATTCAAGGACACTGATTAAGCTCAATGGCACAATCAGTTGAAATTACTTGAAAGAAAGCACCATCAACCATCTGAAATGATTTTTGGTGAGTGCATTAGAAGATTATTAGGTGTGTGAAATAGGACATAAATAAATCTTTACCAGGAAGATGATGAGCATTAAGACCTCTGGACGACCCTTCAAAGACTTCACAACTTTCCTGAGAAACGCACGCCTTTTTTTCAAGCTTTAGTGAATGACACTGGATTTTCTGACATAAAGATATCAAAGGCAACATCTAGGCAATCATATGAAGGTAAAGCTAACTATTGAGGTTTAGATGTGAGAATGCATCAAGCCACAATGTTGAGGCACTTGGAGTTTCTTCTCCTGGAGATTACAACTGGGACAATCTTGAAATGTTTGGAATCTAGATATTTAACTAAGCATAAGAGATCAGAGCAGATAAAAAACAATGCTGGAACAGAACCTTTTTCCATGCCACATGTGCATCGTTATCTGTCACGGCTAGTTGTTGGCAAACAGCATTTCCAACTTCGATATCCTGACAGGTAATGAAAAAATAATAGTTCCTTTTCATTAGTCTGCAAGGCTTCTTGTAAGCAAGACCAGCAAAGAGGCAAAAATTAACTAATTGCCAATAACCAACAGCCAAAAGTTTCAGCGACTAATAAATACCTGCTTCCCTTCCATAATATAATCTTAAAAATGATTACTCTTATTCAAGTTCAAATTCATAATTTAAAATCTTGGTACTATGAAATCTATTACATCACTCGTTAAGCTCTTGAAACTTGTTTGAATGATAGTACAGTCTCTTAAATTATATATACCATGCATGGTACCTGCAAACACCAACTAGAATAGACCCTTAACACACAAACATAGAAGGACTTGCACCTCAACAAATTTGATGAATCACATGTATGCAGATAATAGACAAAAAGAAACCAACATGAAGCATTTCAGATTCTCATATAATGGATAAAAGGTTTCACTAGATTGAGAAAACTGCATTTATTTGTAGCACACCTGGCATTTATGCCTTTGACTTTGATCCCAAATATTTGTATTAGTTACAGGATTGGCTTACTTAACTGAAAGATGAGAGAAAGAGGAAACCAATACTACTAAAAAACATGGAATATTAATAAATAACTCAAAAACACTCCAAAACACCTTTCAAAAAGAATAACATTGATTACATGATCCTCATATGCTCAATAAATAAAAAAAAAAATATACCCTGATGACAAAACCCTAATCCAAGCCAAGAAAGAATGGATATCCAAAAATTGAAAATACAGTTCAACAATTTTTTTGAAAAGATTGAAGAATTGCCTAAGAAGATGAAAGAACACAGTTTACATGGGCCTCACTGAATACTGACTATAAACTACACAAACACATATATAGGGATGAAATTTTACAAAAACAGAATAGTGTTGAAGTAAACAAGACAGAAAAAGGCATGAACAGGCAGCAAAAGGAATGAGAAATGCTCAGACAAGGGATAAAATTGCCAGACAAAGGGGAAAGAGCACAATATAAAGTCATTTATCTGGCTCTCTTACTCTGTCTCAGTATCAACATCCTCCTCTACTCCTTCCTGTCCAATCAATCTGCAAACACTTATTACACTATTCAAGAGGTTTTGAAAAAATAATGGGAAGAAAATACGAGGGAATGACTTTTTACTTCAATCTTAGGCTCTGGTGACTCATCATCATATATGTGTCATCCATCCAAGGCACCTCAATTAAATCAAATTTGGATGAAAACATAATCTTAAGCAAATTGCAAATTGAAGAAACTGATGAGGGCCATAGACAGCAAATCCAGAAGAGAAAGTTACTATTGAAGACATGTGAAAAGAAATTCTTAAGTAGAGCAGGTTGGCAAAAATATAATAATCATAAACAAGACTAAGAGTGACCCCACAAACTAGACCATGATCACAGAGTTCCATCATGCAGACTAAACCACCATGATAGCATTTATGCATCCTCTACAATATTAACACAAACAGAACAGAAGCTGTAGACAATACTAATAAGCCAACACCAATCAAAAATTAAAAACCCAACCATGAAAAAACATGAACTTCTTTACCATGTAGTTCTGCCATGGAGAATGTGAAATAGCATGGGATCATTTTCTAGGGATTATTTCCATTTTATTAGTCTTTGAGAAGTCAAATGAGGAGAACTAGCAAGCAACATATACATTAAAATATTGGTAGAAAGGTACGTGGGTGTAATTGTGCAGGGGACTTTTGTGGGGAGGGGGATGAGATGGACAAACGCTTGAAGAAATTACATTTTCTGGATTACATAATCAATTTCATGGACAAAAATGTTCTGAATGAACTGCTGCATGATGTAAAGATTCAAAAAATGTACAGATCATATTTCTTTCTCATGCAATACTAGGTATCAAAATTATTAATGAATTACAGCAGTATTCAAACATTTCAGATGAAAATTCATAGAATGTAAACCAAAGAAACCATTTATTTTTCTTAAGTGGAAAGGAGAGCATTAAAATTTCACCAAATCTGACTGGCAAACAAGACAGATAAAGGCAGAAGGCAGGCTTATGAAGTGAAAACAAATGCTCAAATCTGAGATAACTTTATTAGACAATGGAAAGTCATATGGCTGCAGTAAGCTGGTTGCCAATGAAAGAGCCAAAATAAAGTTAAAATGAACAAACAGATGAAGGCAGAAAGAAATGGGCTTATGGAATGAGAAATGCTCAGAACCATAGCCTAGCTTTATTGGCAAAAGAGAAATAATGTAAAAGAAACTCCCGGAAAGAAAGAAAGAAAAAAGAATGTTTCTCCTGAAAGGAAATTAAAAATACAGAAAACCTAATGGGAAGAAAAAGATGGGAGAAATGTGTCTCATGAAATGATGTCAAGTGAATACATCCTTTGAACCTGATGGTGATAAATATGTAATTCTCAAATCTCTTTGTTGAAGAGTATCAAACCCATGACTTGAATGTTATAAAAGAAATATTTGAAAAAAAAAAAAAGTCAAAAAGAAAATCAAACAAAAGAACCATTACTGAGAAATTAAACTGAATACAATGTGAAAATCAAACCTTTTCAAATGTTGATTAATTCTTCGAAATCAAAAGTGGAAAAAATTAACCAAAGAAAGAAGAATGTTGAATTTGTAAAAAATAATTAAAAAAAAAAGCCAAAGAGAGAAAATGCATCACAAGAACCTGTATCATGAAAATCAGTATCATTGTCACTGTCGCTCTGCATCCTCAAAGAACTATAATTCCTACTCTCCTTGCGTGTATGCTTTCATACTTCCGCTTGGCATCCACAATTTTTTTTTATTTCAGGCCAAGCTTTGCATTTTGGATTAAGAGGACCTGATTGAATTCAAATGAATTGTGAGCCTAACTTAGATGACCCAATTGTAACAACAGATGATTGTAATTTAACGGCTTTTTGGAGCAGCCTCCTCAGACTTTTCTTTACCATAATAGTCGATGATGTTGGAATGTGTTGGTCCTGCAATGATGTGGAGTGAAGGCGTCATTTGTGATTGATTGTAGATTAAAGTCTCTTTTAGCCAACAGCAGCATCTGTGCCACCAAGTTTCTAATGTAATTCTGTGAAATAAACTGGAAACAGAAAGAAAAAGAGTGAATTAGTGAGTCAAACACACAAGCCATTACACCAAAACTATGTTGTTCTCTTTCAAATCTCATTCCTGAAAGAATCCAAAGAAGAAAAAGCACCAAAATAGCACCCTTTTGCTTTGTGAATGATCAGTCTTTTGTGAGATAATCCAGAAGAAAAAGAATAAAGAGTAAATTATTAGGTAAATAAAAAATCATTGAATCTTGATTGGTTTTTGAAAACCAACATTTGGAAGAATTAACCAAAATTGAAGAGGAAATAGAAAAAAAAAAAAAAGCTAAAAAAAAGCATTATACAAACTGTAGTTAAGTTCAGCATCATTGCTTTTCCTCCAAGAACTCAAGAGCATAGAATAGACCTGTATTCAGCACAGCCTTCTGCATAATATTTCTAACATGATTGAAAAAATTTGCCATGCACGTTTGTAAATTTTGTTAGAAACAAATGATAGTGGGGTTTCATACTTATAGTTTGGAGGTGCAAAATTTTTACCCACCAATGGAAACTTTAAACATGGACATCCAGCGAACTTTAAGATGCTGCCATACTTGATAATTTGGTGTCCTAGTTAGAGGATGCACATGGACCTGCAATTTAAAATGATGAACATTCAGAACCCATTAAATGAAACCCACATGTATTGCAAGGCTTTGATGCTAAACAGAGATCACCCTCAACGGCTGACAAGAGGATACCAAAATTCTACTACCCAAACCTTCCAGGCATACCAAGTCTGAAAGGATATAAGAAACAGATACCATAACTAGGCGACAGAAGCACTGAAACTTTGGTTGAGATGCTAATTTTTCAGGAGCAACTGCAAAATAGTGATTGTATTCAATTTAAAAAGCCACCAAGAGATGCCTCATGGAGAATTTGAAAAACCAATGGATCAATATGTAAGAAGAAATGCAGCAGACTAGAGTCCGTTGAAGAAGAAAGTGATTGGATTTAAGATTTACCTACAGTTGGAAGATCTAGCTCCATGGGCCAAGGAGGAACAAGACCATAATGTTTCACATGTGTTATTTAAATGAAATACAAGAGAAAGAAATTATCCAACCTCACCATTCTTTGGAAACATGCATGTGAATGGACACCAGCTGGAAAAAGATCACATCCTTCTACTTGTCAGCTCAAGAGACTAGAAATTGAAAAAAAAAAAAAAAAACATTTTCCACAATAAACAAGAAGGAGCAGTGACAATCCCACAACTAAAAATATTCCTTTCCATAGTAAAAAAATCATTTTCTTCAACATTCAAGAAGCAAAAGCAACTGAACCCTGACAGATATACAGGATGCCTTTCCATGCATTATTCCTTTATGTAGTCTGGATTGATCTCACTCAAACTTAAGAAAGAGAAGTTACCCCTCCCGATCTCCCACTTTCTCAATTGGTGGCTCTTGCTATAAATGTTTACTTTGGAACTCAATGCAGCACAAAGAGAGGCACAGACACAGAGAGAGAGAGAGAGAGTTGCACACTGAGAGAAAAAAATGACATAAAATAGAAAAAGAATATATGAGTGTGACCAAACAAGAAGCAAGAGGAAACAGGCCCAAAACCAAGAATTGGAGTCTCAACATCAAAAGGGATTTGTGGCTGCTCCGTTTTTTTGGGGTTCAAATCAAGAATTGCAGTAAGAGGAGGATAAGAATTCACTTACAAGTTACCGCCATGGGCACTCACTTGATGCCAAAACTCCACTTCATAATATTTTCATCATTCTTGACAAGTCAGGTGTGCTGCACAAAACAATTGGCTATGCCTACACCATCCACACCAACTGCCTTGAAGGCAATGCTTGATAAATCCATGGCTGATCTCGATTACTAAAGTGTTGTAAGAGATTGTTTAAAAAACAGACAACCAAGAGGACACTAGGGAAATTTCGAGTCACCTGGTAATCATGCATCCCTACACCACATAAAGAATGTGTCATGTCCAATTAATAATCAAGTCAACAAGAAAAAACAAAGAATGAAGAAAGAAAGGCTGCAAAGACCTGCTTCAACGTATTTCGGTGCTCAATTGCTCTATAAGGTTCTCTAAATTGATGCTGGCTAGCCCCAGAGTCTGAAAATGGTATCAGATAATCAGAAAAATAGTAATGTATCATAGGTAAAGACATGAGTGGCCAGCCATCCAGCTTGCTAGAGCCCAAAAAGAAATATAGAACAAAGTTGGTGCAATTTCTAGAAACTGAATAGGGGGAAACTAACCACAAAGCTGCATCAAGCAAACTCCTAATTATGTATCCAGAATCAGCAAAAGCCCTAGCTCGAATTTCTTGTCTTTGGGCCAGCCATAAAAGCAGCCAAACATTTGGTGGCATTCTGGTCAATGATGCAGCAAAGCAGAAATCATTTTATTTTACATATATTATACAATAACTGGAAGGTGCTTATTGCATATGTTGAAAGGATTTAACCTGAAAGTCACTCTGATCATCACTTCAAGTGATTTTTCAGATAACAACATCAAAACAAGCATCATTTGCTGTGCTTTTGTACCATTGCTTGGAGCATTCTGCATAACACTGTGAGAAACTATAATTAGTCAAGCATATAACAATCATGATGCTGTTTATAGTTAACAGGATTCATCAATAACAAAATTTACAAGGAAAAAAATGGTATTCATCATTAGATTTAAGATAAGAGTAACTTTACTATAATAGCAAAGATGCAGCTATCACCTTCAGGCCAATGGAGTAGCTATAATCAAAACCAAGAGGCATCATAAACAAGTAACTTATATTGCTGTAAGGCACCTCAAGGACAAGATATTTAAATTTCTCTAGCAGCCATACTTTATATAAAACTTGCCATGGCAGAATTTGAAAAACCAATGGATGAATATTTATGAACAAATGCAGACTAGAGTCTATCGATAAAAAAAATTATTGGATCAAAAAATTAACAGCAGTGGGAAGATCCAGCTCCATGGGGCAAGGAGGAACAAGAATATAATGTTTTACATTTGTATTATTGAAATGAAATACAAGAGAAGCAAATAATACAACCTTACTGTTCTGTGGAAACATTTGTGGGAACTAAAACCAGCTGGAAAAAAGTTCACATCCTTCTATTTGTTGGCCCAAGAGACTTAGAAATTGAAAAACAAAATTCATTTTCCACAATAAACAAGGAGGAGCAATGACAACTGTAAACTAAAAATTTTCCTTTCCACAGTAAAAATTCATTTTCTCCAATCAAGAAGCAAAAGCAACTAAACCCTGATAGAAATATAGGATGCCTTTCTATATATCATTCCTTGATGTAGTCTGGATTAATCTCATTCAAACTGAAGAAAGAGAAGCTACCCCTCCCAATCTCCCACTTTCTCAATTGGTGACTCTTGCTATAAATGTTTGCTTTGGAGCTAAAGGCTATACCAGGGTGAGGTGCAAGAGATAGGCGGGGAGTGTGTGTGTTTTGCACAAAAGATTGAGAGAAAAACTGACATAAAATTAAAAAAGAAAAAATGGGTGTGACCAAACAAGAAGCAAGAGGAAAGAGACCCCAAACCAAGAATTGGAGTCACAATGTCAGAAGAGAGAATTTAAGGCTGTTCCAGTGTTTTGGGGTTCAAATCAAGAATTGCAGCAAGAGGAGGATACGAGTTCACTTGCAAGTTACCACCATGGGCACACACTTGATGTCAAGTAAATACGTGCCTTTGACAAGCTTCGTAATAATATGTAATTCTCAAATCTCTTTCTTGAACAGCACCATCAATGCCACCACCATATGTGTTGCATCCTGCGAAACAGAAAGAACAAGAGTAGGATTGCCACAGACCACAGTATTAAACCCACAAGTCAAATGTTATAAAAGGGAAAAAACAAAAAGGTAAAAAAGAAAATCAAATACAAGAACCATTACCGAAAAAGTAAACCGAATTCAACAGTTCTTTATTCCTTGCTAGAAATCGGATCTTTTTGGCCAAACTCCCAAGATCGTTGAATTTTGATTGATTCTTGGAAATCAAAAGTAGGAAAAATCAACCCAAGAAGAAGCAGAAACATAGAAAAAGAAGAAAGTTGAATTATTAAAAAAAAAAAAAAAGGACAAAAGACAAAAGAACGAACCGTTACGAAATCCAGAAGTATCATTACTCTCCTTTGCATTGTTCCCTCTCGTTGCCCCCACCGGACCTGTCTTCGGGCGCAGCCGAGAACTCCTTGCCGGTCTTTCCGCCATTTTTTAGTCCCAAATTTTTACCCTTTTTTTTTTTTTTAACAACGGAGAACCAAGAAACCCAATGTTTTAGCGGAGAGGAAGAGAGGAAGAGATGATGGGGTCTTGGGGGCACGTATCTATAGGCAAAGCAAAGTGTTTGTGTAAGTTTACACAAGGTGACCTTTTTCTCCTTTTCCCCCATACAATGTGGATTTTTCTTTTTTTTTTTTCTTTTTTTTTTTAACATTAAAGTTTAAATTTTTATTTTGAAAATTGAAAACCACAACATATAAATAGCATGAGACTATATTGCAGAAACCCATATTAATTTTGAGATGGAAACAAATAGAATATCAAAATTATAAAAGAGGACTAATAATAATAATAATAGTAATTCAAATTAATGCAATTATAATATTTCACCGATTTGAGTTCCATCCATACCTTTTCTCTTATTTTCTTTGGTCATGCAACGAAACAAACATGGAGCTTGTCAGCCAAATTACACTCTGAGAACTCCCAGCAACCCGCAGATGCACATGCATGATGACGAAACTATTGAAAGTGCTATAACTATTTCTGACAAAGGAGGATATTGAGCAACTGGGTATTTCAAGTTTCCAGTAAATGTATACTGGGACTACTGGAATTGCCTTTGTCACACTAATAGTAACAGGACCGATCGAAGAGGTTGATGGATGGATTGCTTCTTTTGCTTGTAGCGACGACGAGATCGAGGTGTTTCGAGCAAGCAAACAGCTTTGGTCAATCTCAGAAATCAAGATTATTACAAGAGAAGCGATCGCGTGATGCAGTCTGATCAAAATTCGGTTTTGTCCAGGCCTCATGATGGTTGCAAAGATGCTTGATTGACAAGAAGAATTTCCCCTCTTGATAAAATTCTGTTCTTCGCCGGCTTCAACATTTTCTTGGGATGTTATGGCTTCTTGGACTTGGTTTTCTTGGCATTTGCCTGTTCGGTACCTGAAACAATAGAGACATCAAATAACGGGGAACATTGATCCGACCCTCATACAATGCAAGTTCTTCTACAAAATCTCAAAATAGCCTCAAAAAATCACCCAAAGAAAAGGAGAAGCTTAAAATCAGGAAACTTAGTCCTCTTAGGCCGTGGAGAAGAAGAAATCTTTTTGCCTCATCCTCGCTGCCATCATCTTCAATCCTGTCCAAGAAAAAAGAGAAAAGAAAAAAGGGGATTCAACCCAAGTGACCTGCTCAAATGACAGACAAGAATCGCAAAAAACATCGATTAAACTGTTTAAGAATCCTAACCTTCTAAAGTACAATGAAGGACTGGATTGTGCCTTGAAACCTCAAGTGTCAACCAATTGTAGGGTTCTTGCAAAAGAAATCAGAGAACTCGAAATCAAGAAACAGAGAGAGAAGAAAAGAGAGAGAGAGAGAGAGAGAGAGAGAGAGAGAGAGAAACACCAAAAAAGCAATACAATACAAGACAAAGGGAATGAATGACCTGCTCGGTGGCTGGCCTGGGTAAAGATACGCCCACCCAATCGCAAAACCCACCAATACTAGTAAACCGCCAGGGAGAGAGTTGCCGAAGTTAAAAAACTGAACGGCCAGTTTCTTTCCACATTCCTCTCAATTTCACCGTCGTTTCGGTATATATTCTTTGTGAAACTTATCAAGATTCTATGAAAGAAAATATCTTTACCTCCTGCTGGATACCATCATTGGGCGTAGGGCAATTTCTTGTTTGAAGGGGTGGCAGAGGACGCGAGGGTTTGCAGGGTAGCCGTAGTTTGACACATACAAGGTAGGAGGTGGCGGGTGCCTGTAGCGATGGCAGCGCTGTAGTTCAGCAGAGGTGGGAGAGGAACATGGACAGAGACGAAGTTGGGCAGCAGATAGAGAAAAAGCGCAGAGAGAGAATGAAATTGAAGAAATGGGACGTGGTTTCTAAGACCGCTAGGACTTCAAGATATTTATAGGTAACGGCCAACGAACTCAAGGGCAATCTCGGCATCACGAAAATACCCCAACGGTCACAAAAAGAACTCCATTTTTAAAAATGCCCCCCAGCAAGAAATAACCCCAAGAAAGATGTCATTCTAAATAACAATGTAACACCAAAAGAATGCCTACGCGCCTGTATAAACCTTTAGCTTCATTATGAAATAAATGTGGCATCTGACTATCTGAGAACATTGTCTCTACAATGAAATAAATGTGTACAAAATCCAACCATAATTTCCTTCCCCTTTTCAGCCATAAATTATAGTTAACAAAGAAGCTGACATAATTTCACAACAAAATTTCTTGCTTTCGCACTTTATTCTTCCGAATCGCAACTCTTCTTCTTGTAAAGGTAATTTGCCACAAGTCCATGTAGATTCTAACATATTTTCTTGGTAAGCTCCTCAAGGATGTTATTGAAAGCTGTGTTGGACTAATGATGGAATCAAATTAGGACTCGCCGGAAAAGCTTGCATTTATTTACATCCGACGAGGCTACATGGCCTCCAGTGCTTCTTCAAGCTTTGGTTTTGCCTTAGGCCGGCCACATAGTCTAACATTATTGCTGGACAAAAGTTTCAAAGCTTTGTCCATGGTAATATCTTCTGGCTTCGTATTCTGCACATGCATTTCAAACAGCACATCAGCTTGTGCACAGCAGTACCGAACATTGTCGTAAACTCAAGTTAGCCAAGACAAATTGTCACTTGCAAAATTCATTAGGAAGATGAGGGAACCACAAAAGTGCTAATATTGCCGGTGAAAAAATGGGGAAAAATTTTTTCTACCCACAAAAATTAGTGAATTTCTACTGCTCTTTCCAAGAACCTAATTCCAGTGTGATCACAAGGCAATGGCTCTTAGGATAGAAGGAACGAATTGACATTAATACAAAAATGATTAATCTTCTATTCACAAACTTACAATCATAGTCTCAGATCCCAATTGAAAAAATATATAAAGATGCATGCTTGTCTTTCCTTCCAATTTTCTGCTAACATCTTCATGAACAAGGCAAAATGCCATTCTAACTTAACAAGGATTGGAACTAAATTGTAGATAGGGCTTTCATCTAATCAGAAGGATGCAAAGAATGCTAAATAAGGCATACCTTAGGAACAGGAACAATGGAGCGTCGATGTCTAACAGAAAAACCAGCATTTCCTAGCTTTATTATCACAGGCTGCCCATCCTTTGGGTGGTTACCCTATCGAGATGTTGAAAAGATTTGAGCATAATGAAAAAGCATGCATAAATGTAAGTAAACAGACTTCTTGGCTACCATACCAATGTCACAGGGTAACGTAGCCATTCCAAAGCATTTTTGAGTGTTATTGCATCCACATCTTTAAACTGAAAGAGCAGGTTCACCCAGATTTAGCAAACATCATTTGAAAGCACAACTGATCAGCAGCCATATTCATGATAGGTTCAACAAAAACAAACAAATAAATGCATTTGGATGCACACAAATAAAAATATGTGTATTTCAAGACCCCAATCAATTAAGATCAAAATAAAACAAATCAACAATCAATTGAGATACAATTGCATCAAATGATAAACCAACACTCATAAAACATGACAACAATATATTAAATGGACAATTAGAGGATGATGTTTATACATTTGCACAAAGAGACAGCTAAAAGTGGAAGACTTAGAGGATCAAACCTCAAGGACCCAGGATATTACATTTCAAAAGGAAATTAGGTGTACCAGGCAACGAAACCAAACATACATGGGAAACAGAGGCTCTTTTAGGTAAGTAACCCTTCCTATCTTCACCAAGCTGTACATAAAATCCATAAGGACCACTCTTCAAAAGAATCTGGAAGAGGATAACAATTTTTTATGTCAATTTACAGCAAGAACAACTTTATTCAGAAGTAAAAGATTCACCAGTTAGCAGGTCAACAGATACAAATTACAGACTTGGCCCAAACCTTTTCATTCGAAACTGGATGAAGACCTAGTAATTTAGGTTCCTCCACTGGGTGTTTTTTCTGGGGAACATCATCATCATCTTCTTCTTCTTCACTGTATAGTGACTTTGCAATGTACCTGCAGATCGACCCACGAAGATCAAGAGCAAAAGCCAGATGAAATTTCAACAAAGCAACTCTCCAGTCAATTAAGCAAGCTTCCTGTTGAGTGGTTAAAAATAGAAATTAAGAAAAAGAAAAAAAATGGGAACCTTTTGAACCTAATAGTTAATACTAGCACGCAATTTTTTGTTGAAACTTAAAAACTATGACATGCCCATTTATTTTGTTACAGAATGCCTGTCTTCTGAGCTTAATATCTCCATGGTTTTAACAAAACAAAGCATTTCTAGCATGCCATCATTTGGACATGAAACTTTTATGACTCCAGCTGCTACCATCTTTGGCAAAGAGATATGGGACTATAAGTTAATAACCAACTTCAGAACAGATTTTTGAGTCACCACTTGCACATAAAGTTAAGAAGAGCAAGAATCTTTGCAGCAGATAGGAAATTTCTCCTTAAGCCAAAATTTTCCTGTCTGGAGTAACTAAAATTAGTATCCAACTCCTATATCTTGTTATTAGCATAGACAAACAACAACTATGGTTTATGTCAAGCACTAACACAAAATTTTGTGATAATATTAAACACAGAATGCTTAAGGGCATTTATCGAACATTAATACCACATTCACCTGCACTTTGGGTGTTGATCGCAGCCTATAAAGTACCCTGCTCCATACCTACTTACTTTGAAGATCAAATTGCCTTCCATACAACTGATAAAAAAAAAGGGCACATGAAATTATTTTTAGATTAAATAGATGAAAAAAGAAACTACTCATCCAAGATATGAAGTGATAGAACAGTGTCATATTGTGAAGTAAAGGTTTTGCAAGCCATAATTTCCCCATGTGAGAATGGAGAAAACCTAAGACAACATCTGAATACTCCAGGAACCTCCATTATCCCATTTTAGCAAACTTGATTTCTTCCAGTTTACTTGCAATAGAAGCCAATTTTCAAATAGCTTACAACCAATGTAAGCACTAAAACTTCTGCCACTACCCAGGACAATAGCACAATCAAATCTCACTGCAACATCATATATGTAGTTACATGATCCATTAGCATGCACAGTGAAGAAAAAAAAAATGGAGAATTATGTCTTTAAAACCAAATTCAGCTGGGCTATGAGACCATTTGACAACTTATCCATGTTTGCACAATCCCTATATTTCTCAAACATTGTTCATGATAAAATAAAACAATTAGATCTTATGCCAAACTTAGTTCATAATAGAATGAAATGGCAAGAAATGATTTATGTAGTGGAACCCAATTGATTTTGAGATTAATGCTTTGTTGTTGTTGTTGTTGTTATTGTTCATGACTATATATAGGGACATCCCACTGATCTCAGTACAAGCTTCAGAAGCTACAAAGCATTTCCAAGGTTTATAATTAAGTCCCTAACAATTATTCAAGACTGAGATGATTTCTTGTTGTGTATGTAGTGCATACATGGTATACCATGTAAACTGGAACAAAATTTACATAGTATGTAGGATATGAAATGCTCCCATTATATAAATCAGTTACAAAGACAAAATTGAACTTGCTAATAGGAAACAAAACAGATACTACATTCCTTCACAAGTCCTATGTTTACATTATTAACAACATTAGAGGTTAGTGTACTAACCTTGGGCATGCCCTATTGTTATCAGGTAGTGAACCAAACAACATGGCCCCAAATGTCTTCTCCAACATTTTCTCCACCTGTAAAAAATTTTATAAGTAACACAATTAACAAAATTTCAAAGGCTAAAATGAAGGAAAATGCAGAAATTCTGGCTTCATAAGTAGCAACCATGTTTTTCTAAGGACACTGGCTTCTTTAAAATATTTCTGGAAAACCAGAAAGCTGCCACAGCAAATGTACTTCAAACTCAAGGGACAATGTCTTTGTGACATTCGGCACAGTAAGAATACCTGGTGAATATGGATGGATTCAGCTTGTTTACAATGTGAGCTGAATCTTGTCCAGTAATCCGAAAGAAGGCCTTTCCATTCAGTTAGGCCTGCAGAAACATTATCAAGCTGTAGGTAGGATAGAAAATCAGTAACCACCATTGAGACCAAAGTAGAGCAAAAGATGACTAAAAAAACATACACCAGAAACAAAAATAAAAAATAAAATGCCAAAGAAACAACCAGAAAGAAAAAAAGACGTAATACGAGATACAAAGGTTGCTTTGCTGTAATTTATGCTGTAATTTTGATTATTCTAATTCTATAGTTTATTTAGTTCTGTTTTACATTATTCTAGCCTAATTAAGAGTTGTAGCTAAGATTTTTTGAGGTAATAATTTAGGAACAAGTATAGGTATTTAATTAATTTACTTGTTACCTTATTAGTTAGTCATTGCAAAGGTTAGGAAACTAGTACAAATAGGGCCTTAGGCTTTCCTTTTATAGTCAGTTATTAATAAAATAAACTCTCATTTTGAGATTTTTCATCTCTTCTCCACTAGATTCCAGAATTCTAAGAAGGCAGCCTTATGTTATCTTTTACATGCTTCCATCCAGCATCAAACATGGTTACAAATAAAGGAAGCCAAACACATTGAGACAATAATTAACAAAGTAGTGAAATCAATCTACTTCTCATCTATAAAAGTAGGCAGCTTTGGAATAATGAGAACCAAACTTCTGAATGCAACTTCATAAAATTACCTCGGTCTCCATATCAGCAGTAAAGCTGTAATCTGTAACTTCAGTAAAATGATGGGAGAGAAAAGCAGACACCTAATATCATTACAAAAAAGATATTAGAAGAGGTTGCCTAAAATTAACAAACCACTGCTTTAACACAATAAGGAGTAGAATCGTTGCAGAAGATGGTGCTTCAGTAATTTCCAACCAGGTGATTGATACATATTGTTCTCACTTCATGGGTCAATGTAAGGTCACAAAAACTTAGCAAATTTTTGGGCTTTAGGCCACCAGAGTGTCAAAATGATATTTTGAAGATAACAAGGCAATTTGAATAAGATAAGAATGATCCCTTATTTATTATTTGTTATATTATTATTTAATATTTAATTTTTTAAATTTATTAAATTTTTATCAATTTTATGTTATAATTTGTCATAATTAATAGTTTATTGTCCCCATGAGCAAATTAAAACAGATCATAAACTCCTTAAGTTGTTGATTTTAAGCCATTCAGATAATAGGACAATATTAGGAATTGCTGCTTGAAGAATTTATCCAACTTGTTGGGATGAATGCCTGTTAGTGGTTGATAATTTTGTTTGAACCTAACAAGAAAACTTTGAAACTTTATTTGGACAGTAAATTAAAACTGACTTCCAAGTCCCCATCCAACTGTTTTTTGGCAGAGTTAATTCACTTGCAATGAGCAATTGCAGACTGAAATTTCTGAATAATCAAAAGTGGGAGCATTGAATACTTTCCACTTCAATGGATTATCCAGATTTCTTCTCTGAGAACATATTTACAAGTACAATTTGAACAATAAGCTGAGCAAAAGAGCAGTTACTACAAATCATAAATGTCCTAGAACATACCATGCGGCCACGAAATTCTGGATGCAGTACATGATTTTTTATTGTCACATAGTTCCTATCCTGAAACCAGAAACAAATGAGATGTCAATACATTGAAGATTGAACGCAAAATACAAATAACAGCAAAATACTGCCCCAATTGCAAAAGTATAAATCTGAAAAAGTATTATGACATGGATATCCAAAACCAATGCCACACAGATCTCACAATACCTACTTGCTAATTTTACATCAAGCAAAATCAACTAGCCAATATTTGGCAAAGAATATTAAGTGCTACTATTTTGTGTCTCATATGAGCCTCTGAGCTACTTTAACCTTAGTGTGTAAGCCTGGATACCACCTTTTCTTTCACATGAATTTTTGAGCTACTACCTCAGGGTTTAAGCCTGGAAGAATGGTCAGTTCACAGCCTAAATGATAGTGTACTTATGAGTTTGAGGTGGAAAGGAACCATCTGTGCAGTTACCTGCAAAACTTTCAATGTACTTGCATAAGTTGAAGGTCTTCCAATCCCAAGTTCTTCCAGCTTCTTAACCTGTTGAAAACAAAATGTGAAAAGTACTCAAAGTCCATATTAATAGCAATAAAACAAGAGAAAAATAGATGGTCATAAAGGCAAATAATGTTGCCTTACCAATGTTCCCTCAGAGTAGCGTGAAGGAGGCTGTGTGAAGTGCTGCTTGAGTTCCGCTTCACCAAGATTCAAAGGTTCCCCTAGCTACAACCACAAAGTTAAAGAAGGCACATTCTATGGCACACATTAAAGGAACTGCTTTTGAAACTTAAAATCAATCAAAAGAATCAATGTCTTGTCCTCTTTCATGCAATCAATGATTACTATATAAGAAAATGCTACCTTTAGAGACTTGAGGACCTCAAAAGATTTCTGACGATCATACGCTTCATTTTCCTTGGATCTAATTGCTCCAGCTTCAACATCCTAGAAGAAAATTTGATGATGCCACAAGTATAACATCAAAGAGTTGCATACACTAGTAACCTGGATTTCAGTGACAATTAAATAGGAGAAGAAATAATCCACAGAATGGTAGGCCTTAACGTTGAATAACATCATACCTCATAAACTGCCTGGTATCCCAGAAAGTCGACTCTTGAGCATGCAGATCTGAAAACAAGGGACTTGCCAGCATCCCCGATCTCAACTACAATCTAATTTGAGGAGGGGAGTGTCAGGTAAAGCACATAATAAGAAATCCCAGAACTACAAAGATCATGGGCATGGCAAAAAGCAAGAACATAACAAGTTGCCAGCAGCATCCCCTTCCCCTGGACCCAAAAGAAGGGAAGCAGGGAGAGAAAAAGAAAACTGAGTGCATTGATTTCTATCATTAACATGCATGAGTATAAGAAGTCAATATTGGGCTGCAAATACCACATCTCCTAATAACTGTTGCTTCAGTTTTTTTTTTTTTTTATATATATATATATATGGAAATCAACTCAAATAAAAGTAAGCTGTAATTCTGGCAGAACTTGGGCCCAAAACTCCATGCTAAATCTACCTAATGGTTGCATCAACTAAATTTTTGACAAAATTAAGAAATAGGAAAAAGAAAAAATTTCTATACGGAAAGCATGCATATTTTTCATCTATAGGAAAATGAACACAAATAAAAAAAATTATAAGGGCACACAAGCTTTGTACAAGTAATTTCCTACAAACACAACCAGTATGGACCAATATTCTTCTATTAGATGTGAATTAAACCATCAAAGGTATAAACAGTAGCATTCTCAGTAAACAAAGAGCATGGCACACTCTATCATCTCCTTCAAAACAGATCACAGAAGAGAAATCACAACAATGGAATACCCCAAAAGTAAGTGAACAATAAGACAAAATGTGTTAAAATTATAGGTATCAAGGTTCATTGTGCTGAAATAAATATCATTGTGGCCACCTAAAGTTTTGCAGAATGAGGTGAAAATTCATATAAAGCAACTTACTCAGACTAATGCCAAATT
The DNA here is from genome assembly GCA_037832345.1 of Rhizophora mangle. Classification (NCBI taxonomy): domain Eukaryota; kingdom Viridiplantae; phylum Streptophyta; class Magnoliopsida; order Malpighiales; family Rhizophoraceae; genus Rhizophora; species Rhizophora mangle. Next base: position 1,618,461 of record JBAPLJ010002055.1, read on the forward strand.
CACCGCAAGGGGTTCTGCATTCCCTAATATCATAAAGATGTACCCTAACCTGTTCATTGGTAGCAGGTTCCATTTGGCATGCCACTGTCCGAGACCAGATAAGAGTGTACAACTTCAAGGAATCTTCATCAAGTACTTCAACCATCATCGCTACAATTTAATAAGAAAATCTATCCCATACTCTTACTTCTATGCATATGAGAAGCACCTTGCAAAACTAAAAATTTTCTATATTATATAGTTTGCAAGAGAGGTTTACATGGTAAGACACGAATATTAGTGGGTCTAATTGCTTCATGGGCCTCTTGAGCATTCTTCACTTTCTTAAAAAATTTGCGTGCACCAGAAGATGCAAAACCCAGGCCATATCTGTACAAGAGTAATATATCAAGCAATCAGTAAAGCTGCTTATTGTATAAATGTAATTAGGGAAAAAAAAAAAAAAAAAAAGGTGCATGAGACTGAAAGAGAGTGCCAATAACAGAGATAGCCATAAGCCTTCACTTTTTGCAAATTAATATACTTGAAAGAAGAGCAAAGAACCCAGCAGACACAATCATTTTTTATGAAAGCTAAGCAAGCAAAAGCCATTCATCCAGAATGGAGGAAAGAAGTACAAAACTATAAGAAGAAGACCTAGGTAATCTAATAACTACAAAAGCTTACCATAAGAGCAGAGCTAAGAGAAAGCAGCAAAAGCCAAACATGACCAAATCATCTTAACCTCATACATGTAACATTGTACTCTGCCAAACACTCTTGTTCCCCCTAAACCTGAGGAGATTGATTTCCTTTAATGTGCACTCTGCAAAGGACTTCTGAAGCTGGCTCAAGCCTCTAGAACATAAATAGAACTCTTAAAGCCTAGGCTCTACCAAAATACCAAGTTGTGAGGATAGCATTGAATTCTCAGGAAGATTTTAATTCATTAAATGAATAAAAATGAATTGGGCATCTCTTAAATTCCTTGCAAAGGTTTTGCAGTTGAGACATTTATAACATGTTGGACTTTTAAGAAGCATACAGAGCATTCACAAAATCCCCTTGCTAATTTTTTTAGTTGCAGAAACCTATATAAGTTACCTTTCAATGACCATGGTGCGTATAGCTTGAACAGCTTCATCAGAAACCTGCAAGGAAAATCCAACAGAATGAGACAAGGATGGGAAGAGTTATAAGAAAATCCAAGTGGGAGGACCACAATAGAAATATGAGATAATTCTCCCTCAACAAAGTAGCCTAACCATTAAGTCTTTAGCAATAATTCTTGGCTTAAATTTCATGAAGAATATTATTCAAACAAAAACAAAAATGAAAATACTTTGTTAGTTAAAGGCAGAATTTTGAAACCTCTAACTAATGAGCAACCACTCAAAGTCTCAATACCAACATAAACAGTTTATTCTTCTTCTTATTTGAATTTTTGGTACTTTATAATGTCAACAATTATGCAATTAAATTGTCCTTGCCACTTATCTGTATCTAAATCACATCTGTAAAGACAAACATGGCTACCTACAGAGATTTAACATGAGCAACCAAACCACAAAAGAGATACTAGCCCAAGCCTTAGAAAGACTTCCTAAACAGTCTCTCTCCATTCCTACACTGCTTCTCTCCAATCCTACACTGCTCACACAAAGGCAGATGACAAGCTGCAGCATCATGCAAGGAATGTCAATTCATACTCACATGCAGTCCATCAGTTCTGTGGTATGTTATCAAACCAGTTGCCTTCCCATCTGTTAACTGAATCCCTTCATAGAGTTTCTGTGCCAACTGCATCCATAAGAGTTTAACATCATTCTTAATAGATCACCAAAATCTTATCCTCCTAATCAACATCATATATAACACTGCAAGCAATAAGGCAATAGACTATTAAAATAACAATGAATATTGATAAGGTCAATGCAAAGAAAAAAGGTTCATAATACATATTCATACACATAAACTCGTTTCAATCCCATCTTGGCCAATGAATATCGGAAAAAAATATATATATATCAAACATGAATCTTTAAAGCAGATATAACAAAATCTGGCAGCATGTTAATAAGTATAATTTACAAAATGGAAATTCCATCATACCTTCATTGTGTATGTTGAGCTAAAATGTAATTTGTTTGCTGCATCCTGCTGGAGTGTTGATGTTATATATGGAGTAGGGGCATTTTTTCGCACTTTGCTTTTTTTAATGTCAACTACTTGAAGATTTATGGATTCAATCTTTTTTCGAATATCCTTTGCTTCTGTGTGAGAGCTAATTGACAACTGATTTAACTTCCTGGAATCAACATGAGTCAAGTTTGCATTTACTGCATAGCCTGATTCCTTTCTGCTTAACTCAGCCTCAATAGTCCAATATTCCTGTGGCTTGAAATCGTCAATTTCCATTTCTCTGTCACATATGAGAGATAGTGCAGCAGACTGGACCCGTCCAGCTGACTGGCAACCTGGTAACTTCCTCCATAATAATGGTGAGATATTGAAGCCAATCAAATAATCAAGGGCACGGCGGGCAAGGTAAGCATGAACCAAATTCACATCAATTTTCCTTGGAGCTTGCAAAGCACTTTTAATGGATGACTCCGTTATTTCATGAAAGACAACTCTTGTTACAATAATATCCTGGTGTAAGGCATCCTGTTGTTTCAACATCTCAATAATATGCCAAGCAATGGCCTCTCCTTCACGATCAGGATCTGATGCAAGAATAAGATTTTCTGCTCTGAGACACAGGGCCAAAATGATGAGAGAATTTAGAACCTTTGCAACTAACAGAGAAAAGGAGAAGCAAAATATGACAAGAAGTCCAGGTGTTAGTAATGGAGCACAAATAATCCTGGAGAAGCATTATGTAGGCTCACAACCATTACCACTCCCCATTAATGACAAAAATGAAAAGGAAAGAAAGAGCGCACCCGCTTAGTGCAACTTTGATGCTCTTAAGATGAGTCCAAGCAGGAGCAGGAACCTCCCAAACCATGCTAAAATCATCATCTGGCCGCACAGATCCAGACCTTGCAGCTAAATCCCTCACGTGACCATAGCTTGGCAAAACTTCAAACATATCACCAAGATACCCCTGAATGACCTTTGCCTTTGTAACAGACTCGACTACAACAACAGATTTCCCGCTTGGGGGATACAGCTGCTTCAGTTTGCCTTGTCCAACATTTTTCAATTGTCCCATCTTTTGGGCAGTCCCAGATTTTCCCTTTTTACTGGAGCCACCACTTCTCTTGTTGGACTGAGTTGTTGTAGAAGCAGAATCATCAGACATTTCATTGATGACATTTCCAGTTGATGTTTTCTGAAAAACTAGAGAATCAGATAAGATAAAACAACCGGGGAAAGCGTAAATCCTGTTATCCTGTCTATTCTAATATTTAGAGACTACTGACCTCCTTTTTTGGACCCTGGCCACTTTTACTAGCAATGGACTTCTTTGATTGGGAAGCACTAGTGCTTGAGGATTGTTCCGCACCTTTCTTGCCCTTTGATTGCTTCTTCTCTGTCGCATTGCCTTTGGAATTTATGTTACTATTGGTGGCATGATCAACCTTCTTATTGGAGGCCGATGAAGTACTCGAATCGGTGACTCCATTTTCAGCACAGGAAGCTGCCAAGGGCTTTGCTTTTTTCTTTTTTTCCTTCTTCCCATGATTGCTAAAACCACCTAACCTTTTGTCCTCTTCGGCTCCTCCGGAGACTTGGGAAAAATGCCTCTTGGTGAAATCTCCATGATCAAGTGAACTCTGCGCCAGACTGGCACGCAAGGGCCAGTAATTCAGCACATCTCCAGAATTCAATGTTGAAGAAGTGAAATTTCCGGGTCTGAAGCAGGGACGAAGAAGCGCCAAAGCGTAGTGACCGCTGTGCGAAACCATTGAATGGAAGGTTAACGGCGCCATTGAAGCTTCCCTTAGTTTCAGCCGGGAACGTTTCCATATCCATGGGAAGTACGAAATGCCGACGAGAAGGAGGAAGAAGAACGCAAGAGAACTCCGGGATGATTCTGCAGCCCTGCCTGACACTGCAACTATAAAATAAAAATCAATTTAATTTTCAAAGCGATACACTTTTTATTTTCTTTTCAAAACAAAAATTTTATATATATATATATATAGATTACAGAGAGAGGGAGGAAAAAGCAGAAACCTTGGCCATGAAAGGATAACAACGCAGAGAAGAAGAAGAAGAAGAACAAGAATGAGAAGACGAGGAAGAAAACATGAAGAGACTAATACGCATTTTCAGACCCTTGTGTTGTGTTCATTTAATTTTTCTTTCTTTTGGGCTTTGTCCTTAGTCGCTTTTTGGCGCTCACAGAGAAAATGAAATGATACAGGAAGATTGAGCCATTGAGAAGGAGGCTAGGGTTTTTGGGGGGTTTTATGCTTTCTTTGTTTGTTTGTTTCTTTGTTTCTTTTTCACCCGAAGAACGGTAATTTTTTCTTTTTTTTGACAAACTTTTATATTTGGTGAAAGAGTTTTGCAGATACACATACCATAAAATTACTCTAATATTTTATAAAATTAAATAAATATTTAATCATTACAAACGTAAGAATTTAAAATTTATAATTTTATAATAATAAAAAAAATATTTTAGACCATTACATTACATCATAATAATTAGCGGTATAATAATGAATCATGTGATACGGACGACCCTGAACTCCTGTGACAGTGATTTGAGACCTTAATCTGATCTTAAAAATTTCGTGTTTTTCTAATTTTCAAATTATTTTAGTAGACATTATTTTTTATGGAAATAAGTAAATACGAAAACAATAGTATTATTTAAAAACAAAGATTTTAAATTATTGCTATCATGAGCAATGTAGGAATATTAAGGATCTGAATATCAAGAGTGTTATAATCAACTTTTAATTGAGGGAATTGATTGAGGAAGTTTAAAAATAAAATTTATAGGGCGGCAAGTCGAAACCACAAACAGTTTCTGTAAAAAAACAAAAAAAAAATTAAATTAAATTAAATTTAACCCCCAAAACATATATAAGTAATAACACTTTATTTCAAAAAAATAAAAATAAAAATAAAAATTCCCAACTCGATGGCAGTGCACCCTTAAATTTGATTCTTAACTGAAGTCCAAGAATGATATGAAAGCAGAAACTGCAAAGCACAAAATCAATAAATTGATTTGCAGAAGGGATACAGATTAAACAGTTCAAGGATACCAAATTGTATGAATACAATACTGTACACCATCAACTCATTGTACATTGCATTTTTGGGAAAATAATAACAATTTATACCAAAGGATACAACCAGCCGGAATTATTCCATATCTTAATAAAGCTGTGCAACAATTGCTATATAGATGCGGTGATGTGCTCTCAAACCTGTTTTGAGCCGTTGAGCCTAGTGGATGAGCGCTAGAAGACAAATAAAAGTGAATAACTTTAGTATAAACAGAGTATTTGGATAACAAATGCATCAAGGCAAGCCTCGCATTCCCACCAAGAACAACTGTTTGATTTCAACCTAAAAAATGCATTCCACCTTTCCATCCAAAGATAAGAAAGATGAAAGTGAAACAAATTACCTAAACATAATAAAATTTGATAGAAAATCTGGAGCTATCCATGGAACTTCCAATGCATATCAATTCGCCGTATGTAGCCAGTTTCAATGTCTGCAAATGCAGTGGCAACCCCTCCATTAGCCAACACATCAATTGAATTATAATTATTAGCTGGGAAATGATGAGTTCACATACTAACTTAGTCGAACAGCAGATTGGCGGTAAAGCAAAAACTCAACAAATTCAGGTTTGCCAATGATTTTAGCAACAGTTTTGGTGGCATCTTTAAGGATATTTTGAATAGGTAGTTGTAGCCTTTTGGAAGTTTGCAACCCAATTCTCTATAAGAGAGGTTGCAATAACCTTTTGATGGCAGAAGAGAGACTCCATACTTGACTTCCATTGCACCGCTTTGATTCAGATAAAAACCTCTTTTCCACCACCTTAGGAGCATAAGTGGCCACTTTGTATCCTTGAATTGCTGGAAGGTGTTGGAGAAGCTTTGCATGTGCTAATGAATTGATCGTTGAGGTGCGGATCTCAGAACAGAATACAATCTCATTTCCTTGCAAACCTTGAGTGAACGGATCTTGAGCTTTATGGATGCTTTGCAACCAAATGATAACATTGGTCTCTGCATAGGCCGTATATCAAATTTCTCCGTTGCAAGATGATTGGAAGCAATCAATCTTTTGGACTTCAAACTTTCTGCCCCGTTTGGAGACCCTCTCAAAAAATCAAGCATCTGTGGCTCATTAGGAAGAGAACATCCCTTGCTAGTTATAGTTTGCTGCAGAGAGACACAGAATACTTCAAGTAAAGCATCCACAGCTTTTGTTATCTTTAAGTTTGTCTCACATCTAAGTTCATAGTCTCCACATAACTATTCCCTCCATCATAACTAGCTAATAGCAGAAGCATATCAGAAGGATAAAATTGATTTGTCTAGACTTCCATCAAATCACCAACCAGACACACTTTCACTTGATTTCCTTCTTCAAGTAATTTGTTTCCCTCTTCATTTTTGCCAGCAAATGTTTTTTGGCATATACTCTGTTTAAAGGAATCCAATGCAGCTTATAAAATATGGGCTTGAATTGTTATTGGAAAGGTCAGCAGAGTATTTGGATTGGCATGAAAAGAGGGTAGAAATTTGGGTGAGAAAAAGGCAGAAATTGAGAGATGGAGAAAGTGAGAATTTGGGACAAAAGAGAAAGAAATAGACTTGTTCTTTGGTTACTGGGAGAGATAATTTATCCTAAGATGTTGTTTAAGTTTGCCAATAATTAAGTCTGTCCATAATTTAGTAACAGCTTTGGTGGCATTTTTAAGGATATTAAAGGTCACCGAAACCACCGAAACATTTGTATAAAAATGGCATTTCCCTCTCATTTTCTGTGGTAGAACATCATGTTTATAATATAACAGTTTAATTGGTACTGTTTATGGTTTTCTTTTGGGAATGAAGGTTCTATTTTGGGTATTTGTTTATTTATTTATTTTTTAATTTATATTTATATAGTTTATTATATAATTTATTATATGATCTCTATCACATGATTTTTATATTAATAATGTTTTAGAAGTAAAGAGGGATAGGGTTTTTATGGGTCTCAACCTTTTTAATGAACGGTTCAGATTGTTTCATCTTAGTTGCTTACTTTCTTTCCTTGAACTCACTAGAGTACTCCATCAATAAGTCATTCCAGAGTCTTGGGCAACATTCCAAAAGTTTTCAAAGCATTTCAAAACTTTTTTAGAGTATTCTAAATTCTTTTAAAGTCTTTTAAATCATTCATGAATGGCTCTTTACTAAAATTCTGAGTCTTTTGTAACATTCTAAGAACTTCCAAAACATTTCAAAATCTTTTAAAATATTCTAAATTCTTCTGAAATCTTTTAGGACCATTCCATGACCGGCTCTCACTAGAATTAACTTATTCCTTCACTTTTCTCTAGTATAGAAACTACCTCACATTAACGATACGTGATGTATCTCTTTGTTCTCATTGTTTGTTTCAGTTTTCTTAGTTCATTTTAAATTAGAAAAAAATAATTACTATTGAGAAGGGATGCTTTGTTTTTATAGTTGCTGCAGAATATTTATAGTTACAAATAATGCTTGCTTACAAATTACAGATTTTTATAAATTTAGAATAAAAATTGAAATTAAAAGTTAATTGATTTATCATGAATTAAAAAATAATTAAAAACTAACAAAATGCCTGCATGACGAATCTAACAACTCTATTTATTCTAAAATTATAATAAAAGATAAATTTTAACACTTAATTACATAAATTCCTAATTAATTAAGGTCATTCATTTAATAAAAAACACATGACCACTTATAAAACTAATGACTGAAAAAGTAATAATTAAAAATATAAAATAACACAACAATCAGATTCAAGTTTCAACTCACATTTCATATTTTTACTTAACAGTACTCTTCAGCTATTCTCTTGATTTAGAGACATTTTTTCATTCGCTTTGACATCGGCCACTCATTTTTATTGAATTTCGACCCAACTAAATACATTGATTTAAAAAAAAAAACACTAATAATGCATGTCCTCAAATAATAGAACTTTTTGCGCTATATTTTTAAATGATGTTACCCTGTACATCAATGCTTTTCTGATAAATGGGCAAATCGCAAGTGCCTTCCAAGTTAATTAAACAAAAAAAAAAAGATTCTACAGAATTTTACTGCATTTTAGCTCGGCTTCCACATTTAAGTCACTGTTTAAATCCCATTTTCTCATTATTTTCAAAGATTAACTAGCTCATAAAAATTGCCATCCTACCAGATAAACAAGACTGCATCTACTTTTGGTGACTTAAATATTACATCCCAATAGTTTCTTTTTTTTTTTTGTTGGCCCTGAATTATGAAAGATTGAAAATTTAGTCAAAAACATTAACTGTGGCATAGTTTGAGTTAAATTCTATAGCTACTGTAGCCCCCTATACTAGAATGACCATAGCCACCATAGGGCTGTCCAGAAAATGAAGATGAGGGATAAGAAGCATTATCCAACTGGGAGTATACAGACCTCAAACTGCTTTCAAACTTGCCATAGCTGGTCGGTACTGAATCTTTGTGATTGCTTAAGAAGTCCTGGAAAGAGAAATTAAAACATAACAAGTTTCAGACTCTTTCACTTCCCTCAAAAGGGAAAAAAATAAAAAAAAGGATTTGACTCATTCACATTTCTTGGAAAAAAATAAAAAATAAAACCAGTTCTTCTGCATACTGACAGAACTTTATTAATACACATGACCATTCCTATTTCAAAAAAGGAAAGAAAAAGGAGAAGGCACAGTATCATGGGACTTCTGAGAAGATCCACAAGATTTGCATACAAAAACAGGGAATACTTCCATCCAATTCGATTTCCAATTCACACACTTGTAGGCCAAAGCCCAAAACATGCACTAGTGCACCAAGCAATTGCCCCCAAATTCTTTTGCATGACAAAATAGTGCCTCACAATGCATGAGTAATTGTGTCTAATGATCTAAAAGAAACATTTTGCTAGCACAAATCTACTTTCAGTGCCCCAGAATTTGGCAAAAACCTTTATTTTGACCTGAAATTTTCTACTGTTTTCACTTTCAGCTTATAGTTTAGCACATTCTTCATTGCTTCTGTGGGGTCATGAAGCAAAAGAAGATTTTACCCCTTGGTATCAATTAGGTGTCTGAGGAATTATGTTGCTTCCAATGGGGCTTATGGCTAATAGGTTAAATGATATGTAAAATTTAAGTATTGAACTTGCTTCTTATGCTCAGTAGATCACTGATCTGTAAATTAACTAGCAATGTAGGTAATTTTCTGTGTGATCCTTAGATCTGTAAATTAACTTGCAATGTAGATATTTTTCTGTAATCCTTAGAAGATCTATAAATTAACCTTGCAATGTAAATATTTTTCTGTTGCTTTGACTTGTTTACATTAATTTTGACCAAATTTGCATGAACTTTGACCCACAATGTACAATGCTTTGAAGGCATGGCTGATAGAGGTATTTAAATAAAGATGCAAGAAAGGAAACATGGGAACAAAAAACAAATCGATAGGAAGAAAAATACAGTTCATTTGATGGCTAAAAGTGATATTGAGGGTAAAGAAATTGGCTGGAAAAAGTTCTTTCTGAATTGAAAGAGGATGACAATAAACAGAAACTATTACTTTCTAAATCTGCCTTTCTTGCTCAAACATAAAAATAAATTATATATACAAAATATTCTTTTCAGGGTTAAGTCAACTCCAAATTTAAAGTTTTTAGTTAAATGCAACTCAACTTAAAATGCAAATTCAACAACTAATTCCTGAAAAATAAAGGGGAAAAACAACTTTTGATGGAGAACAAAATTCAAACATGAAGACACAAACTGAAGAAAAATAAAGATCAAGATCTAAAGAAATATATGGTGTAAAGTTAACAGTCTATATGTACTCTTTGGCCCCCAAGTTTTCGTATCTTAAATTCTTGCAGTAAAAAAGCATTGACTGATTCCAAATTCTGTTGTTAAAAACTGTACTTTCACTCAATAGCATGACTTACATAACAAGCAATCAGCTTTAAAGCAGAAACAATTTTCTTAAAGAAAAAGACATTTCTGCAAATCACCATCCTGAACAAAGTTGTAAACAATGGATTGTTGATATTGGGAACACAAGAATGAAGAAACCTGAGAGGAGAAATGTCCTACCTGAATTAGTTGTTGAGCTGTCTGAACCTGAGATGCAGTACCTTTTATCTCTATGGTAATTTCATCAGGTTGACCCCTTGTTTCTTGAATAGTTATAACAGCTCCACTAGTGTGACGGATGTATGCAATGTTATTCCCTCGAATCCCAATAATTTCCTCAGCATGAGAAATTGGTACTTGCATTTTTCGTGTGATCTGTTCAGATGAAGCGCCAAATAAGCTGTGATGCTAGGTTTAACAATAATTCAATGAGAAATACAGTAAACAGTGATCCATGAATTAAGAAGAGTGTGCAGTATTGTTCAACAAAATTTTCTTTAGATTATGTGGTAGGGCATAATTTTTTTCCTTTTCCAAAAATTCAAATTTTGAACAAGTCAAATAGAAAAGCTTATGCAAATGAACTTCCCCACACATTTAAAAATGTAAATATATATATAGATAAAAAATAAAAAAGTATAACAAGAATCTTTTTTCCTTGCTTTTTACACCTTATTTCTGCTAATATATACAAAGAACGACGGTCAAAACTGAGAAACTAAGTATAAATGCACATTATATAGATAAATAGCAAAAAAAAAGAAATGTTCAAACATGTCAAACTACTAACCTGAGTGACAATGGGACCACTAGCATGACTGAGTAATGAAGAACGAACTGATGGAAGTGCAGGATCTTGTCCATAAAGTGATATTCTAGAAGGAGGAATCTGTGACTCCAGTTGAGTTTCCCATTCAAGGAACAAAGCCTCTCTCTTAGCTGAGAGAGGATAATCAATATCAATCCCATTCTGAGAACTATTGCCATACAATAACTTGTCAGACACAGGCTCCACTTGGTGTTCTTGGGAGATTAATGCATTATACTGCAAAAAACACAAGCGACACTAAGTGAAGTTTTCCAGCTAACATCATCAATCAATGTAGAAACAATACTTACATTCTTCTCAAAAAGGGGAAGAACACTGTGATCGACCAAAAACTTCCTCAAATGGCTCACTATTGCTTTTAGAGCTCTAAGAACCTTTAAGGCTTCTCCTTGCAACTCAACAATCCTCTCATCATCAGCAACATAAAATGGTGACTCATCTGGCAACAGAAACTTTGATTTTATTAAGGGTTAGGAAAAGATATTAAGAACTAAGACAAGCCCAAACAAAGGACAATAATAGCCTGGGGGCATTCGTAAAGAAAAAATCTGTTATAGCTTCAAATGGATTAAAAAGGGGCAGCATATCATCATTTGTGAAACAACAAGCACAGGTTCAAATAACAGACAAACAAGCTCGAAGATGGTTGAAAATTACCGCATGAAATTGGCAAACATTGAGCTTTGTTGAATTCACAATGGACCAGAACTCAACAAGAACAGCAACACAAGCCCACATTTAAACTTTAACTTAACAATAACACATTACATAACAACAAAAGCATACCTTCTGATAGTACCCTCACAGACGCACCAGTGCTTTCCTGTATTGACCTGATTAATGAGCCTTGTTTTCCAATCAAATTAATGGCTTGTGTGGATGCCACCAATAACCGGATTGAACAGAATGCAATTCCAGCAGTTCCATACGCATGATCATCTCCCTCGGGCAATCCAGAAACACGTTTAAAAATTCTAATTGTAGCATCCATTGCAGGGGATAAAGGAATTTCTGGCTCTTCTTTTCCAGATATCAAGACCTAAAATTTGAGAAAATGAACCCATATATAAAAGAGGCAGGTAAACTTCAATTCCATTGTGCCAGCCATCTTCTGCGGAAGCCAAGTACATTCGACTATAAATACATTATCCGCATGGTCAAACATTCATTTTCTTGAAAAGAAGCCAACCCCCGATAATTATTCCAAGTAATCATAAATTGTTATAACGAAAACGAAGAAAAGAAAGCAAACAGTAAGGAAGAAGAGAAAAAAGAAAGCAAAAAAAAAAACCCAAGGAACACATACAACACGGTCAGCAATGCCAACAGGGGCATCAAGAACGCGGATGCGAGCCCTAGTATTCCCACACATCTTCTTGATGAGGTCTCCCTTGCGGCCAATAATGCTACCCACTTTCAGCACAGGCACTATCAGCCTGAACACGCAGTCCCCTGGCCATCCCGGCCACCGTGCCGTCGCAACGGCATTGGCGGAGTTGGACTCAGCCTCGACGTTTTCGGATAACTGTTCGGACTCCGCAGCCATCGCTACCGTTGGGGGCACTGTGGCGGGTTGCTGATCCAATTCTTGAGGATTCGTGGAATCTTGGGGGTTGTTAGATTCTAAAGGAGTCGTAATGCCATTGTTAGAGGCGGACTCGGCTTCTGCGGTGGCCATTAGAGATTGGGGAAGAAGCGAAGAGAAATTAGGGAGAGGGGCTTGAGAATCGGAAATTGGGGTTTATTTTGGGAGAAGGTTGAAAAAGGAGTGTGCTCGTAATGATCACGAAGGAAATGGATGCACACGTGGGGGTTCACGCGATATGACTCCCTAAGCAACAAGAATCGGAGAGGACTTCAAATTTGATTTGTCGCGTGAAAAAAAAAAAAAAAAAAAGGAAAAGTTGAAGTAAAATAAAAAATAAATAAAACAGACAACCTGAAAATAAAGTTCAAATGCTTTACCAATATTGAAAATTTATGTTAATCAACGCTAAAACAAAAAAAGAATGAAAAAAAAATTATTTCAATCTAATTTTTTTATGTGTTTGTTAAATAAGGTAAAAAAATAAATAAATAATTTGATTTTGATTTATGAATTTAATTATAGATATATTTTAAAATTTTTTATTTTTTTGTTAAAAAAAACCTCTATGGTGACAATTTCTTTCTAATTGAACAATCAAACAAGGTTGTTTATTATGAAACAATATACTAGAAATCAGGGTTAGTATTGGAGAATGCACTCCAGTAGATGAAGATTTATAAACTTCCAAATTGAAAATACAACGTTGAAACTTTACAGCCACTTAATTGAATAATAGGGAACTACTCTCGTTGAACTAGATGGAAATAAAAGGAAATATTGGTTATAAACAAAAAGGAAAATGAACAGAAACCACACACAACAATGGCCTGGTACCATTGATACGAGAAACCATATATATATATATATATATTTCTCATATTTATGCTTTTACTTAATATAATTATATAGTAAAGTTGGTGTTAAATACAACTTATCATCATCATTTGAGGTTGTAATTTTGTCGGTAATTTAGTATATTTTTTAAAATTAATATAAATTTCTCTTATTGATATTCATTTTAGTAAATTTAAAATTTTTTATCAATTTAAGATATTAAATTTTAAACTTATTGGTATTAATATTAAATATTATTTAAATTTAATAATATTTAAATATTATATTTTAAAAAATAAATAATAAATATTATACAATAAATATAATTATTGTATTAAAAAAAAGAGCTAAAAAGCTATTGAATCTAATAAGCCCAACGTATGATTGCCATCTGCCACACAGAACGGAAATGACAACAAAAAGGCTCCAAATTAGTTGAGCCATCCAAAGTATCAAACCCACAGGTTTGCCTGAATACACGTGATAATTTCTCCAACCAATGAGAACATGCCCATTAGAGAATCCGGGCTGACCAATGAGACTCGGCCACATCAGCGGATAAGAAATCTCAGGGAAGGCTGCAGGTGGCACGGGTTGCAAAAACCAGGGATATTCCAAATCAGGACAACCCCATGCTTGGCCACGATTGGGATTTGATTTTTCTGTTTACCGGTGTGCCCTACATTTCTGCCAATTTATTTCTAAATAAGAGACAAAATTCAGAAATTTGTTATTTCGAGTCATTTTGATTGTTGCTGGAACTCTACAGTTCAAGGCGATCATTTATGAATTATAACATACTTTTTGTAAATAGCTTATCAAACCATTAATCCATTTTTTTTTCATTTTAAATATTCTAATAATATATATATATATATATATATAAGTTAATTAAGAAGCTAAAAATGAAAACAATTTAGCAAAGCAGAGGGCCAAACCGGTAAATGAGCGGGTTAAAATAATTGAACGGGCAAGAGAGAGAGGACTGAGAAGCAACGAGCACTACAGCTGGTCCCCACAACATTACTGCAAAACCCCCATTGTCTCGGTATCTCACAGCTCCCTTGTTACCCCTTCTTTCTCTACGCCAGGCAGGCAAGGAGAGACTGTTATATTTTTTAATTAAATTATTTTAACTCAAAAATTGAGTCTGCCCACTAGTCACCACTAGTCACTTCTACAGTTGTACTTGAGCATGTTATAGACTGCTGGTTCTCGCTCTTCTCTCATTGGAGACTTTCATCTCTCAGATATTTTCCTTTTCTTTTTTGGTCTCAGCTCAGTCTCGTGATGATCTGCAATTATAGAATCTCCTGGGGTTGTGGAATTCCCTTCTACTTTGTGATGGGAGTAGTAAAGTTTTCTCCTTTCCAAAACCCTCGCCTTTGAGAAGGAATTGTTGGGGTGAAGGGTTTATGTAGGTTTTATACCTCGAAAGTTCTCTTTTCCTGGAAAATTTTTTATTTCTAGGTTTTCCTCTTTGTAAAATATTCGCAAAGTCTTGGCCTTTTCTTCTTTTCTCAAGTTATTGCTGTAAAAGTTTGGACTTTCTCTTGGTTGTACTATCTCAGGGTTTAGGGTTTTGCTATTTTCTGTAGGGCCACTCTGTCCTTTTTCCCGATTCGCAACCAAAAAAGTGAAAACTTGAGCTTTCCTTTTTAATTGCATCCGAGAACTTCCTTCCCAGTTCTTCAATTTTCAGCTCCTCATCATCTCCAAATGTCTTCTTCATGTTTAAGCGGTGGTGGCGGCGGGACCTACAGATTGGAATTAGAAATAGTGAAGTCCCAATCTACCTCAACAAGAAACTCACACATATCATCTCAGTCTTCAACTCTCACTGAATCCAGCAATTCCCCATTGGCTATCTCCACAAGAAAACCACGCACCCCACGTAAACGGCCCAACCAAAACTACTACGAAGCAGCTGCCCTTCTTTCCACTGTTTACCCCAACATATTCTCCACCAAACCCGGCAAGTTCACCAAACCCCAAGGTTCTCTTATCCTTGACGAGCCTGCAGAATTGCTCTTGCCTTTTCGAGTGTTTGACAACGCTGGTCTCCCGCTCCACCAACCCGTTCGACAAAAGCCCACTTTTCCAAACAAGTTTGAAGATACAAATTTTAGTGGTTCCAGTGACAAGTCTTGCCAGAATTCCATGGAATTATGTGATGGGTACGAGCCTCAAATCGACGCTGAGTCGATTCTTGACGAGGAAATCGAAGAGGGTATAGACAGCATCATGGGGAATCTAAGTGTTTGTAATGAAACTGCCTACGGTGGCTCCAGTAATCCTTCTTGGTATGGGAATCCCATGGGATTCAACTTCGGTGGGATCGGACTTGGAAGGAGAAGTGGGGTGAGAGCATTCAGAAACGCCGATGAAGCAAACTGGTGGAATTTCCCTATCGTCGATATGCTCCAAATCTCGCCAAAACTCAACAACAAGACTCCAAATTCGACTTCCAGAGCCGCCAAGTTGAGCTCAACGAATTCGGATACCAAGTTCAAATCTAAGCCTAATCCCAAATCCAATTCCGCCGACAAGAAGCAAAAGAAGGCTGTGGAGAAACGTGAATTCAAGAATTTGGAATTGGCCAAAGGGGAAGATAATCCGATTCCGGCGCCAACATCTGGGTTGCTATTGAAATTAAATTATGACGAGGTCTTAAATGCCTGGTCCGACCGTGGGCTGCCGTTTCCCGATGATGTTTTGGGGTCAGAAGGAAATGATGTCTCTTTATGTCTCTCGGCTCTCGCCGGGAAATGAACTTTGTGTTGCAATTCTAAATGTCGCCGGCACTTGCAAAAACAGTTCTGTCATATGATTAAATTTTATTAATCCATTACTTTTATTTACTGCTCGACTTTATTTTAACAAATAATAGTATTGATTAAACTAATAATGCTTTCTTCTCATTTAAATATTTACATTCATGTGTTGTATTTTAATTAATTTAATATACTACTACACTGAAATTTGTCTGGACCTTTTAGAAATAACGACGAAAGTAATTTGATTTAACTATTCCCATTCTGCAACGTTTTAAATATTTAATTGTTCTATCAGATGATAAAGAATATTTCAACTCACCTTTCTTATCGTTATGGAAAAAGGGATTTTTCTAAAGATTTTTGTTTTTTTTTTTTTTTAATCATGAATGGACCTGATGCGTATGCCTTTTAGCTTTTGTATTTTGCTTGTGGACCCTCCACGTTTTTTTTTTTTTTTTTTTTTTTCCCCCTTCTATTCTCTTAGTTTCAATTTATCTGTGCCGGCACGGAATTCTGGTTTTTGTGGTCGTACATTATGTACTTTTTTTCTCTTATATATATATATATATATACTCGCGCGTATTTAGTAGCCGTTTGAACTCTTTTTTTCTTTTTCAAATTTTCTTTACTACGAAATAGTTTCTTTTTAGTTAATTTTAATTAATATTTAAATTCAAATTTTTTAATATTAAAAATAACTTTAATACTAGTGAGTATTTAAATTTTTCTTCATTCACATCGTTTTTCTTCTACGAAACAATTAAAGTTGTAACTTGCTAAATCTGGGAGCAATTTCGGATTTAAAAACTATTTTAACAATGCGATTAATTCCCGAGAAAAATCGGCGAGTTTAACTGTAAAATTAAAATTAAATAATTTCTCACATTTTCGTGTTTTGGAAATTTCCGGGGCAGGCCGAGTTGGTGGCCAATCAACGCGTTGTGCTGCAAGGAAAAGCGACGTGCGCTAATCAACGGCCCAGAATGAAGATAGCCTTTTCTGCGAGCCATTCCTTTTCTTTCATTTTCTTTTATTCTAACCACAAAAAGAGATTAGGTGAAAATATCCATTACATCTATTTATTGATATGTAATTATAAGCATTATTATACTTTATGTATATTATTAAGAAAAAAAATATTAACTATTTTCTTAAAAATTACTCAAGTAAACGGAACGATAAGATATATAATATAATTTACATTTTATTCTAATTTAAGTTTATTAAAAATTTTCGGGATGACGAAACTTAAGAGGAAGTAATCAAAGACGAGAAGACCGTCACCACCACTCATATGGTCTAATAACAAAATGATCGAACTCTTAATTTTTTTCCATTTAAATTTAAATCTTAGCACTAACTAAAATTAAAAAAAAACATAAATAATCACTTTTGAACAAATATATGAAAAATTACGGTAGAAAGACCATTATTTGTTCTTCTTTTTTTTTTTTTAAATTTTTTCCCCTAAATAGCTTAAAAGGTTCATGATAGACCCTCATGAATGGATGACAGTGTGTTATGAATCAAGCTATATTTAAAAATAAAAAAAAAAATCAATTTTTGAAAACAGGTTTCTTTAAGTATTTTGGATAACTAAAGGACTACTAAAGGTCCAAAAAAAAAAAAAAAAAAAAGAATAAAGAATAAAAAATGGAAAAGAATAGAAAAAGGAAAACGAAAACACAAACAATATATCTGATCTAATCTCACTTACCAAAACCCAAATCCAAGGATCATTTTCTTTTTCTTTTTTTTTTTTTTTTTTTTTTTTTTTTTTTGAGAGAAAAAAAAATCCAATGATACTGAAAGCTTGGCCCATGCTGATATGTTAGGGGTGGATTTCAAAATGGAGTCCTTGTTTTATTTATACGTTTAAACCTAATTGTTATGAAACTTACGTTAAAATCCAATATGATTCAATTTGAATTTAATGTTTATAACATTGAGATTTAAAAGGGGTTGAATTTCATTTCCGGGTCTACAGCACAGTAAACCAAGATAGCCAAAAGTGAATTAATTTTTCACAAAATATGCACAACTTTAATCATTTTTATATTTAATTTATAATGTAAAATTGGATTTAATTTTAAATAGTTTGATTATACAAAAAAAATTCATTTTTACTCAATAACCTGAATCAAAACTCAACCAATTGGCATATCTTCATGTGGCTGTTAATTTTAGTGGTGGATGAATTAACATGCGCCAACCAGGACCAGACAAGACAGATCAGAAACAAAAGATATTACCACTAATCAGTAATACCCGCCGGATATGTGTACAAAATAAAAAGAAAAGCAGGAGATCAATGAGCTGCACAGAGATTAAAATTTCTCCCGTAGCTCTGCAATGGGAACATAAATGACAGACTCTTCAGACAAATGTGTTCTTCTGTTTGAATTCCTTGCCTTGCCATTATGTAGTTGTAATTTCATCAATGTCTGCTTCATATTATCTAGTCTAACCTTGGCTCCACAAAGCCTTTCCAACTCAGCCTCAGCTGCCAGGGATGCCTCAGTTGAATCAGAGTCAACCCTGCTCCTCCCTCTCTTTGTTTTTGCTTTTAACAGCTTGTTTAAGCTCACATCATCACTGTATTCACCATTGGCCTGCATAGGATAGAGTGGTTAAGAAAAATGATGATATTATCACGACTTTGGTGCCAAAGTGAACGCATTTGCAGGCACAAATAACCAAACCCTTGCTCTGTCGAGACACCCCATTGGCATATCTTTATGTGGCTGTTAAATATGGCCCATAAATGATTAAAAAGACTTCACTACTCAAGGCTTTAAGCTTGGTAGCTTGTGCAAACTATATCAAACTAGATATAAGATTTGCATGAGCTGACAGATAAATTCCCAAAAGCCTTGTGCATAAATATGTCCTTGGCAAAGACGATATTTCTGTCTTTAATTCGATTAGCTAAATTTAGAGGTTTGATTTTTCACTTCCCGTATGCAAAAGACCAACGGAGTACTAAGCTATGATAACGGAGGCAGTTTTGAATGTCTAAACAATAAAATATAGAACATGGGGCAAGACATTAGCAGTGCCATAAAACAATTAACTCTGTCCAATATAATATGGAAGCAACAACCTCGTTAAAAAGCAGTAGACAAAATAAGATAGGAAGTAGATGTTGAGCAATAATAAACCTCAATAAATTTGGCAGGTGATCCAGGGGAACTTCTTTTCAGCTCATTTGTCTTCGAGCCCATTATTGACTGAGGTTTCTTCCTTCGGATGACTTTCCTCAAATTCTCTGGGCTAGCTGAACCAGTTTCCAAGGAGGAGTCCTTCAACGTCGTTTTATTGTTCACAGTATCAAGTCTACATTCCCCAGAGATTTTAGCTCTGGAATAGTGGCGTGTTGCTTTTCCTGCCTGTTCTACCAGAGAATCATGAAACTTAAAATCTAAACATATATTATGGCCGAAGAAAAAATTCACAAGTTTCAAAACTTCAAATCATTTGAACCAACAAAGAAAAAAAAAGCCAAACCTATATCAACACAAAATTGTAAAATTATAATTAGCAACGGACATGCAGAAGACATACATCTTTCATCCTTTTGCTACAGGTAAACTGAAAGACTAACATAGAATTTTCCATTGATTCTCATAGACAGAAACATTAATTCTGAAAACCAAAAGATAAAAGGGTGACCACAAATGTTAGGGCTAAGTAACGCACATACTAAGATGTAGCTAGTGGACAGTACCAGCTTACCTTTCTGGATTTTAGGGCTAAGTAACGAGCATTCTTGAACCACTTGCCAACCTGAAATTGCAAGTGACATGTAAAACTGGAGACAGAAGAAATGAAAATTTAACAAGATGCTAGATTATATGGCAGCTTCCCATCTGGCTAAGTTATACAGCCCTTATACATCCTTCCATTTATGAGCCAAGGAAAACAATATTAGAAAGAAGAAGAAAAACTGTTTTACTTGGATGATCAATGTGCAACTAATTGTAGTCACAGGTAACAAGATGATAGAGAGACTATGGAGCCATTTCTTTTAAAGAAAATATAAGGGTCAACTAGCTCTTCAACCTAAAGCTTGAGCTTCCATTTGCACAGGATTGGCTCATATGGTGAACAATAAAAATCTGATTTCCCAGCTTAAAGCTAATGAGATTGATCTCAAATTAATTTCCATTCTTTGTGCATCAGATCTCATTGCAGTTAAATGTTACTTTATAGAATTCTTGTCATCTGATGTTGTGACTTACCGTGTGTGGTTCGAGACCCAATTCTTTTGAAAGGCTCTCCTTGACTGGTCTAGAAGGAAGTTCATTTTCAGCAAATACTTGCCTAAGTTTCTGATACAGCACACATTATAACAATTACCTTTAGGGATCAAGAAGCAGAACAAAGAAATTTTCTGAAAAGAATTTCATGCAGAGAACAATCACTACCTCAACTGCATCGGGGGGAAGTCTAAAACATTGCCTTCTTGATCGTGGGTCTCGAGGAAGTTTCCTTTCTAAATCCATAGCTTCAGTTTCCTTACCAGTTTTCTTACTTTCATAGAGAGTCATAAGAGTGTCAGCTGCATCTGACTCCTTTTCTCTTCGCCTTCTTTTTGCAGGACCCCAGTCTTCATCTTCGCTAACTTGCTCATGAGCAGTTGCATCCTTTCCAAACATCTCCTATGTGCAACAAAATCCACATAACACTATTAAAATGAGGAAGCAAAGATTAAAATTGTTCTTGTGACAGAAATTAATTGCAAAACCACAAACAATTAGTGTCTATATTTAAGAAATGAATTAAAATAGCGCTGAATCTTTAATCCCTTGTTCTACACTTATGTTGACAGCAAGTCACATGCCAGATATTCAATGGGCATATGCAATGTGCCTCTCATACAGGCAACCATCTGAACACAAAGATGCATTTCCATGCACTGCTTCAAGGAAGAATACCTTGGAAACTTACCAAGAACAACACTAAGAAACTATCATCACAAGACACAATAACTTAAGCAAAGGCTGCTAAATGTAATATAACCTTCCTATCTCGGCATTAGCCTCTACACACAGTTTGAAGATTAAAAATAAACATTGGATCTCAACTTGAACACAGTTTGAGCTCGAAAACCAAGTATTTTCCCCCAGGAAGATTAGATGTCCATAACTATCAAATGCTCAGAAAATTGGATGTTATTTACTCACATCATATAACTTCTTGTAGTCAACTGCGCTTCGCTGCCTACGGCCATAAATAACTTCCCCATCACTGGTTTCACCAGAATCTAAACTGCTATAAATAGACGGGTTTCCAAGGTCCCAGCCCTCCACCTGCCACCTCCTGGTCTCAGAAGAAACTTCATTATCTGAAGACCAACCCAAGCTAGTTGAAGTGCC
Organism: Rhizophora mangle; assembly: GCA_037832345.1. NCBI lineage: Eukaryota > Viridiplantae > Streptophyta > Magnoliopsida > Malpighiales > Rhizophoraceae > Rhizophora > Rhizophora mangle. The sequence goes on from JBAPLJ010002055.1 coordinate 1,639,966, forward strand.
ATCATCAGATGCATCATCGTCAGTGCCTGCACCACTTATGTTCTCTCTCCTCTCTGGATCATAATCATCATCTTCGGAATCATCTGAGGGCCATTCCTCTTCTGGATTTAATAACATGCTTCCACCATCAGGAAAAGCTGCTTCTTGTTGAAAAATATCCTATTTTCAGAAAGAAATATTATAATACCAGTTTTGACAACAGAACAGAAAATTCAGGTCCTTGTCTGCTGCTCATTTTTGTTTGCTAACAAAAAGCTTTAAAATGACCAAAAGAAAGACACCTGCCAATTGCTTTCCACTGAGAAATGGGTCCCCAGATGTGCATTCATGGCTTCTATAATGTCCATCCTACATTCACAGAACTTACAAAACCATCCTTGGTCCCCAGGAGGAACTGCAGATTATTCAACATCATAGAATTACAAAGGAGCCATTTGATTCACGATTTAAACAAAGTTTCCAGTAAAGTTAGTAGAACATACTGTTTTCAGTGTCCAATGGAGGATTAAGGCATTTTTGGTGGAAGGCACAATTGCATGTCCCGTCACATAGTATAATATCATTATCTGGTAAAACTTCATTCAATTTGCACTTTGCACAGAATATCTACAGATATAAAATGAAAAGCAAGAAAAATATAAGGGCAAAATCATTTAGTCAAGCAAGTCCTAATCTTTAGGGATTTGTACAACTCCTGCATTTTGCTTGTTGTGCGGGATTATAAGTTGTTTGAAAAACAGAAAATGCCAACTATCCATGGAAAACTAGAGAATTTTAGTCTGACAAAAAGTACACATTATTTCAGCCTAGCAATTTCCCCATGGCCTGTAACCAATGTTGCAGCACAGTTATTATATGAACATACCATTTTCTTTTTCTTCACAAAAGTGAGAAGCAAATAGAAAGTATGCCCCTTGAAAAGCCCAGCAGAAACTAGGGAATTTCTAGTTAGCCACTCTTTATGTGAAAAAATTAATTGGCATTCATAGTTTTATCTTAATATATTTTCAAAATTGATACTGGTTAGCCATGTTTACATGTTCATGGGAAACTGATCCATCTGGAGCAATAACTGAGTCTTCAATGCACCCTACAGTGCTGAGAGTGTCCAGCTGGCGAATTGCATCACGTAGTCCAAGTTTACACTTCAAAATCTGCTTCTTTGCTCTTATTAGTTCCTTTTCTGGCTTGATCTTCTCTCGACTGTGGCAGAATCCAGGAAACCACTAAAATCAGACAAAGGTTTCAACAATCATGCTAGCCTACTTTTAAAATCATGTATTATCTCCTATAAAGGTACAATTACAAAATGTATTCTTATGCCAAAATTATATGATTTTAAAAGAAGTAATGGGTAAAGCTGAGGAGTTTAGAGGAGGATGCTTTATCCCATAGCAGTCATGAAAGGGTATTGTACACTTTTTTTTTGATATATGGCATAAATGCTGACATAAGAAATTTAAAAGTACTCTTTTTTGCAGAAAATTGATATTAAATAACCTGCTCAATGCACAGGCCAACAGTACTTAATCTCAATGAATTTGTTTGAATGAAAAATCAGGTTATAAATTAATACAACTAGTACAGTATAAACCTCAACTCTCTCATAATATTTCCTTTGAGTGAGCCAAAGTCAAAGCTCTGGTAAAGGAAAGTTTTGCAAGTTCCATACAAGGACAGTGCAGTGATAGTATAACAAGATGAAGATCTGAAAAAAGTTGGTACTATCATACAACTTCTTACTAGGCTTCCCTTGTTTACAAGAACTAAATACATGATCCCATACTTTAAGAGGAGGTTAAGTAAATGATAGTTCCTTCTATAAATTGTTTATATTGAAGTATTATTTGCACAATGGCAGGGCGCAGGTGTTGAAAGACCCATTTCAGTAACTGATAAGAAATTTAAAGACTAAAGTTAGCAAGAAGGATTTCTACTGTCCTTTACAGTTTTACCTTTGGCCCTTCCAGCCTTCCCCCGAGTAAGCATCTATAAGGTTCTGCTCCAGCTTCATTTTAATCATCAGGTACCTTGTTCTCCTCTGCAAGCGCAATGGTTCATCAAGCTCCACTTTACTCCCTTTCCTTCTCTTGTTCTTCCTATTCTTAAGTTTTCCAATCAAGCCATCCTCATTGGCACCTTGTCCATTTCCTCCAGCACCAACAATTAGAGACCGTTTGCGGTGTATCAATTTTCCGATGCTCGAAGGATCGGCAAACATTTTCTTGGACAGTTTGTTACGTGATTTTGAACCAGAATTGCGTTTATCCCCACGAGATATCTTCTTGTTGCCCTTTTTCTTTTTTAGAGATGCTATTAATATAGACCCACTCTCTTTATTAGAGAGAGAGGATTTTCTAGATTCTTGATGTCTTGCTTTCTTTCCAGTCCCTCGCATATTGACCTCTCTCGTTCACTACAAATGAAACACAGGCCATAGGACGTAAGATTACTAATTGCAAAACTTTCAACAATTCAAGAAACCAATCGGTAATCTAACATTCAATGGAAGTCTAATTTGAACCTGAAAGCAAGCTAAACAGAAAAACATCTATCCAAAGAATCACACAAATCAACCGTGATCACCCAGTCCATTTCTTGCATTGCATTCAAGAACGGCCTAAACTAGGTAAACGAATGAAAGCACACGGAAGATAATCAAAACCCCAGAATTCAAAACCAACTCTGTCACATACAAAACCAACTATGATCAAACACAAAATAAAGAGTGATAAGCAAGCGAAAAATCCACTCAAGACCGGGCTCAAGAGAATGACCAAAGAAAAGGGTACCTCAGAAACTACAGAATGAGAGAAACAAGATCCTTGTATAACTTGAAAGTATTAGCGGAGCAGCTGCTGCTGCTGCAATATCAGCGATCGGGTATGCGTATATACCAAGGGAAAAATTGGTTCGATTTGTAGCTACCAATGCCTCCAAGATTCGAATTGGAAATCTGGGATTTTTGTAAAAATTTCAAGACGAATGAGAGATGATTGAAAAATTTGACAAAGAGATTGAAAAACAAGAAAAAAAGGAGTCTTTATAGTTTTGTTTCGCTAAATGAGCTATTCTTGAAGCGCCACCCCAACGGCAATGGCTTTGCCGTCTCCCTATTTTCTTGTTCAATTACTACAATTTCATCTATTAACAAAAAATAACTTGTACTAATTGTGATTTTATTTGCCTCTGCCTGTCCTGTACTATCACGCAAAGTTTCAAACGAAAATTCATAATTGAAATCTTATTTTATTGCTTGCTGCTACTTATTCTTTTCTTTCTTCTAAAAATTGGGGCATTGGGATCTTTCACCCCCGTTGATGCTTCCTTTACTCCGCCCCATATAAAATTTCAAAGAAGTTGTAAACCAAGTTTTCGTTTCATTGCACCTGGGAAAGATGGGAATTTTTAAGTAATTAATTGAAGCCATGGGAAAATGTTAAAAACAAATTCCCATAAGTTTAGGAATACCCTCCTAATTAGAGTAACAATAATTGAATTTTGTTGAGAGACTCATTGAACTTCAAATTTATTATCATTAATTTAATAAATAAAAATTTAAATTTTTAATTATTAAATTATTTATTGGAGTATCTAGTTAAAGATAAATTGATGATTCCACATAACAACGTACATCTAAGTAAACTTCAAAAACAAATCAACTCAAAAAGGGTTTTCCGCAATAAAAATAAATTTTGCAAACAAAGATCTTGGTGTCATCGGATTGAACTTTGCAGACGATCTTGCGAATCTCGTGCGCTGCCTAACAAAGTTTATCCATTCTGCACCGAAGAAGGAGGTCCGACTACAATATGTTGTTTAATGTCATAGTACGATTGATTGCTTATAGTTACTGTTTAGAGTTGTTGAGAAGCCTGTGAGTGGAGAACAGCCAAATCCTTCAATCTTTTAGAGATGAAGACCTTTCTTATCATCAGTCGAAGACATCCATGTAGACCGGTAATATAGACGATAATCTATTTTAATCAGGCTTATGCACAACACTACAAGATTTTAAGATAGAATTTGACAGTCGAGGTCATATGCTTTAATACTTTCAGGGTTTCAATATCTTAATTATAATAAAATCTACTTCCACCAGTCGATCGTAGGCTACATCCTGGAATAGCCGCCAAGTCGGCTGTTTTTTTTTTTGATTAGTTTTAACCCAAAAGAATGCTGAAACTGAAGAACCGTGAAGGCTAGAGCAAAGAACTAACACTCACCGAACCAGCAAATCCAGGTCAACAAACATGAGACCAAAGCCCATCACTTGGCACAACACCGAAAGTCTAGAAGTATGGAGAATTTCAACAATATCGCAGGAATGTAAAACGCCACATCACAAGGTAAATAAATGTCCATTGGACGTCCTCTAATTGTTCTTTATTTCATCAGGTCATGTTGCCATGATTGGCCAAGACAGTATGTCCCTGCCTAAAAGATCCAGAAATATCAAAACGAACATAAAGAAAATTAAATGGTGCACCAAATTCACCCATCATTGTCCGCCAATTCCTGCAAAAAGAGGAAAGAATGTCAATCTCTTGACCTTAGGCATATTTCTCCTAGAAGAGCATTTCATATGCTATGATCAAATAGTTGCATTGAATCTCCTGAATAACTATTGATGCATGCTGGATAGAAATTTTTTTTTTTTAACACAATAATTGCACTAAAAGACCAAGGGCTGCAACTGTTACGTGAGAGCGGCACATTGTAAAATCGAGGATCAAGAAACTTTGAGCTCTAAGCCAGAGATCCCAAAATGGCAACACAACAAATTCTCCTAGAGTGCATGTCCACTCTCCCCATGCTCAAAGAAAGAGACAAATATCACCCATGTAATTTCCCCATCTAGTTACCAAAATCTACTTATAAAAGTAGCATGACAGATTCCGTGTTAATCATCTGATTACTTGCAGTTTTTGTATTGAAACCAGAACACTTAAAATGCACCCTCCTCTCCAATCCCACCCTGCTATCTGGCAGTGGGTCAAACATCCATTTGATTAACAATGATGAATGATAACATCAAGCAATTGTGTTGTCCAAAATTTGCCACCAAAACTTCCCTAGCCAATTCAAACAAACCAAACAAACGAAGCTGACTGATCAGAACTGTGAAACATCCAGAAAATTAAGAAGCCAATACCCCTCTTTGGGCCATCAGATTTAGTTTCCACAAAACAGTTACCAAATTCCAAGGGAAAAAAAAAAATAGAAACTCCACCAATGTAATCTCAAGGTATCCCACTATAGATATATTTGCATCAATCCAATATCCAAATCAATCAAGCCCATTATTGAAGACTCTGATCTAACAGATAAAACCAAACAATCAAACCAAGAAGAGAACAAAAACGGATCAACAGAATTTGACTGCCCCACAATTGCCCAAGGAGATAATCAGAAAACACACCCATTAATCAAAAACCAAACAAGCGCTAAAAACAACCAAAACCCAACAACGAAATCATCAGAAAAATTCCAAAAAAGAAAAAAAACCATAGATAAGATGCGGGACCTGCAAATGAAGGGCAGGGAGAATCAGTGGGCGTGGTCCTTGGCGTGCTGCTTGTGCTCCAGATGGCGGCGTTCCTCGGGGAGGGCGACAAGGTACGAAAAGATCATGCCTCCGAAGCAGACATGATAAAGAGGTTCGACGGAGCTTGTCTGGATGTACTTGGCGTGGTAGTTGTCCATGCCTCTCTCGACTGCCTTCTTCACCGTCTCTGTCGACAGCATCGGCTTGATGTGGTTTGGGAGCTCCTTCAACTTCAACCCCTTCATCTCGCTGTAGAATCTCCTCAACGCCATTTCTTGCCTCTTATTTCCTTTCTTTCTTTCCTTTTTTTTTTCAATTCTGTTTCGTATTTCTGTCTAGGGATTGGCTCGAAATGAATCCGTGACGAAGAGCCTGTCAACAATCCAAAAAGCCCTAACCTGTAATCCCCACTTCGATCTGATTGAGAAAAAATTCGAGATTATATATATATATATAATTTTTTAATAAAATTATTAATTTTCCTGTCTTCTATACCTTTAATAATGTACTCAATTAAATCTTAATTCTTATCCAACTAACATCAAAAATAGAATTTATTATTTTAATTAATTTAAAGAAATTTTTAATATTTAATTTTAATATTAAAAATTTTAAATTTATTATTATATTTTAATATAAATATTTAATATTAAAATTTAAAAAAAAAAATATTTGAGTCCACTCCATTGGTGTTTTTTTTTTTTTTTTTTTCAGGAAAAAAAAAATTGTTCACCTTTGGATTAACCTCCAGCTGTTCCAACTCTGAATTCTGGAATGCAATGGAACCAAAAGGCCGTAGCCCAGCCCAGCCCAACCCAACCTAACGTCTCGCCAAATTTTTATGGGAAATTTTTGCGGTACTCAATTTTCATGGAATACTGGTTTGTAATGAAAATAAAAATTTATAAAAAATAATCTTTTTTTTTTTCAAATTATAATTTAATTGATATTAAAAACTATTAAATATATAAATATTTAAACTTTTTATAATATTAATTATATATATGTATCTATAATATAAAATTTTAAAATCTATCATATTACATTAATAGTTATATATTAATTATTATTAAAATTATAAAATATTTAATTTTCTCTATAACTTTAACTCCTCTTTTTGCAGCATTAACAAAACAAATAATTACATTAAAAATGAGTTCGCTAATTAAATCTCAAAATTTTATATATTATTATGATCCACTTTTAGTCAAAATGTCTAAAATTAGTTACTTACTACCGAAATTATTCCCTTTTCTATAATAATAATAATAATAATAATGAAAGACATCATGAGAAATTGTTCAGTGCTCGCGTGTCCATGATGTGGCAGTCAGGTTTTAATAGAAAGCCGTTTTTGAAAGATTGAATCCAACGGTCAGCAAAAGCGTTTTTTTTTTTTTTTTTTTTGTGATCTTTGTTGGAAACACGTAGCTCAAATAAAAAGACAAAATAAAATCTCTCTCCGAGTCTCTGTCTTTGTCTCTTTGTGGCCCTCCCATTCTCTCTGTCTCTGAGATGGGAATGTCAGCGTGCATGGTTTCTTGTTTCTTTTGGTAGGCAACACACAAACAGGCAATGCAATGGGAACGTTTACGAGCTTTCGGAAAGCCTATGGCGCGCTTAAGGATAGCACAACGGTTGGGCTAGCCAAGGTCAATAGCGAGTTCAAGGTACGTACGTGGATGACGAACGTTTCTTTTCTTCTTTTTTCTTTCTTTTTTTTTTATGTGTTTTTCTCTGCTTGTTTTCTTTTGGCATTTCGGCGTACGTTTTTCGTGTTGATGATGATGATACAAATAGGAATTAGACATTGCCATTGTGAAGGCGACCAATCACGTCGAGTGCCCTCCCAAAGAGCGCCATGTTCGTAGTAAGTTTGCCAAATTCCATTCACATTGTAGTTTATCCATTCATTTGTTTTGTTATATATGCCCAATGTCAATGAATGCAGTCTTGGATTGCTCTGAACTTTTGATCTGCACGTAATTTTGTTTCTTGATTCTTGGGTCCTTTTCTTTTCTCTTCTTTTCTTTCTTTTTTTGGTTTAATTAATAAGGATACGAAATTTTAATGTGGGGATGGGATGGTTGGGTTGAATTTGATGTGGGTTTTTTTTTTTTTTTATCTGTTTCGTTGTGGTCTCATTTTATTGTTTTTGTCTTGCTGTGTTACCTTTAGAAATCTTTTCAGCGACATCAGCAATACGTCCACGGGCAGATGTGGCATACTGCATTTATGCACTTTCCAAGAGATTATCCAAGACGCGAAATTGGATTGTAATTTGTTCCTTCCTTCCTTCTATATTATTTTTGTTTATTGTTTATCTTTTTGTGCAATTATTATTTGCATCAATTGAATCTTGAATTTTTTATGAAGTTACTGTGTTGTGTGCAAAACTTATGCAATGAGTACTGCAACACAGACAGCGAGAGTAATTGTGCTGTTTTTCCTTGGATTATATATATATATATATATATATATATATATATATATATATATCTTTTAGCACATACTTGTTATGGCAGTGGAAAATCATATAAGCGGGGCCAGTATCTGTTTGTAATGGATTCTATGAACTAATGAACATTATACATGTGCAATATGAATCGGGGTAGGACTTTGGCCAAATCAAAAGGGAAGTGGATTTATGATTTTGAAAATTTTGGAAGAAAAAAAAAAAAAAAAAAAAAGATTAGGATGATTATGATTCATACTCAGAAGTGAGCATGCCTTTGGTCGAACTACCATCAAAAGGCTGTTAGGAAGGCCACATCATTACCGTAAGGCTTCTCTCGCTTTAGTTGTAGCATGACGGTCATTGAGGGTGCTTGGTTTCTCAAATTCTAGCTTCTTGCAGGTTGCCATAAAGACACTGATAGTGTTTCATAGGACATTGAGAGAGGGAGATCCTACCTTCCGTGAGGAACTGTTGAATTATTCACATAGAGGAAGCATTCTCCAAATATCCAATTTCAAAGATGACTCAAGTCCAATGGGTATGAAATATGTAGCTTATCTGTGATGTCCTTGGATCCTGCTATCCCTGATTGATTACCTACATTATTTTGAATTATAGATTTTGAGCATTGCTAGTGCATTTTGGATGGATTTTTCTATGTGCAGCCTGGGATTGCTCTGCATGGGTTCGCACATATGCTCTTTTTCTAGAGGAGAGATTGGAGTGTTTCAAGGTTTTGAAATACGATATTGAGACTGAGCGCATGGCAAAATCATCGCCTGTGGTACCCAAGGTTATCTCTTTGTTAATTTGGAATCATATTTCATGTCAAAGTCAGACTATTTTTGGTTGTTGGGGGCAACATCATGTACCTCTTTATTCTAATAGGCACAGTGTAGAACCCGACTTATGAGTGGAGAAGAGCTCTTGGATCAGTTACCTGCATTGCAGCAGCTTCTTTACCGCCTAATTGGTTGCCACGTAAGGTTTACTTGTCACGGATTCAGAATCTTATTTTGGTCTTTGAAAAGGTTTCTTTGTGTGTAGCTTTCTAATATCTTTGTCCAGTTTAATTACCTTCTTTTTCATATTTTCCTAACACTTTCAGCCTGAAGGAGCAGCTTATGGAAATTATCTCATACAGTATGCCCTGGCTCTGGTATGGACCATACACTTGCACGTGATGTCTTACAATTTTGTCTTCCAAATGTTTTCTGCACAAATATGTTGTGGCATCACTTGCCAGAAAAAATATTTGATTTAGATCGCAATCTTTCTGTTTTTTTATTCAATTTGTTGCACGTTCATCAAAGTATGTAATGGTGCATTCCATTTTGTTTTATATTTTACAAAGTTTCAAATAGAAAGCCTTATATGTGCAATCCTTTTCTTGTTCATTCTCTGCTATTTATGCAGGTTTTGAAAGAGAGCTTTAAAATATATTGTGCAATAAATGATGGAATAATCAATCTTGTGGACATGGTAATGACCTGTTTACATTCCTGAGCTTCTTTTGGACATATTGCTTGTAGCTTTAAGAGCATTTTTATTTCATCCTATGGTTCATATTTCCAAATATTTGTGCAGTTTTTTGATATGTCAAGACATGATGCAGTTAAAGCACTTAGTATTTATAAAAGAGCTGGTCAACAGGTTTTACAGTTTTGCTACTCTATCCTTGTCTCATTGATGTAAGCCAACAGGTGTCAGTCAACTTACTTTTTGTGCTAATTGTAGATGGTCCTATTTCGTTTGTTCAGGCTGAAAACCTGGCTGAATTTTATGATTATTGCAAAGGTTTGGATCTTGCTAGGAACTTCCAGTTTCCAATATTGAGACAGGTTTCTTTTTTTCATTATACTGGATATATTCAGAGAATTTTAACCACTTATTCTTACCAATGGCTTTAAATTGAGCAGCCTCCTCCATCTTTTCTTGCAACAATGGAAGAATATATCAAGGAAGCACCTCATGCAGGTTCTGTCCAAAAAAGGCTGGTGAGAGTTTTTATCTCTGTGATTGTGGTTTTTCAATGTACTTTTACTGTTACCTAGTTGTGAGTGAAAATTAGTTTATTTTTGTCCAATAGCAATGTGTTGAGGATTAGAGCTTAAATTTTTGTGTGCAATGTTTGCAAGTGTGTATGAAACTGAATTTGTTTCTAATCACATCCCAAGCAAATAAGGCAGCCACATACAGCACATTTTGAAATATGACCAGGATAAAAGCCTCCCCAGTATCAGACTATGTATTCCTCATGTTGTTTAAGTAGAGACTACTTGTGAAGAAAAATCTTGTCATTAGAAGGTGTCCTTGAGGTGCCATAGCCGGTTTTCCCATTGTAAAACTACTGCTTTTTCTTGAACAGACTCATCTGGCTTGACCATGGGACTGACTATAAATTTATTGTTGTGCTTCTGTAATGCTTGGTTGTGCAGTCAATATCATAGAAAATTGGTAATCAAATAGATGAGTGGCTAACTTGTGTTTTATATGTCTGCATAAACCTGAATGTATGTAGGATAACTATGTTGCTTTTGAATATAAGGCTTAATCTCCTCTCAGCATAATAGTAATTAGGGGTAACAAGTGTAGGATATTTACATCAGTCCTCTGATTTGTAACTCTCCATATGTGTGACATGGAGAGAAAAAGTTAAACATGTATAGCTATGTTGCTTTAGTGTAGGCCATGGTGTTGCATAAAGATGTTTGAGTTTGTGACAAATCTGCTGTTTCTATGATAGGAGTATCAAGAGAGAGAGGAAGTGGCTGAGAAACCTGAAGAGCCTCTAGAACCTGCAGAACAAATTGAAAAAGTTGATGATAATGAAACACTAATAGAGGCAGAGGAAGAAGCTCAGCCTAAAGAAGTGATGGAAGAGCCTCCACCATTGATGTCAACTGATGATACTGATCTGCTTGTAAGATTTACATCTGTTGTGTCTTTTTGAAATTGGTTGCTGGGGTTCTGGTTCAAATATTGGTTTCATAATGGTTTTGTTGCAGGGTCTAAATGAAGTGAATCCAAAAGCTGCAGAGCTTGAGGAAAGCAATGCATTGGCCCTTGCAATTATTCCACCTGGTAGGCCACATACTTTCGGATTTATTCTTTTCTAGGGAATGTGTTTGTTGACTCTACTGTAATGAAAAGCTGCATACTACTGATTTTAATTGCAACTTTTAGTTAGGAATCCTGCATTATTAGGGTATAGAATTTTCATAGGGATCACTGCTCCCATTTGAAGCAGCCCTTGTGTAGCTAGGCACAAACGTCTGGAAAGGTAAACTTCTATAGTTTTCAGTTTTCACTTTATGTCTTATGCAAACTTTTGATGATCCTGTGACTCATTAACAGTTTTCTTTTTCTTTTTCGCTTCCATTTATTTTCTTTTCAATTAGGCATTTCATTAATCACTGCAACCCTTGGCCATTCCATTTGTGTATGTTGACATACTTTGCGTTACAGGCCACAATAATGAGGCTTCATCATATCCTGCATTAAGTGAGCTCGGTATGCCTAATGCAACAGGATGGGAACTGGCACTTGTAACTACGCCAAGCAACAATACAAGCACACCAGTTCAAAGCAAATTGGTTAGCTTTCTTTTACTCCCCAGGACCTTCAATTTATGGTGTTCTTTTTGGTTACATAAGCAAAGATGAATTGTTTGAATTTGAGCTCTAAGGAGGATATTGAAACCAATTGATCTTTGGATTTTGGGTTTGTATGCATCTTGGTTGGGTTTTCAAGACCAAGAAATCAGGCTGGTCTATTACTGTTTAGTTCCATTACAGATGTTGCGTTTGGGCTTTGGTTAAGTGCATTCATTTGTTATCTTCTGCTTGGCATGATCTGGCATTGAACTTTCAATCATGTAAGCTGCAGGTACAAAGGAACCAACCCTGAGGCCATTTTGATCCATGGTTTACTTTTGATTAGCGGATCATTGTGCTCCCACATTGTATGAGCACATTTTCAACGTTTCTCCTCTTACTCAGGATCTTGTTTTGGTTATTTTGTGTGCAGGCTGGTGGGTTTGACCGGCTATTGCTTGATAGCCTGTATGAAGATGAAGGTGCAAGGAGACAATTGCAGTTGCAGAATGCAGGGTATGGATATGGTGGGATGGCAGTTCAAAATCCGTTTGAACAGCAGGACCCATTTGCAGTGTCCAACAGCATAGCGCCACCTACCAACGTGCAAATGGCGATGATGGCTCAACAGCAGCATCAATACCAACAAATGCAGATGATGCAGCAACAGCAACAACACCAACCAATGAGTATGGTTCCTTATCAATATCAACCTCATTATCCTCCACAACAGATGCAGCAGATGCATTCTTCCAATCCCTTTGGGTATCAATTTCCAACAACCCCTCAAAGTTCAGTGCCCCAGCAGGGAAACCACATAAATCACATGCTACTTTAGGGGTCAATTTCCTTGATTTTTGTGGGTTCAACATATTCTTTAAATCTTTGGTCCTTTGGAATAGGCAAAATTTTTCCTTTTTTTTTTTTTTTAACCCATTATTCGTTCATTGGGTATGTAATAAACTCAAGTGGTTTTGCATTGGCGTACGTTTGATCCATTCTATCATCTGACAAAAGAATTGGACACTGTTTGCCAAGTGTATCTACCAGTCAACTGATGCATTACTTCAAAAGTTCTCTTTTCATGTTTGATGAAACGCAATGGTTGAAATTCATGTGGAAATTGTTAAAAGTTTTCTGCGTCTCTAATATCTATTACTCAAAATATTAGATATAAATACTCTTAATTACTCTCCATTCCATAATTTTTTTTTTCTCTCATCTTCTCCCTCTTTTTATTTATTAATTAATTAAAAAACCAACATAAATCCTTCTAAATCTAATAGAGTAATATTGTATTTTTTTTTTCATAAGCAAACTGACCAAACTTCAATAATCACGGTAAGCTCTTTCAATCCCAGTGGTTAATTTGCGTTTGGGATGCTGCTCTTTTCGGGAGTCTCTTCGTAGGATTCTTGGCAATCTTATTTTTAATATAAATTTTTATTTATTAAAAAGTAAATAAAATAAAAAAAAATTTTGAATTTATTTTTTTATTTTATTTACTTTTTAATAAATAAAAATTTATATATATTATATTATTAACTACACTACGACTTGACTAAATAATGCCGTTACACAAGGGTATATTCGAATTAATTTGCCCAAAATAACCTTATGGTGAGCCCCCGTCCCCGCGCCTCTCTTTATAAAAAGGCTTTGCTCTCGATTTGCCCGTTACGCCATTTCGGTTTCCGGTGCATTTCAGAGTGGGAAAACTGAAACCAAGAAAGAGAGGCAAAAGAAAGAAAGAAAGAAGAAGAAAAGAAATGGCGGCCACTCTAGGATTTGGCCATCTCTCCTTTTACAGGCAAGAATTTCTTTGCTTGGCCATTGTTTACTGATGGTATTATTGTTTGTTCTTCTTGGAAGCTTTTTCTTTTTTTCTTTTTTTCTTTTTTTTTATTATTTTTAAGGAATGGAAGAGACTCGATTCATGGTGGAATCTTGTTCGGCAAATATGATCGGCTTTCAAGATTCTGGCGATTCCTTTCGAAGTATCGTCTCCTACTATTTAAAGGTAAAGCGGAGAGTTCTGAATGGTTATTATTTTTCTTTTCTTTTCTTGATTGTTGGTTATTATTTCGATTCTGACTTTCTGAGTGCTCAAAACTTTCCTAGTGTTTTTTCTCTTCTCCAAGAAATTCTCGTGGCTGTGATATGTCAGTCAGGAAAAGATCCACTGGATATTGTGCAATGCATGATTTATGTGCAGAATGCTGGCAAAGGGGGTTAGTTATGAATTGCTCCCTACTCGAGTTCTTGACTTCACGGCTGTTCAAGAATTGTCCCCATTTGGTTACTGAATTGTCATTATGTCTGTTCTTCTTGAAATCTTTTTCTTCAAGAAGCAATACAGATTCGATTTATGGTAGAATCTTAATCTGGACCACTTAAAATATCAGTTGCTTTTGGGATCTTGGTACTGGCTTTCAATACTCTCATGATACAAGTTCAATTTATGGGTTTCTGTTTGGAAGATAAAGCGGAGGATAGTGAATCTTTGGCCTTTTGAAATTCAATGTGCTTATTCGAATACATGTAGTTTTTACCCATATATGTAAACATTAATAACTATACAGAATCATTTGCGTTAACGTGAGTGATAACGAATGGGATATTTTAGAAAATCACCAAATTCAGAGTTTTATGTATTGTCTGAAGGATTTGACCATCTTATTGAGGAAAGAGTAACTCGAATCAGAAGGGGCATGCACTGGGAGAACAGGACCCAAAAGAAAAGCTGTAGCTCATATGATTTTCTTTCTTTTTCATTCCAACAGCACCCACTGCATTAAAAGATGATGCAGCTGCAAGCTTTAGGCCTCGTATCCCTCCCGCTAAGCTGCATTGTTTAGTCTAAGAGGGGAAGCTGAATACTCTAAATGTGGATGGTTGCAGATATCCCAATTCCAAATTATCTACTCTCTGCAGTAAACGGCGCATTTCTTTTGACATTTGGCAAGAATGTAAGTAAGCTTAATCATTTTGCAGGAATGTTAGCGAGAGAACGATCTAACTCCTACACATGGAGATACGTATTTTTTTTTTCTCCCTTTTCATTAATTGCATATTGCCATTGACCCAAGCCAGTACATGATTTCGTTCCACTGCTCCCTGCCAATAGAAACTTAAAAACTATTTCCTGATTACTTGCCGTGACAAATTGTTGCAGGGCGACAAGCTGGGGCAGCGAATGGGAATCAGCCCGCAGAGGATGGCGACCAGGCAATTGAGAATGAAAATGTTAGGGACCAAGGTGGAGAAAATGTAGTAATCATTGGTGGGGCATTGTGGAGGAGATTCAGATGATTGTCTTTGGTTTTATCACTTCTCTTCTCCCTGGCTTCCACTATCTTAGACTAGAAGAACAGACCCAAGCCCAAAAAAAACCCCGAACCTGTTGAATCAACTAGAAGCAGGAAAGAACTTTCTTTTCTTTTCTTTCTTCTTCTGTCCCCGTTCGAATAAGTTGAAGCGTATAGAACTCCTTTAGAGTATATTCCGATAATTACTACGAGGGAACCGGGCTAGACTTGGGGTCCAGGTTTCAGAAAAGTCAGTCAGATTGGCTTGGGTGTGCCTACTCCCGCTATTGGCCTTGCCACTTTTTATCATAGACCCAAAAAAATAATAATAATAATAAATAAAATAAAAAATAAAATCGATTTTCAATTCCCTCCTGATAGAATCAGACAAAACAAGGGGGTCGACTTTTGCCGAAGACGTTTTGTAAAAATCTCGTCTCTGACTTACCTCAACATTCTACACGGCCTCGTCTGTCTCGATCCTTCTGTTGATAAGTAACAATAACAGCATTCAATTTCAATTTTATGGTGAAAAGCGAAACTGATGGCGGCAAGTCCTGCAACAGCAAGATTATTCCTCGTCTCAGGCCGTCCTGTGAGTCTCTCTCTCTCTCTCTCTCTCTCTCTCTCTCTCTCTTTCAAGTTACATAGATATCGTATGCAGTATGCACAACCTTGGATGATGATGATGATGATGATGAGTATCTGAAATTGCGATATTTGAATGCAGGGAGTGGGTAAAACCACTCTAATTATCAGAGTGTTTGAGTCCCTCAAATTGTCCAACCCCAACTTGAAGGTTCAGGGTTTCTTTACCCGTAATGTCCTGTACCCTCTCTCTCTCTCTCTCTCTCAATTTCTTTGTTGACTACTAGAAAATGATGTATCGTAGATATGTCGGTCATTACATTACAGTAACACAAATCTTGATTGTTGTCCTGATATATACGTATTTAAATAAATCTTGATAGGTGAAATTAGAGAAGGAAGTGGGAGGGTTGGCTTCGAAGTTGTAACTCTGGATGGCCGTAAAGCCCCACTCGCCTCTTGCAAACCCATTTCTCAGTTACTACTCTACTTTCTTTCCTCTCTCTCTCTCTCTTTTGAATAATTTGATTCTAATTTTGATTTTTCCTCCCCCCCCCCCCAACAAAAAAAAAAGGCTGTGATCTAATTAATGTATATGCTTAATTGAAATATGCAGTCCAGAATCTTACAGATGGCCAACCGTGTCCAAGTATAAAGTGGACGTCAAGTCCTTTGAGTCATTGGCATTGCCTGAGTTGCAGGTCAGTCACACCTTTTGGTGGACGTTTGCTTCTCCTTTTTTTTCTCTCTTTCTAGATTAAGATTAAATAATATGTTAACTTTGGCATTTTGTTCTCTGATTTGCTTCGTGAGTAAAGTAGAAGTTTGGCAATATAGAACTTTATTCATGCACATTAAGCAGCATTTGCCAGTTATGGTCCTGCATCTTCACATGAATTGGGGCTCTTCTCAGCTCCAAACTTTTGATTACAAGATCTGAACTTGATTATCAGAAAACACTGTGCATATGTTTGCCGTTGATTTTGTAAACAGAAGTTTGTGCCCACTCTGTTACTGATGCCCTTCCCCCCCCCCCTCCCAGTGCTATGATTATATACTAGGAGGCTATTTATGGCATATTGTTCTCTGAGTTGCTTGCCCAAGTTGTGAAATATAGATCTTGATTAGCAAACATATTAAGATGTCTGTGACATCATCCCTATAATTTCACATGAATTGGGGGCTTTCTTGGCTGCGACTTTTTGTTTGCAAGACACAAAATTGATTATGCAAAACCCTTTGTATATATGTTTGCCTTCATTTTTTATTTTGTACATGGTGCTGTTCTGTTATTAGGTCAGAGAAGACACTGGTCTCTTCATCATCGATGAAGTTGGCAGAATGGAATTGTTTAGTAAACCATTCATCGATGCTGTTCAAAATGTTCTGGAATCAGATATTCCAGTTTTGGCTACCATCCCTGACCAGAGACATGCCGGTGATGTGCCCATAGGTAGACTTGCTAAATACATTTAGCTTCTCATGCTATCAGTGGTCTTCTTCACTATCTGTTTTTGTTTTCTGTTTTATGTCCTTTAGCGTGTATTATTTGCTTATGGAATGCAATAGAAAAATGCTTGAAAGGCTCCTCAAAATGATATCATTGTTATTACTCTTAACAGCAATATTTGTTTTGGATGAAATAGAACAAAAGCATGGGAGTTTTTGCAGTTGATTCCCCATTTGGATGTGATTAAGCTGTTTTAATTGCTGCAGTTGCAAGGTTGAGGAACCACCCTGAGGCCAACCTGGTCTACATAAGCCCAAGTAGTAGGGAAGCTGCTAAAGATGAGATTTACAACAAATTGGTTAATGCACTCAGTAAGCATTAGTTCCTGCACCTTAATGGAGTTTGAGCTCGTCTCATGTGTCTGACTGACTGAAGTAAGTGCTGTACTTTCTGACCAGAACTCCAAGTTGTCAATATGTTTGTTTTGTGTAAGGTTTGTATAAGGCCCGTGGAATTTATAGTTGCAAAATGTTAGTTTGACGTCTTATGCCCTATATAGTTTCTTGTTAGTTTTTGAATGCACAACCCATCAATGTAAACTGGTATTCTTATTCCTTTATTTTGAAGAGTGATGTACAGGGGACAGGGAAATATGAAGAAGGTCTTAAAATTATAAGAAATCTGATGCATCTGTGACTGGAAGTAAATATCATTTTAGCCAACCGGGCGGATGACCGGGGAGAACTTGTTGGCACAAAAGGAGATTTCTTGTCCACAAAATGCAACCTCTCAGGAACTCCTTTGTTCGCCGGATATCCTTTGACGGCCATGGCATCATCCAGAAACGAAAGCATAAATATGGCTTATTGCCGCAACCCACCACCCTCAATAAGCGGCCCAGACACTCCCCCCCCTCCCTCTTACCCCCCGGTCTTCTTCTCTCACCAGCATTTCAACCTTGCAGAAGACTTGAAAACCACATAATAACTCATTTGAGCTCTTGACGATTCAATTCAATCCCAGTGTTTGGGTCTTTTAATGATTGGAACATGTTATTCTGCACGAAGATTGCCGTCTGTAGCCCAACTTTCATCCTAGTGGTGAAAATGTCAAGCTTTCAAATGAGTCTAGGTAGATGGATTTTGGCTATTTCAGGATTCGGGTTAAGTTACTTTTCAGTTTGATTTATGAAGACCTGCACTAACTCTAGAACATCCGGTTTGGCTATTTCAGGATCCAGTTTGATCCAATTTCAAAACTTTTGCAACTTTTGGGGTCAAGTTGTTTTGGTTCAAGTTATAAAGTCGTAAATGCAAGGCAAAGTATTCAGGTTTATCGAAGTTGAATTGGCCGGTGGAGTCAATTTTGGGACCTCAAATTGAAAGGATTGATGTAGCATAGTAAAGTAAATTTCAAGATTCATGGGACATAACCTGATAGATAAAAGAAAGAGCTGACAGATCAAAGAAAATGTAGAGTATAACTATGGGGTCGTAAGCCAACCAGAGCCCACTGAGCTGCCTAAACTACATACAAAGAGAAGCAAATGCAAGTTCATAACAGAGACTCATATTTACAATCATGACTCCAAAACTTACACAAAATCACTTTTTTGGGGAAAAAAAACAAGAAAACAAATGCCAAGGCCAAGCACTCGCTTTATTTTGCATTAAAAGAATAATAATTAAAAAGGCATATCGAGATTATGTATATATAATCAAAGTTCAACTCACATCTCCAATAAAAGATTGCTTATTTTCCGGAGCTCTTTAAGAGCTGTCATAGCAGTGACCTGTCCTTTTCCAACCAGAACATTTCTGGAGAAATTCTCCAATGAACCAACCTGACCCCGTTCTTGCTGGAAAACGGATTCAATTACCTGCAAAATCAATAACCAGAAAAGGCTTAGCATCAAAGACAACATTTTGCTCTCTAAGTTTTTTTTTTTTTTTTCTGCCCCCAAGAACTTCCAAGGGAAAGCTACTTTCCGTCCAGATGACCCATTGATATAGTTAACAAGGCATAAATAAAGTCAATTCCAAAAGCATTGTGTATGTTACCTGAATATGTTCAAGCATAGACTGGCCAAGATTCTTCAGAGTACCCATCATCTGATCCACAGCATCTCCTTTTTGCCACTAGTGTTTGAACTAAAACATCCATTGGCAGAAGAAGAGCCTGTAGTACTGATTTGATTACCATCATTGGCAGATAATACAGCTTCAGGTGGCCCACTACCTTCTTCAGAAGTCCCTACACCAGCAGTATTGCGTCCAAACTTCCAGACCCATTGGAACTTACCTGAAAGAAGCTTCCGATCTTTTGAACCTATCACTGGTTTTACACTAGGCTCTCTGCTGCCCTCAGCATTAAGAGAAGGAATGCCAGGGGAATGAGAAACAGGCAGTGTTGAATCTTCTTGGATAGACTTGACATGGCCCTCATTTATGTTCATGGACAAATTTGAGGCAACACTACTTTTATCCGAGTCATTTTCGTGGTCATTAGCATAACTATGAGGACTAGATGGTTCTGAGAATACAGATGAATTCTCACTGCTACAATTGCCACTTAGACATCTCTCATCAGCTGTGCAAGGATACTTGTTATTAATGCCATCTTGTCCTTCCATCCCAACCCCGGCAAGCAGACTGTTCTTGCTTGAAACCTCATGGCAGCCTGCTTTCTCAGTATCTGCATCAAGTTGAAGCTCATGGGATAAATCATCCAGCAAAGTGTGCCTAACAGATGGCCCTTGGTCATCCTTGTGACTCCCAAGTTTGGCTGGGGAGGGGTCAGGTTCTGTTCCAGATAGGATCAATCCTGCTTTTCCCAACCATCCATTTTTCTGGCTTGGAGTTTTCTTTTCTGAACTGCCTTGACTGAGTTCTTCAGCTTTGTGCAAATCTCTCCATTTCTCTTCCCAATAGCTGTCACAAACCATGTTTAAAGGATTTTTTGGAGAAAGAACGTCGGATGAAATGCTGTGACTTCTTGTCACCAATGATTTACTTCGGTTGTGATAGCCCGCATCAAATAAAGGAGGCAAGGGAGGGATGTTAGTCTCCAATGGAAGAACCTGTAAAGACTTTGCTTTATCTATCAGTTTCTCCAAATCTACATTTTCAGGAAAATTCAGTAGTCTCTGAAGACAGGTAGTTGCATTCTCAGTGGCAAGCAGAGAAGATCTCAACTTAAGTATCATAGAGACCGCCATAGCTGAGATCAATGCTCCTTGAGGCGAGTTAAAAATTCTAAATTGTGAGCCTGGATAGTATTTAGAACTGTTATCAAAATTATTATTATCTGCAGCAAATATTTCATCCCAGATCAACAAAAGGCTTCTGAGAGGAAATTCTCGTCCAAACAAAACCCGCAACCAACGAAGTGCAAAATACTGGGGTTCAACACCTAGCTCAACTAGGTGGCTGTATAAAGATGGATCTACAACAGACAGCAAATGATATAATGCAGAAGAAGCTTCAATCACAGGAGGTAAAGCAGAATGGGATCCAACAACAGGGGAAGGAGAGAAAAAATCGGCCATGGCAACGGAACCATGACAACCATTCATCAAAGCATTGAACATATAGTAACCATCATGTTCCATGAATTTCTCAGATAAGACAATGCCCAGTTCACCTTCAGCCCCATAAGGATCAGATAGCAGCATAATGGTTTGAATCTCAGGATCCAGATCTAGCAGACTCCTAACTTTTATGGCATTACCCCGGGAGCCAATCTCCTCTTTCATGGAATCCAAAAATTTTTTGAAATCAAAATTGTATGTAAGATCATTTTCATGCAATGGTAAGTCATCAAATTTGTCGGTAAAATGCTCTTCATATTGCTTCCGCACTTCAGAGAGATGTTCCACATCAACATGAAGAACATATAATAAAGGAGCCAAGAGTTCATGCATACCTGTTAAGGAAACGAGAAAGACGGAGAGGGAGAAAAAAATCAATAAGCAATTTCTACAAGACATTTGCCTAAATTGACAAAGAACAATTATGGGCAACAGAATGTTGGTGTACTATTGGTCATGATTTCACTTCTTTGCAGCATCAGCATGCTTGTGATTTTGTTACTTTGATGTAGTTTTATTCCCCAGTTTTATGTGAACAAACTTCAACATATACTATCTCATTTAAAATATCAATATAAACATCAACTTTTGACTTGTTACTTGCACATTTCCATGCCTCAATTGCAATGAAACATTTCAAAGGAGCATGCAAAGCTAAACAGCAGTCACAAGAGTATACACATTACCTTGTCTATAACCACACTCAGGATTTCTAAGGCACCAAAGTAACAAGATTCTTCTCAGCATTCCTTGGCATCTAGGTGTCTGGAAATAGCTCCCATGTTCCGGATATAAACGAGACAAATCCTGGTCAACTTTTTTCTCCAGTTCAGCATTTCGAAAGAAGCGTCCCCACGTACTATCTGCATTTACAATTGACCACATGGTTACCAATTGCCAAGCTTGTTGCCCGTGGGAACACCAGACAAATCTTCCATGTAAAAAGATTCTATATATCCCAAACCAAATGAAATCTCAAGTTGCAAATATCAAATACCCGGACGTAGAACACAGTAGAGCGGCCAGCAACAAAAGAGGAGTTACCTGGGTTTTGTGAAAGCGGATTGTCAATAGCAAGATCAGGTGAACTGCTTCCATCCTTTTGAATAGGAGGATCAATCAGGAGACTTCTCCTTAGAGCAGCATATCTAACAAAAACCGTGAGATGGAACGCATGTTTTAGATTGCTAAGATACGGCCATCACTCTAAACGAGGCAGAACAACCAGCACGAACATCAAAACAATGTCATGACGAATTATCTTAAAATCTTTTTTTTTAAAATATTTTTTTTCCTTGTAAGAAATTGCATTGAAAACCGCCTCGAGATAGAAGGGAGAAGCAACATAAGACTTCAGGAAACAAAAAGCCAACAGTCTGCAAGACAAAATCAACATCAAGAACCTAAATTTCCGATGGTAGCAATGTAAAAGATTGCAAATTTATATGATTTTTCTTAAAAAAAAAAAAAAACAACAAAGTCCCAGAGGAGAAAACAAACAAAAGAGGACCAAAAAGAAGGCAGAAAAGAAACCTCCGGCGAGAATCGGCGGTGACTCTCCGAAGATCATCAATTGAAGAAGAAGGAGAAGAAGAAGAAGAAGAAGAGGAAGAAGGAAGAATCCCAAGATCTATACGCCATTGAACGCCTCGTAGATTAGGAAAACGACGCCTGTTCTCGTCGCTGCCTGGCTTTGAACATGACGACTCCGGCGACTCCTTCTCAATTGCAGCCGGCGACATGATGATCAAAATTAACTTTAGTTTAAAAAAAAATGATATTAAACAACACCCCACTAAAAACCAAGCAAAACCCCAGGAATTATAGCTCCATATATAAAAGAGAGAAGCTAATGGGCAAATACAAATGTAATTTTTGTTGCTAATCAGAGAGAGATTGGAATTACACAGAGGACAAGGACTATGAAAATATTTATTTAGTTAAAAATGTTAATTAAAAATAATTAACTCTTTTGTCTTTTAGAGCAAACTACTTCTTACATAATTCCCAGATTGAGTGTTGTCTTTTATTTGATTTCCCGGGTTTTGATGATGGCCTCGGATTATGTAAGTTTTGACATTAATGTTAAGATTTAATTATTTTTAATAATATTATTAAATAATTATATAATTTTTTAATTTTTTAAAATTTAAAAATATCATAATAGTGATTAGTCTAAAATTTTATGGAATTGTTTTTTTTTTAATATATATATATATATATATATTAGACTAAATGAGTAATGAGAGTCGGAGAATTCGTGATTGACCCGTCTGTGTGGTGTGCGATTGGAATGGAAACATTAGTTTGAGCGTGTCATCATTTTTTTTTTTTTTTTAACACAATAATCATTTTCCATTATTTGTTAGATATTAGGAAAAAAAAAAAAAAAAAAGATAGTCGTAAGCATGAAAAAACTACAAGAGGGTCCCAACTGAAACGCACGTAACGTGAGAAGACAAGGAAGAAGAAGGAATTGTCATTTTCAAAGTTACATTATTCCAATTTGATAATAACACCCCAATATTATATTAAACATTTTGCCATATAATATAAATAATATTATGCATTTTCAATTTTCTTGTCCAAGAATTTCTTTTTTGGCAAGTAGTTATTTTTTTTTTTCCGTATTTAACAATTAGTTGTGATCTAGTTGCTTTGTATCTGTCTCCATGTTTAGCAAAAGAACGCATTGTCCTCCAAAAATAGCAATCCCAGGCTCGTATATGGGAATGGGATTATCTATTGCGTTCAACACGCAAGCGATGGATGACAAAATTTAAGTGGGGGAGAAGCGATGGATTTTAAATAAAAAATTTTACCAAAATTTGAGTTTTTTTTGTTAAAATTAATTTTGCATTGTATTGTTAAATAAAATTGGTGCCACTCTCTTGGTTTGCAAGTATGCTTGGAGAAAAAAAGAAAAAATAAAATAAGCTGATAGGGTCAATAAAAAGTGCGTTCATTTTATATACTGTGCAATTAGTGGAAAAACCGTAGAGAAACAATAGACAAATCGATGCTAGAGTGTGGAAGCAGGTTCTGTGGTGTTGGGGTCCTTATAGTCTGTCAAAGATTTTAAGGAGATGATAAAACGTTGTGGGGTTAGCCTAATAGTGTAGTAAGTAAGCAATCATAGAGTTTTGGATGGTTTTGGGTCTCTAATCTCCTGATGGGGTTGTGCTAACAAATCAGATTTTCTTTGGAGCAATTTTGACTTAATAAAAGGAAAATTTCTCAAAATTGGTAACAAAAAACACTACTTCGCAACTACCGGATTCTTTCTCCAATTAGGCTTAATTGATCAAAGATTAAAAGAAGGGGGGATTATGGTTGCATATTTCTAAGCATGGGGGACTAAATTGTATATTTTGTGAATTATTGGGGGCTCAATCCCTTTCTCTATTCACCCTCTAAAAATTTTCTAGGAACGTTGTTCATTGATTTTTTTTTCTTTTCTTTTCAATGGAACATATTTTATTTATTCAAATAATTTGGTTGGTAGATAACCCGGCTCACCAAAGGAGTGAAACATGTGGACAGAGAGAGAGAGAGAGATTGCGTTTAACTGGGATTTCTTTGGTAGGCTTGAATATCAATGCACAATGAGCCTTTAGAAATAGCAATACCATAGATCAATCCATGCATTATTGGTACGTATTTTGGACGCATCTTTGAACCAACACTGCATGTTTCTTCCTATCAGCGATGGAGCAAGAATTTCTAGCATCAGGGATAAAAGAAAAAAAAAAAAAACAGAGAGAAAAAAATTGAGTAGGGACAATAAAAATTTTAGTTGAGACAAACATAAAAAAAAAAAAAACAATAAAATAAAATTAAAAATTGAATTCTAGTAAGACATTAAAAAAAATAATAATATGGAGACTGATATTTGAATTATTATATTAATAGATTATAATTAGAGATAATTTGTTATTATCAATATTTAATATTTCTTAAAAAAATATTCACACTTAAATATTATTAAATTTTTAAAAAAATTATTTTATTTTTAATGTTAATATTAATAAATTTAAAATTTAATATCACACAATAAAATAATAATTTATTATTATTATTAAAAAATTATAATAAAAAAATTTAAATTTAAGTCAATATCAAAAAAGAATTATGTGGGTCACCGACAAATCATATTCTCTCGAGAGAATATGCTGTGTCTTTCATCCGTATCAACATAGGAATGCCATTCACCTTGCGTCTTGGGTCAGGGTCAAGCTATCGATCATTAGTCAAAAAAAAAAAAAAGGAATAGGCGATGATGCGTGTGTCCAAAGTTAAATAACATCTTTTTCCACACACAAGACACCATCTCTTCGGTCTTTTTCCTTTATTTTGGGATTCCAATCGATTGATTGCAAGCGTGTATTTTGTAATCTCTGTTACCCACACAATTGACAGAGACATCTCACCGACTAATTAAGAAGAGATTATTCGGTAAGAAAACATGTTAAAAATTTTAAACGTGAATTGTGTAATTGAAAAATTTTATTTAATCATCCCATTTATTTAATCATCAAGCTTAGCATGTTAATCCCTTGTAAGCATGGTTTAGCGGGCCCTCCCAGAATATGGTTCGCCTTGGTCTTTTCTGATTAACGTGAGCTCTCTCTGGTGCTTACCTCTTGGATTACCATCAATATGCGAATATCGTTTGGTTTTGGTAACACAGTACAGATGCAAAATCCAAGATAAAAGAAACCAGATGCCTCAAAAAAAATTATTAATTATTAATCCTGCAGCCTTCTCCACCAGCACCCTGCTATTAGAATGGTCGAGAATGGAGAAACAGCCGGTGGGGTTGCGCAACTAAGTGCTGTGCCCCTTTGTTATCATTTTGTCTCCGATTTGGTGTGGCATGGAATTTTTGGGGGGTCACAGACATATGAAAATCACCAAAAATTTTTCAATGAGAAAGCAAACATCTGTTGATGAAACATCTCTTTAACATCCAATTGGCCCACCCACGAAAGTGGTCAAATCATCTAATGAGACCACAAAGAACTAAAAGAAATCAAACAATTGAAAAAAAAAGAAAAAAACTCGTCCTCAGCGCCACGTACTTGTGGTCTTAATTGTCAATTTTACACATCACTGGGTATTTTAGTAGTTAAAGTAGCTCTCTCTACCCCCATTTGTTGCAAGAGCTAACAGGGATGACGACGACGACAACAACAACTACAGCTGATATGTATTTACATATCACCGGCAATCGATTTAAGACCACCAAAGAATGTTTAGTTTAATGGTCCATGACGACCACGTTGATCCATTTTTATTTTTATTTGTGTTCAGTATGATTCATATTACGTGGAGGAATCCCAATGTTCAGTTTGCTAAAAACTTTTTTGACTCGCCAGTTTCATTACTTAGTCATAATGTACCGCAATTTAATAAATTTTCAAGGTAATATTACATAAGAAAATTAAAATTTAACTCTATAAAAGAGTTTTTTTTTTAATGAGTGTTTTTTATTTTTTTAAAATTTTTTAATACTATAAATAATTAATTGTATTTATTAACAATATTTTTTATGGTTATCGATTTATAAATCGCCACATCAAAACTTAATTGCAATATAAAAGAGACCCTTAAGCTGCCAATCAACTGGCACATTAACCGACCTCCGACGCTCAGTTTGTATTTTTTGCTATTACCGAAGAATGAGGGCTCCCTCCGCGCGGGCCATGTTACGTAGATAGTTTTACAGGACGGTGCGGCGGCTAATCATTTGTTGTGAAGAGTGTCTTTTTGTGGGGAATTTTCAGGCCTAATGGCTGACCCAAAGCGTTGAGTTATGGACAGCACTGCAAGCTCGTCAGCGTATATAGCGGTGTATATACTTGTCCAACTTCTTTGGGCTTTTTTAAAGAATTAACACTTGTTGGGCCTTTTCTCACAGGTGAGGCCTTCTTTTGTGGCCCACTCATGCTTTTTTACTCTTTTTCTGCTCTTTGGGATATGAGATGAGAGACTCCTCTACCTTATTTTTTCTTAACTTTTGACATTTTTTTATTTGCATCAAAGTTTTCAGAACTAAATCCATATTTATAGTTTAATTATTTTAATTTATTTAATAAAATTAAAATTTATTATTTAATAATAAATATTTAAAAAATTTTAATAAGATATTTTTATTTTTTAAAAAATTATTTTAATTTTTTTATAATTTTTTAAAATTAATTAAATTAAAAAAAACTGTAATCATACGTGTAATTTATGGGTGTGATGACCCACTTTTAGAATTAACAATGTCCGATTTCCAGTTTTATTGATCCGATCGGCTGGTGGGGTCCGGTTTTCAAAACCTCGATTTGGATACACCATCTTCTCTACTGCACACAATTATCTCTTGTTTTTAGTCAAAATCTGCGGGTTCTTGTGGAAACCAGGAAACCAGTCCTTAAAAGGCAACAAATTTAGAGGATATGATCAAAATCTAGCAACCTTAAAATAAATAAATTGACAAAAGAAGATAAGCCAAAGCAAAGTCACGGTCAAATACTCTATTTTATTATCCATTGGTTCCATTGGGGAACAACTCATTGGAGATCCACAGAAAGATTAATGTGGAGCCATTTGATTTTAGGAGAAAAATTTATAGATGGGAACGTCGTCTAACTCTTAGAAATTCTTATAAATAACAATTAAAATCTAGTACTTATCAATGCATTCAGTTCCTCAACTTTAAAGAACAAAAATGGCTTTCTCACCGATAGTGTCCATTTTGTTTAGCTATGTTCTCTTATTCTTCGCATTCACTTCCACGGCACAAACGTCATTCAGGCCAAAAGCACTTGTCCTTCCAGTGTCAAAAGATGCATCAACCCTCCAATACCTTACCCAAATCCGCCAAAGAACTCCATTAGTGCCCATCAAGTTGACCCTTGATCTTGGTGGCCAATTTCTCTGGGTTGACTGTGAACAAGGCTATGTCTCATCCTCCTACAAACCTCAACGCTGCAAATCTGCGCAATGCTCGCTTGCCAAGGCAAAGGATTGTATGCCTGTGTGCTATTCTGCACCCAAGCCGGGCTGCAACAATAATACATGCATGCTTTTCCCGGACAATACTCTGACACGAACTGCCGTTGAAGGGGAGCTTGGTCAGGATGTTATATCAATTCAGTCTACAGATGGGTCCAATCCTGGTAAGGTTGTTTCGTTGCCTAATTGGCTCTTTGGTTGCGGGACGACATCGCTTCTGAGAGAACTTGCCGATGGTGTTAAGGGCATGGCTGGTCTTGGCAGGACCAAGATATCACTTCCTTCTCAATTCTCTTCCGCTTTTAGTTTTGACAGGAAGTTCGCCATTTGTTTGAGCTCGTCAACAAATGCTAATGGTGTTGTGTTCTTTGGTAATGTGCCTTATGTTTTGCTTCCAAATATTGATGTCTCTAACTCCCTTATTTACACCCCGCTGATCGTCAACCGTGTGAGCACAGCATCTACTTACTATAACGGTGAACCTTCCCCTGACTACTTCATTGGAGTCAAATCAATCAAGATCAATGGAAAACCTGTATCATTGAATACACAATTGCTATCAATTGACAAAGAAGGCTACGGTGGAACCAAGATCAGCACTATAAATCCTTACACAGAGATGGAAACATCAATCTACAATGCTTTCACTAGCACTTTTATTAAAGAGTTAGCTAACATCCCTAGAGTGGCACCTGTTGCACCATTTGGGGCATGTTATAACTCCACCCACATAGGCAGCACACGCGTTGGGCCAGCCGTGCCTCCCATTGATCTTGTCCTGCAAAGCGATAGCGTTTACTGGAGAATTTTTGGTGCAAACTCCATGGTTCAAGTAAGAAACGATGTGTTGTGCCTTGGATTTGTGGACGCTGGAATCCGTCCCGTTACGTCCATAGTCATTGGAGGTCATCAGTTGGAGGACAATCTTCTGCAGTTTGATCTTGCCACGTCAAGGCTTGGGTTCAGCTCTTCCTTGTTGTTTAGACAAACAACTTGTGCCAACTTCAACTTCACCTCTAAAGCCTCAAGAATATTCTGAATTCCTAGACACGCTTGTGAACTATTATGTCTGCTATGATATCTAAATGCAAGCCGCCGAATCCATAAATGTTGTTAAGGGTCTGTATTTTTGTACCAAAAGAAATAAGGAGCTTGCATTTTCTTTAGGAAAAGTTGGCTAATACTTTGAAAATCATGGCATATGGCCATATGCCTTGTAGTGCTTTGTGTTTGAATAAGATACTTTCTGTAGCTGCCCGCATAGCATGTGACGTGCTCGTGTTGCTTATCTGACAAAACAAGGCACAAACACCACAATAGGATTAACATTCAACAAAGAGAGCAGGAAAATGGTGGAATCATAGACTACTCAAGCTCTCACAAATTGGCCTAATTTATTGAGGGGATAAACAGGGGTGCCAAACTATAAAAAGGAGTCCACATAATCGAATGGGGAAGGGAAAAACCACCTCTAATCTATTCCCGTCGTGCTAATGTTCATTTTAGTATTCTGTAATCTAGTACCCACAACCCTTCACATGCCCTGCAGATAGCTACAGAGATAAAAGCTGAAATGTTTTTCCTTTTTTTATTTTTTTCAGTTTTTCTATAATTGGCTTACTTAATTTGTAGTCACCAATTTTTAAAATTAAATAATTGTCATCTATGTTCAATCCGTTACAAAAAAATAAAAATAAAAGCCCTATGCACCACACGGCCGTGTAACAGCTATGGAGCGGTTATGCAAAACCTGATGGAGGTTCCAATGCCAATTGGGCCGTTCAGTGAGGCTCACAGTCAAAGATCAAGCCCTGTTCTTTATTGAGCTGTTTGGGCTTCCATTTTTCTCCTTTTGCTACAATCTTCAACAACCCATTTCCCTGTACCAGCAGGAGGAGGCAACATTTTCAAAAAAAAAAAAAAAAAAAAAGAATAATAAATTGATACAGGAGATAAGCTAAAGAAATGTCAGTGTCACATATTCGTTTGATACGCTGGTTCGGGATCTCTTTGTCAAGAGCTGTCATTCTTGACACTGCCTGTGGCATATAAATTACCTGCGTAGCAGACCAACGAGACTATAAATTTAATTATCTACTGAGTGTTTAAAAATTCATGTCAGATCCACAAAATTCTTATTATATCCACTTTCTGATTGATAATTTTCATTTTCTCTTATATTCTTCTTCTAGTCACGTGCCCATCCACAGCACAGACATCATTCAGGCGGCCGAAAGCACTTGTCCTTCCAGCATCAATAAATTCATCAAGCCTTTAATACATTTGCCTGCATCAACCAAAAGAACTCGGCTGACTAGCAGCGAAGTTAGCTCTTGACCTTGGTGGCAGAGCCTCGGTTTACTGTGACCAAGGCTATGTCTCATCTTCCAATAAACCTGTACTTCCCAGGTCAAAGAGTTGCATCCCTGATGCTATTCTCCACCCAAGCCATGATGCAACAATATTACAAGTGCGCTTACCCCAGATAACACTGCAACAGGCAATGCCACAGGAGGAGAGCTTGATTAGGATGTTGTATCAATTCAATCTACAGATAGATCGAATCCTGGTAGGGTGGTTGCGGCGCCTAATTAGCTCTTCATTTGTGGCACAAGTGGGCAACATTCCTCCTGGAAGGTCTTGCCAATGGTGCCAAGGACATGACTGGCCTTGGCACAACCAAAACATCACTTCCTTCTCAAGTCCCTTCTGCTTAAAATAAATGACCTGGAGAAACTTCATAAACAGCCCAACTAACAAATTTTAGCATGTACTTGATCTCTTTAATCTTTGGATGTGAAAGATCACCCATAGCAAACTTCTCAAATTTTCCTTTCACTTCAATCATGCTACAGGCTGGCTGTTTCTTCAATCCACTTCCCTGCAGCATCTTTCTTGTCTCTGAAACACAATGCCACATCTCATCCGAAGCATAAAGGTTTGACAATAAAACATAGGGTGAAGTAGTCACAGGTTGCATTTTCAGAATCTGTCTAGCCAAACGCTCCCCAATAGCAACATCTCCATGCAGTCTGCAAGCAGCAAGCAAACTTCCTAAAACAATGGGATCGTGACCATAAGGAAATTTCTTCATGTACTCTTCTGCTCTCTGCAATCTCCCAGCTCGTCCTAGCAAATCAATAAGACAAGAAAAATGTTCCATGTCAGTGGAAATCCCATAACTCTGTTCCATAGAATTAAAGTAAACTTGACCCTCGTCCACAAGCCCTGCATGATTGCAGGCTGCTAAAAGTCCGACAAATGTTACAGAATCTGGCTTTACTCCTGTTTCCTTCATCTTTTCAAAAAGTTCAATGGCCTTCTGTCCAAACCCATGATTTCCAAACCCAGCAATGATGGTGTTCCATGAGACAAGATTGCGATGGAGCATCTGGCTGAATATATGATATGCATTTTTGATAGAACCACACTTAGCATACATGTTGACAAGTGCATTACCAACTCCAACATCTTGAAACAGTCTTGTCCGGATTAGATAAGCATGAATCTGCTTCCCATGGCATATCGATGCTAGCCCCGCAGCAGCAGCAAGTGCACTGGCAAAAGTGAAGTCGTCCAGCTTGATACCATGTTCAGTTGACATCTCTTTAAAGACACTCAAAGCCCTTTCATGATCATTGCAATGAGAACAAGCAGTTATAGAAGTGTTCCAAGAAATCAGATCTTTCTCTTCAATCCTTCTAAAGGCCTTCTCTGCCTCTTCTATGAGATGGAACTTTGAGTACATCATTACAATCACATTACCAACAAAAGCAGAGTCATGAAACTTAAACTTAATTGTTTGGCAATGCAACAGTAAACCCATAAGCAAATCATTTGAATTAGTGCAAATACCCAACACTCCTGCAAAAGTATACTCGTCAGGCACAAAACCCTGCGACTGCATCAGTTTGAACATTTCAATTCCTGCTCCAAATTGTTGGCTTTGAGCATACCCAGAAATCAAAGCATTATAAGACACCACATTTGCTTCTGAAACCCCAGCATGAACCAACAAGGCATCGCTACACCGACCACATTTTACATACATAGTAATGAGTGCATTGGAAACAAAAGAAATGGAAGCACACCCCGATTTCAAAGACTGAGCATGAATTTGTTGCCCTTCAAGCAGTGCTGGAAGACTGGCACATGCGCTAATAACGCTGCCAAAAACAAACTCATTGGGAAGAAATGGTAATCGGGAAAAAAGCTGAATCGCCAATAGAGGCTCCCCAGCTTGTTCGTACCCAGAAATCATTGCAGACCAGGAGACAAGATTTCGTTCAGACATTTCGTCGAACACTCGGCGAGCGAAGACGATATTGCCGCTTTTTGCATGCATGTTAACGACATGGTTAGAGACAATGATGTCCGATTGAATGCCTGTCTTCAAGGCCAATGCATGAAGGGCGAGACCTTGACTAACTGCCTTGAGTTTTGTGCACTGGTGCAACAAGTAGCCGATGCTTTCTGCTACCATTTGATTTTCGAAGCCAAAAGGTTTTCTATTTCATCTCGCTGGCGCGAAACTGCGCCGCACCAACAGGCGCTACCGAGTTACAGCTTGTACCACTGGGCCTACTTTATGAGCCCGTCCAAACGTAGCTCCGCTTCAAGCCCCATCCGGTTTTTTTTTTCGTTGGATCAAAATTTATTTCCTCTAATTACAAAAAATTTTTTATTGAAAAATTTTTACCTTTATAGTTTTTAAAATTTTTTTTCTAAATTATGCGATTTTTTTGTGATTTTTTTTCAAAATTACTCTCTCACATATTATTAATTACGGACATTCTCAACACTTTTTTTTTCTTAAATAAATTATATTATTTTTAGTTAGATATTACATGAAATTTAAAATCTTGATTGAAATGAATATTTTTTTAAAATTTTTATAATTATTAATTTTTTGAAAAATTATTAAAATAGTTTAAATATATATTTTTAATAATAAAAATAATATTTTTTATTTTTAAAAAATAAATTATTAAAAAATATTAAGAAATATTTATATTTAAAAGTCATGGATAGATTTAAGGAAAAAATAGAAGATAATTTTAACTAATAATATTAATATTAAAATTTATTTAAAAAATATTTAGATAAAAAAATTTCTAATGTATAGTAATTTTAAAAAAATAAAAATTTTTTGATGAAAATTTATTATAACAAAAAAAATTGATTTATTTTATTTTTTATTTTAGTTTCTTTACGTGGAACGACGCTAATTTATCATAATTTTGAATTGTGCATTTATTATTTTTATTATTAACTATTATTATACATCAATTAAAATCATGTGGTTGACTCATCGAAAACGACCCGCGCTAGAATAACATTGTAGTTTCAGTTTCACTCTCTGTGATATTGATAACGGATGGTAAAAAATTAATCTTTTTTTTTTTGTGAAAAAAAATGCCAAAATTATAAACCATTAACCGAAAAAGAAACTTTAGTTTCTCAATTTGTGTACAGTGCTCCACAAAAAAAAAAAAAAAAAAAAGAATTAAGCAGACATAAAACAGTGATTTTTGTGGATGGAGTCTTGGAAGAGGCGGGATTCTCGTTTAATGTCACATTACGGGATTACCCTCTTTTGCATTTTACGGACCGCATCCCACGAAACTAATTGGACCAAAACACCCACGCTCTCCCCCGCCACATCATCACCATCTCTAATCAAACGGAAGGGGTAGCTGTGGAAATTAGCATAAACTATCTGTGGTCTGCTGATCTTCTTCTTTTTCTTGAGTCATGTTTTCTGATTTTCATTTCTTATTTTCCCTTGATTTTTTTCTTTTAATATAAACACAAACATTTATAACGTACACAAGAGCTTTATTGGAATAAATCCTATTACAATGTGGCTTGGAATTCCTAACGGCTACTTTTCTTTACTAATTCAAAAAAAAAAAAAAAACCCTGCGGCGTCCGTCAAATATCCTTGTACGGAAATCCACTCCCTCCATTTCCGGAGACATCACAGGCGGCAGACTGCTTCCTTTATGTCTCTCCTCCTCCTCCTCTTCCTCTCTCTCTCTGCTTCTCTCTCTCTATAAACGTAGTAACAATGATGCCCATTTCAGTTTCTTCTTCTTGTCCCAAGTCTTCCAGGCGCTCTCTACTCCCTTTTCAACGTTCTTCTTCTTCTTTTTCTCACATTCAACGTTCTTCTGAGTTGTTTCCATTCCAGTCGCTCTTTCCTCCCTTTCAGCGTTCTTCTTCTTCTCGCTCTCTCCTCCCTTTCAATCTTCTTCTTCTTCTTCTTTCCGACGATCTTTTCATTATCATCATCGTCGTCTTGTCTCCTCTTCAAGATTACAATCAAGACCCAGGGTCTGTTCTTTTCTCAAGAAGACAGTTCTTGTCTTAGTTTTTTTTTTTCTTTTTTTTTAAAAATTATTTTTATCTCTGTTCTTTCTTTTTCTGGTCAGGGACTGAGAGTGAATTGTTCTTCAATTGAGTCCTTGAACGTTATGATATCAGGTGAACCGGCGGGCGTCCAGCAAAGGCACTCAATGTCAAGAAAGTGAATCATGTCTCCATTCTGGTTATATTGTACATTTCAATGTCTGTGGTTTAGTGTTATGATGGCTGAAGAATACAGTTCTTGTCTTGTTTTCTTTAATCTCTGTTGTTTCTTTCTTTTTCTGGTCAGGGGAATCCGAGTGAATTGTTCTTCAAGTGAGCCCTTCAAGGTTATGATATCGAGTGCACCGGCCGACGTCCGACAAAGGCACTCAATGTCAATTTATTGTCAAGAAGGTATATCTTGTCTCTGCTTTAGTTATATTGCACGTTTCATTCTGTTTCCTTTTTGAGTTACTGTTGTCTTTCTTTTCTTTTGGGTTTTTTGAAGAGGAAGCGGGTAAGTGGTGAACTAGGACGGCTCCTCTGTTGCAATGGAGCGAATTAATTGGTTTTCAGTGCAAGATGACTAAGAAAGTTTCGTCCTTTTCGTTTTCAATTAATTAAAATTGTTCCTTTATCAAAATTTTGCTGTATCTTGATTTTTGTACTCAAATTATGCTCAGGGAAATTTTGTTTTAAGTCACTGCTTTTCGTCTATTGAATTTAAAGCATTTATTGGCATTCGTTGTTGTTCATTTTCTTCTTCTTCTTCTTTAAAAAAAAAAAAAAATTGCCGTTTCATTCCCTAATTCAATCGGTACATTTATCAAATGACGATCTATTGAAAGCCGAGGCGTTTCTGAGACAGAGATTGGGAATAAAGCAAAAGAGTTCGTGAATTTTGGCTGTCTGGTTGGTGACCAAAGTGTGACAGCTGTAACAAACTTGACATTTGCTTCTTTTTTATTTTTCGCTTATATGTAATTTTTTTGTCTTGCTTATGTACTTCATAAATAAAGTTGTAATTCGCACATGGTGATGGCAAGATTGTCTTGATGGGTATCCATGGAGTTGCATAAGCAGAAAGCATGGAAAAGTTAAAGATCAAACCAGATATAAACCTAGTATTAGATGCAAGGGAGATAATGCATATATGCTGCCTTCCATTATGATTTGACTATTGTCTGATATTTCTTAGCTTCTACATTTACAAAATTGTTTGCATTTTCTACAAGTTTCCTATTGCAGCTTCTCCTCTAAGAGACACAACTTTTCACATGATTGTGTAAGTTTCTTCATCTCGTGAAGTAATATTATACCCATTTGTGTTCTTTCATGAATCTTTATGACATATATAGGTCCCTCATGAAATCTTGATTGACATGCGTTGGTAGAAGAATAGAACTGGTGACAGGGAAAATTTACCACATTACAAATTGTCCTCCACAGTCTGAGGAAGTTAAAGCACACACATGAGAAAAGGGATGACCAACCTGGGTGCATAATCTTAGGCACAAACACACACAGACGTATGTATGCATACCTTCCTAATTTTCCATCTTTTTGGTATTACAAAACGTTGTTTGTCATGACATGGTAGTATGAGCCATCTGTTTGAAAACTTAAAACCTGTGTATCATCTCTCATATATTTCTGCAAGTGTTGTTTCTTGAATTTGTGTTTAGGCAAAGTCACATCTTGAAACATACAATCAAAATGCAGAAGCCATCTTTTCAAGTCACTCACACATGGTGAAGGAGATCATTTTATATAATCTATTGTCTTTTTAAATCATTTTTTTTTTATGGGAATCTGATGTCAATATTTATACTTATTGCACTATAATTTTTTGTGCAGATCAATGGGAACTGCCCAAAAGTAGTATTCCTCAAAATTGATTGTTTACTCTTTCAAATGTGGAAGGATAAAGTAAAATCAGTCAAGTCTGGTTGGTGTTTTCATGTTGTGATAAGAATATTGCATGTTTTATCTTGCTCATTGCTTCCATGGGCATTACTTTCTGGGCTGCATCAACCATCCTAGATTTGGATATATATATGGCACTTTGATGATCTTCTTCATGGATTTTCATAACATTTTCAAACATTAGTGATTATAAGCTCATAATTGATTTTGCAGCTCAAAGTTTCGTGTGGTCCAATAATTTGATGACTGCAATGTAAATGATAAGCTTTGCCATCAGAAATGAACTTTACAGACACGTGGCTTTGTGTCTTAGATAGCTTCAAATTTTTGAGTTTTCAAGCCTTACATTCTGTTTAGCATCATGAAAAAGTCATTGCCCAAAAGTGAGAATTGTTCTTGTCAGGCCTCACATACCCAAAACTTTTTTCTGGGTTTTGATAGAAGCTTCAAGAAGCAATCCTCTTATTCATTCATTCTTACTTTTCTTTAGCTCTTTACAGAGGGAAATTTTCACTATATTAAATACCGTTCATCATTCCAGGGAAATCAGGAACTATTTTCATAACGATGGGCTACAAGCCACACAGAGAGCTCTAAATGATGGTAGAATGTGGTTGCAGGTATAGCTATATGTTTTCACTTTGAAACCTCCGTGGTTAAATCATAGCATATAAGGGCATCATCTATTTTTACCAAGGAAAATTTACTTTATGGGGATGGACAAGGATGGTAGGCAGATATGTCATCAGGCAAAAAAGGGAAAGTCTTTTTACACTAGTTCTTTTTCTTTGTTTCTGCATCAGGGAAGGTAACAATTACACATATCTAGAGTTTCTTTTTCATTGATAGTGACATGGAGCTCAGGATATGATTCATACTCTTTCACTCTATGCATCTGGTATTTATAATTCATCATTAACTAAGTGTAAATCTCTGCAAAATCTCATTCCTCAGAAGCTGATGTCACAATGACTGACATTAGGAGTAAAATCTTTTTTGTTCACCTATCTTAGCTTTCTTTTTGCTGGCTAAAATGACATGGACTGCTGTTTGTTTATAATTCTCCATCAAACAAAAACAGAAAGAAAAGAACAGCCCTTGAACTGCATCTCAACCTGTGTTGTTCTTACCATTTGGCAAAACCAAGGGGTATCTTGGATTTTCTAGCTACATTAAGAAATTCTGCTTTCTGAAACTCATATTTGGTACAAGATAGCTCTGTTTTAAGAAAGGCACTTTAGTTCTGAAAATTGTCCCTATTTTGACAGGTGCAGATCAATATTCCAGAGTTGAACCCAGAGATGGTAATGGAATTTTCATTTTTTCACTTACTGTAACTTTTATTGAAATTAATCATGTCTTATGCTGTTTATTGAATTGTTACATAGACGGAACATGTTTGAGTTCTTGCCCTTTCATTTGTTGATGATGGGAAATGTGTCAAGGTGATTTTATTTGTAGTGCATTGATGTTGTAGAATGAGTAACAGTGCACTTGCTAGAATGCCATTGCAACTTGCTGTTAGTCGAAAGATCTTGGAATTCATGGATCAAGGCAATTATGGTGCGTTGGGTAGCTTTACTAACATTGGTTATATAGGTAAGAAATCGAACTGAGATTTACCCTGATTATCATGCTTCGTATGTCACCATATCTCATTTTCATTTTTTGTCTCTGCTTATTCCATTGACTAAAGGTATTAGGGTAATGCTTCTTAGGTAATAAAGATGTATTATTCACCATGAAACCCTTAGCAGCATACGCTTGGAATTGTTGAAAGTTTTGAGCACAACCTTGCATAGTTTTCAGCCCAACTTTGGAATTATTGAGAACTCTAGTAAGGAAACCACCTTGCTTCTCTACTAGACAATGAGCTTTAACCACTTAAAAATGACCTCAGATTGTGGAAATTTCCTCTATCTATAATTGATTCAAACATAAAGAAAAATTTGAGACAGTCACAGAGAAAAAAATATTCAAATACAAAGAAACTACTTTCTCTACTGCTATCATTCAAATGATAGAAATGTCAGTTTTCTATATTAAAGAATGGTATCTCATTCTTATGAGTAAAAAATTGCATATGCTTGTGAA
Source organism: Rhizophora mangle (assembly GCA_037832345.1). Classification (NCBI taxonomy): domain Eukaryota; kingdom Viridiplantae; phylum Streptophyta; class Magnoliopsida; order Malpighiales; family Rhizophoraceae; genus Rhizophora; species Rhizophora mangle. The sequence goes on from JBAPLJ010002055.1 coordinate 1,677,879, forward strand.
GACACTGTCCCTGTGTCACACGTCTAATCTGTTGCCTGACTCCTTCTGAGAAATTAAAATAGTTATTAGAGTTCTTTTTCATAAGATCCAAGCGTTATATGGTGAAATATTAAAGTTCCATAATCTATAGTTTCTAGTCTTCTGCAGCAGTGTTCTTCAAATTTTAAATTTGGTACGCAAGAGGTTCCAGTAGTATGAAAGTCTTTCATGTTATATTTCAGTCTTATTTCATTGGCTTACTTCATTCCTTCTTTCCTTTAAATGCAGGTGCAGAAGTAGTCGATGAACAAGATAACATTTTTGTCTCAGTAGCTCCTCAAAACACTGCGGGTAATTGCACCATGGCTTTAAGGAGCAAGGGAGACAAAAAAGGGTTATAGCACTTTTATTAATTGCTGTCACTGGAGATTGTTTTAGTCTTTGTTTTCCCTTTTCTTTTCACTAACCATCACATCTAAACATACAGGGATCTAAGAGCCATGGCTGATACAGCTGGAAACTGACCTGTCATTCTTGTCAATCAAAGGTTGAAGGTTGGGAACCTGTCTTATTATTATCAGTCATAAAACTTATCATTTCATGAATATAAGATATAGCTATTTCATTCAATATCACTCATCATGATACCACTGCCTTACCCAGGCATGAATTTTTCTGCAAAGTCACACTTAAATTTTAATATTATTTACTTTTTTTTCTATTTCTGATTCCAGCTCCCAAGGAATGAAATTCTTTAGTCTCAATATTTTTCTATGGAAATGAATAGGCTTTACAATAAACAGAAGTCATTGTTACTGTGTTTCAGTTCTTTGAATCTAAGTTACCATGAAAAATGTCAGTAGCTCCTTTCAGCATCAAAATCAGAAGCCTGTATAACTTTCTAAAATCTTTTTCTTTCACAATTTATGATACATGGGTGTCTTGGTTGACCGTCCACTTATTGTAGTTTTATATATACATATATATATATACTTTGGCTGATTTATTTATGCATCTATAATATGCCCATTTTGTATCTCTTCAAATGCAGTACTTACCTTGCTCAAGTGGCATCATGCAAGTAAGTGGAATAACATGAAGCTAAAGTATCCAATACTATTAAGAGTTAAATGCTTTTTTAACTAGTCTACTTCCTTCAGACGGTGGGTCAGGGCAAGAAACTGGAGTATGCTGCTTCTTCTAGCTAGTTTATTATGCAGGAGCTAATATCCTGTCATGCGAGCTCTTAGGTATATTTGCACGAGATAGGTACCTTTGACTTAACCAATTAGGATATGACTTCTTCATAGTCCTTTTGAGTAAGCAGTATTTTTTTCTTGCCATTACATTTGGAAATCACAGTTTCCTATCTGACTATCGAGGCATGGGAATGGGAAATCACATCTTCATCTGTTGCTCTCCGTCATTAGCAGAATTACAACCAGAGATAAATCCAGGGCAGTCTTGAAGTATACAAACAAAATGCAGAAGCCATCTTGTCCAGTTACTCAAACATAATGAAGAAGACAAGTTTTTACTTTCTATTGGCTTCTTCAATCATTTTTCACGTGACTCTTCTGTACATATTTTTTATTCATTGCCTTATATCATTTTTACGCAGACCAATGGGAAATCGCCCGAAAAGAAGTAGTCTTCCAAGAAGTTGATTCATTGCTCTCTTTAGTGAAGAAAGATAAAGTAAAACCAATCAAGATTGGTTAGTGTTTTCATGTTCTGATAAGAATTATGCATGTTTATTTAGCTTATTTCTTCTATGGGCATCTCTTTTCAGGGCACATGAATCACCCTAGATTTGGAATATGTATGTCACTTTGATGGTCTTCTTCATGGATTTGAATTTACTATCACAAAATCAGTTGTTCATAACATGTCCGAAGATTTGTGATTACAAGCTCATGATCAAGTTTGTAGCTTAAAGCTTAGTGTGCTCCAATAATCTGATAACTGCTTTGTATCTTAGACATTGTCAAATTCTCGAGTTTTCCAACCTTTCAATCTATTTACAATAACAGAAATGTCATTGCAGTCAGGCCTCACGTATCCAGGTACATGATTAAGATATATGCCATAGAAGTAAGGATTCCATTTTCTTTACTCTAAACTTTTTTGGTTCTGATAAAAGCCTCAAGAAGTAATCCTATTATTCATTTGTTCTTACCTTTCTTTAGCTCTTTACAGGAATAAATGGAGAGGAATTCCGACGAGATTAAATAATATTCTTCATTCCAGAGAAATCAATAACTATTTTTTTGATGATGTGCTACAATCCACACAGAAAGCTGTAAACGATGGCAGAATGCAGTTGCTGGTATAGCTATGTGTTTTCAATTCAATAGCCCCATGGGATTAAACCATAGCATATAAGAGCATCATTCAAAATTACAGAAAATTACATTTACTCCATAATTTTTACTTTATGATGATGAACTCTAATATTTCTGCTTGGTCAACAAAGAGGGTAGGTAGCTTTGTCATTGAAAAATAAAGGGAAAAGTTCTTCCCACTTGTTCTTTTTCTTTGTTTCTGCATCCGGAAGAGGTAACAATTATGCACATCTAGCGTCCCTTTGTCATTGATAGCGACTTGGAGCACATGATATGATTGGTACTCTTTGACTCTATGCATCTGATATTGATAATTTACCATTACCTAGCCTGGAACCCCATCCCAACCTGGTGTGCCATTTGGCAAACCACAAGAACCAAGAAGCATTTCGCATTTTCTGGCTACATTCAGAAATTCTGGTTTCTGAAACTTCAAATATGAAATACTCTACTTATGATTTCAGTAGATTTTTCACTTTTTCTGACTTGTAATTGGTACAAAATAGCTCTGCGTTAGGAAAGGCAATGAAACCACAATACTGAGGACACAAATTGGTTGTGTTAGCATTTAAATGAACATATTGTCAGTATTCCAGTATGCACACCTGCATTAAGATTGACAAAGGGTTAAAAAATTGTGGCTACGTATTAAAGTTGTTGTGTTTCCAAGTATCTTGAGTTTGTCTGAAGATTGTCTCTATTTTGACAGGTGAAGAACAATAGTCCAGAGCTGAACCCAAATATGGTAAAGAATTTCCCTTTTTTTTCACTTCAATATTAATCATGTCTTATGCTGCACAGGGTGTTTATCAGATAGGCACATTGATGGAACTTATTTTAGTTCTTTCCCTTTCTTGCTGATGATAGGAAACTTGTCAAGGTGATTTTACATGCAGTCCATTGATGCTTTAGATTTTGCTTTCTGTCATAGACAAGAAAGATACTTCAGTCATCAAATACACACCAACTACAAAAACTACAACCATTTGCCATGCTTCTAAACGAAGGGCAAAAAGGAAACTCATTACAGTCGTACCAATCGAGCCTTGGCAACATCATTGGATGCGTCGACCAAAGAAACCATCCATCAAACCATTACCCCATTTTATCACATGAACCCAAACAACCTTGTCGGAGGTTCAACACGGTGACCATGTTTTGATTCAGCAAATCCCGGAAAAGGGATGAAATCACCCCAAAAAAGGTCAAACTTTTTGTCCCATTGACAACAACCTCTGTTCCCTTTCACCAACTTATCCTTTTGTCTTTTCTGTTGTCCTCTAATATTCCATTTCTTCTTTTTCTTTGAGATTGACCGCATCAAAAGGTAACAGTACTGTCCATCTCAATCTTTTCACCTTACTGCCCTCCAGCTTAGCAGCAATAACGCGTTGAATTTTTTACCTACATGGAAGCAAAGTTCCAAAACTCCAATCATTCAACTTTAAAGCGGTTCTTTTGATTCTTGAACATTTATTATAATTTCCTACAACTTTTTGTGTGTATTTGTGTTTCAGGTGGGTGACATCTGTGTCTCAATTTTGAACGTATTGAACTAAATTTACATATTGAATTCATTAGATTTAAGTGAGTTATACGTACCAAAGTTAAAGAATTTTTACGAAATTATCCTTTTCTTTCCTGACCCTTATTAAACAAATTAATTGCCTTGGCCAACAGTCAACATCATTTCAACATTATGAAAAAAGGTCAATGAAAACAAAATGAATTGAGCGGTGACATGAATTGTTATCTGAACGACATACACTTCTGTTCTACATAAACGAACCCATATAATACCATCCGCTTGATTGATATGTTGGGGTCGGCTTTGGCCACTGAAAAATGGTCACAGTTAAAAGTTACAAAAGCACATGGTTGTGTTCATGAACCACGACAAGCTTGGTGGGGGACGACCTTCACATGCGCTTAGTATAGCAACGATCCGGAAAGCTCCAAAGCCTAAACTCTATCGTCTATTGCCTACTTTAGGGAAACCAAGAAGTGCATGAAATATGTTCAAAAAATAGAAATTCTTAATCTGGTACAAGCATGTGTATCGTATAAATGGGTTGTGATCAAAGGTATCAAGGGATCTGATGGTGTCATCATTGTAGTTGTATTCATAAAGTGTATGTATTCACGCCATATCAAAATTTTAAAAAAAAAAAAAAAAACCCAAACAGTAAAATATTTTTATGCAATAAAGTACAATATAACTCACATTACATTTATGATTAAGGTACAATGGGAGAATGTCGACAATTCTTTAGAAGAAATGATGTCTATAAATAATAAATAAGCATTTAAGTGGGAATCCAATGATCCAAGTAAGTATGAAGTTGAAATTTTTTAATTAATTATCTTAAATAAATATGAAAATTTAAGATGGGATCATAGTGTATCTTATCCTAACCGGGTCTTCATGGGGGTAGGATAAGAAAATGACAAGGTGGAGGGAGGGTGTAAGGTACAAATTTTTGTATCTTATTATGATATGATGCATGGTAACACTTTTAGCTTAGGTTTTTTTTTTTTTTTTTGGAGGTTTGAAAGGTATATGAATTTAGACAAAATGATAAATAATTATAATTTTTTATTTTGTTATTAATTTTTATGTAATCTGTATTGAATTATTCAAATATGAGACTTATTGAAAGCATATGGATATCTAAATATGTATATGTGTTATTATTTCATATATTTTTTCTTATTTTTACTTTCAAAAGAATTCATTCATTTATTATATATATATTTTTTTAAAATGAGAAGAGAGCAATAATTAAGTAGGATACAGGGTAGCGTTTCATCCGATAAAATGAGATAAAATAATGGCAATAAATAGGTTACTTGGCCCTACCCTCGCATGGTTGTTCAGGAAAAATGGCTCTTTGCTCCGCGCATCTTCAAGCAGAGAAATGAATATTAAATGCAATTATGAATTATATAACCAGTGAAAGAAAATTAAATGCAAAAGTCGTACAAGTAATTAATTTACTAGTGGGAATTATGAATTATTATCGGTCAAAAACAAAGTATTAAAAAAAAAAAAAAAGTTGGGTGGGAATTGAATCTGTGATATTATTAATTTGGACACGCGGCGAATGGAGATTGGTGAAACAATTATGCCAATTCTCGGAGGTGTCGCTGCTCTGCCTGCATCTGATTACAATTCACAATCCCACCAGCGTACGAAGTCTTTCTACTTCGACCGACGCGCGCGAATCTTCTCGCTCCTATCTGCGTCTGCCTTCTCGATTTGCCAGTCAAAAAAGATCTCGAAAGTTACAATGAACTCCAATATCAATATAAAAAATTCCTTTTTTTTATTACATATTTTATAGGGGTGCACTTATCAATTTTAAAAAAAAAAAAAAATTGAGTTGATCGTATTCTACAGTTAATCGGTGTTTATTTTTAATTTTATTTTTTAATTATATATATATATATATATATATATATATATATATATATATATATTAAATTTATTTGAAAAATTGTGCGGGTTTAAATCAAGCTAAACAAAGCTCACTCTCCACTCTGCTCTGTGCTGCTAAACCGTAAGCACCATTACTGATGGCAACAAACTTTTCTTACTTTACTTTCTTTACTTTCTTTACTTCACATTCTTCTTATTTGTAGCACCAACAATAATTTGCTTTTGCCTTTCTTCTTCTGCTTAGTGTTCGTTCTTCTTTCTTCTGCGAGGAAAAGGAAGGATCTAATAAAGCAGAAAAAAAAGAAAAAAAAAAGGAAAATTATATATTGCATCTGATTTTATTAGGTTACTTTCTTGATTTGCTTCGTTGCTCTGCTTTGCTTTTTCGTACATTTTCGTTTCTGTAAGTATCAAATGCTTGATGTTAAGTTTTTTTATTTTTTGACGAGATCTTTCTTCTTCTTTAGTAGCCGAAATGTGGAGAAAAGTTTCTTAAAAAAAAAAAGAAAAATTCCTTGCTGCCATTCTTGTATAGATGAATGCAATTGCTTTTTTCGCTTTTTCTTTTAATTTTTTTTGAATGTTTTGATGATTATATTTCTAACTTTTTCCTTTTGATTTCAGATTTATGTGCTTTGTTTCGTCAATGTAAAATACGTGCTTCACTGATCGGATCGCTGCCTCTAATCTCTCTCTCATTCTCGCATTGGTAACTTACGTATCATTTGATTTTTCTATTATTTTCTTTTTGATTTTCATTTTTGGATCTTTTTCTAAGACAGTGACTGGTAAGCTAAAGCTATGCTTTGCTGTTGAGTTCAGTAATTGAAGGTTTGAAATTTCTTTAATCTGGTCATCAATGCTCTTTTTTTTTTTTTAAACGCCTGAAAACACTTTGTTATCTTGGAACTGTTTTTATCAGTTTACGTTTTCTTTAGTTTTTGTTTTTGTTTATCCTATTGAAATATATTTCTTCATCCGATCTGTGTATGATTTCTTGTTTTTATCAGTTGAGCATTTTGTTATGCATGATTTCTTGAACTTGAAGTCCTTCCTGTGATGGAGTGGGGATTTGTGTTATTTCTGGTCAATTTTGCATTTCTTTTTCAATGAATTTTTGTGTGTGGAAAAATGAAGTTCTTTTAACTGCTTTTGTTAGTTTCTATCAGTTGGTGTGCAGCTTGTAGGAACTCTAGCTTCATTTTTGTTAAATTTTTTTTCTCTCCTTTCTGTGATTCTGATTAGCATGGTTCTGTAATTTATGGCATTGATTTGTATGATTTTCTGCATATAGCTAACTGCTTGTTATTTTATTGGAATGGAATGTTGTGGGTGGCAGCAGGTCCTACATTGTCATTGAAAATGTGGGTTCCAATTCTTGTCTTGTCGGCCCTCTTCATTATTGGGAAAGCAGAGATTTATATTGTGACAATGGAAGAAGAGCCTGTATTCAGTTATAGGGGAGGTGTTCCTGGCTTTGCAGCCACTGCCCCCAAATCTGATGAGAAGATTGATGTCACCAGGTAATTTGGTAACTTTTCCTTTGACTTTGTATCATTTTTAATTTGTTTATGTAGCTATATATCAAGTCACATTTGCAGGTTCACGTCTGAGTATGGAGAAAGAGTGCATCTAATTGCATAGATATGTGCTATTCTTTTAGCTCATAAAGGGGTAGTATCTCGATGGCAGTTTATTGTACTTTGATGCCCACTGTTGACTTTTTTTTTTGTAGTTTTTTTGGATTGGTCTTGACTTTTTTATGTTGAACTACAAGTTTCTGAAATCCACTTGTCAGATATCATATCAATAGTAGTAACCATACCTCTGATAAAAATATGTGCTGTTAGGCAATGGATTTGTTGGATTGATCCTGTGCAGTTGGTTGGAAGTGTCAAACTTAAGCTTTTGGAAGCTCCTGCCTGCTTGCTCATACCCTCTCCTTTTTCCCTTGTAACAGTGAATTGGTGACATCTTATGCCAAGCACCTTGAAGAGAAACATGATACGCTTCTTCGTTTGCTGTTTGACAATGGGACCTACAAGAAACTCTACAGCTATCGTCATCTTATCAATGGTTTCGCAGTTCATATATCACCTGAACAGGTGAAGCCTTACATCACCCTTCTTTGGAAATTTCTCAGTGCTATGTTCCTCTTCTTGTTAATGTATGGTCTCCTTTTGCAATCTTATTGCCTGACATTTTTGAAATATATTAGTAGGCAGAAACCTTAAGGTGTGCCTCAGGTGTAAAATCTGTGGAGAGAGATTGGAAAGTTAGGAGACTTACAACACACACCCCACAATTTTTGGGGCTTCCTACCGAAGTTTGGCCCACGGGAGGTGGCTTTGATAGGGCTGGGGAGGACATTATCATAGGATTTGTAGACTCAGGAATTTATCCACACCATCCAAGCTTTGCAGCACACAGCAATGACCCCTATGGGCCTCTCCCAACATACAGAGGAAAATGTGAAATTGATGCCAATATCAAGAGAAACTTTTGCAATGGCAAAATTGTTGGAGCCCAACATTTTGCTGAAGCTGCTATAGCTGCTGGGGCCTTCAATCCTTCTATTGATTTTGCTTCTCCCATGGATGGTGACGGACATGGAAGGTTAGATTCCATGCTATTTAAAATTACAGATTTCAGTGCTTTTTTGTGCTGTCATGTTCTGATTTGTACTAATGAATTTGAGAAAGTGAAAAAAAAAATTACTATTCTATAATCTTTTGCAAAAAGATTATAGAATGACAGTTTGCTTTGATTTTGTGCTGTCATAGTGTCTGCTTTGATGGTGATAGTTATCACATTGTGCCTCATGATATCACTTTCTCTGTTTGCATTGTCACTATTTTCCACTTCACCAGTAGCACAATATCCTTTGTAGAAATCCATCTCAGTTGCATATTCTTTTCCCACATTCAATGTTTTGTGATTGTAATTATAAGAATCTCAGCTAATGCAAATTATGCCACCCAAAACATAGAAAACCAGCGCTCAAATCTATGAAATTGACTAAGAGCTGATGGAACAAAATGTGAAAGAACAAAAGTAACAATATTATATGACAACGGGACAGTACTGGTGCATTTACAGAATTTCTCCTGTCACCCCTATAAAAACCAAAAGGGAAAAGAGATCTAACACACACCAAGATTTGACTTTGCTTGCTGCTAACCCCTGTAATCATTGTTTTGATGAATGCTATCATCTATATCCAAAATTTAGTCCTCAAATTTGAGCTTATGTTTGCTCTCTATAATCAATTCAGACATTGAATTGAAGTTAATCAAACAATGATTGGTATCTGATACCCTGTCTTCTTTTTCTGTTTTGATTGATGCTAGTCATACGGCAGCTATTGCAGCTGGAAACAATGGCATTCCTGTGAGAATGCATGGCCATGAATTTGGGAAAGCAAGTGGGATGGCACCCCGTGCTAGGTGAGAATAATATTGTCGATGGTCCTATTCAATTGGGAACCCTTTTTTAAGTTTCAATGTGACCTGAGAGACTGCTTATGTTCAGGATTGCTGTGTACAAAGCACTCTACAGACTCTTTGGAGGCTTTGTTGCAGATGTTGTAGCTGCCATTGATCAGGTGTGCTGTTTTCTCTGAATTAATAGCACACAACAACATTATAAGAGTACATATCACTACTAAATATTTATTCTAATATCATGTCATGGTTTGCTGTCAACTACTACCAGTTTATGTTGTTGTTTTGTCTTACAGCAATAGTAGTAGTTCAGAATCTTATTTGATGTCCTCTTGTTTGTAAAAGCAAAGATGCAAAAGATTATCAGACAAGTTATCATAATTGCTGCATTGCACTCCTCATTTAATATGGAGAATGGCCACTTCTCTAATCAATTTTAACATCTTTCTATGGCTAAAGAACGTTTTCTGAACAGGCTGTTCATGATGGGGTGGATATACTTAGCCTTTCTGTGGGTCCAAACAGTCCTCCAGCAACTACTAAGACCACATTTTTAAACCCCTTTGATGCTACGCTTCTTGCTGCTGTAAAAGCTGGTGTATTTGTTGCCCAAGCAGCTGGGAATGGAGGTCCTTTTCCAAAAACCTTGGTTACCTATAGTCCTTGGATAACATCTGTAGCAGCTGCAATTGACGACCGTAGATATAAGAACCATCTAACCCTGGGGAATGGAAAGATCTTACCCGGAATCGGTTTATCACGTAAGTCTATAAGCTTGAGTATCTGTTTCTTCTGATCTGATTGTCTTTTGCAAGAAATGCTACTTAATCTGCAGTAAACAGTTGTTCAATAAACTCAACGGTAATGATTGCATGTGTTTGAAGCATGTGGTACAGCATAATTATGTTGCTGCCAAAAGTTTCTCTATCAAACCTTGGCTTACCTGTGGCTTTAGAAAGCTGAAATGGTCCAATTGTACTGCAGCCTCGACACGTTTAAATCACACATATACCCTGGTTGCGGCAAATGATGTAGTGTTGGGTTCTTCAGCAATGAAGTACAATCCTTCTGACTGTCAGAGACCAGAAGTTTTGAATAAGAACTTGGTTGAGGGGAACATTCTTCTTTGTGGTTATTCCTTCAATTTTGTGGTTGGTACCTCATCTGTCAAGAAAGTTTCAGAAACAGCCAAGACTCTTGGTGCAGTTGGATTTGTTCTTGCTGTGGAAAATGTTTCTCCAGGAACAAAGTTTGACCCTGTCCCTGTCAACCTTCCAGGGATACTTATCACTGAAGTAACCAAATCAATGGTAATCCTCTTGGCTTCTTTTCATGCATTTTTGCCATTAACTTCTTGATTTTCAAAACTCCAATGACTCTTGTTGGATAGACTAATGGCCAAAATGAGCATGTCTAATTTCTAAAGTGAAATGAACTAAGGCTAGAAATTTGATGAGAAATGAGAAATGATGAAAAGCACTATTGCTTCCCTTACTCTGTTTATATTCAGTTCAGCCACTCTCACTGGTTATTTCTGGCTTCCTCTAAATACAGCCATGTTGGTTCTTGCTTGCCTTTGATTCTGATAACAAGTCATTTAGTGCTTCACTGTTATTGTAGGATCTTATAGATTATTACAACATTTCTACACCAAGAGATTGGACCGGACGAGTGAAGAGCTTCAAAGCTACAGGAAGCATTGGAGACGGCTTGACGCCTATACTCCATAAATCTGCACCACAAGTTGCATTATTCTCTGCTCGAGGGCCTAATATAAAGGATTTCAGCTTTCAAGATGCCGATCTACTCAAACCAGACATCCTGGCTCCTGGTTCTCTCATTTGGGCTGCTTGGTCTCCAAATGGAACAGATGAGGCAAATTATGTTGGTAAATTAATTTAACAGATCCAGATAGATTCTATACAATTGTAGATCTTCAAAACTTTTGTGTAAAGTAAATATCTGGTTTCTTATTAAACTTGGTTGCTTCAGCGCTGGAGTTTGCTGAACTTTTCTGCCACCTGGGGTGATGTTAAGTTGGGGACTGGACTGGAGGTTGTTGGTTGAAGTCTATAGCATAGTGCCATCTGACTATTAACCTCTTTGGCAGAGGGTTTATACTGTAGTGAAATTTCTTGCTTCATTTTTTTTTTTTTTGGTTGCAAGGAAGAATGAGTCAATATTCAGACGATTTTTTTTTTTCCTAGTTTTCCTTGTCTTTTCAGATAGTTGGGTACAAATTCTTAAACGGCATGCAGAGAGAATTACGAAGTAGTAATACTACTGGAAATGATGTAGTGGCATCTTAGTATTTATTTGTTTTGAGCAGGAGAAGCATTTGCCATGATATCTGGAACCAGCATGGCTACACCACATATTGCAGGGATAGCTGCACTTGTAAAGCAAAAGTATCCTAACTGGAGTCCTGCCACAATAAAATCTGCCTTAATGACAACATCCACAACACTGGATAGAGCAGGAAATCCACTTCGAGCACAGCAGTATTCTGAAACTGAAGCCATGAAGCTAGTCACAGCCACACCTTTTGACTATGGAAGTGGTCATGTTAACCCAAGGGCTGCTCTTGATCCTGGACTCATCTTTGATGCAGGTTCTTTTACTTCTCACTTGCGATGACATATGGAAGTGTGCATCTGCATTCCATGTTTGTGGAACTAGTAATAGTTAATTCATAGCATCACTGGGAACTGGTAAAAGAAAAGAAAAAAAACCAGCTTGATTAACACCTAACTAAAGCTCTCAAATCAGATTGGCATACTGTGCTTATACAGCAAGAAGAAGTAGAATGAAAAATTAACCATCAGCCTGATAACACTTACCATTGCAGATAAATTTTCATTGCCAGAAAAGTGTTGTAATAGTCAAAGTTTATCACCATAGCAAAAAATTTGCTAATTAGCTGGGAATTAAAGCAATAATACATTTCTTGATTGCTGACTTATGTACTTGGTAAGCCATGGAGAATCCACTAGCAGTAGCTATATTTGCACCCATATGCAAGTACAACCTAAATTTGGATTTGGCAGAAGACTGCCAACTAAACGTTCCAAGGCCTATGTGTTTCATGAAAGGTGTGATTTTTTATGTGCTTACTAAGCGCCCCACTCTATGGAATTGAATGACTTCTCTGACATTCATTCCTCCAATCTTTGTTCAGGTTACGAAGATTACTTGGGTTTCTTGTGCACAACACCTGGCATTGATGTCCACGAGATAAGGAACCATACAAACTCACCCTGTAACTCCACCATGGGCCACCCATGGAATCTCAATACCCCATCCATTACAATCTCTCATTTGGTGAAAACCCAAATAGTTACTCGCACAGTCACAAATGTCGCCAACGAAGAGACCTATGTGATCACCTCTCGAATGCAACCAGCCATTGCCATTGATGCTAATCCTCCAGCAATGACTCTGAAACGGGGTGCCTCACGGAAGTTCACCGTGAGTCTGACTGTTCGATCAGTAACTGGAACATATAGTTTTGGGGAAATTATCATGAAAGGCAGTCGGGGCCATCTGGTAAGGATCCCAGTGGTTGCTATGGGATACTGGCGATAGAGTGAGTTGATTGGTCATCCAAAGTACGTTTGACAGTCTTAATATATTTATATTCTTTGCTACCTTTGGTAATAAGATACAAGGTTAGGTATCTATTTGTGTGTAGAGTAACTCGTGTGAGGGAGACTTTGGCCTTCTCCAGTTGAAAGTTTTACTAATTTGTTTTAAGTAATTTAATAAACTCTTATTCTAAAGTATTCTTCATTCACCTCCTGCAAAAATTGAATTGACAAATTAAACCAATTGTGATTGGTGATTAATGTTTGCTTGATGAGCTATTGAGACTAGGTGACTAGTCAAACCAGAACCAGGCGGGCACACACCGGAAAATAAAGGCCCATGTCCAAGTTCTTTTCATCAACCTTTTGAATTGAAATTAAAACAATACGAAATTTTCTAATCTAATTGTTTTGGCACCTTATGGGTGTTTGGTCATGATGTTGCCTTTCAAAATATCTTTCTAAGGCACGGACACACATGTATCAGGAAAACAAGAAACCGCAAGATTGGCTCGAATTCAATAGAGTAGGAATAACATTGAAGTTTTAAACGCTGGTTGAAAAACCCAGCAGTGGTGTTGTATCTGATTTGGCTTGAAGATCCTGCTTAAATTCTAGAAGTCTTATCGTTTAATTCATTGTGAACTCTCTCTCGTTTCATTAGATTAGTTCAACGATGGAGAATTTATTTGGCTTTTCTGAATTTTGGAGAAAACAATTTCTCGATTTTGTTTTTGACGAAATATCCAACGGTGGAAGCCCCAACAACTGTCGGTTTCGAGTAATTAATTATTTAAAAATTTAGAGTATTGAATGGAGCAGCCCGAAAGCCAAACCGAACCGTCTGAACATCCAGTCGCTGCTTGTAGGCAATAATATTTTCTTTCTCTGCCGTTTCTCAACGAAACAAAAGTATCCAAAATACAACAATATATTTTGCATTTTTAATCCATTATAAATGAATTTATTTAAAATACATAATTAATAATTACAATAATAAAATTTATCCAAATTTATGACATATTAAATTAATTACATTTATAATATAACTTAACTGGACAAGATAGTATTTATGATATTGTCTCATTTTAACCATCAGAAAACATCATTGGATTTGGATTGCTTGTTTGCTTGTAAACTTCTCTCGAATATTAATTAAAGTCAGCCCGCTTACGCGGTACCATATATATATATATATATATATATATATATAGATAGATTCCTAATAAAAAACAATTTAGTCGTCACGTTTCATATTTAAGGGAAACTTTCCTCCGACCTCTTGCGCGAGACTTTTGACTTTATCTCCCCAATTTAATAATGCATTCAGCCATTCAATTTCTTGATACCTTCAATTTTGAAAACTCAGAAAGCAATTTGCTTTCATTATCTCATATGAATGCAAATCCTTCCAGGGTCGCTTGCTTCTCTCAACTAAAAAAGCAACAGTCCGCTATATACCTCTCTCTCTCTCTCTCTCCCCCTCTCTCTCTCTCTGTGCTTCAGCTGGCTTCTCTTCAGATGGTGAGTACGCATACATCTCTGTCCCATTTACATACATACAGGCATATGATCGTATGTGTGTGTGTGTGTTTTTTATTTTTTGGTCAAGCTACTGGTTTTAATTTGCAAGAACCTTGATTTTTGGTTCATCCTTTTTGCTCTTGGATATCAATTCCATGCCAACGGCTGCAATGCGATTGTGCACTACTATGCTTACCTGATTGGTTCATAGATGCGTTCCTATGGTGTGTGTAATTTGTTTTTTTTTTTTTTTTAATCAAATTTCTCTTATCATTTTTCTTTTTTAATTTCATCTCTTCTATATATGTTTATTAGAAGTACAATTTTAAGTTGTTCTCCGGACGGAAAAAAGAAGTGGAGAAGATGTTTCGTTCGATCGTTCGTTCGTTCCAATATGTTCACACGTGTCATGCGATTGCTTAGTGGAGACGCTGTGCGACGGTCTTGGTTGTCTAAATGATGAAATAATTGATTCATAGGATAATATTGGTCACACTAATTAATTTACTATTAAAAATGTTATGAACACTTTAACGATCTTTTAAAAATAATTTAAACATAATTCAATTATTTTAGTGAATGTATTATATATATATATATATATATATATATATATATTTGATGTAATTAAATTTTTCTTAATTAATTGGGTTTAATTTTTTTTATTATTATATTTAGTACTAAGTTAATTTAACTCTCTTTAATTATAATATTAAGATCTTTATTAGATTATTATGGCATTTAATGATTAATTAAGATGAGTTACTTTCAACACGAAGAACTTTCTTTCATTGGATAGTACTTGACGATTGTCTTACTTCTAATTTAAACTTTAGGGATAAGTAAAAGGGCATAAACTTTAATGTATTAGGTGGAATTAATTCCGTAAAGCACAAGACGGTACCTACTAATTTTGTCTTGAAGGGTTTAAACAAACCCCTTGTGAGTCGTTTTTTGAAATCTAGAGCCACGTATTTTCACTTTTTTTTTTTTCCTTTTATTAATCGTTTTCCACCTCCCTCGTTTGTTTTTTTATTTTTTTTATTTTTTTTCTTACATGATTGTGGTTTCTCGTTGTAACTTCTGTCGATTTTGGATGCCGGTTGCGTCATGTGGAGGGATGGTAAACTTTGTAAAATGATTTGGTGCTAACGTGTGGACCATTCGGCCGACCATTGAAATGTCTAGGATTATTCGATCAAACGATTGCGAGATAGATTTTAGAATGTAGTCGTTCACAGCAAAATGAAACATGAAAATACAATTAATTTTTCTTTACCTGAAAATACAATTAAACGCAATTTCGGGGGTGCTGCGTAGGCTATCCAAGAAAGCGTTGTCCTGACCAAACCCATATCGTTAGAGGCAGATTCTGACTCTGATTATAGGGCTCCCAATCTACTTCAGCGCATTTTAAGCCTATTCAGGAATGTACGGCAGGGGTCGGACCTCAGTCATTTTCAGGCAAGTCCCTTCACAAATCGCATTCAACTTAAACAAAATTCATTTATATGTACTTAACAGCAATGCAATATGGAAAACCCCTTTTTAGATGAATAATTGATTAGTACAGTTGGATACAATTAATCAAATTATTATTTTATTAATTGTGACGAGCTGTATTTATCACTTTTGTGTTGGTTCCTGTAATTGCATTCTAACAATATGATTGTCGACTGGTTTGTGAAAGTTCAGCTGCCGCCGCAATTCAACCTCCCGAAGTCACAGCTGCAGTGTTTTGGGGAGTCACTTTACTCTTCCAGCAAAGATATGTTGCACGAATGCAACAATCAAAAGAGCCCGCTGGACAGGTTCATAGCTGTGGTGGCATTGAGCATATCCACCACACGTCCTTGCCCTTTTGGAGTTGCTCCTTACAACCCTATTCTCGGTGAGACCCACCATCTTTCTAGGGGGAGCCTCCATGTTCTACTAGAGCAGGTACTTTTTTTTAAATGTTCCGACGAAATTTATAAGTCAGATTGCAAGTTTATGTGAAATTTCAGTACTAAATTATTACGAGTTAAACAAAATTTATGAGTGTAAAAACGTAACTTCTGACATTTTCTGCCAGAACTGGTCCGACCTTGGCTTTTTACTGGTTGAACCCAGGTTTGACCTAATCTAGACCGAGTTTATGACTGAACCCAATTAAAGACCCCACCGGTCCATCACTTTCCCAATCCGACCGCACCGCCCGGTAATATTCTGACAGCCATGATTGCAATTTTTAACCATGCTTCCCATGGTTACAGGTTTCTCATCATCCACCAGTTTCTGCCCTTCATGCAACGGATGAGAAAGCAAATATCGACGTAACCTGGTGCCAGCATCCTGTATCCAAATTCTATGGTACGTCTTTTGCTTTATATGCAAACTGATCCATAGGCATCGTCCAGCCATGACCCCAAAATAATTATTCACCTTCTACTCTTTTCCCATATATGGCGACGCATGATTTCGCAAAAGATCAAAGTTTGAGAGAAATTTTATAATGGGAAAGAGCAAAGTAGAACAAAGGGAAAAAAAAATCACGGTTGTAGCAAATTAAAATTAGTTGCAAACTTGTGTAAGTTGATCATGGGTGGTTAATATAATAAGCATGGAATGAATGCTTCCTGGAGATCTAATTGCAAAAGCACAATGTATATATGTATACGTGTAGGTACTAAAGTAGAAGCTAAAATAAAAGGAAAAAGGCAGCTTAAGCTCTTAAACCATGGAGAAACTTACGTGATGAACTCACCCAATCTCCTGATACGATTCATTCCTCCTGGTGTTGATTGGGTCGGCAAAGTTAGCATCTGCTGCCAAGAGACTGGCCTTGAAGCCGAGTTATGTTACACAACCGGTTCCTTACTCATCAGCCCTAGAGGAAACCATTCCGTTCAAGGGAAGATTTACCAGACATCATCCAGGAAAACTCTTTATACAATAAAAGGACATTGGAACAGGTAAATCACAACGACCCAAGTAATTTCTCCAAACTGGGTGTACTGTGCTAATTATTGCCCGTATCGTTGAAAACAACCAAGCTTGTCTTGGCCTTGGAGGCCCTTCCATGCCCACCTGTTATCCCCAGCTTCAAGCTCAGCAGCCAGAATGATCACATACATAACAATGCTAAAGCTTAAAAACCATGCCACAAATCCTTCCGGCCTTGAGAATGCCTGCTTAGCAAAATTTACTCTCTCATTTCTAGTAGAGTCGGGGGTTTAATTGCAAGCAATATAAATTTAAGTTCATTATTGCACATTGTGAAAACTCTAGAAGTGTTTTTGACATCTAAGCCTTCTGAAAACAAGAACAAACATATATTCAAACTGGATTGGAAAAATTATATATGAGAACTTACCATAGTTCAGTTGAATTCCATTGGTTTTAATCGTGTAACATGTCAGTTTACATCTGTCTTACTTTTTGTATTTTTTCTTCTTTCCTTGACCAGCGCCGTAACAGCGAAGGATGTCGAGAATGGGAAAGAGACGATCATTTACAACGCAAAAGAAGCAATTACGGGGCTAAAAACTCCTGTGATAGAGGATTTACAGGTACTGTAGTTACACACACTGCAAATTGCTTCAAAACATTTCTTGCCTTCCATTCAAACCATAACAATAGTGTATATTTTTTAATTATATTTTTGAGCGTCTCATGTGATATAATATGTGTAAGAAAGTTGGTGTTTTTCCAAATTACATTACAATGGTGAAAGAAAAGACAACAGAATGAAATGGACTCTTTCTGCAATAAACATAGACCTACGACATGCGCCAGCAAGGGGGTGCATATCGATAAACATGATTCTCCAAAATCACGTTTTGATGTATTTTTTTGTAAAGGGAATTTGGCCCAGTGAATCAGCTGTAGTGTGGAGTGAGGTTAGCAAAGGGATCCTCGGCAAGAAATGGGGTGAAGCAAGAGAAGCAAAGAAAGCGGTGGAGGAAAAGCAAAGGGAACTTGCGAGAGACAGGGAGTCCAGGGGAGAAACTTGGGTTCAAGAGCATTTTATTTTGTCTTGCAGCAAAGAAAGCGGTTGGAGCTGCTCGCCTATTGAAGAAAAGGTCCCGGCAGCACCCATTGTTGTTCCCCTTTAAGTAAATCCATCATCAAAAGAAACTTTTGTGTATGATAAGAGTTTAGGATGATGCTTCAATACACCAAAGGCATACTAGGAATGAGACTTCGTGACAATTGTGAATGTCTTTGCAATCATAATTGGTTTGAAAGTCTACTGCAAATCAGGATGATTTTGATCCTGTTGGACAGTTATTTCTAACTTGTATTTGTTGCGATACACCGACAAGTTTAGTTTGTCTGTCCGTACAATCCCGATTGATGTAACTAAGAATTCATCTACTCCGGTTGATAGCTCCATTTTTGTTTTGTTTTATTATTATTATTATTTTATTTTTTTAAAAAAATTTAAATGTCTATATAGACCTAAAATCAATTCAAGGCCATCGGCTAGTCTAAACTACGTCCTTGGGTTACTCACCCCGTCTATGCCATTAAGCATTTCTTGGATCAGTGCTGATGGTAAGCTCTGAAAAATATGAAGGCCCAAAAGCTAACGCCCAGAAAATAAGCACAACGACACAGGTGAACAAGAATATTAGCTGTCCACTCAAAAAAAAAAAAAAATAATTTTAATTAATAATTTATATCTCTACCATTGAAGTTTTACTTTTAATCCTAAAAAAAAAAAAGTATAAAATTCTTAATAATAAAAATTTATTTTTATTATATAATTTATAAATAAATAAGTTGTTAAAAAGAATATTTATTTTAATATTAAAATAGATATAATATAAAAATATTAATTATTATATTTATAAATTAAAATTAAAATTTATTTAGTAATATTTTTATTTTATTTATCAACTAATTAGATATTATTAAGTTCAAGTAGACAATATATTTTTAAAATAAATTATTGTTTATTAGAGTGTAGGTATTAATAAAAATATTTGAATTTGAATCAATATAAAAGAAATTATCAGTCTCTTATTTCAATAATAACAAAAAAAAATATTAGTTATTTACTTTTTCTTTCTTCAATAGAAACTAATTTTAATATGCAATAAACATATTTTTTTGTTTTAAATATTTTTTTTAAGTGTAACCCTAAACATTTTGTCTATTTTAATTAAATTTTAAATATTATAATTATTTTTGAATTGAATACAAATAATAAAAAATAATTAAATCCGTAAATGTGTATGTTGGGTAAATGAAGAAATAAAATAATTAAAATATGTATTACACACACATATTTTTTTTTACCTTAAATACAAATTATTGCCACCACCGCCATATTATCCTCCTCTTCTTGGCTCCCAAAATTATCTCCTCGTCCTCTTCTTTCTCTTTTATTAGCATAAAATGGTGATAATAGTGATTATTTGTATTTGAAGTTATTTTGAATTGAAAAAAAAAAAAAAAATATATATATATATATATATATATATATATATATATATATATATATATATATATATTTATTTTATTATTTCTTTTATTAATTAATATACATAATTGACTGTCTTATTAATTTTGGTTATTAATTTGACTTAATAAAAAAATTATATTAAAAAAATTTAAAAATTTAGGATAAAAATATACTTATCTCACTGTAGTGTACATTGGATCGTGATTACGACGGTTGACAATTTCAATGTAATCAACTAAATAATCTACTGGACTGAACCAATATGCAGAAAGAGAAGATTGGAAGCTTGGAGCCGTTTAAATCGTTCGCCGACACTGGACATCCAACGGTCGGTTTCTACTAAAATTATTCAAAAATTCAATCTTGAATGGACAACCCCGGCTGAGACTCGATGGTTATGATCGGTGACAGCAAAACCGAACCACCCAGATTGTACACAATATTAAAAACCGCTGCGTCTCAGCTTTGGATCCATGTGCTTGTAGACAATGACAAGGATTGGACGCTGTGATGCGACATTATCCATATATAATCGTAGAATTGGCATTTTACGCATATTTTTATTTCCCCACCAGTATTAAAATTTAAATGGGGAGGCTAAGCCCAGATTCCAGACACACAAGATTTTTGGAACATCATTAGATCTGATTGCCTAGGAACATCAAACGTGTATCCAGTGGTGCCGACGAAGCTCTGTCTGTCTTAACAGCCTCGCTTTTAGCTACAATCAAGAGACAATGAATGATTAATGTTTTAAACATCATTAACAATCGCAATCACAATCACATTCAAGTGCTGCAAGAAAAGGGTACAGGAGATAAATGCAGACATAAAAACACTGTGAACAATCCCTATCGCTCTATGGCACGCGGGAGAGAGTCATGCATGCAATAGTGCAGGTATATTGTGGACTCTTAGATACCTTTCGTTTGGTCTTAAAACTTTGTACTAAAAATACAATTGAAATAAAGAGCCGCAAGTTTTTTTTTTAAATACAAATTTGAAATTCATTAAACAAAAAAAAAAAAAAAGAAATTACCCGACTCAGCAAAAAGCTGACCAAATCAACTGACCTTCTCTGTTTTTAGTGCCCAACAGAGTTTCATTCAATCGATGCAGACCGGTCCAGTAATTGGATTACCGGTCCAACTGGTAAGTCTACTCTATATATCTTCCACCATTGTGTGAGTGTATAACACGTCGCTCGGGTCTCGTCGATTCGATATACCCTTCTTCTCTTTCTCTCCGCCGCACCAGCTGGCTTCTCTTCAAATGGTGTGTATGCATACACCTCTCTTCATTTCAAACGCTCTAAAATTTTACATATATAATAAATACATGCATATGGTCGTGTGTGTGTGTGTGTGTGTGTGTGTGTGTGTGTGTGTGTCAGAAGCTGTTGGCTTTAATCTGCAAGAACTATGATTTCACTCATCCTCTTTGTTTTTGGATATCGTGCCAATGACTGCAGTGCGACTGTGTACTTTACGCTTCCCTGATTCAATGTTCAAACATGCATATGTATAGTGTGTAATTTTGTTTTGTTTATTTCTTTTATTTCTTTAATCTTAATTGTTTTCGTTTTATTTCATAATTAAAAAAAACAAAAGTGTCAATTTGAGTTTGTTCTTCGTCCGGCATGTGGCCGGAAAAAGAAGTGGAGAAAATGTTTGGTTTGTTTGTTCCAATCTGCTACACAAAAAGTCACGCGATTGCTTCATTGGTGGCATAGCATCTTTGTTGTTCCTGCTTCCTTCTTTTTCAAGGCGACAAGGGGTGGAGGGATGCTTGCGCGACAGAATTTATACTCTAAACAAAATCTAGCTCAAAAAGAAACGTTTTCTTTCTATTTAGAGGTAAGTAAAAGCGCATAAACTTCAATGAATTTGGTAGAATTAATTCCGTAAAAGCACAAGACGATCCCTGCTAATTTTGTCTTGAAGGGTCCAAACAAAAGCATCTGTTACCTTTTTTTTTTTTTTTTTTGTTAAATAAATAAATAAATATATATATATATATATAGACACAAGTTTTCACTTTAATTATTTTTATCGTTCTCCTCTTCCCTCGTTTATATCTTTTTGTTTTTTGTTTCTATTTTTTCCTCCTTACACGATTGTCGTTTCCTGTCTGTTGTAACTTGGTGTGGAGTTTGCATGCCGGTTGGGTCCTGCGGAGCTAATGTAAACTTTGTGGAATGATTTGCTGCAGACGTGTGTACCATAAGAACGCCAATCATGTACCATAAGAACGACATAAGGCGCAATCGTTCCCACGAAACTGAAAACCTGAAAATACAATTGATTTTCCTCTTTTTGCTGAATTTGGCTTCTCACCAATTTATTTAATCGCAATTTTTTTTTTTTATTCTCTTTCTTCCTAGGCTGTCTATATAAATAATTTAATTATGCTCATAAGGTCGATCAAGATGGCATTTTGATCAAATAGGCATTAGCAAATTCATTGAATTATAGATGATCTTGTGTTTGAGCAGCACAACTAGAACAGAACTGTACTTCTATTGCTTTTTCTTTCTAATGGTTTATGTTTAACTGAATACGATTTGGGGGTGCTGCGTAGGCCATCCAAGAGAAGGTTGTCCTGACTAAACCCATGTCGTTGGAGGGAGATTCCGGCTCTGATTATAGAGCTCCTAATCTTCTTCAGCGCATTATGAGCCTATTTAAGAACGTGTGGCCTGGATCGGACCTCACTCATTTTCAGGCAAGTAACTCCACATTATCACGTGCAAACAATTCAACAAAAATCATTTTCATGTCCTAAACAACAAAACAAATTTGATGTTGACTGACTTGGGAAAGCTCAGCTGCCGCCATTATTCAACTTTCCAAAGTCACAGCTGCAGTGTTTTGGTGAGTCACTCTATTGCACCAGTAAAGACATGTTGCGAGAATGCAACAATCGAAAGAGCCCACTGGACAGGTTCATAGCGGTTGTTGCATGGAGCATATCCACCACACGTCCTTGCACGTTTGGAGCGTCTCCTTACAACCCTATTCTTGGTGAGACCCACCACGTCTCCAGGGGAAGCCTCAATGTTCTACTAGAGCAGGTACTTTTTAGTAAATTTACACAAATATTTATAAGTCCAATTGCAAGATGATATAAAATTTAAGTACCAAATTATAAATTAAAAGAAGTTTACGAGTGAAATTGTAATTTGGGACATCTTATGTCAAAACTAGTCCGGCCTTTTTCATTCTTTTTTCACAGGTCGAACCAGATTTGATCTGATCTAGACCGGTCTCATGACTGAACCGAATTGAAGACCCCACCGGTCCATAATTTTTCCAATCCGACCGCTACGGTTGCAACCTGCACCACCACGCTGACTTCATAATTACATTTAATTCCGATGGGCCGTTATAACCAATCATGGATATATATACATAGGACTTCACATAATAACTCAGATTCAAATTGAGCATTAGATTATCTCAACTGGATATGATTTGGATTTAATTGGCAGTGGATGCTTTCCATGGTTACAGGTTTGTCATCACCCACCAGTTTCTGGCCTTCATGCAACGGATGAGAAAGAAAATATCGACATAACTTGGTGCCAACATCCTGTACCCAAATTCTATGGTGCGTCTTTTGCTCTATGCAAACTGACCCTTAGATAACATCCAGCCGTGACACCAAAAATAATTATTCACCTTTTTACTCTTTTCCCATATATGATGTCGCATGATTTTGCAAAAGATCAAAGTTTGAGAGAAATTTTATAATGGGAAAGAACAAAGTAAAACAAAGGAAAAAAAAAATCACGGTTGTAGCAAATTAAAATGTGAACTAAGGACCCCATAATTCGAATTAGCTCTTGAAAAATTAGTTACACATCTGTATAAGTTGATCATGGATGGATAATATAATATGCATGGAATGGGTGCTTCCTGGAGATGTAATTGCAAAAGCACAATGTATATATGTATACGTGTAGGCACTAAAGTAGAAGCCAAGGTACAAGGAAAAAGGCAGCTTAAGCTCTTAAACCATGGAGAAACTTATGTGATGAACTCACCCAATCTCCTGATACGATTCATTCCTCCTGGTGTTGATTGGGTCGGCAAAGTTAGCATCTGCTGCCAAGAGACTGGCCTTGAAGCCGAGTTATGTTACACAACCGGTTCCTTACTCATCAGCCCTAGAGGAAACCATTCCGTTCAAGGGAAGATTTACCAGACATCATCCAGGAAGACTCTTTATGCAATAAATGGACATTGGAACAGGTTTAATTTCTCCATAGAGTGTCAACTGTATTGATTCATCTAGTGTTAAATCTATTGCTTTTCATTCGTTTGACCCTTCCACTTGGTATCTTGAGATCCTGCAATAAAAATGAGCCACCTTCATATCTTAATATTAGAATATGAATTTTTATCTATCTTCCCCCCTCCTTTTTTTTTTCGTTTCACTTTCTTCCTTACTTGAACAGTGCCGTAATAGCGAAGGATATCAACAATGGGAAAGAGACGATCATATACAATGCAAAAGAAGCAATTACGGGGTTAAAATCTCCCGAGATAAAGGACTTACAGGTACTTTATAAACACTTCAAATTGCTTCAAAACTTTTCTTGCCTTCCACTCTAATTATACAACAGTGTTGTTAAGTATAATAAGAAAGTTGGTGCTTTGACAATTTGTAATACACTGGTGAAAGAAAATTCAAGAGAATGAACCTCTTCTGCGATGAATATTGATAACCAAGATTCTCCTAATCTTATTTTGATGATATTGGTTTGTAAAGGGAATATGGCCGAGTGAATCAGCTGTAGTGTGGAGTGAGGTTAGCAAAGCGATCCTCAGCAAGAATTGGGCCGAAGCAACAGAAGCAAAGAACATGGTGGAGGAAAGGCAAAGGAAACTTGCCAGAGACAGGGAGTCTAGAGGAGAAACTTGGGTTCCTAGGCACTTCATTCTGTCTTACTGCGCAGAAAGCGGTTGGTGCTGCTCGCCTGCTGAAGAAAAGGTCGCCGAAGCACCCATTGTTGTTCCCCTTTAAGTAATCCATCAACTGTTTGCTGCATTTATGAACCATCTCATCATATAAAAATTATGTTAACTTCCAAGTTTTTGATTTAAACAATTCCTTCTCTAAACTTATATAATTAGGATATTACACTTGAATTATGTTATATTTTATTTAATCACAAATTCTTATTATTAATATAAATTTTGTTTTATTGATATTTTTAATTTAATAAATTTTTATTAAAAAAATATATTAATATTTAAAAACTATATTATATAAACATATTATTTTGATAAAGAAATACAATACAATTTATATATATAATACAATTTATTATTACATAAATAATAAATAATATTTAGTAATATATAAAATTTATATAAAAATTTATTTTATTTATATATGAGACTTTTATAAATTATATTATATTTATTAAATAATAAATTTAACAATTATTTTTTAAAATTTAATATATAATGTATTTCTGAGATTTACTTTTATTATAGATACATTTTTAGTTGAATGATTTCTAGACACCCCATTTTGCTTGAAAGAACGAAAAAGAAACTTTTGTGTATGATAGAGAAGTTTGGAATGAATGATGCTTCAGTACAACCATGACCACTGCGAATGTCTTTGCAATCAAACTCACATTCGTCTACAACTACAGGCCAGCCAGGGTCCAGCAATAGCAGATAAGTTTTTTCTTCTTCTTACTTTTTAAATGGTATTTCATGGGCCCAATTTCTAATGGAGGGCTACTAGCCCAGTCTAAACTGAAAAACAAAAATCATTAAAGTCATCTTGCACGGCTCACCCCGTCAATGTCATTATGCGCAAGGTGGGCTGAGAGGAATACGAAGGCCCACAAAATAAGCGGTCAGGGCCATCAAGGGTACACGTTGAAGATTATACATTAGCCGTCCATCAAATTTGATATTAAGAGTCAGGTTTAAGATTCCAATCTAAATTATACTTACAATTAAATCTTCTCCCCAACCGATTGAACAGTATACGTTGGATGGTAAGTATGACTGGTTACAATTTCAATCTGACAACCAAATCGTGGATTGGTTTGGACCCATGAATTCACATGGATACAGTTGGAGGCAGGAAGCCATTAAAATCAAGAGTAATCGTGCGTGGGCCCCGGAAGGCGTTTGCCACCTAAATGGGTCCTCAGAAGTAAATGCGTCTCTCTCAAAGCCGATGTCTCCTCCGTCCATTCACGTATAGGAATACACACAACCCATGGTCGAATTTGAATTGGCCTCTTCCAATCTTTCATTTTCTCCGTTGCATTAGAGGAAATCCCAGGATTTAGTGTACCTGATAGAAAATCTGATCACCGTCCTGAGTATATGTGCATAGTAGCGAGCAGTGGAGTTTCTTTCTTTCTTTTTTTTTTTTTTCCCCCTTTTCAGTCTAGAAATTTGGATTGAAAGCATTTAAGTAAATTTATTTTTTTATTATTAAATTTCATTAAATATAAGTAGTCAAAATAGGCGGACTTTAATTTATATTTATTAGCTGCATGTATAAAATATATAAAGACAAGCCGGTATGTATCCATCGCAGTCTTATTAACTCCCATCAGCCATACCGCAACCAGGTGGTTGAAACACCCCATCAGAAGTTATTTTAATCATTTTCTATCTTTTTCTTTTGTTGAATAGCAGAGGGTCTATTAAATTTTACTTTCCTCCTCTGTCGCCCTGGCTCCCTACGTCTCCTTCCCTCTCCTGCCCATTATAACTACACAGTGCACATTTCTCTTAGCTGTTAGCGAGGGTCCGATTGTATTTGTTTCTTAGGAGACATCCAATAAAATAATTGAACAATATAGAGTCTAGTTGCATCTTCGATCAAGTCTGGCTGTGATTTGTAAGGCTCCTAATGCTCTTCAGCGCATTTTAATATGTATATGGTTTAGAATTTACTAAATACAATCAAATCTGTGTTCTGGAGGATTCTTTCCTTCCCCTGCTGCCAAAATCGAAACAACAAATTGAAACGAGTTTTGATCGGGTGATTCGTTGTTGCTTGAGGAGAAACTGAGAGATGGTCGGGGGTCAAAGCAGAACCGCGCGGACACACACACACGGGCGCAATATACCAAAAATCATCGAAGTTCCTTACAACCAATGAAATCACACCGCATTGATGGAGTCTAAACAAGCAAGCGCGAAAGTGCCGCGACCGTTGTTTAATATGACAGTGCTCAAACAAGAATTTCATTTTCATTGAATTTATCGGGACCATTCTTCTTGTTTCATCCTATTACATTTTCGATTTTGAATTTTGGAGAAAATTATTTCACCATTTTGTTTTCGACATGGCATCCAACGGTCGGTCCAAAGTATATTCGACTTTGCATTATTTTGAAATTATTATATGGTATGATTACAACGTTACCATTGGATCGGTTGTTTGTAAACTTCTTTTAAATTGCACCATCCAATCAAAAACAATTCGTCATCACGTTGAGAAGACAAATATTTAAATGAACACCCGAATGATGAAAGTTATGTGATGAACATGTCTTTAACGGTAATAAATGTGCATCGATGGCAATAAATGTGCTATAATTTATATAAATGATAAATTCAAAAATACTTACTAAAATATGGAATTAATATTTTTTTTTAATTATATGAATATATTCGCATTCTAGGAAAAATATATAAACGTGTATACGATTTGTTTTCGGTTAATTATCAAATATATGATATATAATTATTAGTTAAAGAAGGCACCCAAGCCTTTAAAAAAAAAAAAAAGCAATTATTAAATATTAATCCTTTCTTGTTATTCTCGTCCCAAGTTTCCTGTAATCATAATCACATTCATCATTGGAAACAGATGAAAGTCTAGAAAAGAGCCACATTTAAAGTCAAAAATTAATTCTGAAATTTGGATCCATATGCTTGTATAGACTGACCGGGGTTGGACTTTGTAACGTGACATTATCCATGTAAGTGTAGAATTAGCATTTTATGAATGTTTAACTTCCCCAGCAATATTAAAAATTAAATGGGGATGCTAAGCCCAGATTCCAGACACAGAAGATTTTTGGTCAGTTCACCAGAAAGGAACAACACGTGATTAGATGTGATTGCCTAGGAAGATCAGACAAGTATCCAGAAGCAGCTCTGTCTATCTTAACAGCCTCCCTTTTAGCTACAATCGAGATACGATGATTGATGCCTTAAACATCATTAACAATCTCAATCACAATCACATTCAAGGGAACAAGAGATAAATGCAGGAGATAACAACATGAATAATCGCTGTCACTCTCTGCCAACCGGGGAGAGAGCTTGCTGCACGCAAGCGACATATGCAATAATACAGATCATGTCATTAACAGAACTTCAAATAATATGGACTCTTAGATACCTTTCGTTTGGTCTTAAAGCTTTGTGCTAAAAATACAATTAAAACAAAGAGCTTGATTAGGGGATAAAGACCCTAACATAGCGCTAGCCATAAGGTTTTTCTTTTTCAAAAAACAAAAAACAAAACACAAATTAGAAATTCATCAAAAAAAAATATCAGAAATGACTCGGTTCAGCAAAAACCTGACCCACTCAACTGACCTTTCCTGTTTTAAGTGCCCAACAGAGTTTTTTCCAACCAATGCAGACGAGTCCAGTAGTTGGGTCATCGGTCCAATAGGTCAGGCTGGGTTTTGATAATAGGTGCATATAATGCGCCCGGCAATTAAGAAAGTCTACTTTATATATCTCCTGCACCATCTTGTGTGCATATGTATACGTGCGTGTGCATACCAGATCGCTCGTGTCTCTTCGATTCGATATTCCTTTCTTCTCTTTCTCTCCGCCGCACCAGCTGTCTTCTCTTCAAATGGTGTGTATGCATACTTCTCTCTTCAATTCAAACGCTCTAAAATTTTACATATATAATAAATACATGCAGATGGTCGTGTGTGTGTGTGTGTGTGTGTGTGTGTGTCAGAAGCTGTTGGCTTTAATCTGCAAGAACTATGATTTCACTCATCCTCTTTGTTTTTGGATATCGTGCCAATGACTGCAGTGCGACTGTGTACTTTACGCTTCCCTGATTCAATGTTCAAACATGCATATGTATAGTGTGTAATTTTGTTTTGTTTATTTCTTTTATTTCTTTAATCTTAATTGTTTTCGTTTTATTTCATAATTAAAAAAAACAAAAGTGTCGATTTGAGTTTGTTCTCCGGCCGGAAAAAGAAGTGGAGAGAAAATGTTTGGTTTGTTTATTCCAATCTGCTACACAAAAAGTCACGCGATTGCTTCATTGGTGGCATAGCATCTTTGTTGTTCCTGCTTCCTTCTTTTTCAAGGCGACAAGGGGTGGAGGGATGCTTGCGCGACAGAATTTATACTCTAAACAAAATCTAGCTCAAAAAGAAACGTTTTCTTTCTATTTAGAGGTAAGTAAAAGCGCATAAACTTCAATGAATTTGGTAGAATTAATTCCGTAAAAGCACAAGACGATCCCTGCTAATTTTGTCTTGAAGGGTCCAAACAAAAGCATCTGTTACCTTTTTTTTTTTTTTTTTTTGTTAAATAAATAAATAAATATATATATATATATATATATATATATAGACACAAGTTTTCACTTTAATTATTTTTATCGTTCTCCTCTTCCCTCGTTTATATCTTTTTGTTTTTTGTTTCTATTTTTTCCTCCTCACACGATTGTCGTTTTCTGTCTGTTGTAACTTGGTGTGGAGTTTGCATGCCGGTTGGGTCCTGCGGAGCTAATGTAAACTTTGTGGAATGATTTGCTGCAGACGTGTGTACCATAAGAACGCCAATCATGTGTGCCTTATGCGTAATATCACACGACTGCGAGATAAGGCGCAATCGTTCACACGAAAGAGAAAACCTGAAAATACAATTGATTTTCCTCTTTTTGCTGAATTTGGTTTCTCACCAATTTATTTAATCGCAATTTTTTTTTTTTTATTCTCTTTCTTCCTAGGCTGTCTATATAAATAATTTAATTATGCTCATGAGGTCGATCAAGATGGCATTTTGATCAAATAGGCATTAGCAAATTCATTGAATTATAGATGATCTTGTGTTTGAGCAGCACAACTAGAACAGAACTGTACTTCTATTGCTTTTTCTTTCCCTTGAAACTTGCGAAAGTTCCAAAGTTAATGATTTATGTTCAACTGAATACGATTTGGGCGTGCTGCGTAGGCCATCCAAGAGAAGGTTGTCCTGACTAAACCCATGTCGTTGGAGGGAGATTCCGGCTCTGATTATAGAGCTCCTAATCTTCTTCAGCGCATTATGAGCCTATTTAAGAACGTGTGGCCTGGATCGGACCTCACTCATTTTCAGGCAAGTAACTCCACATTATCACGTGCAAACAATTCAACAAAAATCATTTTCATGTCCTAAACAACAAAACAAATTTGATGTCAGCTGCCGCCATTATTCAACTTTCCAAAGTCACAGCTGCAGTGTTTTGGTGAGTCACTCTATTGCACCAGTAAAGACATGTTGCGAGAATGCAACAATCGAAAGAGCCCACTGGACAGGTTCATAGCGGTTGTTGCATGGAGCATATCCACCACACGTCCTTGCACGTTTGGAGCGTCTCCTTACAACCCTATTCTTGGTGAGACCCACCATGTCTCCAGGGGAAGCCTCAATGTTCTACTAGAGCAGGTACTTTTTAGTAAATTTACACGCTATTTATAAGTCCAATTGCAAGATGATATAAAATTTAAGTACCAAATTATATATTAAAAGAAGTTTACGTGTGAAATTGTAATTTGGGACATCTTATGTCAAAACTAGTCCGGCCTTTTTCATTCTTTTTTCACAGGTCGAACCAGATTTGATCTGATCTAGACCGGTCTTACGACTGAACCGAATTGAAGACCCCACCGGTCCATAATTTTTCCAATCAGGCTGCTACGTTTGCAACTTGCACCACCACTCTGACTTCATAATTACATTTAATTCTGATGGGCCGTTATACGTGGGGCATGTTAATTAGACATATATAGCCAATCATGTATTTATATAAATATATATATATAGATAGGACTTCACATAATAACTCAGCCTCAAATTGAGCATTAGATTACCTCAATTGGATATGATTTGGATTTAATTGGCAGTGGATGCTTTCCATGGTTACAGGTTTCTCACCACCCGCCAGTTTCTAGCCTTCATGCAACGGATGAGAGAGAAAATATCGACGTAACTTGGTGCCAACATCCTGTACCCAAATTCTATGGTGCGTCTTTTGCTCTATGCAAACTGACCCTTAGATAACATCCAGCCGTGACACCAAAAATAATTATTCACCTTTTTACTCTTTTCCCATATATGATGTCGCATGATTTTGCAAAAGATCAAAGTTTGAGAGAAATTTTATAATGGGAAAGAACAAAGTAAAACAAAGGAAAAAAAAAATCACGGTTGTAGCAAATTAAAATGTGAACTAAGGACCCCATAATTCGAATTAGCTCTTGAAAAATTAGTTACACATCTGTATAAGTTGATCATGGATGGATAATATAATATGCATGGAATGGGTGCTTCCTGGAGATGTAATTGCAAAAGCACAATGTATATATGTATACGTGTAGGCACTAAAGTAGAAGCCAAGGTACAAGGAAAAAGGCAGCTTAAGCTCTTAAACCATGGAGAAACTTATGTGATGAACTCACCCAATCTCCTGATACGATTCATTCCTCCTGGTGTTGATTGGGTCGGCAAAGTTAGCATCTGCTGCCAAGAGACTGGCCTTGAAGCCGAGTTATGTTACACAACCGGTTCCTTACTCATCAGCCCTAGAGGAAACCATTCCGTTCAAGGGAAGATTTACCAGACATCATCCAGGAAGACTCTTTATGCAATAAATGGACATTGGAACAGGTTTAATTTCTCCATAGAGTGTCAACCGTATTGATTCATCTAGTGTTAAATCTATTGCTTTTCATTCGTTTGACCCTTCCACTTGGTATCTTGAGATCCTGCAATAAAAATGAACCACCTTCATATCTTAATATTTAAAGATGAATTTTTATCTATCTTCCTTTTTTTTTTTTTTTTTCTTTCACTGTCTTCCTTACTTGAACAGTGCCGTAATAGCGAAGGATGTCAACAATGGGAAAGAGACGATCATATACAATGCAAATGAAGCAATTACGGGGTTAAAATCTCCCGAGATAAAGGATTTACAGGTACTTTATAAACACTTCACATTGCTTCAAAACTTTTATTGCCTTCCACTCCAATTATATCAACAGTGTTGTTAAGTATAATAAGAAAGTTGGTGCTTTGACAAATTAAAATACACTGGTGAAAGAAAATTCAAGAGAATGAACCTCTTCTGCGATGAATA
This sequence comes from Rhizophora mangle, assembly GCA_037832345.1. NCBI lineage: Eukaryota > Viridiplantae > Streptophyta > Magnoliopsida > Malpighiales > Rhizophoraceae > Rhizophora > Rhizophora mangle. Next base: position 1,710,020 of record JBAPLJ010002055.1, read on the forward strand.
TTGATAACCAAGATTCTCCTAATCTTATTTTGATGATATTGGTTTGTAAAGGGAATATGGCCGAGTGAATCAGCTGTAGTGTGGAGTGAGGTTAGCAAAGCGATCCTCTGCAAGAATTGGGCCGAAGCAAGAGAAGCAAAGAACATGGTGGAGGAAAGGCAAAGGGAACTTGCGAGAGACAGGGATTCTAGAGGAGAAACTTGGGTTCCTAGGCACTTCATTCTGTCTCACTGCACAGAAAGCGGTTGGTGCTGCTCGCCTTCTGAAGAAAAGGTCGCCGAAGCACCCATTGTTGTTCCACTTTAAGTAATCCATCAACTGTTTGCTGCATTTATGAACCATCTCATCAAATAAAAGTCACGTTACTTTTAAAATTTTTGATTTAAATAATTTTTTCTTATAAAGATTAAGATCAATATTATATTTAAATTATATTATTTTTATATTTAATTATAATTTTTTTATTATAATTTATATTTTATTCATATTTTTAATTTAATAAATTTTTATACAAAAAATATTAAAATTTAAAAATTATATTATATAATCTTATTATTTAAATAAATAAATACAATATAATTTATACATAAAATATAATTTATATAATTTTTTTATAAATTATATTATATTTACTGTATCTATTAAATAATAAATCTATTAATTATTTTTTAAAATTTGATATATAATGTATATTTAAGTTTTACTTTTACTTGTAATATATTTTTGGTTGAATGATTTATTAACACCCCATTTTTCTTGAAAAAAACAAAAAAGAAACTTTTGTGTATGATACAAGTTTGGGATGATACTTCAGTACACCAAAAGCATAGCAGGGACAAGATTGACTATTGTGAATGCCTTTGCAATCAAACTCGTATTCGTCTACAAATACAATCCAGCCAGGGTCCAGCAGTAGCAGATAAAGGTTTTTCTTCTTCTTCTTTTTTAAATGGTGTTTCATAGGCCCAAAATCTAATGAAGGGCCACTAGCCCAGTCTAAACTTAAAAAACAAAAATCATTAAAATCATCCTTGCATGGCTCACCCCGTCTATGTCATTAAGCATCAATTGGATCGGTGCGCAAGGTGGGCTGTGAAGAATACTTCGGCCCATAAAATAAGCGGGCAGGGCCATCGCGGGTAGTCGAGAACATGAGCTGTCCACTTTCTCTTCCTTGAATGGGAAGTATGTCGAGGGTGCTTCGTGGGTGCCAAAGAGTCAATGGTCAAAGGTGTTTCGTGGTATCTCTTACTCACTTAGGCATTGCCTCCCACACACGAAGAGCTGTCTTGTATCACGCATGAGTTGTAAAAGGGAAGTCGATGGCGAGTAGGTGACGACTTTAGAATATACTTCTATCTGAATAATTAGTTGATTGATGGACTGTTGAGTCAGTTTGCCTCTTGGCCTTTATCCTCACACAAGCTCTTTACTGGCCGGTCACTTTTACAAACTCTACTGGCCGGTCACACTTGTAGCCTCTTGGTAATATAGTGCCTAAGGTAAAAAGAAGGAAATCAAGACAGGCTTTGATGGTATCCTTCTCTATTAAAGCAGCTTATGTTGCAGTATTACTCTCGAGTTGAGACAATAATGGGGTTTTTTGTTTTGTATCTATTTGGAAACTTGAAGTCCCTAAGCCTATCCGATCCTTCCCATTGCAAATGGCTCATGGGCACCTCATGACAAATTTTGAGCGTTTAAGACATAGTTTTTCTCCTTCCAATTCTTGTCCTGTTTGTAGTTGTTTTAATGAAAGCTTATTGTATTTCATCTTCAGGATTGCAAGGTAATTGTCCATCTATAGTTATCTTTGCTCAAATCATCCCCACGAGCTTCCTTTTTTTTAATATAATTTTCGTTATCAGTTTCTCTCCAATTTAAGTACAAGTCATGGTTTTAGGGTAGATGATTGACCTATGACTTTTGTTTGCACTCTTTATTGGGCTTGGAAATGGCGTACTGAAAAAGTCTTTGACAGGACATGCCGCCTATTGGAATTAAATTCAAGTTAAATATTGATGGGTATCTCATGGCAACTCAATTGCTGTGAGTGTAAGAACAGTAATTAGAGATCAATGTGATTGATGATTGGTGGGTTTTGCCCAAAACATCGGTGCGTGCTTAGCCATTACTACAGAACTATGGGAAATATTTACAAGTTCGAAATTTGCTTAGTTATATGTGTTTCGTGATATATGACTGGAAAAGTATACTCAAAAGGCTTCTTTCACCAATTAATATGTAAATTTTATTTATTTATAATTATTGTGATATACTTTTAAAAAAATTAAAAATTGACTTATATTCATATTTATTGTGAAAGAAATTAAGTGGCATATTAGATGACTCACTATATATTTTTATTGAGTACATAAATACATATCATCAATAATTCACCTCTTACTGTGGCAGCATTATTCTAACAAAATTTGATAGGGACCTGTTGATCTTGTGTGTTAGTTTGTCAGTACTTCTTTCTCTCTTTTTTTTTTTTTTTTTTTTTTTTTTTTTTAACCTTATACCTCCTTTTCTAATATATATATATATATATATATATATATATATATATATATATATACATTGAAGATTATACATGAGCTGTCCATCAAATTTGAAATTTAGAGTCAGATTTAAGATTGCAATCTAGATTATACTTACAATTAAATCTCCTCCCCAACTCATTGAAGAGTATACTTATGACTGGTTACAATTTCCATCTGACAACTAAATATTGGATTGGTTTGGACCCATTAATTCCCAAAGATACAGTTGGAGGGACGAAGCCATTCAAATCAAGAGTAATTGTGCGTGGGCCCCGGACGGCGTTTGCCACCTAAATGGTTCCTCCGAAATAAATGCATCTCTCGCAAAGCCGGTGTCTCCTCCGTCCATTCTCGTGCATAGAAATGCACAAAACCTGTGGTCCAATTTGAGTTGGCCTTTTTCCAATCCTTCATTTTCTCCGCTGCGTTAGAGGGTACTTTGTGCAGGGGAAGTCCCGGGATTTAGTGTACCTGACGGAAACTTTTTTTCACTGTCCTGAGTATATTTGCATAGCAAAGAGCAGTGAAGTTTCTTTTTTTCTTTTTTTTTTTCTGTCCAGAAATTTGGATTGAAAGTATTTAAGTAAATTGATTTTTATTATTATTAAATATCACCGGCGCTGGTATTAAATTTCATTGAATATAAGTAGTCAAAATAGGCTGACCTTAATTTATATTTATTAGCTGCATGTATAAAATATATGAAGACAAGCCGGTATGTATCCATCGTAGTCTTATTAACTCCCATCAGCCATACCGCAAACCAAGTGGTTGAAACGCCCCATCATAAGTTATTTTAATCGTTTTCTATCTTTTTCTTTTGTTGAATAGCATTTCCTCCTCTCTCGCCCTGCCTCCCTATATCTCCTTCCCTCTCCTACGCATTAGCACTACACAATTCCCATTTCTCTTGGCTATTAGCGGGGGGTCTGTTTGCATTTGTGCCTTCGGAGACATCCCATAAAACGATACAGAGCCCAATTGCATCTCCAATAATCTATTTGCAACTCTTCAGTCTACACTTTTTTTTTTTTCTTTCTTTCTTTTTTATCTCTTGGTTCCCTCTACACATCATTGGGCTTGATGGTGCGTAAGCATGTATCTGTCTCTATAGATGCACATATACATAACTAGGTGCACACAACCATGTGCATGAAAATTTCATTAACCAATTCGTTTATAGATTGAACTGTTAATTTGTTTTGCTTGTTTTATGTTGTGGGTGTCGCATAACATAGGCCTCCCAAGGCGAGTTTGTCCTGACCAAACCCCTGTCATTGGATGGAGATTTTGGCTTTGATTGCAAGGCTCCTAATGTTCTTCAGCGCATTTTAAGCTTGCTTAAGAATGTACGGCCCGGATCAGATCTCGCCCGCTTCCAGGCAAGTCGAGAAGCTCATAGTAAAATCATTTCGCGTGCGTACGTCACAACAATACTATGACGATGTTGTCGATTGATGGGTTTTGTGAAAGTTCAGGTACCACCGATGTTCAACGCTCCAAAGTCACAGCTGCAATGGCTTGGCGAGCCAATTTATTGCACCAGCAAAGAATTGTTGCATGAATGCAACAATCCCAAGAGCTCACTGGATAGGTTCCTAGCTGTGGTGGCGTGGGCCATGTCCAGCAAAGTTCCTGTTCGTTTTGGAGTTGCTCCTTACAACCCTATTCTCGGCGAGACTCACCATGTCTCCAGAGGCAGCCTCAATGTCATACTAGAGCAGGTACTCGATAGAGACAAGTTTCTTGTTATGCATGGTAATATTCAACTCGATTAACTGTTTAGGATAATTTTTAGCCAGAAAAAATTATATCTTATTAGAGTAATTTTTAAGAAAACAATATCTAAATATAAGATAAACCCGTAAATTTATATATTAAATAATTTTTAATCTTTAGCGAGAGAATCATAATTTATAATAATTATAATTTTTTAATTTGAATCTATATTTGTCTCGTTGATTTTCCAACTTTTATCTATGTTTGAGCAACAGTTTGTGCTTCACATGGTTGCAGGTTTCTCATCATCCACCTGTTGCATGCCTTCATGCCACGGATGAGGAGGAAAATATCGACATAACTTGGTGCCAACATCCAGTTGCCAAGTTCTGTGGTACGTTATTCAATTTCAAGTGTTTCACATAAACCTGTAAGAGTATAAAGTGGCTTGTGAAATGAGGATAAACACGAGTGGCTGGGGGGAGACATTCGGAGCAAATTAAAATGTGGACTATGAGCCACCCCTGTATTTTATACCAATGTTTGAGAATTGCTGATCTCTTTATTTGTACATTTATCGGTGCCCAGATATCATTGTTCATTCTTGTGTCCGTTGATAACCTGACCTGGTGTCTTCTGCAAAAGCAAATGCATTATGCATATGTAGGTACTAAAGTAGAAGTGGAGGTGCATGGAAAAAGACAGCTTAAGCTCCTGAACTATGGGGAAACCTATGTGATTGACACACCAAAGCTCTTGGTAAAATTCCTTTCTCTTGAGAATGATTGGTTCGGCAATGTTAGTATCAGCTGCCACGAGACTGGCCTTGAAGCTGAACTATGTTACACAAGCAGTTCATTTCTTAGCCGTAAAGGAAAGCACTCCATCAAAGGAAAAATTTATGACAGAACATCCCAAAAGACTCTTTATGAGATTGGTGGAATTGGAACGGGTATCATAATGCTCTACTAATCTCGTCTAAATGCTCTGTATTCTTGGTTTTGCTTTGGCTAATTGCTTGTATTGTTGAAAACAAAAGGTATAGACCACAACATGTGTGAACTACCCCATAGACCAAGAACATGACCAAGGGAATGCCAACCCAAAATGCAGCTAAAAGTCACCTTCATAGATGAGAATACAGGCTGCAATGGCTACCAAACCAAATATCTCCATACATATCGTTCTTCCACTGCCAGAAGAATTCGAGTTGCCTTCCTCAACTTCAAGCTTACTGGCACTATGATCACCTACAGAACCATGTTAAGGACGCACTAAGAACTAAGGAATTAAGAATTCAGTGCAAATGCATTGCTTTTCATCACTTAGTTATAACACCCTTTTACTTTCTTTCTCAAGATCCTGCAATGGAAATGTGTTCTGTGTCAATTTACTAGATTTTAATATTCTTTAACATGTGATATTGTGTGCTCTCTTCCTCTCACTCTCTCTTTTTTTTTTTTGTTTTTTTTTTTTATTTGTTCCACCTTTGAGCAGCATTGTCACAGTGAAAGACATCGACAATGGGAAAGAGATGATTCTATACAATGCGAAAGAAGCAATAAGGGGTGCGAAAACTCCTGAGATAAGGGACTTGCAGGTATTGCGTATGAAGCGCTTTTATTTTTTTTTTCTTTTGCTTAGCTTTTTGTTTGAAAGAACAGGCAGCAAAATGAACCCTTTCACGACTCTGCCATAATAGTTATATTGCCATCTTGTTCTGTTAGGGGCTTCGGCAGACTGAGTCAGTTGTAGTGTGGAGTAAGCTTAGCAAAAGCATCCTCAGCAAGAACTGGGATGAAGCAAGTGAAGCAAAGAGAGCCGTGGAGGGAAAGCAAAGGGAAATTGCCAAGGCAAGGGCCATGACAGGAGAAACCTGGGTTCCCAAGCATTTCCATGTATCTTACAGCAAGGAAAATGGTTGGAACGGCTTACCCATTGACAATGTGGTTCCCCCAGCACCCATTGTTGTCCCCCTTTAAGGAATTTAGATGATTAATGTTCAACACTAAACAACAACATCAAGATATTTATCCAAGACCCTTATATATATATACATTGATAATCTGTGTTTTCTATTTATAAATAATTAAATAATCTCACCGTGAAACATGTTTCTCTTTTAATTTTAGAAAAAAAAAAATGTTCGCATAAATGAAAAAAAAAAAAAAAACTTAACTTACCATAAGCAATAAACAAAAAAGAAAAAAAAATGATAAATTCCCATTGTCATAATTTATTGTATATTTTATATTGTTTGTTATATATATTTTTTTATTTAAATATTACATTTATTTATTTTTAATAAAAATTTAAAATTTTCAAAATAATATATATATATATATATATAATTTTTTGAGACTATTCCCATGTCAAATTTTCTTGTCATGTAATGGAACCCAAGCTAAATTGATAGGGTCAGATTTTTGTTTGAAATAGCAAGGAGGAAAAGAAAAGAAAAAAATGCAACCCGGCAAACAGAGAAAGATCCGAAAATGGGGCTTGGGCCTAAAAAGAACGACAGTAGCGTAATGCTTTTATTGCGACAACCCGCATTTTCAACAAAGCCCATTAAATGGAATCTGCTCTTAAACAACTTGGGCTTTCTGCTCGACTGCCTCAAAGCTCAGAACGTCCTTCACGAGACCCAAAGCGACATTGCCTAATATTATGTTGAATCAGTCGCCGAGCGAAGGGATTTGTTGCATTTTGCTCAAAAAAAAAAAAACAATCTCTCAATAACTCAATCCTGTTTTCCTTTTCTTCTGAGTTTTGTGTGAGGTTCACAGTTAACAGAAAAGGAACCTTTATGAATGTGCGCGCGCGCTTGCATCTATACGGTGGACTGAAATTATGGAAGAGGAAACATTTTGGCTTTCAGTATGGATTTGCCACCTTTTCAGATGGGCATTATATATATATATATATATATATATATATATATATATATATAATTAATTAATTAGTTTGGATTAAAATTTGAAACTTTTAAATTTAAAAGCGATTCCACTATTATGAGCTGCAACTCATTAGTTATAGGGACATCTACATCTCGAGGGTTGACTCATTCTCCTTTTGCACTCAATTATTGTTTAACCATAAATAAATAAATAAATAAATAAATAAAAGAAAACGAAAACTATATCAAACAAGAACCCCCATAATTCAAAATTTTTTTGGGGTCCCATAGGAGGTTCACTGTTAAATCTTAATGCACTTTTGTATCTCCTTACTCCTTTTTTTTTTCTTTTTCTTTTTTTTTTTACTTTTTTGTTTATATTCAATTAACTATTGAGTATTGACTACTAAAAAGAAAATTGCCTGAAGAGGTCATTCCGACGCCCCAAAATATATATCTGAAGGGGGGAACAAAAGGAAGCTTTTTTTTTTTTTGCAAATTTTCAAGTATATGTTAAAAGTTGAAGCTTAATGACTAAATAATCGGTGGGCCAGACCCAAATGCGGACAAGGAATTTTATTAAAAGTTTAAGCTCAGCCATTAAAACGACAGCAACTTGCGCGAGTAGATTTTGGGATTAAAAAAAAAAAAGGGGGGGGTGGTGGGGGCAATGATGAAAACAAGACCCTTTTGTATAATTAATTAAAAGAAGACCTTTTCAACAATACGTTTACAAATTACTAAAATAATTGCAAATTTGCAGCCTATTGATGGTGAGCGGACGGGGTCAACTGCTGGCTACTCCGGTGCCAAGAGGCTTCGTTTTTGTTAGCCTAAAGAAAATTGCTCGTACAACAGAACCACCCATTTGGGTTTTCAAGGTTTTTGTGTTTTTCCCTTTTTTCAAAGTTAGCTGGTCAGACAACCTTCGATTGAGTGGTTAAACAAACTGAAGGTGTTTTGAATAGTCTGTCAAATTAGTCTTATAAATATAACCTGAGATATTTTAAAATTTTGACGCGAAACGAGGGTTTTGTCATACATTTACTGTTGTGTCTTGCATGAGATGAATGATAATGTAAATTATTTGAAAAATGGACAAGAGAGGCTTCTCTTCCGAAATGGAAACTCCAAACTGTAGGGGACCGTCTCTCAAAGACAATTCCTTCTTATCCAGACAAGGATTCAGAAGTCCAACATTAGTTGGATAGGCGAATTCTAACCTATCTTTTTTTCTCCACGGATCCAATTATATGGTCGGTTGAGGTAGATGGGAATTTTGTAAGCTCTGTCATCAGAAAGTCACCTTTTTTTGAAATTTTTTTTTTTTTGACAAAAATACTTATTATGCAATAAAATTAAATAAAATGTGTAACAATTAATATACAATATGTAACTACATTTATTGTATATTTATATATAATTATTATATATCTTATATTAAAGGATAATTATTACATATTTTATATTATTTATTATATATTTTATATTTAAAAAATTAATTAATTAATTAATTGCACCGTACAACCGGTCTAAATCTACCAAGTCTGCCTAACTTTCTGCATCGCAGGCGGATCAAAGTTGGAACAAAAAAAAAAGGAAAAAGGTCTATTAACGCCTAGTGGCGCGTGCTCGAAACAAGGCAAAGTAAATTCCGAATTAAGGTTAAATAATATGCCGTAACCCATATATTTTTTTTTTTTTTTACAAAAACATATTTAATTTTTCATACATTATGGAGTAAAATGTAAGATCGATTCTTAACAGTATAACGTGACGGGACGCTCGCTCTCAATGCGATGACCTGTTTTTGCGGGTCAGTAGAGAATGCAAGATTTTCTGCCATAATTCTGAAAAACTTGCTATCTAAGCAGGCAATTCAATCATTCTTTTTTTTTTTTTTTCTTCTGGGATTCATGAACGTGTTTGATGATCGTTCAATGCATATCTGTCAAGAATCGGTTCAATTCAGGTAACTACAAATAGTCTATAACAAGCATAATTTTACATGAATCTGAGGACCCTTTGGTGGCCACTTTCAGCCATGACAGTGGACATCAAGAACCGATCTTTGGATTCAATTTTGTTCTATCCATGCAATTCAATCTTCTTTAAGTGTTTCCAAATGGATTTCCAGCATTTCTGATTCGCTCCTGCGATTGAACGATCTCTCTCTAATTGTGTCCAAAACTGGTTTCCATGACCTACCGCCATATGTCATCGGACTTGCCCCAGCCGTCTCCATGAATTGGTTAGGACAACTCGCTGACAACGGACTCAGGCACTGGTGGGTCGACAAAGGACTGCCAGTCCCTGGAGACTTAGCCTGAAAGTGACTTGATTTTGCAATGGAAGTGAGCCTGCGCACCATAGGAGCAAATTCCATGGGAGAAGTATCACCTTCAAGGGTTGAGCGTGGCAGCAAGAAGTAGATTCGGCCTCGCTCCAGCTGGGCGTCTGGCTTGAGTGGCTTTGGTCCCAGTGAAAGAAGCTCAGCTGCCGTGCACACATAACGCTTTTGGGACTTCCCTGTGACTTCACGCACCGAAACTGGATACTCAAAGTCTTCTACATAACCATCCAGGTGAACTACACGAATAATGTTCTTGAATTCTTCAGGGGATGATCTGCAAGAGAAACAAGCACCCATCTGTTTATCTCTCTCTCTCTCTCTCTCTCTCTCTTCTCCGAAATGTGATTACGGGCGTGTACAAAACGATACATATAATTTCCAGGGACCAAGAGGGAAGTGCGTGTTTGGTATATACAATAGTTCCAAGTACGCGGAAGGACTTTTGTTTTTTTCCATTTTTTCGAGGCCAACCAATCAGCAGCTTTCATCTTTCCACAATTCATTACGTTTCCCTTTCTAATATTTATTTCAACTCATCATACACCGTCGAGCGTGTGGTATCGGATTGCCAACGACTTGAATAAATCAAGTTTCAAGAGTAACATCACACACATGGAGTCATACAATTTGACCACAGTTGCAGACTTACATTGCACCACTACGATTATTTGTTGTATATTTGTCTCATTTATTAAATGATTAAAAATATATAAGAAACAATCCTGGCGTATAATACGTGGATCATTGTCTATTATTTAAAAATTTTGAGTGTGCAATTGGAAACATGACCTTGCCGCCCCGGCATAGACGGCATTGGCTTTCTTGGTCCAAGGGGGATGATTATGCTTGGCCTTGGCCGGCGGGCAAGAGACTCTCGATGACGACTGAAATAATTTTTCATTTGAAGGAGACATTTTGAATTTCGATTTTAGTTTGTGTTCTGCCACTTTTTTTTTTCTTATATCTTTTGCAAATGCGCATCGACAGTCTAGCACGGTCCAATGTAGTGTGACTGTCGTACTTTTACTTCAAGGTCGGTGGACCTGCCAGGGGACTACGTATACTAGCCGCATGCGTGTTTACTAATTCCTGGCCGTGTCTTTCAATTAGAGTTGAGCAGTCGCTTTTGCTGACGAAAAATCCTCTCACTTTCAACAAAAGCGGTGAGATTATCACGAACAACATCCCATGGCAGGCGAGGCCATGCTCTCCAATACAAGTGTGTTTATATGAATTTCCCTGAAAGTCAAAACTGTTACAGTTTAAAAATGGTATTAGATGTGAAAAATGCACAAAGTACATGACTTTTTTTTTTTCGGGGGGTAATAGATCCCACAGTTTCTCCACTTTTCTTTTCATGTGGTCATTGCGCTCGTTGTTTTATCAAACGTGTTTGACCAGCTCAATGTCCAAGCGCATGGATTCCGTTACTGGTTAAAATGCTCATGCCGTTTAAATGGGGAGACGCCTGGCACACGGCCCCGTTGGCTTTCGTTTTTGTCCTTTTAGTCTGGTCTACAACTTGTCAAATAGGAAACGACAGTGGTGCACAACCCCATTAGTGGGATCCAATTCAGTGACATTGTCCTATGTTCATTTCTATTTCTACGCGAAGTCTCCCAAGTGGCTTATCTCTCTCTCTCTCTCTCTCTCTCTCTCTCTTTTTATCTTTTTGGCTCGTTTCATGTATTAAATGATCTGAACGTAAGGAAGTCTCAAGTTTCTGCCCGCTATTGTTTTTTCCAGGTAGAAGTACGTTTTGGTAGACACGATGAACACAATTTAATTAATACCACTTATGTGGAACCAAAACAACGTGCCTACGCGGCGAAGTTCCCATATAAAAAGGATAGTGACCACGTAGAAAGAAAAGTTTCGGCTTAACCCACCGACCAGCATTGGCAAGACCATGCCGTGCTGAGGCCTTCACCAATTTACACCTCTATTCTCAAGTGGCGAATGGAAAACCCTCCAAATTCTAATAGCGCCATGAAATGTTTGATGGTTTGTACAGACGATCACTGCCACCTAGAACTTTAAAATGGCATATGCGAAGGATAAGATACATTGTCGTGTTTACCAATTTACAATAAATAGAGGTGAACCGAGCGTGTGTTCTTTTACAAAAGATCCAGTCATTGAATACACTGCAATAAATCCCCCAAAATTTTCTATACCAAAGTAGAACACAAACAGCAAAAATGGAAGGAAAAAATGGCCAACATATTGCTCACCCCTATGGAAGCAAAGCTAACAACCGATTAGCCTCCAGCCCTACTAAGTCACCCTAACTGCCCTCCCGATGTTCCTCCACGCAAGAAATGCGTCTGGGAACATTCACGCCTTGATGACACAACAACATTTACAAATTTGTCAGATATATGTGGAGCCAAGGGGGGGTGGGTCGAAAGCAACCACAGATCCGACCAAAGAATTTAAAGTCGTCAAAACTAACTCACTCAAATGGTTACGTCTAATTGGAGAATAGCGGCAACAAGTTATCAAGAGCTTCTGGATAGAATTTCCTCGCAAACAAGTAACATGGCCGTCTGATACCATTCCACAAGCAAGGCTGAATCTGCACTTCCCTCTGCAGACAACCATAGGAAGGAAAAATTACATGTTAATAGCATTGAATTTAGCTAACTTCTGAAAGATTGTAGGAGTAATGTGCAAAATTGTACCTTTTCGTCGCTTGTCACATGCATACTCAGATCAATTGACTGCATGGTGAAACATCACATAGAGAAAAGGTCAAGGAGAATTATATAAACAGCAACTTAAGAAAAGAAATGTAATAATTTTGGTAAAGACCACCATGGTGACCTAGATTCTGTAGGTCAATGACATGACTCAAAGTTCTTATCACCAGTCCACATTACCATGGGGAAAGTAAAAGAAATATTTCCAAACAGTGTCATCAAGGGAAGGAGTAGGCGTTAGGAGGATTATAGCAATCACCTCTAAAAAGCAATATATCCCAAGACTAAGGCAATAAAAGAGCAAAACCCTACCGTAATATTTGTCAGAAGCTCATCAGTTATATCCTCAGCCTTGTATGACTTGGGATGCCATTTTCTTTCAGACCAATCAACATGAGTTACCGACCAATTGGCAATTCCACCAGGATCAACCATCTGAAGTTACATATAAAGATGAGTTTTCAAGAGAAGCTGGAAACTGTAGAGCTTTAAGAATGGAATGTTGAGGAAGATGCTCACGTGGAAAAATGTTGGCAAGTAATGCTCATCAGCAATACAATTTTTTCCTTCCAGACCAGGCTGTAATTATGAAAAAGATCCCATGTCAATATTGCTGAGGTCTCAATATCATACACAAAAATCAAAACATACAAGATCTGGACACATAATAATGAAATAGGCTTGGACCATCACTTGTATGATGTAAGATGACTCCCTTGACCCTTCCTTGACCTTAACTACGGAATGGGAGATCACTGACAAAGGTGACACAAAATACATTAATCTAAACCATTATACATTTAAATGCAGATGCTGACAGCAACAATCCTTTGTATTCCTTAGAGAAAAGCTTTATAGGAGATATAATATTGCTCTAAGTTATCATGGGGGTCATATTAAAAGGAAATAACATAAGCTCTTATAACATATGGGAATTTGATAAACAGAGGATCACATATTATATTGAGGAGGAAAATAAGAAAAGCTGAACGTAAGAAAAATTGCAAGCCAAAGATGAATTTAAAAGGAACAAAAGTAAGCCCCAAAATATTGCAGCCTTTCCCCTGTTTTATGCAAGAGACACAATTCAAAAATAGAAATTTGGATTCAAGTTACACAATAAAGCTGAAATTTAAAGAAAAGACCAAGTGTCAAGGGAAGTAAGTATCAGGAACAAAAGTTTCAGCATCACAGAGGCTGCTGGGATTTTGATGCCAAAATAAAATGTCATATATTAAGCAATTGCGAGGATAACTACCTTGCAGTAATCACGGAATTTTGAGTAGTAGAGACTGTCGGCTATAACTATCAAAGCATGCTGTCTCTTCATTGAGAACCACTGCACAGAATTCACTAATTAAAAATTGGAACAATACAAATTGTTATATAAACAAAAATCTGCATAATGTTTTTACAGTGCCATAAATAGCAGGGAAAGGATTGCCATGAAAAAGTCAAAGGTACTGTTAGAGAAGTAAATAATGCAGAAAATAACTCAAATGCCTACAGGAAACTAATGAAGATATACCTGTGCACCCTTTCTAAAGTCTTTCTTCTCAATTTCAGGTGACATGTGATCTGAATATCTGCCATTCCCATGTGGACCAGGATCATAAAAGCTGAAAAGAACACATTCATCAACACAGGTAAATAGGACCAAAAAAACTTTTGAAATATTCAACTTAAATGTATTTCTGTTTGGATGATTGGTCACTGGTCCTCCAGACAATTACTAATCATGTGATAAGCAAGGCCACATGCCCCAAAATATATGACAAAAGACATTTATATTTTGACACATACCAATCGACATAGCTGATATTTGAGTACATCAAATAGTTGTAGACATAGTCGAACTTATACAATGGAACACAACTGCAATATCAGAGGACAATTGATTACTAATTCATAATGGCAAAATTTTATATAGTTCAAAAAAATAATTGATAAGACCAGATCTTTTCATGTTACCTATCAGAGAGCAGCACAAAATGCTGGTTATCAGGATCTTGAAGAGCATTTGCCAGAAGTCGTCTCTCAGCATCAACCATTGAAATCTTTCCCCATACCACCTGTGAATTTCGTTCAAGTAAAATTGATTAGGTATTCAACTGATTTACCCACCCAAAGCTAAGATTTAGAAGGATGGAATAAAATCCACAGCCATAAGAACTGTCGCTAAAACTTTCAAACAAGAGTTTGCATGTTTTCTGGAAATTGTTGGATTGATTGATCATTAAGCACACACATCATGGAAATATAAAATCTAATGGATACAGATGCATCTAAAGTAGCTGCAACTCCTCAGGACAGTGTATGGGTAGTGAAGAAATCGTCATTCACTAAAATCCAAGGAATCAAACTAGGTTTAGGATTTCTATCTTTCAATGTAATATAATTAGCAACATTATCAATTCCATTCATAGGAGTTATTTTTTATTCCAGGGGTATGCCTACATATACAAGGTAAAGTATTTTAAGGAAGAAGTGTAAGCCTTTGTATAATAATAAGGTTACTCCATTGTGATTTAAAAGTGACAGGTCGCAGAAACAGTCCTCTCTACAAATACAGGGGATACCGCATTCATTTGACTCTTTCTCAGATTCCACAGTGGGTGAGTCCCATGCACCAGGAAACCCTTTAGTAATTGTTAGAATTGACCCATCAGTGATCAGTTTAGTTGTTTTTCTTCATGAAAATTGATCTCATCCTAGATGCTGATATTCCTACCTATGACATAGAAGTTCAGACTTTGCTGCAAGCTATTGACATCAACAGTGTTAGTTACTTTATAGGTAATGTGTAGGCTATTATGATAAAGTGAAAATCAAGAAAAATAGCTCTTAATTCTAAGAACGTAAATGAATTGTGCACAAGGTGTAGTCTTTTTCCAAAGATGCTCAATTTCTCATTGAAATGCAGATGCCAGTTTTTCATTAAAATATATCTGTGTGGAGCCTAATACAGTGTTAATGCCTCAAGCAAAATATCTTTTACTTTTTTTCAGCCTGGTCAACCTTCAGAATCTTACTAACCAAGGGATATAGCTCCTATCTCTTTCATCTCATCCCTTCCTTTACCAGTGTCTTTCAAAAATCATTTTTGCTCTCTTTTTTCCTTTTCCTTGTGCATCTTGTTTCCAGGTACTTGGTGTTTTCTATCATGATTTCTGTCTAACATAAAAACACCTTTTTTTTTTCACTATTCATAATGCAGTATTTTATCTTAGTCCAACTGTAACTGCAGCAGTATCTAAATATGTTTTGGTATCTGCTATGTTGCTTCATTTATGAAAAAACTGTAGTGGAATATTGCAACATAAATTGCCTCACTGATCATCAACAGAGCAGACCAAAACTACAGCAGAGGTTCTCATCAAGAATACATTAAAGCTTGATCATCAATTTCCTAGTCGTATGGTTGAAACTTGTCCTTATCATCCAGCAATGGAAAAAGGTTAATCAAACACAAACACACACAAAAGAAACAAGAAAACATTTCCCAATGGAAGCTGGCAACTTATAGAACCAAAAAATGGTGATGGCCTCACTGCATCAAAAATGATCTACCAAATTCTCTCATTGTTGTCTGATGTTGCTTGTTCTTTTTTCATTTCTATTGGGTTGCAGGGTAGAGAAGGGAGGAAAAGATCAAGTAACTTGTTTGAAGCATTTCAATAAATCATTGGCCAACCATATATTTGCACTAAACCATAACCTGAAGCTAGAAAAGATCAAAAATCTCTTATCTTCCCAAGTGGTAGAACATAGGACAGGCAAATAGACAACCACAAAAAAATGATAAACTACACTGAAGAGTAAAATAAGAGTGAAACATGAAAAATAGATTAAAAAAATTACAAGCATGTCAATGATTGAATAAAATGAGATGACTTATTGAAATTAAATTTATCAACCTCATCACTGTGTATGTCTTGATGTGCAAAGTAGCGGCTCAAATGGACTGGTTTTTCCTGGGATGCATGAACATAAACAGAGAATCTGCCCTCATGACCCTGCCAGGAAAGATGAATTGGCTTCAGCCAAAGGCATGAGTGAATGAAAAATACTTGGGCATCACAAAAAACTCTGAAAAGCCCCCACATTTGTGATATCCTGTCTTTCAACTAGTTACCCATCATATAGACATGGAATATGTAAATGATCCATGGAGATACATATTGTTATCTCATTCATTTATAGCAAAAGCAAAGGAATATTAGTACTCAATAGCTTGCCCCAAATTGATGTAGATATGTGGTTTTGCAGGGAAGGGAATTAGCATAGTACATGGGACACATGCAGAAAACCCAAAAAGAAAAGCAAAAAGGATACAAAATGAGCTTCCTAATATATGCCAGAATAAAGCACTGTTAACTAAGTGACCAAGAGACATAACATTCTAGATTATACCAATTAGATTAATTTATTTGCATTTTTTGTTTTAGTACAAAGTGGGTTCATGTCTTTTATTCTTCATCCATTAAAAAGAAATTTTTTCATCTTGTAGGTTTTTCTCAAAATATGCATGCAAGAAAAAATTTTCCCACAAGCCTAACTCCCTTACACCTATATTTTTCACTCAGCAAAACTCAATTATATGTCCAATAAGGATCCATACCAATCTTGTGCGAGTGGTAAACAATTAAAAATGCAACTTTCTATCTTACAGACTTGACACAATATTGGCATAATTTCCAAAGAAGCTAAAGCTGCCAATAAACAGTTGTCGATCAATATACAAGACACAAGTCCAAGTTGGATGATGTTTCAGAAAGCTGAATCATCAAATAGAAGTCATTCAGACACAAGCATACAGGGCTCACACAAATGGCTTTTTTGAAGGCAGGAGCTCCATCCATGCCCATACAGTCTATACATTCATAATAGTAAACTTAGCTTCTTCTATACAATATGAAAAAAAGTAATAGTTGACTGAAATTAATATATCAACTAAACAAGTTATTAAATAACTGCAGGAGGTAATTGTATTTAGCACAAAATTAAGAAAGAAGTCTTACATCGAAAAACTTGTCCCACAGCTTCTCAAAAGGTAATGAACCAGGAGTCAAGAACATAAAAGCAATTTTAGCATTTTTTGTTTGAACAGGAGGTGAATGCAAAATTTCCTTAATCACAATATGAGATTGCATCTCATCATCTGTATATTCCCTTGCAGGAGCAGGTGGAAGCCAATCAGTAAGAGCCTTGCAACCTCTAGAAGAAAATAAATAACAAGCAGTGCTGCTTTGAGGTGGATAGATATAAGCACAAACTAGAAACAGGCTGACCATTGACACTAATACAATGATCCATATTGGCCTCTTCAAAGGAGGCCGGTGACGAGCACCAGGCAAGATCTGCACATCACCCATGCCTACACGCCACACCTGATTTGCCTTCATCTAGAATACCAACATAAGAAGCTTATCTTAAGGTAATACATATCTTGCAGTCAACCACACCCACCACTCTTCCCCCAATAAGAATCAGTGTTTAGCAGCCACAAAGAGATTCTTCAATTGGCCTGCGACGCAAAATCTGAGTAAGTGAAATGTTAAACATCTAGCCACAAGCTTCTTCAATCCTCAGACATTGATTAAGAACTCAAAGAAAGAAACAGTTGCATTTCCGTTGCAGAAATTAGGGGGAAATACAAATGAAAAAGGAAAAAAAAAAAAAAAGGATATCAAGATGAAAGAATCTTTATGGTGGAATCAAAGATCATGTGGGTGACATTCCAAATTTGCTAAAGTTCCTATCTTTTCTCAGTAACCAAACAGGCACAAAAAATCAACCAATTTCCAAGAAATTAGGAGAAAGAACGAAAAAAGGGAGGAGAAAAATCAAGAAACTCTAAGAAAGAATAGTAAGTTGAATAAGCAAACGCTGTGATCCAGATTACTAAAGATTCCCAACTACTAAAACCAAACACATGTTTCTTGCTGTTCACCACTAGAATTAACATTAAAAATCAAAAACAATCCAATCCAACAGCCTCTCCCAGCGACACCAACCTCAAGACCCAATCAAAATCCCAATCCAAAAGCCACATACGAATTGCACCTTAAAGTCAACGCCTCCTAACACTAAATTGACCGTTGTTTGCCTTCCAAGAAAACGAAATAGGAAAAAAATTTTAAAAAACAGAAGAATTACATTCTTGGATCCAAACAAGGCCCAACTTCAATTTTTGAAGAACAAATTACCACATTATGTCCACTCCCGGAATCCAAACATCAAGAAACGCCCTTATCAAAGAAAAAAAAAAAACCAAAAAACCCGAAAAAACAGATTCAAAAACAACCAAGAAAGCGAACAAAATAGGAAGCGAATACCTGAGAAACAAAGGTTGATGCCCCAAAAAATAGACACAAAACTGAAAACCAGATCTCCAATTCAAACACCCGATTCAAAGATCTTTAAAATAGAAAAAATCTCGTAAATAAATAAATTAATTAAACGTTCTGGCGATGCCAATATTCAAGATCTAAGACACACCGAGTTCTAAATAAGGTCAAAGCCTTCACCCGCACACAAAGACAGGAGGGAGATTTTAATATAAATTTTATATGAATCGGGGGGCTGTTTACTGGGAGTTATAAAAGCGTTTTTTTTTTTTTTATTAAAGAATCTTGGCAACGATTCGTATTGGTGGCTTCATTCATGGTGGAAAAAAGGCGTGCAGTCAATGTCTCTGTCTCTGTCTCTGTCTCTGTCTCTGTCTGCTACTTAATACTTTATTTTAATTAATAAAATGCTAAAACAGAAATTTTTGGTTTGATAAACTATTGTCATTTTCCTTCTCCTTCTTCAACAGGGAGTCAGTCCGATTGATATGTGTATTTCTATTTTTTTTCTTTTTTATCTTATATAAAAAAATTAAATTTCAACAAAATTTTTGATTTAATATGTACTTTAATTAAATTTAAGATTAGAAATTTACTTATTAAAAAAAAGAGAGAAAAAAAAATGTAAAATATTGGTCACCGCTTCAGACTCTCAATTAAGAAACTGTCAACGTTGTTAAAGACAACTTTGACCCAAATTTTAAGGTTGCCTTTTTTGCCTTTTTCCCCTCCTGAGCTTATTCTCCAAACTTTCACGGAACTTAGCTTTATGACCCATTAATTTATAATACTAGATCTTCACGTATTTTATTTTTTTTAAAATAAATTAAATGAATATAAAACATATATATTCATAAAGAGAGAATAAAAAATTATTAAATATATTAAATTTTATGTATATATCTCATAATTTAATATTATTTTAACAATATTTTGTTAAAATATATTTAAACGTGTTATATATATATATATATTATAATTCTTTTATTTGTAAATATTATTTACATAATAAAAAGAATTTAATTTTTATAATTATATGTATAATTTATATAATTAAATATATAATTAGATAAATTTTTACATATTATATATATATATATATATATATAATTTAAATTTATATTATTTATACCACTCAAATATATATCATTTATTTTTAATAATTAATCTGCAAACATCAATAAAAATTTTTGGCGGGGACTATTTCCTCAATTAAAGCTCCCCAAGCACTATTATAATCTAAGCCAAAAGCTGACGTAGCAATCAAAATTGGTGAGTAAATTATTGATATAGAGAAATGATTGACATCCAGTTTATATTTCGTAATTAAGATTTAAAATAAACATATTTTATTAATTAAATCACGTGTCCTTGCAATTTGCATTATTTGAAAGGTTTGGGTTCTAAGAATATATGTACCCCTACGTTAATTGCGGTCAGCCCTGCCCTCCCTCGATTCATTGGCTACCGTTCACAGCGGACGGCAACTGAGAGGGACCCGTGCGAGATGTTTATATTTAGCTCCATAAATTTAGTAAGGATTTAATGACTACAACCCATTTATGCCACACACAATTACGTTTTTCATAAAAAAAAAAAAATGCAATAATTAAAAATTTTAATTTAATTTTATAAAAATAATAATGTAATTTATTTTTCAGTAATTCGATAATTTATTTACCACATTTTATTTCTTTTATTCTCCAATAAAGACATAAATAAAATATTTTGTGCTATTAAGAGTAATAAGTGAGCACAAAATTTTAATTCGTTATAAGCTTTGTCGATTTTTAAATTTTTGGCACCAAAATTTACTAAAATACATTTGTTTTGAATTTGTCGGGTCAACAACATTCATTTGACGGATGAAGGATCCATTTGGTTTTAGTTAACGGTTATTTATTACGTAAGATACAGATGAGAGCCTCTTTCATTAATTGGAAATTAGTGCAAACCCCGGATATCCCTTTCAGGATTAACTACAAGGATACGTCATTAAAAACTTAACCCTTTTGTCACTCAAAAGAACCGCAACCTTTGACGAGATTCCGTCTGCAAGAAAAAGGGGAATGAAATTCAATGAACTGGCCGTGGACGCAGTCAAAGCGCGTGAGGGGAACTATCTTCTTGAGGATGAAACATTTTATTTTAGATTCTTGTCAATCTCAAGTTAAAAATTTGCAACTACCAAACATTACACAGACAGACACGCGCGCGCGCGCGTGCAGAGTGAAACTAATTAAACTAATTAGGAACCAAACGGAAAGGGGAAAAAGGCCAAAAAAAAAAACTTAAATGCTTTGTGCCCACTTCCATGCAACTCAAAGCCTCCAAGAATTTTAAATGAATTCCAACGGATTGTATCATGAGAATTATTATATCCAATTCGATGTCCATTTGGAAGTACCGGGTCGTCTCAGAGTCTTCTGAAAGGAAAAGTCAAAACTTTACGTGAATGTTCCTAGCAAGTGCAGACGACTTCTTTTTATAATTTCTAATACACATCCAATTAATCATTATCAATTCATTATTGCAAGTCAACGTGGCTCGCCAGTGCCTTCCCCACATGTTGCCGTACCCCTTCACGTGGGAAGTTGAGTTGTTGGTTTGAACAAACCTTCCATATCAAAGACTTGTTGTCATCGTGTTTTTATTTTTTATTTTTTATTTTTTTGGCTCATCTACTGACCCATTGATGAGGATAGCCACATCAAAGATGTGTGTGAACGAAAAGTTGGAGGCTCAGAAATTAATTTTTGGGTGAAAATAAAGTATGTATTTTTAAAACTCTAGAGGAAAGCCTGCTTGTGGGTTGGGTTGAAAAGGTCCATATTCCAAATAGCACCTTCGGAGGCAACGTTCGAATTTTGACCGTGGAAAGGTTCAAGAAGAACAAAATGCCAAGACAAAAATATAAAATATTCCGTTATGAGTCAGCGAATGATGATTTGATTATACACTAATCCCACTAATTAAAAACCAAAAAAAACTAGCAAGTTGTCTGTATTGTACAAAAATTCGAAGAATTCACCTGGTCAGCACTTTACAATTTGGGGTAATTCTTTAGTGAATAATGTTAAATAAATATCATTAAAAAAAATCTTTTCAACTTATTACAAAATATTATTTCTATTGAAATAAATAATTTTTATAGTGTCTCAATAGATAATTTTATTTGATAAAAAATAATTAATATCAGTAAAAATAACATTTTTATGATAAATTAAAAAATGTTTTTCGAGATATTTAACATTGTTTTTTTTTTATTTTTTTTATTTTTTATTTTCATGTCGTCAGAGGAGCAGCTCAACGGGAGCCGTTCAACAACATATTCTGGCCCATCAAATCCTCCATGTTTTGGGCTTCATTCCAAGTAAATCCTCCCAGCAGTGATTTTCTTGGGCTTCATTACCTTTAACTAATCCCAAAGCCCCACCATGATTTATCCCCCAACCCTAATCCCTATTTACTCATTTTCTTTATTGTTTTGATCTGTTCTTGTTACGACGAACAAATTTTTTTATTTTTTATTTTTAAAAAGATTTGTATTTCTTACTGATATCTAACGTTGACCATGTTGACTCATCATCAACAAAAAATAATTCTTGTTACTGATATCCAGTTATGAACGCGCGTGTTGATTTTTCAATTGTCTTCTAAACCATGGCTAAAAGATTAGACATCTATTTCAAATTTCAGTTTAAATACCGAAAAGGATAAGTAACATTTATGAGGAAGGGAAATTGCATTCTTAAATGCAATTAAAAAAAAAAAAAGAGAAAATAACAGGAGAACCGTAAACTCTATGTTAGGAATTAACACAAAAATGCAGAGAATTCCTTTCCAAGCTGTCAAGAAAATACATTGTCTTCCTCAAAAAAATTGTGTCTATCGTATATACGGTCTAAAAATCTATTTATAAAAAAAGAGACATAGATGATTTGCATTATTTATTTTTTTTTTTTTTTTTGTTGTAGTAGTGATGAGGGGAAGACAGAAGAAGAAGGGTTGGCAGTTTTGAGGATAAAATGAAATCAGTGCACTTGGGTAATAAAACTTTATTCTTGTTTAGATTTCTAAGCATCTCCTTCTGTCTAGACTCAAGAGCTTGTAATTCATGAATCTGATTTAGAAACAACATATGCCATAGAAATAGAAAATAAGTGTTTGTCTTTTAAAATTCTTGTGACCTATTCCTTTTGTAACTGCAAATAAACTGAATTTATTCTTGAAAATTTAAGAGGTACTAAGCAAGAACATGCAAAAATCGACCAAAAATGAAAAAAAAAAAAAGAAAAGAAAAAAGTAAATAAATTGTAGATTAATGTTAAAAGTAACTTCACATCAAGATGAGATCGTTGGAAGTTAAAAGAAAAAAAAAAAAAAAAAAACCTTAAAAATGCTTCAAAATGAGCCAAAAATTATTTCACATGGGAGGCATTTGAACAAGAAATTAGAAGTACATTCAACTTCCATGATTATATGTTAAGAATTAGAAAAAAAAAAAAAAAAAGAACTATGTATTTCAATTGGGAGAGGCAATATTAATAAACAATATCGTATTAAATGAATGTGATCGTACGGGTCGTAAACAAGAAAATAAATATTCGTTTCACTTTGTGGATTAATTAACCGAAGCGAAGTAAATTTGAGTCTGAGGAAGTCTTTGCCCTTTCTTTTAAGGTGGTTACTGTCTGGGACCCGGGTCTGATGATCTGGTACTTCCGTTAGGGGTATGGATTCGGCGCGAGAAGCCGGCGGAGGAAGTGTCGCCGCCAGGGTGCTGATGCCGTCCACGGCAGGGGCGCTGTTGTCGCGATTAGAATTCTTGTTTGATCGTTGAAGATGCAGAGGTTCCCGTGGGAAGGCGCGTGTTGTGCACCTGCACATTGTCGCGAATAAGCGACAAAAAGAGGAGAGAGAGAGAGAGAGAGAGAGAGAGAGAGAGAGAGGGGAAGCCTTATCAACATTTTGGCAGGCGGAGAAGCGACCACAGATACCCAAGGTTCGGCCTTTACTCGTCACCACACAAAAAAAAAAAACAGTCTTTCTCTTCAATTTTGATGCCTTCTCTCTTTCTCTCCACAAGGTTTTTCAAAGACCCATTTTCTTACATTTATTTATTTGTTTATTATTTTTTTGTGGGTCTTGTTGTCACATAGTTATCTGCCTGAAGTTGGCAAGTTCTGCCACTTCCTTCAGTTCTCATTTTCTTGTTAATGATCAGGAAGAAATAACTATTTCTATTTGATTCTTAGTTTCATTTGGTGGGAACTGAAGGGTGTCGTATTTTTTTTTATAGCTTTTTATTGTATGATCCACAATGATATGGTTCAGCAATTGTAAACGGGTTTTTTCTGCTTAAGTTTTCTGGTTCCATCGAGAGGCTTTATTTACTCTTCTTTTTTGACCCCCCATTGGATGGTTTCCATGGTGGTTCTTGTAGGAAGCATGCCATCTCTGGCTTTGTTGGTTAGTTATGGAAGCCATAGTGTGGCAGCAGCAGCTGCTTCCTCTACTTCTTCAGAATTTACACCTTGTTCCCTTGTGCGGAGAATTTCTTTGTCCAAAAGAACATTAAGGGGTGGCAGTGCCAAGAGATGGCGTTTCGTTTCCCCCTCTATTTGTAAATATTCTGTTACTAGTACGGATTTGGTTGCCGAGCAAGGGAATGCAGTTTCGTTGGATTCTCATAATAGTACATATAGAGGAAGTGATGATGGCAAGGATAGTGAGATTATGCTTAAGCCTGCTCCTAAACCTGTGTTAAAATCGTCCCTTGACTCCAAGGGTCAGTCACTCGTAGTGATGGACTCTGTTGGATGGGATCCTTCAGGGATTGGTGAGAGTTCTGGCAGCGAAAGGTCAGATGCTGATGATGATGAAGAGAGGAGTAAGGTAATTGCTTCACTTGGTGAGGTGTTGGAGAAGGCTGAAAAGCTTGAAACTTCTAAGCCAAGTGAAATGGGCAGTGATAGTATTAGTAGTAGGGAGGAGAATGGGAATGTTAGCAATATGACACCATTTAACACGAGTACTAATTCAAAAGCTGCTAAAGCAGTGAGTTTGAATTCGACAACACCTCGTAAAACTAAGACTTCAAAGAGTGTATGGCGGAGAGGAGACTCTGTGGCGACTGTGCAAAAGGTTGTCAAAGAAGCCCCTAAGAATAACAACAATAAGGTTGTTAAAGAACCTACACCTGGGGGAGTGGCAATGGCAAAATCTCTCTCTAGTACTCCTTTGAGGCCTGTTCAGCCACCTTTGAGACCTCAACCAATGTTAAAAGCAAAGCCATCTGTTGCTTCTCCACCAATTATGAAGAAACCCATCATCCTGAAGGATGTGGGAGCAGCTACAAAGCCGCCAGTCA
The DNA here is from genome assembly GCA_037832345.1 of Rhizophora mangle. Lineage (NCBI taxonomy): Eukaryota > Viridiplantae > Streptophyta > Magnoliopsida > Malpighiales > Rhizophoraceae > Rhizophora > Rhizophora mangle. The sequence goes on from JBAPLJ010002055.1 coordinate 1,734,962, forward strand.
TTGATGAAACTGACGGAGGTGCTACGAAAAGCAAGGAACGAAAGCCAATTTTAATAGATAAATTTGCACGTAAGAAACCAGTTGTTGATCCATTGATTGCTCAGGCAGTTTTAGCCCCCACAAAACCAGTCAAGGCCCCTGCTGCTGGGAAATTAAAAGACCGGAAGAAAAGTGTTTCACTGGGAGGACCAAGGAGACGGATTGTTGATGATGATGACGAAGTTGAAATTCCTGATGAGGAGTCATCGGAACTGGATGTTTCTATTCCAGGTGCAGCCACGGCAAGGAAGGGTAGGAAATGGAGCAAAGCTTCTAGGAAAGCTGCTAGACTTCAGGCTGCCAAAGATGCGGCTCCTGTTAAGGTTGAAATTTTAGAGGTTGGGGAAAATGGCATGCTGATTGAGGAGTTAGCCTACAACTTGGCCATCAATGAGAGTGAAATTCTTGGTTATCTTTACTCAAAGGGGATTAAACCTGATGGAGTGCAAACTCTGGACAAACACATGGTGAAGATGATATGTAAGGAATATGAAGTGGAGGTTATAGATGCTGAACCAGTCAGATTTGAAGCAATGGCAAAAAAGAAAGAATTGGTTGATGAGGCTGATTTGGACAAGCTAGAACAGAGGCCTCCCGTTCTTACAATAATGGGCCATGTGGATCATGGCAAGGTAAGTAGCGTGCTCTTTATCTGCTCATTTGGTTGGGTTTTTTCTGCTTCCCTTCAATACTCTTATTGCTGGTTTAGTTTGAATGTTGAAAGTATCTGAAAGATTTTACTGATGCCTGTTTGGTGTTTTTTTATGACAGACAACGCTACTGGATCATATTCGTAAAACCAGGGTATGTGCTTCAACATTTGGATACTCAGGATGCAGTTGATTCTGTCATGTTGTCTGCACAATAAATTCCTGACAACTAGATATCTATAGGTAGCCGCTACAGAAGCTGGTGGGATCACACAAGGAATTGGTGCATACAAGGTTATGGTATCTGTTGATGGCAAGAAGCAACCATGTGTTTTCCTTGATACTCCTGGACATGAGGTAACCTCATTGTACTATTATCACTGCTACCATATTTCATTTTACTTTTCCAAAAGGAAAGAGTTTGTTGGATCATATATTTTGTATATGTGTCTTAAATTGCTGATTATCTTTCTATTCTATGTTTTTATTAAACAAATATGAACAGTAATGTGCTTGTACTTATCTCGCATTTAGATGATATGTAAACTGTTAGCCCATGTAGGCATTTGGAGCAATGAGGGCTCGTGGAGCTAGGGTGACTGATATTGCTATTATTGTGGTGGCTGCTGATGACGGGATTCGCCCCCAAACAAATGAGGCCATAGCTCATGCCAAAGCAGCTGGAGTTCCAATTGTGATTGCGATAAATAAGGTTTATCACAGAATCAATTTGCTTTTTGTTATTATAAAGAAACAAACAAAAACATCTACACTCTGAAGGTCCTTGGATTGTTTGATTTTGGCATAAGTTCTTTCTGACTTCCTGTTTAACTTTCCTTTCATTCCAACAGATAGATAAAGATGGGGCTAATCCACAGAGAGTGATGCAAGATCTTTCTTCAATTGGTCTTATGCCAGAAGACTGGGGTGGTGACACACCCATGGTTCAGGTTTTTCACTTTTATTTGCATATCTCTTATAAGTTACATATCTTTCCGGATTCTTATGCTCTTCTACATTCTTTTAACAGATTAGCGCCCTTAAGGGAGATAATATCAATGATTTGTTGGAAACAGTCATGCTTGTTGCAGAGGTCAGCTAAACTTTGCTGTACTTATTAGCCTTTTTTATTATTTTTTGTGTTCTGTTAGCCATTCTGATAGTTAGGTTCTGATCCTTCTGTCTCTGCACTTTTCTGGGGCTTACATTCCTTCCTTCCCTCCTTCTCTGAGTCTTTCTTTATCAGAAGGTTGGAATGGTGGGTAGTGGACTTCTTGGCAACCTCTACAGTGAGAGGGATACCTCCCTACACCTTTTTCTTTTTCTCTTGCTTGTACAAAAAAAAATGCTGCTTGTAATTCTTTCTCCAAATTCTTTGAACACCTTCATAGGGCTAGTATTATGTGAAATAATTTTGTTTTTCCCTTTTGATTTACAAGCTCTTCCCCCTCCTCCTCTCTCTCTCTCTCTCTCTCTCTATCTCTCTCTCTCTCTTATTGTCTTTATCTCCATTTCTCTGTCTGTATCTCTCACTCTCTCTATCTATCTATTCTATCTTCCAGTTACAAGAGTTGAAGGCTAATCCTCATAGAAGTGCCAAGGGTACAGTTATTGAGGCAGGTCTTGATAAGTCTAAAGGACCAGTAGCTACATTTATTGTACAGAATGGAACACTTAAAAGAGGGGACATAGTGGTTTGTGGAGAAGCCTTTGGAAAGGTTGGTTGGTTACATTTTGAAATTCTGGGCCTTTTATCTCAGTTAGATCTTCTGCCTCAGGCGACCTTAATGCCTAGCGTCTAATCTTCAATATTTAGGTGCGGGCTCTATTTGATGATGGAAGAAGTCAAGTTAAGGAAGCTGAGCCCTCTATGCCTGTGCAGGTTTGGTGTTTCAGTGTTCACTTTTTTCTTTTGTGTGTTAGGATTTCAGTTGTTTTTGTTTACTGGCTTGTAGCAAGAAACCTTTTTAGTAATATTTCTGGAGTATTATGCCTAGTGTTGATTGTCCAAATAGTCAAATTCACCAGTAACATACTGGTAGGTAGATGTGCCATTCTTTCTCTCTCTGTTATGCCTGATACTAATGGAATGACCTTTTAGTTTATAGTAGATATCCACTTGATTACTAGTCCATCTGTTCAACTTTAGGTGCCTCTTGTTGCCCAATTAGACAATATTGTATGAAGTGTTGTACTTGTGTACATTTAATCAATTATCTCTGATGTGATCAGTGATATCGAAATCCTTTTAGGATATTCTACTTTAAGTTGAGAATGGAGAGAAATGGGAGTAAAAAAAAAGGAGGACTGTTTGTTAAGTATCTTCTTAATGAATCATGATACACAAAACAAAATAAAATTTAAAAGGTAAAATCCAAAGTATTACTGCTATATAGATCATATCTTTTGTGGCATCATGCACTGAACTGTAAGTCTGCTGGCGAGATCTTCCCTTACAGATACTTTGCATTGTTATCTACAGGTTATTGGGTTGAGTAATGTCCCATCTGCTGGCAATGAATTTGAGGTTGTTCCTTCCCTTGATACTGCACGGGAAAAAGCAGAAGTGCATGCTGAATTACTGCGGAATGAGAGGATAACAGCCAAGGCTGGGGATGGGAAGGTTACACTTTCCTCCCTAGCTTCAGCTGTTTCAGCTGGAAGGCTGTCTGGATTGGACTTGCACCAGCTTAATATCATTATGAAAGTAGATCTTCAGGTATGCATGATTTTTATGCAAAATTTCATATACAAATAGAAGAATCTCATGACTCTATGTTGTTCATTTTCTAGAGCTTGACTGATAACATATAATTGGGATATGCTTGAAAGATGATATTTATAATTGAGTTTTTTTTCAGAATAATCATGGAATCATTCTTTGAATTGTGGTAAGTAGCTTATATCAAGAAACCACTTGACTCTGAATTTGAGTTGTCAGGTGAGGGCCTAGGATTGGCTAGAGTTATCAATTTGGCAATTAAACCTGCTTAGCATATATAGATGTGGGACTATCTGTAGTGCTCTGTTGATGAAATAGACCCAATAGGGTTACATATTGACCATCAATAGAAGACTATACTTATCCTGAAAGACAGCTAAATCATTTTACTCATGATTAGGGATCTATTGAAGCTGTCAGACAAGCCTTACAGGTGCTCCCTCAAGACAATGTCACCTTGAAGTTCCTATTGCAAGCAACAGGAGATGTAAGCACGAGTGACATTGATCTTGCCATTGCTAGTGAGGCTGTTATTCTTGGATTTAATGTCAAAGCCCCAGGCCCTGTCAGGAGCTATGCAGAAAACAAAGGAGTTGAGATTCGGCTATAGAGTGATATATGACCTTATTGATGATGTGCGAAAAGCAATGGAAGGACTCCTGGAACCTGTTGAGGTTAATTCAAATTACCTTTTGTTTTGTTTCTTTGGGGGGTTAGTTTTAGAATGGAAAAATATATTAGCTAATGTGCCTAGACATTATAATTGTGGTCGACATTCATAATGTGCAGGAATTATTTGAGACCATATGCTGCTTTTGCTTGATTGTTACTTTTAGTATAGATTTACTGCTGAGAACAACTGCTTAATGTGTAGGAGCAAGAAAAAATTGGCTCAGCAGAAGTCCGAGCTGTATTTAGCAGTGGCAGTGGTCGTGTTGCTGGGTGCATGGTGACAGAAGGAAAAGTTATGAAAGGCTGTGGTGTCAAGGTTCTTCGAAAGGGAAAGACAGTCCATGTTGGTGCACTCGATTCTTTGAGACGGGTCAAGGAAATTGTGAAGGAGGTAACATTATAAAGCTCAAGTAAAAACTTATTTGCTGACTGTAGATAACACATACATGCATGTGCGCACACATATTTATTTATTTATACTAGGTTTTATATTTATAAAATATTTACAAATCATTATGGCTGCTCTTTCCCCCAAAGCAGAACCATACATTCTAATTGTCTCATGCTAAGCATGGGCTGCTCTATAGGATTTTTATGCCTGCTAAAATAGTTGGTTCCAAAATGGCCTTCTTTGGCCTTATTAGTTCCTACTTAAGGCTACTTTTTCTTTTGGTCCTAATGAATTCCTTGGAGCAACCTATTATTGGTAACTCTTTTCCCCATGCATGGTGTTTGTTTTCACTGAAAACAGGTGAGTGCTGGACTGGAATGTGGTATTGCCATGGAGGACTATGATGATTGGGACGAACGAGATATTCTGGAGGCCTTTAACACCGTTCAGAGGAGCCGGACCCTGGAAGAGGCATCAGCTTCCATGGCAGCTGCACTGGAAGAAGTAGGAATTGATTTATAGAATCAAATGTGCTTTTACTGATGGAGTTAAGTCATCCTGGGTATAGATTGAGTCCCTTTTATTTTTTTGGGCCCCTCTTGTGATTTATATCAAGGCCAGAGTTGCAAGGATCCAAGGTCTTGCCCATTTGTTGTTACGCTTTTTTGTTTTATATAGTCATATATTTCGATCCCTTTGTCTTTCTCTGTAACCTAAAGAACGTTTGTTCAAGTTCATTGGGTGGGGCGAAATAGAATTTAATGGTACATGTTCTTGCTGGATGTTGCAGCTGCATTAAGAGAACAGTTCCTACTAAAATACCAAAAGAAAAAAAAAACAATGAAATATAAATTAAATAAAGATTAAGTTATACTCTAAATATAGTTAGTTTTCCTTAATTTGAATTTTTTTATACCTTATTTTTTGTTTTAAAGTTATTACTATAATTTGAATTCTAATTTTTAGAATTAATAGTCTAATTATATTTATCTTAGCAAACGATGTTGTTAATGATTATGTTGTGTTTTCTTTTTTAAGGTGAAAAATGATTGAGGTCTTTTAAAATATCATTAATAGTTAAAAATTTAAATTTGAAATTTTAAAATATAAAATTTTAATCTAAAATAAGAGAGAGAAATTTGTAAGTTTTTAAATTTTTAAATAAATAAATAATAATAATAAAAAGAAGGGATAGGTAAGTGAACTCTAGTGTTGGCCCAGTTCCGTTTCGGATAATTGACATCCCATTGACTCAAGAAAACCCAAACCCAAAACGCAGAAGCTGAAGCCAACCCAAAAATCAAAGCCGAATCACCAAAACCCTGTGCTTCCGTTTGCATGAAAAGATGAGACTGCCAATGCCATCTTCTTTCTTCTCCGTTTACTTTTCTTTATCTGCAGCCAAAAAATTTTCCCTTGCTTCCCTTTGATGTTATTTTCGTCACTGTTTGACACAGACCAGAAAGAAACAACAACAATACTAATAATAGAAAAAAGCATCTCCATTTGTTTTAAACACTTTATACTGAATCTAGTCTGCATTTAGCAGACTTCGGGGTTCTAATGTATGGCAAATTGGGGTCTCAAAAGCCTCACATGAGAGAGTAGGGAGCAGGCTAGAACCAAAGATGACTTCCCAGAACAGCCCAGCCAAGCAAGTTTGCCTTTGCCTGTAGCAGCAGCAAATGCCGGCAAGTCATCCTTGGCTCAAACCCACTCACTATCTCATCATGCAAGACCACTTGAGACACACACATACGCAATCATCGGTGTGCAGTATTCTTGCTTCAAATTTGATGCAACGATACTGATATATATACACACACACACACACACATAGCCATGGGCTAAAAATGGCTGAGTGGCAAGGTCAGTCGCAGCAGGCATATATTCCGAATTCAAAGACACTTCCCCCACTGAAGGGAATGTTGTTGCCCCATCATTTGTTGTTCTCAATGCAATGGCCGCAAGTGGCACCAGAAGGGCGAGCACTATATTCTAATTCTAATATCTCGTAAAGCCTTTCTTCATTGGGATGTATAATGCCAAATTTAGGGCTTACTTTAGGAGTCTACTTTCCTTTCCGCTTACATTGACTTGGAATAATATCTGTTCAGAATCCCTTTTTTCCCTAAAGGAAACTTTTAGCCATGAGCAGGTTTTCAAAGATTGATTTGGACAGGACGTATGGGGTTGACATATTTGGACAAGATCTGCCTATCTCTCAAATTGTTCGTAATTACGTGGACAATCCATGACAAGAATAAAATAAAAGGATAATGATGAGTGCTCGATGGGTGAGAAAGGTACCATTTGTCAATCTGTTTTTGATCGAATACTACTGGCAATTGTCTCTAAGAATGAGTTCGATTCTTACTGTCATAACCCTTCAACACCCCAAAAATAAAAAAATCTAAAATGCCTTAGCGTCAACTACTGTAGTAGTTAGTAGGCAGGGTTGCGGAAGCAGTTGTTGCAACTTGCAACAATACTACAGCCCTGGCAGCCATCCACACCCAGCAGATGAAGCAAAAATGAGAGAGTGTGTGTATATATATATTTAAAAAAAAGATAAAAGAAGCAAGATTCATCGACAAACATACTTAGATTATCGGTTAATTTATCACTACTGTATTTGAACGGCAATGAAGACATCAATCACTTGCTACAATTCATTCTTTCTTTTGGGAAAATTAATTCGGAGTTCCATCACACTAAAGATCTTTCCTTGCATGTATACTATTGATTTTCATGGTGTGTCTGGATGTTTTAGCCATTAACTCCCTGTATATATTTCATCCATCAAATACAATTTTAATTTATAGCAAGATGGGAAAAGGGATTTCGGAAAGCTGTAAGGGTGCAGGTGTTTCGTTCGCAGAGTCCTTTCTTTGATTTTCCACTGGAGACTTGAATTATTCATTTTCTTGACAAAACCACAGGCTCAAAGTTACTGCCTAAGCGTTCAATGCCTACTTAACCTGCTAAATGCCGTGCACTCACGTTAATTAAGTCAAGTTATTTCAACATTAGATGTAAAATATAAAGGGAACATTTAATAAATTTGTATAATTTAAAATTATATGATGTAAAAGTACAAATTGTTTGTAGCAATAAAGATATATATTACTTTCTTGTAAGATCACCGAATCAACGGGGGCGCCGTATTTCTTCTGAGATCTTTTATCTGTCGAAGGGAATTAAGTCTTTCTTTCAATGGCCAAGAGAATAAAATCTCCACTCTTTGATATTGTCAGCTTATTGCTATAGCCTGGAATAACCTGCCGAGAGGGCTATTATTTAACTCCTTTGCAGCAAGATGACGGCAAAGTCATTCTTGGTTCTCTTACTTCCTGCCTCTTCGTGCAAACCACTTCTACATAAACCTTCGTAGACATTTTCATTGTCAAGTAGAATTCCCTATGCTTCAATTCATAGTGATCTTAAATGATATGATTGGGAGCAAGTACAAGATCTCTTCCCTCACAAGAGATGCCTTTTGAGAACAAAACCATGTCCTTTCAAAGCAAAGGATGTCCCAAGGCCCTTCTGAAAATAATGGTTGGATTTTGATTGGATTTTTTTTTTTTTTTTTTTAAGCTACAATTTTTAATAGTGAAAGCCATTTCAACACCCCATTAGCTACGACTACATCCACATTAACAGTGCAATCGTGGTGCCACGCGCAGGTGGACCCAATTTAAAATGTTTTAATGCTGCGAGAATATCTTGGCAGTGGCTTTGTGCTGAGCTTCGCATGAGAATAAGAGAGCCAAGTGTAGCCAAGAACAACTTGCCGGGATGCCCCCAACAGTGTATTGGAAGCGTTTCATGCGCATTGCAGCATATGGCTGCATTCCACTCTCTACCTCTTCATGCAAAACTCTGCCACCAGTAATAATCTTCGATCGCTTCTTGACTCCATCTCCATGCTTCATTGAAAGCAAACTTCTTGATGTTTATGTAACACTCCGGTGCTTAGACTTTTATTTTTGAAGTTTTAGTTATAATTTTCTAAAAAAAAAAAAACATATCAGACAGTTTCTTAGACCCATGATCAGACGGGATTTGCCTAAAAATTGTATCATAAAAATCCTAATAGCTATCGGTAGGACACGGTCAACAGATATCCAGTTGGTCGTTTGAAGCTGAAGAGAAAGAAACATCACATCAAATCTTCTCCTATTAGCCCAGAAAAGAAGGGAGTCTAAATTTAAATTTAAAATTCAACGGTCGAAAGGAGAATGGAACGTTGGGGGAAGCACGCTTGCCTTAGACGGCTGTGTTCGACCCAATTAGAGGGAATAAGATTCATACAAGGGAGATTGTGGAAGGCTATTTCTCTCCCATTGTTGAAATAGAATGTCAACTGCTGTTTTTCCATTTCCAAAAATTTAAGAGCAATATAAATTATCACGTTGGCCAAAGCTAGACCATTTCACTTAAAATAAAGCATTCGGATTCTTTTCAATTTATTTTTTTATTCCAAGGAAATGAGTATGCCATTTGCTTTCCACTCCTTTATCTTATCTTTTTCTTTAGGGTCAAATTCCAGTCTTTATCTTGGAAGCAAGGTCATGTCACCCCAATATGAAAAGAGCTTAATTCCGGCTGCTTGTATAAATGTTAGCCCTAGGATCAATTTGCAATTAATTAATTCTTCGTGGCTTATACCGGAAGTCATTAACAAGGTCGATAATGCATTATTGGTCATCATTCAACAAAGAATGCCCACTTGTTCGTCCAAGAAATATAAGGTTTGTTTTGGCCAATTAACTCTGACTTAGACACAAATTCAAAACCTCCAACCTTGAATTTCAAGATAGATAGATGCATGAGTAAAATAAAAAAACCAGCTCTAAATGCACAGATTGATGGTTGCGGCGTAAACCTCAACATCCCCATCAATAATGGATAATTCGGTCCAAAATATCCGATCAAGTTATCCACCATAAAAGTGTCCAATACCTTGAGAAAGAGTGAGACTAAAGAACGTCTGCCCAGACGGCAAAGCCCAACTTCTTTTTTTTTTTTTTTTAAATATTGTTGTTTCTGAGTCTACTTTTAAACAGAAATTGGTATTTATTAATATATATATATATTTTTATGTACAATGTAACCTTCTACAACATTCATTCGTAATCAGTTGTGTAGAATGCCAAGAGCTCAATTTTTGTCGAACTAATTGAAGAATATATAAATGAAACAAAATACTATAATATTTCTCCAGCTTGATGAGATATTATAACTAGATTAATTAATGACTTTTACTTAACCTCAGTCAATAATGCGTTATTAACTTCCCTTTAATGGATTGCCTTCCTCATTGCAGCCAGCAAAAAAATTCTTGGCATGTAGTAGCCCTTCAGAATTGATTATTGCCATGTAGCTCTTCGTCCCAGCAGTTCAGCATTCTGGTAACGAAGCAATGATGCACAAGAATTACCATGTTGTTGCACAAATAGTTCCAGAAATGACCAACTAAAAGTTAAGTCATCCTAAGTTTCACTCCCAAATTACCATATGCACTAGGAGCGATGTCCAAGAACACTCAAGTATCATTAGATTATCACCAGAAGGAAAAAGAAAAGAAAAAAAAAAAACAATGCTAAAAGAATCTCATCCTCAACTTTATCAAGCATCTTTCCACAAACAAACACGTTAACTAGAATAAAAAAAATACAAATGTGGTGTATATTTTATCTTCCTATGTTTTAGTGAAAATGTTGGCAGTGGAGTTATAGCTCAAGCATACTCATCACATACTAGCTTCACATAAGCAGTCAAACACATCACAAAAAAATTATGCAAGCTATACAAGAAAAAAGTTCCCCAGGTATTATTTATGTGGCTTGTTGAGCAGAAGGTATACACATTATGAGAAGTAAATGGCATTATAGATCAATTATACATAGGAGAGTAACATGAAATAAGTGCATAAATGCTGTAGAAGCTATCATCTGGATTGTATCTAACCTTTTGGCATTGAAAATCTGATTATTCATTTTCCGCATCAGATTGTTCCTCCAAGTATCTGTCCTTTCCGCAGCTGCAAAGGAAAGCATGAGGAGGTTGCATCTTGGATCATGATAAACTAATGTCCATGTTGAAATGAAATCACAGATAAGCTAGCTGCACCAGGGTAAGCCTGTAAGAATGCTTGTATGTGTGTTTGTGTGTGTGTGTGTGATTGTGTGAGAGAGAGAGGACAAGAACAAACCACAATAAAGCATTCCATTTATGGCTCCATGTTACAAGGTAATTTGCGAGCTTCAAAAAAGCTCAAACTACTTTGACCATGAACCAAATAATTATCAAATGTGGGAGCATCATGCACTAAGACACAATTTATGATGGATGACTTGATGAGATACCTATAAAGATAATCAAATATACTTTCATTCTCAGTTCTTCAATAGCATTGCTCTTAAAAATTTCCAATAAATATCATTTATCTTTCTGCAAAGAAACACTCATTCTACAGCAAATGCACATGTCACTTGGGCAATTTTCATTTTTGATTTCCCAAGAAAGAAAAAGGATAAATGGAGATCAAAAATTTTGATCATGTGCAGTTATTGTTGTTCAACTCCTTTTTTCAAGCCTTAAGTACCAAAACACAAAATTGAAAATTATGATCAATTTCACCAACCTGACAGCATAATAATCTGAGTAAACCATTCAGCAGCCGAAGAATCACATTAAGCTGTCCACCACCTTTCAATGTCTAACGGCAATCAACCCTTGGAACATAACCTTCTTTTTTCATCTCCCCATTCAGCAATTGAAAAATCTCCATAGAGTGATGGTGCAACTCATCACCAGCATGAAATTCATGAACTTGACTACCAATCTCAGTCCAACTACAGCCAGGGGTCTTCATGACACCCCTCACTTTCATTAGTGCCCTCACCTTTGCTGAGTCATCCCATTTCCTCATATTGGCATATATCTTAGACGAGATAACATAGTTTCCAGAATTTGATGGCTCCACCTCTAGAAGCAGGTTAATCACTCGTTCACTAACATACGCATTCTTGCCTCTTCGACAGGCACCAAGCAGTGCCCCTAGTACAATTGCATCTGGTTTTCCAGGCATCTTCTCAATGAATTCCCAAGCTTCATATAGATGCCCTGCACGTGCCAAAAGATCAACCATGCAAGAATAATGCTCAATTTTTGGGTCCAATCCAAATACAGACTTCATGGAACCAAACAATTGATGGCCCTCATTAACCAACCCAGCATGCACACAAGCAGAAAGCACTCCAACAAATGTGATGTCATTTGGGCAGGCACCATCATTATCCCTTGACATGCGTCTAAATAATGACAACGCCTTTTGCGCCTGCCCATGAAAAGCAAGAGCAGAAATGATTGCATTCCAAGAGACCTCATTTTTCTGGGGCATGTTTTCGAAAATTCTCAGAGCATTGTCTACATTCCCACACTTGGCATACATGTCCACCAATGCAGTAGCAACATAGACATCATGTTGTAGTCCTCTTTCTGATGCATATTTCTCAACCCATTTGCCCAAATCAAGGCCCCCAATTGAGGCACAAGCAGACAGCACAACAATCAACGTGATTTTGTTTGGAAGGATACCTGCCTCTCTCATGTCGTTGAACACAGCAAGTGCTTCATTTGATGCCCCATTCTGTGCATAGCTGCAATATACCCATTGAGCACCAAATTAATACTACGATCAACAAATCCAGCATACACAGGGTTCATATTAGTTAAGGCATGTTGCTGTTCATCTAACTGAAGGAAAATGAACATAAAAAGAGCATGTAGCTTTTTCCTTTGTGTGCAACAATAATTGTCTAGTGAGTACAGTTATTTTATGCGATCATGTAGGCTAAATACCGCACAAGGATGACATTAGTGAAAACTGAACAGCATTAACCTTCCATTCCCTACCACATTTTAAGCTTATTGCAAACCAAAATGAATTTTAAAGCTATAGATGGACCTAAAATTAGATTAAAGATGAAGCTATACATGAACCTCCCAGGCCATGAAAGCAAATGACTGAACAAATTAAACATTAGATTATCAAGAAGATGGATGATCATTAGAAAGAGACTAAACACAAAGTGCAAACAAGAGACCCTTACCCAGTGATCATAGCATTCCAGGTTATTGCATCCCTACTTGCCATTGCATCGAAGATCCTCCTTGCTGAAGTCAAATCCCCACACTTCCCATACATGTCAATCAAAGCAGACCCAATATAAGTGTTCAACTCCATCTTTTTCTCCAAAACAAAACCTTCCACCCACCTCCCAAGATTCAAATCCCCCAAGTCACCACACGCCCCGAGAACGCTCACCAATGTCATTTCCCCAGGTTCAAAACCGTCATCCTTCATAAGCATAAACAACTCCAGTGCCTCTCTTGCAAAACCCATCTTCGAATACCCCGAAATCATGGAATTCCACGAAACCACGTCTCTCTGGGAAATTTCATCAAACACCTTCCTGGCACAACCCAATTGACCACACCTCGAATACACAGTTATCAGAGAATGATTCACATGACCATCCGTATGCAAACCAATCTTAAACACCATACAATGACCCATCCACCCGTGATTCAATTCCAACAAGTTCGCACACGCCATGAACAGAAAAGGGTAAGTAAAATTATTCGGTCGAACACCCAAAAACTTCATTCGATAATAGAACTGAATGGCTAAAGAGTGCATTTTCCATGTGGTGGTCAGGCCACGGATCATTACATTGAAGGCATAATCGCCTGGGCTTGGGATTTGGCCAAAGACGACAGCTGCGTAGTCAAAGTCTTTGAGGTCAATGATTTTGGAGAGAATGTGATTAGGTTTTCGTATCGAGTTTACGAGCATTTTCGCGTGGATTTGCTGCAGTGGCCTCTTGGAAGGGCATTGCTTTAAGAGGATTAGCAGCTTTTCTGTTAGAGCTTGTTTGTGTTTTTGGCTTTGGATAGCCATTGGTTTGAAATGCCCGTATGGCGGGTCACGGCCACGGAAGAACGCTTCGTATTTCCTAGTACCGCCATCAAGAGCTTTTTATTTATTTCTTTATTTTTCGGCGGGCAAATGCTTTACGACGTCGTTGTCCTGCTTTAAAATTTTCAATTTTCGCACACGATCGCAAGATTAGCCCTTCTCTTGTGTTTTTAACGTCCACATTCTAATATCCGTTGGCATTTATTATCGTAATGAATTCTTGTATTATGTAATTTTATGTTGTATTGTATTATTATTATTTTACGTTCATAATCATAAATTAAAATAGTAAAAATATAAAATTAATGAGACAAATGTAAATTTAAATTAAAAATTTATAATAAATCTAAAGTTACGGGTAAAAAATTGATCCTAAAATTTCTAGTTAACCATTTGCAAGTTGAACCAAAATCAGAAATTTAGAGGTAAATTTTAGTTTTGATTTTTCGGGTGCCCGATCCACCGGACATCTTTTTACCCGATGCTATGTTAGCCCATATTAGACATTCGGATTCTGAGAGGCTAAGATTGAAATCGCGAAAAAATTTACCATCGTCAAAGGGTTGGCATGTTCGATATTTAGCGAAACGAGGAGGGCAGATTCCAATAAAACGGTTACCGAGGCATCCCCAAGAGTCTTTTGCAGTGGGACCATCGAATTCCCTTATCTTTTTCTTTTTAGAGCCGACTTTATTTTTTATTTTTTATTTTTTTGCTTTTTCCGAATCTCTTTTTTAATCAATTAACAATATTATAATCCACCGAAAATACATACAAAATTACCTATATGTCCTTGTCTTTTTGCGTAATCCGTGCAACGTTGCTGCGCGCAAGTACAAGCGGGCCCATAGAAGAAAAACTAAATTAGATAGATATTTTCAAAAAATTAAGTAAATTTGACACATAAAATTAATTAATAATTAATTATTAATCCATATAAAATTTTTAAGTAATAATAATAATAACAAAAAAAGAGTTCAGAATGAGTATGCCACACTATCTACGTGAATTCCAATTATGTCACACAACTCCATTAGAAATATAAAATTGTGTCCTAAGATTGGGACATAATCAGACGGCGACGGAGACGGCGGTGTGGGCACCTTCGTCTTTCACTCAGGAAATTTTATCTAGTGGTGGGTCCTACTGTCCTGGGTAGACACTGGTGGTTAAAATGAGGTTTGATGGTCTGTGGTTGGACCCAGATTCCAGTTGGAAACCACTGGAAAGTACAACCAATGGTTTTAGTTTTGCGTTGGTCTTTGGGCCTTGGATTGCCACGGCACCACCAGTCTGCTGAGCGACAAAACAAATAACAATTATACACCAAAAAAAAAAAAACAATCCAAGGGTATATTTATTTCTGTTATTTTTTTTAACTTCCACTTATAAAAATTAAAAGACAAAAGGAAAAACATTATCTTCCCCAAGGACTTGTTCTGGGTGGCTGGTGATTTTTATTTTTTTTTTAATATTTTTGTGTAAAATAAAAAACTTTTTTGAAAAGTTTTTTTAGAAACAAAATAAAAGGTTAAGAAACATTAAAATGAATTTGTTTTAATTTATTGTTTATTTTTTTAAAATTCTCCCAAAACCACTCAGTATTTTTTTTCACGACTTTTTAAATTTATTTAATTTTTTTTAATCTATTCACTCCCTAGTCATTCTTTTCCTCTCTATTATTTTTCTCTTTACTCTTCATACTATTTTGTTGTTTACTCTTTTTTTGTCTTTTGTTTTGTTTTGTTTTTTTTACTTTTTCTTTCTTTATCTCACTTTCTATTTTTTTATTATTTCTCTCTCAATTCTCTCTCTCTATCATTTACCACTCTCAATAAAAATCTTGTTAAGAAAAAAAATTGTTGCTAAGAAAAATTAGGTAATAGTGACAATAAACATTAAATAATAAAATTAGAATAATAAATAACAAAAAGGAAATAGCAAAACCCTAACAACGAAATCGAGCCTGCGCTAAGTTGGAATTCTAATTTTAGTGTAGTTTGACGATTAATTTACATTTTACTTCCGCTTTGACGGGCGTAAAAAGGGAAGCAGAGAGCGGGAGAGGGCATTTCAGAAAATAAAAGGAAACAAGAAGGGCATTTATGGACGGAAGTCGCTGTGTCCTCATCCGATTCTCATGCTTTACTAAAGTTCTCTATCCTACAAAGACTTTATACATATAATCTCTTTTTAATTTTGCTTTTTGGCTTTCTCATGTTTTGACCGTTGCTTCTCCTCAACGTCTCTCTCTCACTCCCTCCTTCTGCATCTCCATGACTCTCTCTCTGTCGCTCGCTCTCTTGTGATCAATCACTAAGCTTACATTCCTTTGTATTTTTGCTTACAATATCACCAAGGTACGATCCTCCTCTGCAGCCCATTCCTCTATAACACCACCAATTTTCCATTTTCTTTCTCTTTTTTTTTTTTGGCATTTTTGTGGGACAATTTTCTTGATTTCTTTTTGAAGTTTTGTTTTCGTTTTTTTTTTTTTGGTGAATTTTTTTGAAGTTTTAAGTGAGTGCTTAATTATCCTTTTCCATCGCATACAGCTTCTTGATTCCTTCTTCTTTTTTTTTTTTTCAGTCAAATATTTTCAGAACTTCTTGCTGTTGGTGAGGACGGAGTGCTACATGATTTTATTTTTTTTATTTTTTTAATTTTGTATGAAGAATCTTTTATTTTTTTTTTTTTTTGGGTGTCTTAAATGGTCCCCAAGCAGTTTATTGGAATTTTATTCTTTTAATTTCTTTTATTTTTGAGAGGGGGGTCTATTTTGGCTTTTATTCCAAGTGAATTTCAGTGTTCAAATTTATTTTAAACTACATGCTCCAAAACTTGGATTCTCATTCCTCTTAGTCCAAAATTTTGATTTTAGAAATATTTTTTGTCGTGATTTTCTTCATTTTTATATATTTTTTATCTCGAATATGTTACTACCTCTACAACAATTTAGTTAGCTTTCTCACTCTATTTTTTTAAAAGGAAAAAAAAAAAAACATGTAATCAATTTTAATGCATTCATCCCTTTTCCGGCTTTGGTTTACAAGAATTTCAGATTTCGCCGTATGAATTCGGTCAAACTTTGAGGCCTTCGCTCCGACTTTAACCCCTTTTATCTTCTTTTGTTGACTTGTAAACTGAAAACGTTGATTTCTCAGCAAGAACAGAATATTCATTTTGATGGGCCCAATTTCATCCACTTTTATTTATTTATTTATTTTGCATTAATGCTTGGTAGAGGCTTTTTTTTTTTTTGTTTTCTCAATTTAAAATTTTATCCGTATCTTGTTGTTTCTTCACTATTGTTTTGTTTTCAGTTCATGAAAGTAGAATAATCATTCATTCCTTTTCTTGGTATTTAGTGGGTTTTTGGCTCAGTTAGATTTCGATCAATCGGGTTATTGGGTTTTTGGGCAAGCCGTAGAGAAAACCTGGTGAAATCTCCATTTCCTGTTCTGTTATTTCAAGTTAGAAATGTTATGTGTAACTTGGAAATAAAGAAAAGCATTAGCAAATGTTCGAGGTTGTTTTATTGTGTATAAATGTTCAACTGTAAATCCACATGTTTAGCTGTTTTGAGCTTCCTACTTCTTGAAAACATTCTTTTTTTGGATTGTGTTGTCTCTAATGGTTTGCATATCCATTTGCTTTTAACTAGAGTTTCAGGTTTAATGAAAAGCTCTCTGGTTCTAATCAGCCTCTAGAGGATATCCGTATGAATCTGGTGAGAAATAAGAGGGGTTACCATCAGGATTTTTGTTTTGATTCAAGCCTGAAAACTTCTTAACTGTTGGACATAAGAGAGGAAAAGAGAAATGGGATGTTCTACATCGAAACTGGATGATGAAGAGGCAGTTCAGCTCTGTAGGGACCGAAAACATTTTATAAAACAGGCTGTAGAGCAAAGAACACGATTTGCTTCTGGACATTTAGCTTATATTCAATCCTTGAAAAGAGTTTCTGCAGCTCTTCGAGATTATGTTGAAGGAGATGAGCCCCGTGAATTCTTATTAGATTCATTCGTAACTCCACCTTTTGCTCCTGTCAAGAAATCTAGTCCAGGTTTCATCTCAATTTCACCAACATCATTTCCATCTGCACCAATCAAATCCAGGAAGACTATGAAAATAAGCTATTTGATGTCTGGAGGGAATCAAACAGTTTCAGTTGAGGAGAGACCTCAATCACCAGAAACTGTTCGAATTGAAACTTATTCTCCAATGCACCATTTTGGGATGGATGGATTCTTTGGAATGCAATCTCCGCCAATGAATTCTTCATTCTTCTCATATTCCCTCAATGATAGGACCAATATGCCTCCTCCTTCACCTCAAACTTCACAATGGGATGGCTTTTGGAACCCATTTTCTTCGCTAGACTACTATGGTTATCCTAGTCGCAATACCTTTGATAATATGGTTATGGATGATGACATAAGAGGACTAAGGAAGGTACGAGAAGAAGAAGGCATACCTGACCTGGAAGATGAAACTGAACAAGAAGAAGTGGATAACAAGGTGAATGTAACAGCAGAACAAGCTAGGGTTCATAAAGCGTACGACAGAGAAGAAGTGCTTGTTGAAGATGTAGCTGAGGATGAGGATGAAAGTGATGGTGGAAGTGAATGTGAACATGAAGCAAAAGGAACACAACCACAAGGCAGCGCTAGAGTAGAATTATCACAAGCTCAAAATTCAGGACAAGTTGAAGTCTGCAATCAAGAAATGGCAGTTAGTGATGGAGATGCTAAGGTAGAAACACCAGGCTATACTGTCTATGTAAATCAAAGGCCAACAAGCATGGCAGAAGTTGTCAAGGATCTTGAAGAACAATTCTCCATAGTTTGCAGTTCAGCCAAAGAGGTCTCAGCATTGTTAGAGTCTAGTAAGGCTCAGTATTCATCAACTTCAAGTGATCTCACAGGTTAGTGGCATTAAATTACCAATTTCTCCTCTGCCTAAAACCATATGGCTGCATTCATAATTGGAAATTTAAAGCTGCAGTGTAAATGGAAGAGATAAGCTGGGACATCAAGTGGGATGTAAATATATAAAAAATCTGATTCTATCAAGTCATGCTTACATAACTTTTGGAGAAAAAGCTCAAGTAAATGATTAGTTTTATTGTTAGAATCTTGTGTCATTCTGCTATATATATGTGCGCTGATTCGGGATTACTATATGCCAAAAAAAAAAATTATTTTACTTTTTGCAGCAATGAGAATGCTGAATCCAGTAGCTCTTCTCCGTTCAGCATCATCTCGCTCATCCTCATCAAGATTTTTGAACAATTATTCAAGTTTGAGAGATGAAGACTACGAAAGCAGTAATGACTTGTCAGATGAATCCTGCATGATTTCAGGTAGTCACCAATCAACATTGGACAGATTGTATGTCTGGGAGAAGAAACTCTATGAGGAAGTCAAGGTATAGTTATAACCTTACTCCCTACTTTCAGAGAATATCAGGCAATAGTGATTTTAATCAAATGCAAATCAAATGTGCCACAATGAATTTTCAGCATCTTAAAATCATCTGCTCTGTTTGTAGACTATACATCAATTATGAAATTTAGTTGAAGTTGTATTTAGTATTTAAAAGGCAGAATATCCCATGACTATTTGGGCAACGGTAAATGAAATTCTTGAATATGAATGATGCAACTGGTATCTGCATTTACTACTTAAACAGTCTGGAGAAAAGATTCGAATTGCATATGAGAAGAAACATAAGCAACTCAGGAACCAAGATGTAAAAGGAGACGATCCCTCTGCAGTGGAAAAAACAAGGGCAACCATTGGAGACCTGCACACTCGGATAACAGTTTCAATAAACTCGGTTGAAGCTGTGTCGAAGAGAATAGAAACCTTGAGAGATGAAGAATTGCAGCCTCAACTTTTGGAACTGGTGCAAGGGTATGCTCCCCAACTTCCTATACAAGTTTGCAGACTTATAACATCATCCTATAAAATCATCTTCAGATGTTCTATTATTGTCCATTTTTTCTTGGTTCTTTCTCTCTTTAATTTTCCAAAATATCCATTGTCATCATGAGCAGAGCCATCAAAAAAATCTCATTCTGTGGTACGTGATTTTTGAACTAGAGTTTGCTCTTCTGCTCTTTTTGTCTTTTTTTTTCCCCCAAAAAATCTGGACTAAATATATACTCTCTAAGCTATTTGCACAGTTACCTTGCCCCTACTTGATTTGCATATAAAATGAAAGTCAAATAAAATGTCAATCAACATTTCTTGGAAATGTTCTTTTTCCTTTTTTTTTTTAAAAAAAAAAATCTTGGAAATAGGAGCTAAGGCTGAAGGTTTCTTAAAGACACAAGAAAGTAATTCTTCTGTACTCATATGACAGTTTAGCAAAAATGTGGAAGGTAATGGCAGAATGCCATCAAGCACAGAAGCGGACATTGGATGAGGCCAAGCTTTTACTGGCAGGCACACCTTCAAAGCTGAATGCAAAGAGGCGATCTGCCTTTTCAGTTGCTGACCCTCAACGGCTAGCCAAGTCTGCTGTCAATCTTGAAACAGAGCTCCGGAATTGGCGAGCTTGCTTTGAAGCATGGATCATCTCTCAACGATCTTATGTGCATGCATTAACTGGTTGGCTCCTCAGGTGCATCAGATCTGATGCTGATGCATCAAAAGTTCCATTATCTCCTCGTCGGTCCAGTGGGACTCTGCCAATATTTGGATTTTGCATCCAATGGTCAAGGTTTCTCGATGGCATCCAGGAGAAGCCGGTTCTCGATGGACTAGACTTTTTTGCAGCTGGAATGGGCTCCCTCTATGCACAGCAGCTAAGAGATGATGTTCACGGGGTTCCCATTGGTTCCAAGAGATTTGGAGCCGGGTTGTCCACCGAATTCAGTGGGAATATGCATTTGGTGGAGATTGACACAGTAGAACGCGTAATGACTACAGAGAAATTGGCTGAAGTTGCCATTAGGGTACTCTGTGCTGGAATGTCAGTTGCAATGAGCTCACTTTCTGAATTTGCTATTGGTTCAGCTGAGGGATATGCTGAGCTTGTTAAGCAGTGGGAGAGTGTTAAGTGGCCACATATTACTAGTGGGACTAAAGTGTGATTTATGAAAATTTAGTGCTGGTTTTCTTGTAGGCACCAATGTATTCACATATGTTCATGACCAGACAAGAAAGATGGAGCAAAGGGGAAGGTTTAGGCTTGATTGAAGCACGTGATTCGGTATGTGCTGCCCCTGCTAACATACCAGTTTGATCCATTTCGACCTTGGGAGAGATTTACTTGAAGATGTGCACATGGGGTTGTTACAAACTTTTAAGTTATCCATTTTTGTCCACCAGGAAATGACGAAATATAATGGATGGGTTTTCAAAGATTTCTCAAGAAAATTCATTCCATTTCACGATATTGGTCAAATTTGATTCTTCTGGAAGCGACATGGAAACGTGGAATAGCATAAGATCAGGATTTTATTTGGGAATCTGTAAAGATTAAGGCAGAGTTTAAAATATAAAGTCCAAATAAGAAACAAGAATTATTGACTTCTCTCAAGTTCTCTTTTTGTTTTTTTTAAATAACTATTTTTTTATTTTCCAAGTAAAAATATATATATAATAAAAATATTAATTATTATTGTTGTGTACTTAAACTAGAGTCAATAATTTATTTTTCACTTCAACTCTTCTTATAAAAAAGATTCATTATCTTTATTATAATAATAACTTTAACCAAAATTTTCTCCTCTAACTACTACAAAATATCATATTTAAAACTCACCAATACCCTCTCCTCAATTCCCCTTCTATTTTATTTTGGGGGCAGGACACCTCTCAAGTTGTAATTGAATGCTTTGTGTCATTTGCAAGTAATGCCATAGACCGTAATCGTTGCCCTTAATGACTAGGGCCCACTATGCAAAAACTAATAGAAAATGCCAAGGAGAAGGACCACGAATACAATCAGCCTCAACTTTCATTGCTAGAGTGAGTTCGATTAGCTCATTTCCTACCTGATAGACTAAATTAATTAAAAAGTAGGTATGGGACAGTTCCCATGGAAATGACAAACATAACTTAAGACCAAAATTAAGAGTTGACATAATAGATGTATCAAAATGGAAAACTATATGGTTTTTTTTATATCTTGAATTTCAATTTTATTTTTAAATTCATTTTAAAAATTTATTAAATTGTAAATTATAATATATATGAAGAGAATAAACTCTGTTAATGAGCTCCTTATGGCTGGCAAATCCTCTGATCGGCCTCAGTAGCAACTAAAGGGCACTTTCAAAGCTTTAGCTGCAGAGTCAAACCACTGCAAACTTCCCATCACAAAATGTAAATTCTTGCAAAGGATTAAAATTTTTTTGTTGAGAATACAAGAATAAATAAAGTAACAAAAAATAAATTGTCCTCGTCAAAATGACAACCATGAATAAGGGAGAATGAGGGGGGCAGAGAATGGAAAACTTGATGACAATGCAAATCATCGTACAGCTCAAAATGCATCTGTCAGTCATAACCGAGGCCTTCATCACCATCATCAGCTTCTGAAAAATCATATCCACCCATGAGAGAGAGGAAAAGTAGAACCGCAACAAGCTGTGTTACCAAGAAATATTTTGCCCTTCTGCTGAAATCTTTCTCCTCCTGTGTCTTTTCCCTTTTCGGCTTTCTCTTTGGTTTTGAATCTAACAATAACCAAACATGTCAATGGATCAAAACTGCATGAAAAGAAAACAGGAATTCGTAATTACCAATGCCGTGTTTAATTGATAACTTATGAATGGATTTGATTCAGTCAACAGCTGACATGCTGTTAGTCCACAGGATAGAAATGACTAACTTGAATTCGAAGGGCCTTTTCTTCGGGATGATGATGAAAAATCTGACTGGGTCTGTGGGTAAGAAGAGGACGATGAGCCGGCCTCCAAGAACTCTGTTTTAAGTTTTTCAGCATACCTTGACATGTTACTAAATTCTAAGAGTGTGCTTCGCAGAACTGAGGTCTCCTAATCGACACAAGAATGTCAGGAAAAATGAAAATTCTGATGCAAGAGAATGAAGAAGCAAAGAAGACAATAAAGCAAAACATGTTTAAAGAGTATGATAAAACAGTTTCCTCTTCAATGAAATTGGGGAAAAAGAAAGAATAAATGAAAAGGGGAAAAAAAAAATGAAGGAAAACCATTTGAGAGAGCACCTATCCTGAAAACGTTGCTGATAGAACACAAAATAAGAATACTTCCGAAAACCAAGTTTTACTCTCCTATCACCCAAGAAATTTAAACCATGTACCATCTACAAAATAATTTCAACCAAAAACCATGTAATAACATGGTCGCTAGACCTATAACTCAAAAAATATCAAATCTGAAAAATTTGCAAGGGACTCACAGGCAATGCGTTAAGAGTAAAAAGTACATGTGCAAGTAAACTGGCATCCAAGCTTGATGGCCTGCACAAAATAAAATAAAATAAAATAAAATAATGAAGAAGAAGAAGAAGGCAGCTCAGTGCATCTCTAGAAACTTATTATTTGAGCTCTACTTCAGCTCCCAACTTAAAAGTATTATATCAAGGAAGAATAAGAAGTCCTTCGCTACTTCACAGTGAAATGAAAAGGAGGACATTTTAAAGATTCACCTGTCAAAAAGGAAATTTTGTTCCCCTAATCTGTTTGACAGAGCTCCAAATGCAATTTTAGCTCTATTGTAAATCTGCCCAGGGACAAGAATACATATGACTAAATGTACCCATGGAAATAGAATATATGAGCAACAAAGAAGGAGAAAAAAAAGGCATAATTCCACTAATAGAGCACTAATTAAAAGTGAACAATATGTGTCTAAAGTGCAAGCCTCTGTGTAAGGAAGGAGGGGGAAGGCCAGGGAAGATTGAGAATGAAATGCAACACCGGGGGCACATGTCAAAAATCTAAACATATGAAGGATCAAATATAATGGCAACCTCTTCCTCCCTTTTCTCAGCATTTTCTTTCGTTATCCCAAGGCGCTGCTTTACACCATAGACTTGCTTAACGAACAGGGCCTTCCCTATTATCCAAGGAAGATCAGAATAATATATCTTGTGAGCAGAGCTTCCATCAGTCCCCAACCACAGTTCATACATGATTGCATCTGCAAGCCAGGAGCTGATCATCGCTTTCATTGATATCCATTCTGGAACTGATTGGAATTCAGAGTCCAAGTCAATGATACCATCTTCCCTCAAACGTTGAATAACACCACCACCCTCATTATTATAGGCCACGTATGTACCAGACTCAACATAAGGAATTTGATCTAGCACAGAGAGGTAGAGACATCCATCAATGACTAATACATATTTGTGTATGAAGCTATATTTGGGAAAAAGGAGAAAAAAAGATTGTAACTGTTGGAAAACCATAATTGTCCTCCATAAATTATATCTTCTCACTCCCTCATCTTGGAAGTTTGAAACTGTCACATTTGGATCATTCAACAAAAGTAAGTTTCACCCCTCACAGAAGCAATAAAAGAGATGCAAAAGGCAAGCATAAATGGCGAAAATGACAAGAAATGCAACTCATGGAGGAAAATCCTAAAAGGTTTGTAGCTTTTTAATACAAAAAGGAAAAATAACAAAAAGAACCACAAGAAGGAGATCAACAGAACAAAAAATAAAAAAAAAAAAACAATGTGAAAAGAAGAAAAACATAGACTTTGTGTCCTAAAAAGAAACAAGAAAAGCACTGCCCCCTTCTTGTTTGAAGAAATCAGCCATAAGCAATGCCTACTTGATCTTTTCCAAGGTCAAATGTCGAAGGGGTGGGGAAGGAAAAGAAAAGAATCTACCAGATGAAATTAGCCAAAAGAAACCCAAGTATCATCATCCCTTAATCATTCAACAAAGGCCAGAACAAAAAAAAAAAAAAAGCAAGCCAGTACTAGTGTGATATTATATGTTATCTTTACCTTGTTTTTACAAAGTGACCCATTCATCAAGAAACAATAATTTCCAATCCATCCAAAACCACAAACTAAAAGGCCACAAGCAAAGCCAAAAGAATTTAAAAAAAGAAAAAAAGAACTCAAAGGAATCCATAAAGAGACAGCAAAAATACAAGGTAGAATAGAACCAAAGAAAGGGAGAAAACCTGAATCTGGGTATGTGGAATTGAAGTCCAGGCGAAAAGGGAAACGAGCGAATTTGAGATATATGTAAACTGGCAAGCAAATAGGGCATGCTGTTGGGAGCCCAAAATTGGGTTTTCTTGCAACAAGAGTGTAATCTTCTTGGGCCTGTTCCATTTCACCCTTCTAATCTGATTGATGACTTCCCCTGTAGGGTTTAGGGTTTTTCCCTATATATATATATATGTGTATGTATAGAAAGAGGGAGAGAGAGAGAGAGAGAGAGAGAGAGAGAGAGAGAGCGAAGCAATGCCTGGACCATGGGTTTTATGCTATATTATATTTCTTATATTTTCTTTTGCGCAGCGTTTAATTTATTTAGTTTTATTTGAGGTCTTTGCTTTTTTTTTTCTTTTAAAAAAAAAAAAAAGCTTTATTTGGGGTCTAGTGCCTTCCGAGGGGTTTTCCTTTTTTTCTTTCTGTCTTTCTTTTTCTTGTTTTTGTTAATTGATCAAATTCCCCCTAATTGTTTACTTTAATTACTGTTGATAGGAAGGAGGAGTTTGATTCGAATCATGGAAGAGGTAACAAGAAGGATGAAAATTTGAATTTCACAATTTTGTCTAATTTTTTTTCCCTTATATCTAATTCCCTTTTCCCCCTTAGTTTTTGGTTTCAAACAAAATTAATCGAGAAAATTGTTTAAAAATTTAATTATACACATAAAAAAAAAGATCTTAAATATATTGATTCAAATTTTATGAATTTTTTTTTACACAAGGAAAAAATTTTGTTAATGTTATAGTAAAGTATCTAAATTAAAAATTATTAATTTCACAAATAAAATAATTAATATTATAAAAAAATTAAATATAAATATTATTTTAATAATTTATTAATATCAATCCTATAATTATATTTAATATTAAATTTAATTTTTAAAATAAAATAAAATAATTTTTTTATAATTAAATTTATTATTAAAATTTTATTATTTTTTATTGTTGTTATCGCCATCATCATATAATCTTTATCTATCAATAAAATAATACACATAAAACTAGATTTTAGGTTAGATAGTTATCATGTGATGTCATAAAAAAGGAGAGAAAAAATAAAATAATTAAATATTTAAATGAATAGAATAAATTTTTAATATTAGTTATATTATAATTTTACAAATTAAGATAAAGTAATTAAATTTTTTAATTTTTATACTGCAGTATTTGAAAATTGAACTTTTTTTTTTAAGAATAAAAATATAACTTTTTATATGCATGCAATTTTTTCCTCATGGGAGAGTGGCAGCAATCAACTGTGGTTATATATATTTCTAATCATAAAATTTCGTACAAATATTTTTCAAGAACTCACTTCTTGCTTTGACGGTCGGGGCATTTACGGTGAAAAGAAATCGGTTGGTAAACTGCTAAGATTAGTTATCAAGATTGAAGCTTGGAATGGAAGCTGACGCTCTCAGGCTCTTCGGTTTATTCGGATTGGAGTGGTTCTCAGAATTTAAGGTTTTGAGTTTAATTCAGTTTACACTTGGTTTAAACAGAAAAATGGAAGAAACAGAGGACCACACGTGTGCGCAGCCCAAACGATTAGATGCTTTTTGGCACTTAACGTTTTTGTCGTTTTCGTTGTGCTTTTCCACCCCAAACGCGAACACAATTGAAGGACATGTCCAAAAATCTTAGCCGAAACCTTTAAGTGGCATTTCCTATCTTTCGTCTTTATTATATATCCGATATGTCAAATTTATTTTTTAAGAAAATCGCCTTTTGTGCATATAACTTTCATCGATAACAAGGCCAAATATAGAATGGAGCCCCCTCCTATCTCTCTCTGTGTCGCTTTATGCGTTTGTCTCTCTCTCTCTCTCTTTTTCTCTCTCTAGAAATAATCTGAGAATCTAGGGTTTTTGAGCAGTGAATCTTCCTTCGTACTAGGTAAGAGAATCTTTCATGTTTCGTTTGATGTTAAAGGTCGGGTCTTTCACTTGTTGCTATCACCATAGCACGTTCTTCTTGTTCAATGGCTTCGTAATCTCGAAGCTATGTAATCATTTCCACTTCATGGGTGTTTCATAACTCTTTTGTCTCTGTTCCTTTGAATTGGGTTTAGGTCATTTTAATGATATGACTTTGTTTTTGTGTTGTCTCTGTTCTGTTTATGTGGCTTGTCCGTTTGTTGGTCAATAATTTTTCTTCTTGTTCTAACATCGCCCTGTTTGTTTCCTGAGTAAAGAGCTTGTGGATGAAAGAAAGTTTAAAGCTTTCGTGTTTTGATTTCGAGTAAGCAAAGGATTACAGTAAAATAGGTTTTAGTTGAGCTATGGATGTGGTTGTGTCTCCATGTGGGAGTCTTTGTTTTATTTCATCAGCTTAGCTTTTTCTCGGTAGCCTAATGGTACTCGTTTGTGTGCACGTGGGTTGTGCTGATTCTTTTCCTGTGTTTTAACTTTAATTTGCAATTTTTTCTTTTTTTTTTTATGATTGACTCACTTTGGCTTATACTTTTGTAGTTTTGCTTTTCAAATTGAATTTCAAAGCCATTGTGATCTTGGTTTCATGCCAATTTTACCACTTGAGTTTATGATGGATATCCTAACAGGTCTTGCAGATGTCAATTGTGGTCGTTCTTGCTTGTTTCTCTTCTCTGTTTTTTTTTTTTTTTTCGAACGTAAGTGGTGGGATTTATATGCAAAAGATTTTATCTAAGTTTACTTATTGCATTTCTCTAGAGTATATGACTTTCTGAAACAGTCAGTTTGTTCTCATTCCATTTGCTTGATAGCATGATATCATTTGTAGTTCATGATGGAGATACTCCATATTATCCCTTCTAGTAGGGATTGATGCAACAAATCTCAGTATCATTCTATTGATATTGTTTTGATGATGATACTGTGAAATGCTGATATCTCAATGTTAATTTTTTCTTTTTATTTTCCATTTTACATGACTGTTGATGCTGAAAGATGGCTTAACCCTTGGCAGATCACGTGGGTTATCTTTTAACACGTGTAATTGGGCAAAAAAAAGAGGCATAACATTGTTCTGGTAATATGGCAACCGAAAGCCCTCTCATAATGCCCTCCCATAGGGAATCTTTGGTTTTTGTTCCTGCAACTCATAATATGGCCCTTGAAGATTTGGGGTTACTTAGGAAGGATCAAAGATTTTGTGGTAGTGGGAGAGATACAGTCCCTTATCGCAGTGGAAGTGCACCTCCTAGCATGGAAGGTTCATATGTGGCCATAAGTAACCTTATTTCTCAGAAAATTTCTGGTCAAAATTCAAGCCTGGGAAATTTGAATGAGGCTGTTCAAAAATTTGAATCAGATAAGCGATCACATTTGAGTTTTTATGGTTCCAATGTCAGCCCAAATGTTAGACTTCCTACACCACCCATTCCTAGGGAGAATCGTCGGGTTGGAAGCCATACTGTTAAATTTGGCAGTAGTTGGGGATCAAATTTGACAGATAGGGATGGTCACGGTTCCTTACATTTGTCAAGAGAAATCCTTTCTACACACAGGGAAGAGTCTGAAGATGAACATTCACCCCAGCAGCCTTCTGAGGATCTAACACTTGGGGCAAATGGTTTTTGTTCTGGAGAGGATACAGCTTCATTAGCAGAGCAATCCAAAAGCTTGATTAATTTAATTCAGGTAGTAATTTTGTTAGCCAATTTTTCAAGTGCTTGAACGTGTTTTGCATGTTTACAATTATGTGGAGTATGAAATTTAGTCTATCTTGGGTTTTAGAATAGGCCTGAAATTTAATTTTGCCACTAACATGATGCAAATGACCAGAGTTATTTCATTCGTTTGCAAGTTTCAAGTTTTGGAACTGACTTAAAGTTATCACTCATTTTATATCATTATGCTTGTGCATTTCTCATAGTATTGTTTTCTTTGTTAACTATGAGTTTCAATCCTATGCTTATGTCTTTTTGACAAAATTTTCATCCATGTAATGTACAACAATTTTTTTCTCTTTTTGTCTGTGTATTTAGTGATCGTAGAAAAGGTGCAATTTAAGAACCTTATTGTGGGATTAATTTGAGGGCTGACAGATAGACATTGTATTACTTTTTGTTTCTCTATGTGTTACTTTTGGACTTCTAACAAAAAATGCGTAATTAGTTATTCATTTTTGCAGGAGCACCTCCCCCGCACTGCATCACCTTTATATAATCAGTCTCGATCCTTAAGTTCTGGAACAGCAGATGCAGTGGCTGACCGTGATACTGAACATAGTTCCTTGCATAATTCTCCAGTTAGTACATTGAACACTGTTGCATCGACACTAGGTACTAGTGATGTAGGGCCGTCATTGGATGTTAATTTCTTACATGCTACTGTTTGAAGCTGATCATCTCTTAAATGTGTAGGAGCCATGGAAACCACATCCACTGTTCATAAAGGAAATTCAAACTGTGCCGATGTCACTGTTATCGAATCTAAAATGAGGGATCTTAATGTTTCTAGCTTTTCAACTTCAAAAGAGCAGAAGAATCAAGAAAAATGGCAAAATTACTATCAGAGCAATGTGCTTCAGCACCACCTGTACCAACAGAGCAATTCATTTCATGTTCAATGTGCCACATCTCTACCAGGTCCTCAAGGAGTGGGTTCCTCACACACAGGCACAGATCAATTTCTTCATAACCCATCTAAGTTCTCAAATGAGGCACAGCCAGTATTACAGTCATCCGGGTTTACACCTCCTCTGTATGCAAGTACAACAGCATACACGACTTCACTAAACACATTCTACCCTAATTTACAGGCTTCGGGCTTTTATTCTCCGCAATATGGTGCAGGGGCATATACAGTAAGTTCCACAGTTATTCCTCCATTTGTTGCTGGATACCCTCCCCATGGTCATATCTCAATGTTAGTTGATGGGTCTGCTGGTTCTAACTTCAATCCCCGGATGTCTGGAGTTTCAACTGGAGGAGGCATTGCATATGGTGCTGATTTGCAAAATGTGAACAAGTTCTATGGACAGTTTGGATATGCAGTGCAACCATCATTCTCTGATCCCCTGTATATGCAATACTATCAACAGCCGTATGGGCCAGCATATAATGTTTCTGCTCAATTTGATTCATTGGCATCTGGAAGTAATGTTATTGGAAACCAAAATAATGCTCTTGGTCCAAAGAAAGGATCTGAAGTTACTGCTGGTTCTGATGACCAGAAATTGCAATATCAAAGGAGTGCAATGAGTATTCTGAACCAAGATAGATTGGGGATGACAAACAATCATTACTTTGGTAACCAACTAAACATGGGCATGTATATGCCATACCCATCATCACCACTTGCTAGCCCCGTTCTCTCTGGAGCCTCAGTTGGGGGAACAGGTATTTCTGGGGGAAGAAATGAAATAAGATTGCCACCAGTTACTAATTATCCTGCTGCATATTCTGGATGGCAAGGTCAAAGACACTCAGAGAGTTTTAATGACCCTAATATATATAATTTCCTTGAGGAGTTGAAATCTGGAAAGGGCCGCAGGTTTGAGCTGTCTGATATTGCAGGGCATGTTGTTGAATTTAGGCAAGTGAACATGTATTTAACATTCGTTTTTATTATTCTTATATTTTATTGTTATAATGGAATGAAAGTGAAATTTGAGGCTATCCAATTTCAGCGCTGACCAACATGGCAGTCGATTTATTCAGCAGAAGTTGGAAAATTGTTGTGCTGAAGAAAAGGCATCTGTTTTTAAAGAAATTCTTCCATATGCTTCCAAGTTAATGACTGATGTGTTTGGTAACTATGTTATCCAGAAGGTGTGCATTTGCAATGTTCATATTTTATGTCAACACAACTTGTTATTTTTGTTGTAGGGGATTTCTTTTTCAATTCTTTTGTTTACTTGTAGTTCTTTGGGTATGGAAGTCCAGAGCAGAGGAAGGAACTAGCTAATCAGTTTGCTGGACAGATTTTGCCTCTAAGTCTTCAGATGTATGGTTGTCGAGTAATCCAAAAGGTACTTGTGACTTTATTACTCATTGTAACAAACTTTCTTTTTCTGTTCATGTTTGACCGTTGTCAACCTTGCCCAAAAGGTTCTTGTGAAAACTTTGTAATGACTATGCACTATGATAGTTAATGGGTCTATAGGGATATTTCTTGCATTGCATATCACTGTTGTTCATACTGGTTGTTGGCAAGGATTATTTTGTGCAATGAAATAAAATTTTACCCTTTGATATTGAAACAATTTAGGCATTGTGAATGGTTGTCTTTGGTGTCTAAGACTGTTGGTCTTCGATTGGGGACTATGTTGGTTGAAATCTAGTATACTATAGAAAATACGATAATTATATATGCCCATTTTAACAAGACAATTTGTCAAGCCACTCATTGGTTGACAAGACAGCCACTCTATAGGCATGTCAGAAGTTTAAGTTATGTCATAGCGAACGTGTTCTGGCAGTTCATAGCACTTGTGGAATCCTACTTCAGTAGTTTTGAGCTAATTATTATTTTGTTTTCGCTTGCTGAACTGAATGGTGGATTGTTAACAGCTTCCCATTCTGGAATGGATATTCGTTCCTTTATAACATATATCATTTTGCTGATTATATGCTGGAGTTAGGCACTTGAAGAAATTGAGCTTGATCAGAAAGCACAACTTGTTCGTGAACTAGATGGGCATGTTATGAGATGTGTGCGTGATCAAAATGGCAACCATGTCATCCAGAAGTGCATTGAATGTGTTCCAGCTGAAAAAATTGGCTTCATTATCTCTGCATTTCGTGGTCAAGTTGCAGCACTCTCTATGCATCCTTATGGTTGCCGTGTCATACAGGTATTTTTACTTAAGTGGTATCTTGGAAGTTTATCCTGCTCTCTTTTTTCCCTCTCCTTTTCTCGTCTGCAAAAATACTGTCAAAGTTTCATGTATATGATCCATGTAGAGGGTTCTGGAGCACTGTACAGATGAGCTGCATTGTCAGTTTATAATTGATGAGATTTTAGAATCAGTCTATGTTCTTGCCCAGGACCAGTATGGCAATTATGTGACTCAGGTAGGTTCATTCTTGTACTTCATCACTTGGAACATTTTTATTGGGTATCACATGCTTTGTGAATTTGACATTCTGGTTGGATGTTTGTGTTGTAGTTTGGTTTTACCTTATGCCATAATCTGTCTAAGAATGCTATATCAGATGCTTGACTGACCTAATGCCACTATTCCCAACTTCAAGTAGTTAAAAAACACAATCTGGTACTGACAGCTTAAGGATGCCATATGGTCATTCATAGATAGTTCAGATGCTTCCTCTCTCTCTCTCTCTCTCTCTCTCTTTTATGGGGATTGATCTTTTTGTGCATCTGATATGAATTTATATTCTTGCCTGTTGATTTTCTGGAGTATTCTTTAGAATTCCAATTACCTCATTTGACATGATGAATTTAATGATTTTATGCACATGTCAATGTGTCTTTTAACAGCATGTGCTAGAAAGGGGAAAACCTCATGAAAGATGCCAAATTATCAGCAAGTTGTCAGGCCATATTACAGAACTGAGTCAGCACAAATTTGCATCCAATGTCATTGAGAAATGTTTGGAGTATGGTGGTGCTAGTGAAAGGGAACAAATAATTCATGAGATACTATGGCGTAATGAGGAGAATGATAATTTATTGGTAAGTCAACATCATTTCTGTTTGAACTTGAAATTCATGATTTTTTTCTCTAGACATGTGTAGCTAAGCAAGTCTCTTCTAATTATGCCACAAAGGAATGCACTTAGTAGTCGGGAATAATCTTTTGATTCATTAGCAGAAAGTGTTTTTGTTGCTTTTTTACTTGTTCTGTTCATGATTGCCAAGGTACTATAATGCACTTTATTCTGTCTAATGATGTTATGCTTCGGAGACATTGTTTTAGTTTTCTTTCCTGAAGGCATTAAATTGCTTCTTTCATTGTCAGTAGAGCAACTAACAAAAAATTGTAACAAATTACTAATAGGACATAATCATCTTTTATGTAGAATTTGGTCACTGTGTATAAATATATTTAACCTTCCCTAGACTAAACAGTGTCGGAACCTTTTGCATTGGCACTACCTTTTTTGTATGACATATCAGTAAATGTTCTGAATAAAGTGCTGCAATTTGGACTAAATTGTTCACAGATGCATAAAAAAAATTTTTTCTTTTTAAACTTTTAATGGAGTTATTAGAAGATAAGCGAATTACTAGTAGAAAATAGAATTACACTGTCTAACAAGCTAGAAAAGGGAAAAAAAGGGGGTGTGACCCTAACATTCCTTTGGTGTGGCAATATTGCTATCCATTCTTATCTTGAGAATGTTCTACAATCATCTGATAATTATGCAGCCTGTGATTGCTATCATCTTCAATCTATAATTCAATTTCCTTTTTAATGTTGGTATCCTGCTGTCCTGATCTCATATTTGTTTGAGAATACAATAATTTTGCTTGTGTGGTATAGGACAAATTTGAGGCCAAATTACCTTTTTCAATTTTTCTTGGCTTGTGTGTCCTAGATAATGATGAAAGACCAGTTTGCAAATTATGTGGTCCAAAAGATTCTTGACACAAGTACTGATACTCAGCGGCTAATGTTGCTTAACCGTATAAGACTACATTTGAATGCTTTGAAGAAATATACTTATGGGAAGCATATCGTTGCCCGATTTGAGCAGCAATTTGGAGAAGGTATGTATATGCTTTGACCATCTGGGCATGTATCTGAAATTGGATATTGTATTTTAAGCATCAAAAGGTGCCTATCCTATTGTTAAGCATATTTGACCGACATTTATATGCATTTTGAGGCACAAATCCCTTGATGGTTGATTTTTCCCTTTTGTATAAATCTTTTACTAGCACACCATCTGCATTGAAATTCAGGAAAGTGCACACACACTATAGGTTAATCTTTTTGGAAAGGTCTTTTATTGGTCATGGTCTCATTCTCCCCATGTAAGCACTCGGTCTGGATCTCTCTGAAGCACTTTAACCCTGAACGTAATATGTCTCTGCCCTTGCATCTGTTCCAGCTCACTGAAGTTTGTGATCGAGAGGTTAATGCTGTAGCTTTAATCACCTTTTTAATAATAGAAGGCCCATTATTTTTCTTTGGCTACTTGTGCTAGACATCTCCTTTTTCTTCCTGTTCTATACTTGTTCTTTTCACTACTTGTGGGTTTTAGTCTTTTCTTTGGGCCATGCCAGCACCTGGTTTTGGGGTCTATTCCAGCTCTAGATTGTACAGGAATAGTGTGTGGTCTTAGAAAAGGTTTTTGAGCATTATTTATACATCAGAAAATACTTTGAGTCTAGTTGAACGTCAAGTTTCACAGCCCAATCTGTGCTGCGGATGCAGGCCTCTACAGCTCTGATCGGTAAATCAGATATGTCAAAGATTGATTAGAGTTTTACTCAATCGATAGCTTTTTCTCTGAGAAATTTTGTTCCTTGTGTAGACAATGAAGCATCATGATTCCAGTGGAGTCGCAATAGAAGATATTATATCGCCAGACTACCGTACAGATGCAAAAAAGCTCCTGGCGAGATGGCATTCCTTCAGAGTTGTGCGGAACAGCAAAGACAAGCACAACAAAGTCTTGTGTTGTCCTTACAGGATCATGTTGTAAAGTTGGTATATGTGTGCTCGTGAAATCTGTTTGCACTTGAGTTCAAAAAATTAGTTATCCAGGGTCAAAAAAAAAAAAAAAAATAAAATAAAATAAAAAGAGCAACTTTAGGAAAATGGCTTAAACTGTACTGATTCAAGGGGAATTAATAGGAAGGAAAATCTTCTCTTGTGGCTGATACTGTAAAATTGTTTTATGTATTTGGTTAGCAAATGTTGGTGTTAGAATTTATGTTGATCTATGCATTTGCATTGGCAACTGAGTCGAAGCAAAGAATCTTGGGGTTAATGAAATCATTTTTCACGTGGACATTGCCTTTTTGTTTATTTTTTTCTTTTTATTTTCTTTTGTTTAAATAGTTGCCCCTGAGTTCAGGATTCTTCCACTCGAAAGCTATCCTTACTGTTACCGGTTATTCTGCTTGTAATTAAAATGTCTTATCATCTTCGCCAATACTCGGTTTGAAATCTCTTGCTAGGCGACTTTTCCAAAATAGGAAATACAACGGTATAGGGGAAATGCTTACAGTCTCTGATTTACCTGATGCCACTGGTGTCGTCATCAAGGTCACTTTCTCCGATTTCACCTGTGCGTGCCCTTTGGAACGGCTGTGCTTGAGGTACTGCAAAGAAGAATTTTCTTGAAACCTTCTGAACCATGAGGCTAGCTAGCAGTAGGGATCGTTCAACCATAATTCATGTTGTTAATTCAAAATTCCTGGCCATCCTGTAGGAATATGCAACCATGAGCTTATGCCCTATTGTTTCAGCCTGACGGAAGGTATTGGAAGCCATGCGCTCCGACGTGCTACACATCTAAAAGATATTTATACAACACAAAGAAATTTTATAATGATATAAGTGGAGGTTCGAGAGACACAAATAAATATAAGAAATTTATAATAATTTTTATGGAGTCAGTCGGTATTTAATTAATAATTATTGAATTAATTATTATCAAGTCAATCAGACATTTGTCGGGTCAATTATTATCGAATTAATCATTACCAAGTCAATTATTATCAAATCAGTTATTATTAGGTCAATTATTGTCGGGCGTCAAACATTACAAAATTAATTATTGTCGGGGTCAGTCGTTACCGGGTCTCCCTGCTTCATTTTCAAAGGCACCAAAGAAAGATATACGGAGCCACAGCCATCGTGTGGCGATCGCCGCCATACTTCTTCCGCATCAGAGGCGCCAAGAAAGCAATGCCTCGTTTCTTAAGTTGTACACAGAAAAGTAGAGGTTTGTTAAGTTGTACCCAAACGCAATTGAACATCTGGGTTACATGACTATCCTCTTATGAAAATAAAAAATAACAAGAAGCTGCAAACAGCAAGAGGTGCACATCTCGAGATTTACATATCCCGCAAGGTGCGTACATATCCAGGACAATTCAATATCCAACAAACACAGGAGCGGTAACCAAAAGAGGCTCCCGATGGAAATAGGCGGTCCCGACCTAGTTTAAGAAAAAAAAAAAAAGGCATCGCCGCCCTAATTCCTCCTCTTTCTCTACTTTCTCGCTCCCTTCCCGCTTCTTTTGTTTTTCCAGGATCTTCCGTCAAGCAAGAAAGCCAGAGGGATCGATTGCCTTTAAATACTGGGCTTTGGCCACAGAAAATTAGAAACTTTACCGTTGTGAACAGATCACGACGAAGGGTATTTCGGTGATTTAAGAAAGAACCCATGGCGGTGGCCGTGTGATTGGCGGGTTACAGCAGATTTGAAACCTTGCCGTTGTACGAGATATAACCAAATATTCGTTGAGACTTAAAAAACAAAAAAATGGGGGAGGGTATTTTGGTACTTTAAAAGATATCAGATGGGCCCAAACTGGCAAGGCCGATTGCCAGAGATTTTTGAGAACTTACCGTTTGCAATTCTTGGCCGTTGGATTTTGGTTCTTGAAGTATCTCGTTGTTCATGTTTTTGATTTGAATACTTCCATTTTGTCAGCTTTATGGAATTGAGTTCTCTCTGTTTATTTTTTTAATTGTGCCGTTAACCACAACACATCAGGATCAGTCAGGCCCTTTCAATCCACCGATTTTAGCTATGCACGTCAACATAGCAATTACATCTGACATGTGCGGCCTCAGGTTTGCATGAGGCTGAAGACATAGTCAAGTAAAGCTACGTGGAATGTATGCAACATGTCTTTCTTCAAAACGCCGTGTTCTATCAGTTTTGGATCCACAAAGTCAACTACCCTTAACCTCTGGTACGCAGGGTTCCAACTTGACACCCGAAATCTGAGCTCGATTCTCTTTTGGCAATCAAGTTCTTTGAATCCATTGCTAAATTTATTGTGTGGCATAGTCGTAGAAATCAAGAGTTACTCTTGATTTGGGGTTGATGGTGTTAGGGTGTCGCAATCAACATCAACGCGTGGCCCACCTAGGCAGCACTGGGTGTCACACCAGAACCTAATTAACGAAATCTGTTACGATATATTAATAGCGCGGCAGGTTTAGAACTAAATGTAGGTGCAGGGTATTTTAGTAAAAATATAGTGTTTATGGCTATAATTGCAAAAATTCCAAAAGTTCATGATTTTTTTTTTCAGGATTAAAATTGCTGTAAATGGCCTGAGAGAGGGGACTTTTTGCAGCTGAGTTCCTTATCAAACTAGTTAAATTTTTGAGTTGATTTATTGGACCTATTGGTGCAGCAATGCAGGGACTTAATTGAAAATACGGGTCCGGATGGGAAAATGGTCAATGGGATTTTTGGCTAGTGGGTCTCTCTTCAATGGCCAAAAGAAGACAGAGGTGGAAGACAGAGGTGGAGCACCAGATGCCTCCTGCCAGGGTCATGACTCGATCCATACTTAACATGGTCTGAAGGAAGCTTATAAGAAACCCCAACACTCATTCAGGTACTCACAAAATGTTCATAATATTTCTTGGCTCCACAACCGAAGGCGTGAGATTTTTGACGAGGGCCAGCCGTGACTGCTGCCCGTTGGTCTCCAGGGCATTCTTCTACGAGTAGCAATAATACAGTTTCGATGTATATCCCAAGGGGAATTGTTATTTATATCCAAGTTTCTCATTAACTTAATACGTCAAAATTGATGTCTTAAGTACAGAAACGTGAGGCAATGAAATCGAATAAAATGCGTATAATCATTAGTTATAATTTAACAGCTACTAAATATAATGCTTGAAATGATATCTGATATTGGAATTAATAGTCAATTCTCCTTTCTCACATTGGAAATATCATTTACGAACTTCTATTTACGAGTAATGACTGGCTTTTGCAATTTCTGGGAAATAATGGATGCCTTGTAAGGCTAAGATCATTAATACTGATTGAAATCACATTTTTGGCAGGCGACTCTTTCCCAGGGGATCTTTCCGTTTGTTTTCGCCGGGGAGTACAATGTCCAGGCGCCGATACACTCAGCACAGTGTGAGCTTATCTATTCACATCGACTTCAATTAATTTTGGAAAATAATTAACAGCGTCAATGTTTTAATTTTGTTTCAAGATTGAAAAAGCAAAAAGGGAAAAGTCTTGGCCGGCTTGTCGGCTTAATTTAACATTGGAAAAATGATGCCTGAAAATGTAGAAACAATTAACGAGACTGATTAAATTGCTAATTTTTTTGCAGGGTTCTCCGTGGAATGTTGATTCCTTTTCCTGTCTTGAGCTTTAATTAATAAGCTAGAGTGAGGAAAGACAAAATTAAGCTAAAAGATCATAGAACAAAGACATTTTTGCAAATAAAACTTGCCAGGTCGTTCATATACACAATGACGATTGATCAGAGCATCAACCAGTATATGTAAGATATGCCTCAAATCACAAGGAGCTGCAAGCTCTGAAAACAGACAACAATCCTAATTCCTACAATTAGAATTCAGACCAAAAGCCAAAAATATGAAAATGAACGAACATCTAAGTCAATGGAAAAAAATTGTTGCTTCTCATTGTGTAAATCCCACACATCATCGACGCAAAGATAGGTCACACGGACTCGCCGCCATAACTATCATGGCTATTATCCCCATTTTCTTTACTCAACCTAGATTTTGGTGAGGAAGGCTTTCTTGATGCTTTTCCTGATTGTGACTTGGGATTGTGTAAATTGAGGTAAGTGTAAACAGACATACCAGCAATAGCTGTGAATGCACCGCAGATGCTGGTTGCTCCGGGGTTGGCGTAAAAAATGTAATAGTTTCCCAGAAGCACAACGCATGTCTTAAACTGACCAAGAACAACATGTGAAACTGCAGATGTTGCCCTGAATGTTAAGTGATGTAAATGAGAACTCAAAGCCAAGTGAAATCAAACAGGGAGATGCGTTCCAAGTATGAAACTCATCTGATAATAATAATATCAGTTTGAAGATATGTTACAGGCTTCATATTGACATTGGTCAACAGTACCTTCAGCTAAACTGTACCAAAATAAAGTTTGCATAGTCGCATGTGCACAATATATGAAAATGAATAGCATCACAAAAACCATATTCAAACTTAGCTATAGAATTTAATATGCTTATGTTGATTATATGGCTGTCAACAGGCATTCTTTTGCCAATAAACTGCTTCTCATTCTTAGACAGTGAGCTAGACTTTTTGACATTCATTTAGAATAAATTTCCAGTTGGCATAAAAGGATATACACAATCCTGTGTTGGCCTAACCTATTTCAACTAGTACAACTTGAAACTGCAGCTAACTTCCAGAATGAATAAGAGGATGGGAATTCCAGATTTTTCAACCATGAAACCTATGGCACAAAATAGTTAATTGAACAAATAAAAATGAAATCTCACTCACCCAAGTGCCAAAGCACCTGACCATTGAAGCAAGAAGCCAAGAAAAGCAGAAATGAGAATAAGCGATGTGTTAGAGAAGTTCCAATCATAGGAGAAAACACCAGGAGGATCTAAGAAAGGAATCAATGCAGCCAGGAAAAATAAAGTGATTGGTGTCGTCTTCCACATTAACCTGCTCATTGTACAGAGCTCAGGTAAGACACAAGTATTTCTTAATATCATCAAATGAAAGACAAAATGTTGGAGCAAAAGGCCCGATAACATACGCCAAGGCTGTCCAGTTTTCCCGCTGTTGCAGTGTTGACCAGAGGATCTTGTTAATGGCACTGGGAATTATCCATGCTATCGCCACACAAGCACCAAATAAGCTAAATTGTAAATCGGTTACTGTAGCCACAGCAACACCGATAGACACAACTGTAAGTGCTACAACCTGAAAAATTCATGGCAGGATCAGAAGGTATACCGACAACTAAAGTTTCAGAAAGAGTGCATTCCTACCACAAAGATTACAAATTCATGATTTTATAGAAATACCACATGTGAAAGGGAGATCCTTGAATATCTTCAAGTAGACATATAAATACACCTAACATTGTTTATATGGCCTACTCAAAGAACCAAGGACAACAAATATGAGAAGAACTTCGAGGGACCTAAAAGACACCACAATACATTTACTCTAGTCACTTCTTCTCAACAATGCAGCACCCAAGCTTTGACCAAAATTCAAATTCCCAGAAAATACAGTAAAACTTTGCAGTCAGCCAAACAAAATACAGAAGGAATTTCCTTTAATAGATTCCCACCAAAACCCCAGGTGGCACCACATGGTGCCATGACCAATTGATTTTAACTCTTCATACCAGGAAACTGTTCTGAATGCTTCCAGATCACTCTTTCTTACATCTTTTTTTTTTTTTTTCTAATTTAAATAATGGATAAAGGATTTGCAAATTTTGCCTAAATATCAAAGGTTTTAATTAGATCCTTGATGCGACACATATCAAGCACAATATCAAGAATATTTGAGAGTGGTAAGTTGAGCCAACTCCAACCAGCACATTCCTTCCAAATTTCATATGGTGTGTTACTCCAAAATAATAGGTGAAATTAAAGTGTTACAGCTAGACAGCGAGTTTGACATGAACTGCAAAGATGCTGTCATGGGCAGCATAGAAACAATTTAATTCCATCAGTGCCACAGCTTAATGCAGATCAAAGGCAAACCATTCAAAGGGCACTCCTCTTCCAGGTTTTGTACACAACCATCACATAAAAATTTTAAGGCTGCTGGGGATAGAATGGAAGAATTGTCAAAGTAGGGGAGATACTTTTGATCTCAATGTAGATGATTTGACTCAACACATATACAAGCCTAAAAAAGTACATGGGCATTCATATTTATGATCTTAAGTTTCTAGTTCCACCTATTTTTAGAGACAAATTTGGCTTAGTCCACAGTTTTACAACAACACAGAACCATGAAAGCAAGCACTTCTATATCTCAACATGAAAATACAAAGGCAGATGAGTTAAATGCTAGATCACTTCATCCAAAAATCAGCAGAGGATGCACAAATCAGTGACCTGAATAATATAGACAACGTTTTTCTTTAACAGATGAGATAGTTTCAACATAATTAAACAAACATAAAGAAAGGTGAGTAGATTCTTATTCATACTGCTACCACATTCAACTTTCTAAAGCTTCCAGTGAGGAACACAAATTATTAGGAGAAACTCTCTTCTTGAACTATGTAATTGAAGCACGAATGAAAATTAAAAAGAATGTCTCTACTTTAGCTTTACCTTGGGGAAAGAGACTATCTTCTTAAACCATATAAATTCTGCTAGAACGATCGAA
This sequence comes from Rhizophora mangle, assembly GCA_037832345.1. NCBI lineage: Eukaryota > Viridiplantae > Streptophyta > Magnoliopsida > Malpighiales > Rhizophoraceae > Rhizophora > Rhizophora mangle. The sequence continues at coordinate 1,775,874 of JBAPLJ010002055.1, forward strand.
GGTGTAACAGCAATCTTAGCCATCTGATAGAATCCCACACTGCAGTATGAATAAAACACACAGTTTTAAACAAAACTCTAAAATGGGATGCATTATCTTGAAGAGGAAAGAACCCAAACATATCCAACCTATTGTACTTCAAGCTGACATTAGCAAGGCCAGTAGACAAAGACATAACAAACCCAAGAGTAAACAAAGTAAAAGTAGTTTGCATTGATGGGGGAGATTCAGGAAGCAGAGATATAGCCTTCAACATGGCCATCAGCGTCCAACTTATTGCATAGTGAATAAAACTGAGGCATATAGGGAAGCGGAATCCGATTCCTTGAAACACCTGAAGAGGCAAAATCCGAAAAAAAGGGCCATTTTTGGACAAGTTTCAAAAAGAGAAGAACAAAAAACAGAAAAAATCAAACTAGAACACAAACCCATTTGTTGATGAAAATAATTCCAATGGCAACCAGAAAATTGAAAGTGAGAGCAGCAACGGGACCAAACACACGTTGCTCTTGTCGTTTGGCACCTTCAGACGAGCTAAATCTGTTGAAAAGAGAAGCTCGCAAGTCTTCCAAGGCTCTTCCTGATGAAAAGTTAGATTCTTGATTTAGCCAAAACAAGCTCTTAAGATTTGCAAAAAGTTCAAACTTTCAGCATCTAATGCCCATTTTTCTACCATCTTTGAAAAACACCAAAAAACAAAGCAAAAAATCAAAAAGAAAATGTTCAGAGAGAGAGAGAGACAGAGAGAAGAAATGGGAGAAATGGGGTTGTTACCTCTTTGGCCAGCATCGCTGTCCTTGCGCTTAAGTATCTTCCTCACATCTTTCTTCACCAAGAAATTCAAAATCTCACGGCTATAAAGCATATTTCCAGCACTCTCTTTGCCTCTCTCTCTCTCTCTCTCTCTCTAAAATGCTTGCTCCCGCTCAGGGTTTCCTTCAGAAAGTATATAGTTTGGTTCTAAATATGTCCCTCAACAGTGCCAATTGTTTTTGAAGGTTCGAAGACCAGAGAGAGCGAGAGCATGAGAAATGCACGTCAGACAAGGCGAAGAATAAAAAAATGGAGGAACATATCGCTTTCAATCCCTTGAACAAGAAGACGTTGGAAAGTGACGCGTTTGATGAGATCAAGATCAAAATCAAAGCGCTGATAGCGGAAATTTAGAGAAAAAAAAAAAAAAAGCAGTGGTGGTGGTGGAACACAGAGAGAGGGACAGAGAGAGAGAGGAGGGAGGGGAAATCACGGCTTCTCGCCGACCAAACAGTGGAATCGAAACTGATAAAAAGTGCTTTCCTTTCTAGGCTTCCAGCATTTTTTTTTTTTTTTTTTAAAAAGGTTACAAACGTAAGCATTAAATTTTTGGAGGTTCCGACTTCTGCGCTGAATGTATTTAGGTAAATTGACCAAAAGAATATCTTATGATTAAGAATGAGAGTTTGACTGCCAGTCGTCGTCTAGGTTGCTCTTGGGTTTTAACATTTTTGTTTCCTAGGTGGTAAGACGCGAGCTTGGGGGTTCAGCTTATAATTTCGTTAAAAAAAATTATATTTTATTAGAAAAATTTAAATTTGAAAATTTAAATCCAAAATTCTTTTCAAAATAACAAACGGGCTCGTTTGCCGTCAGACAAACGTTGGCTTCATCCCTCTTGACTTCGCTTCCTCTCCAGCGCACGTGCATGCTCACATCATACTATGTTTTTGCTAAATAAGCAATTACCATTACATGTCTCCGTTGCAAAAAAAAAAAAACTCCGTAGCCTTATCATTGGATAATTTATTATACACAAATAATAAAATAATTATTTTATTAATATAAGTAACTCATACCATAATACCTAAAATAAAATACTATTTTTTCAAAGTCCATTCATGTTAATTGTATTTAATGTGTCTATAAAAAAAATATATCATTACGTCATAACTTTTGTCAAAAACTTTGAGTCTTTCTTGTAATTAATGGGTAAACAAATATTTTGAAATAAGTACACAGGAAATGTGAGCGGAGGAGAGCAAACTTGTATGGTAATAGCAATTTACCTATTAAATTTTCATGTGAAATAAATAAAAAAAAAAGGTATTTAAAAGCAATAACAAATTTTAATCGTTGGTTTGTTTTGTTTTGTTTTGTTTTGTTCTTGCCTTGTTTTAGACTTAGTTTTATTCTTCTAGCGTCGTCGTTTTGTGGTCCTCGCTAGATAAATACGTCTTTGTTATGGCCTTTTGAGACAAGCAATCCATGATGTGCAAGCTAATGTGACCTCAACTTTCACTTGTGTAATATTTATAATGTGCGTCAGACATAATTTAAGTGGAAAGCTTTTTTTTTTTTTTTTTGGGGTTGACAGATAATAATTTAAGAATTATTATAATACATCCCTTTCCACGCAACATGTTGACGTAAACCCATTAAAATGGCAATCGGGAAATGGGAATGCATTGAAAGACTACAGAAACTTGCCCTTTGCCGGAAACCCATTTGTCCGTGTGTATCTTTATCTTTGTGTGTTGTTGCCGTTTTCTCCATCCGTCCATTAAAGTCGTCTCCTTCAAACAATTCACCTTTGTTCAAGTAAGGTAGGTAGGTATTGAAATTAATTCTTCAAAATTGAGCTTGATTTTCAGTATCATAATTTCAAACTTTAAAGTCATTCTGCTTCAATCTCATGCCTCTAGTATAACGACATCTTTGTTTGAATTTTTTTTTTTTTTTTTTGAGTTTTAGTGACTTTATTTATTTATTTTTATATGGTATTTCGGCCTTTTTTGTAAAAAGGGAAAAAAAAAAAAATCATTTCCTTCCCCAAGTGCCGCGCAGCAATAGGCTGGATTTGGAGAAATGAGCCCGAGACTCAGAAGTAATGCCCACGAAGCCGGCCCAGGAGCCCGCTTGGACTTGGAATTGGTCTGTACCACATTACTTTTGACTCTTGACACAGCTGCTAAATACAGATCGGGAGGTGCCTCTAGCGACGTCGTTTTAATATATATACCAAAAAATAAAAGAAAAAAATTTAAGTGAACGAGGTGCAAAGGCGTTAACTTTTTGGCCGTTTTTAAAGATCGAAAGTTTTAGTTGAAACTAATTAGATTAAAAAAAAAAAAAGAAAAAAAAATGGAAAATTGTAAAAGGGTTACTTAAAAGTACAAACATGGGAAGGAAAGGCCCAAAGATGACGACTACAAACATGGGATGTTCCTTTCTCTCTCACTTTCTCATCTCCAAGTCGGCCTCTCCGCGCCTCGCTTCTTCTTTGTACCCTCTCTCTCTCTTTCTCTGTATGACTCTGAACCTTTTACTTGTACATGTATTTTATTGCAAGCTCAAATCATATTGGCGGTGTGAAGCAGGTGGCGTAGTGGTCTTCCGAGTAAATGTCCGACGAGTCGTACTCCTCTGCGTACTTCTGGGTTAATTTGCCGACGTAAAGACGACGGTTTTACCGGATTTCGTTGCTGTTGCACCGTCTCCCCAGTCTTGGAACCCACAATTTCTTCAACCCATCTGAAGTAATTTCTCATATATCTCCTTTTTCTTTTCTTTTCTTTTCTTTTATTTAGCGCAGGAATAAGATTGCTCTGCTTTTTATTTGCTTATTTTTTTAAAAATTTTTTTTATGAGAATGGGGTTAAAATTGATGCCGGTAGTGTGGCAATTTATGCTTTTTTATTATTATTATTTGGCTGATTTATTTATTGAAAAAGAAAGTTTCTTTGAATGAAGTCAATGCTTACGTAAACTAAAGTCTTGTACTTTTAATTAACAGGAAGAGGATAGTGTCTGGAGTCCAGCCTACGGGATCAATCCACCTTGGCAATTATTTGGGTGCCATAAAAAATTGGATTGCTCTTCAGGTTACTTGGCTTTTGCATTATTGTCATGAAACCTTCTTAATCATCTTTAAAACTTCTTTTTCTTCTTTGCTGTTGATAATTAAGTGTTTCTCCTGGAAATTCCTTCGTTTTATTGCAGCTGCTATTGTTATTTTCTTTTTCTAAACTTATTTTTCAATTGAACGATCTGTGAAAGCTAGTATCTTTGGATTCAATTTCTATTTTAAGAAAAAGCAAAACAATATCCTAATTGCGGGTTTTCTTTCTTTTTCTTTTTCTTTTTTTTTTTGGGTGATCTGCAGGATAAGTATGATACTCTTTTCTTTATAGTAGACCTTCATGCGGTAAGTTTCAATATCAGATATACTTAATAAGTTCAAAGCTGTATGCTGTGATGTGGAGGTGCACTGAAACTCCCCTGTTGGAAACAAAATTATAAACTCATTGCTTTATGTTTCTTCCAGCTCCTTTGCTTCTGTCTATGATTTTTCAATGTTGATCAGATAATATATTGGCATTGATTCGTTAAAATTTTGCATTTCATTGGTGAAGTTTATGATGTTTGATATCAGAACCCATACACTGGTAAAAATATGTGGAACACTTATTAAGCTCTGTTTTCTGTGTTAATAACTTCGGTGTTGTAAGGGATAAGTTCCTTGGTACCCTTATCAATAGAAAAGAATGGAGTAGTTGATGAGTCAATCTACCTAGAAAGTAGGTGAACAAAGAGATTTGGCCTGATGAATTGAGTAGAGTGAGATGGTAGTTGGGCTGCAATTGGGGCCAATCAATGTATGATAAGAAATGGGACAACAAAAGGTCACTTCTTATCTAAAGTTTCTTACTTTAGGCATTTTCTTTTCCGTGCATTGATGGAGTGGTGTTGGCTGTAAACCTAATCAACTTCTTTTTCTGTTTATGGAATAATTCTTCAAAAGAGGAAAAATGGAGGATGTACATATGGTTGTTCATTTTTGAAATAACTGCAGTTTTATAGAATATTTATCTTTTTTCCATTGGGAAGTTTGAGCTGTTCATAATTAGTCATTGTTCTACATAATATGCAGATTACGTTGCCATATGACCCACAACAGTTAGCTAGGTCTACAAGAGAAACAGCAGCAATTTATTTAGCATGTGGTGTTGACACTACCAAGGTTCAGCTGATATTGATCCTTGATTGTTGCTTAGGAATTAGAAGTTAAAATTTTAGTAGGCACATGATGTTAATCAAAATTTGTCTGATTAATTTGATTTGTGCCTGCAGGCTTCTGTGTTTCTGCAATCTCATGTTCGTGCCCATGTAGAACTTATGTGGCTTCTAAGTTCTGTCACTCCAATTGGCTGGCTGAACAGAATGATTCAGTTTAAAGAGAAATCTCGGAAGACAGTAAGCATTTGGCTCTATAACTTTAATTTGAAATTGTTTGTGTTTGTCAGATACATGTCAACTCTTACTGCACATGTATTTTTGATCTATTAAATTTGTATTTTTCATCCATAAGATAGTAACATGAAATGATTATGGATTTTAGACCATAATTTATTCTTTTTCTAGTTTGCTGTGACTTTTGAGAATAATTTCTGTTGTTACCCATAATTCCTCTTGACTCTATAGTCTTCATTCTTCATTTTTATTTTTTTATTATCTTCATTGTCTTGTTCTTCATTTGGATTAACTCTACAACTTGGTGGTTACTTTTGCAGGGAGATGAAAATGTTGGGGTTGCTCTTTTGACGTATCCTGTTCTTATGGCTTCAGATATCCTTTTATATCAGGTGATTTTATTATTCATGATTCTGCAACAAATTTGCATCTGTGGAAATTTTAATTCAAATATCTGAATTGCTAGTTTTCCTATTTTCTCAACAATCAAAGGAGTGGGGTTGAAAGTTCTTGAACTTTCAATTTGATGTGAAAATAATTCGTAAGGCAGTAGTATTTGCTAATTGACCACCATAATCTCAACTGTCTATGCATGCCTCCTAATTGATAATCAGCTTGAATGCATGATCCTTATTAGATTGCAGCATGACTCTGCAGTCTGATTTTGTCCCAGTTGGCGAAGATCAGAAGCAACATCTTGAGTTGACTCGTGAGCTGGCTGAGCGCATTAATTTTTTATATGGTGGAAGAAAGTGGAAAAAATTGGGAGGGTAAGATACTAAATTTGTAGTAGGACATGCTAAATATTCCTCAGAAGGGATCTTATCATTTCTAGGCCAGTTTTTTGCTTCTCTGGTGATATTTTGTGCTTTTGGTCACAGGAGAGGAGGCCCTATATTTAAGGTGGAGACTTCTTCTAGGTTTCTGTTAAAGCTTTTCAATTGGGATTGTTAAGTGCGAGGACAAAAATATGTTTACACTTAATGTAAAACCATTTGTAGGTTCCCGAGCCACTTATACCACCAGCTGGGGCACGAGTTATGTCTCTTACTGATGGTCTCTCAAAGGTTTTGTTGCCATTATTCTTTTGTGATTTTGTATTTTTTTAGGCTGGTAGCTCTAACACTTTTAGTGTTGTATGCTACTGCATGCACAAAGATGACAGTCAACTGACAAATTCATAAAGTGCATACAGTTATGCTTCTTTTTGTGGCAATTTAGGTTCTGTTTTAGAATGGGCAGGTAGGTGAGGAAGTATAACTAGATATCTAAAATGATATTTTCTTTTTATGCTTGTAGAATGATTTTTTGATGCTTAATGACATTTTGTTTGGGTCCAATCATGTAGATGTCCAAGTCTGCACCTTCTGATCAATCTCGAATCAATCTTCTGGACCCAAAAGATGTAAGCCATCATTTGCCTGTGTTTTTCACTTTGGTCATTTCGTTAAAAACATAATTGACTACAATAGGAGTTTTGTTATGCAAGTATGACAAGGAAGAAGATGGCATATCTTTTGTTTTTTTTTTTTTTTTGGCATAAATGATAGTAACTTTTATCTGCTTTGGTGGAAAAATAGTCTCGCTGGGATTGATGACCTGGTTTCTCAGATGAGAAAGTTGTTCTTTTTTAAAAAAATCATTTTTAGCAGGTGACTTGATTTTACAGTTCAAATTCACATTCTGTTTCCTTGCTTATGAATAAATTATAGCTCTTGCTGAAAATTAGTAGTCTGGTGTCATTCTTGTTCTTATTCATAGATATAATTAGGGCTGTTTTTTTTTCTTGTAGGTGATAGCAAACAAGATAAAACGTTGCAAAACCGATTCATTTCAAGGGTTAATTCTCATCGATTCAGAAAATTTGATTTTTCTCTCTGTTTTTGGATTCTTATAATGAGATTATTTTCTAGCACATTCTTTAGCCTCAAAATCTCTAATGTTTATGGTGTTTCTCTTCTTGTACCTCTGACAGCTTGGAATTTGACAATCCTGAAAGGCCAGAATGCAACAATCTTCTTTCAGTGTACCAGATTGTTTCTGGCAAGACAAAGGAGGTAAAGTTTTTGGTGCCTTGGTCACTTAAGTTTTGAGTAATTAATTTTTTGTCTGTTAGCAGTTTCTTGAGCTGTCTTTCCTCTGGGTTACAAATGTCTTATGGTTTCTTTAAAAGCACTTACTGATTTGAAAATTTGGTTGATTTCTGCTTGTCATATGCATTGCTACCAACTCTGCAGGAAGTTTCACAAGAATGTCAAAACATGAATTGGGGCACTTTTAAAACTCTGCTAGCAGATGCTTTAGTCGATCATCTGCATCCCATCCAGGTTTCTTCCTCTATGCATAACTCCATTTAGTAGGGGATTGGGATAGATAACATCGTTGTCTATGACCAGTAGAATAATGGTTGCTTGCATGTAGATTTTTCAGTAGTATATTTTCCTCTGACCGATCTGTCGTGTGTGCCTTCTTTTACTGATGTTTAGTTGTTGTTTTGTAGTTGTTTATTCCATCAAATTCTTTTTGATCAGTAAATAACTCATATTGGAAAGGGATTAGGGGGGCTAAACACTTTGACATGGGAAGTTCAAAAATAAAGGGTTTTCACGAAATAGACGGAGGACAAGATTTAGAAACCAAAGACAATTAATGTGCTCGAGACTGTCAGTGGCAGTCATCTATAAGTGAATGGGTTTTACCATTACTTCCCACATGAAAGTATTTGAGAGTTTTCTAGTTTGAGAAGTCCTTGAATTCCTCTTCTTCCACATGATTGCCAAGGGAATTACACTTGACTTGAGCTTGACGTAAACTTCTGTTATATTTTCTCATCGTCAGCAAAGTTGCATACTTTTGCAGGTTCGCTACAAGGAAATAGTTTCTGATTCGGCTTATTTAGATAGAATCTTGGAGGAAGGTGCTACAAGGGCTTCGGAGATAGCCGATGGCACTCTTAATGACGTGTATCAGGCAATGGGGTTCTTGCGGAAATGACAGCATCCACAACGATGAAACCACACATTCTTTTTGGATCACACATATGAGCATAATCGTTGAGAGTTGAATTCAGGAAGGCCCTGAAAATCCTGTGATAATCGCGTCATCTTCTTACTCTGCATCTTATATTTTCATTGTCTAATGCAAACAATTTTGTATTCCTCTTCGTTTCTCCGTCTTGGTCTCTACCATCAATCTGTTTTAGTATGGTCTGAAATAAAAGTACCTAGGAATTGTGAGCCTTATACCAGCTGACGGGGTTCTCCCAAACGCAATTTTGCAACCGAATTGGTCAGGCCTTGAGGAGGCTTAGTAGACACACAGCCAAAACTGGGACAAGGGCATCATAATTCAGACACGAGAACATGCAACATCCAGCAACCAAACGGTACGATGTGGAGGAAGAATCAATGATTTAAGAGCCATATTTTTAATTTTTCTTCTTGAAAAAGATAAAAATGTATTATAAATATATTCATCATTCCATTTGTAAATTATATTTATAAATTAAAATTAGGATTTGTCTCTTCCAATCAACTTATTAAGAAATTAATATTTAAATAGTGTTAAATTTAAATAAAATTATTATTATTATTATTATTTATGGAAGGAATAGTTGAAAGGAGAGTTATACGGTAAAATATTTCATAAAAATCGTAAAAAAAATATTTCGTGTGAAATAATATTATTTTTTATAATAATAATCAAACATAGAATGAATAATGTTATAAAAATAAAATAAACATTATTTTGAAGATGTTTAAATCAATTTTATGTTTTTTCAAGTTATTAAATTAAATCAGATTGTGGTAAAGTACTTTTTGTTTGGAGACAAAATTGTAGTTCGGTACAATTTGATTTAATTTAGTGTACGCTTTAAACCACCCACACTTCGAAAAAAAAAAAAAATCCAAAATCAAAACCCTAGAAATGGCACCCAAATCGGAGGCTCAAACACCGGAATCGGAATCGGCGCCGACGTCCATGGACCCGATCTTCCACATCCTCAAAATCCTCCCATACTCTGTCCTCCGGCCGCCGCGCCTCCGCCTGAAGCTGCCGACCCTTACTCTGCCTTCCCCGATGACGGTCTACGCTCTCGTCCTCCTCACTTACTTCATGGTTGTCTCCGGCATCGTCTACGACGTCATCGTGGAGCCTCCAGGGATCGGATCCACGCAGGATCCGGCCACCGGATCCGTCCGCCCCATCGTATTTCTACCCGGCCGCGTCAATGGGCAGTACATCATCGAGGGACTCTCGTCTGGATTCATGTTCGTGCTCGGTGGGATCGGGATCGTTCTCATGGATCTCGCACTCGACAAGAATCGCGCCAAGAGTGTCAAGGTTTCCTATGCGACGGCCGGGGTCTCCTCGGTTGTCATCGCCTATGTTATGAGCATGCTCTTTATTCGCATTAAGATCCCTGCTTATCTTAGGTAACTTTTCCTTTTAATTTAAAAGGAAAAAGAAATAATGGGGATTATCATCAAAATGTGATTGTAAACTGAGCAATCAATTTCTAATTGTGTTTCACGATCACGAAGAGAATGAACAGCGAGCCTCGTTACCCTGTGTGTGACACTCTTTTTGTTGAGCTATTTGCCACTTGTTATAAGTTGGCATTTATCAATTCTAAAGATTGTTATTTTGATTCCTCTTGTTTTGTTTCTTTCCCTTGCCCTTGACTCTTGGCCATTGGTAAAGCATATGCCAATTTTTATAGACTGGTTGATTGGCCATGTGATGAAAGTGTATGAATTGTAATGTGTTGCTCGAATGCTTTACAAATAGGAAGCCCCCAATGTATGTAGAATCTGAGCATGCTGTCTCATCAATTTGAGACTGCTTCATACTTTGCTGAAAGTTGCCCTTTAGTGCTAAGCTGAATAGTTTATGGTTGCCTGTGTTTTTAATGGATGACTGGATTGTTGATGTTGCTGCCTGCCTGCTAGCCACGTGTTTTGAAGTCATTATCCTGTTTATCTTTTTCAGTAATCACCGTTGCTTGCATTGATGTTTAAGTTTTATGTTATTTTTAGACCATTATGACTAGTTTAGATGGAAACATGTCTTTGCCTCATCGTTTACTTCATTTTGAATTGAAAGAAGAAGATCATCCTGCTCCCATGATTTGTGATTCTTTTTCATATCTTGGGTTTTTCTGTAGTCAAGTCATTGCATTATTATGTCTGCATCCCACATCTTTTCTTTTTTAAATTCTTCATGCATTCTGTAACTCATTTGTTGTTTCTACTGATTTTCATTTGAATGCACCGATGATTTGACTTACATTCTGGAGTTATAGGTTTCTTCAAATGCGGAATAAATAGTTTGGAGAATGCAGTGTTTTGCTAACTGAATCAAATTTGAATTAGGCCATTCATAGCTACATATTTACCCCTATGGGAATTGCTTGTCAATATTTATGTTGCTTTTGCTCCATCTAAAATGCTCCATGATGAAAGCAGCCCTTGACAGGTGAATTTAGAAGAGATAAAATCACATAAGATACTATCATCTTTTACACAAGATACTTTAGATCTTGATATTTACAGTCAATACAAGCACATGAGTTACAGAAATAAATACAGTTGCTTCTTTCTGCCCAATGAAACCTTATTAAGAGCTTTTGTTATATCAATACCAAGACCTATTACCACGCCCCACACCCCAACAATGTGGAAGTTTAGTTAAGCACTCCAAGGCTACACACATCTAGACAAATTTAGCCTTTACCGAGTGAACATATGCCTCGGTGAGAAGAGACGGCGTGGTGAGAACATGCCTGTGTACCTAGGGGAAGCAAGACTATCAATGGAGTGATAATCAGACATGATGAACCCTTCTCTTTCACTGTGGCTCCCATTTCTCATGGTTACATTGAATGTTCCATACTTCTTCAACTTGCCAACCCATGATTTCTTCTTTGGTGGGCTTTTAATCTCTGCATTCATTTTCTCGCTCAAGTACTCCTTTACAGTTGGCAGGCCCTGCTCCACAACATCCATTGGTGGTGAAATGAGTGGATTTCCATCGACAGAAAGCTTTTGGAGCTTCCTAAGGCACCCAATTGAGTGAGGCAAAGTAGTGATCTTGTTATAACTTAAGTCCAATTCTGCTAGAGAAAGGAGAAGGCCAATGGAGTAAGGTAGAGTTTCAAGGTATTGGAAGTTTTGGCTGACATTAAGAATCTCAAGGTTAATAAGGTTCTCAAGATCTTCAGGGAGGGATCTCAGGTTGTTAAGCCGTGCATCTAATGTTTTTAGGGATGTGAGGTTGGAGATTGAACGAGGAAGGAATACAAGCTTGTTTGAGTTGACAGAAATCTTCTTGAGGTTTACCAGCCCAAATCCTATAGTGTCCGGGAGCCTGTTTAACTTGTTGAAATTAGCATTCAATTCCTCTAAAGATCTGATAGAAAAAGAGAAAAAATGGGTTCAGTGAAAATGCAACTTCTAGATATTAATAAAGAAGAAAATTTAAGTAAATGCTCCCATTTGGATTAATGTGGTTTCACCCTTTCTGAGTTTATTGAGGGCAAAATAAAAATTGATACAATTTTCCTTTACAATGAAAAAAGAAATTAATCCGTTAGGGTGTTACAGGACGCATCATTTTGCTTTAAATGAGTCCCCACCCACAACTGCAATTAGTTGCCAACATTAGTGGTGGAGCATGAAATCATTGATGACTAGGACGTGCATCACATGGACATCGTGTAACATCAATTTTTCTGGAAATAATACTTAGTCAACTTGTCATAATTGCTTGAAGGATAGCCAGAAGGCACTGGCAACAAGCAATGGCCTCCATATACCACACCTATTAGGTAGAATTCCTGTAATTTTTCTCTAAATATGGTAGATCTTGGAACATAATATATGAAACCAGATATGATACACGAAGTCTGTTGTTAAACTTTAATTAGTTTAATTTCACTGTGCCACTCTTTTATATTTAGTTTACATTTAACTTTACTTTTCTAGTGCACATTTGCCGTCCATCAATTAAATTGCTATTATTTCTTTAATGAGTTGTAGATTTAGTATAACACAGACTGGGGCTCCCAATAAAGAAGTATGTATGTATATATGCAATTTTGTGTGTGAATTTCATGAAGGGAGAATGCATCCATGAAAAGAGAAACGGACCTGCAATTTTCGATAGTTTGAGGAAGAGACTGGAGAAGGTTGCCCGCAACGTTAAGAAGTTTAAGCTTCGACAAACAGCCAATAGAGTTGGGGAGAGACTTAAGCTGATTTGAGTGAACGTCCAGAACCACCACATTTAGCAGTCTTGCTGTTAAGGATTCTGGTATACCCTGTCAATTAAAGTTTTACATTAGTGCATAGTATATGCATCATTCAATTGAAATAACTTCCAGAACCAATTTATCATGTACGTGGGGATGTGCAGAAATTAAAATGCTTGGAAATATAATACATGCATGAATAGGGGAAAAAATAAAAAACAGTTCAGAAATGGGATAGCATGGTTAAAATTGAGACTTTAAGACTAATTAAGTTCTATCATCACACTTCACCTATTGAAAAAGAAATTAAAATTCAAGAACAATAAGATGACCAATTGGACAAGAGCTCTAAGAGCACATTTTGGTTCGGAGTTTTAGACACAAAACTGAACAAGGGGATCGTGATTCTTCTTTTAGTTATTTTGTGTTTGCTTACTTGGATTCTAGCGGTTGTCGCCAATAGCGAAAAGCCATTACCGCCTATTGCAGCTATGACTCAGACGTTTATATTGTGCGATAGCAATATATTACATGTATTGTCGTTTAACTGACAAAATTTCTTGACATTCTCTCGAGATAACCGCATGGCTCACTACACGTCTAATAGAACAACCCAAACAAAAAAGTGAGGGAACAACCTAACTTATAATTTGCTCACATCAGCCAATGCACATGTGCGATGCAGCCATCCAGTTGTGGTGGAGCCTCTTGCAATTTCAAGCACAATTAGTTCCTGGTGGCTTGAAATTATGTAGTTTACTTCCTTCTTTCTCCCTTTTTTTTTATTTGTCGTTTTTGGTCACCATAGATAGATAGTAACACTTCCTTAATATATAAGAAGGGCCAAATTACCTTTGTTGCTCACCATTCATTATTTCAGTTCATCACATTTACAGAAGTGACTAGAATTCATGCTTTTGATATATTTTCCTTTTGAATAAAGTAGAAAGCAATATAAGCAAGAGAGAAAAGGAAATTGGTTGCAGTTTTGGATCGGCAATTAAAATCAGGGGTGTGGAGGTAAAAGAATCATGATTTTTCAAGATTCTTATCAAACCAAAAGAATATTACTTCGTATAGGTTTTTTTTTTTTCCGACCAAACATCCTCTGGAGTGCATTCTCTACAAAGTAAACAGTGCAATGATATTTGGCCAATATCAAAGACCCTCCGTGTAGCTTGGAATGGGCTACTACTTATCATAACACCCATTTTAAAACATTGCTCAAGGGATTTTCTTAAAATATATATATATATATATATATATATATATATATATATATAAATTCATGTTCACATGAAATGAACAATGAGAGGAGGGAGAGACTATTGAGTACCTGAAGATTGTTATTGGAGAGGTCAAGCTTGCAAATAGTGGCCAAGTTGAGAGAGATAATGGGGAGAGATTCCAAAGCCATGCCACTCAAATCAACAATCTCAAGTCTTTCTTCCTCTATGGCCTTTCTCCTTTCTGCAGGCTTCTTCCTCAAATCCACCCTGACCGTTTGTTGCTGTTCACAAATCATCATTTTCCAATTCCAAAATACAGGACCACTCTTTAAGAGCAAGAGGAGAGAAATTAAAGCTAGCCAGATAACGTGCAACCAACAACCAAAGGTATAAAAAGAAAGGGATTAATTAAAGTGAATATATGGATATTTTGTTTTCCTTTTTTTTCCTACTTTTTGGGCAACGGTGGTGAGGCTTTGTAAATTGTGATGCAAACAACTAAATATTGGAATGTGAATCCGGCTGGAGACGAGATGCTGCTGTTCAAGAAGGACGTACGGTTAAGAAGGTAATAAATAAACATAGGCATGATGTTTTTGTTGAAACTTAGAAAGTACGAAGGCCGTATCTTGGGGGCTGCGTGGCTCTTCTGGCTCCTTCCCCTCCCACTTGCTTGATAAAGTCAACCCCTTCTTTGCAAGGCTTCCTATTTTCTCCTTTCTCAGGGCCACAGCCTGCCCGCCATTTTCGTCACACTCTTTTCGTCATTATTTGCCCTTTTGACTGGATCCAATTTCTTGTCGTCTTTGTATTTGTTTCTGATGAAAATCTTACCGTTTATTGATGGAAGATAATCTTCAGCATCCGGCCTTTTATTTCGGAGGCAGTTGATGTGAGCTGAGTCCCTCAGACTTCGTCATTTAACTTGTTTCTTCTAATTGATCACTTGACTCGCCTTATTAGATATATGCGAGCAAAATTCGATCACGGGTTTCCAATAAGAGCAAGGGGCCAACTGATAAGAAAGACAACAAAAGGAAGCTTATCACTAGTTGACCAGAATGGAACACCTTCGCAACTTGATACGAGTCACTCGTCACACATTTATTTATAGTTCACCACGTGAAAAACACATATTCGTGTGCGCGTGTGTTCTATAAAGAAAAGAAAAAGGACAACAAATTCCAAGACAAGGGCCAGGTTCACTGTAATAAATTCAAGGACAGAAGCCACTGACCTTATAAAAGCAATAACAAATGAAATCGACCAATGCCTCCAATTAAGCCTGACATTTTGAAGTCAACTTTCCAATGAAGTCAATGATGATGGCCTATAAAACAGTAGAGAGACATGTAACTTCAGAGATGATGACTTACACCCGAAAACAACCATGTCTGACCTAAATTATGAGTGTGATACCAACTATCCCCATGAATAGATTGGTTTTCTGTAATTCCCTTGAAAATTTTCAGCTTATCTGGCTTCCCGGCACTGAATTCATTTAAGATCTGCAACCCAAGGACTAGATCTTGTAGTGAGTGACGATGAAAAAGCGAAAAAAAATGGATTAGCTCTAGGACTTTGTTATGAAAAATTGCACAAATTAAAACCTTATATTGAGCTGAGAAAATCAAGTACACTCTAGTCAAATTGAACCATTATAGTGAACCCAAAACAGCACAAGTCAACCCTAAATAAACTACCAACTGTAGAAACAGTTAAGTTCTGTGGATATGGGAACTTTGCAAGCCATCATTTTTTCCTTTTTTCCGAAAGGAAAAGCAGTAATAAATATTATGTCCCAAAGAAATTGTGCAAAAGTGTATTCAAATAGCTTAAACTACCATAATCACACTTCCTTAACTAGAGGACTCTAATGACACAGCACAAACACAATGAATATCAGGGTATTCACTCTATTTGCATGGAGTGGGTCCTCATCCTTTAAACGTAGTAAAATATTTTCTTCAGAAGTTAAGAACGAGCAATCTGATAATATGCTGAAAGAAATTTTGCAACCACAGTAACATTGAACCTTTAAGTAAAGTGACTGAAAATAATCTCTTTATACAGCAAAGTACTTTGATCAAAATATAAACCTGATAATATATACCTGTATCAGCAGGTTTCTCTATATGATAATGGTTGTTAAGAGGTTTTCTGAAACATACAAATGACATTAGTGCTTTTAAATGTTGTGAAATCTGCTCGGCTTCTCAATATCCAAAAGCAGAAAAAATATAAAGAAATGACATAATACCCAAGTTTCAATCAGATGACTGCAAACAGAATTAGGATTTGGAATTGTTCTTTGCAAACATTGGTTTTAAAAATCTCCTGCTTCATTAGTCTTCGTTGCATGCCGTTCCTTAATAAATGATGCCTAGTCACAACTTAACAACATCAATTGACTTAGAGATGGCAAATGGGTTGACTACCTGACAACAGGGAGATATGACTAAAAGTAAGAGCAAGACATGGACAAAATTATCGATCAGGTCCCACAACAAAACTGTGGTAGCATGCTCAAAATTTGTCAGTTATTTTTCTGAAAACATAATGAAATCCATATGTTTGAATCAATTATTCTATTTGGCCAATCCTGTGGCACCATGCACAACATTTATGACATAATTAAAGAAGTGAAGAGAATAGAATAACTACTTTTCTTAGCATTGTTTCTTTCAACATCTCCTCAGAATAACAAGACTAATCTCCCATTCCATGAATGAAAGAACACTGAATTGGGATAGATCAGTTACATTGGCAAGGTGCCAATCATCACAAAAACCTTACCTGCAATTAGCCTATGCTTCAGGTGATCTGTAGGCGGTTCAGTAGCCAATGCCAATGCTCCAAGGATATCCATGGTAAGAATAAACCAAAGAAGATGCATGCACACACAGAGACAGAAAGCATCATTACCAAATGCATAAATTGGAAAGAGCAGACCTGCCTGCATTTAAAGGGACATCACTGGAAGACACTGCTGCCACAACATTTGTAATGGGAGTTGCGACATTAATTTTAAGCTGAAATTGGTTAAATTTCAGAACATTTGCATGCACAGATCTACTCCATCAGACCACCTACATTAATATGATATTTAATGTTCATCACTGCATTCTAAAAAACATACCGCATCAGATCAAATTAGAATTTGATGCACATAACTAACCTTTCTAACTGAATCAAAGTTGTCATCCAAGATATATTATATCAGAGCTCTCTTTGGGAACTTCTGTGACATTGAATGACCATCAAAAGACCAATGTCTGCCTGATCTCAAATGGAGAATATGGTAAAAGCACCAATGAGCAATCAACTGCCCTTTTTTCATGTCTCCCATTTAAAATATTTATGTCAAGTGAGTGACCATTCTAACACCAAAACTTGGAATGGATGTAGTAACAGAGAATATAAAAATCACAAAACCTTATGCAACGCTGGACTATCATTTGTGCTATCTCCTCTTACAGCATCAAGTCCCTCTTTTTTAAGGCTTGCACAAGGAGAAGCTTGTCATTTGGAAAAAAATCAGCCCATCACCTAGATGTTAAGTGGCAAAGTTATAACTGTTCACCAAATTTGACACCTGAGATGTTGCTATGATGTACAAAGATACAAATAAAAGAAAATAACACAAATGCAGACACATGATTACCAAGATCCTCTCAGTTATAGCTTTCCCTTCTCCATCTGAGTAACTACAAAATACTCTCCATTCAGTATGTTATATTAGGCTCTACAGCATTTTTATCTGAACACAGTTATGAATGCAATCACTCTAGCAGTCTTTAAATTGTCACCAGTGACCAGCCATACCTTTGAGAGAAGAAAGACTCTATTTGATTAATGCAGACAGAAGGTATGGTAAACTGTACCCATCTTCAGGTGTAAAAGAAAATAATCTATAAAATAAGAACACACATATTTATGGACTGTCATGAAAGTGCAGTGCAAAAAACAATATTGGATGACAGTTGATGGCATCTATCACAGGAAAGTCAATACAAATCCCTGCTTTGTTCTATGAGCTTAATTTCAATTGCAAAGTCATCAATAGTCTGATGAGACACAAACTGGCAAAAAAGTTCAGTTAAAAGATGAAGATGCAAAAGAATCAGAAAAATCAAGAGAGACACATTTAACAAACCAAAATCTCCTTCCATATAAATTCCTCCTCTGCATTCAAGAACAAAACATCGAACCACTGATAAAAACTCTGCTCTATTCAGCAAAACACACGAGAAAAAAATTTCAATATCAAAATTCAAAGTAAAGTGAAAAACACATGACAAAAAGTTTAAATATAGATGGTAGATGTTCTCCAAAATCTAATGATAGTCAGTTTCCAGTGCACTTGGTAGTTTTGGTACTAAATTTAACTCCCTTAGCGCTCATAAAAGGGGAGAAAAAAACAATTAAAACTTCCCAGATAAAGAGCTCCATGATCAGCTTCTTCATGGAATTTTCTAATTTTAAAAATAGCCAAATTACCAGTGTTAGTGCCACACTCCCTCTTTTCCCTGAGTTGAATGGGAAAACATGGATAATTGTAGATTGTAATCAGACAGTATCAAATTCCATTCCAAGCTGTGAACAAGGAAGATGACAATTAGTCACAGTGTGAATACTCACCTGACAATCATTTAAAAAAAAAAAAGAAGGATTAAGTTACAAAACAAACCGTTGAATCTCCAAACCAGAATGGCCTTGATGCTAGGGATCTCCCCCACTCTCTCAATATATTAGCTAATTTCTGGTTCACTATTTCTTCTTGTTAGATGATTTAATAAAAAAAAGGAAAACATAATCACCTGAGGAATAAAGACATTTCCATCTGTGTTCTTTGCAATGCCTTCAATGAATATAGATGTCACCACGGGAGACAACTGTGACTAATTGTCAGCAGGAGCAATTCTTTGCCCCTACCAACATAAGCTTCAACAACAGTCATCTGTTGAAAGAAATCTATTGTCATTGAACTTTGTGGGAAGGAATGGACATTGATATTCATCCTGCTACACAATTTCATCCCTCAAAAAATGAATATGCAGTATGTTTCTTTCCTCATAGATTCTAAAGAAATTTAAATTTGGGGCAGATTTTAGAGGCAGAAAGCCTAGGCACCTGCAATTTAAATTCTATTAGACTACACAGAGTTTTCCAACAGATAAAACCACAAAGAAAAAGTTTGTCTTGTACATACCAAGGCCCTATCTGCCATCATTTTCCTCATTGAATAAGCAATATTATATCAGAAAACAAAAAAAGCATACAAGCTAAAGGAATGAAAGTGGGCATAATCAAAGCAGTGAAAAGAAGTGAGAAGCAGAACATCATCTGCCAGAAATGGAAGATCTTACCTGTATGCTGCAAGGATCAATAATGCATAGCAATCTTATGTACAACCGGGCACAAGGGCAACCAAAAAAAAAAAAAGAAAATAAACAGTAATGTGTTCCCTTTTGATGAGTAATGTGCCCAATTTTCCACAATGCAGGATGATTTGTAAGTAAAGAGACTTACATCAGTATAACAGCTATAGGAAGCCCTTCAGGAACAGCAACTACAGTAGTGATCAGAGCACAAACATTATTAGCTAACCTAAGAAATGCAGTTATATAGTATACCACATTGGTAGTTAATAATCAGCCTACCACAACAGTGAGAAATTTCAATGCTTCATCCTCTGCATCACTAGATGCTAATTTTGCTCACTTTAAACATACCTCTTCCATCAGGGCTTCCAAAATGGCTGGTGAAGAATCTGTTTGAATAGAATTACCATGCCAATGGAGACACAGACAAAAACATATGGATAAAAATGCAGGGGGGAAATCAGTTCTCAGTTACACAACTAAAAGGATAACTGAGGCAGTAGAAGCTACACAGTCCAGCTATAACAATGAAAGTTACAACTCCATTTAAGAAGCACACCTGGAAACAGTAAGTTATAAATAAGAAACCAAACATTAAATTGTCAACAGAACTTGAGAAACGCACCTGCAAGGGTATTTCTTCACCTGTGACTTCCAAAATACTAGCCAGGATTAACCCCCATTCCACATTAATAGCAACACTTGTCACCTTAAAAATTTCCCCAAAAAAGTGCAAGGCAATAAGCTGAGATGAACAAGAACATGATTACCACTTTAGATTGAGAGAAGTATCGTACAATATCTTGAGACAAATTTAACCAAGAAAAGTTATAATTCCACTCAAGAAAGTGAGTGTGCAGTCTCAGATAACATCAATAAGAGGTAAAAAGAGAAGTTGGAAAGAATGCGTAGCAACACTTGGGTTTTTTATTTATTTATTTCTTTTTCTGGGGTGGAGGGGAGTTTAAACCCAAAACACTAGGATTTTACCAGCGTAGTGCCAATGCATCTAGAACTGTGAAACCTGACATCAGAAATGGCTCCCTGGAGTACCAGTTTACCTGCAGGTACAATAATTATATCTAATTGAAAAAGAACATTAGGGCAATTTCATCATGCCCACAACAAAGGCCACAGGCTCACCATCCTACTTTTTCTGTCCTGCTAGATTCATTGATAGCAAGAGAGTGACCAGCCATCCAAAATTCCATCTGCAGGTACCTACCAAGTTATCAAAATGTTTACATAAGTAAATGGATGAACATAGTGTTCATATACAGAGACAGAAGGAAGAAATTGATTGTACAGTATTATGATCTCTGGCAGCACAGACAGTCCATTAAGGCATTTTTCGTGCTAAGGATGTAGGAAAGACTAGAGGATCATTGTCACCAGTGTCCATATCAAAGTTGGAAGAGTGGCTGCCTCCAGTCTCAAGCTTTTGTCATTCCCGAAAAGTGAGCCTTTGAATAAGCTAGTCATAGTACTGTTGCAGGAGATATGACAACATTACTCTTTGACTTTTTCATCACCAATATTCACTCCACATAAAAATCTCTATGCTCTTACTTCTCTCTGTTTTTATTTCGACTAAGCTTTTCATGACTTGAAAAAATCAATCAATAATTCAAGAAAACTTGAAGATTTTAATAGATAAAGAAAAAATAATCAAAATTTTTTGGAGAAATCTCAATCACCAAAAATACTTCAAAAGCCGCATGATGGTTTACCTGGTTCAAGTTTAGGGTATCAGTTCTGTCACTGCATATAGTTGTCGCAGAGCCCATGGTTTCACAGGCAGAAAGCCTAGGCACCTGCAAATTAAATTCTATTAGACTAAGAGTTTTCAGGCAGATAAAAGCACAAAGATAAAGGTAGACTTATACATACCAAAGCCCTGTTTACCATGATTTTCGTCATTCAATATGCAAGAATATATCCAAAAAGGAAAAATGCATAAAAATAAAAGGAATGAAAATAAACAAAATCGAAGCAGCAATAAGAAGCCAGACACAGAGTATCATCTGCTAGAAATGAAAGATCGGAGCTGATACATTGCAAGGATCAATAATGCATAACCCAAGCACTCTGACGTCCAGTGGGGCACCAGTGCAACAAAAAAAAGGAAATAAACGGTAATGTGGTCCCTGCTGAGTAATGTACCCCAATTTCCATGATGCTCAAATCAAATTTCTTACCATAAAATATGTAGGATGATTTGTAAGTACTAAGTAGAGAGACTTACATCAGTGTAACAGCTAAAAGAAGCCCTTCAGGAATAATTACAAAAATAGTTAATATTAGATAACCTAAGAAACGTAGTTATGTATTATACCACATTGATAGTTGTGGTGTGCCTACCACAACGGTGGGAATTTTAATTGCTTTATCCGCCACATCACTAGGCACTGGTTTTGCCTGCTTTAAACTGACCTTCTCCGATGTAGCTTCCAGAATGGCCAGTCCATATCACACCTAGAAACAGTAACTTATAGCTTAAAAATAAGAGGGAACATGTAAACCAAACATTAAATTATTAACAGAACTTGTGAAAATGCACCCTCAATGTTGTGTCCTTGCCAGTGTCATCCAAGTAACCTTCCCAACACTCGTCACCTTAAAAAAGTCCCCCCCCCCCCCCCCCCCAAAGAAAGGCAAGACAATGAGTGGGGATGAGCAAGCAGATGATTACCATGGAAGTATCTTACTATATCTTGAGACAAATTTAACCAAAAGATATAATTCTACTCAAAAAATGAAAGTTAAGTCTTAGATAACATCATTAAAATGTGAAAATAAATGCTGGAAAGAATAAGTAGCATCACTTGGGTTTTTTCTTTTTTCTTCTTTTGCCAAAGGGGTGGATTTAAAACACAGAACAATAGGATTTTACTAGCTTAGTGCCACTGCCATCTGTCATTGTGCAGCCAGACATCAGAAATGACTTCCTGAAGTTCTAGTAAACCTGTAGATACATCATCATGCCTGTTACTCATGAATATAAAGTTCATAAATACCTCTATTTTTATGCCCAGCACTAAGGAACCTCAATGAGATGGTGGCACAGAAATTACATTTACTGAAAGTGTACGTGAAGATTATGAAAATCCAAAGTGTATGGCTTGCACATGAGCTTGTATCTTAGTATTTGCTTCTCCTCTTCTTCCTTCTTAAATTCCAAAGTGTACCAGTATGGATTAGAAAACTTAAGAACAAGAACAGGATTCTAAATTTTATAGACAAGTTCAAATATAAAATAAACAAAACACCAAATTGTTTACACATCAATCATCCATATAACAGTCAAATCTGCAACTTTAGCTTCAAAAGGAAAGAATGAGCTCTCGTTGGGTTCACCCTCTTTCTCTCTGTTTTTTTCTTAGATTAAGCTCTTCTTGACTTAAGATTTCAATAGAAGATAAGAGAAAAAAACAAAAGTCTGCTTTGTCTGACAACAAGAAGTGCTTGAGACATTATTAGTGAACCTATAGCACAAACATTACTAGCTAGGCTACAGAATTTAGTTGTGTATTATACCATATTGATGGTTAATAATCTGCCTACCCAAACAGTGTATTTTTGGCTTTAAACTGAGCTTTTCCATCAGACCTTCTGGAATGGGGAGTGAAGAATCTGCCAAAATAGAATTACTGTCAACAGAGACACACAGACAAAAACATATGCTAACACAAACACAGGAGGGACTCAGTTCTCAATTACCTGACTAAAGGGACAACCAAAGGCAGCAGAAGCTACAGCCAGTCCAAATATACCAATGAAAGTTGCAACTTCATCTAAGCGCACATAGAAACAATAACTTATAAGTTACAACTAAGAGGGAACATGTAAACCAAACATTAAATTATTAACAGAACTTGAGAAAATGCACCTTCGAAGTTGTTTCTTCACCAGTGTCTTCCAAAATACTATTATACCCCATTCTGTACAAATCCCAACACTTGTCAACTTAAAAGTGCCCCCCAAAAAAGTGAAACAATGAATGGAAATGAACAAGAAGATAATTACCATTTTAGATTAAGGGAAGTATCTTGCTATATCTTTAGACAAATTAAACCAAAAAAAGTTATAATCCTATTCAACAAAAGTGAAAGTGCGGTTTCACTTTCTTGATACGGAAGAGAGAGCAAAACTAAACAAATCTTTGATTTCCCTGGCATCAAGAAACCGGTTAATATCCAAAGCTTCAGAAAAAAAAAAAAAAAAAGGACAAAAGAGAAGAAAATCGTGTTTGGTTGACTGCCAATTTTTTATTTTGAAATTTCATGTTTGTCCGTTCGGAAGATTGTCCGTTGCATCAAGAAATATAAGCGATAAATAGAAATAAGGAAAGAGAATGTTTTACCAGGCTTATCGTCTGAAAAAGGATGATACAAGACCAAGAAGAAGAGTCACTTCTTCCTCCTCCTCCTCCTCCTCTACTTCTTCTTCTTCTTCTTGGCTCTTCCTTCATTTTCTTGTTTTCTGATCTCCCTTGCGATAATTTCTGTTAATTTTAAAGAGACTCTTCTCCGACTTCCTCCTTTCTCCTCCTTCTCCTCCTCCTCCTCCTCTTCTTCCTCTTTTTCTTGCTTTCTGCTCTATCTTCTAATTCATTCTATTGATTTTGACTTGGAAAGTGAAAATACAGCAGCCAACACGGGTATTTATAAGCAAAGAGTAAGGGCTTAACGGTCAAAAATCTCGCGTGTTTGAAAAACTGCCGCTTTTGGGAATGGAGCGGCGATGACCTCAGACCCTTTCGTTTTTTAATCGGAGCCAAAATATTACGCAGACAGAAAGCAGAAATTGATTGTCCGTAATCTTGCTGTTTTCCCCTCTTTCTCTCTGTGTTTTTTCCTTCGATTAAACTTTTCTTGAATTGAAAAAATCAACTAAAGATCCAAGAAAACTCAGAGATTTCAAAAAAATATTGAAGAAAAAACAACTGAGCACAAAACTAAGCAAACTTTTGATTTCCCTAACATCAAGAAACACAGTTAATATCCAAAAATTCAGTAAAAAAATAAAAGAAAAACCAAAAAGAAAAGGCCACAACAGAAAAGAGAATCGTTTACGGTTGACTGCTAATTTTCTATATTTTGAATTTTCATGTTTGTTTGTTGGGAAAAATTGTCCGTTGCACCAAGAAAAAGAAGAGATGAATAGAAATAACACAAATACGCAATCGACTTTAACGAGAAAGAGAAAGGAGAGAATGCGCCGTTTATCGTATTTACCAAAAAGAAGAGACTCTTCTTCCTCCTCCTCCTCCTCCTCCTCCTCCTCCTCTTCTTGATTCTTCTTCTTTTTTTTCTTGTTTGCCACTCTCCCTTCTGATTCTTTCTTTCCCTTCTGATTCTTTCTTTCCCTTCTAATTCTTTCTGTTGATTTTGAAAAGACGCTACTTATTCCTCCTCTTCTTCTCCTTCTTGTTTTCTACTTTCCTTCTAATTCCTTCACTCTTCTAATTCCTCCTCTTCCTCTTATTCTCCCTCTTCTCGTTTTCTGCCCTCCGTTCTAATTCCTTCTGTCGATTTTTGAATCTAGAAAGTCAAAAACACAGTAGCAGACACGGGTATAAATAGGCACAGGGCTCTTAAAGGTTTAACGGTCACTTGGCTTGCATTCCACGAAAAAAGACGGCAAGCAATGAATTGACATTTTTAACCCCGAAGCAATTAGAGCGGCAATGTCCCTTTTCTCCTATTAGAGAGGGGACTGCTTCCCTTACTTCTCTCTCTTCTTCATTTTTTTTTTTTTAAATATTTGAGCCAAAATTTTGCCCCTTCGAATGAAATAGTGACTTTATTGATTTTTGGTTTATATGACCCTGAAATTATTCAGAACTAATACGTCAACAAATTAATTAAAAATTAAATGCTAAAATAGACATGGGCTCCCTTAAAATACTAACATATCTATTTATGTGAATTATTCAACAATATGCTCTCACATATTAAGTTTAAATAAAATTTAATTTGAACTCAGTTTACAGGACAAAAAAAAAAAAAAATTACTGATTACATGACCTTATTTTGGTTTATATATCGTTTCGACTTCGATAAACATAAGACTCCAGGGCAGCGATGACACGAGAGGGAATACCCATATATGCCCACTTCGGCCCAGTACCTGCTTCATTGGCTAGCCCATCACTCTCTGTATATTAAGCCTTTGCGCACGCCGGACGACGTGCTAGCCGTTTGATTACAGGCATTCTTTTATTATTATTATTATCATCATTTACTCTTTTTATTGTTAGAGTAAAGAAAAAAAAATTAAACACAAGTGTGACTTGTGATTCAACTCTAAATTTCACTTAAAATTTTAAGTTTAATAATTATTAAACTATACTTAGTAGTCTGCTCTACATATTTTTAAGTTCTTCAAGTAAATCAAGCGTTGTAATTTGTATCAATAGTCATAACTTATGGAGCCATAATAATATAATTGTTTAACGAAATTTTTGCATTAAAAAGTAAAAATTATAATTAAATGTAATTAATTTTATTTATTTTTTTTAAAACCAAAATCATATGCATTAATGCCTGTCAGTTGCATGGCTACTTACCTTTATTAAATGAATAATTCTTCGTGGGAATTGTGGTGTCTTACCTAAGAAGAATAGGTGCGTTGGGTACAACTATAAATGTACGATTCTATGCAAAACAACTAGGAATGTCAAAAAATAAAAAAAATATATAATAATAATAATAAAAAAAAGAAAATCGGTTTTATACTAAATAAAACTTACGAACTTTGTACGGAGTTGAATGTTCATCCCGATGGGAACTAGGTCGACAAGTATTTTATATTTTGGCTTCCATGTCAAATGCTCGAGTTGGGGTAGTCTTCAGAAAATTGGAATTGTTGGGGAGGGCTTTTGTGTAAAAAGCCACTTCTAGTATCTATCATTGGGAGATGTTGAATTCAAGCATTTAGACATTTAGCAGGGCTGCGAATAGATCGGAATGTTTTATAAGAGTTCAATCGAATTCATTCATTTACTTAAATTTAAACAAATAATACTTAAGTTTAGTTTTAAACTCATTTATATAATTATTAAAAACTCATTTAATATATAGCAACACTGAATGCAATATATTTATTTTTAAATTAATGATTGTGAATAAAATCAAATATTTTTAGTTATTTTTAATAAATGTACTCTTATTTTAGGATCATCTATTAAACAAGTCAAATTTCATTTTCGGAGTCCACTCCAAATGCTAATGCAAAGATAAACGGCCCCGAGCTCCTTGGCTAATTTTTAATCGATTTCCTAAAACACCTCTTTAGCAATAATTATGACTTTTTCTTTCTCTCTCTCTCCTCCCCTCTCCCAACCCCTCTCTCTCTTTCTCTCATCGTACCCGCCATCTTCTATCACACTAAATTCTTCACCTCGTTGCGAGTAAGCTCTATTTTCTCATTTTAAAACCCTTTTTTTTTTTCTCTCACTAAAATAGTTGGTGCATTCATTTGCTTGTTCGTAAAATTGCATAACTCCGGTACTTTCTTTGATAATTCTTTTGTTTTGCTTGTGCAGGAGTACCCTTTGGTCTGTATTTCATTATAATTTTTTGTTTTAATAAAGAATGGATTTTTCTTTTTTTTTTTTTTGTTAATAGAGAATTTCCATGGATGATGACTCTGTTCTATTTCAGATTCAATTTGCTGTTAGGTGATCGCCGTAATCCCATCCTTTTGTAAAAACAATAGAATGGAAGCGCTTTCCCATTTTTACTCGTAATTGATCCCATCTTTTCTTGGGCTGTTGAATCTTCATTTTTCCTCGTTCTGGGTATGGACACAAATCGATTTCTTTCTTCGTTATTCGTTCTGTGATGAAACTAGAGAATGTTTGGGCAAATAGTTAAAAAATTAAGCAAATATTCTTGTGTCATCGGTTTAATTTGACTGTTACTTTTTTTTTTAGGTTATTGCAATGCATTGCATTGAAACGTTAGTTTGTTGCAGTTGGCTAAAACATAAGGTGTTTGTGTCGGGATGATATTTGTCTTACTTTGATCGCTACTTTGAATAAGCACTTATGTTATGACTTTGAATTGGGCTGAACTGTGGTTTCAAATATCTGTCTGTTTATGGTTAAAATCAGTTTTCAATGACCCAATAGGTCCCTTAATGTCTAGATTTTAGTGATGTCTCTTGTAATGATGTCTGAATATAAAATCACTGTTCATGTAATATTTTGGTGGGTAATGGGAAGTGTGAGTGTTTTTCCAATTCTGGAGGTATTGTGAAAGATAGTGTTGCTGTCAAATTACTGAAGAGTTTTTGCTTGAATGCTTTAGTTTGCCATCAACCTTGAATATTGTTGGCTAGAAATTATGGTTGCAATGCCATTTTCTTGTAGTTTTTAGCTGCATTACCATATTTAGTGTGCATTCAAATCTGGTTTGCTTGAAAATAGTTAAGTAGTTCATTTAGGCTGGAGTTAACAGGGACCTATGTGTTGTATAGGTAAGTACTTGGATTGAAAAGTTGATTATGGATTCTTATTGTTGGTATGTAGCCTTATGCTTACTAATTGTTGCCTACCCATATTATGGTTTCCTACTTCAGATTTAGAGTTGCAAAGAGACCATCTTAATGGACATTGTGGTTTGTTTATGTTTAACAATCATTCTTTCATATTTCATAATTTGAGCCATTTGTTGCTTCAGATGGGTCGCAAGGATAAATCACAGAGACGTGTGCCCTCAAGGGTTTATTGGACTATGGAACAATTTAATCTGTTTGTTGATCTTTGCATTCAAGGAACTACATCTGGCAAAAGAAATGGTGGTGGATGGGGTGACATTGGCTATCAGTGGTTGATAAATGAGTTGAATGCTGCTGGTGTGATGTTCACTAAGCAGCAGCTGAAACATAAGTGGGACTGGATGAGAGGACAATGGAAAATGTGGAAAGATCTAATAGGTGAGGAAACTGACCTAGTATGGGATCCTGTCAAGAAAACAATTTTGGCTTCTGATGAATGGTGGGGTAAAAAGATTCAGGTAAGAAGTTTTTTCTACCTAATTTACAGTAGACTTGTGCGAATCATTGGCGATAAACTATAGGAATTGTTTCATTCTTCTGTTGTGTTTATGTTTTAGGAAAATCCTGAAGTGGAAAAATTGCGTGAAAAAGGCATCGGGAAGGAGTTGTTATCAAAATACGACTGTTTATTCGTGAATACAATAGCAACAGGAGAATATGCACATGCTGTTTCATCTCAGGTTTTGCCCAATGATTTATACAAGACCAATACTCTTCAACACATGGAGAACAGTGGAGATTCAGAGCATCATTTATCAGATAGTTCAGATAAAAATAAGGGATTGGATGGGGATGTTTCAAGTGCTCAATCAACCCAAGCAGCACCTAGGTCTCTGGGATTGGATAGGATGGGGGTAAATGATTTTCAGAGTGGGGGAAGAAAACTAAAGAGAAGCGACTCATCTAGTTCCTGGGTTAAAAAGAGCAGAGGAAAAATGCAACTTACTGGTGTACCACAAGTTTCTGAATCTGTTAGGGATTTCAGGGAAAATATGGTCCACTGTATGGCAGAGAAGACGTCTATTCTAAAAGCAGCCCTTGCCAACCGGCCTACATTTGGTGAACGATCAGGTTATAGTGTGCCAGATGTAATGGAGGACCTACTTTCTTTGGAAGGCATCGAGGAAGGCAGCGACTTTCACCTTTTCTGTACATTTTTGCTGGAGCACAAGTCAAAGAGAGAAGTATACGCCAACCTGAAAGCTCCTGCGAGCAAAGTGAAATGGTTGCATTATCAACATGGCTTATTTCGCGATGGCCTGTGGAGGCCAGGTGGGCATTGAAAACTTTATTGGGAGCTACCTCTAAAACTCAACTGCTAGTAAATGTAGTTTTGTGCAGAAGCTTCCATCTCAATTGAACTGCCTCTCTATGTGAATCTGATCAATGTCCAATGCACAATCTTCATTTCAGTTTTGCCTTTCGCTCCAAGTTGTCTTTCAATTATAATTGGTGATTTCTATTCTTCGGTCAGGGAACACGCCCATTAAAAGTCAAAAAACAATGCATGGTTTAGAAATATCAACGGTTACTGAAATCTCGGTCAGTTCGGGAAAAGTATTTCACCTTTGGAAGTTATCAGCACTCTGGAAATCCCAGTCACAGCACTCTTAAAGGAATAAATAAATAAATAAAATGCATATTAATAAGATTGTTGAACTCGAAATACAAAGGTCAGACTTGCCTTTTTATGCACTTTTCATTACTATTCATTTTTCTCTTCCCAACTCTTTTTATTATTATTATTATTATTATTTTTGAAATCTGAATCCAGACGCCCAAACGCCGAAAAAACAAAGGAAAAACAGTTTATAAAATAGGGCTCCATCAATTGAATCAAACTGGCCAAGAACACGACCCATCGATAACGCTTCTCAAATAATGATCCCATCTTAAACCCAAACCCCTCGGCGGCATAGCGCATTGTTCTGCGCTGTTCTTGACTGCTCCGCTTCCCATACGCACAGTGAGAAGTCTTTTCTTCCTGTCTTCCGCCCCCCTCTCCTTCAATTCTTGGACCGGAAAAGGGTAAAAATGTCATTTTCTGCAATACCCTTTTTCTGTTCTCTTTTTCTAGTGCCCTTTTATTATTTTTCTGAAGTCCCGCAGCCATGTTTTTAGGGTTTAACATCGAATATTCTGTACAAAAAGGCAGTATTGCCCTTGTGTAAATGCTATTATTACACTCTAAAAATCTAGAAGAATACGCTTATTTCGTTCGTTTTATTAAGATTTCATAATTTACATTTTTTCTCGTTGATGCAATTTTTGTTTTTCACCTAGTTTTTATTAATTTGTGAATTTTCTCTCACGCTGTTTTTTTTTTTTTGGTGTTTTATGAATTTTCTTTTTCTGAATTTCAGGTTCAATTTATCCTTTTTCGCTTGGTTTCCATATATTTGGTTGGCCAATTGATTGAATTGCAGGACGGATTGATTCTGCAGAATTGAATTCTTCAGCTGATGTTCAGTTCAACATTGTAGCATTGAATAGCTGTAGCAATTTTTTGAATTGATGGCTTATATTCGTAGTTTTGCCACTCGATCCAACCTGTTTAATCGACGATGCCGTCCATCATTTAGTTATGTTCCCCATGAAGATGATCAAAAGGAACTTAACTCGTTCACAGATGAAAGACCATCTCACAGGCAGGGAATTAGTAATTACGTCCAACACAGGTCCTTTGGAACTGGCTTTGATACTTCAGCCAGACATAATGCTCCTTTCCAAGATCGAATTTACTCGTATTTCTCATTTTCACGGGGTGCCAGTGCATCTTTTCTCCGATACATGTCGACCACAAGCCCTACAGATACGATTGTTGTTGCAGACGCTCTCACAAATACTGCAGATGTCCTGGCCGATACTTCTGTGCAAGTTGTGGTTAACCAGGTCCCTGCAGCCAATGAAGTTGCCATTGCTGCTGCCGATTCTTTCTTCCCTATTGCAGCCCTTCAGCATTTAATCGATGCAGTTCATTCTGTTACTGGCTTGAACTGGTAAATAGGCTCTTACTTGCTTGGTTCATAGAATGCAGTAGAATGAATAGAGTAAACTTATGGAGAAAGAACCACCCCCAAAAGAAAAGAGGACTGAAATCCAGCTGGTGGTGTGGTATAGATTACTAAGAGTGCTTGACTTGAATATTAGCTTCTTGAAATGCATATCTCAGACCGGTTGCTAGACTAACAGTGGGTTTTGATATTTAGAAGCTGGAATCCTGGAAGTTTCAATCATAGCTTCTCAAGGCTTTGAAGGACTTAAGTTTCTTGAACATTTGTGTTCCCACTAACAGTGGTACTTTGTAATGACTAAGCATTTACACAGAATACCCCTCAAACAGAGCTGTGAATTTGGTTCGGAGATTGCCTTTCAGGAGATTTAAGAAAAAAGATTCTATGAGATGATGATGGCCTTGTCCATTTGACATCACCATAAATTTTATGGAACCAACCCTCATATAGCTGCATACTTCTAATGTGCAACCTACATGGTTGCTTCTTCAAAGGATGATTGTGAGTGCACAGCTCTGTTTAGTAGGGTGGTTTAGGGGTCAGCCTCCAAACAATGGGTTGTGTCAGATTGTGATATAAATATATTTGAGAGACATGTTACACAATAGTTTGTTGGTTCACTTTGTCTTGTAATTGGGATAATTTCCTATTTTTAATCTTTTTCATTTTTTTAATCTCCCAGGTGGGCTGCAATAGTTTTAACAACACTTCTGATAAGAGGGGCAACAATTCCACTTTTAATATATCAGCTAAAAGTCTCAGCAAAGATGGCTGTACGTTATTTTTACTTGTTACTTCACTGCTATTCAAGCTTTGATTTATACCACCACATCATGTTTATGTTTCAATTTTTTGGATAGTTACAAAAAGGATGGTAATAAAGGGGTATCAATGGTGTGCCAAACCAGTATGCAGCATGGAAGGATTTCATTTTCCATCAATTTGCTGCTAGTATTCTGCTGTCATATTAAGCTGTTAGTACTGTCAAAGTGATGTAAAATTATCATTTCAAAGAGAACAAAATCATGCATTAAAGGAAAATTCCATTTCCTTGTGCAAAAACTATTTTGATCACAATCTTGATGCAGCTAAATTTATTATCCATAAAGGTTTTATTTTCTTCCTTTCAATGCTAGACATAACTGCAAGCTAGTTCACCTCTAACTCTTTGTGATTTGTGTCTCATGTGCAGATTATAATGCCACATCTGGACACAATTAATCAAAAAATGCGACATAGGGTATGATGCCTGGTCCTTGATAATTGTGTAACACTTCTTACGCTTGTAACTTCCCACAAATGCATATTCATGTGTCTGATCATTTGCATTCCAGTTGTCATTATGTGCCATGCCATTTTCATGTTTAAACAGTAATTTTGGCTGCTAATTTGATATAGTGGACATGCGGTTGGCATGCTTTGTGCAATATTGGACAAAGTGACAATGGCTGCTAAATTGCAACTTCATTGACTTATAATTATGACACTTTTCCTTTTCTTCATCTTAAACTTTATTTTTTGTACTCCTCCCAACCCTCATCCTGATAAGTCCTTGTACTCTAGATTCTGCTGTGCACATCCATCTTGAAAGTCTTGTGAATGTCTCATAATTTTATTTTTGGTGTCTCATGTTGTCATTTTAAGTCTTGTCCTGAGTTTTGTTGAGCCATTTTGACCACTGTCTTTGCTCAAAGAAATCCTTTATGAAAATTAAGATCCCAATATTTGTTCTATAGTGCTCTTTCTTTTTGAATGATAATAGAAATATCTAAAAGGGTGCAGAACCTAGTTATACTCTGTATGGATCTAATTTCAGTTTTCAGAGGGATATTGACAGTATTTTCTCTACTTTTTAGGGTATGAATCTTGCTGCTATGGCTGAAGGTCGGAAAGAAATTAAGAAGCTTTACAAGGAGTAAGTGCATTTTGGGATGCTGCAAGATTTCAAAATCTGCATACTATGTTGTTCCTCCCTCCTTGGCTTTTGATTTTTCCTAAGTTCTTCTGTTCATTATAATTTTCCTTTTTCAGACATGGTGTGAATCCACTTTCTTCATTGAAGGGGCGCATTATTGAAGGTCCTATCTTCATCAGCTTTTTCCTTGCAGTAAGCTGAACCTCTATCCTCAATGATACTGCAGGCAGATAGCTGTGTTTTGCAATTGTTTTTTGTCATTTCCTCATGTTATCACTCTTTTGTCATTCAGATTTCAAATATGGTTGAAAAGGTGCCATCCTTTAAAACAGGTGGAGCATTATGGTTCATAGATCTCACGACCCCAGATAACCTATACGTATTCCCCTTGCTGTCAGCATTAAGCTTTTGGTTAACTGTGGAGGTAGATATATTCTTTGTCTTTTTGTAAAAATATTAATCGGTTCTTGGTTGTGTAATTCCTTCTTGTTAAGCTGCAACATCCAGCATTTTGTTCAGTTTTAGTTGATGTTACCCTGTGGATTAGTTGACTAAATTTCTGCCTCTCTCCAGTTGCACACGAATGAAGGAATGGAAGGAAATCATGCTTCTGGCACCATGAAGAATGTTTCTAGGTTTTTAGCTGCTGTGTCATTTCCTGTGACCGTGAGTTTTCCAAAGGTAATCTTGCCTTCTTATGTGCTCCTGGCATTCATGAGATCCTTGCTGACATTTATTCTGGAAAATGCAAACCTAAACATTTGTTATACCTTGATTTGACATTCTGATTCCTACTGCATGTTTATGTTGCCCACCTTGTGGCATTATATTCTATCTTCTTTTCTATTTTTTCTTTCAATAATAAGGTACATCTCCATTCTGTGCTGATTTTCAGTATGTATAGCTTTTAGAGCTGCATATGCAGCTATGTAGCTTTAGTCTTTTATTACTGCTTGGCAGGCCCATCTTATTGACCTTTTTTTTTTTTTTGGGCCTGCCCATTTTGTTGAATCCTGTTTCAGTTTATCATGTTCATAGCATGAGAACGCTAGACTCTTTTGTACTCTAGTTTTGAGAAGAAACTTCATGTGCCAAATGATAAAAGTTGATCTCTGGTTGTCTTTTTTCAGGCTCTCTTTTGTTATTGGATTACATCCAGCCTGTTTTCGCTAAGCTCTGGGCTAGGTAAGTCTTTCTTGTTTCTTGACTTCCTATTCACTTTTTAGGTTAGAGTGCAAGTTCACTGGAGAACTTGAATTTTGAAATTCCCAGGGTCTAATATCCACTTATGTCCTTCGACATCTGATCTTCATGTCGCATTCTTCAGCGCTCAAAGATCCTAAAGTAAAGAAGTTCTTGGGTGTTCCTGAAATACCTGTACCGCCACCAACTGCTGCCCCAAAGTTTTCTTTAAATGTGTTTGCAGCGCTTAAACAAGCCATACAAGCGAGACAGGAGCCTTCCTTGCCATTGCCTGTTGGATCACAAAAGCTTGGGAACCAAAAGACATCTTTATCTTCAGGCATCAGTCAAAGACCAAGAGGTTTAGAGAAGCAAGTGAAGGGAAGAAAGAAAAACAAGAAGAGGTGAAGCCTTTTGATTCCAACAACAACACTTGACTGGCGTTTAGAGTTACTACAGTATTTCATAAAGCTAATTTTTGATAAGCCGTTTTTAAAGGCTGGGGCATGGTGCCCCCTGTTGTTTGGATGTATTGCCTGGCAATTTAGTCCACTTTAGTTTGCTGTGAATTATAAGTTTATCAACGCAACTCAACATTGACGCAAAGCAGAACCTAAAAGAAAATAAATAAATAAATAGAATCAAGTAGGTTCCTGGATTTTGGGTCGGAAAGAATTAGCAGTCTTTTTAAATGTCAAACCCAGAACTAATCTACAGAAACGACCCACGAGCCCATTTTCGGACCCAAAAAATTACAATGTAGCATCCTCCAGTCAGTCTTCTTCAATAACAGACTGATCCATGGCACAATAACATTTCAGAAGTCCAAAATAAAAAAACAATGTCATAAAATTTATATTTTTGTTATTAAATTTATTACTTATTTTTATTTTATCATGTAATTTTAATTTAATTTAATTTTATTTTAATTATTATATCACTCAATAAACTAAAAACATATAAATTTTATTATTTATATAATAAATTTTTATACAATTAAATTTATTAATACATAATAATAAAAATTAAATTAAATTTTTTAAATTGATAAGATACAACTAACGACAAAAATTCAAAAATTTAAACATGTCGATACGTGTCTTAAAAAATGTAATTTTTTTGTGTTTAACAGTCTACTTAATTTGAAAATGACTCATTTTAAAATATGATCTAAATGGCTAGGAGAGTATTACAGGTCACAAAATTCCCATATTTTATTTTTTAAAAATAAAATATTATTAATATTTGTGTAAACAAATAATAAGAATGATCTAAAATATAATAAAAAATTTACTTTTTTTTCAATTTTTTTAAGCAAAAAATAGCTTTTCCTCGTAAGCTTTCCCCGTTTAAGTGCCTCTGTTTTTTTTTTTTTTTTTTTTTTTTAATCAGCTTCAATCTATTCTTTCTTGTTTGGTTTCGATGGTCGACCAATTGATTGAATTGTATTACGTCTTGAATTCTCCGGGTGATGTTCAGTTCAAAATGGTAGCGTTCAAGATTGAAGTGGCTAAAAGTGGCGTTTAGCTACTTGATCGACTCAGGAGAGTCAACCCTTCAAATGAGATGGCCTACGTTCGCTGTCTTGCCACTGGATCCAACCTGGCTAGTCGACGATACGGTCCCTCGTTTACTCACATTCTCCACGACGATGTTCAGAAAAAACATAACTCGATCACTGCTGAAGGACCGTCTCCAAGGCAGCCAACTGGTAGTTTACATCCGACTTAGGTCCTTTGGAACTGGCTTTAATTCTTCATCCAGACATAACGCTCCTTTCCAAGATCGAATTTGCTCGCATTTCTCATCTTCACGGGGTGCCAGTGCATCTTTTCTCCGATACCTGTCGACCACAAGCCCTACAGATAAGATTGTTGTTGCTGTCGTGTTCACAGATATTATGATTGTTACACATAAGGATATTTTTAAAAATTTTTATTTCACACCACATTTTATTAGACAAAATGATATTTTTTTAATTTATTTTTATTATGTCATTATCTTATTTTAGTGATTATCTTCTTACAACCAAACGGATATTCTCGTTGATACTTCTGTGCAAGCTGTTGTTAATAGACCTCTTGCCGTCAACGAAATTGCTTGTCAAGAAAGTTATCAAGTGAAATAAAAAATATAAATTATAAATTATAATTAAATATTAAAATAACATGATATAAATATAAAATTATTTAATTATAAAAATTTTTATATTACGAAAAAAAATTATTTTATTTTAAACTTTATTAAGTAAAAAGAAATTATATATTATATTTTAATATGTTTGCTGACTCTCTCTTTCCTATTCCTATTGCAGCCCTTCAGCATTTAATCGATGCGGTTCATTCTTTTACCTGCTTGAACTGGTAACTAGGCTGTTACTAATTAACTCGCAATTTTGTTATTAATTTGAGCAACATATCGATGTGCATTAAGAAGAGAACTTGCATTTTATTGGCCACATCGCACGAACATAGGAAATGAATAATTTAAGGACTAAAACATTCTATGATGATCCATTCAGGCTAGCTACAGTGAGCATTCAGGAGGGAATCCTTGTGGAAAGCGCTTGGTATCGGTGCAATAGTTGTAAATCATGTAGTTCTGCTGGACCCATTTGATTCTTGCTCGGCCTGCGCTGTCCAGCGATTGTGTCATCCAAGAGTTATTGCTGTTGCTGGATGATGATGAAGATGAACAGGAGGAGGAGCCGGAGGACCAAATGCAAGCTTGGGCGTTGAAGTTTCTGTAGGAAGCTGTGAACGGGGCTTGGCTCCAATCTGTCTTCACAAGGCCACCCCTTGTGGCCCAGTCATCCGCATTCCATAGGCTAGAATATAGCCACATTGGTTGGTTCTTTGGGAAAGCTATGCCTTTTGATTCCAAATTCTTGAACTCTCTAATGGGTGTCCCGTCCACAGAAAAGCTGAAAACAAAAATTAAAGAAGTCAAGTGCTGTAAATGTTAGCAAATTTATTAGTTACAGAGAGAGAGAGGGAGACTTACACGACGCTGAGAGGATTCCATAGAATAGAATAGGTGTGGAAGTCTTTGGTGGGGTCAAACCAAAGATAGAATTGCTGCTCTTTATTTCCTTTCCCTTGTGTGTAGATGTTCGTATGGAGAATATAAGGGTCTCCACTAAGGTTGCCTAAGAATTCAAAGTCTATTTCATCATGGCTCGACCCCAAGGAAGACAGCTGCATAAATCATTAAAATATCTGCATGAGTTATGCGGTTGGACCAACTACACAAAGACCCTAAAAGTCTAGAACAATTAATAGTGGATTGACCTTCAAGGAGAGAGAAAGAGAGAGAGAGATAGGTAAGAAGTTAAGCTATGACAGGCCTCGGTCGTTCGTCTCATCCAAGGTTTCAATCAGCAGGTTGCCTAATAATAATACAGCAGCTGAGGTCAAATGTACCTAATATGGTAACAATCACAACTAACCTGGTACAGTGTCAACAGTAATTATTTTTGCTACGAACCATAACTTAGAATTAAACTCAACATGAAAATTGACCTTATGATAGTATATTTGAACTTACATAGTAAGTGGTGACGGTTCCGGCAGAGTTACCAGGCACAAGCTTTATCTGCGTATTGATCTTCCCGAACAAGTACTGATTCTTAGACCGAAACCCGGAACCAGATGTTTTGTCGAGAGACAGCGTCAGAAGCTGGCCATTTTGAAGTATTTTTGCGCGCCCATCCCCCCATGTGATATCAAAATCTTGGTTAAAGTTACCAGCCAAAGCCAGCGTGACCAAAAGTCCCAATATGAAGAAACTGGTCTGCATAATTGTCCTGGCCGAGGCCATTTTTGGAAAGGTCATGATCGATTGGCAAGGCAAGAAACCGAAACCGAACAGAAAGCAAAAGGAAATGTTACAACTCGGTAATAATGTGCATGCATGGAAATGGTGGCTAGTGATGGTATATATAGTGGAGACAACAAGTGCAATTTCATGGGCCTTGCGATGCAAGACAGGCCGAAGTTTTAATGGTTGTAGAGTGGTTGGGAAAATATGCATGCGGGTGAGGGGGTCAGGTTGACTTATGCTCTTGGTATGGTAGGGAACCACCCAGCAGTTAATTGCGAGTGGCGTCCAGATGGGGTTGCTCTAATTAGTTTGTTCATTGTTGTTATTTATCTACGCGCTTGTCAATTGTCATGTTGTTTCCAGATCAGACTTGAACCCCATCTACAGCTGTCTAGCAATTATTTTTTTTCTTTCCTTTCGTAAACATTGAAGAATATTAGTCATTGCGGGTCAAAGTGGAAATTATTCATTTTTTTATTTAATTTCTTTTTTAAAAAAAAAAATTTATTGTCTAAAATGGTAGGCAGTAGGCTGATTCAATTTATTTCAGCCAAATTCGATTACAGGCTGACAATACATATCCAGATTAAAAAATTACAGAGAAATTTTGTGGCATCGACTTGAAATCGCCTGTCAACAAAGGAAAAGGCTTATTTACTTCCTAGCAATAGTAATCCTCCTGAATTCAACTTGCACTCGGTTCCCACTCTTTGAATGTCGTCCAATTGAATGCAGTTTTAAAGCTGGAACTTTCATTAATTCATACTTGCAGGATCGTAATACGGATTAATCATTGAAAAGGGTGCAACGGCCTTGTCATTAGTTCTTACAAAGCCAATAAATTAAAGAAGTGAACTTCTTGCTAACCGTGTTTGTTTTTTTTTTTAACTGTGTCAACTCGATGAGACTGATTTGTAACTATGCGACAACGTTTATCGTTTGTATATATATCTATATCCTTAGCTAGAGGTTGCGTGCTAGAAGAATATGAAATAGACATTGTTGGAATCATCAACGCTTGGAAAGTAGTTATAATTGGATGTTGAATTCAATGCCGTAAATCTTATTCTATCGCCTTCAAGCAAAGCTGGTGCTGATAACAAGCCAGCAATGAAAATTCACCATCCGACTGATGCTACAAGACTTGCATATTAAAACTTTTTTAAATAGACTTTTGTAGTTATTGCCCACCTAGACCAAACTAAAAGTTCGACTAGTTTTTTTCTTTCTTTTTTCTTTTTTCTTTTTTCTTTTATGGGCTGATCGGCCTGTGTCATCAGTGCAATTGCCAATTGGGATTAAATAATTCGAAATATTTGCAGCCCGTTAGCGCATTATTGGTGGTCACCATCACTGAAACTTCAAGACATTATGTGAAGTCTGAAAGGCAAGGCAAAAGCTCTCTGGCCTGTCATCCAAGTTGGTTGGGAAGATGATGATGATCTTATCCTTAATCACTCCCGTACACAAGCATGTGGATAATGATCATACGTTCATCTCGTGGATAAGGACTAGTAGTATTATAGCATGCAATGGCGTGATTTGAGAAACCCACTCGTGCTTCTCATTTTAGGGTCTACATTCTTATAAATCAATAGCACAAATAAAATTGTATAAATGTGAAGTACGATTAATTAGGAAAAAAATTGTCAATGAGATTTGGCTGTAAATAAAATACTTTTTTTTTTTTGTTTTTGTACTCCTCTTTATATATTTTCAATTGCAGAAGAATTAAATTGATATTTCGTTATTCATTTGATATTTGTGAAGTTCGATAGAACATTAATGGTACAGGTGTGTGGTCGCACTCAAAGACAACCCGCTTTAAGGTTGCTTTCGCGGAATGGCTGGCATCAAAGATGCTACTCAGTTGTTTTGCATTTTTAAGCAGAAAACAAACAATCATGGGACTTACCATCCCCTGTAATATCTAGCAGGAGAAAATTTTGGTAGAAAGGCAGTAGAAGCAACTCGATGGATGCATGTTAATGTGGCGTCGTATGGGGAAATAATTATTGAATTCAAAAAAAAAAAAAAGAAAAAAAGGAGCTCGGAATGAAATGTTCAGCCCAAAGCTTTTTAATTTCTGCGTAGAATCCAGGGGGGCTTAAAGAGTTGTCCTTTTAAGACCAGCTCTGAGTTCTTAAATCTTATTAAGTTTTTGACCTATTTCATGTTTGATTTTGGGCTCTATCCAAAAACCCAACCCACTACCCAAAACCACCCAATTAGGTCCATAATCAAAATATATAGCACAAAACCGAAAGCCCCCTAGACCATCCGTAGTGGTTACCAATTCCCATGTTCTAAAAGAATTCTATCGATCTTTGGGACCCATTTCAAAGCTTTCCACCTCTCCTTTCCACTCTGAATCTTCCCAGCTTCTCTTGAGAGCCCATGACCAATTCAACTGGAGGGAAACCCCAAGAGCCCCATGTGTTGAAAGCCGTCTTTCTGGGTCCAACAAAGAAGGATCACCACCACTACACCTTAAGAGGGAAATGCAGTAAGACAAGATCTGTTCATTGCCAGAGTCATACGTTTTAAGTGATTAAAAAAAGTTGATATGATCATTATTGAACATAGAACCTGGGCAAGTTCATGGAAGGCAAGTTCAATTGATGAATCAGCCATAATCTTAAGATGAAGTGAACATCAGCACAGAAACTATTTTCCAGTAACCAGCTTACATATAGCATGCACATCTATTAGGTTCTGGATCATGATTGCTCATTGTCTGTTGCAACTGAAGTGAAACAGTCAAGGTCCTACTAATCTTTACCATTCGTACAAACTCCCCCCCCCCCCCAAAACTTGCTTTTCCATTAAAAAAAAAAATCTGCAAAAATGGAAATATAAAAATTCCCTGGTGAGCAAAACATAAATTTCATAGGACATTCAGAATTAAGAAGTCTTAACTCAAAAAAAAAAAAAAATCAAAACATGCTGATCACCATAAGTTGTCAACTCTGCTACTGATCTCAGGGCCTCAGTAACCATATCCTTACCAACAGACAAAATATACGTTGACATTATCGAACAGAATTGAACTGAATTTGGAGGAAGAAAATAGACATTAACCCCAAAAGAAAACTTAAAAACCCCTGATTAACCTCATTGACAAATTGAACTTTCTGCAGCTGATCAGTCAAATATCTAGAAAAATGACGGAAAACTATGAGTTTGCTTAGTTTAAACTTTTGCAAGCTATTCCGAGTCAGTTCCCGAAAACTATCACAAGCCAGTATTTCTCCTAGCAAAACATAATCATCAAACCAGAAAACTCTAGGCCACTTATTCAACAAGGAGGCCATTAGACGCAGCTATTAGCATGACAAAGGCGGAAAAACATAGGATTTTATCAAAACATGGAAATGCCGTGATGGGAAATATTTGTAATTTTTTTTCAATTTTTTAATATAACTTATTTATTCATTAATTTTTATTTTAATTAAATTTTATTTATTATGTGACATAAAATTAAAATAGAACCTTTGTAATTCTAATTATTTACCCAAATTATTATTGAGCACCAACAACGATTTTTTTTAGAAAAAAATCCCCCCCCCCCAAAAAAAAAACAAAAAGGAAAAAACAAAAGCGGGATTCCCTTTATCAAAACTTTGAATTCCAATTATTAGCGTTAAATTTTCAGCCCGTTTAGGATTTAAAAGCCCATAGGCAAGAGGAAAGAGAAAAAAAAGGTGCCAAATACCCCATAACGGAAAACTTCTCTGTCTTCGTCGTTCGTCGGAATGGACCGTCCTCACCTCCTCTTCCTCCTCCTTTCTCTGCTCCTCTGCTACACCGCGGAGGCAGACGACTCTTCGGTCATGCTAAAACTAGCCGCCGCCCTGAACCCAACGCCATCATCATGGTCAACCACCTCCGCCTCCGGCTACTGCAAATGGGACGGCATAAGATGTGATTCCTCAAACCGCGTCACTTCCATAAGGCTGGCCAACAAAGGCGTCTCCGGCAACCCACCGGCAGAGCTCTCCACTCTTTCCCAGCTCCAGTCGCTCTCTCTCCAACAAAACCAGCTCTCGGGACCCGTCCCTTCCTTAGCAAACATAACCTCCCTCCAAGAAATCCACCTTGGCAACAACAACTTCACTAGCATTCCTCAAGGATTTTTCCAAGGTCTCACCAGCTTGCAAGTCTTTATCATCAGCCAGAACAATCTTGCTTCTTGGTCAATACCCACTGATCTAACTCAATCCGCAAGCTTAGCTACTTTTGAGGCCAGCCAAGCCAACATTGTGGGCAATATACCTGATATTTTTGACTCCCTTCCAAGCTTGCAGGACCTTAGGCTTTCTTATAACAATTTGACCGGTGCCTTGCCTGCTTCTCTTGCAAATTCCGGGATTCAAAACTTGTGGATCAATAATCAGGAAGTGGGTCTAGCGGGTAGTATAGATGTGTTTTCTTCGATGGCTCAGCTAAAGCAAGTGTGGTTGCAAAAGAACCAGTTCACTGGTCCCATTCCTGACTTGTCAAAATGCGTCAACTTGTTTGATTTGCAGCTCAGAGATAACCTGTTTACTGGGATCGTGCCGCCTTCTTTGGTTTCGCTTCCTGCTTTGTTGAATGTTTCTTTGTCAAACAACAAATTGCAAGGTCCTGTCCCGCAATTTTCCAAAAATGTGAATGTAGACAATAGTGGAATCAACAATTACTGTTTGAGCACTCCTGGGGTTGACTGTGATCCGCAGGTGACCACACTGCTGCAGATTGCAAGTGCTTTGGAGTATCCCGCGACATTATCTGATTTTTGGGATGGGAATGATGCTTGCAATAATTGGGCATTTATCACCTGCGATACACAGAATAGAGTTGTCACGATGAACTTGGCAAAGCAGCGTCTTTCAGGGACTATCTCTCCCGCATTTGCCAATCTCACAGCCTTAAGGAACTTGTATCTGAGTGATAATAATTTGACGGGTTCGATTCCTGATGGCCTGACAAAGTTAGCACAACTTCAGTTTCTAGATGTCTCCAACAACAATCTTACTGGGGGGATCCCATCTTTTGCATCTTCCGTGAAGTTGATCACTACACCAGGCAATTCTTGGCTTGGGAAGGGAACGGATTCTGGAAGTGGAGGGGCAGCATCGTCTGGCTCCAACACAAATTCAACCGGATCTAGCCAGAATCCTAGTGGGAGAGGGAATGCCGATGGCAGTGTATCGCCAGGTCTGATTGCTGGCGTTGTCGTTGCTTCTGTTGTTATTATTCCTGTTGCGGTGTTTGTGCTTTTTAAGTGCATTGTCAAGAGGAAGCATAGAAAGTCCATTGCGGTAATGAAGGATGAGGAGAATGCGAATGCAGCACTTAATAATTTCGATGGTGGAAATGTTGTAATTTCAAATGAAGTTCTTCTAAAGGTTACAGAAAATTTTAGTGCGAAAAATATTTTGGGGAAGGGAGGTTTCGGTGTGGTTTATAAAGGGGAATTGCATGATGGGACTAAGATTGCTGTCAAGAGAATGGAAGCTGCAGGATTAGGTACAAAAGGAATGAATGAGTTCCAGGCAGAGATTGCAGTGCTTACTAAAGTGAGACACAGGCATTTGGTTGCTCTTCTGGGTTACTGTATAAATGGAAACGAGAGGCTTTTGGTCTATGAGTACATGCCAAAGGGTACCCTAGCACAGCATTTGTTTGAATGGCGTGGACGTGGGAACCCTCCTCTTACTTGGAAGCAGAGGATTACCATTGCCCTGAATGTGGCCCGAGGAGTTGAATATTTGCACAGCTTAGCTCAGCAGAGTTTTATTCACAGAGATCTGAAGCCGTCAAACATACTTCTTGGGGATGATATGAGAGCTAAGGTAGCTGACTTTGGTTTGGTTAAACTCGCACCAGATGGAAAGTATTCCATGGAAACAAGACTGGCAGGAACATTTGGCTATCTTGCACCAGAGTATGCTGGTAAGCGAAGACTTGAACTTTCATGATCTATAATTTTTGAATTTAATGTTTATGCAAATCGAAACAATTTTTTAACATGATGGTAATTTGTTATATTTTTTGCGCCTGATTGTTGAGATAATAATTAGAATTGCCTAAACCTTTTTCTAAGTTGGTGTACT
The DNA here is from genome assembly GCA_037832345.1 of Rhizophora mangle. Taxonomy (NCBI): domain Eukaryota; kingdom Viridiplantae; phylum Streptophyta; class Magnoliopsida; order Malpighiales; family Rhizophoraceae; genus Rhizophora; species Rhizophora mangle. Next base: position 1,819,561 of record JBAPLJ010002055.1, read on the forward strand.
TGGTGTATCAACTGCTCTAGACATTTTAAATTTTGAAAAAAGAAAAATCCAAACATATTTCTGGAAATTGCTTCTGTTAGGATGCTTGCGTTGTCTCCCATCTCGTGGAGTTAATTGTTTCATAATGGTCTTTTGTGGCAAGATTTTGGCATACAAAAAGCTTATGAAGGTGTCTAATGTCTTTGGTTTGTGGAAAGCATCGTCTTGCAGTAAGATCTTTTTCTCTGCTGTCTTTTTTTCTGATTATTTTAGATCCTTTTCTTTTCTTTTCTTTTTCCCCCTTTTTTGGGGTCAAGGGCGTCAGCTCTTTCTTTTTTGTGGTTTGGATCTTCTCTGCAAGACATTGTTCATTGGAATGATAATATGAAGATATCTGCTAATTAGTTAAATGATGATAGTGGTTATTTATTGGTCTATGGTGGTTGAGCTTGTAAATGGTAGATGCCAGCTGCCAAAAGGGTCAATCTTTCAAGCAAAGTTGGTACAGTTTTGTTGCTTTCCTTATTATCATGATCACTTTCATTATCACTAGTTACTTTTACATGCAACCTCCGTCCATCTGCTTCAAGGTTTGCCTTATTTTGGAGCATGTTTAATTGATTCGACCTTTAAACCACTCATATTTGCTGCATATGAGTACGAGCTGAACCTTTGCTTTTCCGGGCAGCAACCGGACGAGTGACGACAAAAGTGGATGTATATGCATTTGGCGTGATTCTGATGGAGATTATCACAGGGAGAAAAGCTTTGGATGATACAATGCCAGACGAAAGGTCTCACTTGGTTGCATGGTTCCGCAAAGTCACAATCAACAGAGAGAACTTGCCAAAGACAATTGATGAAACTCTAAATCCTGATGAGGATACGTTAGCTAGCATTTCCAAAGTGGCTGAGCTAGCAGGGCATTGCACTTCTCGTGAGCCGCACCAACGCCCAGACATGGGCCATGCAGTCAATGTATTGGGACCCCTCGTGGAGGAGTGGAAACCTTCTTGTCGGGAGGAGGAAGAGACTTCTGGAATCAACCTCAACATGAGCCTTCCTCAATTTTTGCTAAGATGGCAAGCTGACGAGGGAACATCAACAATGTCCAGCGGAATGTCCTACTCCCAAACTCAGTCAAATATTCCTGGAGGATTATAGAATTCATTTACTTCAACCGATTGTCCATAACGAAAAATTAAGATTTTACATTTGGTAAGATGGGGATTGGAAAGACGAAGACATGGATCAAGGGGAATTTAGCAACCTCAAATCCAGGAGTTGCCATGTTCAAGCATAATTGATTCCCAAAAATTTAAGATTTGTTACAATTTGGTCTGTCAACTTGTCATACATATATTTCTTTTCTACTTCGGTTTCCAAAATTTTAGTTCCCCTGAATATTTTACTTCACCGTTACTTATTCCCTGTAACCTTACTTTTGTAATGGATTTAAAGGACTAATTTAAAATAAAATAAAATAAAAATTGAGGCACTGAATTGTAACATTTAGCAACATTAACGATACAATGAAACTCGTCCTTCAGCACTTTTATCCATTGCCTTTTTACGATCAACTAACTGCATAGGTAAAATATGGACTTTGCATGCGGGGATACAACGGAACGCTTTGAGATAATTCTTCATATTTCTCATCATCCCAGTGCCTCACTGCTCTCAAGTTTCAGTTACACCCGATCAGTGGACCATTTGCCTCTTTTTCTTTCTTTTCTCCCTCCTTTCCTTTTACCCCTCGATCACTTTTCCTTTTGGGTCAGGATTTATCCACTTCATTCACGAGGCTTTACGCGTTTGAATGATTCCCCACGTTATGTAGAACAACTTGTTGAACCAAAAGATTCTGTTGTGTGCAAACAGTAAGGCTTTTTTTTTTTTTTTTTTTCCTATGGTTGCTCTGAACAAACGAAAAAGAGCAGTATAGATCTTTGACATTGGTAAGGGCAGGGTATATTATCACGTGTGGATACGGTTTGATGGGTTGGACATAAGCTGGAAGTAAAAGAGATGTATAGATGGCGACTGTGATATCATTGGGCTATACATATTAACCAAGAGCGGTGGGTTTGAAAGGAAGTCACCTCACATGGGGGATTGAATGGGAAAAACCCTTTTAGAAGTTTTGTACTATTATAATGTTATTCAGATTGTTGGTAATAGTACAATTTTACATGTGCCGGCGGGGAAAAGACAAGGATACGCGTAATATGTAATGAGTTGGCAATCTGACATGCATGTCGGTGCAAGATTCTTCGGGAGAATGGCAATTCTCACGCCTGAGCTGTGCCTCCAATTGAAAACAAAGTTTCGGTGGCCGCGTCCCAATTTTGACTCCACAGTTGATTATGATTGCTGAGTTTGCTTTCGAGCCTTGTCCCACTTCGTAGATTCCTTGTCTAGTTATGATGGGGCTCGTTCCGACCCGTCAGCACAGACTTGCTTGTAATAAAATCATTTATAAAGTAATTTAAAGAAATTAATTTAATTTTATTGGTATTAATTTAAATTAAAATTTATTATGATAAAATTTTAATTAATTTATATTTATATTTAATTATTTGAATAATTTATAAAAAATATGTTTTTTATATTATATGAGTTTTTATTAATTATTGTGTGAGTTTTTCTTAATTAATTATTATATAATTTTTTTTCAGTTATTATATGTAGTCAAATTAATAAAATTATAGTATTCTCCCATAAATGTTTCTATCAAATTTGTCATTGCAGTAGTCTTGGTATATTCGTTTTCAAATTATATATTAAAGGTAACTACATGCTGGAATTAAACATTTTTTATTTTAATTATACTTATGGCAATGGATTTTTATAATTAGTTTTGTTAATATTATAATGTCAAGTGAGATATTCATGAAAAATTCACATGTTCGGTTTGATGAGGATTCGATTCATGAGAATTTACTTAATAAATAGAGTGTCGATTAAATAAAATCATAGGGGATTTGACCCGTTAATTAAATAATGCCAAAGTGGAACCTCAATCTCAGAGTGAATAAAGGAGATTAACACGAGAGTCCAAAAGTCAGCCCGTTGCAGCCGCAGTTTTGATTGAAACGAAACTCTTATGGGTCGTTTGGGAGGGGTCTGATCCAATCTGGCCCAGTTTGGGTCGTCTATGGGTAGGTCTGAACAAACCCATTTAATGGCCTGCCTTGACCCGGGCCCATTATCTTTCCTATTGGGCCGTAGTGAAACTAATATTTTTATTCGTGCACTTGCAAAATCATCCTTTATTGCAAAATCATTTTCTCTTTTTTCTCCTTTATATATATATATATATTGAAAACCTGCATCCTTTATACAAGGCTACCATTAATTACCATCAACAGGCAACCAGCTACCGTTTTCTCTGGTTATGTGCATCATATGGGATTGGTGAGAGAGGGAAACAGTGAAAATTAATATATATATATATATATAAAGGGGTATGTAAATGGAATGAAGAACAGATTGTGGGTATGCGAGCCTATTCAATGCATTTTCACTTTTCAACCTCCATACACCACCACAGAAGCCAAGTTTCCATCCAGCTCCACCTTCCCCTTCTCATTTTTCCTCTTCTTCTTCTCTAGTCTCCTTTCATCACGTAAGCAGAGGTCTGCACAAAAATGATAAAAGAAATCATGCAGTAAAGTAGCTTTTGAAGTCAAAATAAATAAATAAAAGGGGTGACAGAGTGGCATTGCGTTTGCAGGCAGCTGCAAAAGTAGCACCATTGACATTGAATTCTGTTTTTTTGGGTTGCCAAAAAGGAGACAATTAAATTATCTCACTTCAGAGTCCGTGGGGAAGGTGGCATCTAGCATTTAATACTCTTACTGACGCAGATTTAATGCAATTTTTCCTGATTAGGAAACATCTCCAATCACCTCATGTAACGCATAGTAACTCTTCATTTATAATATTTACTTACTTTAAGAATGACCAGATTAAAAGTCAGAATTGTCAGAATATTAATGCACATTTCAGATTTAAAGTGCCTAATTGTATCTCAAGTTTATGATATGAATTTTTCCTGAGAAGGTGAAATTGCTCCGAGTGATTTGTGGGTATCATTTACGTTATAAATTTCTCAAAAATCATGTGAATTAATTTTTTTTTTTTTTTTTTGTTTTTTTTCCTTTCAGAAATGCAATACAGATTCGGACCCATGTCACCTTTCCGTTGAGATTCTCAAGTGCTGCTAGCATTGCGACGGAGTGGTTATATCAGAGCTAAAGCCAATGTCTGATGATTTGACAGGTTTAGTGATCTAATTGGAAATAAGTAACAAAAACCAATGGCTCGTATTGTAATTTACTTCAATATGTGGGGGATGCTTTTATTATTTCACTAATATATTAAAAGAAATGTTCTAAAAATGGGAAAAGCTTAAAATGGGGGTTGACTCTACATTCCATAGTGCACGCGTCAACTTTTGGAACTTTTATATGATTTCATAATAAAAAAAAGGAAAAATAAATATAAATTAACAACACGTTTTTGTCCATTCACAAATTTTTTTCGATGGTCCTCAATTTTTTGAGTTTAATTATGTAAACATAAAAATTAAATACAAATTGACATTATTAACTTTTAATCATTAATTATAATTAATCATTATTCATAAAAAAACGCATTATTTACAACAACAATTAAGATTCATCCCGTGTCTCCCCCCTCCGCCCCACCCGGAAGACTCCTGGGAAGTATTTGACCCAAGTCTAAGTCTCTTATATAAGACCAATGAAATTCGTAAGTTAGCATTGTCCAACTTTGCAAGGAACCATATAACTCACTGAAAGTCTCGGAATCGGATCCAATTATGAAAGAAAAACTTGACGTTTAGTTCAGCAAAATGAAACAAAAGATCAGCAACATAAACTATAGAAATAAAAAGGTAGTATTGGACATAAAGAGAAGAAGAACTCTTTACATTGTACTCCAACAAGCCAGGAATTGATATAAATTATAGTCTGAAAATTTCTAAACAAATGGAGTACTAACTACTGTTCATCCATGGCGCAGCTTTACTTCTTTCTGTTGTGTAATGGGTTTGGACCTGTAGGAATCGCTCGTTCTTCATCAAAAGTGTTGTTGTTCTTGGCATAGTTTTTGAAGAAATTCTTGACAGCTTCAAATGAGTCTTTAGTGCTATTTTTCTTGGCACCATAATCTGCACGTAAAAAAGGCTTCTTTGGTGGCACAGCTTCTGTAGAACCAACAACGGCCCAAATCAAAAGGCATACAGCAGTAACCAGAACAGCTAATCTCATTGCAGCACACTGAAGAAAAAGTTGATCTTGGCAATTTTAAGAGAGGAAAAGGAAAAAAGAAAACGAAACCCGGAAAGAAAACTATGACCCAGAAGAGATTATATAACATAATACTTGAAAAGCGACCATACACGTAGAGGGAAGAGAGAGCAGGAGAAGGGCAAAAGGAATTAATATGCAGATGTGAGTTCAAGAGAGAGTGTGAGAAAGAAATGTCTGTGTTTTGTGCCAAAGGAGGTTCAGGTTGTGGAGAACTTAACTGCGGCACCTCGGATGAGTTTGATATATCAATATCTCTAGATCAGCAGTTTCACCAAACCTCATTTATTGCTCGGAATTCCATTGGATATAAATGCTATCAACACAACACAGGACTGTTCTTGGCTTGTAACTAACTATGCTTATTGGATTTTTTTTATTTGCAAGAATTAGAGATAAAATTTTAAATTTAAAACGAAGATAGTCGCTATGTTTTTTTGGTTTCTATTCCTTCAAGATCCACCGGTTTCAAGATAAAACGATCATACCATAAAAGAGCAAAAAAATAATAAAAAAAAAGGCCCAGGAAAGTGTGGCCTGACCCATAGTACTTGTTCCCTGGTGCTAAAATTGAATACCAGACCCAACTTATATTTTTCTTATGGATTTGGTTGGAGGGGTTTTCAGAAACCCAATTGGTTTTGGTCCATTTGGATTGGATTGACACGGTTTTGGTCATTTAGCAAAACCCAAGACATGCAAAAGTTTAGGGTTTTACATCCGATGAAAAAAAAAAAAAAACATATGTCAACGCTTTCTCTCATGAACACCAAATGTAAACGATTAGGCACTATTTTAAACTAGTCAATTTTAAAGAAAAAAAGGCATGCGGTTACGCCACTTCATTAGCACAAATTTATGATTTTTCCATTAAGTTGATTAATACATGACTGCGAGCATAACTACAAAATAAAACACAAACTATTTTGGGAAGAAAACACTCCCAATTACCTGTTGTTGTCGGTGTCGGAAAATGGAAGCTCAAGACGAGAAGTTCCATGTGATCCATCCGCAGACAGAATTAAAATGAAAGCAGAACAACAAGAACACAAACGATATTTTTAACCAGTCACCACCAGATGGCAAAGCCTTCTTGGCTTAAGAAACGTCAGAATTTAACCCTTTTCTTGCTCCTCGTTTTGGTCCTCTTAGCCATTATACTCTTCGGCGGAGGGGCTCTTGAGGCTCCTCTGTCTCTTTACGGGGGCTCCTTCACGCGATCCAATGCCCACGTTTCCTCGCCTGCCGCTGCGGAGCCAGTGGATGACCCAACAATTTCTCCAATTTCTGAGGTTGAAACGGTATTGGAGACCAGCACTAGCCCTGAATCGATTGATGGGGAGTTCAATGAGGTAAATAAGAAAGACCCAGTTCCTGATTTTGTCTCGTTGGCTGATGATGGGGCTGATAAACTGGGGGAGAGCATCAAAGACTGTGATTTGTACATGGGAACATGGGTTAGAGATGAAGCGTACCCACTTTACAAGCCGGTTTCTTGTCCTTACGTTGATGAGGCTTTTGATTGCCAAAGCAATGGAAGGCAAGATTCGGATTATCTTAAATGGCGTTGGAAGCCACATGCCTGTGATCTTCCCAGGTGTGTATTTCTTTTTGGGTTGGAACTAGTAGTTATTATGATTTTGATTTCTTATGTACGAGCTCACCTTATATGGCTTCAATCACTTGCTAACTCAAATGGAAAATGATCTGGAAATTTGCTTTGAAGAAGGGAAGATCATGAGAAGAGATAGACGATAAATGAACTTTTATGCTCGTACCTCAGCGTTAAAACTTTTGCTTATGGTTAAAACTATTTTAGATCCTTGCTGCAATGTGTCTCTCCAAATACTCCATGCTTCTAAGCTTACTTTTCCAACTAGCTATCTGTCCACATTGGTACTCAACCCATTCTGGCAGTTACTAGTATGCCTCTAATAGCAGATGAGCTTAAGGCAGACTATAATTATAGACAGAACAATGGCGGAATGAAGAAAAACACGCTCGTGCAACTGCCTTAATTGATATTTTTGGCTCAACAACTTCAAATCCATGACAATTCATAAGTGCTAGAAGGCAAGAATGAGTGAACTTTCTTGCTAATTTGCTTGAAAACACAGCACTAATTCACAAAGAAGCTTTTTTGTCATAGAAAAAAAATAATATTAACAGCCAAACACTAATTGCCCAGATCACCCAAACCAAAGGCACACTTGCCACCCAATAGCTTTCTCACACATTGGTGTACATGGGTTTTAGAAATCAGATAAGTGACAAAATCATCAGTTCATGCGGGTGGAGGAGTGGGATTTATGTGGGTGTTTGCCTTTGTGTGTGTATTATTAAATTTAGCTTCTGCCCTCTGAGGTATGCCACTTAAACAAAACATTGGTAACCATTTACAAACAATCCGCCTGGATATGCTCATAGTGTAGCTGCGATTATTAAATATTATGTTGAGTTTACCTGTTTCAAATTACTCAAAGGTCATTCATCATTAATGCAATTCTTTTTTTCATTTACCTTTTACTTGTAGGTTTAATGCAACAGACTTCTTGACAAGGCTGCAAGGTAAGCGGCTTATGATGGTTGGAGATTCCATGAACCGGAATCAATTTGAATCAATGCTATGTGTCCTTCGTGAAGGCCTGGTGGATAAGAACAGAATGCATGAGATCCATGGGCACAAAATAACAAAAGGAAGAGGCTACTATGTTTTTAAATTTGTGGTAATACAGATTTCATCTATCATCCTGCTTGTTCTAGACAAGAGGCTAACATGGTAGATTAGGGGAAAGGGAAGGGAGTTTGGGTCAGGGGGTGGATAACCATGGTAGATTAGGTGGCTTTGTTTTCTAATTTGTGGAAGAAAAAAAGTTCGAAAAAGAAAATCTGATGATTGTAAGTGCTTGGCAGGATTATAATTGTACAGTGGAATTTGTGAGGTCACACTTCCTTGTAAGAGAAGGTGTCCGCATTAATGGACAAGGAAACTCAAATCCCACCTTATCAATAGATAAGATTGACAAGACATCTGGCCGATGGAAGCGGGCAAACATTCTTGTATTCAATACTGGCCATTGGTGGACTCATGGAAAAACTGCCCGTGGGTATGTCTGCAACCTTGTCTTTGTGATGTTCTGTAGTGTGTTAATGAATCCAAATGGGACACATTCCCTTTGTCCTTGGGCTTAACTCACTTAAGCTGGATCTTCATTCCTTTTCCTTTGCTCCTTCTGTCCCTCTGGGTGGACGATGGGCCTGTAACTCAGTTCTTACTTTCTATCTTCAAAATTTTTGTTGCATCCCTTGGTTGGCATTCCATTCGCAAAATGCAGAAAAGTTTTTGTCTCAAGGCTCTCAACTGTTCTTAGATCATACTTAGATTCACATAAGTTATAGTTTTAAAGTTTTGAAATGTTTTTCGAAAATCCTGTTCTTGTCTTCAATCTTTTCTTGTGTTTGCATTTTGGTTTACAGAACCTCCAAGGAAATTGTAAAAATTATTGCTGAGTGATGCAGGAAAAATTACTACAAAGAAGGTGATTATCTCTATCCACGGTTTGATGCAGTGGAGGCATACAGAAGGGCTTTAAAGACTTGGGGCAAGTGGATTGATGAGAACATAAACCCTGCGAAGCAGCTAGTCTTATACCGTGGATACTCCTCTGCCCACTTCAGGTACACTTTTGTGTGGAATTAGATCATCTAATTGGCTTTTTTCCTACTCTTTCCATAAATTCATTAATTTGTCACAATTTTTATAGAGGTGGGGATTGGGACTCAGGAGGAACATGTAATGGGGAAACACAGCCAATACTGGCCGGGACCATACTGGATAACTATCCTGTGAAAATGAAGATAGTGGAGGAGGTGGTCAAGGAAATGCAGACTCCTGTGAAACTACTAAATGTAACAAGATTGACTAATTTCCGAAAGGACGGACACCCATCAGTCTATGGCAAGAACATAACGGCTGTGAAAAAGGTTTCAAAAAGGCGGCAAGACTGCAGCCATTGGTGTCTTCCTGGGGTTCCTGATGCGTGGAATGAACTGATATATGCAACACTTGTCATTCAGCAGAATGTTTTCAGGAGTTAAAATGTTGAGATTCCTATCCCATATTTCTGCCGGGAAAATTAGCATTTGTCTCATGATTAACCTTGTTTTATTCTTTTAATTTTTCCCTTCTATTCTGAGATTACAAGAAAGGATGTGTACTCCTCGGCTAGAATAGATATTTATGTTCCGCGTTCATAACGAGTTAGTGGTTAGACGCATTCTTTTGGGTCCATGGTAAAGAGCAAAATATATGGTGAAACTTGTATGAACCAAGACAAAGATAACTGTTTTTGCTTGTTTTGGAGTACCATCTGTCAGCTGACAGTAAATGGGAAGTACAAGAATTTGAGTTTAAAACATGACTATGGAGACCAAGTTACAGACACAAGTGCAAAGATACCCATTTTTCTCTGTGAGGCTAATTGTTTTGTTGGCCCCCTAAACAGCAAGCTTGGAACATCAGAACATCGGTCCACCAAAGTAGTCGCATACAAAGCGTTAGAAGTTGCGGTTTCAAAGTTATGGTAAGAGGGCCTTTTCAAAAGTTTCATTCTTCTGCCGGCGGAAAAGTCAGCGGAATGATGGTAAAATGGAAACGATTGTCAATTGTAATCATTAGTCATGGATTAGATGGCACAAATTTCAGGAAAAGGGCGTTGGCAGGCCAATTTCTTAACAGGAAAAATTGATACAAAAAAAAAAATTGAACCAAATACCCGAAACTATGTGTTTAATTTGAGTATTGTTTTCACTTGTGAAGAAAAAGTAAAATGGAAATTTTCATTTGGAGAAAGTAATTGCTAAATATAGGCAACTGGAATTACGTTGTTAATTAGGTTGGTCATTATTATGATTATTTTATTTTTTTGGGTTTAGCCCTTAGTTAACAAGGGCTATTAGTAGTGAATTAGAGATTCCATAATGGTCGCCGAAAGTGTACCAAATCATATTAATGGGCAGTGAACTCTCTTTGGGGCTTCGTTATAGCAAAATAAACATTGAATATTGAAGTCAACTTTGATAACTATTCGATAGATAAAGAAAAAAAAATAATAACTAATCGAAAATATCAGGCATGTTAACTTTTATACAGCTTGATAGAACAAACGAGCGGGGGAACTGACATGGAAAATGGATCATGGGAATCAACATTGATGTAAAAATTAATATGTCAGATATTAATTAGCTAATATTTTTTAATCAAAGGGAATGATTTCCCAAAAATAAACACCTGTAAATTTTTTAGCAGTTACCCATGTGAATGTTCAAGAGTAAAGATTTGTTCTTTCCAAGATAGAAAACAGAAACGAATATGAGCAAGCGTTACCTTTGGACCTCATGGAAAATTTGCTGCATTCGTGATTCTTTTTAATTCCCCTGAGCTAAGCATTTTCCCGGCTGTTGAAGAATACCCAAGAAGCATCTTAATAAATAATAATCTCCCCATTGGAAACAATGAATGTGATGGACCCAAGCCTAACTTTCATGGGTACAAATTTAGGGAAGGCTAAGTTCATTAAGGGCTAAACCCTAAATGGGTTTAGACATATACCTACCATTGCATACGTTTTAAATGATCTTATCTTACTAATCTTTGCATACAATTTCACTGTCTGGTCCATTGCATTGATTAGCTGTTAATTAATTTGGCAACCCTAGTGAGCACACAATTGCGCTGCCACAATATTACACTAATAAAATTGCGATTAATTCTCATTTTGATGTTAAAAATTGCGAATGTTAATTGTTTTATCAGTCTCAGTGACATTGATTTCTAACTCAACTGTTAGTGGACATCAACAACCGCTTATATAGTCTTTTTTTATTTTTTATTTTTAATTTTTTTTCCTTTTTGGATTTCATTGATATTGTTTTGAAAATAAGCCCCACCATTAGCCCTCCACTGGGAAGCAAATTGAACGTCACAAGTCAACGAATTTTGATTTATTGACTTTTTTTACAACCAAAATGATCGGTGATCTCTAAATTTTACATGTTGGTGTGATGCTCTGACTCTTATCAGCGAATTTTTATTTGGAGTGCAGGTTTTGCATAAGATGACTTGCATAATTGTTAATAAATGTGTTATGTGTACCACTATTTAGGAAACAGACAGAGAGAAAGAGCATCTTAAAATTGGGAAACTCTCAACCCCTTTATTTTGGTTTGTCCGAAGTATACAGAGCTGATAAATTCACATCAGAGTGTGTATTTGTAAGGAAATCTGCATTGCATTGTCACCTGGAAGTGATCAATCTTCAGTTGCGTCACCCAACCCAAGCCGCCCTGCAATTTATTGTTATTGCTATTCTTCTTCACTGCCTGATGGGGTTTTCTCACACGTTGGGCACAATGTGAGAGTGGTACTACTAGTCGGTAGCCTCGGATTCGGAAAATGATGGTGCAATGGTGTTGGTGGTGAGCTTCCAATTAGTTTCAGATAGCGGAGTTCTTGCAATTCTTTCTTCAATCTCCTGTTTTCGTCGCTTAAACTCTTGCAGCATTTTTTCAATAATTCACAGTCTACCTCAGTTTGCTTCAGTTTAGTCCTGCAGTGTATGCTCGGTCATATCGAATAAAGGAACCCAAGATAGGAGACCATTCAAAAATGGAGAAAGGGTGGGGGGGGGGGTGGGGAGGGAAAGAGAATGATAGGTGTATCTACGATAATGCATTTAATACGTGAACAAATATATAACCATAGATCAGACCTTGCCCTCCTGTTCTGAAACCAAACTTCAACTTGTCTTGCCTTCAAATTTAACCTCTCAGCAAGTTCCTGCTTCTGAGCCTGCATGCAAAATCCTCTGATAATTAGTTCAGGATTCAGATATAAACCATTTAGAATGATTGCAATAATTAAATTAGCGATGAAGCAAACTCAGTTTATTCATGTCCTTGCATATGTAAAGAGTCTAATTTAAGAAGATAATCACAAGTCTGTTTTTCATAAACATTTGGATTTAAATGGAATTGTCTCACGCAATATTGAATGTGCGTGATCTCTTCATCCCAAAAAAAAAAAAAAAAGGGAAAAAGGAAAATCCAATGGAATTTGAAAGTTGAAACCAATGACCTTCTAGAGAGAAAAAGCTAACCAAAAATGGAGGATTTTTGGGGAGAGAGAAAGAAGAAGGTGAGGAAAAAAATAAAATTTTCATCAGGGCAAAGAGAATAAGAATAAATTACTACAGAGGGGCTTAAACAGATGGGTCTGAATTTTAAAAGAAAGACGTGCATGGGCAATACTAGTACCGGATTAAGCAAGCTGTGCAATTTGAAGCTGTGTTCAAGCAAGCTGGATTGCTCTTTGGTAAGCCTCAGCTTCTTTCTACCACGTTCATTTTCACAGCTCTTTGGATCACCTGATCTCCTCTTCCCGTGTTCTTCGTCTTCCTGATCAACTGCCTGGAAACTTGACCCTTCTACCTTATTATCGCGATCTAAATCAACTGTCTTTTCTTTTGGGTAAAGCGTGAACGAGAGGTCCAAGCAAACCACAGACTTCTTCTCCTTAGGTCTCTCGACCTTTGATACATAGTAGTCACCCAGCCCAAGTGCAAGCCTAAGTCCTGTATTACATTCTTGATCATCTTCCATAATTAAAAAGTATGTGTTTTGACGGAGGAGATGATATAATTGATATATGGGAAGGCGGAGGTGGAGGTGATGGGGGAAGTCTTTATACTGAATTTATTGGCATTTTTTCAGTTATTAGAATTATACTTTGATTTTTATTAGAATAATTTTAGTCATTAATTAGTGATTGTAGCAATGCAATAATGACAACTAAATGATAATGCGTTAGAACTACGACTCCTTTTAGGGAACCAAAAACCTGCTTAAATGCCATTATATTCCATGTTTGACTCAACGATTTTCACGGGGCATTTTATTCATTAAATGGTACTTTTTTTTGGGGGGGGGGGTACATATTTAATGGTACCTTTCAAACCATTTCTTTCCAAACAGACCTTCTAATTAAAATTACTGATTTAGATTTTGGAGAGTGAAAGTGAGACAGCACCGCACATAGCTCCTTCTCGTTGGCAGTTCTTCCACCGAAAACTCGTAACATCTTCTTAAATGCTCATTGCTTTGACGGGCCGTTCATTGTTTAACTACATGAATCTAATGCTCATAAAAAGTATGTAAAATGACAGCTTTGGATGTTCAGTGATGGAAACAGTAGATAAATGATATAATTTGTTTGGAAAAAAATTGGAAAGCCAAAGAATTCAACACACACTCACCCACAAACGCACATAAAATAACAAGAAATTCTTGCATCACTTGCAATGAAAACTCTAACAAAAGATTTCTGAATTTTGTTATATTTTTAACCATTTTATTTGGGAGGCCAAGAAGTAACCGCGATTCATTGATGCATGGTGTAGATCCTATGGCCAATGGAGGGCAATACTTTTTTGGGATCAACAGTGGATGATAGATCATCAAGGAATCATGGATGGTCTATGGGTCTCCATCAGTCCAGCAAAATCAACAGCATGGGCTCAGAAGTTTCCCAAACCTCCCAGTCAATAATTGAGATTCTCCCTCACCACTTCCTCTCAAGTTGTACTGTAACAATCTTCCATGTATATATTGGATGTTCCACAGCTTTCCCTGACTCCAAGGATAAGGAAGTCATAGATTCAGCCAGAAATAATGAAATTTTTGCTGCTGCTTTTCTCATGCCTCCTTCTTATCACCACCTTGTGCATCTTTTCCCATAGCATCAACTCTTCTTCTCCTGCCTCTCCAGGGGTTTTTCCTACAGTGAGAAGATCAATGAGGGAGAAGGTGATGTCATCGTTCCATCGCAGAAACGGATTCGAGAAAACAATGGTAAGATACGCAGTTTGGAGAGATCTTGGTATTTCTCGGAAAGTCAACTTTTCGGCAGCTGCTTTTTCTCAATGTTGGAAATCTTTAGCTCTAACGTATGCCCAGATGTGACTGTGTGCCTTATTCTATCATTGAATTTTTTTGTCTGAATTACCTTTCTGAACTGCAGGTCCCTGAGGAAGAGAGGGAGCAAGTGGCGATCCAGCAAGATTCAGAGCAACTGGAATTTTTCAGCAGCATCAATCATGTAGATGACCTTCATTACCATATCGATTACCATGGCGTGACAACCCATCCAAATCCAACTCCAAAACACCCTAAACCATAGAATCCTTTCTTCAAATTGTAGTTTAAAGGAATGTGCATACATGTTTCATTCCTTGTAAACAACTAAAAGTGTTTATCTATGGAGTGACGGTGCAGTGAGTATTCTGAAATTTTTCCACTAATGATATCATAACTACAGTACTGAGACCTGCTAAAAAAATGCAGTACAGAGAGAGTGATAATGGTGAAGCATGTTTCCTCTGCCATTATTGTAATGAGTTGCATACCCGTGAGGTAAAGTTTAGCAAACGCAGGCCATGATTGCTGACACTTGCTGCCCTCCGATGAAAGCTCCTTTCTTTGACCGAGGAATTTCATTGCGAGGAAGAACTACTCATCTTGCAGGAGAAAAATGTTTTATTTATCCTCTTCCTCTGGCGGAAAAGAAGTAGTCGCAACACAGAAAAAAACTTCCATTCATATATTGCTATCTGAACCTAATACTTTTTGAGCAGAACTTGCATGATATCAATCACACCCTCAAATAGAACCTCGCTACAGAACTTAGTTTTAATTTGGATGAATGTGGCTTCTGTCATCCCTTTGTCTTGCGTACAAAAAGGCGAAAAATTCTGAACTTCCATAAAAGCCAAATTCCTTGAGGGTTTCTGTTTCCCGATTGAGACGCCGGAGCAATCTCATCCAAGAAAAAAAGGATCTTCCTTTCTTTCTAGTTCCAACTCCATAATCCTCAATACCTTCAAAAATCTCAGACTCCTGGCAAAGTTTTTCGATCAAATGTGTAAAACTGTTTTCTTACTCAGATAAAGCTAACCACCGGTGCCCAATGGCAGGGAAAATGCAGCAACCAAGCAAGCCTTCTGAAAAGTAGGTTCAGGTGTGCTATTTAACTCGATCATGGTGTGTAGCAAATTCCAGAGACAACATCTCTGTTAAAAACAAATAAGGGTAAGACTGATCTTTCCCAGACTCCACACCATGCGAGGCCCTTTATGGCATGTAGAAAATTCACAGAGGTGACATTTGGTATTCCAGACATTGGCTCATCAAAAGCAAAATGGGGCTGTTTTTGGGTCTGGTCCAAGCAATAAAGTGCAACATGTACAAATCCCTCCCATCTGTATGTAAGAAGAATATAAGCCAAGTGAACATGGGGAAATACTCTTGAATAATGATCAGAAATCTGAAGTTAATCAAGCTTCCATTATTCAGATAGTAGTCTTATGAGCTAATTCATTCTCGTTCATAGGTCATACACAATTAAACCTCATCCCAGAACAGTTTGGAATCTGAGATTTTAGGTTTAACTGCTCAATGTAGCGTATGCAGGTTTCAAATTGAGGTGGATTGAGTTTTCACTAGACTATGTTGAAGCAACTAAAACAAGAAAGTTTTAACTGAATCATGAAAAAATAATTCCAACATAACATAAGCATTCTGTTCATGGATAATCAACAAACATGCACAAATCCTGCCATGTGAAACATCACTAAGTATCATGCAAACTCAATTCAGTTTTTCCCCGAACAACAAAGTACAGCGACTGAATGCATCTTCATTGCGAAGTGCACCATATCCCATGGTAAATAATAGAATGATGACTCAAGTATCCACGTAGCAGACTAGTGGCAGCCATCATCATCTAGATAACCATGGGATGTTGGCATATGAATTTGAGATGTGAACCATGAGTTATATGAGAGACATGGTCAAGAGTCAGCTTTGTCAAAAACATTGACCAAATGCACTTGTCTTCATATTTCGTAGACATAGCGTCTTCATCATGTAAATGATGCCAAAAGGCATGTGCCAATCCACATGTGCTGTTGGAGATCCATATAACAAGAAAGGGAATTGAGATAATCTTCATAAATTGCAAACAACCAATTTGTTTCTTTCTCGTTTTTTTTTTTTTTTTTGTGTCCAATAAATGATTAATTATTACCATAGAAAAATTTAATATTAAAAATTTATATTTCTATTTTAGAAATATCAAATTGTAATTTTAAGAGAAGATATTTATAAAAATAAAAAAAAATAACTTGTAGCTTACGGTCTAATATTCCTCCTACTTTAAAAAAAAAAAAAAACAGAAAGACTGGAACTTTTAGAAACAAAGAACCAAGTTAAGGCCAAACTACAACAAATAGCTACCGAGTTATTCTCCGTTCCTCTCTTTTTTCTCCTCCGGCGCGTGGCGGCGTCTCTTCTTCTACACACTTCCCAACCTTGGGCCTTCTGGATCAGGTTCAGCCCATCCCAATTTGAATGTGATTGTCTCCCTAACGGCCCAACTCAAAAGGAGCATTATTTTGGAATATTCTCCTCTTGACGGTGACCCAGGAGCGGCGGTAGACCGATCCAATTCTAAAAATTATACCTTTCTTTGTTTCTTTCTTTTACTTTTCTGTTTTTTTTTTTTATACATCAACAACTTGAAAATTTTTCTTTTAAAAATACTAATAAAAAAAGTTTAAAAATGTAAATAAAAGAAAAAGAAAAAAAAAATCATTTAGTTAGGTTCCGAACCTGAAAAGTAAGAGCTTTGTTCAAAGCTTGCTTAGAGCCTAACTTTTAGACCGACTCCAACAGCCATAAAGAAAGAGAATTAAATTGACGATAAGCATTACGGATCTACCCAATCTTGATCAATAACTATTCAACAATAATTCAACCGGAAAGAGTACGGAACAGCAGCAATAGCAGCAGCAGCAGCCGCCGCGCGGCAAGAGAGACACAGGGAGAGAGAGAGAGATGGCGTACGTGGACCACGCTTTCTCGATAACGGACGAGGACATGATGATGGACACGTCTTATGTAGTCAACAATCGGCCGCCGGTCAAGGAGATCGCCCTCGCCGTTTCTCTCTTCGTTTTCGGCCTCGTCGGCATCGTTTTGGGCATTTTCATGACTTACAACAAAATCGGCGGCGACCGAGCTCACGGTAATTCTCCCATCATTCCTCCCTCTTTTTCAATTATTCTTTTACGCGTTTCTTGATCTTTTGATTTGTTTTATAATACATTGTTTGGGATGAACCCCAGGGCTTTTCTTTGCAATTTTGGGAGTGGTGCTGTTTATTCCAGGGTTTTATTATACAAGGATTGCTTATTATGCTTATAAAGGATACAAAGGCTTCTCTTTCGCCAACATACCCCCTGTTTAGTGTACCCCATGGCGTTCCCTACACTCGCCGTTTGTACATATCTTTCTTCACAAGTCCACTGCTTTATTTTGTATAATTTTCTCTCTTTTCCTTTGTTTTTCCCTGTTTGAATTTTGCCTTTTGTTGGACAATTTGGTGTAATCAGACGGCTTATTGTGGATAGTTTGCGTTGGGTTTTCAATTTAAATAAGCCTTCCTTCTTGTTGGGTTTTATGATATCTTGGAATTTTTTATTTAAAATTAGTTTTCCTAAGCGATCAAAACGTAAAGATCTTATCATCTGTAACGTTTTGATACAATTGCGCTACCACTGTCATGCTAAAGATTACATATTATCTAGAGGATAGTCTTTCTTTTAATTTCCTTTTCAGTCCCCTAGTCCTACTGACATTTACTTCCCTGCCTATAGATCTAGCTCTTATTATGCAGCTTTCATATGGCACATTCATGTGGTTGCAAACTTATAGTGTCAAGTTAATGTAGAATGCAGGTTTCTATTAAATGTGTAGGTAAATATATGGTCTTTGCTGTAATTTTCGTCATTAATGCAGTGTCAAACTAAATGATGTCAACATCTCGGTTTCTTGTTGATATAAAGTGTCTTCTTTCTCAATTTGATGTGCTTGAGGTTGCTATTGTAACCAGAAGCAGTGAGACATACGGTGTAGATTCCCAGGCATTGTGGGAAGGCATATGTATGGGATTTTTTGTTGTAAAACTTAGGATTGAAAGAAACAATCCAATTGAAACACCCTTAACCTTCTACTGGGATAGCGTTTGTATGTGTTCCAATATGGGTGAGGCATTTGTGCCCATCTTATCTCACTGGTGCATCAAGCTGACCAGTGGAAGGATTATTGGCATAATTCTTGCTGAGTTAGATCATAGATTTCCCTTTTTCCATTGTTGAATCTGTTTGCAAGTACTTATTGGATATTGGCCTGACAAATGCATGCTTATACCTGTGACATGTGTGTATGATGTGGTATGCTTTTGCAAGTTGACCCATTTGAGCAGACAGGTCTTGGAAATTTTCCTGAGAAGGTGCCTCAAAAAGCTATAAAATAATTGCTTTGATTTTCTTGATTATCACTTTGCAATGGCTTGCTTTGATTTATTCAGATGGGTGTTTAGTTGGTTGTGGTAATTAATTGTTTGCTTTTCAATATCTTAAAAGGATGTGTGCTTGGATTTTTTTTATTTTTTTGGACTTTTAATATGGAAGCGATAAATAGGTTTATGATGAGAATTTGTTGGCACATAATTTTCATGTGTTTCATAATGTTTTTGAATTTTCTATTGTAATCTATCTTTAAGGGAAGCGGTGAAAGTATTAAATCATGAACTTTTTTACATGATTGTTATGTTGTCTCCTATCTAGGAGATTGGAAGGTTCCTGTTGTTATGTATGAATTTGTTTGCTCCCCTTTTAGTTATTATAAGTGATTGCACAGTTCAGGACAACAAGTCTGAATGATAAAAGAAATTTCCATAACTCTGTACAGATCACCTCTGTTTTCCCTTTTGAATGAAGGTTTCATACAGAATTTTCTGTGTTTGATATATTGACTTATTAATGCTTGCAAATTTTGGCAAGTCACTCTTCAAAGCCTCAATGTGCTAGCTTGGTGGAACATACATTTGTTTGTACCTTAACATTGCAACTTTCTGTGTTTGATCTGTAACGACTTGTTACACAGATCGAGTTTTAGAGAAAAGTGTAGGGAAAAAAAAATGACAGGTTATTGCTGAAGGGATCTAACTGGCCCTTCAAGGTCTATATGGTTAAGAGCACTGGAACCCATCTGAAATTTGTTTTTAAGATTTGCAGACATCGTTGTTGCAAGGACAGAATCAACATAAAGCAAGTAGTTGAGTTTTTGTTGTGGTCATTGTTGTGAGCCTAGCCATTTTCATTTTTAAGCGTTGTCCTTTCTGCTTATTTAGTCCGCCAAAAGGTTGGTGGTATTATTCAACTTGAATAAAAATTGGCTTATGTTTGGTAAACTGCAATGAGGCGCAACATGTTTTAGTGTGTCATATTTCTCAAAAAGAATTACGCATGTCTTGTCTTTTTGCATGATATTTTTGTGATACGATGATTAATTGATTTGTTTAATGTGAATTTGGAGATACTCTTTTTTTTCTTTCTTTCTTTTTGGCCCTGCGGGCGGTGGAGTGGGGTGGGGTGGGGTCCATAGCTCGGTGGATCCTAGTTTATTTGAAGAATTGAAGTGTTCCCGATCTAGATTTGCAACATATTTCAAGATTTGCGCGTAGACTCGGTATGTCGTTTTCGTGATGAAATACTATTTTCAATTCTGACGCGTAGGAACAGAAAAGGAAAAAAGAAAATGAAAAATAAAATTACTTTATTACCTGAAATTGAGGGATTCATTTCATACAAAATCGTAATTTAAAATGAAAGCTTCTTTGTCCACATTAGAGGAATTAAGAAAATTTCTTATTTGGTTGGGTTAATTTAAATTTGTGTTGTGGATAAAGCAACAAACATATCCTTCAAATATAATGAATAAGATTATATAATATGGCATTAGGAGAATGAGCTAAGTTAATTTTTTTTTGGTAAAAATCCATCTTCCTAGTGTGTCTTTAATATTTTTCAAGAACAGGGATTTCAATTTCCTTGATCGTCGAGTGTCACCTTTTGTAAGAAAAATCAAAGGAAAAAGGAAAATAATTAAATTTATGAATTATGGGTCCATTCTATTTCATCTTATCGACAATTGGGCAGCAGGCTCAATTGCAAGGCCGGCCCTCCTGGGAATTTCATCATTTTAATTTATGAACAGTGGTGTAGGTGTGGGCCGCAAGTCATTTTAAAAAAAAAAAAAAAGGGGCTCACCAATGTGGCCGCAAGTCCACTCTTTGTATTTGTGCTTCAAAACTGGGATTGAGGGTATTCGGGTAATTTCGTTTCTCCTTTCATATGAGAGTTTGAAAAATAAGCCACCGGCTGAAAATTCCCGCTTACGATGCCACTATAAATAAACACGGCCCCAACGTTCGCATTCATTTCCTCACCTCGGCCTGCAATGTTCTCTGCTTCTCTTGTGAGCAACGTTCCAGTGAACCACCATTCCCATCTCCGCAAACCCTAACCCCGAGCGCCTGCAGCCACGCACTGTTCTTGCTGCTCTATCGATCGATCTCCCGGTAAAGATCGAAGCTCCAGCAGTGGATTTTATAGTTTTCCTCTTTTTTTTAAAAAAAAAAAATTCAAATCTTGTATCGTTTTGAAGTTCAATCTCTCTCTCTTTTAAATGTTTTCCTTCTGTTATTCTTTCCCCTAATTTTTTTAGTTTATTTTTCTTTATTCCAGAGAAGCGCAGGGATTCAGGTACAGATCGACGCTGATTTAATTTTTTTTTTTTTTTAAGTTTTGGGATCTTGGACATAAAAGTTAATCTCGATTTTTCTGTTTTTGTGTTCTTTTCCATTCTTGCAGTTTCTTTTCTTGAGACGACCATTCAGATAATAATCGACACCGATCTATGTTGCTTCCGATGATGTTCGTTAGTTTTTCTTTTTTCTAAATATAAAGAAATCTAATATTGAACTGATTTGGTTTTTTGTCTGTCTCCATTACATTTGAGTCATAATTTTAATCTCTGTTTTTCTCTTTTCTTTTGCTTTGTTTGTTTGTTTTTTCTTTTTTTTTTTTTTCTTTGTTCTGCAGTTTCTCTATGCATTGCTTTCTCTTGGCAAGATTGCTCAGTTTATACGTATCCTTGCTTTTTTTTTTTTCACGATATCTTTCATATTACAGTGTAAAAGTTTTTGATAATTGTAAGCCTTCTAAGAACGGTGTCTTTGTAGTGAAACTACACTAGAATAGTGAAACCATCCTTGGAAGAGCAAGAAAGAGCAAGAAAGGTGCGTAAATTTCGTGAAAGTTGTCATAAAAGATAGGCATGAAGGATTAATTATTTCTTCTTTTTGTTTCTTTCAGTCTTCTAGGAAATTATCGCACGAATGCATTTCAGATGAGAAAAAGAACATTGACAAAGAATGGTGTCTTTTAAGCTCCTGTTTTTTGGGCAAACCGGTTATGGTTTGATGGGTTTGGTGTTTAATACAGTGTTTATTAATCTAGTTTTAAATTAAAGCAATTAAAGTTGCATCAGATAAAAAATGAGGATCCTTTTTTAAAGGCATGTCAGTGACATTATTGGAAGGTAGAAATCCCCGTGTTTGTGCTTATTTCAGGAACATATCAACTTTGATACAGATCAAAATTAGTCTGGATGTTCATTAGTTTTTCTTTTTAAACAAAAAGAATTTGAATCTTATACTGATTTGATGGCCTCATTATAAGAATTGATAATGTTAACCTCGGCTTTCCCATTTCCTTTTCTTATTGTTTTGTTCCTTTTCATTCTGGAGTTTCTCTATTCCAATTTCTCTTGGCAAAGGTTGATCAGTTCATACATAGCTGGACACTTTCTTTTCCTCTTATATTACAGGGTAAAACCTCTTCATAATTATAATTGCTTACTAAAATAATCTTTTTCTAATGAAAATATGCTCATTGAAATCATCCCCGGAAGATAAAGAAAGACCAATAGATTACATGTTTGTACCTAAGAAATATAAATTTCACATTAATTGTTAAACCATTATGGGAAACATGTCGATGGAGTCACAGTTATGACCAACTCGCATTATTGTTCTTTAACTGAGATGTAGTTCATGTTTTTCCACATTCCTGTAACAGAGTTATCAATCTTCTACTACTGCAGTGTGGGCACCTTGGCATGTTTGGTGGCCCAAAACAACTGATTGGGATGTCTTCCACGTATATTGTCCATTTCAGAGTCTTTTAGGGATTTTCATCATTTGAAATTTGCATTAGATTTTTTGTTGTAGATTAGGAGCTTTTGTGCTGATTGTTTCTTGTCTGGTGTGTTATATGTTATAGTTGGATTGGTGTTGGCCTTAAGGTTGCTTCGAGAAGCTAATAATTCATAGCTGTGTTTCTCTGCCCCACCAGGTTGCTTTTACCGGGAAACTTGTAGGATTTGGTGCTCACTATTTATGCTTGTTATTAATATTGTTTTCGTTAAGGCAATTAAAGCTGCACTAGATATATCATCAGAGACTCGTCATCCAAGGACATGTCTGTGACAATATTAGAGTATCAAGATTGTCAGATTATTTTGCATTTAATGGTACAATTAGAGTATCCAGAATGTCAGATTATTTTGATGGGACAATAATTCAAACTTTGAATTATGACCGTTAGCTTCTGCTTAATTTCCCACCCCACATGGATTTTCTTTTTGATTTTTTTTAATTCCCCACCGACTCTTATTATTATTATTATTATTTTAATCCTCCACACCGCCTTCGCCCATCGGAGTCCTATATTTATTTGTCATTTCTTAATCTGCTCCCCATTTTATCAATCTCTCCGCATTCTCTTTAGTGTTCAAACCTCTCTCTTCCTTTCCCGCCCTCTCCCCGTCTCTTTCTTTAATCTTTTCTGCTTTGTACATCCATAGTCCCATGTTTTCCAAAATTAGGATCCATTCGGTTCGCTAGGTTTCTTGTATTGCCAATATAATTTATAACTACTGCTGAATTTGACTTTGCATCTTCTTGTTTTGGGTTTTCGATTCTGCTATTTTTGAAAGATCAAGAATTGTGATTCTTTATCGTCCAATAACTTTCCTTGGTGTTTTCTTTGTTTTTAAGGAAGCCCAAGAATTGGTAATTGAAAGCCGTCTTCAATCCATTACCCTCAGCACAGCCTTCAGGTAAGATCGTCATCCATTCTCACATCAAACCCTTATGTCTTAACTATTAAAATTAGGTTTCTTTTTCTTGCCTGAAGTGCAAATCAACACTCCCATATCATGCCTTGCTGCGTCCATGGAAGTCAGGCTTCCGGATTCAGCCTCAATCTCCTGCAAGATGATCAAGATTGACAGACTGGTAGTGGCCTGTGATTCTTGTTTTCCCTATCTCCCCATCTTTTCTCCTATTCTTTAACGTCAAATAAAACCAGAGGTTCGACCCTAAGCATGTTTAGTCTTTGGTTCTTGGTTTTTTTGAACCTAAAAAGGGAGGTTCTTTGAGGGCCAAAAGAATCTTCAGTTTCTGGGTTTATATGCTTGAGATTAAACACCGAGGCTCTTTGAGGGCTGAAAGAATCTTTGGTCAAACAAAAAGGGACCATTCTTTGTTAATTGTTATTCCCCACTGCAAATTGGGTGCATTAGTGCTTGTATTTCCCGAAGTGACAGTAGTGTCAGGAGTTACCTTGAATAGATGCAGGTGCACGGATTTCTTATTTGTGCAGGCATTATTACTTTTTTACATATTTAGGCATTGGTGCTCCCATATCAAACTGTCTTTGATCCGTCATTTTTCTTTGTGCAGATTAGCCTAGTCTTCTTTTATTTACTCATTATTGCTTTCGTATCAGATGCTCTGAATGCAATACTTGATATAACATCTAATCAACTGTCCTGTTTTGCGATGCCCTCCTTTGAAAAGAATTTAATAAAATTGTTGGTTGGACCATGATTATTAGTTGTTTAGAACGGATGATGACATGATCGATAATGTGCCAGTTCTTTTGCCAATCGTGCTGTAGGTGAGAGCATTGTTGCTGATGTAAGGTTTGCTTGTTCTGAACATTTGATGTGAGTACAATATCAAATGCCTTGTCAAATGGATTGGGCTATGGGAGCTTTTTCTTCAATTTCATTTGCTGAAACAATATTTTTTAGTTTCTTGTGCATACCATGTTTTCTGATGGCATGTTTTTTTTTTTAAAATTTTTTTATAATTTGTCCTTTATGCATTTAACGGTGCTATTAGAGTGTCAAGATTTTCAGATTATTTTGCGTTTAATGGTACAATTATGATCGTTGGCTTCTGCTTAATTCCCCGCGCCACATGGATTATCTTTTTAAATTTTTAAATTCCACCCACCGACTGTTTTTTAATCTTCCACACCACCCTTCGGAGTCGCATATTTTATTTGTCACTTTCTTGATCTTCTTCCCATTGTATCTATCTCCCCCCATTATCTTCACTGTTCAAGCCTCTTTGCTCTCTTGCCTTCTATCGCCCTCTCCCTGTTTCTTTTTTTATTCTTTTATGCTTTGTAGGTTCTCAGTCCCATATCTTTTCATAGTTAGAACCCATTTGATTGCTAGGGTTCTTGTATTAGCAGTAATATTTACAGCTTCATGGGACTTCAGAGTTGCATCTTCTTGTGTCGAGTTTTCAGTTTTGTTATTCTTGAGAGATCAAGAATTGTGCTCTTGTTTTCCTTGTTGAGATTCTTCAATGTCCTTCCCAAGATAAGAGCCAGTCAAATTTGATTGATTTCTTTGTTTCCAAGAAATCTCAATGATTGGGCATTGAAATCCATCTTCAATCCTGTACCCTCAGCAACAACAGCAACAAACGCCAGTTCTCTAGGTAAGATCGTTATCCATTCTGATGGCAAACCCTAATGTTTTGGCTATTGAAATTATATGTCTCATCTTCTTACCCAAATTCTAAATCAGTAGACTCGTTCCCTCCAACCTTGCATAGGCTTCCAGATTCATCATCAATCTTACTAGACGATCAAGATTGACAGATTGGTATTGACCTCTAATTTGATCTTAAGAATGTTTAGTCTTTATGGTTTTCTTGAGACTAAAACAGTGCGTTTTCACGGGCAAGAGAATCTTTGGTTTCTGGTTTTAGATGCTTGAAATTAAAAACCAGGCTCTTAGATGCCTGAAAGAATCTTTGGTCTAACAGAAAAAAAACAAAAAGGACGATTCTTTGTTAATTGCTTATTTAGACAATTGGTCTTGAATATTCCCCACTGAGAGTTGGCTGCTATAGTGCTTCATATTTCTTTGAATAATAATAGTTTCAGGGGTTACCTTGGGTAGATGCATGTGTATGGATTTCTTATTTGAGCATGCATTATTAATTTCTTACAATTTAAACATCAAGGCTTCCATGTCAATTAGATTTGTTAGATCCTACATTTTTCTTTTCGCAGTTTAGCTTTCTTTTTTTGTCTTTCTCATTATTGCTTTTATATTAAATGCTCTGAATGCAATACTTGATATAGCATCTGGTCAACTATCCTGTTTTGTGATGCCTCGTCTGAAAGGAATTTAATAAATGTGTAAGTTGGACAGTGATTTTTAGTTGTTTAAAATGGATGATAATGTTAATGTGCAAGTTCTTGATAATGTGCAATATCAGCACCAGCTACAACAACAGCAACAGGGTTCAATCCATTACACTCGGTAACTACAGCAACAGGGGCCAGTTCACTTGTGAGACTCAGCCTTCAGGTAAGATTATGATTGTCATCAAACCCTATTGTCTTAGCTATTAAAATTCTCTCTTTTTCTTACTTTAAGTCCATAGTAACAGACTCTTTCCTTCAATTGTCTGCAGGTGCAGTCCAAGGAACTCAGGTTTCCAGATTCATCCCCAATATCCTTAGATGTTTAAGATTTTCAGATTTGTAGTGGCCTTTAATTCCTCTTTTTCCCTTTTCCTCCTTTCTCTTATTCTTTTGTATCAAGCATGATAAATGGAGGTTTTTAAGGTATGAAAGAATCTCTAATGTTTGTCCTTTATATGCTCGAAATTGATTCTTCTCCTTTCTCTTATTCTTTTATGTCAAACATAATAAAATGGAGGTTTTTAAGGTATGAAAGAATCTTTAGTGTTTGTTCTTTATATGCTTGAAATTGAAAATCAAAATTCTTCACGGTTGAGAGAATCTTTGGTGTCACTTAAAAATCATTCTTAATTTGGTTTTAGCCATACTGATTTTGCTTCAATACCAACAATGTTGGAGTGTCCTTTATTTTCTTGCTTTAGCATTTTGCACATTTTATGGAATTTCTTTCTTTGGCTCCATGTCTTTTTGAATCTGTTCCTTTCCCTCCTTGTTTATGTTTAGATAATTGGTTAAATAAACTGGGGTTGGCTTTGGTTGTGAGCCTGAGGGATATCCTGTATCCCTCATTGGGATTGCTCTTGCTGTTTGTCTTTGTTCAAGTGTGGTGTCTGTATTCCAGTTATAAGAGACCCCTGAACGTTGACTGGAGCAAATTCATCGGTCTTGGAGAATACCTTATTCTGACATTTCTTTGTCTTTGTTGATTAATGTTTTTGCCTTTTGTTTTGACTTTCTTTGATGGGTTTCCACCTAACAAGCTGAAGTGATGTTTGATTATAGCTTTTGAAAAAGTGATCAATTGCACCTGAATGAAATTGGTCATCCTCAACTGATTGTTTCTGCCAGTAGATTAAATTTCCATTCTCTCAAACTTTCTTCAAATTCAAAGTGACATGTATTTTGCGTCAGCACCACATTTCCTTTATCTTATCTTTTTTATTTTTCTGGGTTTTTTGGTGCTGCTTTAACAGGTTGTGCTTGATCAGGAACTTGAAACTGATCTTGTGCTGGACATTTTGTGTTACCTGGAAGATCTTATCAGTGTAGGGCTTGGACAATGATTAATCACTCTAATGAATATGCTTTCTTAGCAAATATGACATGTTTCTCATTAATCTTGAGGTCATAACTGCCAGTCTTCTGGAAATCATGAAGGGCAAGCCTTGGTGTAAAATAGTCCTAAAGTGGAGTGCTTGTAACTAAGTTCTTTCAATTCATGGCTGGGATGAAGCGGAGACAAGTGCCATCTAGGAAAGAATGTTTTAGATTTGCTTGCACTACTTATTTCTTCTTCCTGAATCATACAGACAAGTGCCTCTGTAGGGCAGTGACATTAAGGAGAATCATTTATTTTAAGCACTGTACTTGTTCTCTTCTTTTTTCATTGTCTTCTTCTTCCTCTTCTTCTTATTCTTGCCTTTTTTTGAACATTCATTGTTGACTGAGAGTTCAACATTCATTGCTTATTTATATAGGTAGCCTTGAATATTCCTAACTATGAGTTGGCTGGATCAGTGCCTACATTTCCTTCAATAATATTTGTCTCAAGAGTTACCTTGCATAGATGCTTGTGTACGAAATTTTTGTTTTGCAAGCATTATTACTCTCTTACAAGTTCTCTCCTTTTTTTTTTCATGCACATTACCTTAGACTTCTTTTCTTTCATGTCATTACATCTATCATGTTTTGAGATCCTTCCTTCAGAAAATAATTTAATAAAATCTTAAGTTAGATCGTGAAATTTTGAGTTGGACCATGATTTTTTTCTTGTTTAGAAGGATGATGATGTTTCAGTTTATAATGTGCAAGTTCTTTTGCAAATTGTCCTCCAGGTGGGAGCTTTGCTGTAAATTTGATGTTAATATGTGATGGAAATGCTGCAAGGGAAATGGCCTCAAGTGCCTTCAAATAGTTTGGGATGCTTGAACTCTTGCTTGAATATCATTTTCTCAAACAATGTTTTTAGTCTTTGCTGGATAAATGTTTATCAAACTGCAGCTTACTAGGTTTGCTATGAAGAATGTTTGTCGTTGCTCCTAAATTATTTGCATTTATTTCTGAATCTCTCATGCTATTATTTTTATGATGATTGTGGCCTTTCTATTTGTTACACAGTTTTGAGTCAATCCCCAACTAGGGATCAAATTGTTGAAAATTTGTTTGTCACAATCTTGGAAGTTCCTCCTGCCTATCCTTCCTTAAGTCTTCTAGCGCTGTATTTTACTGATCATGTTATGCCTTTATTATACAAGCCACTTTCTATGTACTGCACTTCTTGCATGTTCTTGGATGTTTTGCTATTTTTGTTGGTTACGAATC
This sequence comes from Rhizophora mangle, assembly GCA_037832345.1. Classification (NCBI taxonomy): domain Eukaryota; kingdom Viridiplantae; phylum Streptophyta; class Magnoliopsida; order Malpighiales; family Rhizophoraceae; genus Rhizophora; species Rhizophora mangle. The sequence goes on from JBAPLJ010002055.1 coordinate 1,848,014, forward strand.
AGTTGGTGGATGGAAATTTACATCTTTTAAATTCTTCAGTTTTTTTTAAAAAAAAACTAATAGAATGAATTGAACATTATCTCAGTTCTTTCTGTTGGTTTCTTTTCCAATTTACTGATTGTGGTTATTAGTAAGATGTGACCCTAACATCATTGATTACTTTAATTCTAGAGAATGATAAGGATTATATGGTCCACACATACACTGTTTATTTGCACAATCTGATCACTTGCTTCCTTTCTCACCCGCTCTCCATAGACATGGTCAGCCGAACTTTTTTATTCACTTTATATTTAAGTAGCAACTAGTTGAACAATGGAACTTGGAATTCAAAGAAGCAAAATTTGGTATTGTTCCTCTCTCTTCCCCCTCTCCCCCCCCCCCCAAACACCACAAGAACAAATCTATTGGATTTTCTAGGTTAAAACAGTGACACAGTCCTACTCTCCTTTCATATGTATTTGTGATTGTGCGTCCATACTTGCATGTTCATGTCCAGTGTCTACTTGTTTGCATAAAATTAAAATGTTCTGTTTGTTTTATTTATTTATTTTTTAGGTTTGCAAATATAGTTATGCAGATAAGTTCTATATGATTCTGTGTGTCTTATTAGCTAATAGATTGCTTCAATTGTTCTCTGGCATGTGTGTTTTCCTTAAGCATGTGATTTCCTTAATTCTACAGGTTGCCTCTGGTGGTACAGAGGTAGGCTGTGATCTCCTAGTATTGGTTAAAAGGAATGCAAATGTATTGGTTTTCAATCTTTCTATTGCAAATAGCAAAGAGATTTATAATAGTTAATACTGCAAATAGGTTTTCAATAATAATTTTTTTAATGTCACAATACATTATGCATGACTCTGCTATGAAATTTTGAAATTTAACCTATTTGTGGAAGGTATGTATTAGTTAAACACCTCATAAAATAAATTTGCTAATAGAGAGAAGAGGGTGGACCGCAACTCTAATCTCACCATGATTTTCTGTTTGTGTGTTAGCCCAAATCAATGTTTGGTCGGCCAGTAAAAAGACGTGAAAAGCACGCAAGATCTTTTCCAAATCATTTCAATTAGGAGTATTGTTACAAGCATCTAACCACACACCAGCAGTCCCACTTCGTTTCGTTGGAAAAGTCATTTTATTGAACTCGAAATATGTAGCGCTATAATGAAAATTTACCAACTTGGTAAACTTCACACTCCAGCGGGGACGGTTTTCACATTTACAGTAACTTGGTGCTGCCAAACATCCTCTTGGCCTCGTCCGGAAGATGCCAGCAAACAGCTGGAAGATGCCTTCTAGCAGAGTTCCTGTTCCCGCCATCTATGAAAAAAGTTGCCGAGACGTTGGCAAGGCTTGAATCGATCGAAGCTCGAAGCGAAAATTCATCGACGGATTAAGAGTGAACTAAAAATAAGTTATTTGAATTTTCATATTTCACACATTTTTTCTTAATTAAATGTCACAAATTAATTTGCCGAACCGTTGTCTTTTTTTATTTCAGATGAGCCGAACCCTTCCACTTCGCACGTGTGGCTCGTCTGTATCCTTTTGATGGATGATTGACCTCGTGATCTTAAACAGTAATATTAATTTATTTGAGGTACACGTCATCGGTGGAAAAATGGAAGCTTCGGATTGAATTGGAATGCAGATGGATGGCATATGTTTTCTTTTGATTCGTCGGTAGGCGTCAACATGGCTGGCAATTTCATGGATAGTAAAATATTAATTTTATCGGTGGCATTTTCATGCCGATTTTACACATCTTTTCAGCGCTTCTTCCACGCAACCGTCTTCCAGTGCCAAAAAGCTCTCTCTCTTTCTCGTTGCCTGAGTGTACGGTGAAGTTTAAGGCTTCTTTCTGATTTTTCGAAAAAAACAAAAAGAGTAGTGGGATTGTGGGCCCAAAATCTTTGTTAACATTCGGACAGGAATTTTCATGGTTAGTTGATTAAAAGTTTTAATGTTTAATTAATTTAATTAAATTAATAAAATTATTATTTAATATTAAATAATATATATATATATATATATATATTAATAAAAATATTAATATATATATATATATAAAATAAATTAATTAAAAATTATAATTTATTAAAAAAATTAAATATATCTACATAAATATTTTTTATTTATTTCATTGAATTATTATATTTTAATTTTAATGATAATATATATATATATATATATATATATATATATATATATATATATATATATATATATAATTATATAATATGTTTTTATTATAATTATTAAATACGTTATAATTATATATTTGTAAATAAATAGCTATTTTCTAATTTTGATAAGTGATGGCACGAGGGGGCTGGAGGAGATAAGACAGCAGGAAGTGCAACACTAAGAGGCACGACAGCAAAATACGTCACAAGAGAAGGGGCGGCAAGAGGCACGACAGCAAGAAGCAATCAAGATTTGGGATTTTGAGGAGCATGAGATTTAGGACGGTGGGAGGGAGAGATTAGAGATTTAGGGGAGCTGAGATAAAGGTATTTTTAATTTTTTTTATTTAAAAAATAAAAATTGAACTCGGTTCAACAATTCTCACTTGAATCGGCTAATTCTCAGTTGAATCAGACGAGTCTGGTCTGATTCCTTTAACCTTGCTCCCAAGAGAGGCTTCCAGGTCCCGGTAACAGGGTAAAAAATAAAAACAAAACAGGAGGACGGCACGGGAAGACATTTTTGCCATTTCTGATTTCCTTCACATTTTCCCCTTTTCCGAGTGGTCTGCAGTCGTCTAGTGGTGATCGCGGAGAAAGATCCGGCCTGGGAGTTGGGAGTTACAAGATGGCGGAGACAGCAGTAGCGACGGTGGTGCAGAGGCTAAGCGACTTACTAATTCAGGAAGCAACTTTCTTAAACGGAATACAACACAAGGTAGGGGCCATGCGAGGCGAGCTGAAGCGGATGCAATCTTTCTTGAAAGATGCCGACAAGAGACAAGACGAGGACGAGAGCATCCGGAATTGGGTTTCGGAGATCAGAGAAGCTGCTTATGATGCAGAGGACATCATCGAAGAGTTTGCCTTCAAAGTGGCTTTACGGAGGAGATCGGGAGTGGTCAACGTCATGAAGCGATATGCCAATATTGCAAGAGAAACCATGGAGCTTCACAGGGTTGGATCAGACCTCCAAGCATTGAAATCGAGAATCGTTGACCTGACTAGAAGCTTGGAAACTTATGGGATCAGGGCAGGAGATCCGGACCTCCTCAGTACTTCTGCTGCCGCCAGGCAACATCTGTTAAGGCGGACTTACTCTCACATGGTGGAAGAAGACATTGTTGGGCTGGAGGAAGATGTTGATAAGTTGGTGGAACAGTTGGTGTCCACGGATGAGAAGAACATTGTTTCCATCTGTGGAATGGGAGGATTGGGAAAAACCACGATTGCTCTCAAGATTTATCATAATAACGTGGTTAGGCATCATTTTGATGCTTTTGCTTGGGCTTATATATCCCAACAATGCCATGTAAGAGATGTTTGGGAAGGGATATTGTTCAAGCTAATCAATCCGTCCAAGGAACAAAGAGAGGATATTTTAAGACTAAGAGATGATGAGTTGGCGAGGATGCTGTATCGAGTCCAACAAGAGAAGAAGTGTTTGGTGATCCTTGATGATATCTGGGACATTGAGACTTGGAATAGTCTCTGCCCTGCATTCCCAGCTGGAAGGTGGGGTAGAGGCAGCAAAATATTGCGCACAACTCGCAAGAAAGACGTGGCCTTGCATCCTGATCCAACATGTTTTCTCCATGAACCTCGGTACTTGAATGATGGAGAGAGCTGGGAGTTGTTTAAGAAGAAGGCATTTCTGGCTAGCAATTATCCTGGTAACTTACTTTCATTTGCTATCAACTAGTTATGCTATTTCCTTTTGATCTGTATACTGGTTGACCTGGAAGTTGAAGACACAATAACCTTTTAAACTGTAATTGCTAAGATTTTTGTTCATGCATTTTGCAGATTTTAGAGTCAGAGAAATGATGGAAAATTTGGGAAGGGAAATGGTTAGAAGGTGTACAGGGCTTCCATTGGCTATCATAGTGCTTGGGGGATTGCTTGCAACTAAAAAGACTGTCCGTGAATGGGATATGGTTCGCCAAAATATTAATTTACACTTGAGGAGAGGCAGAGGCTGTGAACTCTTGGGAGTATCCGAGGTGCTGGCTTTGAGTTACCGGGAATTGCCATATCGATTGAAACCATGCTTCCTTCATTTAGGCCATTTCCCAGAAGATTATGAGATACCCACAAAAAAGTTAATTCGAATTTGGGTTGCCGAGGGGTTTATATCATGTGAACACGGTGAGGGAGTGGAGGAGGAAAGTATGGAGGATATGGCTCAAGCTTACTTGGATGAATTGGTTGAGAGGTGTATGGTTGAGGTAGTCAACCGAGGATCAACTGGAAGGATTAGAACTTGTCGAATGCATGATCTCATGCGAGACCTGTGTTTGACCAAGGCAAAGCAGGAAAACTTTCTGGAGATTCTCAATCAATTGGACCCAAGTGGCCACCCAGTGGATTCTCCGTCTTCATCCATGATGAGAGTAGCCAGGTCAATTGGTAGACTTCGCAGGCTGGCTGTTATTTCGAATGGAAATCTTAGTAGATTTATCCCTTCAGGATACAGAAGAAATTCTCACATGAGGTCTCTTTTGTATTTTCATGAGAAGCCATGTCATGTAGAGAAATGGGGGTTACTAAAATCTGTGTTCAAAAACTTTACATTACTCAGAGTTCTAGATCTTGAAGGAATCCAGGGCAATGAAGGCAGGATGCCAAAAGAAATTGGAAAGTTGATCCATTTGAGATTCTTGAGCCTAAGGGATACTGACATAGAAGAGTTGCCATCTACCATAGGCAACTTGAGATACTTGCAGACCTTAGACTTATTGACTTGGAATTCAACTGTTCAAATTCCAAATGTGATATGGAAGATGCAAGGATTGAGACATTTGTATCTTCCAGAGTCCTGCGGTGATGATTCTGAAAGATGGCAGTTGGCTAATTTGACCAACATGCAGACAATAGTGAACTTTCCTTGGGAAAAGTGTGACATAAGAGAAATAGTAAGATTGAAAAATCTACGGAAACTTGTTATAGATGATCCAAAGTTTGCTACAATCTTCAATTCTTCTGATGTGACATTGGATCTCCTTCATTCACTGTCCTTTGTTAGTAATGAAGGTTCAACAGTGGTTAGAGTCATCACTGGATGCCCGCATCTGTACAAGCTGCGCATAGAAGGGCAGATAGAGAAGCTGCCAGAGTGCCATCAGTTCTCTTTGAACCTTGCCAAGCTAAATCTACAGGGATCTGAGCTTATGGAGGACCCAATGACAACACTGGAGAAGCTTCCAAACTTAAGAATCCTCCGCTTACAAATGAATTCTTATCTTGGGAAGGAGATGACTTGCTCAAATAAAGGTTTTCCTCAACTTAAGTCCCTGTACCTCTATGACTTGCCCAACCTGGAAGAATGGAAGTTGGAAAGAGGAGCCATGGTCAATCTATGCCATTTAGAGATTTCAAACTGCACATATTTGAAGATGGTTCCAGATGGATTGATGTTCATTACAAGCCTTCAGGAATTGGTAATCCGATCAATGCTTAAAGCATTCAGAAATAGGCTTGAGAATGGAGGAGAGGATCACTGCAAAATCAAACACGTGTCTTCTGTTGTTTTTTGGTACTGCGATTATTAGGATTTTAGGATGTTAAAATTTCATTAGTTCTACTAGCTGTTAACTTAATGAAATGAGCTCAGACAGTGGCTGGAATCTACGCATGACAGTCTTATGTATCTCTTTAACAATCACAATGCTGTATTTCTACCGGATAAGATGAATGAGCATTAAAGCAAATATTTTTAGAGCAGAGGAGTCGAAGTGTATATAGTTTCAATCTTTTGTTCGGAGCGCATTGAGGAATCTAGAAGATAATAATCACATGGGGAATTGTTAATGCTTTTGAATTTCAATTGACCAAATCTTCTTTCCTGAATAAGTATGCTACTTGTGAACATGGGGAATTGTTCGGAGCACCACAGGAGTATGCTACTTGTGATCGATCAGCAGTGACAGACAAGTTCTCCGAAACTCAAAAGCTTCATACAAACCAAAATACACGAAACCTGATGCAAGCTAAAAGCTTTCACTTGTGAGACTGAAAGTAAAAGCTCACAAGCTTCTACCTGTATCGTCTTGTTGCTGTTGTATTAGAGACCTGTCACTTGAGACTACTGCAAACCATGTTTATCAGTAGAATGAATTGTAAGCTCCTCTGTTCTCACATTGATGGATTCATGTTTTCAAGTACCTCAACAACTTCTTTCATTGATGGCCTCAGTCGGGGTTCAGGTCGAAGACATCTTACAGCAAGCTGAGCTATTTTTGAAGCCTGTTTGGGGGAGTATTTTCCCCCCAAACGGGAGTCCATTACCCCTTTCAACTTATGTCTGCTTGAGAGATATGGTTTAATCCAGTCCACCAGCATCTTCTCGCGTGGACGTTTATTATCAATTGACGGTAAGCCTGTTAGCATTTCAACCAATAGAACACCAAAACCATATACATCGCTCTTCATAGTCAAATGTCCTGAGAAAACAACGTTGATTTTATCGCAAATCTTCTATGTGGTTTACAATCAATATGACTTCAAAAACAGTACAAACAAACCAAACAAAAATGTTAAAACACGTGCAATTCCAAGTTAAAAAGAAAGTACCTGTTGCAACGTAAACAGGATCGGCATAACCATATGTACCCATGACTCTTGTTGTGACATGTGTGTTCTCAATTAGAGGACCTCCAAATGCCAACCCAAAGTCTGCTATCTTTGCATTGTAAAACTAAAATAAAACCAAAAATTATGAAAAGCATTAAATTGACTTGAATCATACGAGAATGTAAAATTATATACCTTTCAAATTTTATTCGCCAATGACTCTATCCGCCATGTGCAACAATAATTGCAATTTGTGAGAAGTAAAACCATGACAGACAGGGAATACTTATAAAAGGTAAGATGAAATTTTGTTCTGCCAGCAAGGGATGAAATTGACTTAACCATTTGAGGTGCAAACAGCCTTTTATTGTCAGGCTTTGAGCAATAATGCTGAAATTTTATGAAGCATACCTCATCAAGAAGTATATTCTCGGACTTGAAATCTCGGTGTATGATGGCCTTATCTAGTGTGTGCAAGAAAGCCAAACCTCGAGCTGTTCCTACAGCAATCTTCATCCTTATTTTCCATGAAATCGGCCGAACCGAACACTCTAACAAATTAAAAACATGTAGCGTATAAAGAATTGAAGCAAAAAAAAAAAAAAAGAAATTGATGTTTTTAGATAGATAATTGAGCATTTGAATAATGTGCTATTATGACGATCAATGGCTCTTACTTCTGAACAAATGATTGTATAAGCTTCCTTTATTCATGAACTCATAGACAAGGAATAATCCTTCATCTCCCCCATAATACCCCAGTAGCTTCACAAGGTTTGGATGAGATAGCCGTCCCAGGAAATTAACCTCTGACTGCACCAATGTATGGAAAATTGAATAAGCAACAGATGCAACCATTATGTACAGCATGTCAAAGAATTTGTACAAATATAGCCAAGAGAGGGAAGACTTCTCAATCAGTTATGAATGCAAGAACCAATTGATCAAAACACCATTTGGATGAAAAGAAAAACAAAAAAGGAAATGCCCTAATTTTATCACAATATAACAAATTTCGGTCTTCTAACTTATTTTCTGGCCAATTTTGTTCCATGAACCCAGAATCAGACATACGACTGTGAACCTTTGCACACAAAATGGATGTCACAGGGGCTTGTCGTTAGATTCCATCTTCATTAACCAGAAACAGCATGAAATGTACAAAAGGAGACTGTTTCTTTTTAGCGAAAAAAAGGGAAAAATTAGCCCCACCAGTAATACAGGATTCTCATTTAGTGAGCAGGCCTGCCCAATAAAATCAAGGTATTGAGGACCTTCTGTTACTTGGTCAATGAAAATCAACATAGAGCTAAAATAGCAAATATGAAGTGTGTAACTAGCTATGGGTTGACCATAGAAAGCACAAAAATTTAATTACAAAACATAGAAGTCAAAATAACGCTGTAAAGGAATAAGTCATCGGGGGAAGAAGCAAACAATACCAGCCACTCCTTGTATCCTTGCATGCTTTTTAAACTTAAATATAGCAACGCATGTCTTCTTTATCCCCTTCGAAGGCACCTTCTCCTTAATCCAGCCCCTATAAACAGTACCAAATCCTCCCCTTCCCACCACCATATTATGTCTAAAATTATATGTTGCATCCTTCAATTGTGCAACAGTGAAAATTCTCAAGTCTGAGTTTTCAGCGGTGGGCCAATTTGCAAAATCCTCATCAGCAGTAGTGTTGCCCCATATGGAAGTAAAGCTACCACTTACTCGAGAAACCCATGATATGAAGTTGGTGCTCGCCATCAACTGCCAGCTGTTGGCGGAGATATTGCCATTCACAAGAGATGTATTGCCTGAAGGATATCCACCCAAAAAAAAAAACAGTTGAAAACAAGGTTAAAGCTACAAACATTTCTTAAAGTTGCACAATTATTTACTCTCTGGCAAATTGGATATGTTAAAAAAACAAATAGACACAGGAGATCAAACATATCCAAGAGTGGACTCGGTTAACATTCCTGATTCTACAACGAGAACTTCAGAGAGAGACGTGCTTAATAGCTTCAGCAAAGAAAGCCAAAAATCTCAATGACCCATATCATTTCAAGAAACTTAAATCAATTCAATCTGACTTGGAGCTACAGGAGATCACAATCCAAAACTTATACGCTGTAAGATTTTCAGAAGTACGAACCATACATTAACCATTCGTTTTCATAAGACCAAAACAAAAGCAAAATTTTTTGACGCAAGAAACAGAATTCAGTATGGAAGTCCAAAACTTTATAATCATTTGGACCTACTAGCAGTCAAATCCGAAATGGAAAGACAATGCAAGCAATAGAAAGGAAAGGGTTGTCGGCGCACCTTCACCTTCAACGACATGGCGGTCGTTTAAGGTGGTCGGAACTGGCTTTGGCCTGGAAGATGAACAACAACGACTCCAACAAATTCCCATCAGCTAGTTCTGTTTCTTTTACTTGCCTCTTTTCTCTCTGACTCTGGATGCTTATATCACTGAGACAATGAGTGTCCAACACGGTTACCCAGGCAAAGAGAACAAGCAGAGGAACTTCCATCGAGGTTGACCTTTTGGCGTCAAGTCCTCGACTTCAAGAGTGAATCCTGGTGCATACCTCTTGACAGACTGTATTAGAAAAGATAATCTAATGCTACTCTCCTCACTAAAATTTGCCCCTCATTAATATATGAATTCTCTGATAAAATAAAGTGAAGTATATTTGTAGGTTGTATAATTAAATTAAAATTTTAAGAAATTATTATATTTTTTAAAATATCTATAATATTTTAATAAAAATAATATAAAAAAATTGAATCCTTAACATAGAAGAAAGATTGACAAGTCTGTGGAATTTATAAACGTAACGGTGACCCAGTTGTCAGTTGTTAAAGGGCACCTTTGCTCTGTTGGTTAATAACTTGACTTTTCATTCAAAAGTTATGAGTTTAGAACAATGGGTCTTTGTCCACCACATACACACCTCCTAGGTAAAGACTAATGGTTGCATTCTTTGTCCACTACACTACACATGCCTCCTGGGTAGCCAAATGAAAAGGTAAATTCTCAATAAGAAATTTATTACTTTTGTGGGTGCAATTTAGCAGATAAAGAAAACAAATGAAGGTTGACTTTATAGAACTTTATATCAACTCACTCACTCTTGTTATTCTCTCTTACCCTTTACCTTTTCCCTATCTTCATTGTCAAAAATCATTTAAGTATCTTCTCAGTCAAGGGAATCATCTCGCATTAAATCTATTTTTAAGTTTTATTTTATATGTAAGACATATATTTATATATTCCAATTTAAATATTTTTCATTATCAAGCAATTTGGTTTCAAGTAGTGCAAGTCACATGGGACACAAAGGCCCCAAATATTTTCTATCTTCACCCGTAAATGCGCTAAAAAATAAAACAAAAACCAACAAAAGAAAAAAGAAAAGAAAAGCTAAATGTGTGATATTAAAGTGAAAACCTATTATGTGAGACTGTCCCGCTCTTCCAACAAGTCTACTTGAATCTCATTTGTCCTGTAATACAATGATTTACTACCACCGTTATTTTACGGACTATTAGAAAGGCATTCCAGTGTGTTGTATGGCGTCCAGAGTTCTTTGTTTTTCCTGTTTATGGGCAAATTCTAGTTGCAAGGGATATCTTCGTGCCATGGTACTCTTTCTTACTTCTTTCTCTAACCCATCCCCTACATTGTTTGATTGTATGATCTGTTGGTCCTGTCTTCACTTGGGTCGCCCGGCATCGTTGCCTGTTGAAGTTTGACTGATTTCTCTCCTTGGGGTTGCTGATAACATATTAGACTAATCAAGGTTTTGAAAATTAAATTAAATTGATTAATTAAACCAATAAAATTTAAAATTATATCGTAAATCAGTTTGATTTATTTTAAATTAATAAATTTATTATTTAAATTATAAATTAATAAATTAATTATAATTTTTTAAATTTTATAATTTAAAAATATATAAAAAAAATTAAAAATATATATTTTTTAATATTTTAAAAATTTTTTATATATTTAATATTAAATATCAATTTTATCCAAAAATTTACCCTAACTAAACGTATAAACGTAATTGTCGATGGACAACCGCCGAATAACTAATGAGCAAAACCCTAATGCCAAGAAAAAATGGCCGTAATATCTCATCCCCTCTTGGCGTTTACACATATCCTACGTCATCTTGTTCTCCTCCCCTTCTTTGCTTCCCACAATAGCATTTTTACAGTGCAAAAGTTTTGCAAGCGGTGATAAAACTCTGCATTCTACAAGTTACTGGAATCAAGTGATTGCCGAGGAGGGTGATGTTGGAGGCACCTGTGGTATCAAGCAGTACTGCTGCTGCCATTGCGGTGAGCTATGGGCGTGCCCTTGCGCCATGGAGGACCCAATAACAACACTGGAGAAGCTTCCAAACTTAAGAATCCTCCGCTTACAAATGAATTCTTATCGAGATGGTTTGCTCTAATAAAGGTTTTCCTCAACTTAAGTCACTGCACCTTTATGACTTGCCCAACCTGGAAGAATGGAAGGTGGAAAGAGGAGTCATGGCCAATCTATGCCATTTAGAGATTTCAAACTGCACATATTTGAAGACGGTTCCAGATGGATTGATGTTCATCACAAGCCTTCAGGAATTGGTAATCCGATCAATGCTTAAAGCATTCAGAAAGAGGCTTGAGAATGGAGGAGAGGATCACTACAAAATCAAACAAGTGTCTTCTGTTGTTTTTTGATACTGTAATTATTAGGATTTTAGGATGTTAAAATTTCACTAGTTCTACTAGCTGTTAACTTAATGAAATGAGCTCGGACAGTGGCTGGAAACTACGTATGACTGTATTATGTATCTCTGCTGTTGTCTATAACGATCACAATGCTGTATTTCTACCGGATAAGATGAATGAGCATTAAAGCAAATATTTTTAGAGCAGAGAAGTCAAAGTTTATATGTTCGGTGCGCATACAGGAATCTAGAAGATAATAATCACATGGAAATTTTTAATGCTTTTGCATTTCAGTTGACCAAATCTTCTTTCCTCAATAATTTCTTAACCCATTTTACTACCATGAATGTAATGCAATACACCAGATTCCCAAAGATTACAGAAAAAATCATCTCAACTGTTCAAGCTCTTCCATAAACAACTTCACCCTTTCTATTGCTATCCGGGCACAACAGAAGGAGTATGCTACATGTGATCCATCAGCAGTGAGACAAATTCTCTGAAACTCAAAAGCTACATACAAACCAAACTACAGGAAACCTTATGCAAGCTCAAAGCTTTCACTTGTGAGACTGAAAGCAAAAGCTCACAAGCTTCCACCTGTATTGTCTTGTTGCTGTTGTATTAGAGACCTGTCACTTGATAATGATACCAAGTATGACACAAGACTATTACAAACCAAGTTCATCAGTAGAATGAATTGTAAGCTCCTCTGGTCTCACATTGAAGGATTCATGTTTTCAAGTACCTCAACAACTTCTTTCATTGATGGCCTTAGTTGGGGTTCAGGTCGAAGACATCTTATAGCAAGCTGAGCTATTTCTGAAGCCTGTTTGGGGGAGTATTTTCCCTCCAAATGTGAGTCCATTACCCTTTTCAACTTATGTCTGCTTGAGAGGTACGGTTTAATCCAGTCCACCAGCATCTTCTGCCCGTGTGGACGTTTATTATCAATTGAAGGTAAGCCTGTTAACATTTCAACCAATACAACACCAAAACCATATACATCGCTCTTCACAGTCAAATGTCCTGTGAAAAAGACATCGATTTTATCACAAATCTTCTATGTGGTTTACAATCAATATGACTTCAAAACAGTACAAATAAACCAAACAAAAATGTTAAAGACATGCAATTCCAAGTCAAAAAGAAAGTACCTGTTGCAAGGTAAACAGGATCGGCATAACCATATGTACCCATGACTCTTGTTGTGACATGTGTATTCTCAATTAGAGGACCGCCAAATGCCAACCCAAAGTCTGTTATCTTTGCATTGTAAAACTAAAATAAAACCCAAAATTATGAAAAGCATTAAATTGACTTGAATAATACGAGAATGTAAAATTTATACCTTTCAAATTTTATTCGCCAATGACTTTATCCGCCATGTGCAACAATAATTGCAATTTGTGAGAAGTAAAACCATGACAGACATGGAATATTTATAAAAGTTAAGATGAAATTTTGTTCTGCCAGCAAGGGATGAAATTGACTTAACCATTTGAGTTGCAAACAGCCTTTTATTGTCAGGCTTTGAGTAATAATGCTGAAATTTTTTGAAGCATACCCCATCAAGAAGTATATTCTGAGACTTGAAATCTCTGTGTATAATGGCCTTATCTAGTGTGTGCAAGAAAGCCAAACCCTGAGCTGTTCCTACAGCAATCTTCATCCTTATGTTCCATGAAATTGGCTGAACCGAACCCTCTAACAAATTAAAAACATGTAGCGTATAAAGAATTGAAGCAAAAAAGAGAAAATGATGTTTGTAGATAGATAATTGAGCATTTGAACAATGTGCTATTATGACGATCAATGGCTCTTACTTCTGAACAAATGATTGTATAAGCTTCCTTTTTTCATGAACTCATAGACAAGGAATAATCCTTCATCTCCCCCATAATACCCCAGTAGCTTCACAAGGTTTGGATGAGATAGCCGTCCCAGGAAATTAACCTCTGACTGCACCAATGTATGGAAAATTGAATAAGCAACAGATGCAACCATTATGTACAGCATGTCAAAGAATTTGTACAAATATAGCCAAGAGAGGGAAGACTTCTCAATCAGTTATGAATGCAAGAACCAATTGATCAAAACACCTTTTTGATGAAAAGAAAAAGAAAAAGGAAATGCCCTAATTTTATCACAATATAACAAATTTCAGTCTTCTAACTTATTTTGTGGCCAATTTTGTTCCATGAACCCAGAATCAGACATACGACTGTGAACCTCTGCACAAAAAATGGAGGTCACAAGGGCTTGTTGCTGGATTCCATCCCCATTAACCAGAAACAGCATGAAATGACAGAAGGAAACTGCTTGTATTTACCGAAAAAAGGAAAAATTAGCCAAGAAATTAGCACAGTGTAACTTCAATAACTAAGAATATTGACAGCAATGTCCAAGAAACTGGTCCCTTGGCAGAAATCTGACAATACATATCAACTTTCTTGTAAGATCATAGTTCATCACTACCAGCCCCACTATACAACTGTCATAAATTCTATAGCAATACAGGATTCTCATTTATTGAGCAGACCTGCCCAATAAAATCAAAGTATTGAGGACCTTCTGTTATTTGGTCAATGAAAATCAACAGAGAGCTAAAAAAGTAAATTTGAAATGTGTAACTAGCTATAGGTTGATCATAGAAAGCACAAAAATTTAATCACAAAACATAGAAGTCAAAATAATGATGTAAAGGAATAAGTCATTGGGGAAGAAGCAAACAGTACCAGCCACTCCTTGTATCCTTGCATGCTTTCGAAACTTAAATTTTTTATGGCAATGTATGTCTTCTTTATTCCCTTCGGAGGCACCTTCTCCAAAAAGCAGCCCCTATAAACATTACCAAATCCTCCCCTTCCCACCACCATATCAGGTCTAAAATTAAATGTTGCATCCCTCAATTGTGCATAAGTGAAAACTCTCAAGTCTGAGTTTTCAGCGGTGGGCCAATTTGCAAAATCCTCATCAGCAGTAGTGTTGCCCCATATGGAAGTAAGCTACCACTTACTCGAGAAACCCATGACATCAAGTTGGTGCTCACCATCGATTGCCAGCTGTTGGCGGAGATATTGCCATTCACAAAAGATGTATTGCCTGAAGGATATCCACCCAAAAAGACAGATGAAAACAAGATTGAAGCTACAAACATTCATTAAAGTTACACAATCATTTACTCTCTGGCAAATTGGATGTGTTAAAAAAAACAAATAGACAAAGGGAGATCAAACATATCCAAGAGTGGACTCGGTTAACATTCCTGATTCTACAACGGGAACTTCAGAGAGAGACTTGCATAATAGCTTCAGCAAAGAAAGCCGAAAATCTCAATGACCCATATCATTTCAAGAAACTTAAATCAATTCAATCTGACTTGGAGCTACAGGAGATCACAATCCAAAACTTATACGCTGTAAGATTTTCAGAAGTATGAACCATACATTAACCATTCGTTTTCATAAGACCAAAACGAAAGCAATTTTTTTTGACGCAAGAAACAGAAGTCAGTATGGAAGTCCAAAACTGTATAATCATTTGGACCTACTAGCGGTAAAATCAGAAAGGGAAAGACAACGCGAGCAATAGAAAGGAAAGGGTTGTCGGCGCACCTTCACCTTCATCGACATGGCGGTCGTCTAAGGTGGTCGGATCTGGCTTTGGCCTGGAAGATGAACAACAACGACTCCAACAAATTCCCATCAGCTAATTCTGTTTCTTTTACTTTCCTCTTTTCTCTGTGACTCTGGATGCTTTTATCACCGAGACAACGAGAGTCCAAGACGTTAAGGCAGGCAGAAGGAACAACCAGACGAAGCTCCATCATTTGACTATTTCAAGGTTGACCATTTGGCAGCTAATGGAAACTTCAAGAAGGAATTCACCACTTCAAAAGGTAAACTCTTAATAAGAAATTTATTATTTTTGTGGGCGCGATTTTGTAGACAGAGAAAATACGTCAGACGAGAGTTCATTTTATGAAACTTATGCCTCAACTTACTTTTGTTATTCTCCGACTCTTTTGCTCTCTTTACCGACCTTTTCCCTACCTCCATCGTAAAAAATCATGTGAGTATCTTCACAGTCAATGGAATCATCTTGCATTAAATCTATTTCTAAGTTCTTTTTTTTTTTATGTAAGATATATATTCATGTCTTTCTACTTAATTTTGTTCGCAGAGGCTCCAAATATTTTCTATCTTCACCAGTAAATGCGCTAAAAAATAAAACAAAAACCAAAAAAAGAAAAGAAGAATAGAAAAGAAACGAAAAGCTAAACGTATGATATTAAAGTTTGACTGATTTCTCTCCTTCGTTGGGGTTGCTGGTAATATATTGGACTAATCCTATAACTAATGCAGAAACACCGAGGCCAAAAGACAGAATGTGAAAAGGAGCGCCATGCCCAAAAGTAGTCAAACGTACCATCCTATCGAATGACCAAAGAGCAACATTTGTGCTTGAGGAATCGTTCACACTTGACATCGGATCTAGCGGAGGAAATACACGGATATTGAGAAGAAATAACAAAGTTTCATACCAAAACACCCCCCAACAAAGATGCTTAATGCCGAGAAAAAGTGGCTGTAATATCTCGTCCCCTCTCGGCGTTTACACATATCCTACATCATCTTGTTCTCCTCCCCCTTCTTTGCTTCCTACAATAGCATTTTTACAGTGCAAAAATTTTGCAAGCGGTGATAAAACTATACATTCTACAAGTTACTGGAACCAAGTGATTGCCGAGGAGGGTGAGGTTGGAGGCACCTGTGGCAGCAAGCAGTGCTGCTGCTGCCACTGCGGCAAGCTGTAGGCGTGCCCTTGCGCCATGCTACCGCTATTGTTGCAAGTAATGTCTTCAACATCCATTGCAGTTTCCCCAATTCCTTCGGCCTCCATTAATTCAGAAGTAGTTTCAATTTGGGAAGTATCCATCTCCTGTGCAGCAGGAAGCTGAGAACGAATCCAGGGAATAATTGCCATGCTGTCTGTAGACACTCCTCCTCCTCCTTCTTCTTCTTCTTCTTCTCCCTCCATTGATTTTACACGAGAATATGACTGGCTTGGCCAAGGAAATTGATCTGCCAAGACAAAGCCAGAATTTTAAAACTAAAAAGTAAAAAAAAAAAAAACAAAAAACCCAAAAATCGAATTCTAAAATGAAGCAAAAGGAGTGATTGTAAGGCAGGGATGATTTCTCTTACTTTGAAACCCAGGAATCTTGTGGGGATCAAGAGTGACGGAGTAACTGGAAAGAGCCGACGAGTTTTGATGTGGTAGATAGCTATTGACAGGTTTGAAGAGAACAATTGCCCTCTCTTGGTTTTGGTTTTCATCATCATCCATTTCCTCTATTGCTAAACCCCGTTGTTGCTCTTTCTTGTCGTTGGCAGACCCAATTCCTCCTCCTATAATTTCCATCTCTCCTACCTTCTCTCCTCCTTCTTCCTCCACCTCCTCCTCCTCCTCCTCCATTATTGGGGGCAGCTCAGCCTCCTATCGCCAATTATCACATAAATATTTCGCCCGACAAACCCAATAAAAAAATAAAAACAAAAAGGAAAAATAGAGAGAGAGAGAGAGAGAGAGAGTGTGTGTGTGTGTGTGAGAGAGAGAGAGAGAGAGGCAGTACCAGTCGGCGAATTTTGCGAGCAGGAGAAGAGAGAGAGAAATCAGAGAAATCGTCGCTAACATCCTCAACCTCCTTCCTCTTCTTATTCATCGTCATCATCATTTTCTTCCTCAGCGAGCTTCCTCTTCCTCCCAACATCTCTTTCCCCTTCTTCTTCTCTTCCTGTAACCACAACTACTGCTGTTGTTTTTGCCTCTTGGTTGACGTTGTTTCTATTCCAATGAGGTCGCTCGAAGCGGGCAGTGACGATCTCCAATTATTTTATTTTTTATAGAAAAAATATCATGAGATGGAGAAGAGAAGCAGATAAAAGTGAAAACAATCTTTCTGTAAGTGTCTAGAGAAATCCAGAATCCACCACCCCCAACCCAAAAACCAACGACAAAACGAGGTGAACCACCACGTTTTTACTCTTTTACCCTTCTTCCCCACTCCTTCTCTCTCTCTACATTTTTCAGACTTTCTCCTTCTGTTTTTCCTTTTTCTTTCTTTTTTTTTTTTTTTGTTTTTTGTGGTCAAAATCTTGATTAATTGTATTTTATTTTTTTGAACAGAATATTGATTAAATGCACAAATAACTTTTATAAAAAATAAAAAAATAAAATAGTATTAATAATGATTTTAAGTTTATTAGGAATTTAATTTTTTTATTATTAAAACCGAAAATATGACCACCAACTGTGAGTTCGTGACATTTGGAATCCTAGGGTATGATGTCAATGATGTGGAGACATTTTACTGGTGGGATATCGGCACACACACACAAACGCAAAACCAGCCTCTCTCTCTCTCTAATCCCTAAATCCCAAAGCTCACCTTGGAATAATTATTGGGGGTGGAGGAATCGAGTGACGTTTTAACTTAAAACTTCATAGCATCGATCGATTTCGATCCGCTGAGGGAGGGGAGAGATGTCGTATCTGCTGCCGCATCTGCACTCGGGATGGGCCGTCGATCAGGCTATCCTGGCCGAGGAAGAACGTCTCGTTGTCATCCGATTCGGCCACGACTGGGACGAAACCTGTATGCAGGTCAACATATTATTATTAGTCAATTACAATTATTATTATTATTATTATTAATTTTTTTAAGTGTTTCTACCACAGAGCGAGCTAAAATAAAGTTTTGCGTCTTTTCTTGCTAGATGGATGAGGTGCTGGCATCAGTGGCCGAGACAATAAAGAACTTTGCAGTGATATATCTTGTGGACATCACGGAGGTACCTGATTTTAACACGATGTACGAGCTGTATGATCCATCAACTGTGATGTTCTTCTTTAGGAACAAGCACATTATGATTGATCTTGGAACCGGAAACAACAACAAGATCAATTGGGCTCTCAAGGACAAGCAGGAGTTCATTGACATTGTCGAAACCGTCTGCCGTGGGGCCAGGAAGGGTCGTGGTCTCGTTATTGCTCCAAAGGACTACTCCACCAAGTACCGCTACTAAGTACATGAGCGAGCAAGTTGGTGGTGTATGATGGAAAGTGTAATAGCTTGAACATTAAAAAGCATGATGATGTTTGCAACCGATTGGTTTCTTCTCTTGAAATTGTAGATTGCGATGCCCTTGTGCTTGTAGCTACTCTTCAGGGGGTCTTCATAACTAAATAACGAAGTTGAATCAGGGACAATGAGCAAATGGTATTGTTAGAAAATATCATTACAGCGATTATTGAGAGTCATTATTTAATGATATTTTTCCAGCGTGATTCAGTTCGATTCTTAGATGCCGAACCAAGATTTGTTAGCAGAAGATTAAGCTGGGTGCTAGATGTCATAATGAGTTGTGCCAACGGACTGACAAGATTCTGAACGAATTGCATTCTAATGAGCCGGTTGACATCTAACAGTAATGATCCACTAATTGGTTGAGAAATTACAGAAAAACGAAAAGATTGCAATAGCCCCAAGAGCCATACCTTAGGAACGAGCATGTAATAGATACTGTTAAAGGTAGGATGGAACCTTCCTTGTTTGCTTGGGCCGTGTGATTGAAGACAACATCCATTAATACCTGCGCTTAGGTAAAGATTGGAAATAATATATAAACATCATTGCAAAAGATAATCTATATTTCAATGCAATTAGCCATCACTTCAATTCCTCGTTTACTTGTTTCTCTGACGAGTAGCTTGAGCTCATTGAGTGAATCAGTGCTTCAGGTATGTACGCCAGCAGATGCATATTACGTCGTGGGTGCAAAATAGCCCATATTCGAATATCTCCAAAAATTCACCCTCACCCTGTAAGAGAATTGAAGTTGCATTACCTGAACATGAGTATTATGCTTATTTACTTGCTTTCAGAGTCCTTGATTCCTGATGGCAAACCAATTATTTAAGCATTGGTAAATTCTCTGAGTTGCCACTTTTGGCAAATGAAAGGCACGGTGTTCTATTCTCCAGAATGATTAATTAATTTGAATATGTAGTCCATCTTTGTTGAGCATCAAAAAGTTGATTTCAAAGCTGACTAATATTGCCCATATTACTGTTAAATTGTCCTGAAGTCTATGCACTTAGTCCTCCTGAAAATTTTCAGACTTTGAAGAAGGATGTTACATGCGAATGCCTCCCTGCTAAGACTCAAAAGATTAAGACAAAGATATGTTCACTGTCTTCTGTTCTCATGAATCTTCACCTCCTTAAATCATTATTTAGCTTTGTTAAGGGCTCTGGGGCTTTGTCTTGTCCTATAAGTTGCATCAGAGAAAGCTACCAACAAAGTAAAAGTACACTTACTTGTGAGACAGAAATGCAACTGAAGTACAGCTTATTAAACTCGGCATTAGCTCTATCCAGTTGACACCAACACCAAGTTCCTGAAATCGGGAAGTATAAATACAATTAACTCCTCTTACTAATATATCATTAAAATTTACAGAAAGTGGTTTGTTGTGCAGCCTCTTAGGGCAGAAGAGACAAGGAGAAATTTTCCTTGCGATCTTCTTTCAGAAATACATACCAAACATCAAATTCCTTCGGCAACATCTCGACCAAAAATAGGATAGCAAACTGATTTTTTTTTTTTTTTAAAGAAAAATAAGGTGAAAGAAAGAATGGAGAGCATGGGAGTAAGAGTCAGCTGAGCTCCAGCAAAAAGCAGAAAGAGGAATCAAACAGAGAGTAGCCGGAACGAATACATTGCTGTATTATCTCCATTTTTCTTTTTTCACTTTCTTGAGCACAGCTTTTGCTTCTGCCTCATCATCATCATCATTGATCCGCCTTTTTTCTGGTTTACCTTTGCTACTACCTTAATTTAAATTAATTAAAATAATACCGATCCCACAACCCACAAGGCCCAAGGGTTCCTTCCAACGGGAGGCAAAATTTGTGAAAAGACACAATTAGCCTTGAGACTTTTCCCTCTAAAATTAAAAACCCAAAGACCCATCCATCCATCCATGAATCCAAAGTCCAACGTATTTCTTTCCCTGTCACAGGCAGGGGACGGCCGAGGGCAAATTAAGAGCCAGAGAACATAAAATCTTGGGTTTATTTGGTTGAATCTTGAACGATGATGGGCGGGAGTTTCTTGGCCTCCTCGCGAAGATTAGGTAATACAACCGTGTTCTCTCCTATCCCAGTGGTTTACTCCTTTTTCTTTAGCCAATTCAAGACTACTAATCTCCCAAAGTCCTTTGGGGTTTCTATTCGTTTCCATCGTTGTGGGCGGTGCGTGGTGTGTCGAATGCGGGCACAATTGTTTTGCCATATTAGCCATCCGATTTTGTTCCATTTGTTTTTTCTTTTGCTTGTTGAAATTCTTATGATGTTGCATTGATATCTTGGTGTTTGATCCATCTCTCTGTTTTTATTTTTTTATGTCTGTTATATTGGTCACCAACGTGAATTTTTTTGGCATATTGTTGGTTTTTTTTTTTGTTTTTTTATAATAAATATATATCTTGAGATTCTTTGGATGTGTCCTGGCGTTTCCTCGTTGATTATTTCCCATTAAAAAAAAAAAAAGCAAGATCTTGATGGATGCAAAAGTTTTCATCTCGTGTAGATTTTGGGAAAGAATCCGTTTTTAGAATTAGTTGAGTTCCTTTTGCGAATTTTTTAATGCTTTCTCACTTGCAGCTAAATCACATAAGGAAGATTAGTTTCTGCAATGCCTGTTAAAGATCTTGAAGACGTATGGGTTGTAAATGCAAATAAAGACAGTATTTATATGTTAGCTGTGTGGTGGATACATAATGATGGTGAAAGATATTTTGTTCTTAGGGAAGAAGAAAATATAAGTGCATCAGTTTAAAATACATATGTTAAAGAGCTTTTTGTGTGTTGCTTGCAGGGTGGAACTGTTTCAGCTTTGGCGATTGGTAAAGGAATACATCTGGGGTTTGTTCCAGTGAGGTAAAGCTATGATAGCCTTTTCATCTCACTTGACAAACGCATAAGAGATGGTCTGGAAATTTAGGTCAATTATTTATGTTTTTATATTGCATCTATTCCAAGCAATGCAGGATAATACATAGAAAGGAGAAAAAAACAATGCAGGATAAACGAGATAGCAAATGTGAGAAAAAAAATATAGTGGTGATTTATAGTTCTGATGTGTTTCACAGTTCTCAAGACCATAATTGGTGTATGCCTAGGGGTAAGATGTTCTGCAACCACGATTTCAAATTCTCTCTAGCTTCTTAGTTCCAGCTGTTATGCGATATGATAAGTTTTTTAGTAGACATGTTTTTCTTTGCCAAGTTATTGCAGAATATGTGCCTGGTCTAATTGGTTGAGCCCTGGCATGCCAATTTCCCTTTTACACTTCAAGACAGTTTATCTATTTCTCATTTCTTCTCATTCTCTTTCTCTATTGGACCAATTTGCATGTAACTGAGAGCATATAGGATTGAAGACACACACAAGAACACTCTCTTTCATAAAACAGCCACTGATTAGATAAACCATTTACTTTGAAGTTCTGAAACTTCATCTTAATGTTTTGATTATATAATTATGTCAAAATCTGCCTTGATCGTTGCTTCTAATGTTCTTCCCCACTTAATGGTCCTTTCAATAGGTTGTATTGCTTTCAGGACAGTCTAGGGGAGCAGTTTGGTTCAGTTATGGGTATCATTCTTGTGGTCCTTTATCCTTTTATTGTTCAAGGAATGTATCCTCGTCATCTTTTGCTCTTTGCCTTTAACTTCAGTATGCCTTACTTCTGCATCAAGCTGATTGGTAGAAGAACAAAGTTAACATCTTACAAATTAAAGAAAATGGATAGGAAACTATCATTTCTATCACCACAGATTTTTATTAGTCAATTCACTCCACTGCGCCTCATGCATTTAATGTGCAATCCTAGCAATTACTGGTAACTTCAGTGGAATATTGAAGTGGTTTGCTGAATTAATATTTGCATCTGAATGTTATTTACAGGTAGTTGCATCTGGTTCTATCCTTTTTCCCGTCCCCCTCTGTGTTTTCCTATTCCCTGTTCAGAATAAATGTTATCCTTGAGAAAAGATTTATTCAGTTTGGTTTGGTGTATGCTTATCAGTTTCAATATATGGTGGCTGAATTACTTGGCATCTTTCCTGGTATCATTTTCCCATTTTTATTTGGAATCTATGTCAGATAATATGGCTTCTGACAAAGCAAATTACTTGCTTTTTGAGTTTTATAATCTTACCATATATATGTACATATATATATATATATATGTTCTGAGAGGCTTTGGTGTTTTAGTTGCTCGTCTAATTTCTTGTCAAACATAGAACTGTCATACATTTCACTGGATTTGAGATTGAATATATCTTATCCATGGGTTTGCAGTGTGAATAATGTTCAGCACCCCGAGACCCATTAGGAAGAAGGGTGAAAACCCTGCAAGTAGTTCCCCCGCATTACAGAAAGATTCTAACTGGGGATATTTTGCAAGAGGAGCTGTCTATGCACTGCAGAAGAAGGAACACTGGTTTGACTATTTTCTTCCGTATCTTGTCACATTGAGATAGTAAGACAAATAACGGGGGTTGTTGTCAGGTAAAAGATGATGTTGGATTATCGTAGTCTCTGACAAGAGTAGAACAGAGGACGAGATATCCATATAGCAGATCCTAGGTTCCCAACTAGTTTGACACTAGTACTGACTCTATATTATTAACATTTTTATCACCCCAATTTGTCCGAAGAAATTTAAAATAATGTCCAATCTAATCATCTAGTTTTCTCCTGTATGTTATTTTGATTGGCAATCAGTAATGCTGTGACATGATATTTGAAGTAATGATTGCATCGATAGACATTCTTTTATGAGGATTGTAAAATCTTCTCCCCATGTCTAAGCCCTGGAAGGTAAGAGTGAGGGTACTTGCCAGGAAAAAAGAACAGAGAGAAAAGGATTAAAAAATTGGTTGGATGATAAAATCTCAGTATACCTCTTGTACAGTTACATCTTCTTGGAGAAGTGAGCTCACTAAAATTGTGATTATAAGGTTTCTCTTAGCCTGCAATACTGGCTAAAGCTGCTGCATCAATAATGAATTGCATTGGCCCCTTACACAAGATTGCTGTATAGCTTTCTGTAGGACATCAAAGGATACATATCTGGTCATATTCCGGAACATGATTTGGATGGGGATGATTGCCTACAGCCAAGCCCAGACAAAGGCCAACCTAAGAAGCAGAATGTTATTTCCGAGAAAATATGCGGGTTATGAAAGGCATCACTGATTTGACTTACCCTCATATAATTATGTGGCAAAAGTATTCTTTTTAATTACATTCAATAGTCAGTTCATTTTTTGCTTGTCAACTTCTTGTTAACTAATAAAATGATTATTCCAGGACTTGAAGCTTGTGCTTCTGGCAGCTTGGAAGAATTGGGAAAGCTAATATCAGCCTCCTATTTAACTTCTACTGAGAAGCATGCACGTGGTTTTGCTTCTATCTCCGTATCTGCCCTTAATATTGGTGTCTGAGCAACAGATTCTGCCATCTCTCTGGTTTGTCCATGAGTGCAATCTTTCATCTTAAATTCCTGTATCAGGCAAGTATTTCGAACTAATTAATTAAATTACTTTATTTTTGCTTTAATTTCGTATTTCCCTTCTTGTCAATTTTCATTTCCTGAATTTTTTTTTTCCCTTTAATCTACCGAATCAATTAAAATTGAAAATTAACATTTTGTTATTGTTGTGTTTCATGTAATTGAGCCATATTTATGCTGTAGATTAAATCTATGAAAATTAAACATTGGGAATCTGTCCCGAAATAAGAACTCTAATTCTATATTACTTAGATCATAATGGGGTGTGATGCAAATTAAAATTGCTTTAAGCAAAACTCAGGTCATGTCAACCCGGAGTCAACGGTATTAACATTCCAAGCAGGCGATGGTGCTTGTGTAAATCTAAACAGAGCAAAGCAACCGCTTATTCATGATTCATTATGACAACTGCAATTTATTCCATGGAACTTAATTCGTTTTCTTGGTGGAGGGACGGGGTGAGGCTTAATATAATAAAATCATACTGTAAACCTACATGTTGCACTAACTTTACAGGGGTAGGTAGATTTAGGGGAATCTTGGGCTGGTAATTGCCTCCCCCGATCCCGCACTTGGTATTATTTATATATGCTAAAATTTACTTAAATTATCATTTGATCTGGTAATAGAGTGACTTTTGTCCCTTTTAATGTCTTTTGTTCGAAATCCAAACATTTTTTTGTCTCTCTAATAAATTTGACCTCCTTACCAAAGCTGTTCTGATTTTTCTTTTTCTTTTTTTTTTTTTTGTCTCATTCATAAATTATATCCCTGCAAAAGTAATTCGGAATCCTGATGTCCTTATTGGCGTGAAGACGTTAATTCAAGTACACCATCTCAGACTTTGGCCTGCTATGAAAGTATCTGGTATATTGGATCTGATTTCATATGCCTGTCCTTGATGGATCTGACGGGAACGTGTGGATGTATGGATCAATTGCCTCTAATTTATGATCAGTCGAGATCAACGGTCGTCGTCGTCGTCTACATCCCTGTGTTCGCACCCAATATATATATATATATATTATTTAAATAAAGAAAATATTTTAAGAAATCAAAGACCTAAAATTGTCCGTGTTCAGTCCCCCACGCCGACTGCATCGACTGGTCGGTTAATTTGTCACTGTTGGTGGAAGTTCCGTCCACATCTGCGTATTCATGTCCAGCTTTCATCCCACTTTGGCAAGAAAGCACCATGCTGCATTTTTTTATTCAAACTAATTTTTTTGTCAGTTAAAATTTTATAGTTGAAGTCCAAAAGGCCTGATCATCCCATGTGAGATCAATTCCATTGGTCAATTCCGTGGTAGAATTTTTGCAGCAAGAAACCCCCGCCCCCCAACCTCAAAATTTTATAAGGTGTTAAAAATAGATATTTCATACTAGCAAATAAGATTGTAACATATTTATGTTAAATTTCAACTTTGATTGTAACATGTTTATTTCAAATTTCAACTTTTTTATCATATTAAAGTTGTTGGTTTGTTGAGAGAGCACATTCACAGATATGGACCGCAAAACCACCCAACGATTGGATCTCCATTATTTAGCTCGTAAGGAGAAATTTTGGGGACAATTGACCAAAACCAAAATAATAATAATAATGATGATGATGATGCAGAAGACACCATCACGGGTCATGACAAGACAAAAAGGTGGTCTGTAAACCAAACCCTTGTCTTCATCCTCTCCTGACTCAAAGCCTTTCTTTACGCAATAAGCCTCGTTCTTGTTGTGCGTGTTCTGTTGTTCTGCTTCTCTCTCACGCACGCCCGCAGCCACACACAAACACGCTGCTCCCTTTGGTCCTTTTGTCTATGCATTCAGTCCCTTCTAAGCAAAACCAAGCTTCTCGTATACCATTCACTTTTCCAGTCCAACAATGGCAAATGTGTTAAGCTCTGCCCTCTTGTTCATCATCTACTTAATTACCTTTGCTTCTGTCTCCGTATCTGCCCTTAATATTGGTGTTCAAATAGCAAATGCTACCGTCACTGTGGTTTGTTCTCTAGTGTGATTTTCCAAATCCTAATTCGCTGCATCCAACTAGTATTTCTTACTAATTAAATAGCTTTATTTCTTGATTTTAATTTCCAGAGTAAAGAATGCAGTAGAAAATGTGAGTCGGAGTTCTGCTCAGGTTCGCTTCTTTCTTCCTTCCTTCCCATTTCACTTGATTAGTTCTTTATTTGCATTTTAATTGGTGATATAGGTTGATAATTATATTAAATTGTGAATGATGGGTGAGACAGTGCCTCCATTTCTGAGGTATGGGAAGTACTGTGGACTCTTATACAGTGGATGCCCCGGGGAGAAGCCTTGTGATGGCCTCGACGCTTGCTGTATGAAGCATGATGCTTGTGTGCAAGCTAAGAACAGTAAGTTCTTCATTTATTCATTTTTCAATTGAACAGTGTTCAATAGCCCCGATGTTTCGTATCCTCTTTTGGTTTAATTTTATTGAAGATGGAAAAGTGAGGCACTCACACTCTAGGGTCTAAGGAAGAATTAGATGCATAAAATCCTACCTATTTTTGCGACTCCAATCAGTGATCCCTAGATCACAATATATAGTTTTGAAGGGAAAACCAGAGGAAGACACTTGAATTTGAAAGATGCAGCAGAGTAGGGAACTTTACAGCTAAAGAGCTCGCTGCAGAAAAAATTGCAGCATATGAGAGTTTTATTTGAATATGATGCTTTAGAGCATTACAAATTCATTTTCAAAAGCTGAAACTTGTGCAAACAATTGAAATTTAAATTATGCAAGACCATCCCTCGTTTTACAAAAGTATTGGGAGATTGCTAGATAAAACAAGACACATCATTCTAATTCAGAAAAGTTCAAACAAGACCACAAGGTTACAAAACACAATAAGATGACACTTGACCAGAACTTACCCTCTCTTCTGCTGTTAGAATCAACAACATTAACTGAAATTTGAAGTTGGGAGGGAAAGTTATTACTGTTTATGCGAAGCATCAATGCCAACTCTTCCATCTAGTTCAGTTATCTTTACACCGAGATTCACCGAAGAGGAAGGTATTGATAATTAATGCCATATGCCTTTTACCGCATTTCATTTTGAAACATGACATCTTGTGATACTGCATAGAATTTAATAGACACATTCAGTTACCAGATTTCATAATCCTCTAGTTAATAAAACCCAAATTGGCTTGGGGAAATAACAATTTATTGGTGGTGCAATGCAGACGACTATCTAAGCCAAGAATGTAGCCAAAATTTCCTCAATTGCATGGCCAAGTTCAAGGAGTCTGGTGGGGAAACATTTAAAGGGAACACATGCAGTGTTGATGAGGTTATTGGCATCATCGATGCGGTCATGGACGCTGCTTTGCTTGCTGGAAGATACCTTCATAGGCCATAGACGGCCTAACCGTCCATCCGCCGAGAGAAATTATTAACCAAACAAAGAGGGTTTTTTTCCCTCGATCTATTAATTTCCTAGTTTCAATTTCTTCATTTGTCTCTCATCGTTATGCTTGTCACACCTGAATTGTGTAGAAGCCAAGTGCCTCATATTCATCCAATCATTTCATTTCACAATATCGGGTTTTGCATTTTGTCCTCGGACAGTTTCACTGACTCTGCAAAATTAGCTATAATTTTTAAGCGCCCTGTAGACCGATAGAACATTGGCTAAAAACTATTCAATTTTGAACGAATGTGCAAGACACTTGGATACTACAATGTGAGAGCATCAGATCTTGATATGCCTGTTTTTTTTTTTTTGGCTTCTATTTATTAGAGTTTGACACAATGTCTGAAGCCTGAACTGTATCTGGATACAGAAGTGTTTTGAGATAGAAGCCGTAAGATTGACTTAACAGCATATTTATTCAATTGGGAGAGCGTGTTCCCACAAAATCATTTTCAAGAAAGAAAAATGATGGAACATACGAGGAAGAGGAAAATAAATGTTCCCTCAAGACGAGTGCAAGCATGTACCCAGAAAAACATAGATCCAAGATAAACCCTGAACAACAGCTTAAGCTATGTGCAAGTAAAATTGTTCATGATGGTGACAAAATTTCGGACAGACCGGGCTGAGCAAGCCTAAAAAGGGAAATTTAACAAACAAAAACAAACAAACAAAACATCTGTTCCTAAGTCCATTTTGGGAGGTCATGGGGTTGGACCACCCACATCCCCAACTTTGTCAACTGTGGAACAAGCCTACCTTTGGGTGATAATCACCATAAGCACAAGCTGATGATTCTATGTGGGCGAAGGACACTGGGGGAGGCATCATTTGCCGTCCATATATTCTGACCCCACCTGATTTAACTTCCCCAATTCATCATCATCATCGTCTTTTCTTCTTCTTCTTCCTTAGAAACAGCATCATCAACATGCCTCCAGCTGTACCCTCTCCATGTACCACACCAGACCAGTCCACTCCCTTTCTATTCTCATATTATTTCTTTATTTTTTATTTTTTTTTGGAATTTTTCTGTAATATGATTTAGATTATTGTTGTTGTTATTATATTATTATTTATCTATGTTAACAGATGAGGAAGCACAAGAGCATCTACTGGCTGTAGATATAGAAGATGGAATCAAGCTTCGAATACGAAATTTGACCAGGAAATCTGATGGGGGCACCTCCATATTGCACGGGATTAACATGGACATCCCAAAAGGTGTCATCGTTGGGATCATGGGCCCCAGCGGCAGCGGCAAATCCACAGTGTTGAGGGCACTCAACCGATTGTGGGAGCCACCTGCCGGCACCGTGTTCCTCGATGGCCGTGATATTCGGGATCTCGACGTTCTTGCCCTCCGCCGTAAAGTCGGAATGCTCTTTCAGCTTCCTGCTCTATTTGAAGGTTCGCTCACTGTCTTTCTAGTTTCTACGTATCCATCCATCCATGACACCTTGATTTTCTTGGTACGACCTCACGATGCTTGAAATTAAAAATTGGTAACGTTTTTATTTCAAAAAAAAAAAAAATTTTCTTTTGGCTTTGACTTGTTATTATTTGGTGTTCTCTAGCTAAAGCCCGCGCCTCACTCTTTGTGGCATCAATTATTTTCGCGGGTCTCACTCCAATTAAATTTTAAATTAAGATTTTGTTATTGATGTGTTTTATATAATTGAGTAACATTTATTCTGCACATTTAAATCTGTTAAAATTCAACTTTGGGAATTTTAAGTCTTTTGATCATCTTGCTGCATAAGTTGTATTTCTATTGTTTTGATCTCCTACGGGACTCCAATCTTTTATAGGCACAGTTGCAGATAATGTACGGTATGGACCTCAATTGAGGGGTAAGAAGCTTACTGACGAGGAGGTTTGCAAGTTGCTCAGCCTCGCAGATCTTGATTCCACGTTTTTCCACAAGGCTGGCAGTGAATTATCAGTAGGACAAGCTCAAAGGGTTGCACTTGCCAGGACTCTGGCCAATGAACCCGAGGTAAATTGTTTGCAACTGGAGCTCTTTGAATTGAAATGTTAAAAGCAACTCTGGTTTTTCTTTTACAAATGTTTGCCATATGCCGTCTAACCCAATGAACCTATTTATGTTGCCCTTCTGATTTGGCTTCATCTCTGGACTAAAGGTTCTGCTGCTGGATGAGCCTACTAGTGCTTTGGATCCAATATCAGCACAAAACATTGAGGATGCTATTGTGAAACTCAAGGAGAAACAAGGAATGACCACTGTGATAGTTTCCCACAGCATCAGACAGATTCAGAGGATTGCTGACATTGTTTACCTCCTCGTGGACGGAGGGATTGTTGAAGTTCTAAAACTGACAAACTATCTGAAGCTTGGCATCCCATGGCACTAAGGTTTCTACAACTCAGCTCTTAAGCCATGTTTATTGCACGTTTTGTTCTGTTGAAGTTTTGCCTCGAGGCCTTTACACCATGTATACAAACTTGCATCATCAGAATCATCAAAGTTGTTTCTGTGGCACTCTGGTCGGCCATCATCCCCACTGTTGTTTTATTTTCGTTTCCCGGATGATGTACTTGGTGAAAAAATGAAGCAAATTATCTCATGTATCCCAACTTGGAGCCAACAAGCAGTGCTGATCCTTGACTTGGCCAAACGTGAATTAGCTTTAAAATTGTCGTGTTTATCGGTGGCAGAGAAGATCGGGTTCTTCATCCAAAGTGTTAGCATATGGTCCAGCGTTTGCGTGATTAACTTGGCCCAAGGGAATTGATCCTCCGATCTTTTCTCTAGAGAGTTTTGTCAGATGACTGGCTCGCAGCAACTGAATTCCGAATGCATAATGATTTGTTGCTTTAGAGGCCTATCGTCTGATGGTGGCGAATTTCAAAAATGCTGTGACA
Organism: Rhizophora mangle; assembly: GCA_037832345.1. Taxonomy (NCBI): domain Eukaryota; kingdom Viridiplantae; phylum Streptophyta; class Magnoliopsida; order Malpighiales; family Rhizophoraceae; genus Rhizophora; species Rhizophora mangle. Next base: position 1,878,478 of record JBAPLJ010002055.1, read on the forward strand.
GGGAATTTGATAATGGGTTGGGTTGTGTCTTGTCTGATGTTGCGTTCCACAAAGGTTTTCCAAGGAGATGATGGTATGGACCATTGTGACTCAGAAGTTGGTTCCAATGTCATACCATTTTCAGGACGGAACAAAGACTTATTCCTTCCGAATTGGGCGACTCCGTAAATTTATAGATATCACTTTTAAATTTAAAATTTTATAAATTTTTTTACTTATATATTAATTACTTATTAAAATTTTAATTATATAATTTATATTTAAAACCTTACCACATAATATTTAACTATATATTTATATTTTTTATTATTATATATAAATTGAATAATTATGAATATACCATGAAATTAACGGCTTAATACTCTTTTTTTTTTTTCTAAAAAAAAAATGTGCCTATAAGCAAATTCATTGTAATTACAAGAGTTGATAATGGAATCCCTTTCAATTGAAGTCAATTATAGTTTCACTTTTGTTACCAGGTCTGTAACCCCAAAAAAGGAATGAGGTAATAATACAGTAATATTGCTGCTGTAGGGATAGGACAGAACCTTTCACAATCAAAACAATTTGATTAACACACACAGACCCACATGTTTTAACGAGGAAATACTATTGAAAAAAACGATCGACTACTTCGTAGAACTACCGCTAGGGTTTCGCTCGAGGGAGACGAGAACAGAGACGTAATACACTGCCGTTTTTGTCGTCTTTGATTCAATACCCATTTTCAAACCCCAAATTCTTCAAAACCCATAAACCCTAATCTTCTCTATCTTTTCCAAGCCCCAAATATATTCAAGAAAAAGGAACACAGAAAAGAGCGAGAATTATGGAAGTCGAAGAAGCAGCGGCGGCTCCGTTGCTGATAAAGCAGCTAGCGGCCAGTGATGGCAAGACCCGCAACAGGGCTCTCCGGGAGGTCCTCAACGGCTGGCTGCCGATCCAATCTGAAATACCCGGAGACGATCTGAAGAAGCTCTGGAAAGGCTTCTTCTATTGCGTCTGGCACGCCGACAAGCTCCCTGCCCAGATCCATCTCATCGATCGTCTCTCCTCCGTTTTTCTCGACCTCCCCATGTCCCTCTCGGTACAATACTTCTCTGTCTTTTTGCTTACCATGCGCCGCGAGTGGCCAGGCATCGATCGCCTTAGGTTAGACAAGTTCTATCTTTTGATTCGCAGGTTTATGCGTTCTTTTTTCTTGCTTTTGAAGAAGAATTCTTGGGACGTGGAGCTTTCGATTCGCATGATGGGTGTTTTGGACGAAAGGGCTTTTTTGGCTGATGATAATTTTCAGGGAAATGGTGTTAATTATCACATTGTGTCTGTTTCTTGAGGAATTAAGGGCTTTTCTTCCGCTGAGTAAGCCGGTGGTTGAGGTCCTTTTATGTCCTTTTGTTTCCCTTATGGCTAAGGGGCCGGATAAGATTTTGTTGGCGAAAATTAAGACCAGTATTTTTGATCCGTTGTTGAAGACGGGAAAGAAATTGTTGGAAGTGAAGAAATCTGGTGGGGATGGTGATCTTGCTGGGGATGATGTTGTGGTGCTGGGTTCAATAGCATTGGCATTGGGATTTTCGACCAGATTTTATGAATTGGGTTCTACTGAGTGCTTTCAAGGTAACAGGAAGGTTCTATTTGGCTTGCATGATGAGTTTTTGAGGTTGGAGAAGGATTTGGTATCTTCAGGCTTTGATGTTTCCATTTCTAAGGTTGACAATGACTGCGATGAAGATGTGCCAAACTTGATCCCCATTGCAACTGGGATGGAGATCGATGGTTCTAGTAATGGTGTCATCAATGGCTGTGGTGCCAAACGTTTGAAAAAGAGTAAAAAGGCCAAGAAGGCCTCTGTTGACCATGCTAAAAAGCCTAAGAAGAGAAAGAATGTCATTTCAGATATCCCCATTAGAGAAGAACTTATCAACGAGAGAAAGCTTGTTGCAGAAAATGGGAATTCCAATGAAGAGAAAAGCAATGATGTAACTTTGATACCATTTAATGAATCAGTGATATCAAACCTTCAGAAGCAATTTGAAAAAGTTGCTGAAGAAGTAGGATTGGATGAAAATGTCAGTGGCATTTCTGTTGATTTACCAATAGTTGCAGGTAATGGGAATGCCTCTAAGAAGAGAAAACGAGCAAAAAGTGCAGGTAAGAAGCAACCTGAAAATCCTGAGTTCACTGACCAGTGGGGTGCCGAGGATGAGACAAACACTACAGGTGGAGAGAAGAGTGTGAAGAAGGTGAGGTTTTCCATGAAAAACAACTTGGTGTGGAAGCCTCACAGCCCTTTACCGCCACAGAGCTTGAGATTGCCACCATCTGTGACCCCTAGAGGAAGTGCCCTTAAGAAAGGCATACCTCCAGGTCCTATTAGGGAGATCTCAGCGAATAAGAAAGCTAAACAAAGAGCTAAATCTTTGAAGAAGCGCCAGAAGAGACTACTTAGCATTATTCCCGCCATAAAACATGTTAAAAAGGTGAAATCTCTTTCTGCTTAGGTTTTGATGTTCACAGCTCTGTTGGCCACAGTTCTTTTTGTTCTTTTGGTATCCCGTCTTCAATTATGGATGTAGTTCTGATTTCTTCTTTGAGGGATAGACAATTGGGGCATAAAATGCCTCAGGCTTATTGTTACTGCTTTTTCTGATATCTGCTTGCATTACTGGGGAACGCAGTTGTGTTAAACAAGCATGTCTTTCAATTATCAAAGCTTCCATCACATTTGACCATTGTGGTTTTGGATTCGTGTTTAAGCTGACAAATGACCTTGACAAACTTTCACATCACAAGTGTGAATGCCAAACAAAGATGCTTATGGTGGTTTCTTTTGACCATTGTTTTCCTCATGCTGATATAATAAAGCAAGAGAATCTCATCAGCAGCTGTTATGCCCGTCGTGCACGGCATGAATTTGAGTTGTTTCCTCATAATTTCTATTGCTATTGTTCACCCCTTTCGCCTTGGATCCTACTCCATGCCTCCCTCTCCGCTGGCCTTTTTTTTTTTCCCCTTTTGAATTATTTTCTTTTTCTTTGTCAAATATTTGGAACCAAAGGCAAGTTAATGGAGTTTTCGAATTTAACTTTCGTAGGGGAACTCTGGTCATTTTGACAATTGTAGCAAGAATTAACCGACCAGACGAGGCATTTTTCAGTCCAAAGCTGTTTTTTTTTTTTTTTTTTGCTTAAAGTTCCAGAGAAATTATTTTATAAATAGGCACCAATATCATTAAGATACCTTACATTTTGACCGCATTGATAAATTTATAAAGTTTTTTTTTTTTTTTTTTTTCTTTAAATTGATATTATAGTTATAAAGAAAATTGAGACGATAAGTAATTTGCAGAACAAAGATTTGAACGTTAGTGGGGGATTTTACAATTTGATGTTGAAATCATTGCCAGCATCTTTACGGGGGAAACAATTAATATCCATATTCTTGCAATGTCAATCGACAATAAGTTGATTGAGTTAAATTAGAATCTCGCCTACGGTACACTCTAGTACTCAGAATCATTCAGAGTACACATTCTGTTTAATCTCTCGTGTGTTTACCAAATATCCCAACATTTATCATGTCAAGCACAAATAAAAATCATATGTATCTAATATAAAGCACTGTTGATCGAAAACTAATTGGCAATAGAAGTGCTTATGATGTTTTTTGAAAAACACTTCAATAGGTCATATCTTAAAATAAATATAACACTTATAATAATAATAATAATAATTATAAAATAATTCTTATTATTTAATTTACGGTATAATAAATTTTTCAATAAATAAAAAAAAAAAAAGTGCTTGTGATGTTTTCACTACCTAATAACGTGGTTTAAAAATGAATTGAGTAAGAATTAAGTTTTTAGTAATGTTCAAATTTGACTCGTTAAATTGGCAAAAAGGAGATTCATTTTCAATATGGAGCACTAAGCCAAGCTTGAGTCAAACGTCTTCTCAACGAACAAACTCGCAACTAATTATAAACCAGCTATGAAGTATCAAACATATGTTAGCATTTTGGTATTGAGTCACAAAAACCCAGTTGGATTTATGTAGAAAGGCCAATTACCAACTGACCTACATAATCTCTCGTTCATGCTGAATTTGATTGACAAGAGGACACTGCAACAAGATCAGCGCGAGGCTTGCGCAACTGTAACAACTGTCAATGTTACAGATACATGTAACAACCGAGTTCTAGCAAAATGAACACCCTCATCTGGATGCAGCACCTCTCACGCTACAGAGGATCAGAGGATCTGTTACTGCAAAAAGCACTAGAACAATGGACTTGGTCCATCGTAAATTTGCAATGTGAAACAGCAGATGTGGCTAGCTTTGTATAGTTTATAGTCTTCATGCTTGAAGAACTTGGCAGTGAACTATGTGACTTTTAAGGCGATTCCTACCTGCGAGGCTTGACCAGATATTTGTGACCAAAGTCTTGAACTGCCCTTTGCCTGCTAGAGTTTCCCATAAATGTTCAGCAGTAGCTTCTCTTAAATTTTCTGACTTATGAACATTGACCATAGATATGCTCATATTATTTCTAATAATACAGAGTTTTCCATTAAGCGGAACAAGTGCAGCTGCTTCCAATGCTTGAGAGCTCCCTAAGTGCATCTTACTGTCTATATGGTTACTCCAAGAGTCGGCTGCTTCATCATAAACCCTAAGCTTGCAGCCATCCTTGCATTCCAAAGCATAAAGACACCCATTCAAGGTAGCACATGGGTTCCTCCAGCCTGCAACCATGCCATCATATACAGGATACCAAGTGTCAGTTCCTGGTTCGTATACTTCACTCAAGACCTGTTGATGAGACCCAAGTCCTTTCAAGAACCACTTGCCCTTGTAAACAACGCCAATGTAGGGCACCATTGCTGTGCTCATATCTGATATGAAGGACCATCTGTTCTTGTTTGGATCATAAACTTCTGTTGACCTCAAGGACCTGTGGACCCCCTCATTCTCCCCACCAGCTACATACAAACAATTGTTTATGACACATGAGCCAAAAAAATGCCGTCGACGAAGCATGTCTGGGGCACGGTGCCATTTGTTGGTCCTGGCATTGTAAAATATGACCCTTCTCATAGAACCCTTTATAGGGTCTTTGCCACCAAACAAGTAGAGGTGACAACCACTAAGAACGGCACAACCAAATCCAAGAGCTTCAGCATATTCCTTAGGAACTGGAGGCAATGGCTGCCAAAGCTGGTATATTGGGTCAAAAGCATGCCATGATAGTTTCCCATCCCGGTCTTTCTTGATGACATAAATCCATTCTTCTGCGATGCCAAGGTTCTTTCGGAGGGAGTAAAAGAAGTTCCCTGCCAACAGACGATACCACCTTTTGCAGACTAGCCGGAGTTTACAGTGATCTACCCGTGGAACGCGGATGAGGCAAGCAATTGCAAGATCATCAGGGAGTCCAGGAAGTAGAGGAGACTGGTTCCGGCTCCGGTCTCCACGTGATGGCTTGTTCCTAGAGGGATGAATGGATGATTTGATGTCTGGTTGAAGACAAAGCTTACTTCCAGGGACATATTTTTTAGCGCCGACAACAGTTTTGAGCCCTGCATCTACTCTACATAAACAAGCTGTTGTATCAACCTGCAAGAATACAGGAAGAGCAATTAAGCATTCTCCCAAGAAATAATTTACCTAGGATGTAACAAACCATCATAGACAAACTTATGTGATCAAAATTTACTTTGTTTAAAGGAGTAGTACAAAATGGAAGAGCCTGCTGCATAACATTACTAAAACTTGTGATATTTAGTTTATCTTCTTCTTTGACAGTTTTTAAACTCAACTCAGCTTAAAGGTTCAGAAAAATAAATTTGATGAGTAATTATGCCTTGTGCCTTTCCTTTCTTTCATTAGAAAAATGCACTTTCAACACAGATTAAAATATTCACAACCCAATTAAAGTTTGGTTAGTAGTGAAAGTGAAAACACAAAATCTCCTTCATTGTCATGATCCTATCAAAAAAAAAAAAAAAAACAAACAAAGAGTGCTTTACGATGAACATCAATTAAGCCTTCATCTTCCAGCTTTTTCCATTTTAAATTCATCAACTATCCTTGCTCCTCATCATTCTTAAGTTGGAATCAAACATCAATTCTCTGCTCCTCATCAATGTAAACTATACTTAAAAAAAAAAAAAAAGAACCCATTGTTGTAGTGGTTAAATTTCTTTGCTTGACCGTTTTCATTTCACCACTTCTATTCTTGCCTCTTAAGCACAATGCAGAGCAACTGATGACTCAAAAGCTTCAAGGTGTACAACTGTTCCCATGAAATAGGGTAAAGTACGCAAGTAAGCTTATGAGTCTTACATGTACAACACAAGACAAAGCCAAGAAGAACTTCATGGTGACCAAAGAACATAAATACATCCCATTTTCGTTAGTCTACTTCTGTACCACAATCTAATACAAATTTTCATTCACAAAAGCATAATCATTAATCATTGCTCTTTACAAGGAAAACATGTTGCCATCAAGAATCAAGTAGCTTCAATCACTTATGAATGGACCTTTTAGGCACCTCACGAAAAGCATAAAGTTCATCCACTGGACCAAATTGGGCAAGTGCCACTCACAGGCAATAAGAAAGCAATCTTAAAATCACGACACAAAACAAGGGAAAGGAAAAGGAAAGCCCTAAGAAAGCATTTTTTTGCCTCAACCAAAGATATATATATATATGCATCTTGGAAAAATAGCGAGAGCAGACAGGGAATTTACCAGCGGAGGTTGAATCATTCTATCCATAATTCCTTCCTGGAAAACTACACAACACCTGATTAATCACGGTCTCCACTTCCAAAATCAAAGCAATTGTTTCACAACGATCATCTCCTAAAATAAAAACCCAGACAATCCCAATAGCGGTAACCACACTCTTACCACCTGTTTCAATCTACAAATCCTATCTCACAGATCTTGTCACAGGAACTACCATTCCATCAATTCCCCCAATGGCTTCTTCAGGGAATAATAACCCAGCTCAAAATTAACTTTTAAAAAAAAAAAAAAAAAACCAACTTCAAGAGCAAATAGTGTAGAACAACAGGTCAACCCCCTGATGAAGTAACCAACATTATCCCATAATCTTCAAAACCCATGTTCAAAATCTACAACCCACATGCAAAAACAACTGCCGCGACCTTTACGAAGAGAAGCAAGAACAAGAGAAAAAGAAACAAAAAAGAAAAAGCCTTATCACAACCAGCAAGGAAGGAAGTCCAAGTGATGGACAGCACAAAAATGGGGGCAAAGAGAGAGGAGGAGGATAGAGACGCATCGTTCCAACCATTAAGCCATCGGTGGAATCTAGGGCCCGCCCCGTATTGGCTCAGCGGCACAAGGTACCAAGCACAAAGAGCATGTATGGGGTTTCAAATTTCAATATATATATCAAACAAAAACAAAAAAACAAAACAAGAAAAGGACTAAAAGAAGAGAAAAAGGTAAAAACCTAAACCATTGAGAAGAGAGGGAGTGAGAGAAAAGAATAGGGTGGGGATGGGCTTGATGGCCACTCGGTGTGTCTTCTTTTTATTGGAGTAAAAAAATTGAAGAGAACTACCTATCACTGCTTATTAATGGATTGGAATATACCTGTTGTTCTCCTGTTTTGGAGTCTTGGGTCAGAAAGAAAATGAGGAAGTCAACACAAAATTTCCCTTTTTTTTTTTTTTTTAATCCAAAAACCTATTCTTATTTAATTTTTTTGAATTTTTTTTTGGTTAATTTCATTAATAAAAGGTAGAAGAAATGTTAAAAAAAAAAAAAAAGAAAAAAAGAAAACACGTTAATTTTAATGGAAAATAAGCAGGACCCACGCCAGACATCGTCAAGGCATCATGCGCATACTTTTTGCTTCTGGCCTTTGGGGCGCCGTTGTCTCCGTTAAAGTTTCATGGATTAGGTCAATTTAAGGTGTGTTTTGAGTATAGATTTATACGGTATTATTATGATTAAAAATATTTAATTAAGCAATATGAGAAGTCAAGCTGTTATTGAATTTATTCATAAAAAAAATTAAAATTAATAATTATTTGTTATAATATTTAATATGTGATTTTAAATCTTGAATGTATATAATTTATCATGTCTGTCTAACTTTTTTTTTTTTTTTTTTTTTTGTTATTGAAAACAATTATTTTCATTAAAATTCTCACCCGGAAAAAGAAAAATTAATTATTAGGTATCTCGTAAGTGACTGGAACATTTTGTTTCTTTATTTGACATTGTCATCGGGTACGCGCAAATACCAAACCTGGTGTGTGCTGATGATCTTTGGTGGACCATGGCTGGTATTTCTTCTTGATGAAATGAAATCGTACGTGATTGGGTTATGATAGCCACACCATCAGCTCTCCCTGTCTACGCATCTAACACTCTCTAATGATTTTTTATACACCGTTGCTGTCAATTTTATATTGATTAACTTTTCCAAATAGCCAATAATAATAATAATAATAGTAATCATAAATATTTGAAAGGTATTCAAGAGATACAATTCCTTTGGAAATTTGTGGTTACTTAGCAAACATTGACTGAGGACTAATTTGACTACTTACCATTTTGATCGTACTTTGCCTTCTTGACACTTTTTTTTTTTTTTTCCGATTAAGAAAAGAAAAGGATAATTTGATTTTCTTTTTTTTTTTTTAATTTCATTTCACTTGAAAAACTTTGACAAATCAAAAATCACATGAGATCATCAGAGTGGACACTTGAACAATTGGACACAAAATACAAAGGGGTTATGGACAAAGCATTAGTTGATCTAACCTTCAATTTTCTTTTGTAGGGTTTTAACTAAATCCGTATGGACTTTACCGGAAAAGGGGAGGGAAAATAATATGGAACAACCAAAAAGGGAGCTCCCCCACATGTAAAAGAAGATAATACAAATCATTATTGATGGAAAACTGCTGCCCTTTCACTTTCTTCAATGAAATGCAGAGAGTCTTTTGAGAAAGAGATGTACATTATAATTTGATTGATGTGTTAGCCGTTGTTACTGAGTTTGTCGACTTCAACTTGAACTCACTCATGCTGACGCCGAAAACAAACCAAGAAACCAAACCCAACCTACTCAAGAGGCATAGATGCATCTTCGAAATGTATAGCGACCTCACTTTTGCTCCTTGCCGTCTCCAGTTGTAGTCATCAATCTGTTGCTTTCATTCAACCAAGAGGATTAGAAATTTGCATCTCAAACATGCCATACGATGATCATTTTTTGCTCCATCTCCATATGAGATTATACTTTCTTTGTGACGTTGCCGCAGGGTCTAAACTCAAGGACCTTCTCTGCCAACCTTTATTTCCTTGGTTGACCCCCCCCCCAAATAAATAAAAAAAAAAAATCTGAAACGGTGGATCCAGTTCACCCTTTGCCATGAATCAGTACTAAAACAATAGCAAGTATTAAGGGTATTTCCATACGCAGGATGACCAAATCACTTCTGCTTTGTACTGGAATTGGTGCGAACAACGTGTTTTTTAAGTCAATATGAGCAGGTAATCTACCTGCATGAGTGAGCGAAGAATCAGGGAGTTACTAGCACTGGGCTGGAGTGCCCCGTCTTTTACCTCTATACAACTGTAACATATTAATTCATACAAAGTGAGTTTCCTGAGCAATAACCACATGAACCCATTATCCCACAAGATTATCTTCTCTGATGTTCACGCAACCGACAGCACTAGCTAAAGCTACAAGTCACACCCGGGATGAATGGCCCACCTGATCAGCCACTAGAACTATAGCATGCCTTTTGGCATTGCCCGCACGTTACAAATGAGCCATATTGCACCTCTACAGAAAGTGGCCAGCACCAAACTTCTTCAGTTGCCAGAAGAAAAAATATACATGTAATACTGATCTGTTTATTAAACATGCATCAGCCTACCTTACACATGATATAACTCTGTTTTCTAATTTCAACAACAAGTTGTACATATAAAGTTTAGGGGTATGTCCTACTTATTGAAAAGGTCGAAGGGTATGGTATTTAGAAAAGTTTGGGAAGAAATAAAGGTATTTAAACCCAAATTCATACCAAGAGGGGGCCCAAAAAAATAGACCTGTTAGAGACAGATCATTCTAACAGGGGAAAAGAGAAAGGAGAAAAAAATTTTGACATTCAATTTCGTGACTATAAATCGTGGCCACATCCTGCACACTCCCAATGCATAGCAACAACTGGAATTGAATGCTGGAAATTTGGAATACAGTGTACTTACCAAAATGGCTCACCTTCTCCATATGGTTCCTTGATGCCTGCCTATAACTCTGGCAATCACAGCAATAGAAATCAGAGGGTGGGGCGGAGCATCAAGATTATCAATTTAAGGATGACATGGGGTATGAAAACTGACTGATTAAAAGGCAACCAGCTGTGGTTGTTGGCCTCACCATAGCCATTTGTATGAGTCAGAAGATCATCAACTAAGTCAGTATCCCCTTGCTTGGTAATCTGTACAAAATGCATCATTTTGTGGTTTGAATATTCCACTCATTATATGGGGAAGGATAACCAAGCAAGCCATGAACAATGTGAACTGCAGAAGTGCAACAGAGACACCAGACCATTCTTGCAATAAAATTACTGTAGAGCCACAAGTCTAGAAATAAAAGAGCATACCAGGGGAGGAAGTGTCAAGAAACTCCATTTTGTCCAGAGAGCAAAGAAGAACCTACCCGAAAAAAAGAATCACAAACAGTATAACCATATGAACATATCAGCAACACAACTCGGTAAATATAAACTGAAATGTCATGACCGAGTCTTTTTACAAGCAACAAAGTAAGTAATGGCAAAACAGAAATACTTGAGAGCTCCCACTTCTCATCAAATCTCCTGACACCCCAAGTAAACATACTTGTATATAAGATGGCACCATTTAACCCCAGGATACAAAAGCAATCCGCATTGAAGTTTTTTGAAAGATATGAGATCATTAGGAAAAGTTAAATGCATTTAAGCAGAGCAACAAATGTGTGCATATATGAAAACTAATATGCTTGCTTGGCTACAAATACAAAGATCTGAAACATATAGCAGACAAATCCCTGATTTTTGAGTATCCAAAAGTCATGTACCGAACAAAAGTACCCAAAGGCTCAGCTGACACCAAATTCATCATTTAACTTCTTATCTGTTGGTCATGCCACGAGAGATAAATCGAGTAAAAATCTCCACAATCTCAACACATGACCGCACAAGCTGGGTAGGCGGAGAAAGGGGTTGTGGCATTGAGAAGACATCATCCTTAAGGTCATCACTTCTTGAGGCATACTCAGATACGACGTGCTCACTCTATAAAAAATTCAAACGGATCCCCCCACCTTCTCAAGAAACAATCTTGCTGCTGGAAGCAATATAACGTCTTGGAATGCAGAAAAAACCTTCACTAAGCACGTACCAAAACAAACCTCCAAACTCAAAACACAGTGATCAAATTCAATTCTTTATCACAATAGAAGTAAAGGATTACAATTCTAGAAGTAAATAATCAATACCACCTCGAAAGAGAAAAAAAAAAAAATGAATGAACAATCGATCCCACTTATCTGCCGGAAAATCAAATATTAAACGAGAATCATTTTCATTCATCAAAAAAAAAAGAAAAAAAACAAGAGTCATTCTTCGTATATGACAAGAGAAACAAAAACACAATGATATTATGGGTGAACCTGGCCTCTTTTTGCATGCTACAAAACCCACAAAGAAAAACGGAAATCCCCTGCAAAACCCTACATTCAAGATTCAAAAATTCCCCGATACCAATCCTAAGAAAAAACAGACGTACGAAATTTCCCGCCATTTCTTCGAGGGATTGTTTTGTTTCACCAATGGCAATGCAAAGAAATTTTGACAAAGAATGTGCAGGCAAAATCATAATAAAAGACGCCTTGAAGGGTAGAGTGGTCTCTTCTGTCAGCTCATGCGCAACACAAGCCGTCTTTTTGGCGGGCTCAAGAAGATGGATCAATTCTTCGTAACTTTTCCCGATAAAATTTATCCGACGAACGTGTTAAAAGAACATAATTATGATGGATAGAAAGATCTGCAAGTAAGGCTCAGTCTTCTCTCTTAACAAATCAACTTTTATTAACCGGAAAATTTAAAAAATAAAAAATCAGATTTTGATATCATTTGGTTCGTTACAATTCAGCAAATTAAGTTTATTCTTAGGTTAACAAATCTAGCGGTCTAAATCTCCATAAAAACTGCTGTTTCTTTCTTTCGTTTTTTATTTTTTATTTTTTTTTTTTGGAAATAAGATAATTTGGTGTTTAATCCGAAATAGCCCATGTCATATACTGGTAAGAACATGATCAATTGAGTCGACAACCACCCAATTTAAAATTCAAAAGCAAGATTTGAAGTTCAAAACTTTATGTTTTTCTCTCATAGAAAACTCCTCTTTTCCAACCCAACTCCTCTTTTTCTCAAAAGTGTAAAGTGCTTGATCATATATTTCTCTTTCCTGCTCAAATGGGATGTTCGTGTCATTTGAGCTGTGCACCTAGCTGACACTCACCTGTCCAATTTGGGTTACAACAAATTACAAACTAGTGAAAAGGGAGCAAGAAAACGGGGGACCCGATACGATCAAAAGGTTCCACTTCCACCGCACAAAGTAACCAAATCTATCAGGGTGGAGTATAGCACGTCTAGAGTTAAATGACCCAAGAACTTCTTGCATTCAGATACACCGTTGGCCACATCCACATGAAGTTTCCTCTCCTCCACGTACCCTTCTTCCATTACCAACCACCAAGAGATGCATCCTTCTGTATCCTCTGGGTCCACATGTGCCACAAGGCTCACGATTTCACCCTGCTCTAACTTAAAGGACAAGCATAGGAAGTCCCGGTTTGCCTTTATGCCCACCTTAAGAGCTTCCTCATGTAGCCAGCGGACAACCTGGCTAGCCACCTGTTACAATGGTCACAGACAAGTAAGAAGACCACACACCCACACCCATGGACCATGCATAATACAACAATAAGAGCAATTATTTTCATCAATTTAATCATAAAAAGTATTTTCCAATTCAGAGCATACAATAACCATAGGCAAATGTCAAAACAAAAAAGAACACCAAGTGGCTGGATGCAAGCTGGCACAAGATTAAAGTGTTGTGACAACCGGTTGCATTCCTTCACAACAGAGAACTTACAAATCTTGGCTTCATTACATGTGACAAATTATACTCCCAGGTAGAAAACATAGCATCACAGTCTTTCTAGCAACTTTTCTATAAAGCTTCAACAATAGTCTGAGTTATATAAGCAGTTGGGCAGCCCCAGCTCAAGAGCCCCATGGTTAGACAGCTTCATAGAGCTGAGGCAGTGTAAAGCCTGAAAACATGCAGTGGTGCAAGCAATATTAATTGGTTCATTTGTGTTTGCACTCCACTTCAATCCTAGCTTATGCCCTTATGCTTGATCACAAGCATGAGTGCTCACTTGGGCTATGATGCAATATTTTCTATTAAAGGTGGTGCCTGTGAGAAGCAGTATCTGCTCCCTAGACCGACCTTTCAACTTGGCAATGCAAGTTCAATACAGTAAGAATTGTATCAAAAAATCCAATGACCCAGCCATTTAATGGAGTCCAATCAGAAAACTCAAGTACAGTAAATTTACCTGCTGCAGAACAATGACTGGAAGACTAGCCAAGTCACAGTCATATTTGTTTGTGCTGTATATGTTCTCAGAACTCCCTTTAAGAAGGCCAACAACATTAGGGGCTCCTTCTGCTTCAACTTTGATGCTATCATCATTTACTACAATCTTAGTCCGGAATTCTGTTTTAGTAATATTTTTCATCTTCGGGATATCTGATGCCTGGGTTTGAGAGCTTGCAGGGAGAATGGAACGAGGAACCTTCATGAAGATCGTCCATGAAGAAATCCGAGAATGCCAAGTGGGATGAGATATCAAATGGAGATAAGAAACTCCACATACCTAAATAATTCAAAGTAAAATTTTAAGCAAAAGTTCAACCACATACCTCAAATACAAAATTGAAATTTATCCAGGTCTAGCAAGCACTCAGGAAAATACCACATTTTCGAGCTTAGTAAGAACTTTGTTTGAAAAAATTCTATGAGCCAAAGACATGCAGAAATGGCCAAGAAGACCAGGGCCATCTTTTGTTGGTTGACCAGATACACGAGCAGCAGTAGAAGTAGGCCTGTCCTTTGCTCTAACAAATACATACTCGTGAAAAATCTGCTTCAAATATATTTCATATATGATAAAGTTAGGTAACACCGACTTCTTGTTAAAAGACTCAGAGTTTTCCTCTGCTATCTTTACCCCATCTAAAGAATCTAAAGGAAAAACTGCATATTTTAAATTCTGGGGTCTTTCTTCCTCAACTCTTTCATCATCCTTAGATGACACAAGGGATACAAATACAGAATTTCCAGGACCCATGCCCAATTGCAGGTAATTTTCTCTTATTCCAGTCACATTGACCCCTAAAGATGAGTTGAAGGCTTCACGATTAACCATATCAAAGACCTGGAAACATAAGAGATTAACAGATAAGAAACTGTGAACAGAATGAATATTGAAAGTAAACAACTAAAAGGTCCACCCACCTGTTCATCAAAAATTGATCGATGAACTTCACGAAGAAGTGAGTGTGTCTCTTGCACACAATCATTCTCATTCAAGGACTCCTTCTCAGTTTCCTTCGATGGAAGCTCAACTGAATTATATGTTCTGTTCCTACTAGATTTCTGGGTAATATCATTGGAATGTACACCAAGAAATCCAAAATGAAGAGAATGGCAAGAATTTGGAGGTAAATTTATAGCAAGCATGCCAGCTGAGTTATGGTCAATGCGAATGGAAGATAGAGATGATGGCCGATAAACAGGGGCTGAACTATGCAATGAACTGTCAAAAAGATCAATGGTGAAACCTTCACTGCTAGAAGCTGTTGCTGCCACCCTCTGCCGTTTAACTTTCCAGTTTTGCTGCAATCTATCCGCTTGTCAGGAAATGGAGTAAGGAAAAAAATGCCAATGAAAGAAATCTTTGAAGATTTAACATGGTGTATTACCTTTTAAGCTCAAATACAGACATGATTCGAGAGAATGATGATTACAACGTCTGTTTGCAGCATGATGATTGCAATGATGCACTTATAAGCACTTACCATACAGGGAAGACATACCTAATTAAAGCACCATAAAACTTTGCTTCCCTTGTAACCCGCTGCTCCAAAGCTTTGGCAGACTGTTTAAAATATTTACCAAGATTCTGCAAAAGAAACAAAATGTACAAAACACTAAAAAGAAAGCTACTTGGCAGACAAAAAGGAAGATTCCACAAACTACCTAAGTTAAAACACAAATCCCAATTAACAATCCTAGACATGAAAATAGATTAATTCCTTGTCAATATGGCATGAATTGAAAGGACAAAAAATGCAACAGGAAAATACACTCTCCTCCCACTCTCTTTTCTTAGAAATGACAAAAACAAAGCAAATTACCCGGTAGCATTGTAATTTGGTTGCTGTAGATACAGCAAGGTCAGACAGAATCTCATTGGGTAGCTGCTTTGGCTTGGTCATGCCAGCCACCGTTACAGCATCATTGGCTTCCACCTATGCATAAACAAATCCAAAACCTAACAATACATCAAAAAACACACATTTCCACAATTTCCTTGCACAGAAGCTCTCTGCAATCCAATATATAGAAGGGCAAAAAGAATACCAAGCACAGAAGAAAACCAAGACACTTTTGGCCCTTTAATATCTAGAGTTGATAGATATCTATTGAACTAAACAATAATATGAATGTCATTAATATGTGCATCTGATTGCTTTTCAGATCCTCAAGAAATGTCCCCACACCCAAATTGTAAATGTTTGTGTTAGCTTATAAGTTCTTTCATATCAGATGTGCAAGTTTGCTTGCTATCTCCACATTTTCTCGACAAACAAATAGGATCAAATTCAACCATTGACCAATGCCAATTCAAAAGCCTCATATTTACAAAAATGGAAACGATGTACTTTATGCGCCAAATTAAAGGCTAAAATGTTTTTAACTGCATTATTGATTCTCCAGGTGCTAACAAATCATAAAAATTTGTACAAAATCCACTACGCCAATCTAGAAGAATACATGAAAAAAAAAAATAAAAACAAACAAAGAAAGGGCAATATCAAGTGAGTAATGCAATAAGAGTGATGCTCACAGTGTTGAGGAGATCAAAAATAACAGAGAGCTCCTGGTGAGCCAACTGCAAGTTCTCCACCATGCTCTGCCACGGCCACGGAGCTGTGGATGAGCTCTCTTTCGAGCTCTTCTTCTGCTTTTTCTTTTTGTCCCCCTCTTTCTCATCTTCTTTCTCGACTGCCCACGCAAAATCTATTCGCCGGATCAGCGATACTCTCTTCTCATCATATCCAACATCACTGTCACTAATCCACACAAAGAACAGCTTAGGCTCTCCCTTACTCTCTTAGTTTTAGATTCAAATTCATTAAAAAATGCAACAGCCGAAACAAACCCTAAGCAACAGAGCCAAACGAAATTTGTTTAAAGAAACATGTATATAATCACAATTTACACAGAAGAAAATGGAAACAACAGTATTTACACTATATATTTGGGTGCCGAGAATCTAAAAGAAAATTTTTGGGGTAGAAAATTATACAAGTTCCTTGTTTATTCGAGCAACATAAAAGAAAAAAGCGTACGTCGGAAAGCGTTCGGAGCCGTTTTCTTCAATGGCGTCCAAGCGTTTCAGAGGAAGCTTGTCGAGGGAGACCCTTAAGCTCGACTCCATTTTCCTGCAAAATTTTTTGAGACAAAGAAAGTGGGGAGTTAGGCTTGAGCAGGAAATTAAGCATTGGATTGCAGGGACTCCAGTTCCATCATTGGGCCTGAAACGTGGCCAAGATTTTGGGCCTGTACAATGTGTTTTAGGCCCAATCATCAAATAGCAATCCCCTTCGGCCCAATTTACCAGGCCGAAGAATATACAAATTGCCTCTAATAATTGAACATAAATTCAGTGATGAAAGTCTGAACTAGCTAGAGGTTGAGATTTGAATCTACTCCAATAAATTCTCCTTCTCCTAACTTAAATATAGAAAAAAAAAATCACTTTTTTTTTTTAATATTAATATGAGGAATAGGGTATGTCGCTCACTTGATCTAACAGTGTTTATCTATCACTTTAGTTTACAAATATGATAGCCGGCATATCAATAATATATTTTTTTGGTTGTGGGAAAAAAAAAAAAATCAGTGGCGTCCAATTTCTGCCCTCGAAACGTGGAGTAGAGCCGTGAAAAGCCTTTTGGGTTTCCAATACAGCGAATTGCAGTACTCTTTTCATTGGGTGTACTGCATGGAAGCATGATGAGAAATTACTCTTCAGCTAAAGTCACTGAATCACTTCTCCTTTTTGTGTCGATCACTTGAGGCATCTCTTGATTTATACCAAAAAAACGTACTTGGATTCTTTCCTATCAGGAGGCCTGGCTCGTTTGACTTCGAGGGTGCATGGCATTTCTTGATTAACAAAACAACCACAATCTCGGAAAACATCAGACATTGTGATAGAATTATCGACGGTTCAAGTTTGGCAATGATATAAATCTCTCCTTCCTTCGTTTGTTTCGGAATAGGATGTTTAGTTATGGCATTGGCTTACATCTGTTGCAGTTTGAAGACCTCCAGAGGATGATGCCCAAGTAGATTAACCCCCCCCAAGTATAAGCATATATCTTAGTGGCGCCTACTCCTTACGGCCTGGTCGAAAATTGCAATGGATGCATCCCGGGGATTAATAACGTGTTAATGAAGGCTGAAGAGCAAAGAGATAATCCAGTATTTACTTTGTATCAAGTTTAAGATCTCGTATACATCTCAACTCCCAACGAATACGAAGTTCGAAAACCCAAAAAACACAATAAAAAATAAAAAAAAAAAAACAAATCCCTCTTTGTTTAATAAGAAAGGACGAGGTGGATGCTTTCGTTTGAAGAAAAATCATTAAGAGAATTGGTCCTTTTTGCGTGTCTGTCTGTCTGTCTCTAGGTCGCATTTAGCGTGGCTGTAGATTAGTGGATTCAAACAAACAAATTAGAAGAGAATTGAAACCTAAGTTATCCCTGTATTTGTGGAACGTATTTTTTTGCATTAACTCTTGGGGCATCGCCGGACCGGTCCTTGGCTAACCCAGAGAGAGCATTAGAGAACTCATGACTGCGCCTGTGAAGTTCTCACATATTTTATTAAACTCTTAAAAAACTTTTCTGACCAACAGAGATGGTGGGGTTGGACCATTGTAGGCTCATCCGATCAGTATCTCCAGATAAGGCATCATTTTCAAATTATTTTGCTCTCTGAAACTTTTGAGAGTGGTAGATAGACTAAAATACCAGAAGTGGCCGTGCTTCAATGCTTCAAAATTTGTAAACCATTTGCTCGGTATATCCAGCTTCTTTCAGTATGCCGGTAAGCTGCAATAGAGGTGGACTTCGTCAAGGAAAACATCTGGTAATTGGCCACAACTCAACCCCACCCCACCCCCTCCCCCACAAAAAAAAAACATGAAAAAAAAGCATTAACACTGTTTATACCTCCCCTTGTGACCAATCTTTAGCCTTACCACCAGATATGTGTTTCATCATTCCAGGCGGTCCACACACCTGAACGGGAATTCCAGTGTCCACACCAAATGGCCATTTAGAAGAAGGGGAAAGAAAGTAAAAAAGAAAGAAGGAAAGCAAAAACATAATTTAACCATCCAATCCAAAGCACACAAGCATATGCCCTGCCAAATGATATCACTTGATTTCTAAAGCCAGATTGTTTTTTCCAGATCTAGTTTCAGGTCAAGCTTTGCAACCATTTCATTGCATAATGCAACTGCAAGCAATGCATGCGCAAAGTAAAAACATAAATGTGATATTTTAGCTAGATTATAAGCAGCTTCCCAGAGGCCTAGATCAACCACATAACAGACTATAACAAAGAAACAAGGGAAATTCAATGTCAGGAACATGGTATTATTCATATAACTATTCAACTTAGCACAGAAAAAGATCAGGTTCTGGATGCAAGCAAATGCATTATTGTTGGTATTTCGCTCTACCTCGTGGCTGTTATGGAAAATAAACATGAAATGCCATGTGGAAACCCCAAACTTGGATGGAAAAAGAGATAAAAAGTAAAAGCTAAGAGACTTCAACTTTCAGGTAATGATTTTGATAAACAATCAAGCTCTGTCATTGTTCATGTCTCACAATACAGAAACATGCATCAAAATCTTGAAACTTCAAGCCTTGACTTTATATCTTTATCCATGAAGGTCAATGTAATGCTCCTCTATTGCTGTTTCAGTCTAAACAACATATCTCATAGACATAACTATGCATGGTTAAGATTAAGAAAGAAATGTTAGAAGCAGACACTTACTAGGATAAGTGTGTCATCACTAGGATCAGGTAAACCTTTCAATACCATATCCTTTGATATATAGCCTATACCTCCTCTCCAGTTCTTTGACGGATTGTCTACAGTATAGAATACCTGAAACATGTGACACCAGAGAAAAAGACGGTGATGCTCATCCAACTATTTTTTGTGGCCAATACAAAAAACTTTTCAGACTGAAAAAGTCAGTACCTTCAGATTTGGGTGGCTAGAAGCAAGAAATTCAAGCTTCTGTTTAAGCAGTATATCATCAGGGGAGACATTGGCATAAAGCAATGATACCTGTTAGGACATATTAGGGAAAAAAAAAAAAAGGCATTCATTTGTTGTTAGTTTGAAACATAATTTGGTGTGAAGAAACCAAATGAAAGCAGCACATTTCACATATAACAAGAAATAGACATGCACAAGCCTGTTAAAATGAAAATTTCACCTATCCATTGAGTGTTGATGAGAGCAAACATATTTGAATCATGGTCAAGGTAATGGGGCAGAATAAAAATTTTAAGCACGGCAGGGTTAGGGTCACCTGAGTATTGTCATCCGGATTCTTTAGAATGGCCTCAATAACTTGAAGCATTGGAGTAATACCTGTGCCACCTGCAATCTGCGTAAATACCATTTAGTTACATCAAAAGTTTAAGGTTGGAGAAACATCATGATGACTAATGAACATGTAAAAGTTAGATTGCCATTTCATGGTACCAGGAAAGCAAATAAATAAGCAATGAAAAAATAAAATACTTTAATTAAAAAAAGGAGCTGTCAATTTTATTTTTGATAGATGGAATAATTTGATCCATAGCCCTCTATTCTTTTTAACTCAATTCATGAGTGCCCAACAACCATTGGTCAGTGACAATGGTATAGAGTATAAGTTTTTCACCCTCCAACTTTCACAGCAAAATTTAGACTGTCAATATAATCTCCATATACTAAATAACCAAATCTTACCATGCCAATGTGTTTCTTCATATTAGGAGAATACCTCAGCTTCTCAATGGGCCTGTAGCAAACAAATGCATTTAGTGAACAGCAAAGTCACAAGAAAATCACAGCCCACTCATGCTTAACCCACCCTTTCACTTCAACAACATCACCACGTTTTAAGCTTGCAAAATGCTGACTCATTTGTCCTTCAGGGTACACCTGCAACAATGCCAAGGAAAAAAAACAAGGAAAACAATTCAGATGGCTGTGGAAAATCCCCAACTGATCACCCACACCTTGATCCATATGATTTTTCTTTATTCATGGTTTTGATCCTCTTCATCACAAAGCCTAATGTTGGTTTTCCATTAAGCATAATGAAGGGCATCTTCAAAGTTTGAAGTCACAGGTGACAGACGGCAAAATAGCTAAGGCCATTATAAAAGCATACCTTAATTAGTAAGTCAAAATATCCCTTAGCATCTGGGTCTGATATAGGAGTATAACTGGTGACAGAAATCAAAAATTTTAGTGACATATCCCCCAGAAAAACCAATACATCACTCCAAAGGATGACCAACCACCCTAACTGCATTGCAATTTACAAAATGCAACCTTGAATGTTTCCGTGTAAATATCCCCCTCCCCTACATCCCCCCCCACCCCCCTGGGCATGACTCCCAAAAAGAAACAAGCAATAGCTTGAAGAATAAAGATGTGTGGCAGAACGAGAAGGATCTTGTCAGATCCTACATCTCCAGAACTCTAGGAGAATTGGCCTTTAATGTAAATTATACAATGACTTTCTGCACACTTGCAAAAGTTCGGCTTCTACACAATAACAACACAAACGTAATATATGAAGTACCACAATGATAATAAAATCTTGGATTAGGCAAATAAAAATTTTGAACAGGAGCTTACGGGCGTATCACATATTTTGTTTTTCCTTCGGTATCTTGTCCTAATGGAGCCCTGTAGTTACAGGAACATGTCAAAGCAGGTAATTAATAAGTTTAGTTTAAAATCCCCTTTGACCACAAGAACCAAAACTTGCTTAAAATTTGGCATGAGCTAATAAGAGGCCCTTTTTTTTGCTCTTTTTCTTTTTTCTTTTTTTTTGTTGATGATGAAGAAACAAATCATACCTTGTAATGATGCACGAAGCAACATCCAAACCCAACTTTGCACTGGGATCAAATGAAAACCTGCCATTTTGAGGGCATAAGGGCAAAAGATTTTTCATTATCAGCTAACTATACAAGCTTTTACTAACAAGGCACCTAAGCAGAGAATAGTTTCTTCCCATGAAGGAATTTTGTTATGATCAATGACATGGTTCATGAATTACAACCTCTATTGGACCATCAAGCGTAAAAATATCTACAGATACATAACCTACCTGAATAAATGAGAATTATGGCTGACTCTTGCAGTGTCTTGCAACTTAAATTCAATCCATTTATCTGGATTGAGGGCTGAAAAGATAGTAAATAATATGTGAGGTCGTAATGTGTAAGAAAGAGTGGAGAGTGATAAAGCAGGTTGTCTAGAAAATGAACCTCAGCTTTGCAATAAAGTTAAATAAAAAACATTGATTTCATAAACTCAAAAACCCTTTCATTATGTAATCAGCTAAACTAATAGAATCCCATAAAGTCTCTACAAAATGAATTCACTGAATAGGGTCTCAATCCTTATGGAATAAGGGGGAAAGTCAGAGAGTGACTTACCAATTTTTGGACCACTCTCTTCCTTTACCACATCTTGATGAGCCTGTAATTTGAGTTAAATGAAACAATAATTAGAAAACAATAAAATGTCATAGGTAACGTGATAAAGGACCGAAGGTTTATTTTACATCTATCTTTATGAGATCTAAACCCAGAATCAGACCATGCAATTTATTGCAAGAATGTTCATACTCTCAAGGTTAATTCACACAATGAATTACCCAGAAACACATAAAAAAAATCTCATTTAAGCATAACTGCCATTATCTTGACTGGTTGGGTCACATTACAAAACAGGCACCTAAAAGAGCTGTTTTGCCAACAAGATATGCCTTTTCAATGACAGTGTCACACTTAATTTCAATCTCAAATCATAATACAAACCATGACACACAATCCACTTGGTCAAGTAAGAGCGACAAAATGCATTCATGTTTATAACTCCATCCCTCTTTCCATACCCTTTCACGTAACAGGCAACTCTCCATTGACAGACAAGTACATTGACCCACCAACATAACCACATTCCAATAACATTAAAAATCAACCCCTTTTATCGTACATTCCTGTAACTCTCGGGAAGGATTAACATTTAAAAACAGAAAAAGAAGATCCTACATATTCAATCGAGCAAGGAAGACTAAAACCACAAAAAACTAAAAAAAAAAAAAACAAAAAGCTAAGAAAGGAATAAGAAAGGGTAAGATCAGGGGCTGAGATTGCATAAAGCCATGGACCAATGTTTCAATTAAGGAGAAAAAAAAAAAAGAAGATGAAAAAATGGGAGAGAATTACCAAACTTGGAGAGGAGAAGTAATACAAATAGGTGATTCCGCCAGAAACCGCCGCAAAGGCACCAAAGGGAACGCGGAACCCACGCGAAAAATCGGATTTGGGTTGGCTACCAAATGCGATGGGTGTGACAGATTTAGCCAGCAGCCTCCTGAAGAAAGTAGTAGAGGCCATTTCGTCTTCAGATAATAACACCGAACGCTCTCACCCTGTGCAGAGTGTACAGTGTCTGTGGCCGTAGTGACCCAGCTTAGACGCGAGGGCTTTGGAATGAAATCGGTGCCAATTTAAGTGACAGGGGAAAGGAATGTTAAACCCTGTGAGTCAAGATACTGACACGTGTCGTTAAGAACTTGACGGACGAAAAAAGAGTTAACCGCTAAAATGCAGAGATGGAATCGGTTGCCTGTAAAGGCATAACCCTCTTTTGAGACGATCTGTAAGAACATGAGATGGGCCTCATAAAGGCCCAAAGGGCCGACAACCAGCATCACACGTGTCGGCTCGGCCGGCTACTTTCCAATTGATTTATTTTACATTTCACAACAAATATACAAAAAATCCTGGAAGGAAAAAAGCCATGGCATTTGGGCGTCGCGATTCTTGAAAGTAAATATTCAACCAACATGAATTATGGTGCGAGACCAGAGACCAAACATTATAATCAATATTAATTATTAAGTAAAAAAATCTTGATATTAATTTTAATAAGCACGCCCTACCGTTACTCTTGCCTATAAAAACAATTATTTTATTACACTTCCTGCTATGAAATTACCTTCTCAGCAAAGAAACAATTGCTTATAAATGAAATGCACAAATGCAGATTGTAAAAGGGTAAAACCATTTCCTCAACCTCTATGCCCTCGGGAAAACAAAGAACAGCGCATAGACCAAAATGCTCAAATTCTAAAGACCTCAGTGAAAATTTTCTTAATGCAACTTGCCGAGTAAACTGTAAAAACCCCATCTTGATTCTCGAACTCAAAACTCAGCTCTCGACTTGGTTTGTCATGTTGTGCCCCAACGGTAGATCATCAAGCCAATCACCATAGATACGATTTATTTTCTTCTGTCCTTTCCACTTAAACAGAAACTTCTTACTCTGCTCTTCATCAATGGTGCCAGGTACACTTGCAACCATACTTGGAGATTCATTATAAGCTGGAAGAGGTGTTTGTTTGATTGCAACAGAACTTGCACTTGCTGCTTCCCCTTCAGTCCGTCCACCAGCAACTTGCAATTCTGTGTTCAATAAAAATTAAAACTTAGAAACAAACAATTGAACTTGAACTTGAACTTCTGATTACTCTAAGCATCCATCAAAATCAGTTTTAGTCCTCTCCACTAGAGTCAGCCTCATTCTGTTTGTTGCATAAACATCAATGAAAGTAATGTCACTCTTACTAAAAGATACCCATACAAGAAAAAAAATGTCACAATGCACAAGGCTCCTGCAATGTGAGGTTTGGGGAAGCATCAAATATAAACAAATAACAAAAAACACATGCCCTCAACCAATAAAATATGTCACATAGGATCTACTCCGACATAATGATGATACTAAAGCTAAACAACTGTTTAAGTTTTTATTTGTTTTTTTAAGAGTTGTTTTTGTTTTTTGCAACGAAAAAAAAATTCCAAATCAAGTAACGTTCCAATGTTCCCACAAACAAGGGGGCCACCATTTGGGGCAAAAAAAATCAATGGCAGACATAAATGAGAAGGCTAAACAAAAGAACTAACTTAAAACTACTCTATTACATCCTTATACATACAGTATTAATATCAACCTCACAATAACATATATGTGAAATTTGAGTACCAGGCTCCCTGTCTGCCAGTCAATAACTTGCTAGTAAACTAGAGCTGGGAAAACTTTGTAGAAGGTTAGACATAAGGCAATCATGTACTTAAAGGGCATATGCAAATCTGTGCATTCTTCACAGGCATTTACACATTTCAGAGACTAGCATAACAACCAAGAAATCAGAAGAATTCTCTGAAAGGAACTTAAAACTATCTAAGCATGAAGTAGATCCACCACCTAATTGACAAAGTGATTACTCTCACTATTTAACTTTTCTTTCCTTTTCCTTTATCCCTTATCTCAAGTCAAACAAATTGTGTGGGACAATATATGGAGAGATCCCAAATGAAAGAATGCACGACAGGTAAATTCCATCTTATATTTAGGTTGGTAACCAGGAATACATCAGTGCAAAAAAAAAAAGTATTTAATACAGGTTTCTAGATATAAAGTGCAAATGTTCTAATTTAACTTCAAGTTCAACTCTCAAATGTTAACAAAATATGTTGGGTCCACGTATCTTGTGATTGTCGTTACCTTACTCACAGTTAGAAGGGAAATTGAAATTGAAAGAGAGGACCACAGGGATAAATCTGGGTAACATATCCATGAGAGAATTTGAGAAGCAAAATATACCTGATTGCCCATGAGCAAAGTGACATTTCTCGCCAAAGAGGCACTGTCCCGTCATCTCCCACTTGGTACATAACTTTGTCTTCCAATAGACAGGCTTCGCATTCATCCGAAAAGCATCTGAACTAGCATTGTTGACAGGCCTATTAACTTCAACACCAAACCCACTTCCTTGCCCCATTGGCTGCCCAGATGTCCCAATGCTAATTGCAGCACTTTCCCTGTATCTCCCTGTATCATCCCTAAAATTTGCTGGACTCTGATGAAGAAAATTACACCTATCTCCATAAGGACACTCCTCGCCATTATAAAACTTCTTGCATATCTTCATCTTATGAATTATCCTCTGGTCATCATCCCAATTCCCTGTTGACCTATCCTCTTCACCTCTTCCACTTCCACCTACCAGTTCCTGCCAATTGGGTGGTGGGGACCTCAAATCTTGCATGCCATGAGCAAAGTTACAATTTTCACCATTCCTACAGGTGCCATTCCTGAACTTTGCACACACTCTTGTCTTGAAAAAGATGTTGTTTGTTCCTTTATTGACTGGGATGCTGTTTGGTGGAGGCATCCTGGAGTTCATGGATTGGATGTTGTCCTCAGAATTCCTAGATCTTTTCTGTGGGGGTTGCTGTAGCTCGAATTGTGAAATTAAATCAAATGGTTCATCACTGAATTGAGGCCAAACACCAATGGCATCACTGCCTGCTTGATAGGGAGACAGTGGTAGAATGGTAGTTTGAGATTCAGGACAAGTGTAACTCATTTTGGTAAATTTTCAGGCCTCCAGTTAAAGTTGAACCCAGTTATATCAATGCAGTAATCAATCTGATGGCAGAATCAATGCACCTAATTGAAATCACAATATAAACGAAAAACAATCAATCAAAAAAAAACCTCAAAAAAAGCGATTATCAAAGAACAAACAGCATAAAATCTGAAACAATCCCACACATACTATTTCTTGGGACAAAAAAACAAAAGAATAAACATCATTCTTTTTTTACTTTTCTAATTACTTCGAATTGATTCATTGTATCCAGATTAAAAACAAAAGAATGAATTATAACAATACCCAAATGGAATTTGGAGCGAAAACAAGAACTTGAGCCAAAACAACGGAAACAAACCGAACAAAAAAACGACAGAATTTGAAAATTTACCTCAGAGACATCCAGATGAGTCTTTTCGAGAATCGACAGAAAAAATTATTACGCAAAAAAAGAAAAAAAAATCGAACTCGAATCTTGAAAAAAGAACGATGAAATTTTCATCAAATGTATATAAATGTGTGTATATATATGTGTGTGTGTGTCCGCGTATGTGTGAAACTGAAACCTATAGGAGGTACGAATCAAGAAGAGAAAGTCAAAAACCCTAGCCGCCTCCTTGAGAAGCCCACAACAAAATGTTGCTTATTCTTTACTTTTTTTTTTGCTAAAACCCTAGCAACTCTTCGAAGGGGAAGAGTCGTAACCCTAAATCTCAAACGGCTACTTATATATATACCCGCCGCCACTCACAAGAAGAAGACTCGTACATCGCACGCGATTGACACGTGCGGTTTTCTAAACCGAGAAGTGCTATTTTTGTTTAACCTAAAATATGAGGTCACCAGTCCCTAAACTTTTATCCTTATGCAATTAAACCCCTAATCTTTATTTATTTATTTTTTTGAATTCTTTATTATTACTATTCAATCTTCAGACCCCTTTTTCTAATTTTGACAAAGAATTCGTGTTTCTTTAATTTTTTTTTCTGTGTTTACGATGTATAATTATTTTAGATGAATTTGAATTCATAATATTCCCGGTTTGGAAATCTCTACGTGCAAAAAGATGTAAGAAAATCTTGAATAAAGAACAGTAAGGCTCGACATGTGTAACAAAAATGGGTTGGATTTGTGTGAGTTATTTCAAGTATTAAAATATTTGAATTCAATTATTTCGAACTTTTAAGTTCAAGATGCATCACGTTCTTAACTTTAAGGTGTATCAAGTTTTTAAATTTATTAAAATTTAAATTAATTTAAATTTTGAATTATTTAAGTAAGAAAACTAAAGGTGGAAGTAGCTCCATTCAATTTGGCATTGAATTTATGCTTTTAAAGGAGGAGGATCAGGTTCTTATCTGCATATATATTTTATCGTTCGTGGAGATTTGATGCTAAAAGGATTTTAAATTATTGCTTTCAGAGAAAGCCTGTCTCTTGAAGTGGACTGGCCATTGGGATCCCTTGAATCTTATGTCTCAGTTTTCGTTTGTTTTTTTTTTTTGGTAAAGTTGTATGAGTCATTGGTCAAATCCAAAGCCCTGAGTAAGACTTGTATTAGCAAGTTGGCCTTAGCAGCCACCTGGATCACCACATAAAAGCAGGTTTTGCGACAGATCACACTCTTGTGGTTCGATGAATAATAATTATAAAAAAAAAAAAATTGTGGACAAAAGAAAGAAATAGAGCCATTGCGTAAGCTTCATGTAAGAACGTAACATTAACCACACAATTAAGACAAACCTTTCCCAAATGCAACAACGTGGCTATGCTTTTGAAAAAGGGTCTTTGACCATGATAAAGATTAAGCTAAATCTTATTTGATCAGCGAAATAGGGAAAGCAAAGAAAGGCTCTTCTTTACAGAAGAATCAGAATCATCAGAAGTTAGGAGAAATGCTTGACATTGCGCAGCATTGTCTATCCTCTTCTATTGGTAATTTGTTAGATTGCACCGCCTGAAAGTATCAAAAGTTTAAGTTAATTAGGATACTGAAGCGTGGACACATTGAGTGGCAGAGAAGAACAAGCCACGAGTATATGAATTCCCTACCAAAGTCCCTCGGTGCTCCGCATCTGAAGCATTCTGTCCTGCTAGCATAATTATGCACGCCACATCCCATCCTGTGCAAACAAATGTGAAGTCATATGGGTGTTTCGTTTCTTACGCTTTTAGTATTTGTGGATTAAGAAGCAAAAAGATGCATGCAATATGTGTGTGCGAGTAAATGTAACACTAAAGAATCCTGCAATGTCTAGCAAATGCTAACAAGCAAAATTTCGGTAGCTATAATATGGCTAGACATTGTAGGCTGACTTCCTTGATGTTTCTGTTTTCTGCGATGCATATACACATTGATTGATACCATTAGTCCATATTGTGCACAAACGAGTGATGGTGTGCAATTTTGCAGTCTTTTGTATTCCAAAATCAAGTTTGCCTTACAGGCTAACTGCAGCATTCAATTTTGGTGGAATACTTTGCAGCAATTTGCTTGGAGGATATCTGATGTCAACAATGTACTAATCTTAGCTTTACTGCTGAAAGCAGAATGCCAATGTGAACTCACCTTGCACAAATCCAGTCACCCATTTTCCAGCCAGGAGGGGCATTGCCCTCTGATCCATACATGCTGCCTGCATACCCACCAACACAATCACCTTTCGGTGCACCACATCTGTAGCAGCTTGTCCTGCTAGCATAGTTGTGAGCTCCGCAATTCATGGCAGTGCAATACCAATCCCCAGCCAACACCTCTGTCCGGTTGCATAAGTATGATGCCACGTCAGGGCCACCATATTTGGGGTATTGGCAACGTTGGCAAGCTTCCCGTTTTTTGAAATTCTGGTGTTGGCATGCAGCACACAGCCAGTCTCCTCCTGTCCAGCTCATATTTTGAACCTAATGATCATTAGCAAAACAGTGTGTAAGAGTTAGGCCTCAGAGAAAAGTTCATGCTTATCATATACTCATTCTGCCGGGCTAACTAACTCAGTGACAATTGGACATTGAGGTAGCCTGCAATTAAGTATATTTTTGGCTTCTATTCAGTGCACCAAAGTAAATCAGATGACAATGAAAATATTGAGCCGCTTCAGGTAAGTTGGAGACAAAAGTGCAATAACTCTTTTTTGTGATAAAAATCAAGGTCTTTCCCTAATCTTAAAGCCTGTGCGCGCGTCTAAAAAGCTTGATTATGGGACTTAATGGTCTACGGTTTGGTTTGCTGTGGTTCAAAAGCTATAAGTTGAATGCCCAAACTGTTAGCCCAGTGTTTAAACCAGTAAGTATGCAAAAACTGCAGAAACTAACCTGAAGGGAAAATGAAGGATTTGAAGAATGGAAGGTTTGGAAGGCAAAGTAATTTTGTCCTGTACTGCAGGAGTAAATAGAGTGTCAATGCAGGTGGTGAGCTCGGTGTATGGGTAGGAAGGCCTTAAATACTTGTTAAACCACGCTATTGATAGGTCCACCGGTGGGGCCACTGATGGCATTTTCTCATCATTATTTGCCTTTCTTCAGATTTTCTGCTTAACCTTTCTAGGAGATCTAGATTACTTGCTCTTACTTGTTTCTGTTCAATTATTCTTGTACAGGAAGGGGTCTTCAAAAGTTGAGAATTAGCTAAGTTGGTGAATGCACACATACAATTTTGACACAAATTTCCAGTTCTGACCCACGCTTCTTGTGTTTCCAAGTTCATTTGTAGTAAGCAGGCTGTATGAGGGGAAGTCTGTAAGTGAAAGTTGTGCGAATATGTCACATACATACATGGACTCATCGATCAAAATTCTTGTGAATAGGCCTTCCTTCGGATAGGTTTTATGTAGTTCCGGTCCATATGGTGCAGTTGAAAGTCCAGAAAAACACAACTTGTGAAATTTTTGGAATCAGTTCCTTATAATGATGCACACCCATCTACAAAAATTCTTCTCTTCCTTGTTTTTGATTCTCTCTTTGCAATAATTCAAAAGCAACAGGAAGATTCATATCCATTTGGCACCCTTTTCTTGCCTCCACTCATTTACTCATAGTGTATATGCATGTCGAAATTCTACAATCATATCATCTTGCTCTCACACTTGCGAGCTGCCTGGTTATGAACCCATATAACATATAACACATCGTGTGCTCATTCTATTCCATGCTCTGACGGCCAGCCATGTGTTGCCAAATCAGGTTCCAAGAGAACAAGCGAGCATGGCTAATAGAATCTCCTTTTAGTTTTATGAGAAATGGAATGTTCCTATCAATTTTGCTAGACTTTTGTTTGCGGCGCACTGACACCGGGCAAAATAGCAACAGGGTTACACAGAAAGTGGCATATTGGAGGTCGGGCTTATTTGGACCGTAATTTGGTCCATGAAATTTAAATGTCAAAACTAATTTTTCCTGTCAAAATATGCAGGCATTGGTTCACCTTTTTGGTTTATAAAACAGTCAATCCAGAATTTCCTTAGTTGTAATTCATGGACCCCTAGATTCCTCACTCATATATGGCCAGGTGAGATCTACACGACCAAGTTGCTCTCTGCTAAATATCAAGGCACCAAGTTCCTTTACGTCTTCGTGACTTTAGCAGCGCCCAAAGTGAAAGTCCTCATTGGCCAGGTTCGCAATTATATTAACGAAAACCGATGAACTTTGGCAACCATGTTCTCAGAGAGACTAATAGGAAAGAAAAACAAATACTCTCATTGAAATGATACAATGGGATTACCCTATGAACCCAGCATCAGAGGTGTCCTTCCTGCTCACATGGCATGCATATTCAACGCCAGGTAGGCACAGACCTGCTACAGATGCTTGCCTGTCGACTTGGGGCTCGATAAGTAGGAATCCTAATCAGACATGATGAATATTTTACAGCCAGAATAAAATAAAATAAAATAAAATAAAAAGGACCTTCTGCGGTGGACCACACTCTTTATTCTCTAACTTTGAATGCTTTCAAGAGGAAGTCATCTCTCTATGCAATAATACTTGAAGAATCCACATCCCCTGAGGAAGGGTTTTACATGTGAAAGATAGCCATTGCTTTCAAATTTTGTATATTCTCTTCTTTCTGCAGTAACCAAATAACTTCAGGTAGGACTAAATTATATACCTTACTAATGATAATTCGCATGGATTTACACGTGGCTAAGATATACGGATATCTTGAGTTCGCATCTCCACGGGTAAAAAATAATTTATATCAAGTTGCATCTGGGATTTAGGTCCTCGTTTATCTGTCCTATGTGGATTTTGTATGAACCTAAGTTAACTTACTAATAATGATACTTACAATGATCTTGTTTATTTCAGATGTGCCTGAAGCTCTCTCCAGGAGCTACTATTCGGTTTGTTTTCAAGAATTGTGAATAGCATCTTTTGATACCTTGGAATTTTATATGTCTATACTCGGTTGGTGGGCGACCGTGCAATAGACAGGCAGATATTTTCCAGCAAAATTTCGGTGGGACCACATCCTTGGTCTCCTCCGCAAATGGATTATCCTGGTCTTAAAAGTCGGACAATGACCTGCAAATGCCATCCTTCCGCGGAGGTCAATTATTGGATGACAACATCGACCTTATTCCAAGTTGTCTTGTAATTTTTGGGGCCGGTGAGAGAACCATTTATTCTGGGGTTGGATTATATTATCTAGTTGCAGCAGTGTAATAACCATCAACATTTGGGGCGATGCAAAACAAGCTGGGTTGCCTCTCCTTTTGTAATGGTGGACAGTAGGCAATTCAATTGGGCATTGTGAGATACAGAAAGATTTTGAGTCAGGAATAACTTTAAATTGACAAGAACTCTTAATCATTTATTTTTTTATTTTTTATTATTTTTCTATCCTCATTATACCAACCATTTTAGATTCCCATTACATGAATCAGAAACGTGTCATTGAACTTAAACCAACAAGTTCCCATAGAGAATCTCTTCGAATGTAAAGTAATTTCAAAATATTATGATCTTAAAATATATTTCTTAATTGTTAGGACACGTGCTCGTTATGTTTGCATCGATGTCTTCAATTCAGCTTTCGCCACAGACCAATCTTCATATATTCCTGACGATGGGTGCTCACTAACAAAGAAACATGACAAGATATTAGCATCTTAATAATCAAGTCAATAAAAATATTAGGGTTTTCAAATATATAGAAGAATGTTCGTTTACTATTTATCTTTATCTTTAGTGAGCCTGAGTTAGTTTTACTATTTGTGCGGGCCTATTAACGTAGCCTCTGGACTCAATTTCACACACACAGACTCTCTCTCTCTCTCTCTCTCTCTCTCTCTCTCTCTCTCTCTCTTTATATATACCCATTACATGCATGCTGTTGAGAACTACGTTAATTATGTGTGTTGTGGTGGGTTTGGAAGGAATTAACTAACGCCTTATACATATTCATTTACCCATTTTGTTGTTTTTTCCAAACAAATCATTTTTCACTAAAAATAAATCTCTTCGATAGAACGATAATATTAGAAATGTTAACAAATTGACATATAAATTCGTTTTTCAGTTGGCGTGACTGACAGTGACATATATTTTATTTATGAAACGGTGGGAAGATCCACCGGCTCACGAGCCACGACGAGTTCGTCATGGACGACTGTCGGTGCGCTGGCAGGAATCAATGACCCAGGAACATTTTTTTTCTTTTTTTATTCTTGACTAAAAGTCCATTGGAAAAGTTCCCTTGTGCTTTAAATTGGCACAAAATAACCCAAAAAAAAAAAAATGTTACAAAGATTAGCCTGTTAAATGCCGCTTTGTAATCCAATAATAATAAGGTTAGTGGACCAATATTAATAATAATAATAGGAATAATGAAAAGTTGTCACATAAGAAAATCTGTTTCCGAAATCACATTGTTAACTCATTTGGTCATGTTGATTACCAAACTTGGGAATGGAATTTGATTCCAAATCCTATTCCAATCCATGCAAAATCAACCTGCCCTAGGCGAACCAAGTAACCGACAAAGCCAACCAAATTTAAAATTTAAAACTTTGTCCACCCTTATAATTGCTCGAGCCTTTTATGCTTCAAAACCATCAAAAATGCAAATCAAGGGAACAATACAACCGAGGGATATTTAATTGAGTTAATCTTTACTTTTTAAGAATAATTGCATCATTCCATTTTACCTGGCTGAGCGAGAAAGATGTAAATTTCCTTGCTTTTCAGTTCCTCCACACACACACACACACACACACACACAAATGGCATTTACCCATGAACGAAAATACATAAATTCCTGAGAGAGACTTAAATTCCAGTATCGATGATACAATTAAGATTACATGGTTTCTCCAATTTTGCAACAATAAGGATGCATCGCATGTCTTCCAGGCCATCTGTGTTCTCCGCTTGGGGCTATTTCCAAGATTCTCGACAGAGAAACTTACTGTCCGAGAAAGAACTCGTTACATTACTCTGAAGCTATTACAACGAAAACCCCAATGCAACATAGTATGACTATTATGCATTTACGTCTACCACCACCGCGCCTGGATGGACCTCAAGAACTGATTAGTTTGGCTTCTTTATGATTTCTCCCAACAAAAAAAAAAAAAGAGTTTTCTGGGGCATCTCCAGATTAGACAATGGATATGGCTTTCAACGATTTAATGGACCTCAATGACGTAATATATCAGGCCCCTAGATAAATCCAAATGGGCCAATCTCCGATGGCCCAACTGTTAGCCCATCACATTTGCACCGGACCACATCCGCACATGCGTAAGCTGTCAACTTGCCTCATTTTGGGGCCTACTCTACGTCCAGCCGAAATGTCTTTAAAGTTGAACCACCATCTCTCTACATTGTCATCATCAGAAACAAGGAGAAGAAGAAGAAGAAAAAGAGAGAAAGGAGGGTTGGGGATGGTAATGAGTGCTCTTCTTTTGTTATTTGTGTCCTCTTTTTCCCTTTTTCGCGAAACATTTGACAATGAATCTGCGAGCATATGGAATACGAGCTCTAGCTAACAGAAAGGAAGGAAGAAAGAAAGAAAGAAAGAAACAAGTCATATCACTTTCTCCATGCATGCTACTACTCCTCCCCCCAAGTGGGCTTTAAGCAAAGCTGCTGAATTCCAATTGCGCGTGCTACTGCGAGCACAAGACCACTGGGTGGGCCTCCTCCTGTCCAAAAATTCCGCGTCAAATGGCATACACGACGCAACCTACTGAACACCTTTGTTTTTTTGTTTTTTTTTTTTTATTTTTTTTATTTTTTACTAAAGATTAATAACAAATTATTACTTCATTGTGTAAATTACAATTGATCCTTGATTGTGTCGTTGACTGGACACAAAGCACTACTGGTTTGACAATGTTCAGTTATATCAGTAAAAGACAGAAGAGATAATAATAATAATAATTATTAAAAAAAAAAGTTGACATTATGGATAATCAAAGAGACATCATCCCGCGGGGAATAGCTTGTAGTACTGTCAACTTTTAATAACAAGCTTGAATTTTTTCAAATGTTTTTTTTTTTTTTTTTTTTTTTTTTTTTCCTCATATAGTATTTCTTGTTTCCAACATCCCAAATCACCTGCGATCCGGTCATAGTATGCAAATTTATGATAGGACGTGCATGCTTTCTGCAAGTAGGATCTAGATAATGGCATGTGTCTCTTAATTATTGGTTTAGTTTTGGAGACGCATTAAGAAATATGCGGACATTTGCTGTAAGAAATATTCAAAGTGGTTACTACAATCGGTCCATACACGTTAAGAAAAATATTCATAAGTTTTCAACATCAATTTCACCCTGACGGCCGACCCTAGATCTTGAGATAATTATATTACTGTGTAGAAATATATTTATAAGAGATATCTCCGTACAAGTTAAAGAGTTAAAGGTTCAAACTTGAATCTATCC
Source organism: Rhizophora mangle (assembly GCA_037832345.1). NCBI lineage: Eukaryota > Viridiplantae > Streptophyta > Magnoliopsida > Malpighiales > Rhizophoraceae > Rhizophora > Rhizophora mangle. The sequence continues at coordinate 1,913,566 of JBAPLJ010002055.1, forward strand.
GGGGCAAACCTCTACATAGGAAAAAAAAAGGGGGGGGGGGGGTAATGGTTATGTTAATAGATAGGTAATTAAGATAAAAGGTGAGGACTGGCTAGGAGAAACGATATAGTTTTTGGTTTTTTACTTTGGTATGGGAAAGGACGAGCTAATGCGTTGAAAAATAAAAAAGAGAGTCGCGTGATGTGTTTGGAAGAAAAAGAAAGAGATAAAGTAACAAAGATACTTCAGTACTTGCATTAAAAATATATATATGGTTCAATGGTTGATCGCCATTGTTGTACCAATTTAATATTTTATGATATTTACCATCATTGAGCAGTGCCATTATTGTCACCACATGAGCTCGGACTTTTTCTCTCATGAGAATCATATTATCACAATTATGGGATCCTCTTTTACACGTAGGCATAGGCACTAATTACATATGAGTGTGTGTGTGTGTGTGTGAGAGAGAGAGAGAGAGATATTATACTCATGTTCAAAGGACAAGAAAAGTTTGAAGCATATAGATCTAAGAGGTCCCAAAAGAAAAAAGAGGAAAAAAAAAAAAACAAGCATATAATCTTATACTCATTATCTATCTAACATCAAACCTATCATTAGCAGGGAAAACAAAGGAAAACAACATTTTTTTTTTTTCTTGTTATGCATAATGTTGGGTTTCCTGTTTAACCTATTTTTACTTAAACTTAGCAATTCAGAAGTAATCAAAATGATGAGGGATCTGATATGGTTCTTGTCTTTCTTGCTTGCTCAATTTTGGTATGTGAGCTCTACCTTGTCTCCTAATCTTGCAAAGATCACTAGGCACCTCAGGTGGCCTAACTGACCTAATTAATGCCCAATTTATGCCTTTGAAGAACTCATGTCCCTTGATCTCAACAGACCCCTTTATGCTTCCAATTCTCTTCTTGGGATTCTTCACCAAAAGCTTGCTGATGAGGTCTTGAACTTTTACTATTTCTTCGTGCTCTTTGCTACTACTCACACCAATCCTTGGAATTGCCAAGGGCTGCTCAAGGATGTTGAACAGGGTCTTCTCGTTGGTTTCACCTTTGAAAGGTGTCCTTCCGTACAACATTTCGTACAGAAACACCCCTAAAGTCCACCAATCCACCGCACTCCCATGGCCTTGCCCTGAGATCACCTCTGGGGCTAGGTACTCGTGGGTCCCAACGAACGACTTGGATCTAGCGTTGATGGGTTCAGCCACCAACTCTGCTGCCCTGCCATAATCAACCCCAATAAATTCCTGACGATGATCAGAACCATCAACTTGTTCTATGATCGTTGTAACCATAGCTTTCTGTTTCCTGTGACTGGAATCTGAGAAACAGGATAGTACAGGCCGTATAGGTGTAGCACAAGAGGCTGCAAAACGCGTTTCCTTCTTGTTTTGGCTTGCTTCCAAGTTATGAAATTTAGGCCTCACGAGCTTTGGAACGACGTCGCACTTGAAAGATAGATCGAAATCTGAAAGCATGATGTGGCCATCTTCTCTAACCAGCACATTTTCTGGCTTAAGGTCTCGGTAAATTATCCCCATCATGTGGAGATATTCTAGAGCTAAGAGCGTCTCCGCAGCATAAAACCTGCATAGGTTTTACTGAATTAGCCGCTTGGTCTTCAACAACATACTCATAAAACACATCTCGTATGATTAAAAAAGGACGTGCAGTGTCTACTGCACGAGACTGAAGATAAGTTGCACTATAATGCCCACATATTTTTTCAATGAAGAAGCAATGAATTACTTACTTAGCAGATGATATGGTGAAGCGCCTTCCAGGCTGGCGTTGTCTAGCAGCATACAAATCTCCACCAGGACAGTATTCCATGACCAAGCAAGAATAATGGGAAGCCTCAAACTCTGCATAAAGAGTAGGCAGAAAAGGGTGGTCAAGCATACCCAGAATCTCCTTCTCCATTTCAGCTCTGTGTAACTTGTTCCTTACAGCAAGCGCCCCTTTATCCACCACTTTCATTGCATAACAGCACTGTGGCAAGCCCACCATAGGGTTCCTTATCTGGCAAAGGTACACATTCCCTATATCACCACTGCCTAGACGGCGGAGGAGACGGAAGTGATCGAGCCCAACTCGCCCTCTCGCCCTCTCCAGCCGCTTGATGGCCTCCCATGCCTCCTGGTTAGCCTTGTGTGGCTTGTTGTGGGCTGTGGTACAAAGTGAAGCGTGATCGGCTAAATACGAAGAAGCGATGGAGATGGAGCTCCGGCGGCTGCCAAAGCTGAGGTTGCTCATCCAGCTTCTGCTTGAGTCTGGAACTGTTATCGAGGAGGAGCTGCTGTCGTAGTCAGATTCATCTCTGATGGTTAAGGTTGCCATGGTTAATGTTATCGCGGTGTTTTTGGTGGTGTTTTTTCGGTGGGTGAAGCATGTAATATCTCGGAGAGGGATTTTCCTTTTCCTGCTTTTGTGGGTACTCGAAAGGCCTTTTATATGGATTCCACATGGGTTTTTGGAGCGCATCGAATTAGATTGCTTTTATTTGGCTGATCAAAGAAAGTTACAAAGTGGTACTTTTGCTAGTAGAGTACCAATAGGTATACTAATTAATCAGCCAAGTGCCGATAATTTTTGTATCTAACAATAGTTGCCACTGGCTTTACAATCTATCACGAAAGTGCCATTGTTTGTATTATAAAATTTGTAATTTTAATTATTATTTATATTTTTTTTTTGTAAAAAAAAAAAAAAAACAAATATGTACATTTAAATAATAGCAGAATATGTTAAACAACTTTCTTGAGACGCCTCCATATAGCAATTTTAATATTAACTTTTTAATTGACCAAGATGAAACATTCAACCAAATCTTTCAACACTTTGATTGATTGATTTGAACTTCACCCAACGAATATCTAAGACAGAGAAGCTTACTAGAAGTTTGGTGTCTTCTTTTCTTATTTCAAAGGTAGATTCTGTGTAATTCAAATTATCTACCATTAGGTTTTTGAATTTGAAGGCATGCTAAGCCAGTCTGACACAGCCACTAGTCTTTGTTAGTTCAAAAGTGATTTTCAGAAAGGACTGTCTATATATGCATTTTTATATACCTCATCTCCCGGGTATCCTAGATTGTCAGGAACCATTTTGAGATATGGGAATATATTAGAGAGGGCAATTTGGTGGCAAATGCAGACTTTAATTTCTGTGCCGTGGCACTTTTGTTATTGTGAATCCAGAAATGTCCCTTTTAAAAGTCACGGTCAAAAGCCTCTGCTCTTTTCTGCTAAAAGGGCTAAAAGCGTATGCACCGATTTTTAAAGATGCGGTTCCCCAGCAGGAGCTTGACTAGCAAAACCAGAGCAAGGTGCGGCATGACGACCTTGACAACCTTTATACATGGGCAATGTTAACTAAGTTCCTATTTATCAGCAAATTAAAAGGGTGTCAAATTATAAACAGTAACTTGTAAATGGTGCCACTGTTTTAGTTTGGTTAGTTACTTGACGATCAAACCATAATCTACAAAACTAAATTTTTAAATATTTTTAATGTCACATTCTTAAAATTTAACACACAATTAATTCATTTAATAATTTAATTTTTTTAATTAAATAATTTATAAATAAAGTAATATGTTATATATATATATATAATTTTAGATTGTGCATAAAAAAAATATATTAAAATTTAATATGAGTTGTGTTTTTTATTTTTGCTGAACAAATTCAAATTTTGGATTGAATGATGTGGTGACACACATTATGATAACAAATAAATATGTAACGTTGATGGTGTTTCTGCTAACTGCTCGAGTTATCTTCGTTGTATTAATCGCTCAAGCCTTCAGTTGTTGATTGTTTTTATTCCTCTGCATGCTTCTTTCTTTTCAAAACCATGAACTCACAGTAGTTACTGGTGGAGCTGTAGAAAGCTAGAGGGGTGCACGAAGCACCCGTGCCATTCGTTACCCCACCACCACAAATAATATCAATATAGGTGTAAAGCATTTAATAAGATCAAGGTAGGTCACTGTTGATAACACACAAACTTTATGTTATTCTTTTTTTGGTCTATTACTTTATGATATTCTTGTTATGCATGTGAACCCATACATCAGCTATGGGGCCTGTATTGGTGTGTCTAGCGGCTCTACATTTGCCACTTAGATCCTATCTTATTGTGAATTCTACTCCGCATTTTCTTGGTGCATCAAGGTTTTTTCTTTCCTCTTCATACAGGATTGCAAAAGATTAAATATTGTTCTTTCGAATAAGAATTAAAAAGTCCATCAAACCTCCAAACTTTATTTTATCGAAATTTATAAAATTTTGCGCTTTAAATTTGTAGGAATATTATATTAAAAAGTCCTTTTCTTGCATATTAATAAAACAATAAGCTCTACGATCTAATGAACGAAAAAAAATATATTATCTTAATAAAATGTGTGCAAATTGGTTTGTAATATCATCTAATTCCTCAAAGGGTTTCTTGTCAAAATTAGTATTTTTGTTCTTAAATGCAAAATTATTTGAAAAAGAGCAATGCATCGTTACAAAATTTCGATTGCAAATCTATTATTTCCGCAGTTTTGGTTGGGTTCCTAGCTGAGTTTGGAAGCAAAACAACATTGTCTACTTCTTCCAGTTTCCTTTCTTAAGACCGAACGAGCGGACCACAGGGAGTAAGACACCACTATTCAACACAGCAAAACATGTTTTGATTGGCTCGATCCGTTAGAATCTTTAAATATCTTGCATGAATAATCCCATTTTCTCTTGGTAAGCCTTCAGCTCGATTTCTTTTCATTTGTTTCTAACGAAAAAGCCTTTTCTTCGGCTGCAGCAGCATTCTATATGCACTAATTGATTCTTCGGAACAAAATGAAGAAATAAATGAAACATTAGTGGAGCATCGGATATCTTTATTCTATGCCATTTCTTCTTATTCTACTGTAAATTGAAAAAACAAATCATGGGGAATTCTACCATTTCTAGAACTTCAACTTATGCTTTGCTTTGCTTTGTAGGAAATGTCATCATATCTCACGTCATATGTACAAAAGAAAATGATAAAAAGAGAAAAAATAAAAATAAAAATAAAAAAGACCTTATGAGCATCAACAATCTGTCAAGGTCTTGGAAAAACTTTATACAGACATGATTTTTCATAAACCCATTTAAAGTTTAGGTTCCAAAAATGACCCAGTCTACTCGGCCCTTGTACTTGCTCGATCGTTCTCTTCCCAAGATTTCAACTTCAATCTCTAAGAATGATGTCGAGGACCTTAATCACTTTCTATCTGAACAAATTTTCAAGTTTTTAAACTATACAGGCACAAGCATAATTTTTCCTTTTTATTAAATACAGGCAAAGTTATGACATCATTTAATTCCAATAACCTCAAAAAAAAAAAAAAAAAGGGTTGTCTCACATGCACATAATCTGTAAAAGTAATATCAGTAGGAAGGGCAATAATAATAATAATAATAATAATAATAATATGGGTAATGGGTTTGATTGACATGGATATTCCAAAAGAAATCATACAAGATCTTCTCCCTTCTTTGCTGGGATTTTGGACTATTTAAACAGACTGCCAGATTTTGCTTTTGTATCTTTGATGGGAAATAATAAAGCATTATCCTTGTCGTTTTTAACCTTTCATTGCTCCACTTTCCTCTGCAAGATCTTATCATCTTTTCTTTTGGTTGCATTTTCAGGCAGCAGACCAAGCAAGAATTGCAGTGCTGTTTAGTGGCAAATGTCTGGAAAAACTCGAAGTCCCATCACTTGCTCCATACATTCATTTACCCTTCCCATCAAATCCATGCTTCTATCCGTGCACCAACCTTTCTTGTTTTAAGTTTTATTCGATTACGTAAAAAGAAAAAGTAAGGTACAATAGAACATCCAAAACTTTTCATAAGCTTCTAAAAACGATGTAGTTAGATTTAGCCTTATTGTTCATAACCAAAAAAAAAAAGGGTGCCTTTCGCTTCTCTGGCGTTTCGGCTGTGGGAATCAGTTTTTATTGTGATGTACTGCAATTAATGATTACCTCTATTTTCACAAACAAAATTATATAAATACAGTCAATGTTATGTATTCTAAATGTATATTCAACATTATAATTAATTATATATTATAATTAATATTAAAATCACAATATATATATAATTATTATGATAATATAATATAAATTTATATTTATTATGTGTCAAATTAACTTCATCGTGTAATGAAGTCATACGAGAAAAACAAAATGATGCTGGAAGTAGAAATCGAGGTTGATGATTATCGCGTCAATTTTCCCTTTTTCTCGCTCTTTGCTGAGAGTGAAAATAACCATATTGCGTCAACTACGGTTCAAGTGCAGAGTGCGGATGTCGTCGAGCCTAGAATGTGTCAGTAGGCAATTAAAACGGGAACTAGAAAGCATGGAAGTTCTAACTAAGTACAGTGAAAGCAATCCGCGAAAAGATATGAAACACTAAATTTAAATTCAGTAAAATGCACATATATATATTTCGATCCAAGAACCTGCGGTATGGTCTGAGCAAAAGATGGCCGACCTGACAACCCCACAACACCATGTGTCACTTCACTGGTTCATTTAGGACACATTCAAAGCATAAATTTCAGTGAAGTGAACCAAATTCATAGAGGATATGGATGCACATATCGCATCTCTTTTTGGCGTTTCTTTTGGGGCTTCTTTTCATTTACAATGGAGGTTGTTGAAGACACGACATCATGGGCTGCTCCAACCCATTAGGTCCCAGACATTTATGTAATCTCAATGCCGTGTTGTTTTATTTGGTGCGGACATTGGACATGGAATTAATTTTGAACCTTTACTTTGGAACCATTTAATGGGTCCAACAGCATGCACGTGAGTGTGGTTTAATAAATTAAGATTTTATGTAATGTTGTCAGATTAAAGAAACTCAATCGTTAAAATATTCATTAGTAAATAAGTTTAATTTATGTCATAAAAGTTTCAAGTTTTAATTTTTTAAAAAAATAAATTTGTATAAATTAGGAGAATTATAATTTAATGGATCTTTTGAATGAAGAACTAATGAATAATAATTAATGATATTAAAATTTTGAAAGTTTACTTATAAATTTATTGTGTTTCTACAGAGAAAAAAATACACACACTTGAACAAGATCCATGTGTCATATTGGCCTCTCGAGACCTAACGAGAGCCTGATCTTTCCTCAAGTTGAATGTGATGGTTTCTTATTCGGGAAGATTAACCGGAATTGTGGCCATTCCAAATGAATATTTAAAAGACACCGAAACTTTACAATCAGAGATGCACCGATCTGCTTCGATTGGGCTCGAGAAGTGAGCTCCCGGGTTTTAGAACTTTGTAGGCCGAGACATCTCGGCCGACCCACTCCTCGTGTGGCTGAGAGATCAGGGCAAACCCAATTCGGGTTTGGGTTCCTCTTACTAGAGATGATTGGGATTTATTGCAATGCAGTCTAGCAAACGAAACGCCGTCGTTTGAGATTCCGAACGCGTGCACCTCGAAGCTGGATACCATACCGACTCATCGTATTGGTAGTGACTCATGGGCTCATACCATGGCCCAATGACTGTCCAAAATCCAAATGGCCCAACCCAAATAACAAGATCCAAGGTCCAAAATCTGTTTGGGCCAAGACCATGGAGTTCTGCTGTTCATACTGTTACTACCCCTTTTTTTATGTTTTTGTGTAGTCCTTCTTGGCAGGTGGGAAAACAACTTGGACGCACAATATCGTCCGGTGTTTTTAATTCCGGAGAATGATTTTCTTATTTTGTGTGGTCCTTCTCGGCAGGTTGCTTCTGAACTCTTAACTCTAACTCCAACTGTTCGAAGAAAGTCCCGCGAGAACCGCACCAAACACGCAAGACATGATTCCGAAGCCACTGCGCTCGCTTGCCACTGCGTCCGCAATCATTTTGGGCGGTCTGGTCACTCTCAATATCACTTCCACCATCGCTATCGGCACGCTTCGCTTTGCCGCTGAACGCAAACGGGTATGTAATTAACATTTGCTTGCTTGCCTTTGTTTTTGCCACTTGTGCTTTGACCCCCTCTCCACCCCCCACAATTTAATCTTTCCTCCCACAACTCTTCTGGGGGCTGTTTTTTGGTAGAGAAAGAATGCGTTGCCTTGCGGGGCTTGCAGAGGAAAAGGGTATTACATATGCAAGCTATGCAAAGGCAATGCTACAATCCAATGGTCGCCTTTGTATGATCCTGTCGCTATCAACCCTTGCCTCTGCCCTACCTGCGATGGCAACAGGTTAGCCGACCCAGCCTTTCATTCCGTTGTAACTTGGCCTCATTTTGTGACAAATTTGAAGCCACGTTTTCTAAATGAGTGTTTGTTGGTGCTTGAGTTCTGCATCGGTTGATAATTTATTATCTTCCTCAGGGTACAGCGCTGTCTGAACTGCCTTGGAAAGGGCTATCATTGACTTGTAAGACTTGCAATTTCGTGTGTGTCACTCAGCAATGTCGATAGTTCTAATAAATGACGTGGTTCATGAGTCTAATTCAACTTTAATCTCTTGGTCATTTGAGTTAACTCTTGAAATTGAATTGATTACTGTCCCTTTTTTTTTTTTGGGGTTCATTTGATCAAAATTGAAAACACTTTGCACCATTGTTTATCCCTTAAAAATTTTTGAGGTAAACCAATGATGGCGGCCACGGGCGAGGTAACGAGGAGGAAAGATAGCTTCGATGAAATTAAGAAACGAAAAAAATAAAAAGTAGCAGAGTCCGAGAATGACGCGTTGAGTTGACAGCTAAACTGATTTTTTTTTTTTTCATTTATTAATAACTTGTTTAATGAGCATATATTGGTTTGGAGCACGTCCCTGATCGGGCTATTTTTTTTGGGCTTGATTTTATACAGGTCTAGATTGACCCCTAGGTTTGTTTTACCCAAGTCTACACTTTATTAAGTCCAAAATGTTTTTTTTTTTTTACTAATATATATTGTCTTTTTTTTTTAATCGAATATATATTGATTTAATTTATTGACTGCTGAAATGTCTTCGAACTTGGTATTCTGATTAAATTTTAACAATAATTTTTTTAGTTGACGTGGTCATGTCTATTTTGATAAAATAAAAATGCTTAAAAGAAAAATTCTAGTTTAACTTTAGTTTTTTTTTTATTATTATTATTAGTGTATTCATTTTAATTGGAAAACTAAGTAGTGAAAAATACCATTATTCTAATTTATTTCCGGAAATTTAAATCTCAATTTTTAACATTATTTATTTAAATTTTTTCCTACTTTGATTAGAAAGAAGATCTAGCCCATGAATAGAATATATGTGACATTTGATTTGATAATTGACATGGCAAGCATGAAACATGCGAAATATATTCTGAAGACTCATTCTAAATTTATAAATAAATTTTTCATAATTTTAAAGCAGTTGGATATGTTCTTGTTAAAAATTAACTTGTTTATTAAATAAAATTTATATTTAAATTTGAGTATCACTTGTTTAACTGGCTTGAATCATTCAATTTTTATTAAAAGTATAAAGTTGTATGCAACTCAAAAAAAAAAAAAAAAAAAAAAAGTGGGGGAAAGGAGGGTTACACGAGGGAGCGTAGAAATTGCGTACCAAGGTCAAGTGGCCGTCTCTTCAGGAACAACAAATAAGACAAAAACGGCGCCGACTTAAACACGCATCATTCAAAAATTAAGGAAAAAAAAAAAGAAAAAACCTTAAATACGAATTTAAAAATCCGCCGCAGGCACACGAGCACCGTTCATTTATACGGGCCCAATAGGCCCATCTTACGCCTCTTTAGTCGTCCACTTCTGAATACTTCCTCTTTCTTTCTCTCTCCTTGTCTCTTGCACGGTCGAAGGAGGCGCAGGCTGGCAGCCTTAAGCTCTCTCTCTCTCTCTTCCTCCCTCTTCTATCTAGTCTCTTCTCTTGAACATCGAATCGATCAAAAGGGGGGGCTACGATCTTTCGAGATTTCTAGAAACTGATTTGAAGGACGCTAAGCGAATTCGAGAGAGATCATTGTTTCCTGAATAGTCTGGTTCCCCCTTAGAAAAAGAGAAAGTATTTTGAGGTAAAATCAGCGTAATGTTATTCGGCGATTTCTCTCTTCCGATTTCTGCTCGGATCTGATTCTGTAATGGCTGCCCAGTCATATCATTTTTTATTTGGAACCTTTTATTTTATTTTATACCATGGATTCAGGTTTCTGAGCTCCGATGGCTTTAATTCGGCTGTGCTTTTTGATATATATGTTTTTTTTTTTTTGTTCTAATTGATGTTTTCTGCTCTGTTTTAAGTTTAAAACTGTGGAAGTAATAGCTACTGTTAAGGTTTTTTATTTTTTTTGGCTATTATTATTGCTGGAATTTTGGCTTGAGCTATGGGAAGTTGTTCTCTGGTTGAATTCCAAACAAAACTGTTGCTAGGCTTCTCAGTTTTAGACATTATGGGATGATACTTGCTGAGCTAAGTTACAGACGGTGCTGAAAGCGTATTCAAATCCACCTATTTAGTTAAACCTTCACAAAGCACGGGAGTTTACATCAAGAGTCTGTCTGATAGCACAATTGATTATTGAAGAAGCACCTTGAATATTTGTTAAAATACTTATTTGGGGATCTAAAAGATTGAATTTTAGATATGGTATTGTCTGGAAGGAAACCCAACTTCATAGGATCAATTAGGCTTTTGAATATCATTTTTGGCATGAGATATATATTTATAATATTTATGCGTGTGAAGGACAGATTCTTGTAGACAGTCTTCGTCTACATGTTTGTAGCTCCCTCCCTCCCACATGACCCTTCTCCCCCTAGCCACCCCTCAAAAGCCCGCCCAGAAAGGGGAGAACAATTGAGAGATGAGGTGAACTTAGAAATTAGTATAACAGCTTAATCTTGCTCTCCTGCTATTTTAAGGCATTATTGATGTTGTTCTATGCATGGGCTTGGAAGTTAGCATCGGGTACACTTTTGAATGATCTTTGTGTTATTTCTTATTGCTGTAATCACTTTGCTCTTGAAGGGTTTTGGAGAAATCATTATTTAGTCCTTCTCAATTTTTTTGGAGTCTCAATATGCCAAAGGATAGAAGGGATAGATCCAAATCTTTTGGTAGGTGCAGAGCACCTCCTTACACATGCAGCTCCAGCCATAAGAGACGATCTTCACCAACAGTCTCTTTAGAAAATGAGGAAAGCATAAAGGAGTGGGAAGAAGCCAGGTGCCCAGTCTGCATGGAGCATCCTCACAATGCTGTTCTCTTGATATGTTCTTCTCATGACAAAGGCTGTCGTCCTTACATGTGTGACACGAGCTATCGGCACTCTAATTGTCTTGATCAGTTCCGCAAGTCATTTGCGGAATCCTCTTTGACTACTCAGCTAGAGGACAATATGGTTACCTCAACAAATTCTTCCATAGTTTCAAGATCAGAGTTAACAGCTACAGATTTGCAAGTCGAACAAAGTGAAGAAGTGTCTTTATCCTCTGGAATGATTTCACATGACGATAAGATTCGATCAAAGTTAGTATGTCCCCTATGCCGTGGGCAGATAAAAGAGTGGATTGTTATGGAGCCTGCTCGACGATTTATGAATGCAAAACCAAGAAGTTGTTCCTGTGAGACTTGTGAGTTTAGTGGAACCTATTCAGACCTCAGGAAGCATGCAAGGCTTGAACACCCCTTAGTTCGGCCATCAGAGGCTGATCCAGAGAGGCAACGTGACTGGAGGCAGCTCGAGCGCCAGTGGGACCTGGGAGACTTGCTTAGCACGCTTCAATCTTCTATTGGAGAGGAGAATGGTGATGATGGCATTTTGCCTGTTGATGATGGTGGTTGGCTTACCGTATTTTTTCTTATTAGAGTTTTTCGAACTAGATCTAGTCCAAGAATCAGCAGCTGGTCTCGTACATCAAGAGCCAGGGCACAACTTAGTTTCAGAAGGAGATCAACCCGACTTTGGGGGGAGACTCATGATGGGGAAACTGCTTCTTCTAGAGAAGAGGATAATGATTCTTCAGATGGTGGATCTCCTCTTCTGAGACACAGTGAGCGCATTCGGCGACAGACCACACCAGACAATACATGAATGCTGGAAGTTACGGAATCTGGTTGATTGCTTTCCTTGAGATGTTCCAAGGGTAAGTTTTGCTTAGGGTATGTTCGTGATTTTATGCTGCCCAGGGATCGCATATATGCAAGTTAACTAATTTTCCTTGGATATGTAGGTTGAATAGAAGAAAAGGAACTGAAGTTTAGCTCAAGCGTGGATTTTGTACACCTTGGTGGGACAAATTTTGCTTTTGCTGGGACCAAGGGAGCTGAATGTTGATCTCCAGAATGAGCAAAATTGTAACTCGAAATACAATGTCATTAAGTAATTTATATACAAATTGGCGGCCGCTTGATTTGCTTCCATTGTTTTTTGTGCTATTAAGTTGAAAAATCCTCCCCTTGAACCATTGGCTTGAAATAAATTTGTTGATTGTTACTTCTTGGAAGGTTATTGCAGCTTCTCATTCCTTTGGCAATGGTTCTGCAACGACAGTCTTCCATCCTTGTATCGTCATTGTTTGGTGAAACATAAAATTGCATATAGACTGTATTTATTAATTGCGATTTCTTTTTTTAAGTTATTTAATTCTTGTTATTTTCTTCCATGAAAACCCCTAGTCTTATTATACCTCACGCTCTTTCTGGCATGAAATAGCCTCGCTTTACATCCTGGGAATGCATGCATCATCAGTAGCTGACGATGAGGAAAACTATACTAATTACAAAATGGTCATTTTAAATCGGCATATCCAATTTGATATTTTACAATAGAAGTCTGTGTATTTATGGTAATCGATAAGATGATTTACACTTTCGTACTGTAAGCTTGCAAGCGTCAAATTAGGAAGGCCCTTTGGTAATTGGTTAGCTTTTAAGCGAGGGCCACTTTGCCAGCACTCACCGAGGCAAGGTATAGCCGAGTTACGCAACACCAACGTTCGGGGGGTACAAAATGAGAATTGGTTCAACAGGTTGTCACATTAATTATATAGCCAATACAAATTAGAACAAAAAGAACATACATCTCAAAGAATAATCAATTTTTGAACAGCGACCGTTGGCTTATTATTTGACTCTCTCTCTCTCTCTCTCTCTCTCTCTCTCTGACTCGTGAAAGACAATTAAAAAAACGATATACAAGTTTAGATTAATAATAATCTAAATAAAACCCATTGGCCGACAAATAGAAAGGAAAATAATCACAGCCGCCTTGTCCTTTTTTTTAGCCAATCACAATTCACAGTCGCCTTGGCTTAGCTGCGTTTTCCCAATTTGTTTTTCTTTTTGGTACATTTTGCCAATTCCTTAACATCGAACAATTATAATCATAATTCATGTGGACCAAAAAAAAGAACTGATGGGAGTCTAAACTGTGATATTTTATCAAAATTACGCATCGAAAATGGTTATTTTAAGTATAATCATTCTGGCGGACATGGATCTCTAAAAGAGTCTTCAAATCTACCTTTTGCGTTCGCTTTCTCTTCTTTCTCTGTCTTCTCCACCCCCATGGAGTGAAAAAGCAGAGATCTTTATTCTTTCTTCTTTTTTCTTTTTTGAATCCTGGGATTTTAATTTGGAAAATGGGGGCTGAGGATGCATCGAATACAAGCTATGGGCCCGAGACTTTAAGCGGTAACTGCGAGACCCAGGTGGTATTGAACGTTTACGATCTCACCCCTCTCAACAATTACACCTATTGGTTCGGTTTTGGAATCTTTCATTCCGGCATTGAAGGTTTGTGCACACGTTTTCTGGCTCTTTTTATTTTTTGGTTTTTTTTTTTTAGAATTAGTTTTCTTTTCTTGATTGTTTTTGAAGATGTCTCTTTGGCCGGAACGATATATTTGGTGATCTGGCGGCCTTTGTTTTGTTTCGACCCGTTTTATTCACTGCCTTCTCGTTGCTTTACGGGTTTTTTGAATCTTGAGACGAGCAGTGTTTTTGGGTTTTCTTTCTTTTGGAACTTGCTTTTGGTTATAGATGTAGAAATTATGCACAGTCTACCGTTTAATCTTGAAACGTTTTCTTTTTGGTCATAAGGTTTTTGCCTTTGGATCATCCCATCCAAAACTCGGGGTATAGGACTGTTGGGTCTGGTCAGTTCTTAATTATCATCAAGAAAAGCAAAATTAGATGTGGGCAACCGGTTCTTGAAACTTTTTCATGGTTTCATGGGTGTTCTTGGATGCTGAAAGTTAATGGTAGCTAGTCTTTCCTTTGTCTTGCAATTGATTACAACTGTTACAATTTTTATGCACAGTTCATGGTAAGGAGTATGGTTTTGGAGCACATGACTTCCCAATTAGTGGAGTTTTTGAAGTGGAACCGAGAAGCTGCCCGGGTTTCACTTACAGATGTTCTCTCACGTTGGGCCCTGTGAACATGCCTCCCTCTGAATTCCGGACATTTATAGAGAGTTTGGCTTCTGAGTATCATGGGGACACATATCACCTAATATCTAAGAATTGCAACCATTTTACAGATGACATCTCTTGGAGATTGACTGGCAGGAAAATACCAGGGTGGGTCAATCGCCTTGCTCGGCTAGGTATGAAGACTTTCCTTGTTTTGATCTTTGTTTGCATACTGTAAGTTGCATTGATCTCGTTTTCAGTATATTGTTGGTGTGAAAACTGCTGGGCACTTCACATCACCTTGACCTTTACATTTACCAAAGTATTGAATTTACCAGTAAAATTAAGGATTTCTAGAGGTGTTTCTGCCATAGGGGTTCTACTAAATTTATAAAATTCTTGTTAGTTTATTCTTAGAAATGTCATTTGTGCATATAAAATATAAACTGAGTTGGTTGTTATTTATTACATTGAACATGAATCTACATAACAATTTCCAAAGATATGAACTAAGAAGTTTAATGAAATTTATACTTCTTCCGTGTTAACCAACTGAGGACAATATGAGGCTTTTTCCTTTTGTTGTTGTTATCGTCACTGTGAATGCCACAGAAAAGGTTAGGGATTGGAATTGGGATATTCAACCCTTATTTCACCCTGCAAAAAGGGCTTGTCATGTGCTGGCTTTGTTTTGCCTTTATCTGCTTGTAGCTCTAATGCAGTTAAATGAGGAGGACAAGATGAGGCTTTTTCCTTTTGTTGTTGTTATCATAACTGTGAATTCCACAGAAAAGTTTAGGGCTTGGTCATGGGATATTCAACCCTTCATTTCACCCGTCAAAAAGAGCTTGTCATGTGCTGGCTTTGTTTTGCCTTTATCTGCTTGTAGCTCTAATGCAGTTAAATGATGCACATTAGAAAAATTAATGGTGCCTCCTTTGGTCTGAAATTCAGGTGCTCTGTGCAGTTGTCTACTTCCTGAAAGCCTGAAAGTGACTACTGTTAAACAACTTCCTGAATACCATGAGTGCATTGGTAAGTACTGTAACTTCTGGATTTCATCTCTTTTATATGTACTTCAGTTTGCCATCTGGTTGGCAGATGATAATATCCATTGCTAATATTTGTAACTTTCTCCTGCTTTTTTCCATGTGTTGATTTACATGTGCACGTGCACACTCTTGTTCCTTTTTTTTTTTTTTTTCCCAGAAGAAGATGGAAGTGAATCACTTACTACCACCAGCCCTCGTATATCCACAGAGTTTGATGAGGCAGACCAAGAGAAAAACCTGCTGCCACCAAATGCAGGAAGCTGGGAAATGGCTTTCATTAAAGAGGCCCACAATTGAAACTACCTTTTGGGGAAAGGCTAATCCATTAATGCAGGACACAATTGAGGTATCCTTCTTGGACTACTGTAGCTTGGAACTAAAGGAATATGCATTTGCTTCCCAATCTGTCAAGGCTAAAAGGTTTGAGGCTTCATTTGAATGTATGCTTGGTGTGGCTGTTCATCTGATATTGTTGTAAGCTCATTACATTCTTTCACGTTTTTCCCGTGGTTTTGCTCCAATTTTAAACTAGAGAGTAGTTTGCTGTGAATGATGACACATTTTGTACACAGAAATTTTTGGAATGGAAATGATTTGTTCACCATGACTTCTTTAGACCATCCACTCTATGCTGGGGAATTCTGGCAAGGGAAAGGGTTCTTGTGACTTTATTTTTAACAAAATTTAGCCCTTTTCCGTCATTTATATTGTTTGTGTTTATTCTTTTTTAAGGTATTGGGTTCTTTTTTTTCTATAATATAAATTTTATTTTTTGATTTTTCTTTAAGTAATTATTTTTTTTATTAAAAAATTTATCAAGTTATGAGTAACACAATAAAATTATTATTATTATTATTATTTTTTGTATTCATAAACCTCATAAGAAGTCTAAGTTCTTAACTGAAAATATTCTTGACACGTGCACAGAATGCAAAAATCAAGTCTCCTAGGTTCCAGCATTATGGTGTATAACTTGGCACCATCGAACTACACTTCACTTGGCAGATGCCAATGGAACAGAAAGGTTATTGAGGTGCGAAACAAAAAGTTGCAATTGACAACAGCAATTCAAACTATATCAAATTGAAGAAGAGAAAAAGAAAAGGAGGTGAATGGAGAACTGAAAGGAACATCCAAAGAAAGAAAACTTTTGAGTCCACTTGGAGACTCTCTGGCAACAGCCAACACAATAGCTGAACAATAAATTTGATTAACCAGAGAAGAGGAGGGACAGAAACCCAAGGCGCCTATTTCTCCAACAAAATGCACAAAAACTACTACTTTTTCTCTCTCGGATTTTTTCCCATTGTCCTCACTGTTAACTAGCAATGAATTGGTATTTGGGCTGGACTGTGCATAATCCAGTGCAATTGACCCACTACAACTATATAGATTGGTTGGGCTGAAAACGAAAATGGGATCCTACTAGGACCTGGGTTGTTGAAGGCCTACTGGAACAAAATGCGAGAGTTGCATAGTGCTCTGGATGAAAAGCTTCTTTCTAGATTGGATGGAAGCACACTTACCAATGAGCTACTGGAGTTGGTGTTTTAATATCTGCCTTTTCTCCCTCCTTCATTTATGGTCCAATTAAGCAATCACAATCCCAAGTAGCCCCATATAGTACTGGTAAGTATGGTGTTATCTCAATCTCATCCCTTGATCTACGCTAGAATTTGATAAAAGAAATACCTCAAATTCGAACACCACTTGCAGGAACGCGTTTCTTTGAGGCTCTCGAACGACCTTTTCCAATAAAACCCATCTTTGGGCAAAAGGGGATTAATACTACGTTAGCTCCGACCTCTCTGTCAATTGAAAAGCGCCAGCGAAATGAATTGTTGGTTGTTCAGAATACTAATTGCCTTTGCAAAATTTGGCCTACCCAAGTATCCATGAAAAACGCAAGCAAGCAATGCGATGCACATTGAGAGTGAAGGCACCGAATCATTTCGAATTGATAGATTCAATTTAGTATTTTGCTTACTCCTGTGATGAAATAACAGGAAGAACGAGGCAACTGCACGTAAAAGTGTTGACAAGTATAGGAAGGGAAAATAAAATCCTAAACCCACGGAAGAAAAGAAAAAATTGAAAAAGAAGATATTTTAGGACGAAAGCTATCTACCGGAAAGAACTGACAAGTTAACAGAGCATGATGGGTTAGGATTAGCAGAAGTGCTCTCTACTTGGGTAAGCAATGTTGCCATATTTGGCTTTCCATGAGGACAGTCCACTGAGTCTTGATCAATCGACAACAAATCAAGGGCGACGATTCGGGTATCAGGGGGCTCCTCAATTGTCACGCGGCCTTCAAGCATCTCAACCACACGAGCCATGCAAGGCCTAATGCTGGCCGTCTCTTGTACGCACCAGAAAGCTACATGGAGTAATTTCTTAACCTCCCTCTCATCGATGTTATTGCCACCACTTTCTAACAGCCTAGGATCAAGCACTTCCATTATCTTTCCTTCTCTCATCTTCTGATTGACAATTCTAGGGAAATATTGCCATTTCCTTTGAGACTCAACATTGCCATTTTGGATCAAGCGGACATTTCTTTGCCCTCCAATCATCTCCAAGAGAACCACTCCATAACTATAGACATCACATTTCTCGGAAATACCTTGCTCCAGGAGCCATTCTGGAGCCAAGTAACCTCTTGTCCCCCTGATGTTGGTATTGACACTACTCTCATCTCTTCCCATTAACTTTGATAAACCAAAATCCGCAACAATTGCTCGATAACTCTCGTCAAGAAGTATGTTTTCCGGCTTGATATCAAGATGCAAGATTTTTGATCGGCAATCGTGATGAAGGTAGGAAAGTGCCTTGGCCACATCAATGGCAACACTGTACCTCAATTCCCATGACAAGCAGCCTCTAGGTTGATTTCCTCTACCCATCCTGGGGAAAATCCAGCAATCTAATGAGCCATTTGGTATAAGGTCATAGACAAGGAATCGAAGCCCACTCGGGACGATACAATAACCAATAAGGCGAACGAGGTTCACATGCTGAACACTAGCAATCGCCGCGACTTCAGACTCGAATTCCTTCTCTCCACGCTCCTCCTCGCGAATCCTCTTCACAGCAACACATGTTCCATCTTTCAGGATGCCTCTGAAAACGGAAGCAGATGCGCCTTGGCCTACAAGTGACTCGAAATGGCCAGTTGCTTCGTCAAGCTCCTGGAACCTGAACTTGATGGGAATTCCAGCAACTTTTCTGAGAAAATTGCACTCAACTCGAAGCTCTCTTCGTAATTCGGAGACAAGCCGTTTTTCTAACAGCCTGCTTCTGCGTTTGTAACGTTGTCTGATAAACAGGCAAGCAAAGACTGCAAGAATTACTGCAACATCAGCCCCTGTCATGAGGAAAAAGGCCTTGGAAGGCCCCAGGAAGACACGAGCAACAATGATCCCGATTATCAGGATGGTTCCCGTAGAAACCCCAATTGTAATTGCTTTCTTGTCTTCCATCATTTGTCCATTTTAGAGTGTGCTTCATTTAACATGAACCATTCTCTCAAGGCAAATTTAACTGAGCCGCTTAATGGTGCAGCTTCGTAGAAAGAACAGGGTCGTCGTTCCATCTCTAGATTAAGCATATTAATGACGCTACGGTTGAATTTTTTTTTTGTTGTTAAATTTCAACGTGATGCATCCAATAAAATCCTAAATATTTGAACACGAAGTATACTTCTTTTTTCTCTTTCTTCTCTTTTTTTTTTTTTTTTTGGTATTATTGCGCAGGTCAATGATGCACCCATATTTTGGGGTAACATTTTGCCCAGACAGATGCATGGCCTTTCCCCAGGGTTGGTCCAGTTTCTATGAAAAAAATCAATTTTCTTTTCACTTTTATTTCCCTTTTCATTTTAAGATTCGTTTCAAAAGTTGAAAGCTGAAACTTAAAAAAAACAAAAAACAAAAAAAAGCGTCTTCTTTTTGAGAGAAAAAAGTTTCACCATTGAGTGATCACTTTGAGCATTGTGCCTTGTATAATAATTATAACTAATAAAACCAGATTATTTCAAGCATGAGCTTAGTTATGCCTAATTAAAATCAAATTTATCGATAAAGTAAGGATGATATGAAAAATAAATTTTAAGAATATACGTTTAACTCAATTAAATACTTTAACAAAAAATTTTAAATTTATAATTTTTAGTATAATAACAGACCCAACTTTAATTGCTTGGACTTTAACATTCCACGCTCTTTGTTTCCACATTGGCCCTCCTAATACGCATCTATGTAACAGTTCCTTCGTCGGGGGAGGGGGGGTGGGTGAAAATGGGTCATGTCCAACCTAGCACGACCGGCCTAGTCTTATCTTTTTTTTTTTTTTGGGTCATTACGACGAAAGTCCCAGTTCATTTAGTTGTTGATATTTCTCAAGGATGCTTCCGATCGATGCTTCTTAACAAATCGACTTAGTCAAACCTCTTCATTTGATCACGTGTCGTCGTGCTTATGCGTGGACTTATTTTTGTAATTATGACTTGTAATTTATTCATTACAATAAAATAAAATTATCATTACATAAAAATTTATCTGTCATAATAAATTAAAAATTAATTTCAAATCAAATCGACGGTAATATATACATATATAACGACTCAAAATGTGTAAGAATATACTAATAGCGGCTTCGATTTAAATCATTTTTAAAAAAAAAAAAACAAAAAAAAATCGCATGCATATCTTTGAAGGTTTCACACGAGGATGCTCTGTTTGGCCCAACGCTATGCTGTCCTATGCTCTTTATCTTTCAAGAAAAAAAAAAAAATCAAGCCCAAAATAATTTTCAAAGTACTTTACACAAGCAACTATCCGTGACCCACAACACGTACGAGATAACTATTAAATGTAGAATTTTCTAATGCCCATATCCTTTGGTTGACAAACGCGACTTAGGTCGTACGTGTGAAGTTTCCGAATCAAAACCAGACGAGTCGCCGAGATATAGTTGCACAATATTTAAAGCTAATCCACTCAAGTCATGCAAAAACTCCAAGACCGCAGCGTTTTCCACACGAAACCGGCTGGCCATTTTTCGGCGTTCATTTCACCAAATAACGTCAGAATAAATACATATGGAATCGTCGGAATGGAAAGTAAAATAAATTGACTAGACTGAAAGCAAGAGTAAGGAAACTTACAAAAAGCCAAACGTCAACAATCGAATATTCATAAAGAACAAAACGAACATCAAGCATGTACGTGATTCAATCTACTTTAGGGTGCTGATGCCTGATTGCTACAAAAATAGACGCACACAATTGTATACAATTTTCATTTTTGGTCCAATTTTCAGATCTGCTTTATGGGTTTGTTATTAGGCCCGCCATCTTGGGCTAACCCAATTATAGCTGGGTTAGTGACAATGGGCTTCTGCTTCTTGCCCCAAATGGATTCTATCAAGAATGCAAGACGAAGTCAAAATTATCAAACATGAATTCTTTTAATGCTTCCTTGCATTGAGTACTTATTGTAAAATGTTCAAAAATCTCAAGGGTATACTTATATTTGTTTTATTATTATTATTATTCTAATCATGATAAAACCTAATTAGGTGTTTTTTTTTTTTTTAAAAAAATTAACTCTGATTTTCATGTGTTGATTTTATTTGTACATCTTAACTTACGATTAGCTTATTAAATGCATAATAATCGATCTTATTGGAAACAATAAAACCGTTAACAAAATTACAATCAATGAATATCAGAAGAATCGTTGAAGGTCAGTGAAATTCTCTTCTTTTTTGTCTTTGTATTTTTATGGTTTGATTTTTTCCATTTTTTCTTCTCTTCTTTTTATTAATTTTTTATATCTTTTTTGGAGTTTTTCGGTTTATTCTGATTAGTCTTTGTTGCGGGGGAAGTTTGAAGTTTTTCGGTTCAAGTCAAATTATTTGGCTCGATCTCTGTTTGGTTGCTGAGGAAACGGCAAGACATCAGAAATGTTCAAGAAAGAGAGGTTTTTTTTTTTTTTTTTTTATCTTCTTTAGTTTTAAATTATAAAGGTTTCTGACTTTCCAGTATTAGCTACATTTCGTAATATATTAAAAAAATTAAAAAAAAATTACTTTGAAATGTTACCAACATCAGTCTCTATTAATTACGGCTTATTGCTTTTTGAACAGACTTGATTAGTTTTTGGATGCTTGAAAAATTTCTGATTTTTTTTTTTTTTTAACCCTGAATTTCCCTGGAAACCAAACGAGAAGTACTGATTGGATACCTAATCATCATTAATCTGCTGTCATCGGTTTCTTTCTTGTTTGGGTGTTTTTTAGGTTATAAACAAAGATTGAGTTAGGGTGTGTATTGTGTTGTTTGAGTTGTTGTTGCTGTGATAGTTTTTGTTGTCAGGAAAATGATAGAAATGAAAGGAATGCATTTCAGTGGCTCTGGTTTGGATTAACATTTGTCTGAGCTGAGTTTGAATTTGGTTACTTTTTGGGGGTGGCTGGGGTTGAAATCTGAAAATGTTTGGGCCGTAATTTTGAATCAAATAATAGAGATTTACATACCCTTTTTATCAGTGGTTTGATCGCTATCACATTGTACAGTTGTCTAAATGTTGTAAATTTTGTTACTTTTGTTGTCTTTACTTCAATAGCCATGTTTGTTTACTTTGGATTCTGCTTTTTTATGTTAGGTTTTTTCTATTTTTTTTCAACAGGTTTATTTTATTGTTGCAATAATGAGAATTAGAGATGGAAGTAAAGTGGAAGTACTAAACAAAAAAGATGTTCCCTGGGGTTCTTTGCGAGGTGCTGAGATTATCTGTGGCAATGGCCATGCCTACACGGTTAGATATGATGGGTATTCAGGCAGAGATGATGAGACATCGTTGGAGAGGGTATCTAGGAAGGCACTTAGGCCATACCCTCCTATGACTGAAGTTGTGGAGAATTGGGTTCTTGGTGATTTAGCAGAGGTGTTTGATGACTTTTCTTGGAAAATGGCAGCAGTTACTAGAATCTTGGACAAAAAGCACATTTTGGTCAGGCTATTGGGGTCCTCTCTGGAATTCAAAGTTGGCAAGTTTGACATCCGGCCAAGGCAGTTGTGGCAAGATGACCGATGGATTGTGATAGGAAAGGTACTTTCGATTACTCTTCCTTAGTTATTTACATGTAACAAGCGCCTTTCACAATAGTGACTGAGATAAATGCCATTCTATAACTTTTTTGTCAGTAATTTTTGCCGTCTTTCATGCCATACGTCATTATATTTGCATCCAGGGTTCTGGTAGTTGTGAAGACAGGAAGCATGATGAAAGAACTTTGAAGTGTGATCAAATGTCAAGGATTCACATAAAAGGCACAAGCATGGGGATACGTGCAGATGCTGAAGCTGATTGCTTTCCTTTAAGTAGTGTTGAGAAATTTCAAGACTCTGATGTTGTTTCCCACAGAACTTTGAAGAGACAAGTTTATGGTAATCTGCAGATTGAAACACGTAATGGTGGTGGACAATATTTAGGGCAATTAATAAAGAGGGTGAGTTGCACCGAGCACTTGTCATGAACCAATTTTCATCACCTGAACAGGTAGATGCCACTGCTTTCCCAGGAGAAATAGTGGGTGAGAAAATAACACATTCTTCTTTTGGCAACAGAACTGGATTTTCTGAAATGGATGCAGAGAGAAGGAAATTGGCTAGTGCTGTTGGATGTTTATCTGCAATGGACTTAGATTCACTTGATCCTGATAGTGTCACTAGCTCAGTTGGTAGCTGTAGTATCACTAATAGCAGCCCCTCTAATTTGTATTTTCATACTGGATCTATCAAAGATATTGATGTTCTTAGCAGTGATGCAGAATCTTTTAATGAGTGGGCATATGAGGAAGGAAATACTGTCCTTCCCATAAAAGAGGATCTAGCAACTGAAATTCATAGACTAGAGCTGCATGCCTATCGTTGCACTATGGGTGCATTGTACACATCTGGACCTTTAAGTTGGGAGCAAGAAGCACTGGTGACAAATGTTCAATTTTTCCTCCACATATCAAATGATGAACATTTGATGGAGGTCAGAAATTTAGTTTCTGCTCATAATAGCATTGCCACTAGATGATGAGAAATCTGGATTAGTTTTGGTTAAATTGATTTTGTTTTGTGGCTGTACTATCTGATAGACATTTTGTGGCATTTTGTCATTGTAAGAAACACAAGGATCTGCTGTTTCTTGTCCCTTGGTTTTAGTTTTACTACATACAGTGATCAAGTTGATATGAATGTACTAGATAAGTTGCAAAGTATGAGTATTTCCAAATCCATCCTTCTAGTAAGAATTCTTCTATCTCTTCTGTCAGTTCTTTATTTTTCTTTGATCTCTCCATTTATTTCTCTCTCTCTCTCTCTCCATCTTTTTCTCTTGCTCTCTGTTTCCACAAAATTGTGTGCTTGCATAGTAGATGAATAATTGCTTAGATATTTGCCCAAGTTTGCTGTTAATCAAGACTCTAAATTCTGACTTTACTGTTGCACAATATTGTGTTGCTGTTTTATCTATAAAGATACATGAAAATGCAGTTCTTTCAATTTGGAAATGGACCAGGAAGCCTGCCTTTCCATGCTTTCAAGTTCATAAGAGCATCGAATGGTTTTTCATCTCCTGGTTTGACTGTATTTAGTCTCCACATAGATTGGCAGCTCAGCAGTCTCCAAGAGGCTTTTGTTGATACTTGCTGCTGCTTTCTACAGGGCCAAAATAGAAGGCTTGTACATCTTACTTCTGACTGTTGAAGGATGATGTTGTGATTTGCAATCTTGTCTCTGCCTGGAGAGTTGTGCAGTTGGTAGTACAATTATAGTGAGCTCCTATATTTGTAAGTATGTGATTGACTGCTTGCTATGCACCTTTGATGCCTGAATTGCTAAAGATTTAAGACCAGAATATAATTGCTGCAAAGAGATGCCCTATTATGTGAATGCCTGGTGCATTTTTTCTTACTTCTTTTCCCCCCAGCCGTCCTTGATTAATGTGTGGCTAACATGTTTTGCTTGCTGATATCATTTGCTCACCAGAAAGTTGCTTGATGGAATCATGCATTTTCTTTTTCGTTTTGCTGCAGCAAAAATGATTATTTTCTGTTAATCTCTCCAAAGGCTCAAATTCATGGAAGCTCTGGTGAACTAATCCAAGTCTTGGATGGATGTTCCTGGAAAATGTGTACTTGTGGAAATAGTGTAAGTACTGGTAAATACACGTGTTTGTGTGTTGTTGCTTTATTATTGTTTACTTATGAGCAGCTTCACTGCACACAAAAACTGTTAGGAATTTGAGGATATCACTGTGTTTTTGGTCTTGACTCTTCAGCTAGCTATTGTGGTGGTTGAATGGTCTAATGATGCAGACAATTCTTTGATGCTTCTATGTTGGCTGAGTTGACCTCTTGGCAAAGCTGGTTGCCATTTTTGGGGAAGGAAAAGAGATTTTCCCTGCAGATGTTGGGCCTGCTTAATGAATGAGTTGTTTGGGTACCATGCATCCAGTGTCTTTCTTTGTCGAAGATCAACGAGCTTTTTTGCAGCTTTTGATAGAAACATGTTAAAAACGATCAATAGCCGGTGAATGCAACATGCTTACAGCCTTTGGATTGAAGCTAAACCCTTTAAAGTTTGTGATTTGTGTGGTCCAATCACCATTTTATTTTGGGCTCGATGGTTTGAACTATCTTGATGGGCTAGCTGAAGCTCGGAAACAAGAAAATAAGCACTTCATTTTATTAGCTTATCTAGAACCTTCAGGGCTGGAGGCTTGCTCTCAGACGATAGCAATCTGGGCTTGCTTTTGGCACCTGAATAGATTCCCTTTCAATTAGGCTTGCGTTTTTCCTACTTTACCAACCTCTGGGCTACTTGTCGTTCTCCCCCCCGCAATGACGTTAGAAGCCATCTCTAGAGGGAGAAAGATGCAACATTGCTTGCGTAATCGTGGAGACACCATCCTTTAACTGAAAGTTACGTGCTTTCTGGGGACACCATTTTCTTGACACAGGAGACAATCTGGCGGTGGGCACAACTTTGGCCGCTTCACTGTAATTACTTGTCGTGCGAAGCCTCTTTGTGCCTGAAAAGCTGAAAACCGATGCGTATCACGAACTCTCACAACTGGAAAGGCCACGCATAGTGGTCCATCACTTTTTTGAACGAAAAAGTTAAGTAAAACAAAAACACGAAATTATAATCTTGAAAAAAAAAACATAAAAGTTATTTTATTACCCACCTAAAAGTGAAAACACGCCTGACTCCAGTTTAGATTTAGGGTTTCCCATTGGTCTTTTTCTCACCTAACACTGCTGTGATAACTAAGGATTCATTTATTTTCAACATTTTCTAGAATACCAGCAAATGCCACTCATTTTAGAACGCGTCCGAATAAACAGGACTCATGTAGAATCTAGATTTTATTTTCATTATATTAATTATTAATTATCTTTATCAATTTACATTTCTTCTACAATTTTTTTTTTTCCCTCTACAAGCAATAATCAGGAAGATAAGTAAGACGCGTAAAAGGGGGCATTGTCACCGAAATTACCAACAAACTTCCAAGCTGTCATTCCTTGGCCAGTGAATGCCACAATTTTTATACCAATGCAAATTATTGTACATACCTGGCAATGGCTTATATTATTGCAGATTGATCAAGATGAGTCTGTCATTCCTTTTCTCGACGGCCCTTAAACAGTTGAGCTTGCCGATGGATAGACAGCCTGCAATTGAGCTATGCATTTATGTGGCTCACCAAATCCTCTGCCATTGTCTCATTTGCATCTCTTCTTGATTGGCAACACCCCATGTGACGATGCCACTCGTTGAGAATGTGATTTCTAGAGGTCCTGTGTGGGCCTTCTATTCCCTGCTGATTTGTCCTTAATGTAGTTTGACTTGTGAAACAAAACTTGTTTATGTGTTGTTGATACATGATGCTACATGCTACATGCTCCATGACAACCCACAGCTTGAACCATCCCATGGTCCACTTTCTTCATCATCGATCATCATTTGTAAACACATCCTGTCATATAAAAAACTTTAATTTAATTTAAGTATGTAGAATAATGCATGTGACTCATCCTGTCAATACAATTAATATGAAACCATGTAAAAAACCCCCGGTTAAATATGCGGCCCGCCAATCAAGAAAAATGACCAATAATTGAGTTCTTGAGTCTATCTCCATTTGTCCTTTTACATCCCTTGACACTAATAATGGTGTAATAATATGATAATTTTGTACATATCAAACAGGTTTAATTTGCATCGTAAATGTCATTTTTTATGCAACCTAATGGCAAGGAGTTTTTGTGAATGAGAACAATGATATTGGCGGGACGCTGCTTACTGGCGGCCATGGATGTCCAATTAGGCAAAGACAAAAAGATTCATGTATCTTGAAGAAACAAAATCGCTCTCCCAGTTGTCTTTTTCCGGGATTACAACTTTTAGACAAGTCCTATCAATCAATTGCCCCGATTCTGGACGAAAAGCTACACCCAACAAGAGACATTAAAACTATCAATTACCGGACCACCAGAGATGGAAGGCTCTGTTTTTTATTATTATTATTATTATTTATTACTTTTTATTTTAACCTTCTTTCGTGTATAATCTTATTCAAATTGTTGCAAGCTAGAGATGCGAGTGCTTATATTTACCGATTGTATGCTAATTACATCAAATTGTAGGATTATTTTAAGTTTTGAGTTCTAAAATACTAAGCCCTGAACGGTCCATATCTATTTAATTTGTTAAGAGTGCCAGATGTATGCGCATGCCCTGGAGCATAAGGATGCCTTCACAGGTTCCTTTCTCTTCAAAAATTAAAACCAACGAAATCCCAAATGGATCATATCATTGTGCAGAATGCCCATGTTCTGTTATGTAACATTCTGAATTCGACTTCTTCCAAATTCCTATCAACGTGATTGGCCATGCCAGTAAGATCCCAAACGTTAGGTTGAAAATCGACTGATAAAAAGTTGTTATATACCTGTAACCCGTTTGTCTTTTTATTTTTTTTCCCCCACAAAAATAATTATTGCCGAACTATATTTATAGCAAAATAGTAACTAACCATCTATTTGAAATCAAGAGTTCAGATTGTAATGATCCTTCTGTCATATTACCGTTGACATAAAAAAAAAAAAAATCAATAGCCAACAGCCCATGACAAGGGTCGTGTTGATCAATGATATTAGACATGAGCCAACTCAACAGCTTTAATTTCCAACCAAATCTCACCATCGAGATGAGCATTTGGTACAAGTCCTTTCTCTATATATACACAATTACAAGCAACCTTTTGTTTGCTATGTTATTGAACTATATCTTCACTAGTAACTTAATTTTTGAACTTAATTAATATATATATATATATATATATATATATATATATATATATATATATATATTTCAGTTTTACGGTAAGGTACCATCGTGTCAGTTTTTACATTAATTGAAACTAAAGATTTAATTTCTGGAACGTGGCCGACAATAAAATTCTGACAATCAAATCAATATTTGATATATTAATTTCAACCTCATATTCTGTCTGTCATTTTGTTTGTCGGTTGATTAGATTACACACATTCTAAAAATTTTTTCCCATTTGATTTGCTCAGTTTTGACAACTAAAACGTTGGTTAATTGCATGAAAAGATCGAGGGTGAAATGGAGCAACATTGCAATAAACAAGTGAAAAGGAAGGGATTGCGCTTTCCGAGTGTAGCTTTGCTTTGCCCCGACTTTTTTGTGTTTTCAAGATGGGTTCACCGGAATGTTGATTTTGTCGTCTAGCAAGTGTTTGGGAGACAACGCCTAGATGTTAATGTGGAGAGCGGCATGCTCCAAGACAAAGCATAAAGCAGCACAGGCTATGACAACTAATAATATATATATATATATATATATATATATATATATTTTAATTTAATGGCTAAAGATTGGTGTAACAAGGAAACATTAACATTAATTCGGAAGAAGATTAGGCAGTGGGAATGAATTTTTAAAGGGATAAATTATCTCTGCGGGCTAAGAGCCCGTGTATCCCAAAGGAAAATGTTGCTAATAATAGCAACAATGAGAACAATAAAAATAATAATGAACGTGACTCTTTAACACAAGATATTAAAGTCTAATTGGCTTTGTCACCGTGACAAGGAAGAATAAAACAGGAGACTGGAATGAAAATTAATGTGATAAGGCGTTTCCGGGAGGGAAAGGGATGTTATTTAACTACAAAAAAAGAGGATTTAATATTGAGTGGCATTGAATGTTAATGCAAATAATGTGAGCTTGTATTAGGGGTGCCATCACATGCATGCTTTAATTTGATTCCTTTAACAAATTAAAGCAAAGAAAAAAAAGAGAAATTAAAATAGAACAGAGAGGCGGAGGAGGGGGAGGAGGGGGAGGGGGGCGCGGGAGGAGATAATGTCCTCTAGCCACATGCTTCCTGGGGACCATCAATATCCCTCAATTAGGGCTAACCCGAGAGCATGAGAAGATCCCAAAACGCAATGCAAAAAAAAAAAAAATAAATAAAGGGCAGTTGCTCATGTATCTCACTTCTCACTAAAACACAACTCAAAGCCACAGTCCCCCATAAAGGACACTATTTTTTTTATATATATATGTAAAAAGAAAAAAAAAAAAGTTCATTTGCATGCTGGATTACAGCACTATCACCATTGCTTTTAAGGAACATTTCATGCCTTGGTTGCTGCAAGACTACCTCCTTTGCTTTCGATGTTGTAGTAACACTAAGATCGCTAATTTAGGTGCGCCAATTTCAAGAATTTTTTTTTTCTTTTAAAGAATGGAAAGGGAAAAAAAAAAAAAAAGATAATTGGAAAACGTAACCAAGATTAATTAAAAATTCAAGTTTTTCATCTTGCTTTTCTTTTCTCCTTCTTCCGCCTTTAACAGTTACTGTCACAATCCTAAGACCCTCAAAACGTTAGTCAGAAGGTTCTCATTTCATTTGCGTGCAAAATTATGTGCAAATTATTGTTAAATCATACATAAATAGGCTACAAAAGTCCTTTTGGGCATCTGAACAGTATGGAAGCAATGGTTTCGCTAATAGGGGTAATTAATGGATATGTATTAGGGGTTATATATCCATAATTAATAAAACAGGGTGCAAATTAATGCCCTAGAAATCATAAGTTTTAACATAAACAAACACATAAACCCAGCAACTTCTATGGGGTTTGGCAATCTTAACTGTTTTCCAGTAGCCAAATTATATGTTCAAATTCGATGACTACTCATGACTTGTGACATCGAGAAATACTCTCAATGTGATTTGCACCGCTAAACGAAGCATTGATTCACATATATATATATATATATATATATATATATATATATATATGGTCGGAGACCCTCGTCGTTTTTTGGCTAAAACAATCCCCCTCCCCCACCCCCCCAAAAAAAAAATAAAAATAAAAAAAAAAAAAATTATATATATATATATATATATATATATTATAATTTCTAATTTCAATAAATGTACATTCATGAGAGACAAGGAGAGAGAGGATAGGTTGATTCTAATAAACCATAAACCAAGGTTGATGAAACCATAACATAACCAAACTGTGTAGAGACTGAACAAATATAAATTAATTACATACATGATGGAGCCCAGAGGGAAAAGGGAGAAACAGTAGAAGGGGACACTACACTAATTGTTGGCAATTTACCAAGTCCTGGTGTCATTGACAAATCCAAAGTGCAAAGGTAATACATTTTTTTTTTTTTTTTTTTTTGGTGCAGACCATGGTAGTTAATTACATGCTAAGATAAATTTTTTTTTTTTTGGTGGAAACACCATGGCCATGATTGGTGGTTAGCCGATCGATAGAAATTGTATATATATATATATGGATTGATTCTCGCTAAATCTTGCTCAATCTTAGCCTTAGGTCCTATAAATAATCTCAAAAGGGGCAAGACTGATATTTTGGTCTCTCATAACTTGGTAGCATACTTTCACTCACGCACAAAGGACAACTGAGCGAGGGAATAGGAAGCTGTATCACGACCCTTGTTTTTCTTTTCCTTTTTTCTTTTTTTTTTTGAGAATCATGACCCTTGATCTTGACGGATCATGGTGTTTGATAGACGCTGGAAGATGATGGGGGCCCCG
Organism: Rhizophora mangle; assembly: GCA_037832345.1. Taxonomy (NCBI): domain Eukaryota; kingdom Viridiplantae; phylum Streptophyta; class Magnoliopsida; order Malpighiales; family Rhizophoraceae; genus Rhizophora; species Rhizophora mangle. Next base: position 1,944,223 of record JBAPLJ010002055.1, read on the forward strand.
TATTGTGGATAAAGTAGCATCAGGACCGTTGGTGCATGTTGATAGCTAGGGGCCAGCCTAAAAGAGAACCTCTGTAGTATGATAGCCAGCGTCAATTTTGCCTGCAAAATGGCTAGATTTTGGCCGATGCATGTGCGGACCCCGAGGCCAAATGGAATGAACGCCACAGGATGCTTCGCTGCGCGGGCCACACCATCGGCGAAGCGGCCAGGATTGAATTCATTGGCATCGTTTCCCCATATTGTGTGATCATGATGAAGGGCCAAGATCGGTATCAAAAGTTCGGTCCCACAAGGGATCTTGTAGCCTCCCAGCACCACGTCGGTTTTGGACCTTCGGATTGTCGCAATTGTTGGAGGGTAGAGCCGCAGCGACTCATTCAAAATCATTGTAAGCTGCACACCGGATCATTCCTCGCGATTAAATATATATCTTCTTTGTAAAATTCTTAGCTTTTTCAATTTTTTTTGGGTTTTTTTTTATACACATATTTGTGTGTGTGCGTTTTTTTTGGGTTGGGGAATTACCGTTTTGAGCTTGATAATATCATCTTTGGTGGGGATGTCACGTGATCCACACACCCTCAGAACCTCGTCACGTGCGAGCACCTGCCACTGTGGGTGCATTGCCAGTAGGACCGTAGTCCACGTCAGCAGATTGGATGTGGTCTGTTTGCCCGCAAAGAAAAAGCTCTTGCACTCTTCGACGATGTCAGGGACGGTTACATGATTTGAGCATGAATTTGAGGCTTGAATCATTAGCCCCAGCAAATCCTTTGGACCCTTTTCTTGCAGTACCGTACTACATGTCGTGCCGCTGCCCTGCCCTTTCCTCGAGTTCAATTTCCGGCAATCGATCAGCTTTATTAGCGACTTCTTGATTTCCTTGTCTAATTTCCTCGAATTCCTGTTTGTTTTTGTCGGAAAGAACCTGGCTCCGACAAAGGAGAAAAAAAATAATAATAATTGAAAATCACATTTACTATCGTATATTACAAACTAATTATAATTATTATTAGTAGTAAGATGGATGACCGCCTTACCAATAGCCGGGTATATAGACTTTTTGAAAGGCCTCGGCAGCTAGTAGCATTTGTTGTGCTTGTAATCGGAAAATGGCTTTTCCGTCCTCGTAGCTGCTACCAAACGCTGTTCTTGTAATGACATCTTCTGTTAGAGTTTGGAACCATTCAGAAACTTCAATTTCTACCTCTTCGTCGCCGGAGTTTGACATTTCCGACCAGCGGTCTAGCATATCGGTTACACTCTTCGCCACCACCGGTACCAGCAACTAGAGGAACATTTTTTTTTATTTTATTAAAAAAAAAAAATTGGGATTATCCTAGCATAAATTAGATTCGGAAACAATAAAATTAAATAGAAATGTATAGCAATATTTTTGGGGACATACTTTGAGATTCTCCATGTGGAATGTAGGACTAATGATTTTCCTATGGTGAGCCCATTTTTCTCCCTTGAGGCTAAGCAGCCCATCACCTTCAAGCTTCTTGATAAGGGGGTGTGCCTCAACCTTCTCATAGGATTCGGACTTGGAAGTAAGGATTTCTCTGATGAGGTCTGGATCGGAGACGGCCAGTCGAACTGTGGGACCAAACCAAACCAGAAATGTTGCACCTGCAGTCAATCAACAATATCCTCAATTCGGTCTCTTTTTCCGGCTTATAATTAGCCACAACCACATGCAATGTACGTACGACTACAGCTAGCAAAAATGTTAATTAAGCAAAGAAAAGCAGGCAATTCAATTTGGGGCATGACGACATTCTACTTGCTGGAGTTCTAACTAAAAAGCGAGCAATGAATACTTATTTTTCGTACCCAACTAGGAATAACTTCCAAGCAATCCTCAACCTCAAGTTGGAAAGTGTCAAATTTGCAAAAAGAGCAGTTAGCAGGAAATTACATGACAACCATTAACTCAGAGTAGAGAGAGAGAAGGAAAAAGTAGCAAGAAGACAGTGAAGCTATGCAGCTAGCAAACACAAACAATTTGTTTATCACAATATAACCTCGCCAAAAAAAACAAAAGAGAGAGGAAATGGATAATTGAAAGCAAAATCATGACTCCAAGACAAACAAGTGCAAAAGCAATATGATCATCTCAGATAAAAAAAAAAAAAAAAAAGATATACATGGATGCAATAAAATTGGGAGCATAACTAACTAGAAAAGTCTTAAAGGAAGGCTAATTAGAATAACAAAGATGGTCTGATTCAAACTTTGGGACGGGATAGGAAGGAAAAAGAAAAAACAAGGAAGAAAACAAGAAGTAGAAGAGTCCAAACTCAGAACTTCAACATCAAGCATCAAAGTGCAGAAAAGGCTGTAAAAGTTTGAAAAGAAGTACCTGAACTCAAGAGAAAAAAACAAGCCTTTTAAAAGTCACAAATTTTGGAGGATGGATCACAATCCAAAGCCAAAGAAACACATCATAACAGAAGCACCATCCCGCGGCTTTAATGATTATCAAGAAAGACTCTTAACTCAATGCTTTACAGAAGAGAAAGAAAGACCCAGAAACCCACATTGGCACAAGCCTTCAATGGTTCCAAAAATCACTCAACCAAAAACTCGGTGCAGCCATTAATGTGATTAAGAAGTTGAAAACCGGACTCATTGAAAGAATGGAAGAAGAAAAAAAAAAAAAGGAAAAATCAAGAAAAGGGTCAAAACTTCCAAAATCTAGAAACCGCAAAGAGACTCAAAGAAAGAACGAAAATAAAAAAGAATGAGACAGAAGTGGGGAAAGAGATGGAGATAAAATGGACAAAAAACAAATGGTACCATAGACTTTCTTCCAGTGATGGTAAAAAGAGAGGACTCTGGGAAGTATGTTGTGAGAGAAAGGCATGGGTTGGGAAGAGGCCTTCAACATCATCTCCACGACCTCCTTCACATTGCCAATAAAGAAACGATAAGGGGGTCCTCTAATTCCTTGCTTGGAGAAATGTTCTTCAATTCTTCTGGGTCTCCACCAAAGCAAGACTGCAATCTTCAAAACAAGAACAAGGACCGAAAAAGAGATGGCAAGCAACTTAATCCAGTACAATAACAGTCCTTCCATCATCTTAACAAAAAAAAAAAGCAAAAAAAAAAACAGATACGAAGATTATAGATAGATAGATAGATAGTAAGAGCAAGAAGAAGCAGCCTTTTATGTTACTGGCTTCTTATCTTCCCTGCTGTGTGTTTTTTTTTTTAAGTTTTCCCTTTCTCCTTTTTCCCTTTTCTCTGGCTTATGTTGGTAACTACCAATACTAGTACAACTTCTGAGTTGTAATCTTGTAACTTATAAGTGTGGGAGAAAGAGAGAAGAGGAGATTTAAAGGAGAGAGGGTAGCATATAAGCAAGCAAGACCAACGGCGCAGGGGGCCGCCATTGGAATTCCAATAATTGTCAACGGGAGTTATTTTTTGTTAATTAAATAAAAACGAGTTTCTAATTAAATAAAGTATGTTTTAATTCTTTTGAGGACAATGCTACCCTTGTCTTTTCTTATTAGTATCGTTGTATCCCTTGCATTATATGTGTTGGTGTTTTAGCCTTTTCTGATGTTATCTGTCTTTTTATATCATCTGATAAACGTAATTCGTTTCCTTTTTTTTTTTTTTTTTTAGAAAAATTTAAAAATTAGAAAGTACATTTTTTTTTAATTCTTTGTAGGAATTTTTTTTTTTATATCTTCCATGAGTTTTAGCTGAAATTTTCAAATTTAAGTTTCAATTGGCACCGATTAAGTAAAAAATTTAAAAAAATGCATCTACCGTTACTTAATTAGTTCCTCTTGTCTATATATTTGTTCTAATCAAGCATTAACCATACAATTAAGGAAATCAAAGGAGGATTCAAAAATACTAAATTAAAATACATATAATTAATTTTTATATTACATATCCACCATTTTATAATACATCATTATTTTACATATAATATAAAATATTTTATATATAATATAAAAGTTAATTATATCCACTTTAAGAGTGAGATCTGTTCACTTCAAGATCTATAGTAGTAACAATGTGATAAAAAAAAAAAAGAAAAAAAAAAGAATGTAGTTGGATATATTTTGTTTATGCGTCCAAATTAATTGAATACTAGACCGAATTTATTTCCAAAAAAAAAAAAGGATGTAGTTGTAATTTATTTCCTCTTATTGCTAATTGAATCTAAACTACTAGATGTAGTTTAGTGATCACCAAATTTAAAATTTAAGATAAAATCTAAAGTTCAAATTCTAAACTTCATTTGTACTTAAAATCCCTCTCTCTACTTCTATTAGACCGAATATATATATAATTAGTGAATTATTAAGTGAGATTAAATCGAACCGGGTGAGATAATAGCAAGATAGTCAAAAAAAAAATAATAATAATAAATAAAGGTTTACTTATTCATTTCTATACATTTAATCCTAAAATCAATAGCAATAAGAGGAAATGAGGTATGCTAATATTTAGATATTTATTAAAAGTATCAAAAATTGCACAATAATAATAATAATAATAATAATAAAACAGATTAAAGTCCTTGCGTCTAGAATCTATGCATTTAATTCTAAAACTGATAGTTACAAAAAGAAATAAGGAATATTTATTACCTTAAATAACAAAACTATAAAAAAATAACCAAAAAGACCCATTAGTTTTAGTTTAATATTGGAGTCATTTTTAAAGTTATCGAATATTGAATTCAAATTTCATAGTGTGTATAAACACACACCATCAATTCAAACAGATAACACGGTTGAATTTTGTTATTAGCATAGAAATCTAAACAAAAAGTTAAGAACAACATTAAAAATCCTTGAAACTATCAACTCAACCTTGACTCTAATCATCTGTATATAACTATACAATCTATGAATCTGTTTGCGCCCCCTAATGTATTTATTCTCATACCAGCGCCTTACATTGACAAGGCAAGATTCCAATGATCATTAGAGATCGCCACCATGTACCACTAAGAAGAGAAGAGACAAAACCAAATACATGTCACATGCGAACCTTGTGTTCGTGTTCCATTCAAGATTGTATGGTCAGGATTCTCCAATAAATAGGAACTTGGCGGCCCCATTTGCTCTATTGCAAATAGGCAAATTGATCTCTCGCAAGACATCGCCCCCACATATTCAAAGGCACACACACATATATAATAAAGACATTGGAAAGGCAACATATTGATTTCGTCCAATACACATGTATGTAACACCCAAAAATTGTTCTTGAATACCCTCTCCGGAGTCCGCGGTTTAGTTTTATGAGGATTAAAACCCAAAATCAATATGAGGCTTAGTTGATAGTAACATGAGACCAAATTAGCAAAGTGCCAACGAGAGGAAAAGTAAAAATGTGGAAAAGGGTCTTGCAATGGAGCCAAAGTTACTTCCTTGTTCCCGAAAAGATTGATCTGGGAAGCCAAGGGAAAGTGGGTCGTTATTTTGGAATGTTGCTCTTAAATTGGTGCACATGGGAACAAGGCTGTCTATGATAGGGTTTATTTCTGCGCCTTTGGTAGGGAAATATGCTCTAGTTGACCCAACAGTGGGGTGCCCACTCGAAGGCACCTTCCCTAATATTGTCTTAATAGAGTCCAGACATGCTGGGCCACCTGCCTCCGAGGGTCCTACAAAATTTGAAAGAAACTCATGGCAATATGGTGGCTAATTGAGCCATAAGTCAGAGATGGTAACACTTACGCTACTCTTGCTTAATCTGACGGGGATGTGTTATAATGGCTTCATATCATTTGATTAATATTTACGTCTACATATATGTATAAAGATAAGGTACAATTGCTTAATGTATTGTATTATCAATTATCAAATAATAACCTAGTATTTTGTATATATATTGAAGAATCTTTGTTAATGAAAACTACTATGTACTGAAATTTAGTATCATAGGAGAAGGGGAAAGAGGAAGAGAGAGAAAGAGAGTTGTATGTGCATCCAATTGAATTCTTCAATGAAGATTTGGATTCGTCCTTGAATGATGTTTCACTGTCTAACCTTCAGTTAGATAGAAGGCTATTGAAAAAAAGAAATTAAAAAAATGAAAAAACAAAAGAATTTCTCACTGCAAGCCAAAAGAATAAGATGACAAAGTAGAATATGCAATCAATCAAACAAGGCATGATGTTATCGAAACTGGCCAAAACAATCCAACCAAGAAAAGCCTGCAGATGATGAGGTACGATTGCTTTCAAAATACATCAATTTTAAATCAAATTTATTGTTCTTGTTTTTTCCCTTCCTTTCTGAATACGGGTCATTTAAAATATATATATACATATATATCGAATTCAATGTAGGAAAGCTGCCAGCAACCATTTTAATTCAATTCACTTCTGTAACAGAAGGGTTCGTTTGTCAGTTTCAGAAATAGTGGAATGCAGTTGCATTAATCACAACAGCTTATGTTTTACTCTGTTGGAGCAATTTCGATTCAGTTTTTGCAATGTGGCATTTAGTAGTTTTTTCTAAGCATAAAATGTGAGTGGTTGGGCAAAGGTAATCCTTGTAAACAATAAGATTACCAGGTTAAGGAAACGAAATAATCCTTGTACCTCGAGCAGCAAGTATATATTAAGTGAAATATGACAGCTATGTACTTGTTTGGTTTCGATCTTCGAAACGTTCACCTCAGTTTGTGTAATTCAAGTTAAAATCATCTTGTACAGCGTATGATGGATAGAATGTTGGAAAAGGCGCATGTAGACATTGGCGTTCTCATTCCAGGAACGTACTACGAATCCTTTATAAGAGACTATTGAAGTATATGCATTTAGTCAAACATGGGCCGGCAACATTTGCCACTCATGGCCATTTTTATTTCCGGTTTGTTTGATCTTGTGAAAACCCCAATTAATTTAGACAATTAATGCCATTATTTTATGTCCCCTTGTCCCCAAAATGAATCGATCTTCACATGAATATAAAGGACCAGAAAATAAAAAAAAAAAAAAAAAAACTTGGAATTGTTGGAAAACCATTGGAAAGCAAATTATTGGACTCAATGATGAACCATTCGGCCTCATGCTGCCATTAAACTTATTGATAATAATTGGAGATCATTTGTTCTCCCAGTATGAAGAGAACACACGGTTTGGAATTTATAATTAAAGAGAGGAAAAGAAGGGATATGCACATACGATTTGCTAGCAAATCCCCTCCCTCCACCACATCGTATCTCCTTCACTTGTGATCGGTCCCCCTCTTCCTGATTTCTGTCCTGCAAAGAAGGAATTAATTATTCCTAGCCAATTAATTGTTCTACAATGCCAAATTATTTTATCCACATTTCGTCTCCTATTTGTTGCCTAATTGACTAGTTGTGCCACATATATATCATAAACAAAGACGAAAGTCTCTTTGTTTGACATTGCAACTCATGATGTGGGATTAAAAGATCTTTAACTACTCGATATCAAATCCATTTTGGAGGAGAAATGACCCTAAAATTTTCATTCGGGTCATAATGTCACTAGTTATTTAGCTATTGAAATTCCTATGCTGTTGATGGTTGAGAAAAATTAAGAACTATATGCACAACTCTCTCGCGCATGCTTTGGTGCTAAAGGAGATCAATAATCATATGATTGAAGGATCCTATTTTATAGGCTGACTTGTTGGGAAATGGGGATTCATTTGCAATTTTTTTTTTTTTTTTTTTTTTTTTTTTTTTTTCCACATCCCATTAACAAAACCAACCCATTAGTCTCACTACCTATAACATGTCGTGTCACAAAAAAAAAAAAAATTATTTAAAAGAACAATATATTTGAAACTCATCTTATAATAGGCTTCATATGGGAAACATCTCAAACCACTACACTTAGATTAATCAACATGTCATTATATTTAGCTCATTGACATTAATTAGATAATGCTGCAATGGACTTATAAAAGGGGGGAGGTGGGCTGGGGGTGACATATTCATCCAAAATAAGAGTAAAACAATATGACATTGAAATATTATCTACTCTTGGGTTTAGTTGCATTATGTCATGGATGAGCATTGAGCGGTACAATTTCAACCTTTTTTTTTATATATATATATTCCATTTAATATTAAAATTTTGAACATGAAAGATGTGAATGAAGACATAAATGCTAAAAATAAAGGAAATGACGTAACGAACTTAGTTATGCATTTGACGCCAGCAGACAGAGGAAAGATGCATATAACAAAAACTATATATCTTAACAAAATAAAAGGGTTTGAATTAAACCCAAAAAAATTGATAACAATAATAAAAGGTTGAAACAGTTGTCGTCCACGCAACCGACGGTGTGACTCCACAGAGCACAGCTGCACTGTCGATGAGCCCTGCATAACAGGCCACAAGTCTTGTCAAATCAAGGATTGCCACGTGTAATCCAATCATTTAAGCTCTCGCCCATTTTGGTACCTAATACAAGGCCATATTCTGTTACATCAACTCAAAAGGCCTGCACTGTGTACTTTGCAGTGCGTTTGCAGCAGCAGCCAAAAGCCAAAGCAATATATTCCATTTTTATTGTTTGTTTTACCTTAGTAATTAGAAATAATATATATTTTTTTTTTTCTTGGTCTCTCCATATCATTCAATTACCGTATTGCCCTTCCATGCCCGAGCTTCCTATACCCTACACAAATGACTCTTCTGTCTTGAATTAAACAAAAACATAATGAAGATATATGCTCCTTTGATTCAATGCGTTAGAGTGTCTTATTCAAAAAGTCAAACAATGCTTGAACGTTAGGAATTAGAACTAGGGTTAGTGAGGTAGCTAGACAACGTAGATTATTAATCAACACAAGTTGAAACATGTGTCTCGCCATCTTAATTATAGTCAAAGATAGCATGGCGATACAAATTAAATCTTGTTGATGCTGCCACGAAGACAATGTCCTCATTCAAAGAGGTGTTAAAAGCGTGAAGTTTTATATTAACATGAGAATTTTAACGTAACTCAAAAATTAACAATAAAGTATCAGACTCGTTTCAACTCTATGTATGTATTTAATCGTGAAATTCACGTATTTTTGTAATTATAATTGAAAATTTTTTGATTCATCTTCTCGCCTTACCTTCATAATTTCACCCAAATTCATTGTCCATGCATAATGGTTTTGAGTAAATTAGCAATAAAAAGTGAGTGCCCACGGACACGTGTCAAGAACCCACAATGAACGTTGGCTTGATGGAAAAATGGGAAGGAACGATTAACAAGAGCCAAAGCGATCAATAAATAAATTAGCTAGTACCGAGTAATCATGGACTCATGAGTTTGCGCTTGTTCCAAGGTGAACCCCAATTGGGCCACTCTGCTTTTTACCCGAGGAACAAAGCTGACAAGGGTAAATTTGGGAACAAATGAAGAGAAAAAGATGTCACATGGTAGATGGTATTGCGAAACAAAAAACAAACAAGTGTGCATGAGAGAGAGAGAGAGAAAAGAGGAGAAGTAGGCAGGCAGTGGCCTGGCCGGTTCATTTGGACACTGGATTGAGAGTACAAAGATAACAACCTCTGGCAGTCACAAGAATCCAACAGGCCATAAAGAAATTAAAAAAAAAAAAAAAAAAAAACCCAAATCCCTCGTGAATCGAGGGCTACTAGTCTAGTAGTGTTTTTAACTTTTTCAGTTTTAAAAAGGGAAGAACCTCTCTCTCTCTTCTTTCTTTGAAATATCACTTCTTTCAATTCCATCTCTATGTTCTTGCATTATAAGAGCTTCATAACATCATCTTTGAATTGTTTATTATGTGTAAAACTAAAACACTAGGTACAACATTTCATGCCATATGTTTTGTCTCTTTAAAAACACCCTTGTCCGCCCTTGTCTCCCACCAACGGCCTTGTCATCTCGGGTCTCCATATTAATATCATTTTACATAATGTATATACATTGTTCACGTCTCTATTCCTGACTCCTTTCATTACCCCATTTGCTATTAATTATATTTCGATGGGGTTGGTCAAGGGATAGGCCCAAACAAAAAAAAAAAAAGACGTAGCATAAGGCCTAGAGGCTTAGCCCCTATTTTATTGCCACTGTCAAATCATTTCATTTAGTCTCGAAATATTGTTGCCTTAATTCTAAGACAACGTCCAAAGCTTTGAGTCTCGTCGGAGTGATCAGCGACGTCACCATCAATTCTGATGTAATTTTTAATGCTAATGGAAAAACCGGAGAAAGGAAATTTTGTACCAGTGCACTGATCAAAAAAAAAGAAAAAAGAAATTTTGTACCAGTGCTTCTGCCATGTGTCATTTTGCTAGAAGTGTCATCCAAAGCTTTGAGTCTCATCGGAACGTCACCATCAAATTCTGATCTAAATTTTAATGCTAATGGAAACCAGAGAAAGGAAAATTTGGACTGGTGCCTCTGCCATGTGTCATTTTGCTAGATGTATAATCTTCTTTCCTCGTTTTCAATTTAGTTTCTTGATACCCAGAATGTTCCCAAGGACACAATTGCAACTTAGCATTCTGTCTTTATGGCTCTAATCTAATGAGATTTATATGTTAAAAAAAGGAGTTTTCAGCTGCTCGTAAGACTTGCACTGTAAAGTTCATTTTTTATTTTAAAAATAACAATATCTTCTTAATTTAATTTTTATAATAAAATTATTTCTACAATTCATACAATTTTTTAATTACAATAAAAATCTCACTTGTTGAATGAATTGTTATTGTTATGTACAAAAAAATCTATTAGGTATTATATATATATATATATATATATATATATATATATATATATATATATATATATATATATATATATATATATATATATATATATATATAAAGTTTGTTTTGTGCATAAAGCATTTTTCCGTGAAGTGCATCTGAAAATCATATACACAAAAACATACTCACCCCACGAATATATTTGGCAATCTTTGTATGACGTTACCCCTGGTGCTCTGTCCACCCAGCTTCACTTGGTGCTTGCTCTTGTCCTCTCCGGATAACCGTAAATTCTTTCCGCATTCATAACGTTGCGTAAATGAAGTCAAAAATTGGACACGTGGCACTGACCCAAATTTCTGTCAAGCCACATCGTCATCATGCTGCCTTTGATATTTATGTTGTTTTCTTCTTGCACAAAAAGGTTGGAATTTCTGCTTCAAATTCTCAAAATAGTGCCATTGCATGTCGATCCAGGGAATGGCAGTCTGAAATTCAAGTACTATCATTTGAAAAAGCACAGCACATTAATTTGGGGCTGTCACGTATTTATTAGGGTCTAGTAATTGTAAGTTATCGTGGCTGTATTTCCTGTTCAGCATCTTTAAAGTCTTGTTTCAGTGTATGCATCCCTTCATTTTGGTCCAAGGAATTGCAAATTTGATAATTTACTAGTACTACCCGAAAATCAAGATTATAGAACTAGGCAATAGAAAGTAGGACAGAACTAGCATGAAAATCCAGATCATAACTATTAGGCTGAGAGAGAAAGGGAGAAAAAAAAAAAAGAAATTGAACATTCCAGTAGAGGCTTATGTAATAAATTCAGGTTGCCCTATTATTCGTAGTTTTATTGAAGTAATACAATGCAATATGGGATAGACAATGACAGCTGCTTCCCATCCTCCTAATTTATGCCCGACCCGTTAACGTGTAAGCACATGTGTTTATTACAGAACATGTCTGTCCCAAGCTTACATGAATGCAGACCTACATGGGTTTTTATCGTATCATCCACCTTGCCCTACCATGATTGATGGCCTTCTATATTGTTGCTGTATTTACTTGTGCATATATAGTTACTATTATTATGCGTGTTCCCTTTTATTTTACGTGAATATGGGATTGAATTTTCGTATCTTCACATGATGGGCCATGTGATGATAAGTCACAATCTTTTGTTACTGCTTTTCTCCCCCACTTATTTAATTATCTGACATACAATGCATACTCGTTTTTGGTAAATGTGGAAAATGAAATTTGTTGTGTTGAAGAATGTTGGTAATCTGATTGAGACCACCTAAACCAAAAATAAATAAAGGAGCCGTACAATTTTGACCATTGTATAGATGTTGCATTCTGATGGCCCGCGTCCTGACTGCCGTGAAAGGAAATTTCTGAGAAGTTGTGGTAACTCGATGCCAAAGAGACGGAAAAACACAAGGCCACTATGGAATTGAAGTGTATGATAAGGAGTTACCTTGAAATAAAAGGGATGAAAGTCCAATTCGCCAAAATCCATTGCTGGCAATAGCAACGAAAGCTGACTTTTGAAAAGAAATGTGGGAGAGGGAGAGGCTCCGAGAAGGGCATTGGGGTTATCAGTTTGGCACTAGAATTCAGACTCAAAGAAAGAAACCCGACAACCCACCGACATAGAAACCCAATCTTGTGCTGCCTCAAAGGATTGAATTGCATTTGCCATGTATGGGGCCTTTGTTAAGGTAATAAGCTCCCGAAAATAAGGACAGTCCTTTTGAGATCACCCCACAGTGCGTAGACATGCTGGCAATGACAGAGACCAGCTTTCATTTACCCCACTCTCGGTTGGAAAGATGCCGACGCCTACTGGGAGTGAACAGTGCGTTAATGCCACCGTGAGGGATTAAACTGGCATATAGGAAGTGGTTTGAACGGAGGCCGATAGGGACAACTCCAATGGCACAATTTGAGAGTGGGAAAGCTCAGCCAGGGGTGGCCCAGAGAGGGCCGATGGGAGCGCGTATCCGCTTTCCGAGACTTGGGCAGGCGGGTGTCTGATCATTTACATGTGGCCATGAGCCAAACTTTTGATGGTTCTCTCCAACCATAGACCGTAGTACATGGAATACAGTTATTTCCCCACTTAATGAATATGACAACCAGCCGTTCAATTCGCACAATATGTGCCTGTAATTGTACTAATAGTCGTCGTAAAAAGATTCAATTTGTTTTGTTTTTGTCCCACGCAACCTGGCGGCCGAGTTTGTCTTTCGGAAGTCCATAAGTTTGTCTTTTGGAAGTCCGTAAAGTGATTGAGACGGATCAACCTATTATAATTTTAGGTCAACGCATCTGAAACTTCATCGGCCGTAGCACATTGAATCCAAGTGGCTTAAGGTCCATTGTGCCGAGCTCAGTGACACAAATCTAAAAGCCCATCAAACAGAGCTGTATTCATCCTCCAGAAGCAGATGCCAGAGGCCCCATAGATGTCCGTCCCAATCGAGCAGGTCACAGAAATCCCTTCTATCGTGGCTTTTAATCTGAACCAATTCTTGCGTTGGCAAAATGATTAGAATTCGGAGGTTCATCCAAATCATACCATGTTCGTTTTCAATGTCACGAGGCACTTCCTGGATATTCACCGCGTCACCACAAATTTATCCACAAAGCTACAGATCAATACAATTTCAGGTGCAAAGCGTAAAAACCATGTCACTTGACAGACTCGTTGATTAAAATTAAATTTTTTATTTTCGGTAACTTGAAGTTTAATCTTATAAAAAAGTAAATTTTATGAAAAATAAAAAACTATTTTCATTGTATAATTGTTTAAAGAACCTCCTAATAGGCTTAGAAAAAAAAAAAAAAAAAAAGGCAAAAACATTTTCGGAGTTCTACTCATTCAAATTTTCCCCTTAAAGTCGAAAGAACAAAAATCATTTCACCATAAAGGCATCCATAATATAAGTTAAGCAGTAGTAATCTACCATGGACAAGAACACACTAAGGAAAACCTAGAAACCACAGCCCAGAGACCAAAAGTAATTTATAAGCCCTATCTTCGTATCCATATCCTTCTATCCTTCTATCCTTCTCCCTTGAAAGAAAAGGACAGCAATAATCAACAATACTAAAATGCAGTGAATAGAAACAGGAGTTGAAAACCCTGCACAGCAACAGCCCTCTACTCAAATGTGTCGTCGTCGTCATCTGGGAGAGGCTGAATGGCAGCTGCAGCAATTTCTGCATCAAGCCTAAAAGGGGAAAACAAAAAGATATAAATAGTGTAACTGTATAAGCAAATTCCAGAACTAACTGGATTTAAAGCATATCCTCTTTCATTATTCTCAATATTTAATCAAAAGACTCATTTCCTATATTTATTCCAGTATGCAATCCACAATTATTCTCGAAATTTTTCTTCCCAGAAAATTTTGCTTTCTTAATTCTGACAGAGCATTTTGCAACTAGTATATGTGCTTATAATTTGGCTATTAATGACATGTAGATAAATTTAGCTTCCTGCCATCCTAAGATAAACAAATTCCGCCTATAAGACTTTAGAACCTAAAAGCCTTGAACTTGATTTCTGTCTTTTGAAGTATTCATCATTTTCTGTTCATAAGTTTTGGTATTAGAGAGCCATCACCCATCACAGTTTAAGCCACTAGACACTACTACTTAGAGATAGAAAAGAAGATAGAGAAAACAGTGAGCAAGCAGGAAAGGCTGAAATTCTGCACTTAGAAAAGCTGACTTCAGCATTAAACCATTTTTTAGGATCCTCTCAACCATACAAAATATAAAGCAGAAATAAGGAAGAACTTCTTACTGTTGCTGAGCAGCCACGTCAATCTGAAATTCTGGAGGCGCAAGAGCAGGAGACTCAACAAAGTGAAGGTTTGGATCACTGAAATTCCCAAAATAACCACCAATGGTTAGTGCACCAACAATAATAGGACAAGAAATGAAAGCAGAGCATCATCTCATTACCCAGCCAACTTGCGAGCAAGGTAAAGGAATGGCTTTTCAAAGTTGTAGTTGCTCTTGGCAGATATTTCATAATATTGGAGATTCTTCTTTCTGTGGAACGTAACTTGCTTTGCTTTCACCTGCCTGTTCTTGACATCAACCTTATTCCCACAGAGAACAATTGGTATATTCTCACATACCCTAAAATGTTAACATGAAAAATGTTATAACTACAAAATAGCATGAAGCAAGGAATACAATCTAGTTAGATGAAATGTAATGCATAAAAGATAATAATAATAATAACAATAATAATAATAATAATAAAAGCGATTCATTATCTGGTACCGGCAAAGGTCACGATGCCATGTTGGAACATTCTTGTACGTCAGGCGGGCTGTTACATCGAACATAATGATGGCACATTGCCCATGAATGCTGCAATTGAAACAATTTAGAATTATTTATAAACATATCACACAACACAGAAGAGAGATTTCAATCCAACAACTTTGTTCCTCAAAGAAAACATATAAAAAAGAAATAAAATCATCATGCCTGTAAATAACTAAAGATTGATTTGAAAAGGAGTGTAAACAGGCACATGTCTGCGGTCTGGCATGTGTCTGGGTATCTTTGTCTCTGTTGCTTCTTTTGGTCACTCTATGCTAGTTTAAGTGCAAGTAAATTTGACACAGATTAAACATCCTTTTCATGATTTATATTAAACATCTTTTGTCTTCAATCTCATGAATTTATTAAGTGAAATTATAATCAAGAAATTATATCCCATAAGGAGGTGGCAATAAAGATTATCTCATGAAAACATAATTATCATGAAACCAACTCAAAAATTCAATAACTGTTTAGCACTCAATTGGTGGTAGAACAAATCCCACCTACCTTGCGCACACACACAATTTTCTGTATGGCTAAAAGCAAACTAAAGCACGCCCTAAGAAAAAATACATACGGACAAAACAATACTAAGCCATGAGTTAAAGTTTTAAACACATATAAACTCGAGGTCAACTCACTAATAACCATCTCTGAGACCACCAAATTTCTCCTGCCCGGCTGTATCCCAACAGTAAAATCGAATTTTCCCACAATTTGTAAAGAAATCTAAGGGATGAACCTCCACACCAATAGTTGCTGCACATTGCAAAGAAAACATTGAACAATTAGTGTAAAAGATAACCTAACTAATCAACAAAACATCCATCGCTTAATTCACAACTCACGTTCATATTTTTTTTCAAACTCTCCCGTCAGATGTCTCTTAACAAATGTTGTCTTTCCTGCACCAAATCAGACAAAAAAAAAAAATTTAATCAACTATCTCAACAATATGATACAAGCAAAAGGAATTAAAAAAAAAAATACATCAGAGCTATATATAATCATAACAAACAAGAAAGGCAAAAGAAAGAAACAGAGAAACACTGAAATGGATGCACCATTGCCAAACATCAGAACCCCTGACCTAAAAAAAGGACAAAAAAAAAAGGAAAGACTTTCTCCGTAAAAACCCTCATCTTACTTCTCCACTGATATACACTTTGAAATAATAATGATGACGATGAATATCAATAAAAAAAAAAAAAAAAAGGGTAACGGTCGACGTTTCACAAGTATTAAAAGAAGATTTCGGAAGTGGAAACAATCACCAACCAAAAGCAATCTCTAAAGAGTCAGATCAATAAGAAAACCAAGCGAAATTGAAAAAAAAAAAAGAAAGAGAGTTTTGAAAATTACCTGTGCCGCCATCACCAACAATCACGAGCTTGAAGCTCGGGTAATCAACCGTCTGTTGATTTGGCAATGCCTACAACAATAGAAAATAAAAATAATAATAATAAATTATTCGTAACGAATTTCGGCAAGAAAATAACCATGAAATCAACAGAGACAGAGGGAGACCATTGATTAGGAGAGAGAGAAGCACGGGAGCGCCAAAGATTTCTAGAGCATTCAGCGAGGGAAGACGGAGTGAGAACGACTGCTGCTGTAGTCGTTTTTATCCTGTCAGTTAGCTTAACATCGCACTTTGGCTTCATTTTGACGCAGCCTTCTCCACCGTTGGATTTAATGGCGATTGATTAAATAAAAAAAATGTATCCTTTTTTGGGTTACGCTGCCCAGCCGTCGTCTAATTGACCGTTGGATCTTTTTGTTTTTAGCCTAGGGCCAACGCTCCGCTCTTCCTTTATTTGAAAAAAAAAAAATTTTCCAAACCTAGTAGAGAATAAAATCCACGGCTTAAAATACAACACGTATTTACGTGGTTGATAGAAGACCTGCTCAGCCCGTAATTGGATGGACTTTTGAGCCCATTTCAGGTCAGCCCATCTCACGTAATCTTCAGCTTAGTCTTTTGAATTTTACATTTTATTGGGCCCACAAAGAGTCCGGACTGCACTTGATCCAATATAGCATACTTATTTTGTTTAAAAAAAATCATCACAAAAAGTTATTCATTACCTTTTTTTTTTTTTTTTTGAGGAGGATTATTCATTACTTTGTATTACCCCCCATTACCATTTCCCTGATAGTTATTTTCTCTAATTTCAATCTAGATAACATTACTTCTTCACATCAATGTGAAAATTTATTTTCAAATTATATAATTAAAATACTCTTCTCCTAAATTTTGAATTTTTTTCTCATCCCTTAAAAAATTACGTACAAAATGTTAATAAAAATGGAATTATTCTAGAAAACTTTATTATCAATTTTCTAATTTTGAAATATAAAATAACCTAATAGTTTGAAAATATTCTATGGAGCGTCATGCCTTCACATGCTGCAGGTGTCCCAAGTTGGGCTTAAGCATATGTTATAGTTTATAAATTTTTTTATTTTCAATTTTCCACTTTGTACACCCTAAACAAACACTGACTGCGGCGTCCGCCATCTTTGCCCATTGTTTTAGCAAAAGCCGAAGTCCAATATAGCTGTGGCAACAGACGGGCCCTTTTGCGCAAATAGCCCTGTCTGCTGAAGAAAAAAGGTTTAGAGAAAGAACAATCGCATTCCAAATTCACAACCGGCAATGGCCTCGTCGTCCGATCCCTATGCACCAAATCGGTGCGTTTCAACAGATTTTTATTGTTTGTCATTATATTACACACGGCTTTTTTTTTTTTAATATCTTTCAGAATTTTTAATAATTGATGTGAATTTTGTTGAAGGGACGCTCCTGTTAGAAAGCAGAACAAAGGTCCTCCGTTCAAGTTCCTGGTTCCCCTCGTTTATGCTCCTGTTCTTCCTCTCGGTAAGCTCGCCCGCCCCTAAATTTTGTGATTCGTTTTCTTTTCCTTTTTCTTTTTGGGGTGGGGGCTTTTGTTCTAAAATTTATTACATGCGTTTTGAATTTCAATTGTCAAACGTTTGACTTTGTGGGCGATTCTTATGTTTCAGTCCGACTCTCATTGCGCCATAGACCTGTTTTGAGAGATCGATTGTTTACTGCTGTGTTGGCTGGCGCGTTTGCTCATGGTTTTTACTTGGTGTATCCTTTTTCAAACTTACTTATGTGTTATGATATGGTGCAGATTTATTCATTTGTTTTTCTTAGAATGTGATTATCATTCTGTTTTTTTTTTGCGCTAATGCCATATTGTCATATCAGTTGCTGCGGATGTCTTTTGTTTTGATTGAGACTTTATAACTAGCCATAAACTTTCACTTTCATTTGTAATGAGAAGCATATGTGAATTGTTAGCAGTTACTAATGAAATGAGTATGATTATGATCATGACCATGATGGCTATGCATATTGCATGCATGTAATGTATCTTCCATATGCACCATGGTGTCGAATGGAGTAACCTATTGTCACATCAAGGCTCACCCTTCTATTTTTGGATAGAAGAACAAATGAAATAAAAGTATTCTGAATTGGGCCGCACTAATGGGGGTTAAGGAAGAGGGACTTGGGATTGAATTTCAGAGAATTCCCATTAGATCTTCTGGCAGGGTTCTTAAACTTGTACTTATTTTTTCATTCAAACTAGTCTAGGGAGAGAATTAGATCACATTGAAACATTTTGGATAATTAGTTAACTTCCTTAGAAAACAACTTTTCTTTATATGGTTCACAAAGAGGATTTAAGAAGGGTGAGAGTCTGATATTGAGGCAATGGCATGATTTAAACTGAAATGTTTTCAAGCACAAGGGTGATATTTAGTGAGAGGATCCAATTTTGTAGATCCTTATTAAGTAGTTCTGTCCAATATGGCATTGTATGGTACATTCTATGGTTAGGTGGCATTGCTAGAGGTGGAAACTTCCCAAAAAATTTGGTTGCTGGTCATCACTTTCTGCTATTTATCTTTCAGCTCATGTTGCAATACTGGGAACTGTCATTCATCCCATAGTCTTCTGCCAACCTAGTTTCTTACACCTATTTTGGTTCCATGCCTCAATGAATTCGTGCTTATAATTTGTGAGGCAGATGGGTATTAGAAAATTGGGTTCAATTGCCATGTGGAGTCAAGCCTAGCTGTATGAATCCAAGAGATTGAGCAACTATCAGGACATCACTTGAAAAAAAAAAATGCTATTATAAAAACTGGCAGCCTTACTGTATGCTATAGTTAAAATTCCGACAAGTTAAAGAAACAGAACTAAGGCCAATTTCCAAACATCAGCTCAGTTCCTTTTGGATGACTGGAGAAAGTTATGCCAGATTTTGAATAGAGAATTTAAATCAGAGTGGAAAACTTTGATGGGTTGTATGATATCTCATAACAAGACTTGAGTAATATTTCTTTTTTTATCTTTTGTTTATTGGTGTTGTTATGATTTAGGTACGAAGTAACAGAATTTTTTTATCATTACTTCACATGAGGAGTATATTCATGAAAAAGAAAAAGCACTTATCATTAATTTTACAAAAATCACTTTAGTTGAGCTGCAAAAGTTTGTGGTGACAGTAACTCTCGCATTTGTCAGAGCTGGTGTATATGAATGTGCACATCAACAGGTTTTTTAAATTGTAAGCTTAGAATGTCTTGTGGGAAGTCAGCTTGCAAATACAAAGGAGAGGGACTTATATATCTTTCAGCAATTATTCTACCTGTCGGAAATGTGAAAACAATTTAGTGTGGGTAAGTAAACTGTGTTTTGACTGTTTAGATGCTGCTTTAGTGTTGTTCTCCTGTAAGATGCAATTATTCCATCTATTTTCTTCTCAATATGGCGTTATTTTTCCTTAATAATTATGCTCAGAACAGATCTGTATGACGTTGAGAGCAAGTGAAATTGCAACTTGGTGGAGAAGCATGGTGGGTTGCACGTCTTCCACAACTTGCCTCCATTGACGAATGACATAGCATCTCAATTGTTTTCATGATATCATAAGGTGCTTAGAAATTCTGCATCTGATACCCTTTTCTAAAGGAGTTTAGTTTGATTCAATTTCAAGTTCAATACCATTCTGCAAACTATATTGTGAGGTTATCTATCTTTGGACCTGAGAACTTTGATGTGAAAATCACCATTTCACACCCCTTTTGAAGAAACCTAGTAAAGTTTGGTCAGTTATCAACATTTTCATGCGATATAGGCTATAGACTCTTGAGTTGGGACCTTCAATGCGCTAGTGAGGGTGGAATGATATTATTCCTGTATAGCTTGGGTCAGTGCAACAAAACATCTTTAGGTTGCACTTGGATGGGCAGTGATCTGTGTTCTCGCTCTTTGCAACTTATTACAGACATCATCCGGCGTTCCGTGAGGATTGTAAAGATGGCTTAGACGCGTGTGTATTTGCCTTTAACGGTCTCAATCTATTAGTACTCGATGCAATCAACTTACAGCCATGATGTTCACCACATGTTTGTCGGGCAACCCTTGCAGAGATGGATGTAACTTCCTGAGGGTGTGATTATTCCTTTCCCTTACTATGGGGGAAAAAAAGTAAAAAGAAAGGGCATGCTGCCTGAAGAAAGATTGGCCTTTATTAGCAGGTGCAGGGGAATAATATCAGAGGAGAAAATTGTCAGAAAAGGATCTTCGCTACAAATGTTAATTGCTGTGAGAAATATCACAAATAAGGCCGATAATTAATCAGTGGACAGAAGGAAGGAAGGAAGCAAAACGACAACCCTGGCAGTTCAGCCTGTAGAAATTAGAAGCTTTTACAGGACGACTTTTCTTTTCCCCAGCACTTTTTATTCATGTTCCTTGGACACTTTCTCTAGGCCCACGAGCTTTCGTCGACTCTGCTGCTCTCTTTGTCGGGCTCTCCCTCTCTTAACTCCTTTTGTTTTCTCTCTCTCTCTCTCTCTCTCTCTCTCTAATAAACATATGAAGCATATTCGCTGTGTGGATACCTGAAAACCTAAAATTTTCCACGATCCGAATAATTCTATTAGCATCTTGAGTGTCATTGACTTTGAATTATCATTAGCAGCGTTTTTGCCGTGTCAAAGAAAAAATGTAAAAACCATTTAAAGTTAGTATTACAAATTACAAGAGAGTTATGCACCAATCATGCAAAATCATAGGCAATTACCAAAAATGTAAGAGTTTGGTTTTATGACTAAAAGATCCAACCATTAATAATCCCAGATGTGGATCTTACCGAATAAAATATGTTTCTTTTGATTTTGAATTTCAGTCTCTTCCCTAAAAATCCATACATTTGGAACCAAAACATCAGAATATATACACCAGAGATTTTTTACAGCGAGTTATAAAAATATTAAAATATATCTAATTACACTTTTTTTTTACATTGATTATATATTTTCTTAATTCACTTACACATTTACTAATTTTGAATAAAAAATTGAAATTTTAAAATTTTTTTTTAAAAAAAGATTTATTCAATAAGACCCCATTTTGGAACTTCCAGCCATACAATATTTCTGAAACCATTAACATTGAATTACTTCACCGCCCTAAAAGTCAACGTAATGCAATAACACACGTCAGATCTATGCATATTTACTAAATTAAATACATAAAATAAAATAAATAATTTCATCTACGAAACAACTAAGCGTGATAGCACCTGAAACGCAAGCGGCTTCAATCACGGAAATGTTTTTAATAATCACATTTATAATTTTAAACGTTATCTCCGGCAATATTTTTTCTTTTTTAAAAAAATACATTAGAAATATATTCATTATCACACAACAAATTAAAATAAAAAATTATTTCTTAACATCCTCCTATGGTCAACCTCCCCCCACCCGGGGAACCCAATCACGCATTGACATAATCCTTTTTATTAGTAAGGAGCATACGATCACAAACACGAGTTAATACAGAGATAAAGGCAAATTGATGACCAATCAAGTTACTAGTTCGGGTTAATTTCAGGCTTCGGCATCTCTTGCAGGGTTTACAACTAGAAACGTCATCGGATCGGATCTACCAAAACCTTTCGTTGGAGCACCAAACAAAAATTTGTCCCAAGACTCGAAACACAGAGAGCAAATTACATTACAAATGAGAAAAGAACAAAAAAAAAAAAAAGGAAAAGGAAAATGAAATAGTATTTATTGATGACCCGCAATAACCGACCCGGAAACTGACCGTAGAACTACCGATCGGAGAGGAGCTTGACTTCGGAGGCGAGGCGAGTGGCAATCGGGGAGTGGTACATGACGTCATGGAACGACGACGTGTCAGAGGTCATCATGCGGAGCTGCTTGGCCTTTTCCTCCGTGAAGCATCCCGGAGCGAAACGTGATCTAACCGGCTTAGTCTCGGCCTCGGATCTGATCGCTTCTTTCTCCAGAACATTATCGTTCGCTTTGCCCTCGGAGCCAATGTAGTCGGGCTCGGAAGACCAGCCGAAGAGCGGGGCCCACCAGTTTGGCGAGGCGGACGAGATTTTCCGGCGGTTCTGGGCACCAGACGAGGCGGCACACGATCGGATCATCACAGGTCTCAGAGGAAGAAGATTAGTAGCCATTTCTGCGGTTTTCTAGTTTTCTGACTGGTATTGATCACTATTTGAAGAGTAGCTGGAGGGCGAAAAAGTGAAGGCAAGTGGGCTAAGGGAACAAGACCGAGAGAGAAAAAGTTGCCGAAACGGATAAGACTGAACACGTGGCGTTGCTTCATACGGCAAGATTCGGACCATGTGGTGGTACAATTTATTGCTTTTTTACCGGCTATTCCGGTTGCCTTCTCTAAAACGCGGCAGCTGATGGGGATGAATTTGCGGGCCAAACATTGCAATTTGCTTAACCACGACGAAATTTAAAATCACACCCGTGCAAGTATATCGTCACGTGTCGGCTTGTTTAGCCTCTTAAATCCCAATGATGGAGACAGATAATGATTTTAATTACAATGCTTATGTATGTAAATTATCTCAAACTATCTCAAAACTGTTTTGGATGTGTTTTTGTTATCTATCATGGACTTGTAGTTCGAATTATTGAAGTTTCGTTCTGGCAAGCCTCTTAGTTCTTAACAAATAATAAGGCAAGTAGACATGTTTACTCTGACTATTTTAGACAAGAAAACACAATTACTGAAGGATTATTAATATATAATAGAGCTGAGTTATCATAAAGGACGAGTTTTCGAATTGTGACTTAAATGTCATTACTTTGAGCTACGACAATGCACCTATTTTGTTATAAAAATAAAATAATACACAAAATATTTTTGTAAAAAAATAAGATAACTATTAAATAATTTTTTTTTAATCTTCAACGAGATAATATTGGTAATTATAATATAATTTTTAGGTTAATTTAACTTAAATGACACTATTAATTAATAAGTTAACAATTAAAAAAAATTATTTAACAATTAAAAAAATATATAAATTTTATTTATAAAAGTCAAAGATTTATTAGAAAAAAAAAGTAATACATAGTAATATTTTAATATTTTTTTATTAATTTTTTTTAAAAAAAATATTTAAATTAAAATTTAAATTTTTTTATTTAAAAAGAATAAAATTAATAATTTAATTTCTTTTTAATTTTTAATAAAAGAAAAAATGTATTATATTAAATTTATTATTGAAAAATTATTTATAATTTAAAAATATATTAATTTTTACTTTCTTAAAAAAAAAAAATTTATTCAATTATTTTTTAATAATTTAAAATAATAAAAAAATTATTCATAAACTATTTTTTTAGATAATTAAAATAGAGATATATCTAAAACTCTTTTAATTTATCATTATGTGAAAAAAAAAATGTTAAAAAGTTTTTTTAATTTATAAGTTTTTAATTTTTTAATAGATTTTTTTTTTTCTCTTGTTATATATAATTATATACCTTAATTTAATTTTTTTTATTATTTTTAAACTTTAATTTTGTTAACTATTTAACAAGTTAAAATTAAAAATAATTAATTATAAAATTATTATATTTTTACTTCTTTTTCATTTAAATTTTAAAAATAATATTAATAAATATTTACTATTAATTTTTTGATTGGATTATATTTTTTATATTTATTTAATATATATTTGAATATGTAACTACTTTTTTAACAATATAATAATTAAAATTTATTTTAACATATAACATAATTTATATTAATATTTTTATAATTTAATTATCTTTTTTTTTTTCTTAAAAAAGAAATATATTATCTTTGATTCTCTTGAAAAGATAAAAATATATATTACTTCTTTTAATTTTTTTTTTTTTTTAATAAAAAAAAATATATTGAATTCACTTATTTAAACAAAAACCTCAAATTCTCTTTTATTTTTATTTTTTAAAAAAATAAAAATTACTCATAAAGCTCATATTTAAAAAAAAAATACTTATAACTTATTTTATTTAATTTTTTATTTTTAAATAAAATATAATTAAGAGCATATTTGTTGACTAATATTATTATGTAAGTCTAATATTAGAGAATGTATAGATATATATATATATATATTTATTTATTTATTTATCAAAAGAAAGATTATATAATCTCTGTATATGTTGTCGTTTCTTTCGTTGGCACAGATTATTTATTATTTTCTATACCCTAATGAATCTCGTCTCGTGAAACATCTGTCTTAAATAAGCTATCACGTCATTACAGCGCATGGGCCATGGTGTTTAGCACATAGATCCCTTTACGATTTGCCTAGATACACAAAAAACACGTCGGTTGCGAGTGCTTTAGACTCGAATGGGTAAAGAAGGAGTCACCTCTAACGCAAGGGCTTAATGTACAGGTTGTGATGGGCTAGTGAATGACACACATAGTAGGCCCAAAGTGGCCACCATGTGCCACCCAGGACCAACGACACCAACCCAACAACTATATTTCGATGGCAATTAATCGTCAAGCTCCTCGCCGCCGATGGCAATGTGGGAAACTTTAATCCCTCCCACATGATTGCAACATCACTAGGCACTATACATCCAAATTAACTTTACTTAGAGGCTAAATTATCGAAGCCGAAACAATACAAAAGCAATTTAAAATTTTTAAAATTATTGTCATATCAAGTAATTCAAATAATTTTTACAATTCATTACTTGTTTCCAAATTTATATGAGTTTAAAGTAAATAAATTAGGAAGATTTTAAAACTAAATTAGGAGACCGCTGCACTTCAAAAAATTATAACAAGATATTAATATGAGATTTGTTTTTACTCAAATATAACGCATTATTATTAAAAAATTATAAATTATATGATAAGGGCATCAACAAAAATAAAGTCATGTAATCAGTATTTTTGTTCCGTAAATTGAGTTCAGAAAAAAAATATATTTAAACTGAATTTGTGAGCATATTGTTGAATAATTCACATAAAAATAGATATGTCATAATTTAACTTTTAGACATGCTAGTTTTGAGTAATTTCAGTGTAATATAAACCAACAATCAATAAAGCCACTATTTCATTCAGGGAAAAAATTTTAGCTCAGACCCAAAAAAAAAAAAAAAAAAAAATAATAATAATAATAATAGAAAAAAAAAAAAAAAAAGGTCGAGGGAAACAGTCCCCCTTCCACAAGTGGAGAAGGAAATCGCCGCTCCATTGCCAAAAGCGGCAGTTTTGCGAGTAGGATATAATATAAATAAATAAATGGGTAAAATATATCGATACTTGGCGGTTAAAAATGTCAATTCATTGCCTGCCATCTTTTTCGTGAGATGCAAGCCAAGTGACCGTTAAGCCTTTAAGACCCTTGTGTCTATTTATACGCGTATCTGCTACCGTGTTTTCACTCTCTAGATTCAAAAATCGACAGAAGGAATTAGAAGGGAAGGCAGATAACAAGAAAAGGGAGAATAAGAGGAAGAAGAGGAATTAGAATAGTGAAGGAGTTAGAAGGGAGAGTAGAAAACAAGAAGGAGAATCAAGAAGGAGAAGAAGAGGAGGAAGAAGAAGCGTCTCTTCAAAATCAACAGAAAGAATTAGAAGGAAGAGTGGTAAACAAGAAAGAGAAGAAGAAGAAGAAGAATCAAGAAGAAGAAGAGGAGGCGGAAGAGGAGGAAGAAGAAGAGTCTCTTCTTTTTGGTAAATATGATAAACAGCGCATTCTCTCATCTCTCTTTCTCGGTAATGTCGATTGTGTATTTGTGTTATTTCTATTTATCTCTTCTTTTTCTTGATGCAACGGACAATTTTTCCCGACAGACAAACCTGAAAATTCAAAATATAGAAAATTAGCATTCAACCAGAAACGATTCTCTTTTCTGTTGTGTCCTTTTCTTGTTGGTTTTTCTTTTAATTTTTTTCCTAAATTTTTAAATATTAACTGTGTTTCTTGATGCGAGGGAAATCAAAAGTTCGTTTGGTTTTGTGCTCGGTTGTTTTTTCTTTTATCTTCTGTTGAAATCTTTGAGTTTTCTTGGATCTTTAGTTGATTTTTTCAAATCAAGAAAAAGTTAATCGAAGAAAAAAAACAGAGAGAAAAAGAGGAAGACAGCAAGATTACGGAAAATCAATTTCTGTTTTCTGTCTGCGTAATATTTTGGCTCAGGCAAAGAAAGAAAAAAACAAAAAGTTCTGGGCAGGCAGTTTTGCAAACACGCGAGATTTTTGATCGTTAAGCCCTTACTCTTTGCTTATAAATACCCGTGTTGACTCAAATTCAACAGAAAGAATTAGAAGAGAGAGCAAAAAACAAGAAAAAGAAGAGGAGGAGAAGGAAGACGAAGAAGAGTCTCTTCAAAATTAACAGAAATAATCACAAGGGAGATTAGAAACCGAGAACAAGTAGGACGAGCCACGAAGAAGAAGAAGAAGTTGAGAAGGAGGAGGAGGAAGAAGAGACTCTTTTTCTTGGTCTCGTACTTTCCTTTTTCAGACGATGAGCCTGGTCAAGTACAATGAACGGTGCGCTCTCTTCGTTCTCTTTCTCGATAATGTCTATCGTGTATTAGTGTTATTTCTATTCATCGCTTATTTTTCTTGATGCAACGGACAATCTTCCGAACTGACAAACAAGAAATTTCAAAATAAAAAATTAGCAGTCAACCAATCATGATTTTCTTTTTTGTTGTGTCCTTTTCTTTTTGGTTTTCCTTTTATTCTTTTATGAATCTTTGGATATTAACCACGTCTCTTGATTCTAGGGAAATCAAAGGTTTGTTTAGTTTTGCTCTCTCTTTCGTTGTAAAAAACAGTAAGATGGAGTATAAAAACAAGAAAATCAAAGAAAATGGCTAAGCGAGATTTTCTGTTGATTTTTCTATATTCTTCTATTGAACTCTTTAAGTTTTTTTAATCGTTATCTGATTTTTTTTTCATTAATTTCATTCTTCTATTGAAATCTTTAGTTTTTTTAATCACTACTAATTTTTTCATGCAAAACGCCTCACTAGCGGAGATGCAACCTCGAGAGCGGAGGCGGCCCTCTTCTGACAAACAACAGCGGCAATGATGAGTCCTTCATTCCTCTTTACATCCCTAGCATCAAAAAAGCCTCTATCGATCGTCTGCACCGCTGGAGATTATAATACTGTACAATTGATTTATTCTTTCTGTCCCTATATATTAAAACTGTGTTCTTCTCTTTGCTTACGAAAATATTCTGATATCTTGACAGGTACCTGTCGGTGGAATCTTGGGTTGCTGGTTGCTCTCTTGCTATTGAAGAATTTAGCATGAATGGAAAAAGGAAGAACGTAAGTCCGTGGCCTTCTTTGTGAGCACCACGAAATTTCTTCAATTTTCTCACTGGAGCTCCAAAGAGCCATTTCTGATGTCAGGCTGCATAGTACAAGATGGCGGATGGCAATGGCACTATGCTGGTAAAATGTTTGGGCTTTAAATTCTCCATCCAAAAATGCTACTTATTTTTCCTACTTCTCTTTTGACATTTTATTGATGTTATGTGAGATTGCACTTTTACATTTTTTTTTTTTTTGGAATAGGATTATAACTTTGCTTGGTTAATTTGTCTCAAGATATAGTAAGGTGGTTCCCTCAATTTAAAGTGGTAATCATCTTCTTGTTCATCTCTACTCATCGTCTTACACTTTTTTGGGGCCATTTTTAAGGTGACAATTGTTGGGATTGACACGGAATGGGGTTTAATCATGGCTAGTATTACAGACGACACTGGTGAAGAAACACCCTTGCAGGCACGGCTTCTCAAGTTCTGTTAATAATGTTTATTTTACATGTTCACTTTTATTTGTAACTTATAAGTTACTGTTCCTAGGTGCACTCAAATTGATTGCAACTTTTGTCGGTATAGTTGCACTGGCTGTAGCTTCTGCTGTCTTTGTTGTCCGTTTGGTCAGGTAATTGAGAACTTACTCCCCCCTGTTTGTGTGTGATACGTTTTTTTTTTTCTTTTTGTTTTCTGTGTGTCTCTGTTGGCACAGTAATTATATTCTAACAGATTCTTCACCGGCCATACCAGGAGCTCTGATGGAGAAGGTCAGTTTAAAGTGAGCAAAATTAGCGCCTAGTGATGCAGTGGATGTAGCAATTAAATTTCTCACTGTTGTGGTAGGCATATCATCAACCATCAATATGGTATAATACGTTATATTTCTTAGGTTAACTATTGTTGTACTTGCTGTTCCTGAAGGGCTTCCTTTGGCTCTTACTCTGTCTTAAGTCTCTCTACTCACAAATCATCCTACGTATTTTATGGCAAGAAATTTGATTTGAGTGTCATCCAAATTGGGCCTCACTACTTTCGCAGAACAGGGGACAAATTACGGTTTATTTCCTTTTTGTTTTGTTGTAGTTTTGCCCCACTGGATGTAAGAATGCTTGGCATTATTGATCCTTTCAGCATATCACCTCTGATCTGCTTTGATCATTTGTACTTTCATCCCTTCTGCTTATATGCATTTTTCCATTTTTTATAATATAATCTTGCTCATTCGATGAGTAAAATGATGGCAGGCAGGGCCTTGGTATGTACAAGTCTTAAAATTTTTCTTTAAGCTTTTATGTGTTTGAAAAATCTGTGTAATCTAATAAAATTTAGATTGCAGGTGCCTAGGCTTTCTGCCTGTGAAATCTGCCACAAGCAGCGACAAAACTGGTACCCTACCCTTGAACCAAGCAAATCAGCTGGCAGCTTTTGAATTATTTTTGGTGTTTGCATTTTCTACACTGCATTTTCTACCCTATCTGTTTTTGAGATTCAAATATTAAAAGTGACTTGCCCGTTAATTTCCTTTTTTGTGGGATGAAAAGTTTAGTGAGATGAATATCAACGTCCATTCCTTCTTTCCCACAAATTTCAGTCAAGATCTCTTTTCACAGATGACTGTTGTTGATGCTTATGTTGGTGGGCAAAGAATTGATCTTCTTGACAATATGTCACAATTGGCTCTCATGTTGCCATCTTTATTAATATAAGGCATTGCACAGAACATAGTTGGCAGTGCTTTTATTCCTCAGGTGATTATGTTTTCCCTTTTTTAATTAAATTATCTAGTGTGAAGACATAGTGGAGCAGAAATCAGCTATTATAGGATCTGCTGCCATTGCTTTTTGACAAAGTGAGGGAGCTCCCAAGGTTTCTGGTTCACCAACAGAAAAGGCCATTCTAGTTTGGGAAGTCATAGGTTTGTTTTTAACTTAATCCTAATTTTTAGCTTCTCAAGTGAGTATTAATACTATGACTAATTTAATCCTTCTTGTTCACAGCTTGGGATGGAATTTGATACTCTCCGATTACAGTCTACAATTAACCATGTTTCCCATTCAACTCAGAAAAAAAAAGGGGTGTGGCAATAAAAATGGCTAATTTCTGTGCTAACATCTTTTAGAGGTTTATTTGGGAGGCTTGGCGATATCTGCTTTAATCACACTGTTGATAGCTGCTGTGGATTCTTTAATGCTGGGCATGAAAACAGAGGTAACTGACATTATGCACTTTCTATTAGTGTGCAAGTGTAATGCAGAATTATGGTACTGTTGCCTAGTTATCTTTTCATGAAGTCTCAATCTTAATTTGAATTAAGAATGAGTGGTACCTTTTTTATTTTTAGAGAACAAAGGATGCTTGATTTAGAAAAATAGCTATTATCATGCATATATATACCAAAAGAAGAGGTGTAGATGCAAGTCAATACCAGTCACAATGATGGTGCTCATAAATATTTTCTTTTGCCATGATTATACTGAAGAAGAATGTACATTGTTATTGTTTCATTTAGTGTCCTAAATACAAGCTTCCTAAATACAAGCTTTCTTATAATGACCCTGTATGCATTGGGTAATGGGTATGCCTCAATTTCTCTCGACAATTGTTCTGTTTGTTGTTTTCTTGTGAATGTTCCAAGTTTTAGCAGTCATAGGAATATCTGCCGTACATCATTCCTCAATATAAGATAGTGTACTTATTTTCCTTTTGCTGTATCAAGCAGTAAGATCTGCTGCCATTGATTTGCTAATATAGGATCTGCTGCCATTGATTTTGGACAGAGTGGGGGAAATCCCTAGGTTTCTGGTTTGCCAACAGAAAAGGTTATTCTGGTTTGGGGAGTCAAAGGTTGTTTTGTTACTTAATCCCATTTTTAGCTTCTCAGGTGTCTATTATTAATATTATGACTAACTCTCATCTGCCTTGTTCACCGCTTGGAATGGAATTTGATACTGTCTGATTCCAAGCTAAAGTCATATATGTTTTCCATTCAACTTGGAGAAAAGAGCAGGTGTGGCACTAAAACTGTTACTACGGCTAATTTTTAAGATTAGAAGAGCTCCATGAAATGGTATGAATGAAGGCTCATCATGGAGCAATTACCTGGGAAGTTTATAATTGTTTTTGACTTTATCCCGCTTTTATGAATGTTAAGGGAGTTAAATTTTAGTGCTGAAACTACCAAACCCACAATAAACTGATTTTCATTAGATTTTTGACCACATCTACCATCTGTATTTAAACTACTTGTCATGTGTTTTGTCACTGTATCATTACATATTTTGTCACATTTGATTTTGTACTGATTGCTTGAACAGCATGATTAAGTAGTCCACAAGAACCACAGCTTCTTTTTTTTTTTTGTTCACCAAAATGTGGCAAAAAAGCTCAACAAAATTCAACTTGCATCCTTACCTACTGGACAAAATTTTATTTTAGAAATTACCTTATATTTAGTTATTTGTTGAATTAAGTTGTTTCTCTATCTTTTGGATATGATCCTTTTTTTGGCACTCTTGTGTTCTGTTCTGCATTATATTTTATATGTTTGTAATGAAAGTGGTAGTGTGGTTTTTTTTTCCCCCAACTTAAAAATGTTCAAGTACCAATATTAGAATTTCTGCCTTACATTTACTCTAAAATTGTCCCTCATTTTACAGCCTGACTCTAAGTGCATATTCATTGGAAAGGGGCTGCTGAAATTGTCTTAGCCTCTTTTATACAGTACATTGATGTAAATGATCATCTAGCATATGGGTGAAGATAAGGTTTGTCAAATTGTTTGTTTTTCAAGGTGAACAAAACTATCAAAATTTTCATTGTTTTGAAAGTGGTCTTTTTTTGCATTTATTTCTTTTAAGAAAGCTACAGAAGATATGACTGCTGTTAGTTTGCCTTGTGTTGCCATTGTATATAGATCAAGTGAGATGGAGAGAGTTCCAACAGATGAAAAGCATTTAACGCAATGGTCATTACCTTAAGATGACATTGTCTTACTAGCCATTGTTGGTATAAAGGTGTGACATTTTTTGAAATTATTTATGATTTCCTTTATAATTTTCCTATTGATAGAGGACAACATCAACTGTTTCTTCTTATCCGCTGATTCTTTTTTTTTTGTGTGTGTGTGTGTGTGTGTTTTCTTAATTGGATAAGCACTAGGTACGTGTGTGTGTGTGTGTGTGTGTG
This sequence comes from Rhizophora mangle, assembly GCA_037832345.1. Classification (NCBI taxonomy): domain Eukaryota; kingdom Viridiplantae; phylum Streptophyta; class Magnoliopsida; order Malpighiales; family Rhizophoraceae; genus Rhizophora; species Rhizophora mangle. Next base: position 1,976,142 of record JBAPLJ010002055.1, read on the forward strand.
TGTGTGTGTGTGTGTGTGTGTGTGTGTGTGTGTGTGTGTGTGTGTGTGTGTGTATTGGTCTTATGTGACTTGATTCTTTGGTATGATGTGATTTTTTATTAACCATTAACTGAAATTCTCTTTATTGAAAGCACGCTGAGTTTCATAACTTTTGTATACAGGATGCGTGTTGACCAGGTGTAAAAGACACTGTGCACCTATATTCAATAGCTTGGATACATTTGCTTTGTGCATCTTCTTATGTGCCATGATACTTCTTTTTTTGTCATTGATATTCCCTATATTGATGTTAAAATTTTCTTTTCCTGATGAATCTTGCTGCAGTGCACTGTAGTTCTGCATTCTGGTTTCTTTTGATGATCTTCTAGAGATGCTGAAAACATTTATTTTTAGTGTGTGAACTAATATCAATACTGTGGAGCAGGAGTTAGTAACGCTGTGCAGCTACATCAAAATTCTAGCATTAAGCTGTGTTCTTTGTTTTCCTGCTGAATCTTGCTGCAGTACACTGTAGGTTCTGCATTCTGGTTTCTTTTGATGATCTTCTAGAGATGCTGAAAACACTTAATTTTTAGTGTGTGAGCTAATATCAATTCTGGGGTTAACAATGCTTTTCAGGGACACTTTGTAGCATTAATAAGATTTTGTAGTGATCTTAATTTCTTTGGTGTGTTATGTATATCAGTTATTAGGATATGCTTTTAGAATAGTGTGATTTCACATGTTCCATGTTGGGATGATCATTGATATATGAAAAATTGGTATTAATGTGTTGCTTAGCCTGGTTTTTAGATTTCATCTGTGTGTGCTAAGTTCCGTATTAAAGTTTTATAGATAAGGATAATATACACCCAAAAATCTAATTGTAACACTATGTTTAGAATTTCCCATGTCTTTTTATACTTGGAGCAGAGCTCTTATGAATGCCTCTACGTTTTGTTCTTCATGAGGGGGAATTTATATGGAGCAGATTTTGGTTTTTTAAATTTGTCTCACTTGTTTTTTACTATGTTTTAAATGTCCATATTGGAATTTTGATTCCCATGTTTTTTTCTACTTAGAGCTGAGTTATAATCAACAGCTCTATGTTTTGCTCTTGATTAGGAAGAATTTACATGGAGGCAGATTTTGGTTTGTTAAATATGTCTCACTTGTTTTTTTCTGATTCTTTTGCATGATCTGCTTTTTCCTTCAAACTGTTTCTTTCTTTCTTGATGTTGCCAGTTTGTGTCTCAGGGCATTGATGGCTTATATAATTGAAATTAAACTCATAAAACAAAGCAGTAATTTGTATTGACTTTCCTGTGAAAGATGCAATCAAATATTATCCAATATCATTTTTTTCACGCTGCTCTTTAATGACAGTCCACAAATATACGCATTCTTATTTTGTAATTATTCTCTTCATGACCTGAAAGTGGGTACCTATTATCTTATCTTCTGACTGCATTAATCCAATAGAATCTTTCTTGTTGCAAACGTACTAATGGTCACCAGTGACAATTTAAAGACTCCTAAAGTGATTGCTTTGGAATGTGTGATATACATTTGGATGAAGATTGTATAGAGCATAATATAATTGAAGGAAGATTATTTCATAGCAACTCAGATGGAGAAAAGGGAAGCTATAGCTGAGAGGGTCTTGGTATGAATCATGTGTCTGCATTGGCCCTTTTTTCATGTGTAATCTTTGCACATCACAGCAACATTCTTAGGTGATAAATTTGGTGAAAAAGTATACATATGCCACTTAATGTATGTAGGTGATGGACCAATCTTCTCCAATGGACAAGCTTCTGCTTGTGCAAGCCTTGAACAGGGACATGTTGTCCCCGTAACTGAAGATAGCACAAATGATTCTCCAGCATTGCACGAGGTTTGGTAATTCTTGTTTTCACTCTTGCTACATGCATTTCATGTTTTGGTGTCAAAATGGTTGTTCACCCGATATGAAGATTTTCACTGGTAGACAAAATGGGGGCAGTTGAGTGATAATTTTGAGTACCTGACAGCCTTACTGTTTTATTTTTAGTTTTGTATCTAAAGTAGAAATACCTCTATGGTTGGTCTCTTCTTTTTTTTTTTCCTCCTATTGTACTTATTTTCATAAGTTGGTATTAGCATTTAAACATTTATATTTTCCATTGCATCTTATTACTTTGGAACTGTAATCATCTTTTTCCCTTTCCTTTTTGGTATTAAATAGCAGTTATGATAATGATTACTGTCAATGATGCACAATTGTGCTTTTATCATTTTCTTTTGTTGAGCTTAGGTAGACATTGGTCTTTCAATGGGCATTCAACGTAGAGAAGTTGCTAGCTCTGATATCATTATCTTGGATGACAATGTTGATCAGTTGTAAAGGTTAGTTATGTGCATCAATTTGTAATTTGATCTTATGCGGCATGTATTTTAGAATGCATTGATGAATATTAAATATCTACTGTATGTAGGCGGTCATGTATGCAAATATTCAGAAATTCAACTAATTTCAGCTTACAGTTAACATTGTGGCTATAATTGTAAATGTTGTGGCAGCAATGTCTACTGTCTGCCTGTGCAGCTTCCTGTTTTCCTTTTTCATGGTCTGTAGCTGAATGGGGGAAGGGGTATTTTCTATGGAGCAGGCCTGGGTTCAAACCCAGGACAAGCCCCCCCAAGTACAGATTACCTAATATATAGGCCCCAGTTCGCCACAAGAAACTTTTGATGATTGGCACCTTGCCAATTTAATAATCTGTCCCAAGTCGGTGTTTTCTATTCATGAAATGGGTGAACCAATTTAGCTTGGGCCTTGTTTTATGAGTGAGTGTTGCTACGGTGGCCAAAATCAAACAAAAAGACTAAAAAACAGGGAACGTAAGAAAGAAAGAAGGAATCTATATAAAGCATATGTGGATACTGGTAGACCCACTCAACGCTAGGAATTTGTGCCTGAAATTATGATGAATTTTAGTGAAAGGATGCAACAAAGCTCAATGAGAAAGTAGAGCAAAGCTTCTGTCAAAAACCAGAAACTTGCATGAACAGAAAAAGAGAGAGAGAGAGAGACCTTGGGGCACAATCACATTCCATTTTCTTTGTATTTCGTACTTATACGAAGTACTTACAAGATGTTTGTATAAAAGCGCCATTAAGCCATACATAAGTACAAAACAGCCCTACTTTGGACAAGCATTCCTCTTTTACTGCAAGGAAAATTGAAGATGCAAGTAATCACTTGATTAAAAAGAAATGAAACAAGTCGAGTCCTAACCATACCTCATAATAGGTTACTGATTTGATTTCTTAACATGTGTCCAGGTTTTCTCATTCTGATGATCCTAAACCTCATCTCAGATACAGGATGTATTCGGTATTGGATATCACGAAATAGCTAAAAAAAATGCTTCAAAAAAACCCACTTGGGCATGGAACAGACGAATGCATATACAGGTATGTCATCTTAATGGTTTATTACGTGTTCATTCTGTTTTGAGGTGTATTTACTTGAATACCAAACAAGTAGAAGCGAGTAATCATGTTTTCTCTCTAGTCTTCGTTTGAACAAGTTATAATTTTTCACCACAATAAAACTTATGCCATCCATATATTATGCTTAGATATTAAAGGTCGACCGACTCAGATGTCATTTCAATATCACTGTAATTAAAGTGTAGAGGTCACTGGATAGTTCATACGCGTGACACCAATAAAGTCGCAATCACAATAGAGACAGTTTTGCCTGAAAACGAATGTCAATCTTTTCTTTGAGTTTGTCAATTTGTTGGGTCCTCAGGGATACTACAGCAACCCAATAGTTATATTTTCATTCTTTGCATTTGGAATCTTGCTTTTGTGCAATTGGGGTTGGTTGAGACTTAAACATCGGCCCACAGTGACACAGTCCCTCCGTACGTGGGTCAATGTAGTTATATTGGCTTCTTGCTTGCTAAGTCCTCCCTAATTTCAAACTGTCTATGGGCCTATAAAAGGTAGGCTTACTCAAGGTCACGGCTCACGGAACTTCAATCTTCTATTGTCGCTGGAAAATATCTGCGTCCACCTTATGCCATGTCTCTGATGTGATGGGTTCGTGTTTTTGTGCCGGCGTTTCATTGAATTTTGGGAGCTTCGACCAAAAAAAGAAAAAAAGAAAATGGGAAGTTGTCGTAACAATGACAAACCTTTTGGAAGTTTGAACCAGCCAATTTCAAAGCTAGGCATATTTGAATATTTCCTTTCCATCAAGGTTTAGTTTCTAAACAAGTACATATAAAATTCTTTAATTCGTTTACTCGAGTTTTGTAATTTGAAAATTTTCTTAGCAAACCGAACATTATTAACCAATAATCTTTTATTGACAAAACTGATGGGAGAAAGACACGTGAGCTTTCAAGAGGCTCCACTTACACACTGTTCTTTTCTGAGTGAGAATTGTGTTTCTACATCAAAGTAAGAACTGAAGATGCGCGCTTCAATAAAGGGTAAGTAGGGGAACTGGCCTTTAAAAAAAAAAAAATCTATATATATTAACCTAGGTGCTATGTTTTGTAACTATTACATCTCAGATGATATAAATGTCTTGATTTGATATCACTAACATATAACACTCACCTTTCTAATAATAACCCTGTAAACTCTTTTTTTTTTTTTTTGTATAATTACTAAGAATGGGATCGACGATAAATGGATCGCCCTCTCAGGCTTAAAACAAGATACAACTTCATTTGTGCTCTAGACTTTTTGGCATCCCATTCGGTCCATGGCATGGAAGATTCATGAATTGCCTGACGTGGTCTCTTAATTTCCAGTCACTTTTTAGGCACTAGCCGAGACCCACATTTTTGACCTCACCGTATCCACATGCAGTAATTGACACTAAGGTGACAAATTAGACTCGTCAAAAGATGTGATCAATTTGTCTTCCAACATCTTCATCAAGTCGTTGGATCCATTGAATCAAATAATGGGCCCAAACTAACACTTCGTGGTGACTTGCTGTCGGCTTGTTGGCTCACTCTTCTGCTTTTAATTCTTGTTTCTCCCTTTTGTCCTTATCCTTTTTTACCTACTGACAAATTTCTCTAAACTTATGTGCTACCCAAATCCTTTGAAGGAGAATCATGATGGCTACCGCATTTCTCTCGTTAGTTGCTGGTCTGTCCACTTTAGCATTCACACCTGGTTTTCCAAATACATTTCATAGGCTATTTGACTTGAACATGAACAACAGAGCTCTCTAAGAATTAGTGGGTCAGTCCAAGTTAAATGGTATTTCAAAGTGCAGAAAGTTATATGAATAATAATTAGATGTATTTTAGGTAAGTTGTATTTTTTTCTCTAATAACTCATGATCACAGTTTATAATTGAAACTATGGATCTAACACTTATTATAAAGCAACGTAAATTTATGCATACAATTCTTCAAGTTGACCGCATACGAGTAAGTGAACCCTTTAAAATGTAGGAGTAAAAAGGCAAAACGGCAACATGCGGATGTATGATGTGTGGGAGTTTGTAAGTATAGATATTAATGACTTTAATGCGTTAAAGGTAAAATTCTCACGTTGAATGAAAACAAGACTCTTCTAGACATTTGGATGTGTGAGAACAGGATTTGTGGCTCATGTTAATTACGATTTTTTTTTTATTTAATTGAGGAGTTGTATTACAATAAAATTGCTTTGTGTAAAGTTGTAACTCTTTTTTCCGCGGTCAGATTGATGTTTACCAAAATAAAATTATTATTACACCTTGTAATCCTGTAATTGGGAGCAAACATCTTTAGGCGATTTGCAATAATTCGGGCAAACGACTTTAAAAAGACGCTACGGTCAGATGATAATCTTATTAGTTTTTGACTAATTAGCTGCAATAATAAGATGCCTTCCTGCACATTTAACGCCCTTAATTTGACAAGCGCTCAAAATTTTCGTCGTATGCAACACATAGGCAATTTGTTCATTTAATTTACTACTAATCAAATATTCTACACATGCACAGGGATTTCTCAATTAATAATTAACATAAGAAGTTGGGGGAGAAATAAATATATTTACTCTCTATAATTATCATAACACTGCAGAAAAAAGTGGCCTAACAGTTTTATGAGCGTGTCAAAAGAAAAAAGAAAAAAAAAAAATTACGAGTAGAACATTTAAGGGGCTTGGCAATGTAAGCTGAGACGTAGAGAAGTCTTCCTACTCAAAAGTTAAAACAACGTTGAGTTCGAGTTCGACTTAAAAATTTGTTCATATTTAATCTAGTATATGCTGAATCCTGAACCCCACAAACCAAAAGTGCGAAAAGTTTAAATTGTTGAGTGAATCTCTCGGACGTAGTCTATATACATTTCTCTAATATACATCTTGCCGACCCAACGAGCGTGATATTGTGCGTAAGAGAGCACGCGAGTACTCGTACAGTTTGTATAAAATATTCTGGAATGCAGATGATTTGGCATGGATGGGGTATTACGCCAAGAAACTATTCCAAATAAAATTTAAACTTTTGAATTGTGTTATATTGCATTAGATCTGATGATCTGAAGCATAGAATATGAACAAAATATTTAGATACAAAAAAACTATGGTACCTTCACAGCGAATTAACTATTATCTGGCTTGCGTCGTGGAAAAAGAAAATGCCAATTGCAGAATGGACAAACAAGAAAATTTATTGCCACCCCCGTAGGCGCACGTAGGCGGTACATACGTACCAGTAGAGACTCCCCTGAAATCGAACTATCTGCACAACCCCAATCGCTTTTAGTATGAGTATCCATCTGCACACATTTACACGTGGATAGACAAATATTATTCAGCCAAAAAAAGAAAGGCCCTCGGTCCCGTTGAAATCAAGAAGATTTCAGAGAAGTTTGTGGTCAATTCATGATCATTTACTTCCGTATCTACGGAAACGAAGCCGGCCCTTGTTTACAGATTTTAAAGAACTAATTGATTTTCTTTTTTTTTTTTTTAATACAGTTAAACCAAAGAAAAAGACGAACAAGAAAACGCGGCAAAGGGGTCGGCGGCACACATAACAAGGGAATTGGCATTTGTCGAACCATAGAGATCCTATGCGTTCAAATCTACAGCGAATGCTCTCCACATCGTTGGATTATGAAACCGAACTGTTAGTCAACTAATTTAACGGTTTAAAGAACAATTGTTTTCTCTGTTGGAAAATGAGGAAGGAAGATTACCTATTCTAGTGATAATAAAATAGATGATTTAATATTTTTTTATTATTTTAATATATAAATAAAAATTTTATGTTAATTACATAATATTAAATTTTAAATTTATTAATATTACAATTGAGTATAAAAAAATTATTTTAATTTAATATTACTCAGCTTTCTTATAAAAATAAGAGTTAAATATCCACATTCACAGTTGACCTCAACCTGATCCTGATTAACTACATTTAAAAAAAAAAATAGTACTATAATCATTAAAAAATTTAAAATAATATAAAAATACGATTTTATTATGTTTAGCTGTTGTTTATTTTTAAATTTTTAACAATTAGGTTTACAAGGGACAAAAGCGCAATGTCAGTATAATTAAAGAAAAACTATAGTTCAAAGTTATGGTTTATGGACCGACTAACTTGCTACCTCTTCTAGAAGCTATAATTTCTCACATAATTACAACATTAATTCCCTTTCGATTTGCTAAGATATTGCGCAGTCTCAATCATATAATGTAAGGCAGCTATTGGTAATGCTAAGGATGACAGTATAACAAAAGAAAACTCGAAAAACTGACATAACATTCTCCTCTCGTTTATATATGAATAATAGGCCGGATTGTACCTAATCCCAGAAGATGGTAACAACCTTAGGTTTTAAGATGCAATAATGAATGTTTTTAAACTAATCTTAACATTAATGAATAAAACAATTTAAACATACGTACAAGTAATTAGCCATCGAATTTAATTTAACTGATCCCACCATCTTTCCCTTGTTGTCACTCCAAGGTTAGACCCAATATCCTTAAGAAAAAGTAGACTAGACTGACACATGCAGGCTTTAAGTTTCTTTTTTTTTTTTTTTGAGTTATTGTCATCTTTTTCTTATCTCTTTTCCCAAGTGGCTAGCGCTACTAGCTGTGTTTATTTATATGCCTAAAATAGATAGAGTGGTAATGCTCCTACGGGAGCCCCTGCCTGGCCAATCATGTTTAAGGATCAATACGACAAATCACCGAGCCGTATCCTGTAGTCAAGCACGTGATTGGAAAAAAAGGGTTTGTGATTTTGATTTGATCGCCGTAACTCGTTGTCTCTAGTGGCTGCAATCGCAATCAGCTTCTCTCCCCGCCAAGGACGGGACTAGAGCACTAAAATTAGGGCCGACTTGTAACCATATAATGTAAGGCAATTAATGTAGAGTGACAGATAGCAGGGGGATGAAGTCAAAATAAAATCACCGGATAACTTTGTGAGTGATTTGGCTTTTTTTATTTGGTATTAATTTAAATTTAAATTATTTTACAGTTATTTATTTTAAATATAAAAATAAAATTTATATTAAATATATAATATTAAATTTTAAATTTATTAATATTAAAATTATGTAAGAAAAAAATTTAGTCAAGTCTAATAATATTTAACTGTGAATCATCTTTATAAAAATTTAAATAAAAACGTTATTTTTTTTTTAATTTCAGTTCATACATGAAATATTGTAAAGTATTTATTTTTTAATTAAAAAATCAAAATAAAAAAAAATGGAAGGCATGATATTATACAGTATAGGTCACCAATCATGCCCAAAGTTGAAAGGCAATCAAGCATTTTTTGGTACAAGGAAGTCAAGCATTTGAAAAATTCTCCAGGGTCCGTTGGCCTGTTGCCGTCCTGTCATTTCTGTCTTTCTCAGAGGGCTATAGCACTTTGCCACGTGGCAATTTTGGGTCAATTTATTTTTCATTTTTTTTGTCTTAAATGGAGAGATCAAAGCCCATAAAACAAGAAAAAAAAAGAAAAATAAATGAGAAGTAGCTGACATTTGAATCCTTATCATTTTAAGAGGCGATACGTTTTGTTTTTTTTTTTTTTCTTTCTTTGACTCGATTTACACCGAGTCTTCAATGTAGTAGCAATTGGCAAACAAGAGTGCAACCATACTGTTTTTATAATTGAGTAAAAACAAATTTAATTATATAATAATATACTAAAAAAATACGTGAAAAGTATATAATTTATATATTATTTTATTTTTAAAAAAATTAATAATTTTTTATTATATTAGGTTACGTCAATACATATTTAATGTATTACTCTCACTATTTTACTATTAATTTTATCTTTTTTTAAAACAAAAGAGGCCAGATGAAGTTAAGGTAGTCTGGAGACCACCTGTTTCTTCCTCTTTGGTTCTATAAGGGATAGGCCCCTCATAAAGTTGTTGACTCACCAGCTCCTTTTTAAACAAAAATCAATAATAAATCTTTAACAACTTTAGTAACAGAAAAATTTAATAATAATATTTGAAAAATAATACGATAATAATATAAATATGCATCAATTATACATATTTTAAATTTTATAAATAAATAAAATTAAATATAAAAATTATTTTATTATTTTTATATTACTTTTTATATATTATTATATGGTTATATATTTTATTTCAATAAAATGATTATTAGCATTCAAATTTAGATTTTAATTTTAATGTTATTCCTAAGAATAATTTTTATATGTTAATATATTATTTGTATGATTTCATTACTATATATTGAACTCTATTACTACATGTAAGTATAGCCATAACACCTCTACAATTCACAATTTAATGGTAAATATGTGTTACACTTTTTCATTCTTTTTCATATTTAATTTCTTAATAACAATGATTTGGTATAAATATGGTATAAATTAATATAGAATCATATTGTCTAAAAACGTTTTCTCAATTGTAGTTAAAAATGCAATTTCCCAAAAAAAAAAAAAATCTATAATTTCCGTTTTTGTTTCTCTAAATATTTTTTTCCTTCCAATTAATTTTCCTATTATCTCTAGACATTCATTCTAAATTTATTTTAATTTGATTGCTTATTTTTATTATTTTCTTTAAACTTCTATAATAAATTATTTAACAAACTCAATAATGCATACATCGAGAAATTTTTCTTTCAATTCTAACATTTAATGTAATTAATGGCATGTCATCAATTTTACTTTATCCTTTTAAACTCTCACCCCAAAATCCTCCTTTAGTATCCTAGTTAATATATTAAAAAATATTCTGCCATCTGAAAATAAATTTCAAATCTTTTAGGATGTGTAAAATTTTTGGTATGGAAATATAAAGTTCTGCATCACACAAGAGAGGCATTTGCATTGTATAAGAAATGCACAAACATACAATAACAAATTGTTTTACTTTGTTATATAAAATCTAGGTATTGCTTCAAATAGATAAATACGAGATAAATTTCTATGATTTTATATATAAGTGAGAAAGGAGACAAATGAATTTTTTTTTTTTTTTTTTAAAAAGAAAAAACTGACTTGATGGTGTACTTTTGTTATTTGCGGACCAGAGAGGTAAGTTAAGGCAATGGATAAAGGACAAATGATGAACAGTAATAAAAAAAATGAAAGAAGAGGCGCAAGTTTTGTCGGTGAGGAAAAATCCGGACAAGTTTTACATAACCGGGTCTGCATGTTTTTAAAAACCCGGCCGGGTTTAACCGGGTCAAATGTTCTCCGGACTAATAGAGTAACCCGTCCCGGTCCGATGAGCAGGTCACTGAGTTTTTGCTCTGACCATCCGGGTCGGGCCATATCTAATTACTGTGCCTCTTTTCTCTCTGTACACACCAACTGGCATGCACCAATAAGCTCCGACGGCCACCTCTTAAATCTCTTCGAGTCTTCATCACCGTCTTCTCGCGTTTATTTATTTTTTTTTCCTTACTTTTTTTTTTAAATAATATATCTCTATCAATAAAAATAAATTTTAAAAATATTGTTCTTAAATTTATTGCTTCTTTTCTTAAAAATTATGTAATTGTTGATTTACATTCATCTCATAATTTTTCTTAATTCATAATTTTCTATTTAATGGTTTGTTTTTGTTTTTTATATAATTTTTTGATTTTATATAGGACAAAGCATATATAAATTTATTTTTTTTAATTTTATTTCATAATATGTTCTCTTTTCTCTTACTTTAAAAGCTTATATCCTGTACTTTAGTCAAAAATTGAATAATATATCTATTAATTATTGTTGGTGATGAAATTGACTTCTTTGAGATGTTTGAAAACGTATATCTATGTATATCTACGTGTATGTGTTGATTGATTAAATCAAAAATTATTTTTTATATTATAATAATTTTTTATTTAATTTTTAAAATTATTTTTTTATATTTTAATTTTTTATATTTTATTTTTATTTTTAAAATTATATTTTTTTATATTAATACTATTAATTAAAAAATATTTTTTTTTTTTTTTATTAAATTTACTATATAATTTTTAATTAGATATTATAATCATACTAATAAATATTTTATATTTTATATAGTATTTAAATGAAAGTTACATGTTGAATTTAATTAAAATTAAGAAAAAAAACTTTAACTAATAATATTAAAAGTAATTTTAAAAAAATCTCTAAATTAAAAAATTTCATAAAGGAAGAAGTAAATTTTAAAAGAATTAATAAAAATTATTATAAAGTAAAAAAAAATAAATTTTAATTTAATCTATAAATTAATTATTCTATTGATACTAAAGGGTAATATTAATAAAAAAAATTTATTTTTTTCAATCTTGATTGAATATATATACATATTATGATTTATTTTAATTTTAAGATTTTATAAATATTAAATTTAAATAGTGAAATAATTAAAATATTTTAATGTGTATTATTTTTTTAAAAATTTTTTTTAAAGTATATATTTTAAAAAATTATTTTTTTATAAAATATTTTAATAATTTAAAATTTTTATTTTTATTTTTGAAATCTTGAATTTTAATTTAAAAAAAATATAAAATTTATAAAAAAAATATTATTATTATATACCCTATAATTGAATAAATTCCTAATAAATTAAAAAAAATATTAATTATAAATCATACTACATATTAATTTTTTTTAAATTATAATATATACTTTTAAATAGTAATTAAAATTTCTCTCAAATTATATCTATTGTATTATTATTATTATTATTAATATCTCTTCCTAACATATATTTAAAATTTGCATAATATGAACCTTAGTATATAACATATAGTCTTACTCAATTTTTCAGTCAATAAAAATATTACCTCGCAAGAAAATTCGATCAACTTGCAAAATTTACCATAATATGAAATTCTAACGGTTGTCTAGCCCCGAGAATCATGTGATCCTGTTAAAATAGGCTTCAACCTGAATTCAAATCGTCCAATCAGACCTGACCCAAATTTCGGTGAGAAATAGAATTATTCAAAACTGAGTTGGATCTGGACCGACCCCCTGATCATAATTCGAGCGCAAAAATCAAGGAGAAGACCGGTCTGATTGAAGTTTATATTTTTAAGAACCGAAAAAGTAAGACAAAGCCTAACAAGAACCGAACCAAGGAATCATGGTTTGCCCGTCCGACCCCTCCACATCCCGAATCTCGAAAATCTCTAGCATAATAGTAGCATTATTGGATAAAGATCTACCGAATAGGGGCAATACAGTCAAAGACCATGACGTCGAAAACTTTTAGACGCCGCAAGTTGACTACAGAAACAGGGAGAGAATTGAATTGCGAGGTGCAGACATTTTATTTTGGAAAAAGGTTTGCGAGGAGAGAAGGAGAGTCTGAATGAGTTAGCACAAGTTATTAATTTTTCCAAAATTATTTGTTTTATTGAGGATAAAGTTTAAAGTTTAAAAAAGAAATTATTTTTTAATATATAATACCGACTTTTTTTTTTTTATTGGTTTTTGTTTTGAACGAAATCGTGACCAATTATTTTTATGTCCTAAAGGGGGCAGTCCTTGCATTGTAAGCACATGGACTCGTGAAAAGATTGAAGAAGGTAACCAACTGATCCAAGAAGAACGCAACAATAACATCAACCAGGCCAACTTGCATCCATAGAAACACAAGCATCAGAGACAGCAAGAGAGACAGTAGCATAGCTGCATAACATAGCATTAATATATATATATATATATAGAGAGAGAGAGAGAGAGAGAGAGAGAGAGAGATATAGATATGGCAAGTCTTCGAAACAGAGGTGGTGGTGGGGTGTTTAGGATCTCAGTTTGCGGGCAAGAAGAGATAGAGCAATTGTCGAGAGACAGCAGCCACTACAGTCTCTCTACTGGGATTCTGCCATCCCTTGGCGCAAGAAGTAACCGGAGAGTCGAGCTCAGGAGGTTCATTATATCGCCTCATGATCGTCGTTACAGGTCAATCTTATGTTGATTGATATTTCTGGGTGTTTCTTATTTCCTTTATATATACATATATATGTGTGTTCGTTTCATTTCAACAGTTCAAGTTTCCGTGTTGCATTATTCGTTTTAGTCTTTTTTTTGGGTGGGGGAGGGGGAGGGTGTGGCGTGCTTCTTGGCTTTACTCAAACTGCTATAATTGGCTTCGCTTTGCCCGCATTATTAATATTATCATTTTCTCGTGTGGGGGATGTGGTAAAACGAAAGGTAGACTCATTCTGGTGAGTCACTGAACTGTTTTGTTTTGGTTATATGTCTTGTTTTTTACCTTTCTCCTGGTAGCTGGAATAGACTGAAAGTTGAGTTTGTTCTGTTCATTTTGTTATTGAATCTCAAGTAGACTTGGACATTTTATTTCACCCTTTGTGGAATATTCACCTTCATTGTGTAGAAAGTTGAATTTGACTTTCCCGTTAGAGAAGGGAAGAAGAAACGATGATTTGAGTAATTTTATGATTATTAGCTTAAGAGACATGAAGGATGGGTGATTTTCTGCTGCAGAATCTGGGAAACATTTCTGGTTGTTCTGGTCATCTACACAGCTTGGGTATCGCCTTTTGAATTTGGGTTTCTCAGAAAACCAGAGGGACCACTAGCCATAGCTGATAATGTTGTCAATGGATTCTTTGCCTTGGATATTGTTTTCACCTTCTTCGTCGCTTACCTAGACAAAACTACATACTTGCTTGTTGACGACCCAAAGAAGATAGCTTGGAAGTACACGAGTTCCTGGTTAGTCTTTGATGTCATATCCACAATCCCATCAGAACTGGCCAGAAAGATCTCCCCTAAAGCCATCCAATCATATGGCTTTTTCAACATGCTTCGTCTATGGCGTCTGCGCAGAGTCAGTGCCCTATTTTCCAGGTAGAATTCTCATCTGCTTTCAATTCTGGTTCCCAATTTTTTGCTTTGGTCCTGGTTCAGTCTGAGATATGACTTCCTATATATGTATATAACTTCCACTGAACAGATTGGAGAAAGATAGGAACTACAATTATTTCTGGGTCCGGTGTGCCAAACTTATTTGTGTGAGTATATTCAAGATGAGATTGAGATTTATATCACTGAAGATGCATTTTTTATTTTTCAAGAGAGGCAATAACTTATGTGCACAGGATACATGGATGCCAACCCTGTAGGTCACCCTCTTTGCGGTTCACTGTGCTGGATGCTTCTATTATCTCATTGCTGCTCGCTATCACGACCCACAGAGAACATGGATTGGTGCATCTTTGGGAGATGATTTCATTCACCAGAGTATCGGGATCCGATATGTGACTTCAATTTATTGGTCTATTACCACCCTAACAACTGTTGGCTATGGTGATTTGCATCCTGTGAACACGAGGGAGATGCTTTTTGATATATTCTACATGCTCTTTAATCTTGGGTTGACTGCATATTTGATTGGAAACATGACCAATCTGGTTGTCCACGGAACGAGTCGAACTCGAAGATTTGTGAGTAATTAATCCTTACCGATCAGCATTATAGCCTCATACTGATCATTGGATTCAGTCGTTTATAAACTTTCTTGTAATTTTCTTGAGAACTCCAGCGAGATACAATACAAGCTGCATCAAGTTTTGCTCAGAGAAACCAACTGCCGGTTCGCCTGCAAGATCAGATGCTTGCACATTTGTGTTTGAAGTACAGGACAGATTCAGAGGGACTGCAGCAGCAAGAAACTCTTGATTCCCTTCCCAAAGCCATCCGTTCGAGCATTTCACATTATCTTTTCTATTCTCTCGTGGATAAGGTTTACTTGTTTCGTGGGGTGTCCAATGACCTGCTTTTCCAGCTGGTAACTCACAGCCTCCACTTTTTATTTCCCTGTTTGCGGAATTTGTGTTTTTCTATAGGTGAATGCTCATATTGGATGTTTGCTTTTGCATACTAATTGATAAGGTCTCTGAGATGAAAGCTGAGTATTTTTCTCCCAAAGAAGACGTCATTTTACAGAATGAGGCACCAACAGATTTCTACATACTTGTCACTGGTGCTGTGGTAAAATCCAGTGCTTACTTACTCTGTGTTTGGCAGAATTTTCTGAATTCTAGCCTCTAATACTTCTTCTACACCGTAGGATCTACTGGTTCTGAAAAATGGAGTTGAACAGGCAAGTCCAATCACTTGAAACACTAGCCAATAATTAATTGCTGGATTCTATTGCTTGCATTTACTCGTAAGAGACAATAAGCCTTGGCATAAACAAATTTTCTTATGGCGTCAAGGTTCCATTTCATTAATTAATTGCTTTGCTATGGCGACAACTGCAGGTTGTTTGCGAAGCAAAGTCTGGAGATCTTTTTGGTGAGATTGGGGTACTTTGTTATAGGCCACAGCTATTTACAGTACGGACCAAAAGATTAAGCCAACTATTACGGCTTAACCGTACCACATTCTTGAATATTGTTCAGGCTAATGTTGGAGATGGTACCATTATCATGAACAACCTCCTTCAGGTCAGCAAATTTAATTTAACCTGGTGACATCTTTGTCATATGCAGAGTCAAAACTTTCTAGAATAATGAGATTTAAGTATGCTATAGATCCTGGATATGTACTTTGTAATAAATTAGTTAAAAGCAATCTGTAACTTGTTCGTGCACATTGGTGGGGCAGCATTTGAAGGAACAGAAAGACCCAACTATGGAAGGAGTTTTGCTGGAGACAGAGAATATGCTAGCTCGTGGTAGGATGGACCTACCTCTGAGTCTATGCTTTGCTGCTATAAGGGGAGATGATTCACTGTTGCTTCAGCTGTTGAAACGAGGCCTGGATCCAAATGAATCAGACAACAATGGGAGGTCAGCCCTGGTATGTGGGAATTTGACATTTCTTTTCTTTTCTTTTTGGTCTGAAATGCACAAGTTTCTGCGGGGCAATGATTATTTCTCTGTCTCTTTATGCAATACATAGCATATAGCAGCATCCAGTGGAAATGAAAATTGTGTGCTTCTTCTATTGGATTATGGGGCAGATCCTAATTGTAGAGGTAAATTGTTCTAACCTCTTTTTCCCATAAACTTGTATCTAAAGAGGCTTTCTTGATTTGTTCCTTGCTTCTTGATTGAGTATTTTTCAAACTACCATATCTATAGCGGCAAATATAACAGAAAATGGTTATCTATAATTATGCCAGATGCATGCATGTGGTGACCAGTGGGCCTGCAATCATTTGAGAAGCTCCTCTTATTAGGTAGCTGAAATTGGTTAAATTGATCTCATTGACTTTCTAACACTGTTATCCAAATTCCTTTGTGCAGCAGCACAAATGGGCATGCAAATTCAGATACTTGACCCTGTTACTGTGGCCATATAAATTGCACTTTAATAAGCCATTGAAAATATGTCTGCCTTATCCAGATTGGTTCATGCTGCTTGACTTTTCCTAAAAAATTCTTTGGAAGACAATATGGACGTCGTCTTTATATGGTCAAGTTATTTGACATTAGCCAACAACATTGTAGTTGAAAATCCAATGATTGACCGTCCAAGGATGGTCTATGTAATCACCTGTAATTGTTTATCATTTTCATTATTTATTAATAAACAACAGAAACTTGCGTTTGAATTTTCATGTTATTTACTTTCTTTCAGTCAATCTTTTTTTTTTTTTTTGGATAAAAAAAAGCTATCATTTTTTCTGATTCTGTTATTCGCTAATGACCATGTGTTGGTTTATGCTGGGAGATTATTCTGATTCAATTTCAATTCTGAAACTGGCACAGAAACTTCAAGAGATTTAATTAATTGGATGTGTATGCAGACTCAGATGGGAATGTGCCACTATGGGAGGCAATGCTTGGTGGTCATGAAGCAGTGACGAAACTACTTAGAGAACACGGAGCTAGCATACAGTCCGGAGATGTTGGTCATTTTGCATGCATTGCAGCAGAGCAAAACAACTTGAAGTTGCTAAAGGAAATCATTCATTATGGAGGCAATGTCACGTGTCCGACAAGCAATGGAAACACAGCCCTCCATGCTGCAGTTTGTGAGGACAATACTGAAATAGTCAAGTTCCTCCTCAGCCAAGGCGCTGACATTGACAAACCAGATGTACACGGATGGACCCCGAGGGACCTAGCTGACCAACAAGGACACGAAGAACTAAAACTCATTTTCCAAACACAAGAAGAGGAAAAAATGCAACCTGCTGCTGTTACAATTCCTGAGAAGCGGCAGCAGCAGCCTGGAGCTCCATACCTCGGGAGGTTTACGACTGAACCAACCATCCGTCCTATGTCTCGAGAAAGTTCATTTTTAAATACAGATGGATCATGGAGCCAATCCCGTCCGAGGCGTAGAACTAGTAACTTCTACAACTCGCTTTTTGGGATGATGTCTGCTGCTGCACACAATGGGGAGAAGGACTTGCTATTTCCTATTGGGAAGACAGTAGGAACTAACCATCATGGAATTAGCCCCATTAGAGTGACAATTAGTTGCCCTGAAAAGGGAGAAGTGGCCGGGAAGCTTATTCTACTACCAAAGACCTTTCAGGAGTTACTTGACACTGGAGCCAAGAAATTCGGCGTATCGCCCGCAAAAGTTCTGAGCAAGGATAAAGCTGAAATTGATGACATTAAAGTGATTAGAGATGGGGATTATCTTATTTTTGCCAGTTGTGGATCATAAGATACCATTATCCAAAATTCCCAGGATAACAGGCTCGTGGGGAAAGTGTGCATTGTTATCGAACCCGGCATGAACCGGACCTTTGACCGATCCGATTCTCTTAAAACCTAGCCAAGCCTTCGATCGGACCAGGCGGTCAATGCAGTCAACCCATTGCCTCAAGGTTTTATTTTTTATCAATTAATTGTTTAGTATTAAAATTTAGCAACAAAATATTTTACCACTTAAATTTAAAGTCAAACTACTTAATAAAATCTTTGTGAACTAGTCTCAATTTGCCCCTGACTATTGCTTTGGAGAAATGTCAAATCCTAAGGAATCTAGGTTAGGACTTGGGTGATTTCAGGGTGGAAAAAGAACGGGACTGCAAGAATAAAAATATGAGTATTGTAGCTTTGCGGCTTCCCATTAAGCCAAAAAAAAAAAAAAAAAAAAAAGAGCTAGCATTTATAAAGAAAAAATGGAGGCTGAGATGAAAAAGAAATACCATGCATTAACCTGCTTACAGTCTATTCTTCAAAGTCTTCAAGGTTTATACATTAATATGGAATGAACTATTTCCTAGTCAAATATCCCGACCTCCGTTCCATTAAAGAATGCTTCTTAAGATAATCTATAAGCATGAACAAAAAAGACAAACCAATTATACATATAGAAATTCATAATTAAATGTCAAAAATAACATATCTTAATAATAAAAATTTTAATATCACAGTAACAAATCATTCAATTTAAAAAATTTATACTATTGAGTGAGTAAAGAGAATAATTGTACATTGAATTTTTAATGGGTGATTTCAATAAATAAATCACCAAATCTAGTTACATGTGATTGCCATATGATCCTCATTTATCGATGCCTTTGTTTTTGTGCTCTTCCTGCCGCTACCGCACAACTATCACAAGGAAAGCCCTATGTATCGTTCAACCGCCTTCATGAGGTGAAGTTTAATGCTGAAAAAAAACAAAAAGGCTGCTTTTCATAGAGTCGAAGCACCGCGGTTTAACGCATCCTCTGTCATCATGTCAGGCTGCACCGGCATCCAACAGAAAATCACATTCTCAATTTTTCAATGCACATCACAATTGCAAGCAACAAACATTGCGAAAAAATGTCTGTTTATGGACACCTAATGTGGACTGATGAATTTGCAGTAGCACGTTGTTGCACGATACCTTCTTCCATTTTCTCGGTTTTATCTTCTTCTTTTTTGTTTTTTTGGTTTCCTTCTCTGGTTTTCAGTGAATTGCTTATCAACAAGTTCTGTTTTTAAGTTCATATGGCAACACAGATATCAATATAGCGGAACTAGTGTATTGAAGGTTCTGGTCTTGCCTGATGAAACTTTTCCTCGCCGAAACTTCTGGATCTAAGCTTCAACTCTCCTCTGTTGGTTGTCATCTCATCTAGGATCTCAGAATCATGTGATTCTAAATCAATATCATCGTCTGGGTCAACCCCTTCGAGGCCCTGCCAAAGTATTCATCACATCTTAATGCGAGTCGGAAGGATTCCCTTAAACAATACAATCTGCAGTTCATGTACAACATTTCACGGGAAAATGTGCAAAAAGTTGGTTGTGTTGGAACCCAGTAGATGATAAAATGGTGTTGCTATCCAATTTATCAACAACTATCAAGTTAAGAATCTGAAAGTCAAACAAAAATAATGAGCTCATGTACCTTGAGGGAGAACCGCATATGCTTTGGAGCTGCCTCAATTTCCTCATACTCAGCAGCATCCAACTCGTAAAGGTAAATTGGATGAAAAAATTTAGGAAGAACATGCTGCCTTATAAGTATTAGTACAAAGAAGGGCAGAGGGAACAATATTCCAGCAATAGGTATCCATGTTATTCCGAAACAAATGAGCAAGAATACCAGCTGGAAAAGTGTAAATTTAGCAATATGCTTGAAGGGCACCCTCTCAACATAAGAAGCATGAGGGGCTTCCAAGATTCTGCCAAAAGATAGGAATTAGAATGCAAAATAACTGAGGAGCTAATAAAGAGGCATTGAAGAAGTGCAATTACTTGTAGCGTCTGCCTGGAGCACTGACGAGCATCAAAATTCTTTCCCAGAATTGGCTTCCAGGAAGGCTGTCAATGGCCATGTAAGCAAAGTATCCCCAGAGTACAGATGTTGGTATCTTCTTGATTATGGGCATGCCAAGTAGTGAAAGACCAACAAGTATTGACTGTAATAAGTTGCTAAGTCTTTGCTCATTAACACGGACAGGCAAGTGCTCATCAATATGTTTTCCAGGATTGAAGTTACCATCTGCAACGTTTCCACTGTCAGCTTTCATAACTGCATTCTTCAAGTCTTTCAGCTCTTCAGCTGCAGAGGACTGCAACAGAACCATACTACAATTGTCAGGTGACTAAGGTTCGTAGACAATAAAGGAATATCGAGAGATCAATATAAGTTAGAGTGTTTACAGCTGGAGATTTGTCCATTTCTATGAACACCGATTGCATCCTGCCATAAATTTCGGAACGGTTAGCATTTTGCTTCATGCATTCCTTGGCACTTTTGATCATCTTCTTTCTCATCATCTGCATTGATACATGGTTAGACTTCTTAAGACTTGCTAGTAATTTTTCTGCTATGAAAAAAATGCAAACTTCCTTTGGATATGGAACTGACCCGTCTATTGAGAACAGCTAGACCTTTTGTGTGCATTGGAGATTGTGGGAGTACCCCATTTGAGGGAGGAAGTCCAATCAATCCACAAAGCAAAGTCTGATTAAGAAAATCAGGATAAGTACTGTGCGTTTTGCTGACATGGGATCTATAAAACTTTGAAAAAATTGCAGAGGGAATCAACTGATATACCATAATCCCAAGGATCCAGATGTCATAATGGTAAGCAGATGGTTTTTTCAGATTGAAATCCTTCTGTTGTGCCATTTGTGAAGCAACGCTATGGTCAAAAAAATAAAGACCAGCAATCATTGTAGCCGGTATGAAGGCAGCAAATATATATGCTGATGGGACCTCGGCCATATCCTGAAATGAAAATGAGGATAATTCATTGTCACAATTGATACCAATATCTTTTGCAGGAAGCCTTTTTTATGCTTGTTGTACAACTCCAACATCCCATTATTTAGGTGAACCCTATTCACCGACATGATCGTCAAATGAAACTATCATTTAGGGCGAATAAAACTTTTGCCATGTCAATTTTGTTACTACACATGACACAAATTTTATATGCTAAGCAAGTCATGTTGGTTGATCAGGTCGACCTATTCCCTTTTCACGCAAAACAATGCGTGACTACTCACCAAGGAAAGATTGGCAAAAGTTGGCATAATTTACCTTGACAACAGTCCAATGCGCCAAAGACGCAGAGTCCCGAGGAAGAGGACTTTGAAGTCTCCTGGGAACTCCTGAGGGAACTTTGTTTGATACGCCAAGGGACGCTGCCGCCCAACCCAATACCATCAAAAGGACTCCATAATCCGCAATAAAACTCCGTAACCATCCTGCAATAATGAAGACAACATGGGCTTAATGTGAAAGAAGTGCTCAAAGTGAAAGTTCCTCACAATCACAAAGTTGGTGCTTCACCAACCTGTGCCGTATTGCCATGACCTTGCTCGTCTGCTCTTTAAGACCGTGAACAGTAGGCCAAACGTAAATATAACACCCAGTAGCCCATTGGTGTATAGCCACTGAAAACTGTTTTTTTCTAAACTGGGGTCTTCGTTTTGGGGGATTTGGAATTCACCCACAATTCCCTGCAAATCAAGTAACATTTTTAAGCTCCTAAACTGCAATTTCTGCCACATCATCAGTTGCAATTTTTCCAATTAGTTACGTAAACAAAACAGTACCTTGACGGCTTGCTGAATGAAAAGGACCGCAATCAACATGCCAAACGTTTCCCCGGCAATTCTTGTAAACTTATTGATAATCGTGCAAGCATTGAATATTGCAAGAAGAAACAACAGGAGAGCTGTCCAGACGCACACCCTACAAAAAGATTAGGACAATCTTTTTTATGCTAAATTCACAAAATATTTGCTGATGGGAATGTGAAAAGATACCAAAAGGTGAAATCTCACCATCCAGTCCAAGCCAAATAGAGCTTTTTTCCAATGGCATCTGTGCCTTTAGCAAAACTGTATAAATAACTATACATTATAACAGTAGGTTCTGCAACTCCCAAGATCAACAAAGGCTGTCCACCAAATAATGAATGTAGGATACCGCATATAGCGGTGGAAGCCAGGGTTTCCACCGTGCTCAGGCTTCCATCTGAGAAAGGAAGAAACCTTATTAGGAGAAACATCAATGACATTGATATGGGTTCCCAACTGTAGAGTTTGGGGAAGAGCCAGATGTCATATTAACATTGCAGGTTGAAAAGAGGAAAACAATGAGACCTATACCTGTTTCTCTGCTAAGTTGTTCTCCGAAAGCAATGACTGGAAGAGCAGAAGCGAAGAATATGTATGTTGTTGGAGCCAATATCCTGACACAGACGTAGAAGACATGTCAATTAGAAGTCGTTCAATAAGCCCTTTTCAGCAGTGCAATCACAACTCTAATGAGTACAGAATTATAGTGCAGAAAAATTAAGGAAGTGTACCGAGCGCCAGAACACAATGCATTGCTCCAATCTTCTTTGTAGCAAGCTTTTCTCCCTTTATAGTCTTCAACAATCCCCTTGAATGGGGATTTAAATATACTCATTGCTGAAAATTCAAGAAAACATAAGGATCATTAGAAATTCATTGTAAATTGGACATGTAACATTCTCAAAAACACTAGAGAATCCAGGGTTTAATTGGATAACTAAAGAAAATTAAGTCTTCTTCACCGATAAAAATGTCAATCACCTCAGATTGGAAAAGCCCAGGAATCAATAATCACTTGGCCACAAATAAGAAAACAAAGAACAAATAAAGATAAGAAAGAAAAACATGCATCCATATATATTCATATACACAAATGTGTATACATATACATATGCATGTATGTATGTATGTTTGTAGATATATATATATATATATATATAGAGAGAGAGAGAGAGATCTCACCTGGAAAGTCGAAATGTGACCGGCGTACAACAAAAAGACCACAAACAATCAGACCAAGAAGAAAGGGAAGAACTTCCAAAGCACAAAAAAAAAAAAAAAAGAAAAAGAAAAAGGTGATAAAACCAGAAATAAGAGAGAGCTTT
This sequence comes from Rhizophora mangle, assembly GCA_037832345.1. Taxonomy (NCBI): domain Eukaryota; kingdom Viridiplantae; phylum Streptophyta; class Magnoliopsida; order Malpighiales; family Rhizophoraceae; genus Rhizophora; species Rhizophora mangle. The sequence goes on from JBAPLJ010002055.1 coordinate 1,999,445, forward strand.
GGACGTCAAGACAGAAGAGGAGTGACAGATATGTCTGTTTTTTCGGTTGTGTTCTTTTCTTTTCTTCGGTCTTACATGTATGACACGGCCGGAAATAGAGAGACAGAAGGGCGATTCTTTTGCATTCATAACATTATAACCGTGGGACATTCGTCAACTTTCACTTCCTGACAGCTAGGAATTTACTCTAATTTCGGGTATATATATATATATATATATATATAAGACAAACATTTGCTAGCATCTCAAACAAGAATATTACAGCTCTTATTTAGAAAACACGAAAATTTTCAAAATCAGTATGCCAAATTTTAATCAGTTTAAACGCATTATAGACTTGGCCAACTGAATAATTTTTCTTTTTTCAGTTTAACAAATATGACTATTTTAAGACAACAATGTAATTTATGTATTCTGTAATCTACTACAAATAATACTAATTCCTCCTACTGCCAGACACTACAAGTATTCGGATTGTCCGCGACCGTTGATTTGTCGTTTGGTCGATCCCATTTTTGGTTATTTCTGTTGTTTTTTACTTATTTATTTATTTTCTCTAAGTACATTCAACCATCTTTTTTTCAGCGTTGTAATCGAACATTAAAATAAAAAGTGCGCATTGTACTAGGCTTATATAGAGGGAAGCAATTTGGATAACTAAGGTGACTAAAATATGTTGTTGTTCTGTTTTCAAAAATAGGAAAATAAACATTGGATACACTCTTAACGTGACAATGAATTAGTTATTTTATTCTTACATGCGACATTCTTCACTTTGATGCAAACGAAAGTAATCATTTAACATAAAATTGTTATCTTAATAAGTTAATTTTCAAATCCTCTGTCAACTATATAAATATTACAAATTAAAGCAATTATATTTAGATCATCCTAAAAAGAAATTAAATTCAAAATCTTAAAATTTTAGATTTATAATTTTTTTTTATTTCTATATTACTTATTCTTTCATTTTATTTTTAATATAAAATTTTTCAAATACACAACCTAAAAACTCACGCCTAAAATTTCAATATACATACTAAAGACGGCTTTCGTCTAACTCTACATAAGTTTTTAGGCTTTCACCAAAATCATGTAATTAAAACGAAAATTTTTTATAGGCTTCTCCCACGGAAAGGGAGGAAATCAAGAACGAGGAATCGGCGCCGTGTGGCCTTGGTTTGTTTACTCCGCTGTCGGCTTCTGATCTGCCCATAGCTGCTTCGTGGGTTTGGGATCTTTTGAAAGAACGTTTAAATGTTGGGCTGAAAAGCCCAATCGAAGGGCTTAACGTTTCTTTTTGTGGGTCTGTATTGCGGGACTTTAAAGCAAAGCGTAATTCTAAAGCAAATTTAAAGCCGATGGAGCACTGGGGTAAAGCCCTATGCTGTCTGACCATGTAAATAGAAATTTTTTCGGTAGCCCAATCAGGACAGTCCGACAGAACAGCGCAGTTCCTTCCGCAAGCCTAAAAAGATGTAAAGACAGCAAATTTGAATTGAAAAAAAAAAAAAAGCAGATTATAAATGCCGATGCAACGAAAAAAAAAAAGAGAAGCTAATGGACCACCGAACGTTGTGGAAGGAAAATAATAGGATTGCCATCTCGTTCCATTCTTATGAAGTATAAGAATAATGCGATGACACAAAGGGGTCAATCCGAAAAAAGTTTCTTCTCGATTTTTTTTTTTTTTTTCACTTTATTCTTCAACTTGTATGATATCTAGACCTTGAACTACTTTTTTCATTTCAATATCAGCAAATAGTAAGACTTAACATAACAAAATTGTTAACAAATAGTGAGATAACCATTTGAAGCTTCACATTGATATTATTAACAAAATTATGACATTTGCCTCATAAATGGTTAGACAATATAATTTTAAATATTAATGTAATGATATTATTAAAAAACTTAAACAAAAAATTAATTATCGAATCAATGCAAATTAAACTGTTAACTTCTAATTTACCTCTGTTATAAGGAAAAACCATCCCTTGAATAGTGATAATTAAAGTAATAATTAGACCCTTCACAATCGGTCTGAACAAATTTAATCGGAAATTTTCCAGTGCACTTACGAATAAATTCCTTAAAAGGACACATCGCATGGTAATTAAATTTCGTATCATAAAACTTTGTAAAGTACATCTGATCATATTTATTAAAGCTGCCCCAAAGGCACGAGCGTAGCCATTACCCTGTTTGCTTGAATGTATGCTCGTGTACGCAGATACACACACCAGAGTACGATAGATACAGAAGAAGAATTGGAAGAAGCTCAATAGTCGGAGGGCATTTAAGAAAAAGGAACGAAGCTTTATACACTCTTTAGTCTTCAACAATCTCTTTGATCCTTCCTTTTTAAACGACCATTTACTTTAGTCTTCTTTGCATTATTACAGAAGCTTAAGCATTTTCAAACATTCTTCGTGTTCTGAATCCAATTTCGGTGGGAAATAGCTCCCATGCAGATCCTCCACTATATACTCCTGCAAAAAATTTACAAAAGCAGTTAATTTTTGAGCATTTGACATAGGTTGTGCAAGATCTTAGCATAACGCTTACAGCAAGGTTTTAGAGTTTTTACTTGTGTGAGCTTCCTCTTGGTAAGGATGTGATAGTGTTTCTGCCAAATCTTCTGAATGGCCATGGTAGCAGCGAGAAAACCATAAGCTATGCCCAGAATGGCAAAGATGACAACAAAAACAATCACCAAGGCAAAGCATGCTTCCATGGAAGCAGGAAAACAGTCCAAAATTCCCCATCCATAGCAGCAGTTCTGGCAGCCAGCCATCCGTGGATCATTATTATTCAGGGATGAGCAGTGTAGTATGAGACCAAAAAATCCAAGAAGTACAAAGAAGGCCAGTACACCTGGTACAAATTATGCAGTCAAATCTTTGCAAAAATCTTCACTCCATAATCCTTCCCGTAGGAAATGAAAGGGGTCAAAGTCAGCAGTATTTTTGTGTGTATTGGGCATTATTAAGATAAAACCACATGCGGAATGAAGAAAGAAATTAAAACATAGTACCAATAACCAAATGAGGTAAAATAACTAATAAAGTGTTTCTTAGTCACAAAGCAAAATTATGATCCAAAATTGTTTCAAGAAAGCGTATTTCAGATTGCTAGAACAAATCTTTTACAGAAAGCATAATGATCCACCATAACTGGTGGCATTTGCCTGTCTACGAGGAACCATGAAATGAGAAAAAGTGGTGCTCAGTAATATCTTTAATAATCTTTCTGTACTTTAGCATATTTAGATGATCAATGTTTGCACATCATGTAATTGAAGCAAGCAGCATTATCCTGTTGATCACATCATGCTAGCCCTAGAAGCCTAATGCAATTAAGTTTTACTAGGAGTTTATATGAAAAAACATAAAACCAACCATCAATGCCAAGTTACCTATGCAATAATAAAAAGGTACTGGATGCTTTGACAGGATGCGATCCCAGCCATCACTGAATGAATTTCTAAAGGCCCCATCTTTGTCCATAAGGTATGCAAAGCAGCCCATTGCAACAATTACCTAAATGACAAGTTTTCTCATAAAAGAATAATATTTAGATATGTTTCTTTAACTTCTGATTTTTTCTTTTGTTGGATGGAGCAATTATCCCACATAACAAGTATTCATTGAAAGACAAAAAGGAAAATTACTTACAGTTTGTACAGCAAGAAACACAAAAACAACATCCCTAGCCACAAAAAGCCTGAATTTCATCTTTCGCCAAGAGCTATCCTCAAACAATGCAACCCGAAGATGAAACTGGGCCTTGCAGGTTGTGCAATGAGAGAAAGCAAAACCCTCCTATCAAAGAAGAATGAATAGGGAAAGGGGGGAAACAAAGGGTAATCGATAATGACATATCTGGAACATGGAAATCTAAGTACCCATGTAGGTTCATTAGAAAACTCAGATGTTAATACACACCTTAACTGAGCGCCAATGATCAAGGCATGAACGATGAACAAACTGATGGGTACCTTTGCACATGCACGGTGATATCAATTCATCACCTATAAAATTGAATAGACAACATCAGAAATTGAGACCAAGGAAAAAGAAATGGAATATTTGGAAAAAAAAACAGAGTCAAAGATGTGCCAACAATCTGAAATGTGATATTTCAAGACAATGCAAAATCAAATAGGAGTACGCTTCAACGACTGGAAATTCATTCTCGTGCAGAATTTCAAAGTACTGATGCTTTTCTCACAAACAAAGGTTTTCACTCACGAGATGATTGACCTCAAACTCGAATTCAGTTCTATAACCTGGATAATCTCAAACACCAAAAAAAGAAATTAAAAAAGAAAGTAAATACAAGCAATTTTTCATAAAATAAACAAAAGAAAATATAAGTGACCAGATAAGTCGTTAGCCACCAGAATGTGGTATTGTTGGCATCCACACAATCAATCACTTGGCAGTGAAACTTCTGTGATTACGGACAAGAAGAATGTCAAACCATCTTGTGATGGATATATATGCAAGAGAAGTTTGGTTTCTTTGGCAGAATCAAACAAAATGGGCATTGTAAATGAACAGCAGCTGATCTGAGTTTATAATTAGAAAACTAACAATAGACTATTTCTACGAAGGGAATCAAATCAAATTCTGATTTCCCCCAGAAACACATAATCACATTTCTTTGAACTTCGGAGGGTTTTTGGATCGTGCAGACTTCAGATAAAATTAAAACAAATGAGTAAAGGTGAAAAGGAGGCGTTGCAATTTCAAGCAGAAGCAAGCTCTAAAGTTATCTCTGCCTTCAGTAACACCAAATTTCAATAATCCTGCGCACAGAGACAATGCCCATATCTATTCTTCTTCTAATTCAATCGCATATTTCTATTTCATTCGATTCATCGCAATTCAATCATAAATCCCTAAATTAAACAGGAAAAAAGAAAAAAAAAAAACAAAGAAAAAGAACAAACAAGCTGACCTGTTTCGCAATCGCTCTCGAGACAAATGCGGCAAGTAGGTATAGAACCACTCTCAACATCTTCCACATTAATCTCACTGGAGCTCACTAACGGTGGCGGCGGCGAAGGCGTCGCAGTCGCTGGCGGCGATGATGAATCAACCTGATTCTCTAGAAGAGGATCGGAGTCACTCGGCCCCACCGCAGCCGCCGCTGTCGCCTCTAGCAGCTGCACTTCTCCTATCTCTTTCCCTTTCATCGGTAACTAACCCCTCCGTCCCTTGCTCACGCGTACACGCACACAGAAAAGAGTATTTCAATGAAAAACCCTCAGATGATCAGCAAACGATCGGGAAACAAGTCAAAGTCAGACAAGAAAGAATTCCTATATATATATATATATATATGTACCAATAAATTCAATCTTCTTTTAAGAAAAAACAAAAATTTCGATGGAAATTTCCTTTCAATTTAAAGGTCTTTGCCGGGAAGAAGACGGATACAGGAAGCTACGAATCCAATAATATCTCATATATCAATAGTTATTACGAGGGTGACGATTGGCCGTTGGATTATCTCGATCAGGAACGTGTTATAATAATACAACGAAAAGGAAAAAAAAAAAAGTAATTGAGATTTTTTTTTGAGTACATAGGAAACGACTAGAAGATAAAGAAGATAAAATAAAATAAAATAATAACGGGGAAATTGTCAGTTTTCAGTTGTCAGATGCCTACCTTAGTATTAGGAATGGATTAATTATAATTTTATAGATGGGCCGGCAAAATCCAAGGGTTGATATAGTTGGGCCATTAATGCATTCTCATATATTTCTATTTTCGGCCCAGAATCAAAAGAAATAGTCTAGTCTGTGATACGGCAATGAGCCTGAACAAAGATTATTGTCAGGCCCAACTAGCTCAACCTTTTCGATTTCTGCTATTGTGTTTGTTGAATCTAAATGCCACCTTTGTTTGTAATTATCACATATCTATACATTGTTTAAAATCCAAAAATTATTTTACCCAAGATGAAAGCTTACCATGAGAGCCTAACTACAGGGATTCATTTATGATTATTATTATTTGTTAGAATTTTAAGTGTTTATGTATGAATGTCTAATTAAAAAATTTATATTGAAAAGAAAATAAAAAATAAGTAATATATAAATAAATATAATTTATAAATTAAATATCATAAAATTTTAACTTGAGATATAGTATTAAATTTATAAAAATATGTTTGGTAGTGCATTTAATTTGCATTGCATTAAGTAAAAGTATTTTTGAAAATAGGAAAACATTTAGTTATATTTATTAAATTTGTGTTTTTTCACATCAATTTTTTTTTTAAAATTGTAAGTTTTAAAGAAGTAACAATGAGATATTTTTAGGAAATTATAGGACTTTCTTGAACTCTTTATATGACTTTTTTCTTTAAAATGTAAGGGTTATATAATCTTTAACATTTATAGATATAATATTTTTTTTTAAATTTTATTTCAAAATAATTATTGATTTAGCTTAATTATTTTAATTATTATCAATTAAAATAATAATTTTTTATTATATTTTTAAATTAAATAATATAATAAAATGATTATTACAAATCATAAGTAATATATTTAATATAAATATATAACTTGAAATTAAGAAATAATTATTATATTTTAAAAAATAAAATAAATTTTAGTTATATTTTTTATAATATTTTTATTGTTATTTTTAAACATTATATAATTTTGAATAATAATATTTTTATTTTCAATATTTTTATCCATAATATTTTATCTCACAATATTATTAAATAAAACTTAGACCTATTATTTATTTGTATGATGCTCAAACATAGATTTTGACAAAGGCGGATTAAGTATACCAATTCAACATTTTTTCTCTTTCAGGCTAGCTTCCCAACTTTTTCTCTCCTGAAGTTTTAGCAAACGGATTCGGTTGGCCTAACTTGGTGGAAACCACGTAAATCTCGATGAACAAATTATTTGACTTTAGGTTGACCTAATCTCCAGTTGGTTATCCTAACATCTATCATCGTTTTAAATTTATTTATATAGTCATTTTTAATATAATTGATTTATAATTTTATATTATATAAATTTCTTTTATTATTTTTTTATTTTTAATAAATTTTTTATTGTATAATGTAAGACGATGAGAGAGAATTATATTGAAAACGAAAATACAAAATAAAAAATTTATTTCGTTCAAGGATGCCACGGTTTAAAACTCTCCATTTTCGTTCCGTACAAATTTCTTATCCAGTTCTTTGAAATAGCAAAGTCTTAATAGATATTATTGTTCGAACAGATTGTATTAATGACGTCATAATATTTTAATATCGTTAAAATCAATCATAAAATCAAACACGTGTATTAATAGGGTCATGGTGCTTTAAAATGGGAAATTTAGGCATAAAAGCTTTGATGAAACGTTTAATTTTTTACACCACCAATGGCGAAAAGCTCAATATATGCTCAGAATTCTGAAGCTCCTTCCCTGGAAGTGGGCCAGAAAAGAAGTCAATTTCCGCGTAATTTCCTCACGGATTTTATAGGTAGGGTGAGGTGCATTGACAGCTAGTGTACCATCGCCATCCTTGGGCCCTGGTAGCGTCTTTAAAACTCTACATTTTTGGAATCATTGCCGGACTATCCTGTGATTGGAAGGACGCCCAATTTCTAACCGTTCATAAGTAGACGCATGTGCGTACAGAGAAATCTGTGTGGAACTATCGACGGGGGACGTCAGACCTGTTGCAGATGTGACATTATATCAATCATCCGTTGAATTTTCCATTCTATAAGATTCCAGATATGAGAATTTTTATTTTAATTCATTCACTTGTTATTTGATATTATATAATAAATAAAAATTTATTTAAAATAAAAAAATTTATATAATATAAAATTATAAATAAATTATATTTAAAAAATTAAACAAACACAAACAAATATATTCCAATATTTGTACAAGAGAGATAAGCATTGCTCCACTTTCTCATGTGGACAAGGACATAGAAGACATAGCAACTGCAACACGTAATTCAAAAACTAAAATAGTAGAATTCTTGCATTTGGAATCTTCCTAGACGATGAAGCAGGTGGTAAGCATCCAAACATAGTTCCAAGGGAAAACTTAAATGACACACGGATGAGGAATTTGACTTCTGTGGGCGTTGCTTACAAGGAAAGAATTTTTGGGCTAACGAAGAAATGGGCAACACAAGATTCCAGAGACTAGTATGCAACCAAAATTACCTTATTTTTCTGTTATCTTCTCGGAAGCAGCTAGCAAGTGCCGTTTATGCATGCCCGTCTCAGTCGCCCCTTCTTCTTAAAGCCTTTGTTTAATTATACCATGCAAGGTAAATGCAGAATCTTTCAGTACCGTTATATGCGGTTGACTCAATTAACAAAAGAGATGAAGTTAAAATATGTTCTTAATAGATATGTAAGTTCGAAAAAAAATGGAAGAAAAAATCGAAATTAGGAGGAGAATTACTGTTGAAACTCTATATTGACCGACTCAGAAGTTGAATTCGTAATAGCCTCAAAAGCTGTGAGAGACAGAACAATGGTAGAGCCATCCGCCGACTGTTGAGATGAGTTTGAGGCCAAATCAACTACCGTAACAAGAATAGCGTTGTCGGACATGCAAGATCCTTCCACCGAAGTAATGCATCTCACCAAGTATTGTCTTCCACAAGCTGCCCCATTGTCCCATATCCCATCTCCGGCCGCCGCGAACAAGTTGTTCTGTGGAAACTTGGTCGAGTCGTCCCCATAGCACGCCGTGGCTATACCAATTTGCAATGGAATGGTGATCAAAATGTTTGTAACATTTAGCATTGCAAATTTACACAGTAACGTAAGGGTACTTACGTAAATATGGGGGGCTATATTTGGCAGCAGTGCCAACATCGCCATTAGAGGTATAGAAGAAGAGAAGTTGGATTAAGAATAAGCCAGCGAAGAACGGTGGCCGTTGAAGGAGCCGCTGCGATGACATGGTCAACAATCTTTGCCTGTGAGCACGAGCTTGCGTGGAGGAACTCTTTTTAAGGTTATCCCTTTTATCCAAGAACAATTCTGTCAGGTTTTGTGGCGAGAGGATTAACAAAAGGGATGTGCGAGTCTCGCTGAATAAAAAAATATTTTTTCATTTTAAAATCTCAAATTTTAAACAAAATCAGTAAATTTCAATTAAAATATCAAAATACATTACAAAAGGACAAAAACAGAAGAAGACAAAAAACATAGAGTGCAACGAAAGTTGCTTTACAACTCAGCTTTTGTATTTGATTGGGCTTAAAGTCAATTGCAGGCCTGGAACCTTTAAGGAGACGGTACGACGAGGCCCACGAGTCCCTCAATTTTATTATTGATTTGACTTGTCAATACCAACTCACCACGCGGATTCAGCCTCCGGATTGGAAGGTGCTCTCGGGAAGTAAAACATGTGAAATGGTATTATTATAATTATTTATTATAAATTTTAAATAATTAAAATATATAAAGTCCTCACATGGCCACGTCCAAATTGTGACACAAGACCCATCAGTGAAAAAGGAAAATTTATAAAAATAAAAAAATTCAAAGAGTGGCTAAAAAACAAGGGACCCTTCGGTTGCGTTGAAAGGTAAAAGCCCATTATCACGGCGCATGAGCCAAAAGTTCGGCACACTGAAAGAACCGTGATTCGTTTCGAACTTTTGTATCCCCATCCACTAATGCAAACAAATCACGTTGACTTTGGATCGCTTGATCGATTCAAATCAAGTGGTTTCAGAAATTGACGATAGATTGACTGGCTTCCAATGCTGGTAAGTTCACAAAGGCGAATTACTTATACGTTGCTCAAAAATAAAAAAAAAAAAAACCACCCGTGCATATCATTTAGAATTTGGTAATTAGAAGTGCAAGCAAAATTCCTTGGAAACCTCTACTTGACTCAAAAAGAGTTCATTAACAGCAAAAACTTCATAAAGAAAATCTAATAATAACTTGCACTTTTTTTTTTTAAAAAAAAAAGTAAAATTAAAATTTGTAATATATTGAATTATTTATTCTTTGGGTACAATATAAAGGCCTTTACATATAATTGACGCGTAAAGCAATATTTGTTTTTTAGGGTTGAATTTGTAAAATAACTGTTTGTCTAACCAAATAAACTTGGAAGGTCCTGATGCAACCACAGTAACCACCATTTAATTGACAATCCCTCTTACATTGAAAAAATCAAATAAATCCCGAACGTCACACCTACTCATATATCCATACGTCTACCTACACACAATAATATGGCGTCTTACCATCAATTGGAGCACATGCAAATACTTTGAGAAACTGACACATATCAATTTGACTAATCACGTTCCAAAGCTGCGCAAAGATGAGCCGCCAGTGTTCGTCAGTAATGGCTGCCTGACCAGAACATTCTCAAGCTGCGCAAGGATGAGCCGTCAGTGTTCGTCAGTGATGGCTGCCTGACCACAACCGATACAGACAGGCGCCAGCCTGTCTTATATTCTCTAGCTCGTGAAGCGTATAAATTAATGCTTCCGCTCAGACTGCAACACCGGCTCAGCGTGTGGCACATGCCCGCTTAAGATTGTTGACAAAATGCAGAGGTTTAAAGCTTGTTAAACAGTACTGCATTAAACGCAGGATAAGAAAAACAAATGGGAAATTTAGATTATTTATTTTATTTTATTTTTATTTTTTAAAAAACTACTAAACAGTACTGCACGCCATTAATATAGAATCACTAGGGTAAAAAGAGCAGCATAGCCGCAAGAGAGTAAAGCTCTTGCATTGCAAGGAAAGAAGAAGTACTTAGAATTATAGGATAATCTCCATAAAGCCCAGGCCTTCTAAACAAAACTCACAGAAGCAATTATGAGTCATATGGGAGAAGCACATGCATGATATCAAGTTGGTCCATGCAGGAGGATCTGGTGCATGTATTGCACACACTTGGTGCGATAACTAAGTGATTATTGATCATGATGTTCGTAACAGAATCAAATTTACTTCCAAAGCTTCCGCAACGACATGTTCTTCTCAGTCTCCTTCTTCATCACCTTTGCAACTGCCATCTCAAAATCTTCCTGCGTTACATGCACCCTCCTCTCTCTTAAAGCAAACATACCTGCCTCCGTGCACACAGCCTGTGAAAAGAGAGCAAGATACAAATACAGATCAAACAGAAATGCAGTTCACCATTTCCATTGATAGTTTTCCTTCAACCGACCAACCCCAGTCCCCACCTGTTTACCAGATCTTAAAACCAATCCCCACCAGAAAACAGAAACCTTTACAAGCCCATCTTTCTTTTATTTTGATGTACAATCTGTCTTCATATACCATGCTCATCTAGTTTTAGATATAGCTCATATAACATTTAATACAATTGCAAGCCAACGCAGCAACTGCTTATAGACAACTTCAGTGTGGCTATACAAGCTAGAGACAGCTATACATGGAATGAATAAATTGAGTCTTAAACCAAAAATATTCACAGCAGAAGAAGAATACCTTGAGCTCAGCACCAGATGCACCATTCATCTTCTCTGCAATCTTCTTCAGATCAATGCCACGCATTAAGTTCATTTTTCTTGAATGAATTTTCAAGATATCCTGACGAGACTGCAAATAAAGTATTCAATGTCAATTCTATGGGGTCACCTGATAGCGTAAGATGAGAAACCAATATTGAAAACACATACCTCTTCATTAGGATTGGGGAATTCAATCTTCCTGTCAATTCGCCCTGGTCTAAGCAAAGCTTGATCGAGGATATCAATTCGATTTGTTGCCATCAAAACCTGTTCAGAGTATAAGAGTAGGTATAAGTGTAATAAATAAGTGGAAACAATGTAAAATTCTTCAAATTTGTTACATTTTACCTTGATCTTATTTGATGCCTCGAATCCATCCAGCTGATTGAGAAGCTCCAGCATAGTCCTCTGCACCTCACTGTCCCCATTGCCACTCCCAGATTCCATTCGAGCAGATCCAATACTGTCAATTTCATCCATGAAAATGATTGATGGAGCATGCTCCCTGTAAGGAACAAAATGCAGTAAGTGAAATATTTGGACCAAAACAAAAAGACATTGAATACAAAGCAGATATACATAAGCAATCACAATTTCCAGTCATAACTTCAACAATAAAAATAGAATACAGAAGATACTAGTTATTCTTTAACCCAGAACTAAAGAAATTAAGCTGCAATTCAACCACCTCCAGGTCACTTCAAATTGATAACAGCTTCCATTTCCCAAAATATGGTCCCTTTGTTTCTTTCAAGTGGCCACTTACAATAATTGAGGCTCAGTCTACTCTAAAAATGTCACACATAGTACTATTTCCCATTTGGATCAAGAGTAACAAAGTGACATTGACCCTCCTCTTCCCCCCATCAGGCAAAAAAAAATAAGAAACAACCCAACCCAACCTTTCCCATTCCACATGAACTTTCATGCAAAAAATTGAACACACTGCCAGGCACTTCTGGGGATGAAACAGCCAAAATAGGGGTGGAAGCCAGAGGTTGGATGGTATTTGCTAAGCGGACATCAAAGTAATCAATAAAATATAAGCCTGACTTATAATAAAGAGACAAACCTTGCCATAACAAAAAGTTCCCTGACCATCCTAGAACCTTCTCCAATGTACTTCTGAACTAATTCAGAACCAGAAACCCTGATGAAAGTGCAATCAGTATGATGTGCCACTGCCCTGGCCAGAAGTGTTTTTCCTGTACCAGGTGGCCCATAAAGGAGGACACCCTGTGATTAATGAGAGAGAAATCATTAGCAAATGTTGCCCATTAAAAAGATGGACTAACTGATATGTACAATAATCTAATGACAACACAATACCTTTGGTTGAGCAATTCCAAGGCTCTCAAACAACTCAGGATGTTTAATCGGAAGTTCAATGACCTGAAAACATTAATATAAAGAAGTGATTAACAATGAAAGGTATCGACTATTCAATACAATACCATCACAAAGTTAATCTCAATATTCCAATCAAACAATCTAATTTAAATTGATTAATCTCAATACATGTCAATCAAATTTTAGATATCAATCAAAAATTGATATCATGCATTGCAGACTTTCACAAGGCATGAATTGACTAACAATATACAGACCTCCTTTATTTCTTTAATTTGCTGGTCAAGACCACCAATCATGTCATATGTAGAATCTGGAACTTTCTCCACCTTCATAAGATTAACCAAGGGATCCACCTTGCTTGGCAAGATCAGGTGGAGTACATAGCTATCATTACGGAGAGCAACCCTTGTTGATGGAGTAATCTTTGTGATATCAATGTTCTTATCAATATCAACAACATACTTTCCTTCAGGATGCACCTGGAAAAGAGAAAGCCATGAAATTTTGGAAACTGGTACCTTATGATAGTTATAAAGCATTCTCTGGTTTCAAGTGATGACGCTCAATGCTTATTTCAACATCATGCAAGGTCAAGTTGCAAATTTCGGAAAAGAGAAGAAGCAAAAAAAGAACCAAAAGGATATAACAGAAAGGCATAAAACATTATATCATCACACATTGCATAAACTTTTTGCAGAGTCAGAAACACACACCTAATTGAGTGATGCTAAATGAACTAGTTAAAGGAAAATGGTAACATACAATATATAACTGACAAAACAGTTCCATAATATACAGATTGAAAGCCAGTCTTACTCATATGACTAACATATCATTCTATATGAAAAGACTACACAGTTCCCAGTTGTTATAGTATTTATCCATGCTAGATATTCTGATAAAAAGAGAAGACCATAAACTCATTTGCTGCCACTTCATTTAACATCTTGGAACATGCATCAAACTTACTGAAAAAAGAAAAATGTACTTCTGCCAAGGACTGACTTCCAGTATTTCCAATCTTACATTCCATAAATAATACAAAGTTCACTCCATCACAATATAGGAGAGAAAAAAAAAATGTATTTCTGCCAATGACTGACTTCCAGTATTTCCAATCTTACATTCCATAAATAATACAAAGTTCACTCCATCACAATATAGAAGAGAAAAAAAGAATGCACCCACACACAGGCACAATTAAAGAATGATATAAGTGAGCAATTACAACAGCAGAAAGACAATCATCCTACCTATGAGACATCAGCCCAGCATAGAGAAACTGAGAACATGAGCCTTGGTACACTTATGTGTATCCAAAGAAATCAAAATACACATGAAACCCACATGCAAATTGGATACCAGTGAAAGAAGCATACCTTAACTAAGACTTTGTTTTTACCCATCACTTTAACAACTTCACCAACATATGACCCAGGCTCCTGAAGCAGCTGTAGCTCTTCCCTGAGCATCCTCACTGTCCACATCAAACTTATTTTAGATCATTCACAATCCAGCATTTTAAAAACCAAGAATGCCAGTCATCACTATAAATGAGGTGACAAGCCACTTAAGAAACCAACTAGCAACAGAAAAGAGTAGGGTTTAACTATTTGTCATGACCAATGATGCTGTAAAAGCCACACAATGCCTTTACCCACCCCATGTTTGAAGCACCACACCAAGACACATGACCTTGACAAGAAGATACCAAACAATGGGCTAGCCCCCTCAAAAACAACCAAGGAAAAATCACCCAAGCAGCACTAGCATTGAAGCTCAACAACAACAATGACAACAACAAAGCTTTAAACCCAAATTTGATTGAGGTCGGCCACAAGAATTTTTTGTCATCTATATTATGAATTAAGTTTGATGTGAGATCTAATTGTTCTAAATCCTCCCTAGCCAAAGATTGCTAAGTCAACTTAGGTCACTTCTTCCTCTCCTTTCGCCATCAAAGCCCGATGCTTGGATCTAATTGTGAACTCCTTTATTTCAGTAAGGTAACCATATTCTCAGAGAAGTGTTTTCATGGGAATGCATATTCAGTAGCAGGTCCGATGGATACAACTCTTGATACACCATGGTCCTAATACCGGTTTGCAAAACTAGGTTTCCTTTCACTAGACTTCGAAAGATTTCCAGTTCAGTAAAGCCTAGACTCCGTATAGAAAACCTCAACATTATTCTATCCCTTAAAAAAGATATAGCCACAACCAAGAACCCATTTTCAGGAAAAAATTAAACTATTGATTCTTATCAACATCAAGCACCAAACCCTAGGCAAAAATCATTCACCGCAATCAAATAAAACGATCCCTACCTTAATATGAACAATAAAAATCGCTCACCTAAAAAGGCTCCTGGAAGATCATACAATAAGAAAAAGAAGGCATTAAACCATGGTTTCAGTGGCAAAATGCTATAGATTCGAGGAAGTACCTCTGGAATTGAGCTCATTACGCTGTGCTTCAAGGCGATTGAGATTATGGGTCTTCTGCCGGGCGAGGAGCTGCAGCTCGTGGATGTGTTGGAGATAATACTGCCGGAGCCCCTCTCCCTGCTTCGCCGCCGCCACCTTCGCGGAGCACGTCTCCTCTCCGATGGCCAATTCCGGTTGCTTCGTCTCCACCCCAACGGCGGCCATTATTACAGCCTAGACGATTTTACCCAGGAAAACAAAATCAGCCAAAGCTGTTTACAGATCGAGTCTCTTAACTATTGAATTCGAGTTCTGTATTCTGCTTTCTTGACCGGTAACGAAACCATGCCTTGCGCGGATTTGTTTATATCGTGTAAAAGAAAAGAAAGGGAAGGATACCTTCGAAAATGAGTCGGTCAGAATTTTCTTTTGGGCCCAAGTCGGTTTCCTCAAGGTGTAAACTTTTTGGGCCCAAATATGTAAAGATATATTTTTGAAAAAATCGGTCATATTTTCTTTTGGGCCCAAATATTTAATTTTCATTCTAGAAGGTTGGTTAGTGATAATCTGTCCATATAATTTGGGCTGCTTTGTAAGACCCAGTTGCCCCATAAACTCGTAGAATTTATAAAGCTTACAGTTATTCTTGAACTTGAGTTTCAATTAAAATTAATTGATTAAAAAAATTGTGAGAATAGATTTACTTCCCTTTTTTTCTTCTTTTTCTTTGCGTTTCTTTTTTTATTTTATTCTTTATCTTCCACTCTAAACAAATTAAAATGAGTACTTTTTGTATGTGGGCCTTCAGAAAATGGAGAAGAAGATGAAGTCCGACTTCATATGTCGAAGGGACAGACACTGGCACAAAAAGAAAACAACCTGGATTAGAGTGTCGGAGACAGAAACATAGAGTTCGAGACCGGGGTGAAGTCAAAATTCGGTTGTTCCCGAGATTCTTCTGGTCGCCCAGGGTCTGCAGACTGTGCATCGGAGCAGGCCATCGAGCTCCTGACTTCACTGTCTGTTCCTACGCGTACACTTAAGAGACTCTTCATGATCTAAGGCATGCAATTACAGGTAGTACTTTGGTAGTTATTCCACTTGTAAAATTAGTTTTCAGCTCTTCTATAAAAAAAAAAAATAAATAAATAAAAAGATTTGGCATTGCACTCTCATGTCATAGGTCTTAAAATGGTCAGATATATACCAATTTTTACATATTTTAAAAAACGAGCAATTTTCGAGTGGTCAGTGGCTCTTTTACCGTATGACAATTTTATGCACAAACAATTGGTTTCGAGAAGGAATTCAAGCTTGTTATGCTCAGTGATGCTGTAAAGCCAAAAGCTGCTAATATTTAAACAGCTTTTTTACACCACCATTGGAAGCAAAGATCAAAGTGCGACATCACAAACAGTTACAAGTTCCCGGTACCAATTCCAATCTTTTAACACAGCAAGACATTAGGATCCTAAAGAGTACAATGGCTACACATCTCGTAGCCAGGTCCCAGTTCCAAAATGATCAAATAATGGCTCCACAGTTTTGAACTTCTAATGTTCTGAAAAATCCTACCTCATAACCCAAGTCATATCAGGACCTAGATAGCTGATACCTTTGGAACATCAACTGGGAAGCGATTAATCTCATCCATCCATGGATTTTTCTCCTTTGCAGGGTTTATGGTCTTCAAAGCCTTCCACACTGCACTGTTACATTTGAAACCTGAACCAAATGCTATTTGCCATGTCCTGTCTCCCTTCTTCATCCTACCTTTGGATTCTGCATAGGCTAATTCATACCAAAGGGAACTGCTTGAGGTGTTGCCAAAACGGTAAAGTGTCATCCTTGATGGCTCCATGTGCCAATCAGACAGCTTCAAGTTCTTCTCTAATTCGTCTAAAACAGCTCTTCCACCAGCATGAATGCAGAAATGTTCAAAAGCTAGCTTGAAATCAGGGATATAAGGCTTGATCTTCATCTTCAAAAGTTTCTTTCCAACCAGAGTAGCAAAGAACAGCAACTGTTCTGACATTGGCAGAACAAGAGGCCCCAAGGTAGTGATGTTGGTTTTCAATGCGTCTCCTGCAACTGCCATCAGATCCTTTGACAAAGAAACACCAATCTTCCCATTAGAGTCCTCTTCCTGGGTAACGCAAGTAAAGCACTTATCATCAGCACCCTTGTGAGTGCGGACAGTGTCAACAAGCTGGTATTTTGACCTTCTTCTGTCAGACCGTTTATTTGAAAGCAGTATTGCAGCACCTCCCATTCTAAATAAACAGTTGGAAACGAGCTTTGATCGATCATTTCCAAAGTACCAATTCAATGTGATATTCTCCATGCTGATAACCAATGCATAGGAATTAGGATAGACCTGAAGAAGATCTTTAGCAAGGGTTATGGAGAGCAAACCTGCACTACAACCCATCCCACCCAGATTATAGCTAATTATGTTCCCTCGAAGCCTGTAATGGTTGACAACCATGGCCGACAGAGATGGGGTAGGATTGAACAAGCTACAATTCACAATCAAAATTCCAATATCCTTAGGCTTGACAGAAGTCTTGGCCAAAAGCTCATCAATAGCACCAAACATCACAGCCTCAGCTTCTTTTCGAGCTTCTTGCATCGATGGGTTTGGAGGAATATTGAGGACAGCCTCTGGAAGATAAGTGGAATCCCCAAGGCCAGATCTCTCAAGGATCCTCTGCTGAAACTGAAGATTCTCCTCAGTAAATGTTCCAGTCATCCGAGACTGATCCATGAATATCTTCTTGGTGCATTTCCGGGATTCTTCAGGCTTGTAGCAGGAAAAGTTGACAAGATACACAGGTCGCGGGCGAGTCATAAAGTAGACTGTCGATAGGAAAACAAGTAAGGTAGAGCAGATGATGACAGATATGAGATTATATTGAAGATGCTCCCAAATGTCATACAGATCTTCGAGAGAAAAGGTCGAAAGCTGGGCAGCAATTACAGCTAGAAGAGGAGAAAGGAACAGGTACATCCCATGGGTAATGAGGTAATGATATCCCAGCTTCACATACTTTAGCTTGACTGATTTTTTGAAATCCGGGAGGTTTCGTGACGATGATGGTGGGATCAACGGAGCATTTGGTTTTGGTTCAGCCATCACTGCCTGCTAGAAATTCAACCAGATTGGTCAGCATATCTCAGAGTTTACATTTGACAAAAGATCACGGCACAGTCAATTCTAATCTCTAAGGCCCCGAATAATCAGAAGCTAGTGAATGTAAATCAAAGCAACACGCACAAAGAGACACACATACACTCAAAAGAAAACTTTTTGTTTTTTCCCCCTAGAGAAATGTTTGGATTCTAAAATTCTCTCTTTTCTTCTCCATTTAAAAAGGCGAATTGGGGTTCTGAGAAGTGATTTGTTTCTCTGGTTCACAAAAGGAATCTGATGAGAAAATACCTAATGTATGAAACAAACAAAACCCATGTCCTGATTCAATTATCTTGCATAACAAATTGCAAAGTCACAAAAAAAAAAAAAAAAAAGAAACATATTTTATCAACCAAAACGATAAAAAAATAATCAGATCCTTTCAGTATTACTTGTGGAGCAGAATTTCATTATTTTTAGAGGAAAAGAATGAACCTTTCTCTAAACCTTTCTCTAAAATGTGAGGACAAAAGGACCAAGGCAAGAAAGAAAGGAAACCCCAGATCTCCATCACAAACAAGAAATGAAAACTAACATTACCAAACCCAGATCCAAAAAAAAAAAAAACACAATCAGAACATATAAAAGAGGCAGGAATTGCTTTGCTCAAAAAAATAAAAAAAGAAATAGAGAAAAAAGAGAACAAAAAAAAGACAAACCTTGAAAGGAAAATAATCCAAATAACGGAAGGAGATAGAAGCCGAAGAATGCAGATTGTGGGGAAGTCCAATAATTAAAAGGAGGCAACGTAATGTTTAGTAAATTGTAAAAAATTATAAAAATGAGCGTGAGTACATTTATAGAAGAAAGAGAGATAATAAAGAGGACGGAGGAGGACGAGAAGGAGGAGAAACGAACTAGGAAAGTGGCGATTTATCCGCTGGCAAGAAAGAATTCAAAGCAAATTGAGGAAACGGAGAGAGAACAAGAGAGGCGGCGCCAACACGTTTTGAAATGTTTGACTGTTTACTCATTTATTTATTATTATTTTTAATAAATAAATTCAAAATAACGAATTTAAGAAACACAATTAATTTTTATATAAAATAGTTTATATTACATGTAATTAATTATATATAAAATATTTTGACACAATTGTTTAGTAGAACATATTTTATCAATTATAAAAATTAATTGGATTTACTTAAATTAACTTTTTTTTGGGAGGACCTTGTGGCGGCTCGGAGGTAGGCAATTTAGGACGGTTTAGATTGGTCGCCGGTCAACGATGGGTTTCAATTCGCAAAAACTTTGAATTTTCTGACAAATCTGTCTCTGTCCGTCAATGTTTTTTTTTTTTTATTTTATAATGTCAACCAAAATGTTTTTGTAGGTTTGGTCATAAATGTTTTTTCTTTTTTATTACATCTATTAAAAAAAGGTTGCGTCATTTGTTTAAAAAAAATTAAATTAATTATACATATTCGTGTATGTGTCTGACACACTAAAAATAAATTATCTGGCATTTTTTTTTTTTTTTTTGTTAAACAGAAGTTGGTGTGCGTGAGACACGAATCAAACGTGTAGAAATTACATATTTGACTTGTTTCTGACCATCATTTTAATGGTTCTCTTTTTTTGTTAGCTGCAATAATGGTAACATGCTGGAAAGTATATAATGCATTCCTGTCGTTATTAATCACTAATTACTTCCATTGAATAAAACAGTAATGGAAACGGTGGACCATTGGCCAGACGGCTCTTTGGTGGACCTTGAATTTGGAGGATATTAAAGGATTGAAAAAAAAAACAAAAACAAAAACAATTGAGAGTTTTTATTAAATTCGGTGAGAGTTGACATGTTTTAAAAGTTCTAGAAACATTTTTTGTTCGTGTTCTGCGTGACAACTGGAGAGAATTGAGTGACTTAGCCAAGCGGAAGCGAAAAGGAATCAAATGACCACAACAACAACCAACCTTCATATAAATAAATTAACCTGAGATAAAAACAACGATTTTTTTTTTTTTGGTCAAGAAAATATGGCTTTTGATGAACTTTGAGCAAATTTGAAAATTTCAGAAAGCAAATCAAAAAGGGTCTCGAGTTGAAATTCCAACTATTTGTGTACAGGTTGTTTTAAGTTGAATTGAATGATGTGTTCATGGTTGAATTTTATGGCCATTGTATTATTGCCTTTTTGTGTCCATTAAAGCTGCTTTTTCCATTTGCCAAGAAAAGCAGTTGATCTTTCCACCTTTTATTTTGAAAATCTTGAAACTAGATTTGATTTAGGGGCTAAATGTAATGATGGGTTGGGAATCACCGAAGAAAACAATTAATAAACAGACAATTGATGGAATCATAGCCGTTCAAAGTTCTACGTTTTGATGGCTTCCCACTTCCCGCTATATTAATACACTTCTAATGAACATTACTGCTATCCAAATTGTAGTTAAATATTCTTCACCTTTCATGATGTTCATTTTATTGGTCCGACTGCAATCGACCCAGCTAGCTCGTTGGCACCTGTTGGCACTTTCTAATCAGTGTTCTCTGGGTCAAAGTTTTGCAATTAAATAGTTGTTAGATAGCTAGCAAGCTTTCGATTTCTCACCAAGGACAGGGACATCCAAGGCATGTCACATGGGGTTTGCCTCTTACATGGCTGTGAGAGTTGTCAGTCGTGTGATGCTTAAACAAACTGCATTTATGACCTTTTTTTTCTTTTGTTTTTAATGTAAATATATGTACTACTAGTGCATATATGCAACTGACCTATTCAGGAATCAGTGCATAAATACAATTCAAAAGCGGCCATGTTATACAACTCACACTAAATTTTAAAACGATTATGGCGATCATCATACAAGCTTGCAAATGAAGCAACTACTAACTTGAAGGAGTTCATTGGTCCACTTCTAATATGTCTAAAATGAAAGATACAGTGCCTGAAATTGATAAAAGAGGCTAACCATTTTTGCCAATTAGCTACTTTAGTTCACAAGACGAAGACTTTAGCACTTTTTGAACCAAAATTTATCGGTGAGTTAATGGAAGTATGGAACCCATCACCTTTCCAAAGAGTTGAGGTTTCCACTTTCTGCCATGCTGCAATAATCGGTGACTATAGCGTAAGAGCAAGAGAGAGAGAGAGAGAGAGAGAGAGAGCTAAAGGGAGCAATTAATATGGCGGAGACTCTGTTGTGCTTTGCTGTGGAACCAGTGGTCCAAGGCCAAAAGCTGCAATACACATGGTCATGAGCTGTCTTTGCCCTGAATTGTAGCCAAAACAAAGCGAGAAAGTTCCTAGTCAAAACTGCATGTGCTACTCTAATGGAGCAATGCATTCACCCTTTATTCTACGAAACCTTTTGGGGTTGAAGGAAGCCTGTCTATGCATATCTGTCAGCTGTAACTCACAAGCTCCCCGTACAAACACAACTCATTGAAGCCGTTAATTTTTGGGCTCCACGTGAGGCCTGCAAGATCTACGGTTTTAACAAAATGATTCTAGTGATTTTCGAATTAGACAAGCATGGCACGACTCACTGATTCAATTCTGCCCTTCCGAACTTTTTTTGTTTTTGTGAGTTTCGAATTGGGAAAGCCAAGGCCAAAGTTTACAAATTTGGGGGGAATATAGAGCTAAATCCCACTCCAAGAAAAACGTTCAGAATTTCAAAAGCTAGACGGGGTCATGGGTAGCTCTGCCCCTGTTCGGTATTCATCGATTATCGTTCCATTTTTTTATTTTTCAGTTTTGTAGGCATCAAATCTGAATAAGCACAATTCCTTTAGCTCGAAAGTCATTCAAGTTTCTTTGATCGAGTTAAAACTTTTTGCGAAACCATTGGAAATTCACATATAAAGGGTATACCTTTCCGTAGTTTGTCGTGCCATGTATGACGTAGCTATTTTTTCATTAATTAATGCGTAAGTACCTTGCAGATATACTGTTCGTTTTAGCTTCGACCATCTCTGCAAACAGAGTACCTGTATGCCTAATGTTCGAGTTGTTTATTATGTTAAAGTTTTGGTTTACTTGTGAAAAGACCCCCTAAATTTGTTTGCTTTCTCTTTAATTTAATTCTATGTTCCAATTTTGGTTTGCCTTCTTGATTCTTGTTCTTGTTGAACATAACTGAATTGAAAAACTAGTCACAGTAAGGATCCATTAATGAACCTTCTCTTCATTAGAGATGATGGGTTTTTTCGTTTTTCGGTTGCCCCACTGGGTCCATCGATACCTGACCGCCCGTCGCATTTGCTGCATAGAACACCACTTTTAACTTTTGTTGCTACACAGCCAACTTTTGTTATGAGTTGGAAATTCGTAGCTTCCTTTGTCGTACTTATAAGGTCGATTTTTAGTTCCAAGTTTCCTCCTAGGAATTACAACAGAGGACAGGGAGTTACCGCTAGACTTTCAGGCAGAGCAACACCTCCAACAGATATTCTCTTATAATCCGTCTTTTTGAATATATTTTGCATGACCATATATGTACATACAATACGTTATTTTTCTTTTCTTTTTATTATATATTGATTTTTGAGTCTCGAGCATGATAGAAATCCCAGTGAAAGTTGTTAATCGCAAAAATATGAACCAAATGGGCCTTAAATGTTAGATGGAGGACCATGACAGACATCTTAGAGAAAGTTCTTACAGTACAAAGTTTGTATAAACAATCCTCACAGTAACTCCAAGCATGGCAGGATGACCCACAAAGCATGCTACTCATGGATGGGGTAATCGTGACCCTTTTCCAGCAAGAATTCTTCCAGCCATATTACTACTTCATTCCGCTACAACCGGATCAATCACAGTACAGTTACAGAACACTCGTGTCAGAAGTGAAAGACAGCCACAGCCACACATTAGTTAACATCGGTGGGGTAGAACTCAAATAATTCAATTATCAAATGCGGTAAATAGGAGACAAGCGTATAATAGAATATACCCAAAAAAAAAAAAACCCACAAATTGAGAGGAATTTTAGTGATCCAACAAATCGGAATCAAACTTACTCCAGCAAAGACACATGCAATGTAAACAGTAGCAAACATGCAATTCTAGTACAAGTACTTGAGAGCAACAATAGAAGGAGAATTTAGCCTTGTTTATCCGTCAACCATAGACAATGTAACACTTAATTTGGTTTGGTCTATGTTCAAAGTTATCCCTGATTTTGAAACTTCATCTCTATGACTCTAACCAATAAGATTATTGCAATTTGCAGCTACAAGATTTGAGTTGTCCAACAGATTACCAGACTTTCATTCAGTTTATGGTGAATGGCTTTAAATAACAAATATCCCCGCCACCATAATAATCACTTTTGGTGTCCAGTTGAATAGAATGTAGTTCAGATTGCCCAAATAGTTTGATTCAAGAGCGAGAATGGCACAATTCATTGAGAGCTGAGATTGATATCATACCATTATAAAGCTCCATGTTCGGCCTGGATCATTGTAGCGAGCAAGCAAACAACCCATCTTAGGTTTCAGACCGGCGGCAAGGAGACTTGAGCGTAGTGCTTTCTCCTTCTCACGAACAACTTCCTCGGTTGGGTTTCCACTGAACTTAATTACTGCAGCAATGCCCTCTTCCACCTTTCTCAAACTAATTGTTTCTTGGCTAGGGGGTGGTAGGCTGTTCAAAGGGTCACAATTATAAAATGATTATGACAATTCCTAAGCATTCTAAATCACATTTTGAAATTATCAAGTTTCTTTCCATATGCAATAAAAGGACATTCCACTCACGAATTGTTTAAAATAGCTCAAGTCTTAGAAATTTTTGGAGCCCAATAAGGTTGGAGCTAACCTGCTTAAATCTCTTTCTGGTGGGATAACTACTTGGATAGATACTTTGGAGAGTTCAGGATCATTTGCCTGTGTGAAGACAGGAGTGGTCATTGGTATCTTCTCCATTGTAGAATTCATTCCAAATATATACCTAAGCAGATAGAATTGATTAATTCAATTATCTGAGCTGGAATAGAGACCCTTCCAGTAATGAAATTTGATTATAGCAGATACTAACCCAGTAACATCAATGAATCCTCTTGAACCAGACAATTTATCTCCACCTGCTTCTACCACTATAAAAGGGTTGTACTTTCTAATCTGAAAATTATTGTCAGAGTCAACCAAAGTTACTTGATCTTTACAAATATATTCAGTTCCCTTAACCAATGATAGGAAACACTACACAGACAAGTCATTTACAGTAAATGCAAGAAGCATCGAAGCAATTAACAGACTAGGAAATCAAGTGTATTCAGTTGATCAAAGACCGCAGCCTTGCAGTGAATTTGACGAGATGTTGGATTATGATTTCAAGGACACGCTGTGACTTATTGAGAATTCACAGTTGTTCTCTAGACATGAAATTGTTACTAATATGTTGTTAATTGCATTCAACACAATATTATGTCTTCTTTTGCAATTTAGTCGATGTCATAAACATAGATGGGAAAAGCCATAAATGGATGAGAAGATCTCATCCATGAAGTCAGGTCAGCAGAACCCACATAGACGATTAAAATATTAGTTGTAAATTTTTCAGAGAAAGTGTTTGTGCCCCTATATATACTTGAGCAATCATCCTTCATAACAATGCGCATTATTAACAACCTGAGTCAGTTTCCAAAAATAAGATTAAGTAAACCAAATGATATAGTTTCATGTATGCTAGATATGAATAATTCCCTCAAAATCTATAAACAATGGATGCACAAGCAAAGCAATGATGTCTCTAGCAGAGGGCAAGATTAACCTCATAATTTGCAGTCCTTTTCAGTATCAGATATTTGGGTGTCTCCAATTCAGGTGTCTTGTATATTCTCAACTGCAGAAAATCATGATTACATGTGAGAATTTACACCTAGTGGCCTCCTGTGTAAATCCAACTGAAGTATCTAAAACCTTACCTGCTTAAGTACATCCCACAACCCTTCAACCGAAAAATAGTCATTATTCTTTATGGAATCCCAAAGGTCCTATGAAAGAAAATTCGAGAACAAAGACCAATTATCATGTCCTAAAACATTAATTTTTCTTTTTTCCATTTTTTCTTTTTTTGACAATAAAAGGGCTATATGTTACCAAATGGCTGCAAAACCTCCAAGTCTTTGGGTTGATGCCCATAACAGAGGTTCCAGTAAAGACCAATTCAGGCCTCCATGGAAGAAGCATGAATGTCATCACCATAGTCCACCTTGTGGTTATCTCGTAAGGCCCTGTCTATAGCTTACTGCATCAATCAAACGAAGGCAAAAGCCATAGCACAAGTGCAACATTTGTAACCTCAATAACAGATAATTGAAATGAGAAACGTCTTTCTATCTCACACAGTTCTGAAATATCACAAGGTAAAATAGTAGAAGGAACCCAATCATAAACTGGCCGTTATGTAACCAAAAGGAGGCAAAAATTTAGGCATAGTTTTTTAAAAATCAATCAAATAGTGCTAAAGAATGGAACTTTTTTTTTTTTTCTTTCAAAATTCAAGTCAGTTGTTAGACTAATGTATCTTTTTTTTTTTTTAATTCTTCGGAGTCCGACTACATCTTCCTTAAATTTGGCATGCATGAAACCTGAATGTAAGAAAGGAATTTAACAGAAAACAAAACCATATATGATATGCATCATTACATCCATGGATATTTAAACATAGAGATATAAATATATATTTAAATAATTTTCACTTTCTAAGACATTCCATCACACCAGCATTAGCCTACGAGTACTTCATTAACCATTTTGTTATGCCTAATAATGCAAAAAAAAAAAAAAAAAAAAAAAGGGAAATTAGCAAACCTGTTTGACACAATGCAAAAAGAACTGAGGCCTGAAGATAACCTTCAAAAGAGCAATATTAAAAAGATAGCCACTTATGCTATCATGCTTTGTTATGGGGTCCCTGAACTTTACGTACTCATCGTACGCAGTCCGATCAATGCCCTGATCATCGAATAGATGGGGAAGATCATCGTACAAAAAGTCAACCAATTGCTTGACATTGAACCCAGTTGACTCTTCAGCCGGCAGGCTTTGCTCCACCAGACTTAGCCTAAGGGCCCATTTGGAGTTCATATTTTGTCTAATGGCGTCTGCGTTCCCTGCTCTTAGTGTCCTGATGACTCGCCGGGAAGCGACGGAGCTGGCGGTGACGGGGCGGAGGATTCGGAGGAAAAGCTGGGTGGTTGCCATTTGTGCCTTTGTTTGGGCGGAAGTGGATTAGGCGGTTTCGAGTTATTACGATGGAAATGGGTGGCTGACATGAGTCCGATTTTACACAGTCAGATTACAGTACACATGTCCGTGCAAAAAGCACGACGCAGCACAGAGGCACCATGGACTATAAAAAAAATATAGAATTTTATTACTTCAAATGGAGGTGAAATAAAAATAAATTTATATCACCCAACTATAACAATTAATCATTATATACAAAATATATATATATATATATATAATTAATTATTATAATTATATATTTATAAATTTATGTTTATAGTTCTATCTATTTTTTATTTTTAAAATATTTTAAAAAAAATTATAATACATTTTTTTTACAAGAAAAATCGAGATTTGAGAAAAGAAAAAAAATAGAGTTATAAACCTAAAACACAAAATTAAGAAGCTTTAACGATTGTTAACCAAAAAATAAAGTATGATTACACGTTCTAATAACGAAGTATACCTTGAACATTTATGATTTAAATTATTTTTGTAATTTATTATGTAAAAATTCCGCTGTAGCACAAAAGGCTAAAAATTCTCTGTCTGAATTAATTTTAGGAAAGACTCATCATTTGCTTATATTTTAAAGCCGAAAGGACCCCTTTTTTATTAAGAAAAAAAAAAGAATGTTGTTCACCGCCAGCTAAACTTTTATGAAACTTAAAAAATCATTATATTGATTCATTTTAAGAGTCTCAATTAAAGATAACGAGTACCTTTTTCCATTCCCCACTATCACACAACCCAATTGCACCTTGAAATTTAAGGGAGTGGGAATTTATTTTGAAACTTCAACAACCCTTGCCACTCCATTTTTTTTAATATCAAAAATTAAAATTTATATTTTTAAGGAATTAAGGGAGTTGGGATTTGAATTTGCTGGACAATTGGGGACCATGGGATTCTTGAACTGCACCAGTTGAATTCCGTGTAAGCATCGAATGGTAATTTTTGTCACGCCCCATGCACACACTTCATTCATCAACCTACACCTTGACATGGGACCAACTTCTCTTTAGCACATCTCCCATGCCGTTTTTGACTCCCTACACATGACCCATTCACTTTCCTATTGATCGTCGATCTCAACAATTTCACCTCTTTTTGATACTCTCTCTGAATTTTTATATAAATCCATTTTAAAATAAGTAGTTAAGAAGATAAAAGAGAAGCCAAATGATACATTTTCCATGGTAAATTCAACCACTCAATTAGGCTGTGAACACAAACATCAGGGTCACGTGCATAACGATGACAAGCACAGACGCATGATGTTGGGAATGATCATTACTTGAAGGCATCAGCGGTGGCGAAGTACGGTGACGTTGAAAAGGCCTACAATCATGTCGACAACCCCTTCTCCCCTTTTGCCCCTGCACAATCTTTGGAAGACGCTGGAGATGACGGCGACTCCGACAGAGGTTACGCCCCCTACGCTCGTGCAGCCTTAGGGCCGATTATTTTTTTTCTTTTCAATTAAGAGATTCATTAAACTATATATTATATAATAAAAATAAATTTTTATATTTTTAAAAATCTTATTTTTATTTTTTAAAATTAAAATTTAAAATAACTAAAATATAAATTAAAAAATTAATTATTAAATTTTTTAAGGGGAATTTTTAATTAATTCCAAAATACTAATCTTATTTAGAAACCTAAAAGCGAGCTTTTGTAATGGCTTTCCCACCTTTTGGTTAATGATTGGAGATACGCATAAATCCGGCCCATTCAAGGCACGATAGGTTTTGAATTAATTGACGAAATAGAGATGTGTAATGATAAGTGTTGACTTGAGATTGTAGTTGAATTTTATTATTGTACTTGATAAATTAATAATGATAAAATTTATTATTAATAAATATAATTAATTTTTTAATAATTATTTGAAGTATTTTGAAAATAATAATAATAATAATATAATAAAAATAATTATAATTTTTTACTTAATTAAATTATAATTATATTATGTAACAATGAAGATTATTTTTTAAAGAATTATTATATTGTGATAATTTTTTAAATTTTTTCACCATATTTTCACTAACTATAAATTTGATAATGTATTAAATGTTAATAAAAATATATTTAACTCAAATTACAACTTTTTAAATTACAACTGCAATCACAAGTACACTTTGTGCAACGTATAAGCGCAGTGTCCCAAAGGGGCCTCCCAACTAAATTTCAGTCATTGCTAGCTTTGCCGTCCAGTCCACCAATCCCACTCTGGCACCTCAAAAAGGTCTCTTTCCGTTGACTTACTAACCCATCCATATTAACTGGACTTACCAGTGCACCATCATGTCTGCTAGAAACTTGCCGCGGTGATAAATGTCACTTCGGATTCCTGGGGGCTGGACCACCCGGCAACACATGTAACTGGCGAATCAGTCCACCATCGGGCAAAGCACGCCCTCCAAGCAGCAGACCATTCTCTCTACGTGGCTGACTCGTGTCAAAATGAGTCCACCATCTTCTTCACACCCTATATAAGCATCTCTAATCTCTTCTACTTTAAGCCATGCACACTCCTCATTCTGCTTCCTCCTATTCCAATTAAAACTCTTCGAGAGAATGTCCCTTCTAAGCCTATCCATTAGAGCCACTGTCCTCCGGTGCAACCAGTCGCCGGCAGACGGAGACGATGGATATGATTATGCCCCATTGGCGTGCATTGAAGGTTACAATGTCGGCCATGATGGTGACGACCACGTAGATGATGATGATGGAGACTATGACTGTGCTCCTGCAGCATCCTTGGAGGGTGACGACGACGACGAAGAAGACGGATGATCCGATTTTGCACCGGCTGCATGACGATGTTCATTAATATTAGCTCCTTCTCTAAGGCTCATATTAATAATAGTTGATGATGACTAGAATCTACTTGCTAGACTCAAACAAGAGGTCTAGCATTAAAACAGCCGGTCCATGGGCTTTAGCTGCCCAATTGCCTCCCGTTACGTGCTCATATTAATGGGCCTCCTGGGCTCTATTGGATTATATAGGAATGTCTTGTTTTGGGTGTCACCGGATCTATAAATTTCATCTACGCAATCACTATACCATCCGTTAGACATAACTGAAACACGAGTTCCCCATAGCGAAAAATCAATCGAAAAACGATAGTAGAAACCAGGAACCACCATTGTATGTGTTCCAAAAAGTACTGAATATAAAAAAAAGATGACTGAAATCCATGTTGTTTATCATTTATCCATCACAATGTAAGACCACAAAAAAATAAAATAAAATAAAATAAAACTGGACAATAAGCAAAAAAGAAAAGATCTTTAAATTAAAAAATTGTCATAATACAGAGAATAAATTTGAGAAAAAAAATTTATTAAAAATTATTGTAACATAAAGAGATAATTCTCAACTTGATCCAAAAAAAAAATAATAATAATAATAAAAGGAGAAATAACAAGGAACCTTTGATAAAGACAAAAGCAAGCGTAACAAATTAATTGTTAGAGATTTTTTTTGTCAACAACTAAACACAATGTTAAAAAGCCCAACATAAGGGTAGATTAACAAATTCCAATTAATAAATATTGCGGTTCCTTTCTATAAACGTTAATATTTTGTCTTCTTTTTTTTTTTTTTAATTAATTTTGTCAATCTTGTCCTAATTCGCACCAAATTACCGCATTGCATGAAATTAGATACGCCCAACTGCACTGCACCCAATTAACACCTAATAAATTTGATAAATACATACTAATAAAATATTTTGCATCACGGAACGAAGTCGTTTCCAATTCTACAAGCCGACGGCTCTCTGCGCCTTTGTTGCTGCTTCCAGTTAAGTATTATCGGACGTCAGTGGGACCCTCCCCCGCTTTCAGCTCTCCTTCTCATTGGTAACAGAGACCATTTAATTTGTTTATTTCTCCCAAGATTTTCTGTTCATTGGTTTCTGTCGGTGGCTCCTATCCTCGTTTGTTTCTCTCTCTCCCTCTCTGTCTTTCTAAACCTTTGACCTTGTCTTTGTGTTTCTGAGTCTCATTCCTTTGTAGATCACACGTGATTGGAATACCCATTTCTCTGGTTTTCCCGAATGACGCCGTTTTGCTCTTTGAATGCGTTGTTCTTTCTTGTCTCTCTGAATTTTTGAAGATCTGTCGTTTTAGGTTTGTGTTTTTCAAAGATAATCACGGTTTTATGATGTCTTCAATTCGGGCTGTTGGGGTGGATCCTACGAAGCAATTGGCCACAAGCAGTCTCGTGGCGGGTTATGCTCTCTGTTCCAGTTTGCTTGCTGTGATCAACAAGTACGCCATTACCAAATTTACCTACCCTGCCCTCTTAACTGCGTTGCAGTACCTAACTTCTGCATTGGGTGTTTGGGTTTTAGGCAAATTGGAGTTTTTGTATTACGACGCCTTCAATTATGACACTGCCAAGAAGTTTTTACCCGCTGCAGTGGTTTTTTACCTTGCAATCTTCACCAATACCAATCTTTTGCGCCATGCCAATGTGGATACCTTCATAATGTTTAGGTCTTTAACACCCCTTTTGGTTGCTATTGCTGATACTGTGTTCAGGAAGCAGCCCATTCCTTCCAAGCTCACTTTTGTGTCATTGTTTGTTATATTGGGCGGTGCTGCTGGGTATGTAGCTACCGATTCTGCTTTCACTTTGACTGCTTACTCTTGGGCTCTTGCTTATTTAGTGACCATTGTTACCGAAATGGTCTATATCAAACACATAGTGTCAACTATAGGATTGAATACTTGGGGCCTTGTGTTTTACAATAATTTTCTGTCGTTGATGATGGCCCCCATATTCTGGATCCTCACAGGGGAGTATAGGGAGTTATTTGCTGCTATTGGATCGAAGGCTGGCAACTGGTTTGAATTTGATGCATTTTTTGCCGTGTCCTTGTCATGTGTGTTTGGTTTGCTTATCAGTTTCTTTGGATTTGCTACAAGGAAGGCAATATCTGCAACAGCCTTTACTGTAACAGGGGTGGTCAATAAGTTCCTTACTGTTGTGATCAATGTGCTGATTTGGGATAAGCATGCTAGTCCGTTTGGTTTGGTTTGTCTTATTTTTACACTTTCAGGAGGTGTTCTTTATCAGCAGTCGGTTACTGGAGCTGCTTTCCAATTGCAGCGCGAGTCTGTTCCTAGTCAGTCAGACGATGGAGATATTGGAGATGAAGAGAAACAACTTGCAAAAAAAACTGATGGTGATGATGAGAATTAAAGGAAGGCCATGTCTGGTAAACTTGATGGTGCATTAGAATGCCATTTCATTTATTTCTTTGGTGACGTTAACATTGATGAGAATTTGGCGAGGCTTGTTGTGATGTATGAATGTCTACCTTAAGTATAGCAATTTACGGGCTATCTTAATTATTTGGGATGTTTGAAAAAGATATGATTCTTAACTTTCTGTAATCTTGCTTCTTAGTTGATATTGCTTCTGTGATTATCTGTTTGCTGTCTTGATACATTGTTTTGATTATGTTTTGGTCTTTATAAGAGGTGGTTGGTGTGTCATTTAACAACTGGTGTTACATTTGAAGAATTGGCTTATCCTTTTTCTCTCTTATTGGGTGGACATTAGAACAGCGTTGCAAGGTTTCAATGTTGTATTGGGCTCAATCCATGGTTGAGTTAATGGTTACATTGCCATATGTAATGGATGTGAGGTCTAGCAAGTATCTCAGCGATCCTTGACAATTCACTTGGCATAGCAATGTTTATGTCACATTGCAACTTTCAGGGGATAAAAATAGTTGTAGCAACCTAAGTAAGTTGATTTATGATATTACATTAAATCTTATTGATCAAAGACTGCTACCTGAACTTATGAACAGAGGATTTCAGTTCTTACCAGAACATGGGACACGGAGTTACCTGCTGCACTTCTATAAATTTAGTTTCCCCCTTCTTTTTGTCTTTTTCAATGGTTTTCTCCAAGCTTCCATCTCAGTTGAACTTGAATTCTCATGTTATGAGGATAGATGACCCTGTATCAATGTCCTTTTCAGACCATCCTGTTGTTTCACAGTTTGATACAAACTCGGGGTGAGCCTCCTAACCTGTATCATTCTTTGTTTCTTGTATAAGACTTGCCATTTTTCTTTTTATGTTGAAGTTTTAGGGGCCTTGCATTCTAATTTAGCAATTGGATGATTCTGGTCACCTGGTAGCAATTTTCTTATTTGCCGTCTGCTGTATGCCTCATTACAGTTATAACATTACTCACCTTGTCCCCAACATGATTTGCCACCAAAATTTCTTAATGTTACTGTCACCAATTTGTTATCCAGCCCTAAGCTCCCAGAAATTCCGAAAATGCATGATCTGGCGCATTTTATCTTTGATTGTTTACATTGCTCGAATACATTTGCGTTTGTTGCTTCGCTCAAGATTCCTTCAAGAATTGGATCGTTCGTTGGGCCGACCTTTATAGTAGGTCTCGATATTTGCCAACATTCAAAGTGGGCCTAGCTCCCAAGTCCCAAGACTCGGAGAAGAAAACCTGTAGGAAGTTCCCTGGATGGCTAAAAATACCGGCCATGAACTAGACAATTGTTCGCGAATTTGATGGTCCTGTGGGCATCCCTCCCCAGTCCTCATGGGCTTGGACGCATGTTGTCCATAAAAAATAGAGAGTCTTCTGTAGACAATTTTTTTACCTTTTTCTTTTTTTCTTTTTCTTTTTTCAGTTTCGGTTGGGTAGTCAGGGTTATTATATTAAAATAACTCGTGCGGGACAAGTTCGATCCAGTGTGATTAATTAAATCAGTTGGGCCCGTTATGGATGGTACTAACAACACGACTCATCTCGCTCTATAAGGAAACCTGAGATGGCTCTTCTATGCATTGTCCACGCATCCGAAGGCCACGCCGCCGTTATAATATTGATTCGTCCAGGTGAGAAGTTGACGTTTCCGCCCATTTACCATTTTGTGCTCTATAAAAACCAAATGAAATTCCCCCCACGCCGTCCGTTTCTCCGACCATGACGACACATCCGTGCACATGAGATGGAATGCTTCGTTGGATCATTCGTCTTCTAATTGCAATACGTTAGCATCTTCACTTTATTAAGAAAATTTTTATCTTGATTCTTTTTTTTTTTTTAGTATAATTAATCTATTATTTTTATTTTTAAAAATTATAAAATAAATTTATATAATATAAGATTATAAATTATGTTTAAAAAAAATGAGTAAACATGATAAGCATTTAATTTAAATTAACAATTAACAACTTGTTTTAAATATCAATTTCGATGAGCACTCGTTAATTAAAATCCAACTAAACCATCCCCTATATAATTGCCATGCCAATGTCCAATTGAGTAGGCATACCCGTGCTAAGCCATACTGGCTTCTGATAAAATTATAATTCATGGAACATGACCACAATTTGACAACAAATGCTATAGGACTCTGCATCCTTCCTTCAGAACTCACACAGCACATTCTCTCCTATCTGCCTTTACCCGAAATTGATCGTTTAAAATCTGTTTGCAAGTCCATCGCGTTTATATTTTCCGACCTAGATTTTGTACGCAACTACAATTTACGATCAAGTTCCACAACATCGCTCTTTATTTACAGGAATCGATGGCACAGTGACACCGTTTTTTATGGCTTCACTAATCAGTCTAATCGCCGATTCAAGATTGTACTTACCAATCTATTGAAACCCATAACATTTCCGGGTGAGAGTCTTTATATTTTGGCGACAAATGGCAATTTTTTTCTATTTGCCTCCGACACTCGTCAGCACCTGTTCTTGGCGGGGAACCGGAATGAAACTAGTTTCGGGGTCGGATCATTTCTGGTTCTTGTTTGTGGAGGAGGTGGACAGCCGCCCGGTTTTGTTTGTGCACACTTCAGAAACTGACAAGTGGCAGTCCCTGATTAGCAAGAGAAGATTTTGACATTTTTCCACGTGGCAGCCGTAAAGAGGGAGATGATATTTTCCCTAACGTGAATAATGGACCTCATGAAAGCGTCGAGATAGCCGTCGATCAGAATGCGACGCCCCTGTGATCGTACAGCCAAGATTCCTTCGCGGTCTAGATGAGACTCGCCAAGTGACCGTTGAATTCAACTCGGGCAATATGGTTGATCGAGTAAACGGTGATGGGGGCACATGCTGACTTTGAAATCCAACGATGTTGGTGAAGTGGGCACAGGAGTAAGGATTCTGGATGGCATAGAATTGTGGAGCTCAAGACATCGGCGGTGGGAATATAATTCAAAGGTTCCAACTAAGATAATGGAGAAAATTAAGGAGCCTTGCAGGGTTACGATAGGGTGCTTAGAGGAAAAGCAACGGGATAAGTAGGGACTGCTTTGCTGTCCACGTTGGAAGGTTCATGGGATAGTATTTGGCTGTACTATGATCCAAGGAGGGGTCGCTGGCATTGGATTCCCTTGCCGAATTGCAGGATGAAAGGCCTAAATTCGTCCGTATCTTCTTATAAACATTTGCAGTAGCTATCAAAATTCATTATGTACTAGTAGAAATGCTTTAAATATGTTATGATTTAGTTGATTTATTTATAAAATTTAGCAGTAATAAATGACATCATTCTAAAAATATTGTCGATTTATATTTCTATTCACATAAAATTAAATTTAAACAATCATTGAAATTTAAATTTTTAATTTTAAAATTTAATTTAGCAAAACGTTGCCTTTGTTCTTGAATCTCCTGAATATACACAGATGGAGAGAAAAAATTTATAGACTGCCCGAGTACGAGTTAGATCGGGCTTACGTGTCGAGAATAATTGTAAGTACATGCTGTTTCAATTGAAAATAGGCTAAATAGGAGTTTTAACAGAATGCCAAAACCTAAACGAGGCTCAACCAGGCAATGCAAACATGGGGCCGTTGAATACTAGCTGAAGTAAGTAACCAAGGCAGCCGGGGGGTCCACTGAAGGGTAACATTTATTGGACTGCAATAGCCACTTGTCCAATGGACACGCTACTCGTGATTACCGTCTGGCTATAGCCGACTCTTCCAACGTGGTGCTGGGGTATTAAATCATTTAAACACAAGCAGGGTCAAGATGTAAATTTCCAAGTCGTCCTTTCTGATTTAAGCTCATGATGTATCTCAATGGGACATCATGCATTCTATCTCTTTTAGCTCTCCTTCGTACATACTTTATTTTTAAAGAAAAATAATATTTTATTCTAATTCAAGCATGTCCGAATTTATGAGAGCCGTTGATTTTGTGGACTGTACACGTGGGTCCCTGAGAGCTCACATAATCGACGCTTGTGCTTTCGGGGATGACCATCAGAAGGGCCCATCTTAAGTCCCATCCAAAGACTAAAAGAGATTCATGCTCCCGACCCCAAATATATTCAAAATTTCCCTTGACCCACTCAATAATCAATTGACTGACAGAGGTCATGGTCAACTAAATAAAGTTTTGGAGGCCATCGATGTTCTCCCGGTGGGAACCTTTAATTGACGAGATGATGGGCACTCGCCGTATTGCATCCTCACTTGCCTCCTTTGTTTTCATTATTTCTTTAAATAAAATAAAAATATCACAGATATATTTATAAGTCAGAATTCAAAGTTACTAATTATATTTTTTATTTTATACTACAATTATGACAAAGTCATATGTAATGTAACACGGGAGCACACAGTTGTAACGGACACAAACACAGATCTTTCTCTCTCTCTAAATCAGGCCCATGTCACAGGTGTGCTGAGCTGCCATAACGTGATACTGTCAGCTAAAAGAACGGAATGGACACAGAAACAGAGTATGACTGTCCCAAAACACAACATGTTCTCTTTGGGGAGAATGCTGGTCCCAATTCCCTCCCACTACTCCCCATCTCTAATTACGCCACAACGCCCCACATTATTGATTTATTATGCATATTGCATACATAGGTACCTTAGCTAGCTACCCAAGATCAGATTTTCTTTTTTTTTTAAAAGGAAAAAATTATGTGTATCATTTTTAGCTTTTTAAGGGATTCCCTTTGCTGTCACATGCGTCCACATACATTTCTCTCAATTGACACATCTGGGTCCTCGACTGTAACATTTCCTTGCACTTAAATTCGTGCTTTTTGGGCTTTGCAATAGGTCCCATATGCCCACTTTATCTGCTCCAGGAACCCCACCTTGCTGTTAATTCGATGGTAAAGATAAATCGGCAATTAAAATGACTTTATTCTTTCCTACACTATCATGTTATTTTTTATCTTTGAAATCTTCGTAAATAGTAAATACTCTTGATAAATTATTATTATCCTCTTCAGCTTTCAAGTTTTTTAGCTTTTTATTTTGTCCCAAATTCCATAATTTTAAAATGGACCACATGTACCCATTACAGTACCCACTTTGTGATACCCGACTATTTTAAGTAAGTTTTATCTTTCAATTAAAGTCCATTCCAAGTATATGCCTTTGACGCCAAGCCGTCCTTAGTCCTTCTCCATCTCTCTCTCTCTCTAACACACACACACACACACACACAGAGCCTTCCTAAGACGCGGGATATCAGAGAATACGATGCCACCGGCCGGTGATAGTCACAGTGCATCACCGTATACATGCATGCGTGCATATTAATATAAGGCATCTGCCAAAGCCTATATGCGACATGGTTTAACCTCGAACAAATACCTTTGGTTAATAATTACTAAAACATGAAAAATTGCCCTATAAAATAGAGATGAGATCGACATCCCATGCAATGTCAAAATCTAATATGTGCATATATAAACATAATTGACCTGGCTGCGCACTTAAATTAATGCCCAGTGTTACGTGCTCTCACAAAAACTTACATCTCGAGGACCACAAAAATTCACAAGCACTAGAATTATGCGTGGACCTTTGTGATCTACAATTGACTAATGGAAGTGATACAAATCAAATGCCCCACGAGGCCAACCACAAAGAGAGAGAGAGAGAGATGTTTCTCTTTAATTAATCGGGTCTCAAGATGAACCCTTTCAGCCATAGCTATTTTATATTGTGTCCAACATACGTAATATCTCGATAAGTACTTGCTCGGTGCTCGTATATCCATATGTAATTAGTAATTATTATCCAAATGATAGTTTACAT
Organism: Rhizophora mangle; assembly: GCA_037832345.1. Taxonomy (NCBI): domain Eukaryota; kingdom Viridiplantae; phylum Streptophyta; class Magnoliopsida; order Malpighiales; family Rhizophoraceae; genus Rhizophora; species Rhizophora mangle. Next base: position 2,037,219 of record JBAPLJ010002055.1, read on the forward strand.
TTTTTTTATAAAAGATTTAGACCTTTCCGTGTCTCAATAATAGAAAAGAATAAGCATATTTTAATCAGCTGCTGCTGACTAAAATATTATGAAAGTCCACATGTCTAGATAAATTTGAGTTCAAACCCGTGGTTGCACATATGATTTATATCGGTGGTGGCAATGAAGACTTTATGCCTTTGTTGATGGTTTGCTATGATCATCAAATAGTCCACTGTATAAGCTAAGTTTTTCTAATTACAACTCGTGGCCCCCCAATAACCAGAGACATTCTGCCACGCAATTACTGATATTGTGAAAAAGATTAACGTGAAATTGAAAACGCGAGGCGGAAAAACTAGAAAGTTTTTTTAGGCCCAATTATTTGAATTTTTAGGAATGGATAATCATTTATACACGAAAATTTGAAGCTTTTTTTCTTTTTTTTTGGGTATTTAAATCAATAGAGTTCAAAATTTTTTGTGAGCTGTTGACCACCTTCGTTTTAAATCCTTGTGTGGTCATTAGTTTTTCCATGCAAATAAAAATTTAGAAATCGTTTGATTTCGAGAATTCAAAAGTGAAAGTCCTTGAAGGCAGTAGATGCGTGTGGCAGCTAACCGGCCATCCGAGAATATGCTCCGACACTATGTGCTTTCAAAGCTTGTCAAGAACCCGATAGACTTGGACCTGAATATATTCATTTTAGTTTCAGGTTCTCAAATTAATGACAAGAAAGTAAACGTTAGAAAATTTGAGAGACAAAATGCCAACAGGGTCCAACGGAGACAAGGCAAAGGGGACCAAGCTTTGTAAGTTATTATATATATATATAGACACACACAGACACAGACACACGCATTTGTTTGCTTGAAGCCGGAGGAAGAGGAATAATAGTGTCAGTAGCATGATAGAGTCTCGTCGAGGTTGATAGTGTTAAGAGTATTAAATTACACATTTTTAAAATATAAAAATTTAACATAACTTATAATGTTTATAAATTTTCTCATTTATAAATTTCAATTTTTAGGTGAATGTGAGTTTATATGGGGTTAAACTCAGTTGCCTGGCTTCTCCTTTCATAGTATTTGAGTCAATGGAGTTGTAGATGATAGCCACTTAGCATTGCTAATATTTGGTTTCTAGTGAACATCTAATCGACTGAAGCTTAGGCTTGTATCAGGATTTTGCCTTCCCTAACGAGTTTTTCTGGTTTTGTTAATGAGTGATTCATTTATCAAAAAGAAAAAAAAAAAAAACAGAGAGAGAGAGAGAGAGAAGAAAAGAAAGTAAGAATAGAATAAATGTACAATACGTTAATAAAAAGAAAATATCTTTTAAAGTAATTACTTGATAATTTGAATTATCAGCTTTGGCCTTTCAATGCTGTTAAAAGGTCGTTTTCTTCTTCTGTCTCAGAAATTTATTTTTTTTTTTAAAAAAGAAAATGTCATTTTCATGGTAGTCCAATTTTAAACCAAACGGCTGCAAAACGCTGTATTGGTTTTAAAGCATCTGCAGTTGCCATTTCATTTTCATTTACCTCCCCGTGCAAATTAATAGGAGTTCCCTTCAATAATTAATTTGCATCTCTGCTGCTTAAAATAACAAACCGATTGCAGAGCGAGTACTGCAGGCTCTCAATCCAGCCTGCGCTCTGCACGTGTGACCTGCCATTTCAATGTTACAAGCGTATATTACTCTCGGAAAACTCGTTACTTTGTGTCGTCCGAAATAATAATTTAATTCGTGACGAATCTTTTTACCACATTAATTTAATTTTAAATTTTAAATTTTTATAATCTACTTTAATAAAAAAAGCCTAAGCATTTATATGTATAACAGTAAGATTTTATATTCCTTAATATTAAAAGTTACAATGAAAATGTACTTTTTTAGTTGTCCAAAAAGAAAATCATAACTTTGTATAGATTAATCTGCAACGACCATGCATTAAGATTTTTGTTTAATATTTTAATCTTTTAATTAGTGGCTTAGATTTGAAAAGTTGTGATAAAGGATTCTCATCCCATTAGTGGGATGGCCGGCTCCACCATTTCCATGTTGAGGCACATTCTATTATTACATTCTGCTCTTAAAACAAATACATGATGGGGAGAATTTTTTAGAATCGCACAACCATATACATTTACAAAAGAGCGAATGGTTAGGAAAATAAATTAAGATTAATTGGAGAAATCGAAATTACAAAACGTTGCATCGGTTGAAATGTTAACTAATGCTTTTGATAAAATAAAATAAAATTTAATTTTGATGGAACAACAGTCATACACAAGATTATTGTCATAATATTATTTGTATTCATTCTATGTACCTAAGTATGATTTTCCTTGGACAGATATCAAGAATCACGAGAAAAAAAGAAAGAAAGAAATATATGCAAGAAATTGCAAAAATTGAAAAAGATAAAGATAAAATGGGTTAGTGGAAAGCTGAAAATACATACAATAATTTATTCATTCGTGGATCAGTGGCCATACATTACATAGTTTGGCAAAAAGTTATAATCGCCCATTATATTTTATGCATTTTGGATTTAGACTCACAATCTTAAAAAATATATTTTTTTAAATAATGAATTAAAATGTTTATTATATTTATTCATTGTTTTTTTTTTATAATTTATATTATATAAATTTATTTTTTTATTTTAAATAAAATATAAAATAAAAAATATAATTAAAACAGAAATCCTGGATTTTTTATTTTTAACTTTATAATTTCCACGTTTCATCCTCCCTCTCTCTCTCTCTCTCTTTAAAATCAAACCGCCCACCATCTTCGCCTCCCTCCTTTCTTCGCTTTACTTTTTCTCTCTCCGTGTCAGTTTTACGTATCACTCTCACTCTTGTACTCAGAACCCTTGAGATATATGCATACGTAGGAGACTGGGATTTAAGTCTTGCTAAATTCATAGATACTCTTCGATCTTCAACCAAGAACAGGGAATTGATTACTTTTTATCCGTGTCAGTGTTACATATCACTCTCACCCTTGTACTCAGAGCCCTTGAGATATATACATATGTAGGAGACTGGGATTTAATTCTTGTTAAATTCATAGGTACTCTTCGATCTTCAACCAAGAACAGGGAATTGATCATGCTACCGTACGAATCTGCCGCATCGGCAGGAAACGCCGTCATCCTGTCTTCATCCACCGTCGGCAAACCAGAAATTGATGACCTTCTCTCCGGCGCCGGCTACAAGGTTCGGTCGTCGGACCTCCGACACGTGGCGCAGCGCCTCGAACGCCTTGAAACCGCCATGCTCAACTCCTCCTCAAACCAGCTCTCTTTTCTCGCTTCCGATACCATTCTGTACAACCCCTCGGATCTCTCCTCCTGGGTCGATTCTCTTCTCTCCGAGTTCAACCAGACGTCGCAGCCCCTCCCTTCTCTGCCGTCAGATCTCTCCGAACTCATCCTCCCCAATCCGGCGGCTCTCGATAACTCCAATATCGATCCCTCTACGCCTCAGCAGCTCCAGAATATTAGTTTTCAACAGCAACAACAAAATCAGGCGGTCGTGGTGACGGCTGTGGAGGAGGATTCCGCGATACGGCTTGTGCACATGTTGATGACGTGTGCGGAGTCCATCCAGCGTGGCGAGCTCCCATTGGCTGGCTCTCTAATCGGGGACATGCAGGCCTTGTTGACGCGTGTCAACACTGGATGTGGCATCGGCAAAGTTGCTGGCTACTTTATTGATGCTTTGAGTCGCCGGATTTTTCCTCCGTCGAACCCCTACGCTGGTGGTTCCTCCACCTCCGCTTATGAAAATGAGATTCTGTACCATCATTTTTACGAGGCGTGTCCGTACCTGAAGTTTGCACATTTCACTGCTAATCAGGCGATCTTGGAGGCTTTCGACGGCCAGGATTGCGTCCACGTGGTAGATTTTAACCTGATGCACGGACTGCAATGGCCGGCACTCATACAGGCTTTGGCCCTGCGCCCTGGTGGGCCCCCTTTGCTCAAATTAACTGGCATTGGTCCGCCGTCCCCGGACGGCCGCGACTCGCTGCGGGAAATCGGGTTGCGGCTCGCTGAGTTGGCCCGGTCAGTCAACGTCCACTTTGCTTTCCGTGGTGTGGCGGCTTCGCGGCTCGAGGATGTGAAGCCCTGGATGCTCCAGGTCAATCCCAAAGAAGCCGTGGCGGTCAACTCAATCATGCAGCTGCACAAGTTGCTGGGGTCCGACCCGGACCGTAACTCGCCAATTGATTCGGTCCTCAATTGGATCCGGAACCTACACCCGAAAATCGTCACCGTTGTTGAGCAGGAATCGAATCATAATCAACCCGCTTTTTTGCACCGGTTCACCGAGGCTCTATACTACTATTCTACAATGGTTGACTCTCTGGAGGCTTGTGCGCTTCAGCCAGAGAAGGCTCTAGCTGGGATGTACATTCAGAGAGAAATATGCAACGTGGTGAGCTGTGAAGGATCGGCTAGGCTAGAGCGCCATGAGCCGCTAGCCATATGGAGAAGGCGGCTTATCGCAGCCGGGTTTAGGCCCTTGCATTTGGGGTCTAATGCTTTCAAGCAAGCGAGTATGCTATTGACTCTGTTCTCGGCCGAAGGTTACAGCGTGCAGGAGAACGAAGGGTGCTTGACCCTTGGCTGGCATAGCCGCCCTCTCATTGCGGCTTCGGCTTGGCAAGCCGTTCCTGAAGCTGATGGGAGCTCACCCTCGTCGCTCGGGCGGCCCAATGGTACCCAGTAATAATGGCAATGGGGTTTCGCTGTAAATTTCCTATTTTGGGGTCTAAGACTAAAGGATATGGCCCGTGGGTTACAATTGACAAATCTTCTTGCCTTGTTTTTCAATGCCATTTTTACTTATGGAGATAGCAATATAATTACAGCCGCAAATCTTCGTTACCTCGTTTTCTTTTAAATTAGAAACTTTAATCCATGTAGACTGTAGATTGGCTTCCATACATTTTTTTGGGAAGTGGGGTTCGCTCTACATCAATTAAAATTAGGACATGATGTGGCCTTCCAATAATAAAGTTGTGAAAAGAATTTAAATGGGGTCCTAAGTGGGGCCTTTTCCCTTGCGTAAATTGACATTAGAATGTCTCCTCAGACGGAAAACAAGGAGACCTAGACGATATGTTTATAGTGCATCCCTGTTAATAAACAGGCCGTTCCCACCCCTATCATTAATCAAGGTCACCTTTTTGCATAAAATATATATTAATTCTCCAGGGAATCAAAGGTGAAGTAATTCACTATAATATTAGAATTTGCATACTTCCACGGGGGAAAATAAATAACTGGATAACTGGGAAAAAGGCAAGCCGGTGGGAAAACGAGAGCAAAGTCGTAATTAATGTGCCTATGAAAGAAGAATTAGGTATATTCATAAAAAAATGTTCGACGATTGACTCCCTCTTGCAAAGATATGACACCCAACCATGCCCGAAGAGCTTCTTAACTGTTGTGGTTTGAGGCAAAGTTTATCGTATATCGTCTACAAATTGGTGGGATAAAACTTTGTCACCCTTTAAGAACTAATGATTACATATGGTTCGGCACACATAATCAATTAAGAAAATCAACTCTTCAAAAAAATAAAGGAATGGACAAAACCATCAAGAGAATATATTTTTCTTTTTGAAAAAAAAAAAAAAACCGCTCTGTATATAGATGAGAGTTACTTCAAGGAATGGGGAAAGAAAAGAAATACAGAAAGACGAGGGATGGTCGACCTCCATGCACTGGAGGGCTTCAGTACCAGGTAAAAACCCTTTTATTTTTTTGTGTGTGTGTCCGAGACTTGAGGAATGAGAGGAGGGAAGGTGAGGAAGGATAAGGGTCCTTTAATTTTCTTGCTAGAAAAAAAATACATAATCAATGTAGTTTAACAAGCTCATAAATTAGCCTTCTGCATTGATCTGTTAAGAAGGAACTGATTAATGCACAGGCATATGTCCTGCAAAATTGTGATCAACGGGAGTAAATATGCGTGCATGTGAACCTGCGGTTGAGGTGTGGACCAACAGTACAATCATGAAAACCGAGTTTCAGGCAAACGGGACCTTTGCATGCCCCGTAATAATGAGCCTGGACTAGACGGATGTCACATGGGATCCTGTCGAATTTCCAAATTGTGGCTGTCCCTCGTCTGCCTTTTCCCGATTCACACATCGCTCTCGATTGGTAAACTGACTCTTTGCCTTTGCTAATGATATTGCGGTAACTAGTATTTCCTTGCAGTCATACTAGTGAAATGTGGCCTTTGCTAAAATGTGGCATTTAGAAAGAAAAATGACTTGTAATAATAGTGATATTTGAAAATGTCGCCGATATGATATGCATTCACTATTTTACTTTCATTAAAGAAAGAGTATAATGAATAAGTATATATTGGGTGGATTGATGGAGTTAACCGCATCAGCTCTATCCAAATTCATTGTTTCTGAAATATACAATTCCGAATTTCATGTTTGTATGTTGTATTAAATTTGATTTGCTCAATATATATCATTGTAGCACATATAAATCAATTATTCTCGATAATATATATATATATATTTTTTTTTTTTTTATGGTCAAAAGTCCATCCATAGGTTGTGGTCTGTGCTACTAATCTGTTCTTCTGTTAGTCGATGGTCAGACTGTAACGCGTACCCCATTTCCCATCGTAAAGGCAAATCAATGGTAAATGAAAGGAAAATCTTCCGTAAATACAGTTTTTTAATCGATGGTCAAAAAATTGTAAAACACAGCCTAATTGGCAAAAAAAATGTATTGGATTGGATTTTATTTGTACTAAAAAAATGTAAGAAAAAAAAAAAGAGAAAACAAAACAGCGAATGGATTGGATTTTAAGGTAGAAATAGAATCACACACAAATTTCGATATTTTCCCGTGATTTTCAATTTGGATACCCTGCTAATTTACGTCGTGAGTAACAGGCACAACAATGGGGACCACTTATTCGGCTTTGCTGGCACAAACACGTGTTCACGTGTCAATTCTTCCCACGTGTCGAAAGTGATAACTCTTAAATTTTTCTGTCTCTGCGGGTTCCATCAATTTGTTGCGACCGTGACCAGTGGTTTGAAGAAAAAGGTATCCAAGGTTTAATCGCCCTTGGGTCCCACTCTGATGTGGTCCACACTAACTGATTGCATCGTCGTCAGTCATCATGCGCATATTTTGGCACACAATTTGATGCGCTATAATCACCGTTTGTGATCCTGGGGGCGACCGTACATGATAAACGCGTATTCCCCAAAAAAACCAAATTTTTTTCCCCAGTTACTTTGCACTTTTTTTTTAATAAAAAAATAATAATAATTTTACGAGTAAGCAAACATTACCTGTTCTATACCGGGGGCGGGGCGGATACCTTACAGGCTTTGTGTGGGCAAGAGCTCCTGCTAAAAGCTAGCTAAAACTAAATGTTAGTATGAAAATTTTGAATTGCTGTCCAATTAATTTCGGCCCCATTAAAAAAATTATTTTCCCCCACTAATTTTACAAATTTAAAATAAGATGAGATTTTTTTTTTTACTGGATATTTAAGATTACTCAAAACATTTTTAGAAGTTCAATTGAAGCCATCGGGTGCAATCAAAATGGTGGAAGAGATGTCTTCTGACGAATTTTATATATGATCCTATTTAATTATGAGGGCCTTACTTCATGGGGGAAAACGATTGAAGCCAGTTGACCAACTGCCTGATCTAACAGCAAGCATGGAGCAGTTGATTGAATATTTGACTGATGCGTTAGCTGTTGACGACTTAATCGCTTGCTTGTCCAATTATTTTGCTTTGACGGATAGACATGCAACCAAATCCGAAATGGACATGCAACGTAGATTGAAAAGAAAAGATTAAAGCAACGATGTCTCCTTTCTTTCTTTCTTTCCATCTCTCTCCCTCCCCTTTCTCCTTTTCATCTCCATCCTTCAATCATAGACAAGAGAAGCGAATATATATATATATATATATATATAAATATATTATTAGGCAGCAGTACCGCACAGTCACAGACATGACATTGATATTAGATTTGTGATTAACGCAACATTAAAGATGATGGGAAAAGCATCTAACCCGTCAAAAGTGGGTTGGACAACTCGTTGAGAAAAATTTGAGTAGTGGGGATGAAGGTCGGCTTAAGTTTCGCCTGAAAGACGGCCTGTTTTGAATTTTGAGATCAAAAAATGGGCCACTCTTGTCTGCCTGAATTTCGAAGATCTGTCGTTGGTCTTTTTTTTTTTACATGAATGTCCAATGGTCCGAAGCTCAACGCTGGGCCGATCGTATTCAGCAAAAATATCTAAATTTTTTTTTTTCTAAACAATAAAGAGGATATTTACGCACGCAACGATTCACATGTGATTGTAATTCCAATAAAAAAAAAAAAATGGAAATTACCTCTACAATTTTGGGTATACTCAGAACTAGAACTGAATCGAGGATCAGAATTAGTTCTTTAATGTTGGTTTTTAATCAAAATCATTAGAGAGAACAATCGGCTTGTGATTCGCTCCTTCTAAAAATCAATCCGTAATTATAAGCAGTTAGAAAAATGGAACTGTCACTGGGATAGTTTCATTGTAAAAGAACAAAAAATTTGAATTTGAATTGAAATCAAGACCAAAACAAGAGTTACAGACATAATTGTCCCTGAAATTAAAGTCGAACCCATAACCGACCTAATTATGAACCCGAATAGAATTGAAATGAGCAATAGACTCACGCCTCATCTCAAATCGTAAGACTCAAAATCATAAGGCTTTATAGTCCTTTATATATATATATATATATTGTCTTTATTTATATGGGTATATTTTTTAACATAAAATATTTTAATTACACAACTTATACGTTTATACTTAAAAATCAATAACACTGGTTTCGGTGCGCAAAACGGTCCAATCGATAGGAAATAGCAGGTAAAATAGACACAAGCGTTTTCCGGCGAAGTCGTGGAGGGCGTTGATTTGTAAAAATGACGGTAGACGATGAAAATTCTATATACGTGGGATGGCTCTCTCACGGCAGCGCCAACGAAGAAACTCTTCGCCGGGTCTTCGGTCTCTACGGCGCCATCGTCGCCGTCAAGGTCTACTTTTTCATCACCACCGCCGCCACCTCTTTTACATGCTCAACATCTTCTTTGTTTCGTATTATTAGGGTTTTGGACTGTTTATTTTTTGTCTCCTTGCTATGCGAACTTTAAGTTGCTTTGATTTCCATTTTTTTTTTTTTTGTTAATTACGTTTTAACAACTGGTGGAGAAGTATGAAGCGCAGGAGCCGATGCTAGTTCTAGCAGATTCTTTTAATTCTTTTGATTGAAAGCGCATCGTTGAATTGCAGCCAAATGTCACTGGCCAATTACCTATCTGTGAGAAGGAAATAAACGGTTTGTTTAGTTTGTTCATGGCTTATGGCTTGTGGCTTGTGGCTTGCAGATTATAAATGATCGTGGGACAAGGGGAAAATGCTATGCATTTGTCACTTTTCGAAACCCTAGATCAGTTACTGAAGCCATAAATGATATGAATGGCAAGGTAGTTGCCTTCAGAGTTGTTGCTTTAAGCCTCTAGAACTTCTATGTATTGATAAAAAGCTTCTAGAACATTGATTTTTGAAGTTTGTCTACAGGCTATTGATGGGCGCGTCGTGAGAGTAAATGGAGTGACTACTAGAGGTGGAAGATCAAATTTTAATCGAGAACATTTTCAGCATAATCAAGAGAGGGCCATGGATTGGGATAGGGGTAGAGATCGCGAAAGGGCTTATGGTCGAGATAGAGAATGGAATGAGGAACAATTTGGGGATAGGTCTAGAGAGCGCGACCGGTCTTTGGGCCTTGAAGAAGATAGGGCAAGAGGATATGGGCATGGAAATGGTCATGATCAAGCAAGGGATGGTTTCTTAGATGGAGATCAAGCTCGAGACAGAGATTCAGCAGGTAATGAGCAAGAAAAAGGAAGGAACACTGATTGGAATTTTGAAAGCAACGATGATCTTGACTGGAATCATAATGGGGAGATGGATGGTACCAAAAGCAGTCATAACATTGTGGACAAGGACACAGATCGGAACTCGAGGAAACATAGTGGGTAAGATATTTGTAGTTGCATAATTTTGTAGCATTTATCTGTTTTCATTGAGACTATGTTTGATAGATTTGTCTTATCTATTTGTTTCAATGCTAGAAAATATAGTTGCAAAGACATGTTTGTCAATTTTAATGAAATTTCTAGTCTGAAGGTGGCTCTTGACATGTCATTTCCTGGCAAAAGTGAACTGTTGTTCCACTAAATTTGGTTGAAAATTACTACTATGTTTCTTCTTCTGTTGGCAGTTCTAATAATAACCGGCGTGGCAGGGAAGTTCTTTCAGATTCAAGTGATGATTACAGTGGGGTAAGTATTACTCAGTCTGTGAACACACGAGCATACTTGAGTAATGTTAATTTTGTGTTTCTTAGTTATTCATCTGTCATCAATTTGTCTCATACCAGGTGAAAGAACAGTTGGAGAAATCAATGCAGAGGCTAAGTGAGCTCAAAGAGGAGGTTTGCTTTCTCTTAGAGTTTTCTGTTGTTTTGGGTACAATAGAACTTTTTTCTCTTTAGAGATTGAGATCAAAGGGGTTTACTAATTCTGGATTCAAGCAGTGGCATTTATTAGGGATGAAAGCATTCTTGAAAATATACTTTATGCAGGAAAGAAAAATGAGCACAAAATTTAGGGGACAGTTAATGCATTCAACCTTTCTATACTACAAATAAAAATCATTTTATGCCTTGCACATGGGGTTATGTAGACCTGCTAAAGTAGATTTTGCAACTTCATAGCCAACACAATGATCTACAGATCACAGCCTTTTTGGTTTTTCATTTTGTTTTTAATGCTTTTTTGTCCCTTTCTTTATTTTCAATTATGTTAGGAAATTGCAAACTAAATTTATTGCCTAAACAGATTGTTGAGATCAATGAAAGGATGGAAAGCAAACAGAATCTTGTTTCAGATTTACAGAACAAAGCTAAGGTCTGTATTGTTCTATTTACAGAGCTAGTTTTTTAAGTTCATGAGGCATTCCATCATCTGCTTGGTGCTAATGCAAGCTGTTAGACTGTTTAATTTATATCTAAGACTTTCTGTGGCCACACTTAGAAATTGATGGTCAGTGCAGAAACTGGAGGATGCATTGATCACTGCAAAGAGGCTCTCTTCACAGCGTAAGATGCAACTGACCAAGGTAATCACATTGTAGTTTATTTGGAAGTTAAAAGGTTTTTGAGCCGTTGCTTTACTGTTTATGATTGCATTCTGTGAACAATCTGCAGCTGCACAAATGTTTTCTGCAAGTGAAAGAGTACACTGATAGACTGAAAAGCTCTGAACATGAACTTCAGGTTAGCCCCCTCCTTAATCTTTTTTGTATGTGCAACCTTGTTAGTAGGGTATAAATGAACATCTCTATGGTGGGGTTCCATACATGGTTTTTTTGGAAATGTTTTGGTTGGCATATGTGAACAGTTATTCTGCCCTCAGCAGTTCCCTCATTATTTCTTTGGTCGTCACTTAATTTGATCTTTGGATTGTGGTCTCTTTTACCATCTGATTGAAATATCTGATGTGCAGTGCCTCATGGCTTGCATCTTCCAATAGAATTGACATGGTGGCTAAGATTAAGTTTGACTTTGCCTTTATTTTCATTGGGAAATACTAGTTGGCTTAACCTTGAAGAGTCACAGGGAGCCACAAATATAATGTAACCAATCAATTTTTTTTTAATTTATTATTTTTTTAAATAACCAATTAGAATTTCTGAAAAATCTTTGTTCCTATTTGTGCCTCCCTAAATTGCACTCACTTATTAGTTCTCATTTTCATTTTATTCACAGATGCAGGACTTGGTTTCATTTTTAACTTGCATTGTATCTTTTTAGTTTGGTCATCTGTTTATGTGGTCAACATGTTTAAGATGGTAACATATTTATTTTGTTTCTTTTGCTAGCTAGTAGTAATGGGTGCAAGTTGGTGCTCTATAAGATAATAAGAGAACAGATGGGCGCATGTGTCATTGCAGATGTATCATTTCTCATGAATTACATACTTGGTCTTTTGCAAGATGTAGCTTTCACTAGTGATGCATTACATTTCTGCAACTTGATGCATTTATTACTGCTAGAAGCATGTGTATAGGCAGTGCTACAAGCTGCCACAAAGTGTCAGATGAGCATTTTTTCTGATACTATCAGTAAAAGCTGCTATGGGTTTTAGAAGACAGGAAAATGTAACTGAGTAATTGCTTATACTCCTTGAAATTCAATTCTTGTCTTATTGTAATTGACAATTGTTATCCAAATTTTATTTAACCAGAGAGTGATCAACATTTTGTAGTGGTTCTGTTGCCACTTGCTGGGATTAAGTTAAAGGCTATTTGGGAGCAGCCATTTTCTCACTGAATGTAATTGTAAAAAGCTAAAACAAAAACTTGGGTGTAAGCTCACATCTTCTGTTACTGCCTCCCATTTGTGGATTCATTTTTTGTTGGTTTGGATGAGTTCACATAAAATCTATGTCAGGTATATAGAACATAACAGGGCATATTGGTGATGCATACTTGGGTGTGCTGTATAAGTTTCATACATCTATATCTGTGACATGGGAAGTATGAACTCCATGATAAAGTGTTAAGCTATCTCCAAGTGTCTGTTAATCATAAGGCTGTAAGGAAACTTCCACACAAAATTTGTAATTGCAGACTAGGTTAGAGCACATGATCTAGGGCTATGTCAAGCCTCCTAGGAAAATCGAAGGATATGTACTTGTTTGATTGACCGTGGTTGGGCACTAATTCATAAACTGTTCTTTTGCAGTCTCTCGTTGATTCTGTGATGACAGATAGCGACATGGGCGATGATTTTGGCACGCGGGATGGAATTGTGACCAAGGGAAATGCGTGACCCATCTATCCTCTTTCCTAATAATTGTCTGGGTTGAACATATATGTTTTGTTAAAGTGGAAGCGTAATTTCTTCCAATCAGATGACCCAGATGTTTCTCTTAGAAGCTTCTCTCTAAGCCTTTCTTCTTTTTCTACTTATTTAATTTGTGAAGATTGAACCTCTCCCAGTGACCCTTTGTGTTTGGCACGGAATCAGTGAATTCCCTCCCGTGGGAACAGAACATGTGTCGTGCGTATATTTGTTGCTCAAAATGCATCGTCCATCGATTTCCCTAAGCCCAGTTTCGCTTTCCGATCCACCGATTTTGGTTACACATGTTTGATTTTAGGTGGAGACAGAAAGGCTAAAAGGCCCATTCTATGGCGGTGGAGAATGGATGAGGCTTTCCTTTCTCTGTCACTCTGGAGCTGTTGGGAGGGGCCCTTGTGAGGTTAGGCGGTTGTCTCCCTCTAGCCGGACTCTGCTTTCCAACCCACCCGCTGGCAGATTGGGGCCTAGCTATTCAATTTTGGAAATAAATCATCAGGGTTAAATCCCAACAACAAAGTAAAAGACCCGCCTAATTAAACAGCCATTGAACACATATATAAATGCCTTCTATTCTTCTAAAATCACAAACACTCTTTTGCTGCCTTTAAGATTAAAAAGAAGAACGTTGGAGATATTGCTCCCTTAGTTGTTTTGTTATTCTAGGAAAAGGAAAAGCCGATCACAAAGGGCTGACAAGGCATTTTCAAGAAAGATATGTGAAGAATTTTGATGCCGGAAAGAAATTTGGCACTAGGCATCCACTTTCGGTATCTTTTCTTCTCGAGTTTGTTATTTTGATTCCCTTTTTTGGGCGAGTCAAAATAATCCATTATAAAAAAATATCAATATGTATATCGTTAATTTTTATTTTTACTTTTTGTATTAAATTATTTTGACTCATTAAAAAAATGAGTCAAAATAGATTTTCCTACCTTGATAAGGGCACCTGGGATGTTGTCCTTGTAATATTTGCAAAATCTTAGTGGACTGGGGTCTTCAGATTAGCCACCAAAGGGCATGAGTAAGTCAAAATAATTCATCATAAAAAGTTAAAAAATAAAAATAAAAAAAACTCAACACAGCTTCAATTTTTTATTTTTTATTTTTGTGTTTTATCAGTATTATTATTATTTACTTTTTATGCTGAATTATTTTGATACACTTATAAAAATGAGTCAAAATAGACTCTCTCCTGCACGAATCTATGTTTTTTTTTTTTTTTTTTCCCTGTGACAACTCAAGTTTACCTTAAAAATAGTGAATCCCATACTAAAACGAGGGCAAACCTGTCCACCAAAAGGCAAAATACATCAAAGAAAACGCCAACAATGTTCAATCCTTTTCCCAGTGGGACACTAAGCAGATGAGGGAAGCAGAACAAACATTCACTTTCTGTTGTGCTCATTTTGGCCCCCCGCAATGGGGAGCTGACATAAGAATATGGAATAGAAAATAATTAAGCAAGGCATATAACTAGAAAGTTAATTAGGAACATGCAAATAATCTGATTTTCTGACCCTAAGCCTACGCCTAATTAATTAATTAGAGGTCTAAAACCTGAGAGTAATCTCACTTCCATTGCTTTCTTCGCCTTCTTCCCTCAGCGCAGCCAACCCTTTTCTCTCTCCGCCATTGTCTCCACTCTCAGCCTTCCAGCCACTACTCTCTGATTTCCCATCTTCAATGCTCTCAGACCGCTCTCCGGTGCCCCTCTCTTCAGACTCTGGTGAGTTATGAGCTTGTGACATGGCACCGTAAGGGTGGAGCTGGTGTGGAAAGCTGTGGTGGTGGTGGTGCATCGGGTGGCGAGGCGGCGGCAGTGCTGGTGGCACCGCTGCAGCGTTAGTGTAGAAATCTTGGGCCGGCACTGGCGCCGGTGCAGCACAAAAGTGATGGGGTGGCGATGCATGGGTAGCAGCAGCAGCAGGGTGGGTACTGTAGAGGGCAGGGGACCCACCGTTAGCAGCTGCTGCTGCGGCTGTAGCGTACTCTGGTGGGACCCAAATGCCTCCCAGGACCACAAGCTGGTGTCGGCCCTCCAGCTGCTTGTGGGCTTGGACTAGGTCGCCTGGTGTGGAGCCTATATTTCTGTGCCCACAATAAAAAATAAAAATAAAAAATATCATAATGAAATCTGTACTGCAAATATATTCAAAGTATATGCATTGTACAGTGCTGCAGACCGTGCTGTGCCCTTTGCATGTTGTCGGTCAAAAGAAATTGTACAGCAGAGAGAGAGAAAGACAAACCTGGAGATGGCTTTTAACTTCATCGTTGGTCAAACCGTCAACCTTCATAAGCTCTCTGATTTGTTTTGGGGTGGCCACTATTTCAGGATCCAAAAAGGAACCAGTCAAACCACTTATTTCAGTACAGAAAGACACCCAATACAATGATGGCCATATAATGACAAGACAAAGATCATAAGGAGGATAGACGAGTAAATAAACTTAATTAACTTTTGTGTTTTTTTTTTCTCTTATTGTTAATTATAGAATTTGGTACCTTGAGAACCACCGAGCATCTGCAAAGCATTGACAAATCTACGGTGCAAGTCAGGCGACCAACACCTCCTTGGCTTTCTATGAGATTGAGTATTACTACTAGTAGTAATAGCATTGCCGGTGTTGGTTGCCTGTCCATCTGCTGATGAATTACCGGACCCTTTTGCTGGTTCAATTGTCAGGACCCCTCCATTTCCCACCTTATTACTAGAATTCTCCCTCTTTGCAAACCCATTCTCAGTCTGAAGATCAGAACATTTCTTTTCTTCCATCTCTTTTTCTGTAGAAGAAAGGGCTAATGTCGGGCTTGGACACAGGTTTCTTTCTTTTGTGAATGGGAGGAAAGCTCCTCCATTTCTTTGTTTAGTGTCCAATAAGGCCAGCTTGGGACTAACATTGAGACCAATCTCAGTTTCTTTAGGAGATGTTAAGGTGGGTAATTGAGGTTTGGTCTTAATGCTACCTTGGCTCCAAAGTTGTGCTGTTGTCATCCAGTTTGCCTTATCAGACATGTTTGAGGCTGTCTTAACTGGGGTTTCAGAGGTGGAGTTCTTAAGGGGTATGAACTCTTCAAGAACTGGTCCTGACCCTTGATGATTTACTCTATAGGTTTGTAATTGCTGTTTTGAAGTCTCCACAGCTGAAGAAAAAAAAAAAAGGGTTGGGACAAAGAGTTCAAAAGATGTGTGAACAACTGGGCTGCTTTAAAATCCGGAGAATGAGCTCAACAACAAAAGTCTCACAGAGAAAAAGCTATAACTCAAACTTCTATAAATGAAAAGGGACAAAAGAAAAAGCTTAAGGATTTAAAGATTCAAATATGTTGTAGAGACCGAAATAAGAAATGACGTAAATATCCACTATCGATCTGCAGAGTAAGCCTTTTGTTTTTTTTTTCCCTTTGATTTGCGTATTGAATATACAGAATCAAGCATGTCTCCGTTAATTAGTTAGTTGAATCATTTGGTTCCATAGGAGATAGGCCATTAGCAAGCATGAAAATTTTTCCAAGGTGTAAAATAGTGAATGCATAACCAAGAGATACAAGACAAGACATATATGATACCATTTGAGAGAAGCTGCATGCAAAGAGGCAACTCGCGCTTGAAAGCATCAATCTTGAGCCTCTCTTCTTCAAGGCGATATAGAACCTCTTCAAGCTTTTGGGTCTGATCACTTTCGTGGTCTCCAAAAGATTTCAACAGCAGAGAATAGCTATGAGGTTTGCAATCCAGGCTCGGTTCGGACGGAGATGCCATTTCCCTTCTGTTTTTTTTTTCTTTTTTTTCCTTATCTTTTTCCAGGTATAAGCAGCAAGAAACACTCAAATTCTCTCTACTCAACAGTCACTCGGATTTGCTGGACTTTCATGCTAAGCCTAAAACAAGAACATTAGTTTATTTAGAAACAAACAAAAACAAAGAGCAACAAAAGGTGGTGTCTGGCCTCTCTTGCTTGTTTTCTAGTTTTGAGTCGCAAGTAGGTTAGAAAGACAGAAAGAGAGAAAGTTAGGAGCTGTTGTTTGTGAACACTTGGAGGATCGAGGCAGGATCGACTTCTTTTTAGAGGCGAGTTCAAGAGGGAATAAAGTGGGTTTCAAGAGAGAGAACGGAAAAGGAAATGCTTTGTTGTTAAAGAGGCATGGTAACTTCTTGCAAAGAGCAAAGGCCCAAGGAAAAAAAAAAAAAAAGGCTAAAAAAACGAGAGAGAGGTGATCTTTCTGAAAGAAGGAATCAGGGACTCTGACACTGCAATGGGGTCATGTGATTAGAACCCTCTTTGGTTGTACAATATACCCTTATACGAGAGGAGTTTATCTTTGTAAGAATTCAAATCATAGCTTCAAAAAGATGATTCTTCTTCTTACTGTTATCCCTTTTCCCCTTTATCTCTCTCTTCTTTTCCTTTTTCATTTTTGTGAGCTTGCTGCTAAACCATGTCCATGATTCCTTTGCTTTTAATCAAACCCCATTAACGGGTTGTAATTTTCCAAAGTTTCTGCGCAAAGTCTCATTTGGTTTTTAGCTAAAGTCATATGGAAATTTGCTTTCAGTTGCCCATACCCGGTTATACAGGAAATTATAGGCAGAGGTGTCATGAGAATTATGTGATTTAATATTTGATTATGAGGGCTAGAGACTAAGTGTAATCTGCACCCAGGACAATACGAGAAAAAAAAAAAACCGGGTCTCTGATTATGTGACATGACCACATCAATTATGGTAATTAAAGTTTATGTGACTATAATTAATTTGGTCTCTAACTTTATTTATTTTTTCATAATCTTTGAGTTTAACGTTTAGATTCTTAACAATTGTGGTATTGGTTTCAAGAACTAACTATAACTATAATTATAATTATAATTAATGCGTTGTTACATTAACAACTATTGCGATATTGCGATTACAATTGCAATCACGAATATTATTAATGAAAACATTGATAAGGATCAGATTTAGTACCACCCCTGGCTCTTAATTCGACACATTTCGGCTTCCATTGTAGTGTCCAATGTTGGTGTCACTAGCTAGCCGTCGAAGTCGAAAAGATCGAATTGGTGTGTTAAAGTCTCCAGTTAGGGACTCAGGATCAACCTGCTGAGCCTGATCGTGATCATCTAAGATTTCAATAACAAGCACAAGTACTGGATGCTGGCACTTATACGACAAGTAGTACTTGGGAGCGTGCAGAACCAATTGTCGCATCTCCAATACGACCATAGAATTATAATGATTCTACCTGATTAGTTTAATAGAAAAGGCATTAAATTATCAAGTTGGAGAATCATATAATAATAATAATAATAATAATAATAATAATAATAATAACAGGAAGCAATAGAAAGACCATATACATGAATCAATGTAAAGATATTTACCTCCTTAAAGGAAGGATGGAGAGAGAGGACATATTCAAAAGCATGCATGCAGAATCAATCCGCCATGCAGCTTTCTTTTCGGTTTCAAAAGTTGCATAATTGTTCTTACATTGAGTGCATTCAATGAGAGGAAAGTAAAGGAGAATATCTAATCCGAGATGAAAATTCATCATAAAGAATATAATATCTGCCTCTAAGAAAGGAATATCTTAATTCCAATTCTACGACTCTAAATTAAGGGAACACGACCAACCAAGCTTAAAGCCAAAATCCACCCCCAAAAGAATAATAAAGGAGTAAGGAGACCTAAGAGCGGGAATCTTCTTCTGCTACTAACTTTAATGAAGTGGGTAGGAAGGTAAGAAGATTCTCTTTAAATTTAGGACAATTTTTCGTGGGGTTTGTCAACTTTTCATTTTTCATATCGGTAATTGTGAAATAATGACTTGCCTACCTAAAAAAGGTAAAACTGGGGGGTTTGCGTAACTCATGAATATTATAACTGAAGTTAACTCTTCCTTTTTTTTTATTAATTTGAAATTTATACTTTTATAGCACACACCTTCGAAATGTGCTACGTGGCCCATTGTGATTTGGACTAAGCAACGTACCGGACGCATACACTAGGCCCTGGTAATATATACCGAGCTGAACTCCTTTGAAACATATGCAAATAAGAAAGTATGAAATGGAGTGTTTCGTTTATAGAATTTACCCAAAAGAATGTTACTATACGGCACAGCTTGAGGAATTTGTTATGACAATTTTGATCTTTAAATGGGATTAACCCGCTTAAGTTTAATGGGTGATGCCTTGTTATGAAACTAGCCAGTAATTCATTATCCAAAACGCATCACATTGTTAGCAAAAGAGAATGTATTGATGTAGAAATATTACTGTACTCACAACATTGCGCCCTTCATGTACCATAAACTAAAAGCTGACACGGGAATTATATAAAATTTTGAGTTAGCGCGACAGCTAAGCAATTTTTGCAGGTAGATAAAAGGTGAAGGGTGTGATAGCTAGCAGCAGGAAATGCCTTTTGTTCCGATGCATGGATGATGGATTGTATATGGAAGATGATATATAAAGGTAAAAGGAGGTTTGCTCCTTGTGTGTGTTAGAGCAACCGCATCGAATCCCTCTTTATTATCTTAGCAGCACACAGAGCAGAGAAAAACAAGGTGAGAGAAAGGGAGGAAGGAAATGCTTAAAATAATAATAATAATGATGATGTTGATGATGGTTGGTCGCTTTCTAAAATCAGTCTTACAGAACAAGACTCCAACCCATGCCTTTTGTGTAGATTCTCTTTTTATTCTTTTCTTTCTCCTCCTCTCTTGGCTGATGGCTTGCATGCAATTCCGTTCTTTCTTTGTTTCTTTCTCTCTCTCTCTCTCTCTCTTTCTCACACACACAACATTGAGAAAAAAGAAGGAATATTCCCTCATTTTATTTTGGCATCAGACAAAAGGGATATTCATATAAGCACGATATGGACGAATATCAGGCCCCCTGTCGCCACGAGAATCTCTCTCTCTCTCCCCCCCCCCCCCCCCCCCTCCCCCCCTTGGCCGCCTGTCTCTTCTTTTGGATTGAAGCTGTGGAAATTTGAGACCGACAGTTGTTGCCAAATTCCAATGGCTAGGACCAAATTTACGTAGCAAAGGTACACGAACAAATTTGTTGCAAAAATAAGAGCCTCATCCGTGGAGCTCTATAAATAATAATAATTATAGTAATAATAATAACATCCTTTTTAATAATAATTAAAAATCACTTTTTGTTTTATACTTATTTAATTTGAGTAGGTGTCTATTGTAACTCTTTTTTTTTTTTTTTAAATATAATTCATTTATTATCTTATATCACATAATAAATAAAATCTACTGAAAATAAAAAAATAAATTTATATGATATAAAAATATAAATAAGTTATATTAAATAAATAAATAAATGTAGTAAACAAGTTATTTTGATGTTGGCCGAAGGTTCCATAAATGGGTGAGAGATGGGGGCATCCAGCAAACCTTTACCAGCCTATGGCACACTCTTTATTCTTTATTATTGTATATTAAAAGCCAGCTAATGAGGACCACTGTTCTTCTAATTCGGGTTTCCTTAAATGTCCTCATTTGAACGTGCATGTGTGTTTCCAAGATGGCTCTACTCACCATATTCGCTAAACAATAACTCTGCAGTTTAATATTTGTGGATGATGCACCTGTAACAACTGTAACCTTTGACAGACGATACATAGCTAGTCACTAACTCACAGTTGAACTGGGGGAGGCAATTCAACTTTGAGCTTGCTCTGAGATTTAGTAGCCAGAAGTATAAACTTAATGACTACTTCATTCTTGTCATGTGCAATTACAATCTTTAGGGGCATCGTCAATACGTATCTTTCTCCAAATGGTTAACTATTTTGGTCTAACTACGGAAGATCAAAGGAAGGGAGGACAAAAAGTAGAAAGGCAGATTTAAATACTTCAACTAGTTTTCTTTCCTAAGTAAACTATTCTAAGTATTCAAAACTGCATACGTATAGGAAAAGATACAGAGACAATACAATGTATATTAATGGCTCTTGTGGAAGCTTTAGATACTCAGAATAATCAACAAAGTCTTGAACAATGAAAAGAAATAGAAGATCCTATTCGCCTGAATCCAATTATCTGCCAATAATCTCCTCAACTGGGAGATTTTAAAGAGATCAAGAATTCAAAATTCGAAATTCTATTCAACTCGGTTCAAAGGAGAATGGAAAGAATAAAAAAGGAAAAGAATGGCCTTTACGTTGTGCATTACATGAAATATTCTTAAGCTTTAAGGATAGCCAACGATGGATACATTTACGGGCGTAATGGTTTCTTGGGAAGAATCATTAGTTGGATGTTTTTTTTTTTTTTTTTATTCTTATATTAATGAGAAACTGATTGCGCCATCAAGATTCCCTAGATAATTCATCTGGGATAGATTCCGCTCCTCAGCATTTGAACATAGTTTTCTCGTTGATGATTTCTAGCTGTCAGGATTTTGAATCATTTTGGATTGTTCGTGCACATGCTTATCTTAATCTTCATTCTTCTTCTTTTGCTTTTAAGTGCAGAGGAAGCAAGCAGCCGCACCCCAGAATTTCCCTTCAAAACCATATAAATCTGCTTTTGGTATTGATGGAAACAAAATAGTTATACCATTTGTTCCCCCCTTATAGATATACGGACATTTTTGAAGTAGTTCCTTTTTTCTTCGTGTACATGCTTTCTCGATTATATTATTATTATTATGAGGAAAATGGAATGCGCCGTCCATCTAACTTGTACATCTCAAGCTCATATTTACTATTAAACTAACTATGAGTGATTGATTAAGTTTTGATCGGTTAATTCATCTCAATTATATGGTTTTATTATTATTATTATTATTATTATTTTATGCGCTCATGTTTTTGTGACACTGTGGAAATAAATTATGATTTTTTGTATTTTCCAAAAAGGTCTTCGTACACAAATTTAAACAATTTTTTACCCAAAATACATAAAAGTACTTTGACCATGCAGATAAT
The DNA here is from genome assembly GCA_037832345.1 of Rhizophora mangle. Classification (NCBI taxonomy): domain Eukaryota; kingdom Viridiplantae; phylum Streptophyta; class Magnoliopsida; order Malpighiales; family Rhizophoraceae; genus Rhizophora; species Rhizophora mangle. Next base: position 2,059,159 of record JBAPLJ010002055.1, read on the forward strand.
TAAGAATAGAGTGCATTTGGCATCCGAAGGATGGAGAAAGTGGAGAATGGAATTAGAATCATTTTATGTCGGCCTCTTAGCAAAATATAGGCTTTCCTTGTAGAAGTTGCATTTTAGAGTAACACTGACGACAGGAATTTAGACTATTTATCCCTTACAAGCTTTAATTGGCTGCTCGAACATCTCCTCTTCGTGTGCCATGATGACATGTTTACCAAGCCAAAGTCTTGATGAAACAATGACACATTGGTGCGGACTATGCGGTAGATTTCATTTAGACTGAATTTGCATTTGGACTATTGTGGATGTAAATGATTTTATTGGTTCATAAAAGAAAGTGGCTTCTTTTATGTATCATGAGAGGAAAAAGTGGGGAAATAAAAAGAGAAAAAAAAAAAAAAAGGGAATGGTTTATTTTATTTATTTATTTTATTATTATTTATAAAAAAAAAAAAAAAAAAAACAAAGGGACAACAGGATGGGTCACGGTCGCATGATCCACGCCGCGACACCAAAATTCATATCTCGCCAGACCGAGGTGACGCCCACTTTGTTGACATGTTCTGGTCCTTTTCTTTTTTTGATCATCTAGTTTTGGGTGTTCTGAATAATTTTCTTCTTACATTTTTTTTTTTTAACTTGGTTAATCACCAAGATCCTTATGAAATTTGATTATTCTTGTTCTAGGGCTTAAGGGCCCAACCAACCCTGTCTATCTGGCCCATTAATAGGCAAACCAGGGTTAGACTTTCTTTTTTTTTTTGTCCCTGCAATATACTTTAGGTTCAACTTGAGAATTAAAAGAAAGGGTTCATAAAAATCAGCGAGATTAAAAATATAATAGTCAAACCTTATTGTTGCGTTTGTAGTCCAACGGTTAGGATAATTGCCTTCCAAGCAATAGACCCGGGTTCGACTCCCGGCAAACGCACCTATGACTTTTTTGTCATTAGTCCTTCTGCAATGGCGTTTTAAGTGGGTTTGAATTGGACAATATATGGGACAGATGAGGCTTTAACCTAAAGATATCCAAAAACTCAGGATTTGGAACTCGGTACTTTTGTGTCTTTACGTTACTAGAAGCTTTTAGTCCTTCTGCAATGGCGTTTTAGGTGGGTTTGAATTGGACAATATATGGGACAGATGAGGCTTGAGATTTAACCTCAAAGATGTCCAAAAACTCAGGATTTGGAACTGGGTATTGGAAGAACATTTATTAGAATTTAAAACGCAAATGCAGCTGCATCTGATTATTGTGACTTTTTGTGGCAAATCACAAAAGGGCACAAAGAAGCATTCTTGTTGCAGCTGAGTTTATCTTCAAAACTTTTATTTCACATGGATCAATCACCGAAATTTTGAGAAAAACCATCCGACATTGGATTTATGAGAACATTATTTCAGATGAGAAATGTCTTCCGCGACAAACAGGGTTGCAGTGGAAAAACTGAAACTAAAGTTCTTTCGATGGCTCTATGCCTGAAAATTCAGCCTGAGCAAAAATTAAGATTGCACATTGGGAGCGCTTCAAAGGAACTTTTTTGATAAGCCCACGAAATGCTCGTAGAATGAATGCCTATCTTGGACCTTAATGTGAAAAAAGAGTTGTTAGCCCCTTACATTTTGGCACTCTGGAGGATGTTAGGTACGAGATTCTCACTCAAAGGCGACATTGCACAATATTGCTGACATTCTGGTGACCTGTTAGTTGATTTGTAGCCCTGGCTCCAATTATTTTTAGCTTTTTACATACAGAAAAAGTTGTGACATCGAGTTGGGATATTTGCTGGGACCAATTATCTTGTGGTTTTAATTTCTCTGTTATAAAGGTATAAAGAAGAGCAAGTTGCGGAAACAAAAAACAAATGAGAAATGCAAATGATTGTGAGTTTGTGACGACTTTGCTGTGACCTAGATCAATCTGGTCATTTTCCAGTGACTCTGATTGAAAGGCTGAGATCATCCATGTAAATAAATACCCATAAAAAATCATGATAATGAACTTATTTGGTGAACTACACTGCTACTCATGGCATGCCATAGAGATAGTAACCCAAGATGATTTTTTTCTGCAGGGTTCCCCATGCGTCCATGAAGATGAGATTGCACATGGCAAAAGTGATAAGTGACCCCCACTATGCAGCACACCTTGTTTCATACGGCATGAAAGCAACATCCAACAAATATAAATAGTCCTTTCACAATTCACACCAAGTTGTTTTATAAGTCAAGACATTAAAAGAGAAGACAGCAATCTCTGTTCTTCTATGTGCTGTCATTGTCATGGAAGCCAAAACAGTTCATTCTTTCCCCAAGGGGACTGCTTCGTTAACTGCTTATTCTAATGGCAGAGGCATAGATGCTCGTCGCTGCCAATTATCAGTCCAATGCTTCGAGACCTGACTAAAAGAATTACCCAATCCGTGTAACTCGGCTAGATGCTTGTTGGGTGCATTGGGTTTTGGGATTCAAGTAATTCAGATTATTTCTTTAACTACCTTTTCTTGGGGGGCTTTTTTTTTTTTTTAAGGCATTTAGCCCAGGGAGGAAAGACGGGGAAGTTGAGATTTGAACCCGAGTCTCCTCCTAACCTTTTGACTAGGTGGTCACTCAGGCAACACCGAGTGGGTTTTAAGTGCCTTTTCTAACGGCAGAGAAATTGACGCATCATGGTAACGGGGCCGACCGATGGATGGACATTTCAAATAGTGGGGGCTTTTCTTGACCAAAGCGCACCATAATTTCGAGAAAACTAAAAAAAAAAGGGCAAAATGAATTCACATTACAATCCTAATTAATTATGTCCAGTTTGGCACCTTATTACCTTGGAATGCGACAGCATCCAACGCCAACATAGTATTTGCCCAAATGACTTTTGCTTGATTTTGACATGAAATTAGCGTATTCTGCTTAATTTGAGTTAGGAAACACCTTTGCCCGTGACTGTCTGGGACCACTTCATAATTCGACTAGTGGGTAGCCAATGGGATGAGGTGCTTTCTCACTGCGATTGTGTCATTCCCCAGCTTTTTCACGCCCACCGAATCACATATGGTATGGTCCTCTAGCCGCAACAAGTCAACAAACACCATGTAACAGCTTATATTTTCTTGCTTCAGTCCGAACTTCAATAGCTACATCCCTATTGAGAAACGCGTGATAAGAGCAGAGCTTGGTAGATGATGGACCCACGTATATGTAACGTAATAAGTTATCACAAAATGTCCCTTTTGCTTGATTTTTCAGGTCATTAATGAGTAAGGGGTTGACAAACTCAAGTGGACTCCAGGGTATTGAAGCTACGGGAAAAAGGCCACAGAAATAAAAGCCTCGTTTCGTGGAGTAAGGGACACATCATACGAAAAATGGATAAATTACCATATAACCATAAACGCTACGGGGGCTCAGAAGACAAAAGTGCAACGGGACAAGAAAGTGTGAGACCGGAGAGTATATTCGGCGATAACGCGGGAGGGGCCGAAGGCAATGCAGCGAGTCCCGACAGTAAAGTGTTCAAGGTGTCATCATCTTTCGGTGCCCTAAAACCATCAAAAGTGCTTTCCCCATTAAAGGCACACGTGCCCCGATGGCGTCCCAGTAAAGCTTTTCTAGGGGTCTTTGTGTCATTCAACACAAAGCATAGCAGACCGTGGTCTTCTTCCCAACAACATCAGTCAACAAAACAAAATCAGAAGTAAAGAAAGATTTCCTTTTTAATTAATGGTGGTGTTTGAAGGGCGAGGCAAAGGCGAATGGGTCTGTTGGGTTGGGCATCGATTTACAAAAGAAAAGGAGTCAAAAGAGACAAAGCAGGCCAGCTTGTTCTCCACTGGCTTACTTCATTAGCCAACATAAACGAACTGAATGCTTCTATAAGCCAACGACTCCCGTCTCTCACCACGTAGTAATTCGACATCAGTTACTTGGCCCTCACGATTTATTTATACAAGTCGAATAAAGCAGAAACAAGGGCGAAAGACAACAAGAGAGGTGATGTGGCCTAGCATTTCCAATTTGGAGCTTCCTTTTTGGCTGCATCACACGAATGGCACGTAGCTACGCATGAAAATGAACGAAAGTGACCCCAACTGTACTATACACGTAAAATAGTCTGTGAACATAACGCAATAACAGAAACAAGAAGAAAAAAAAAGAATTTACTGAAGGATCAAGTAATTCCACCGAACGGTCAGTTCCAATCAGTTCGTGGAACTGCCGCAACCTTTTCAAGGAAACAATTCAAATCCCGAAATTCCCACCCGTAAAAATCATTGCAAACTAAAAATCGAAGAGAGAAAAAAAGAGGAAGGTACATGACTGACAAATTTGACAAGGAAAAAAAAAAAAAGAACCTTAAAATAGAGAAAAGAAAGACCAAAAAAAATAAAAAATGAAAACATAATGGGATTGGCGGACCCTAAACCCCTCAAATCGAAATGGGCACTTTGACCACACTAACTTACGCGCCGTGTGCACATTTTAATTGGAGCTTCTTTACATTTCTAGGGTGTGACGCCACTAGTTGGGGTCCTCGACGCAGGGGGAGTATGGCCGTCCGATCCCTTTGATGGATCATCGGACGACTGGTGTAACCCGTCGTCGTTCCCTCCCCTATTGATATCCTCAATCATCCGTACCACCTCTTGCATTGGTGGTCTCTGATCAGGGACCGTTGAGACACAGGCCATGGCAATTTGCAACAACTGAACCATCTCTTCCTCAATGTTATGGTACCTCATCAACTCCACGTCAAACACCTCAGCCGTCCATTCCTCCCGAACCACCGACTGGACCCACCTAGGCAAGTCAATCCCTTCCTCTCCTAGTGATGTTTGATTGGGTGCCTTTCCGGTCAAAAGCTCGAGGAGCAATACACCGAAACTGTACACGTCGGATTTGAAGGTAACCTTGCGGGTTTCGACCACTTCGGGGCCTCGGTAGCCTGCAATGCGGCTGGAAGGAATGGAGGTGCCGAAAAGCGGGTTGAGACCGAAGTCCGAAATGCAAGCGTCATGATCGGGTCGGAGCAGAATGTTGGAGGCTTTGATGTTGCCGTGAACCACTTTGCCCGTCACGTGGAGGTGGGCCAAGCCTCTTGCCGTGCTGAGTGCTATTCTCATCCGGTTGTCCCAGTCCAGAGGTGTTCGGCCTGAACCTCTACTGCCTGCAACATTGCCACCGGAAATTCTGGTCACATTTTTCTCATTCAATAAAAAAAAAAAAAAAAACGCTTTTTTCAACCGCCTCCAGGATTTGACTACATGCTTGACCTACTAACTAAAAACACAACTAATGAAAATGAAATGATAATAAAAATGGAGAAAGGGACATTTACGTCACATGGAGCGGGACCAAAATGCCGCTCAAACGAATGGCCAAAAGGTCACATGCCCTCACCAATCGCTAGTCAATCACGAATTCCCAACAGCACGAATGTATCATTATTGCAATAGAAAGAATTTTTATTGGGCGAAATAATCAAGCGTAAAAATTTCTGCACAACTATGTAGTATGTACAATGTACGTAATTACGTCAAAATTTAAAAACAGTGTGGGATTTGTAAACAAGAATCTCATTACTAAATCATATTCCCCATTTTTTTTGTGTACAAAAATTAGCCCAAAATGATGTCCGTGGTTTGAGTGTTGGAAGATGCAAATGATGAGTGTGTGCGCGTCTAAAAATGTAAGGATCTCATAATTATAAACATAAAAAACCAGACAACGGGTAAAAAGGAAGGGGACAAAAAGAGAGACAGCCAGTGCACGCGCAGGCAACCAAAGCGGAGTTGGCACTCTATGAATGTATGCAATGGTAGCATAGAACAGAGACGATCCTCCCTTTTTTTTTTTTTTTTTACACAATAAAGAGTAGAATCGATGCACCTACCCAGCGCACGTTCAGGAAAATATTATGTTTTCCCCAGACATCTTTGATTAATATATGGGAATACCCAAAACAAATATGCGATATTTTTATTCTCCATTTTAAATTCCCTAACCAAACACTTTCCCCCCGAATATAATATGAAAAAAAAAAAATCCACGAAACAGCTGGAGAGCCCTTATAGTCAACCAGTGATTGGATTAATTGAAAAATACCGGAAAAGAAAAAAAAAAAACACAATTGAATTGGCAAGCCAACGCGATTAGGTGAGAACATTGCCTTGGAGCACATGCACAGGCATAGCTCTGATTTTGAAAAAAGAAAGTTCAAATTTGGAGTTCGGAGCAAGAAAAAAATTGAAAACCAGCACAAAAATTACTTTTTTTTTTTTTTTGGAAAACAAGAAAATTTCAGAACAAAAGAAGAGAACCAAAAACCAATTAGCTTGAAAATAAAAACTGAAAAGATCAGCAAATATTGAAACCATACCATGAAGAAGAGCAGACAGGCTACCAGCAGCCATGTAATCAAAAACGAGCAGTTTCTCATCCTTAGAGTAATAAAAGGCCCTCAGGGGAACCACATTGTCGTGCTTAATTTTGCCCAGAACCTCCATTTGCAACTCGAACTCTCTTTTTGTGACGACAACGTCCTTGAGCCTCTTGACCACCACCGTCGTGCCTTCCTCGAGCACCGCCTTGTAAGAAGTCCCCACGCTTCCTTTCCCCAACACCTCCGCAGAGGCCCTCAACAAGTCCTCCAAATCGAAGCTGTAGACCCCTCCCTCGAAAAACACTAGTTTGTTCCTTTCCGCCTCCGTGGACCCACCCGTCATGTCGTCCTTTGACGAGGATGTCCCCGCCTCCGCCTGCACCGCGCGTACCCCGGCGGGATGTTTTGGGGGTTTTGCTGGCTGCCTTCCGCGTTTCCTCCGGAGACAAAACAGCAACAGAAGCAAGAGTAAAAGAGCGGCTAAAGCAGAACCAGCTGCAATTAAAACAATGGCCACAGTGGAAAGCTTGTTGGACTTCTTGCCGGCTGGGACCGGAGGTAAGACTTCTGAAGGGGATGCAGCTGGAGAAGGGAAAAATGGGCCGCAAGGTGGCAATGGGCCACCGCAGAGGGCTAAATTTCCGGTAAATGATGACGCGGGGAAGCCGGATAGCACTTTGGGAATTGAACCATTGAGATTATTGTTCGACACATTGAAGCCTGTCAAATCTGGAGGGCTTATACCGGGCAAATCGCCAGAGAAATGGTTATTCTCCAAGAAAAGGCCCGTTAGATGTTTCAAGTTGTTAACAACAAATGGGATTGGGCCTGAAAAGTTGTTTGAGGAGAGATCTAAACGGGATAATCGAGTCAAACCAGTCACACTGGCCGGAAAATTGCCAGATAACTCGTTGTTTTGAAGAAAAAGGCTCCGGAGGAACGTCAAATTGGAGAAATCGGACGGGATCTCCCCGGATAGACCATTAAAACGGAGACTTAAAACTCGGAGCTGACTCAGCTTGCCGAGCGTGTTGGGAGGTATAGGACCGAGGAGGCCGACTCCTGGAAGCCGCAGAGTGTGCACGAATGACTGGTTGGCATCGCAGCCGACACCGACCCAGCTGCAAGCCGACTTGGACGCATTCCATTGGAGCCGATTGGCGTGAGGAACTTGAGAAAGAAACGCAAGAAGGGCTTGCCTGTCCTGTACAGGCTCCGAGTCGACTCGTCGCCCCTGACTAAGTAGCAGCGGTAGCAAAACGAAGAAAACAGCCACGAAATCTAAATTCGCCGCCATTAAGAGGACAATTCTGTGGTCTTGAAACACTATAACATTACCAAAAATTGTTTTTACTTTTATGCCTGTTTTAGCTGGCGGTTTTCCGGTCAGGCTCCGTCGGAGGGCGGGGCAGGGAGAGAAAGAAAGAGAGACAGAGTAATACGGGTGAGGGACTCGCATAAGGTGAGCCAAGACAGGCTTTGTTTGTAGAAGGTATCACCTACAAATAAAAAAACCTAATATTAAAACAGAACATCTGTCTCGCCGGCACCTTATAAAGTGAAAAATGTTTTTTTTTTTATTTTTTTTTCGTTTCCGTTTTCTACGTTTTAGTAAACGTCGTAAGAAGTCTCAAAGACACATCCGCACTCTCAGATTTTTTGCAGTCGCGATTGAAGCGCGTGCATTTTTTGTTCAGTTCAAATTTAAAAGGCTTGATTGGGCAGTAACAATGTTTTCTGTGTGTATTTTGTATTAAAATAGAGGAAAAAAGAGTTAAGCAAGCACAATTAATTAAGAACACACGATTGATATAAAAAAAATATGAATTAATTATATTTTTTTGATATAAATAAATAAAATTAAGAATAAAAAATTATTTTAATATTTTCTTATAATCGTTATAGATCATATTAAATGTGGTTACATACTAGTGTTTCTAAATAATTTTTTTTTTGTGCGTTCTGTATTCTAGTTGTATTCGGTAAATACGTCGGCACCCCCCCCCCCCTTCTCTTTAAGCACCAAATCAGTTTTTATGTGGCTGTGTTGCTTGATTTGGTGCAAACGTGGGTTTCAATTCGGCAAGGGAACAAGGGATGGATTTTTTTTATGTCGTTTGCGGGCAAGGAAAAAGGCGGGCCCGGGTGTTATCTGTCCCAGTTAATTAGCATCCAAGTCACCAATAAATTGTCCCGCCTTAACTCGGCGCATGCACATCAGTTGCCTGACCATTTTGACACTGACCAATGTACTGTACAGAAGCCCGGCAGCGTCGCAGTTTGCAGCTCAACAAGGTTTTCACTGAGCAACGCCGGCCTATCGGATTTTATTTGAGTTGAGAGCCATTCGCGACTACATTTGGAAATATCACGAACTGCCTCGGCGAATACGCGTGCAAGAGGGACGCAACTGGCAACCTTTGCTCGAGAGTGGCATTGTTGGGACATTTTCCAGGTTACTTATATTAGCACGTCTTAATCAAAAGGGAAACGTGAGTCTTAGACACTGTAAAAGATACTAAGCATCTCAAACTCACATTTGTGAGAATTCATTAAAATTAGAGAAGGGCTGGGGAATGGAACCCTTGGTCACCTCCTAAAGGGTCCTTGGCCCCTACCAAGTCGACTGCTGTTGAACTAAAGTCAGGTAAAATACACTAGAGATTTGTCTTTAACCCTTTGGAAATGTCTACGTGCCTCTCTCCCGCGTTCCTAATTAATTCCTAATTATGTCGGAAAAACAGGTATAATACGATGTAAAGACATTTAATCGCTCACAACATATAATGCAGATGTCATTTCGGTGTGACGTATAACATCTATAGAACACAGAGGTTAATACGAAATTTGTAGTAAATATTTTAATTTCTCTAGTATCATTCCGATGTCTCATTAGCTCTCAAAACCCATGTTATATAAACCATGGAGAACGTAGAAATGCATTAATTTAAAGGAAATGTTCTAAGGTAGCTGCAGACCCTACTGGCCAGGGATTGCGCTGGAGTAAATATTATATAGGTCATGGTTTGTTGTCCACCGTTTTATTAGTTTCGGTAAGGGGAATTTCCTTGAATGCCAATTTCTGTATTATCCAGATCTTCCAGCTGGCGGGGTATTTATTTAATAATTTCCTATGACCTTACTCTATGTGTCCAAATTTTGTTTCGTCCTTGATTAAAATTTAAAAAAAAAAAAAAATTATCGTTACTCCTGCATAACTGCAAGTTAAGGTCACCAAATTTTTTATATTTCTGCCACAACTTGCGGAGGTACTTGAAAAAGCTCGAAACTATTAGCCTCTATGACATTTAAAGGTCAACATTAATGCAAGAAAAGCCAGAAGCTGTTGTTGATATTTGAGCCCTGTTCGAAGGGGCTTCGAGGCAAGAAGATCGCTTGTTGCCCGATATTAATTTTGCTTTGCTGTCCAGCACACCCACGGATACCTCGTAGGACAGCAATAAGTCAAACTGAAGAGAAAGTCGAACTTGAAATAAAATTGAAGAACATTTTGAATTATGTTTGAAACTTATATTTCTTTATAAGACGAGTACGAAAAACTTAACTCCATGTCTTCGTTTTTCTATAATTTTAATATCCAAATTGATTAGTGAGCTGGCAAATAGCATGGCGAGGACCCAGTCCATCTACTGAAGTGAAAGGGTCGCGGGCGCTCCTCATTATGTTTCCCGCCATTTGCCTATGGCAGAAATCATAAGGCTATGTTGACCCCAAAAAAAAGAAGAAATCATATGGCCATGCCTTAGCTGTCACCACCACTTTCGACCCAAAAAGAATACGAAAGATTAAAATATGGAAAAAAAAAAAAAGGTTTATTAAAAGAAAAACAAGGAAAAGATGAAGAGGCTTAGCTCTTTCTTTGGTTGAGTTGAGGAACCCTGGAAAAGAGCAGTCCGTAGAAACGATTTGATAATGCAATAGAGCGGAGGACTTCCAAATTACATCAATTGATTAGTGATTATTAAATTTTAAAATATGAGTAAAAAAAAATTTATATTAAAAATAAAAAAAGATAAAATAATTTATAAAATTAATAACTTAAAATTTTAAATTGAGATATAATATTAAATTTATATATTTATTTTTTAAATCTTGTCACGGTTATTTGTTGTCTTTGCAACATAAGGAAATGATTGCTAATCATAGCAATTTAGTCACGTAGGACCCTTAGTGCATTCTTTTTTATAGGCAAAGCTTTGTATGAGCACGCATTGTACTAGAAACCTATTTACTCAAAGTTCAAGTCTTGTTGGTTCCATTATTATTAGATATTGGTCTTTAATTTCCTTTGTACCCAAAAAAAAAAAAAAAATGTAATGTGGGGCAAACTAGGTGCACCAAGTTGGTTAATTTTGTGTCAAAGCATAAATTCGTTTGTTTTCCTGCAGCATATTTGGACTAAACAGAATTTCTTCTATCTTTTTTTTTTTTTTCCTTTGAAATTTTCTTTTATGCGTCTATTAAAAATGTAAAAAAACTTGTGATTAACAAGAGAGCCTACCACGCACAGCAGGTGAGCGGCCCTGTTCCCTAATTACAAAATAGGAGAGGGAATATTTATCATTTGCAAAGATATATTGTTACATTCACCAAAATAGGCTTTAATTGTTGAAAAGGGCTAACCAAATAGGATTCCTAGATTATTGAACGTGTGAAATAGTACAATATTTTCTTAATATAAGAAATCGATGCATTCGAACGAAAAAGCTACTAACACGGTCGAAGAAAATCGAATAATGGGCAAAGTAAATGATATATATATATATATATATATATATAACAGTTTCATAGAAGTGTCGCTTTTGGACGAACTAAAAAATCCCACATGAAAATTTTTATAAAGTAGAAACGTCATAATTTTATTTAGGTGAATTGAAAGCGGTTAACACACTCTAACAAAATCGAATGATTAGCAGTGAGGAAGATGGCTTATCCCTAAATAAATAAATAATAAACAGGAGATGTTTTTCAACAGTAATCATTTTTCTCCTAATGGTTGCTTTCATTAATTTTCCACTGTGTTATTGTCAACGAAAAACGTAAAAGTTAAAATCAACCGGATGAGATTTGTTTGTTCTTTAACAGACAGGATTTATGTCAAGACTGGGAATGGGTGGGAAAAAAAAAAAAAAACGATTTGTGCTTGCGAGGCTCATCGGTTTTCACGATTGGTTCTCACTTGGTAGGATCTCAAAGTCACAAACTCTTCCCACTTTGGAGCCATTTCCCGAACCCGAACTTCAATACTATAAACTATTTGCTTATGATCCTTTTCATCGTCCGCCTTCTTCTTCTTCTTCTTCTTCTTCTTCTTCTTCTTCAGTGGCTTCTTTGTCTAGATTGCCTAAAGATTGTAAATTTAATATGCATGAAGCTATCTACAGACCAAACTCTTCCCGCCCTGCCGTGTGGCTAAAACCTCATCTCGTTATGTTTGGCCTCTGCTTGATTATGTTGGTTTTTTTTTTATGGGTTGTGTTTTTATTTTTTTTTGTTCTTTTTGTGCGTTGAAAACCTGGGTTAATTGTGTTTTTATTTTTTAAATTCTTGTTACCAATTTTTATTGTCATTTGAGCATAAAGAATTGAGGCTTGGAATCGCTGAACCAAAGATTGGAAGTGTTTCAGCAATCCAAAGCAAGCGATGTAAGTAACGTCAAGGTATTGTAACCATGTGCTTGATCACTTTACAATTTTCATGACATCAAATGTTGGATCATTATGTCCATGCACCCGCAACATCGCTAACAACTAGTTGAATTTGTGCAGGTAGCATGCTAATTAGATTAGCTTAGGTTTTTGCAGCAATATAGATATAATCTTGTCCTGTATTACTGTTGGAACCGTAGATAAAGGGTGGTGGTATTCTAGTCACTTTGGTGGGGTTCATTGAGGGCCAGGGCTTGTGTCTCATTTTCACCCAATAAATTCTTGTTATGACAATTTCTAGTTGAATATTTCTGCAACAATTTTTAGGTTTTGTTGATTGAAGCACTCTTTCTGTCTTGCAATCACATGTTCTATTCACTGGAATGCTCCCTTTTTTCTTTTTAATCTTCTTTTGACTATTTTTCTTTCCGACCCAGTGTGAAGTACTCGTATAATTTACTGCTGTTTCTTACCAATAATTTAATTTTACATTTAGTCTGGCAATCGTGAGCTAGATCATTGTTGTCAGGATTTGAGTTTTCTTATCCAAGGCCAAATTAAGTGACTTGACCCTTTGGTGCATGATCAACTACTTGCACGTTGTCGATGCATGTTAATGTGTTGATTGCTTAATGTGGGAACATCCGAGTTTTGTTCAGGGCTGCTAAGATCTATATGGAGATGCTCCCAGTAGCAGACCTAGCGGGATGCGCCAGTACAAAAGGATAATTGAGACTTTGGCAACTTTTTTCTCTGTCTGAGTGTGTATTTCTAGATTTTTTTTTTTTTAATTCAGCTCAATTTTCGAGCACGGTACTTTAATTACATGTTGCTAAGAATAATTGAGTTTAGGTTTATGTGTTTAATTGTGAAGCTTTGCGTACTTGCTAACAGTTTATGGGCAACAGGTCATAGTGGGCACCATCGTTGGGATCTACAAACCAGCTGCAGTAAGATATAAGCCTTGTTTTACTACTTTGACAGCAGAAAAATTGACTGTTGCTTAACCAATTGCTGTTGGCATTTCCTACAGGTTCATGATTGGAGAGAGACCTCTTTACTCTGGGCCTGGGTTTCCTTATGCTTTCAATGGTATTGACTTTGATGTTTGAAGATTTTAGATGGTGCTCAAGAAATCCATGGACAATAAGAGAGCTCTCTGCATATTAGGGACGACGGGTGAGCGAGGGGAGATAATATTTTTTTTTCTTTTTAAATCTCTCTAAAGCTTTTTCATGATGCAGTTATATATTCAAACCCCCTTTGGCTGTGCCTTCAACTGTTAGCGTTATCTTCATGGCGGTAAGACTTCTGCTACATCTATTAGAGTTCCAGGTGCTCTATTTTCTGTTCATACAGTAAATTAGGCTAGTTTTGTATCATGGGTGACTATTTGAATCTTTTTTCCTTACATAACTGCCTTGCAGCTTGGCGGGAGTTCCCTTGCTGTATCTTGTAGGAACACGCCAATTCCAGTTGATGACAAAGATGACTTCAAGAAATAAAATAGGAAAACTTGCCATACTTTTCAGCAATATCGGACTTTTTGAACAATTGTTAGTATTGAAAATTCATCTTTCAGTTGAGTTTGTATCGTTTTCATCTGTGGCTAGTACATCTTTTTACCAATCTTTTGGGGAAGTAGAAGTTTTTGATTAATGTAGGCCATGGGAATAATAAGAGAACCTTTGCAAATTAAATTTCATATTGTAGGATGAAAAACAGAGAAAATTGAGATGATTGGATGATTCACGCATGCCATTATTGGAGCATGTCAAGATTGTTTTTTTCCAGCTTCTGACCTTCCTTTGGTTTGTCTAGTTCTGCTTATTTCTGGCAATTGCTGAGCTGTGAACCGATGGAGGTAGAGGAACAATTTTGTTGTTTAATGATGAAGGTTTATCATGCCTAACCGCCTTTCACTGGTGCATGGATTTGACCGCCACCCAGAAGAGGGGTTCCCGGCTAAAGTTCAATTCTTTAATGCTCGAGCCATGTACGGATTCAGGTTAAAGTCAGGCAGAGAGACGGAGAAAAGGAAGCGGCGAATGACTATTGGAGCTAAATATGACGGCAGCGCAGTGGAAACTAAGCCTAAAATTGCCAAGCCAACTCAGCTCCCACCACGAATGAATTGGTAGCTAAAATTGACAGCAACCTCGCTCCTACTGCCACATGCCCATCAAATAATAACATTGCGCAGTGAGGTTCTTTTTTGGTTTAAGATCAGCTTTCCATTTCGACTACCGGAGACTTTTAGCAGACATGGTAATATTGGTTTGCACGGTCAAATTCCGATGCCTTGTAACTTGATTTACATCATTTTGCCAATGTTTTAACTGGACTTTAAAATTAGATTGGTTTTGGAAATATGCGATTTTGTTTCTTTTTTTTTTTTGGGTTTCCCAAAAAAAGGAAAAATAGGGATGACTATAAGTATAAGAACAACAGACTCTCTGCAAAGTCTTATTCAATTATTAGCACAGTGACAAAAAATCGCTGTTTCGATTGCCCTTTACGATTGACCGCAACTGATGCCCAATATTTTAAATTGTCTAACAAAAGCCAAAAGAAATTATACAAATTTGTCTTCTTCTACACTATTTATTTATTTAGTTATATATATCTGAACAAATATAATTATGTGAACAAACAGAAAATCTTGCGTGTCTTCATGTATTGTTTCTAATTCATTGATAAATTTTGCCGGTCAAAGTTTCACAAATTTTCTCTCGAAATTCGTATTTTATTGAGAGGCAGAACTTGAAGGCAAAATCAAATATGGTTTAAATTAAACTGCAAACTTCTTTGTGTTTTCTTTCGAGTCAAAACATAAAGGGTAAACTGTTTATTTGCGTAAATTGAACCGAATTTCAATTCATGGGGTCCTTTTTTTTTCTTTTTTTTGGTCAAATATTTTAATTTGCCGTTCTCTCACTGTTTTTTATTTTTTTGGGACATGTGAATTTAACTCGCTTGATTGGTATGAAATCTTTGTATACCATTTTGATTGATTCGAGTGTTAACTTTTGCTTTCAAAACGCATAAAAATTTTCCAAAGGAAATTTAAACAATTGCCAAAAAAAAAAAGGAATTTTAAAGACGGTCTCCTGGTGACGTTTTTATCCCTCTTGTTGATGAACATCGACATGACACGATATAAGTCGGCTTACTGATCTTAAAAAATAAAAAATCAATTACAAAAAAAAAAAGGAAAAAAAAGAGGGGCAAGCAAGGACACGTGGACAAGGAGGAACGTAAAAATGGAAAAAAGGAAAAGGGGAATTACCTGCGGAGATTACGGCCTGTTAATTAATTAAGAATGAGATGCGAAAGCAATTGGACATTATACCGTTAATTAATTAAGAATGAGATGCTGGAGCACTTGGGCGTGATGTTGCTATAAATTAAAGACAACCTCCAAGACAGCGCATTTTGTACTGAACAATCAAAGAGTCATGTCTCAGCCTCAGACCAACTGGGAAGCGGATAAAATGTGAGATTTTACGCCCTTTTGCTGTCTTCTTTATCTCTAGTCGCTGCCTTTTCTTGTTCTTGTTCTTGTTCTTGTTCTTGTTCTTGTTCGTGTTTTCTTTTGTCTTTTTTTTCTTTATTTTTTGGGCTTTCGGACTATTTGGTTGTTCTTGACTTGTGTTTTATCGAGTCTAGGGTTTTCTATTTGGTTCTGTATTTCTGGATAGATGTAATTGATTTTTTTTTTTTTTTGTTTTCATGGCTTCTTGATTTGCTTGTGTTTTTTTCGCAAATATTTTTCCCTAACCTGAATTCGCCTCGCTTGAGCAGCCTCCGTGTTCGAATTTGTATACGTCTTTGTAATATCGGATCTTTTGAAGAGTTGCGAATTTCCTAATTGTCGATTTTCTTTGATGAAAGTTCGTGTTTTCCTGCTCGGATTGGGGGTTAGGGTTTGACGTTAGGTTTTCTTGATTGACTTCTACGTAAACTTCATTCTTTCTGATATATTATGCATGCGCTTCCCGTTCTCTCTCTGAACTTTCTTTTATTTTCTGGAGTCTTTGATGGGGGGAGGAATTCCTGACAAGAGCTTCTTTTAGCCTTTTTGTTAAAGATTCATACTTAGATTCCTGACACTGTATGCAACTAGACTGATCGTCTGTCTTCTGTTTAACGGATAAAAGTAAAAGAGTTGATATGGGATGGATTTCAAGAATCTGCCAATGAGTGGTTTCTGGTGGATTATTGACAGGAGAAGACTGGACAGAATGTGGGAAAGGTTGCTAAAGAAAATTTTGTTGGTTAAAGTAGGGCTGCAAAATTTGCTTTGAGTGAAATGCTGTGATGACAAAAAATCTTGGGCCTTAGCAAAAATGGAAAGGAGGAGGGAGAATATAGGCAAACATCCATTTCAAAAATCACTAAACCAAAAAAACTCCCATATTTCATTGGTGAAATGTCTGCCTTCTTTTCCCAATTAACAGCTCTACTGCTTGTCATTAAGGAAATCTGATAAGATTCTACATACATGTCCTAAAGTATCAAAATGAAAGATTACATGATGATTACTCTGAATTTTACATTATTTTTGCTGCATGAGCAGTGTAGTTTCTACTGTCAACTAGGTAGCTTGCTTAATCTAGAATATTACAATTTTGCTTTGCTAAGCTTCTTAGTTATGTTAAATCAGTTTGGTGCCTGGTTAACAGATGATGTTTGGACTCTGAAACTTTGCACTGCTTTATATTTGTTGTCTACATTTTGTTGCACCTGAGAGGGCTCCCTGTTTTATGTTCTCATCTGCTTTCCATTCTATTACTTGAGTCTGGTTTGTACAGGTTTTTTCATGATTTTGAATTTATGATTGTTGTCATATTCCATTCCCTTATGCAATAGGTTGGATGTTTACATATATGATTACCTTATAAAGAGGAAACTTCATGCTTCTGCAAAGGCATTTCAAACTGAAGGAAAAGTATCTACAGATCCTGTAGGTAAGACTATCTAGAAGAATTGGAGAATGGTGACAGTAAAAGAAAAAAAAGGAAGCAACATTTAGAGCAAGTGGGATTGTTCCATGTTGCTTATCTTTCTTCATATAGTTTAAGGAAATGCTGATTCTGCAATTACCTTTTCCTAGCTATTGATGCACCTGGGGGTTTTCTCTTCGAGTGGTGGTCTGTCTTTTGGGACATCTTCATTGCTAAGACAAATGAGAAACATTCAGAAGCTGCTGCATCTTATATTGAGGTTGGTTTATGGGATTTTTATATACTTTCATAGGATTTCTTTCTAAAACATTAGTTCAACACAAATAATATTTTGACTCATGGTCATTTTCTTTTGTTTAAGTTCATATAGTGGCTTCATAGCCATCATTAAAGACTTCACTTTTTATTAGGTATTCTCTTCAGGGATCCATTATATGACTGTCTTTTTATAAGGGTACTTGACAATTTTTTAGAATATACATTTTGGAAATGGCAGAATCAGTTTGCTAAGGCCCGGGAATTACAACAACAGCAACAGCATCAGATTCCAAAGCCTCAGCAGCATCAGCAGATGCAGATGCAGCAGCTATTATTGCAGAGGCATGTTCAACAACAACAGCAGCAGCAGCAAAGAAGAGATGGGAACCAACATTTGAATGTTAGTGGCTCTGTGCCTGCTACTAATGATGCTACAAGACATAGCTCAGCAACTGCAAGTGCTCTGGCAACCAAAATGTATGAGGATAGATTAAAGCTTCCGCTTCAGAGAGATTCCTTGGATGATGCAGCTATTAAGGTTCTGAGTTTTGTAAGAGATCTAAGTGATTGATTTCTTTTCAATTTTTAAGGTTGCAACTCTAATATCAGATTATTGTACAGCAAAGATTAAGTGATAACACAGGCCAGCTTCTCGATCCTAATCATGCTCCATTGTTGAAAGCAGCTGGATTGGGTGGTCAACCTCCAGGGTACTCATTCAGTATCTTGTTTTTGTTCCTGTGATTGTGTTATGTCTCTGTGTTTGGTTCAGCTTCTATCTCTGGCCTGTCAAGCCAGTAAGCCTTTACTTTCTTTGGCAGGCAAACATTGCATGGTACACCTGGAGGTTCAGGAAATCTTCAGCATGTTCAAAATCGGAATCAGCAACTTCCTGTGTCTACCCAGGTTAACTTGCATCTCGAGAATTTTTTTTATAGAACTATTATGTTATGTATGTCCAATTATCCTATGCAACAGGACATAAAGAGTGAGATGAATGCAATGATAAATCCCAGGAATGCTGGTTCAGAAGGATCTTTGATTGGAGTTCATGGTACCAATTCATTTGATCAATTGCTATTTTCAAACTGAAAAGTTCTCTGTAGCTATTTTAGATCTAAATATGTGGTTTGAATATGAAAATCTGAGCAACAGGATTGATCTTTCTGAAAATGGCTTTGTTGGTAAGTATGTTTTGGCATTTTTGCTTGTTAATTTATGGTGCTTTTGTACTGTGGATTATGTGGTGATTGAAACCTTCACCAGACATGAAATGACTTGAGAGCTTGAGAGTTGAATGTAAACCTTAAGGTTAAATTTTTTTTTCTTAATAAGATGGAAGCAATTTTTTTCTCTCTATTATCATTACTGTTTAAAGACATTTCTAATATTGTAGATATGAGTACATAGCCAAATATGTAACCACAGATGACTTTACTGGATATGATAAAGCTGCATGCACAATAAGGGTTCATGTTTTCTGACCTTACACTTCTTTTGAAAACCTTCATTGAAAGAATCTCTTAAAAGAAATACAGTGGAATGGAAAAAAAACCATATGATAATACTTGTTTCAGTAGAGCAGTCAAAATGTTAATGCTTGTGCACTGGAGATGCTTACAAATTTAGATTGGTGTATCAATGACACAGGAGTTATAGCATTTATATTCTTTGTGAATTTCATGATTAGGTTAGGAATTTAGTTTTCATTATGTGACCTGGTCTTCATGGCTTGAAATCCATGATTGCTTGTTTATCTATGATTCATTCCAAGGTCATGGTTTAATTACTTTGATTATTGGAATTAACTTCATTTGATATTTTTATAGGATCAAATCAAGTGGGAAACAATTTGACTTTGAAAGGATGGCCTTTGACAGTAAGTTTTTTAACTTAATATTTGTTGGTGCTTGGCCTTATTAGGATTGCTTAACAGTTGCTTAGAGCAATATGTAATGTTATTAAGCATACAACATTATACTGTTGCATTAAGTTACAGGTTAGGATAAGCTAATCTAACCCGGATGCTTTATTAGGGACTGGATCAGCTTGGGCTCATTCATCCTCAAAGGTTGATGCAAGCCTCTCAGCCTCTGAGCAAATATCAGCTACAACAGCAGTTGCTCTTTCAAGCACAGCAAAGCTTGGCATCACCATCTGCAAGTGATTTGGAACCTAGAAAACTGAGTATGCTTCTCAATAACCAGAATATGGCTCTTGGCAAGGATGGGCCATTTAATTCTGGTGATGTCCTTGGCAGTATTGGATCACCAATGCAAGTTGGTTCTCCTGTACTACCTCGTACAGACACAGATATGCTAATTAAGGTACTTCTTGTGAATCCCACCATTAGAAAAGAATTATGTAAGATTGCCAAAACAAGATCTTAATCTTTTTCCCTTTCCCATTATTTTTTAGTAATATTGATCTTGTCCATTTTGCACTTGGATGGATACATCTTGCAATCTTTGCTATTTCCTTCAGATTTACAGGGTCTTACTTCCCTCTAGGCATTCCCTTATTTTCTTGAGTTCTAAAAGCTGCAACAGCAACAATTGCAGGGCAACAGTCAACGGCAGCGACAGTACCCTCAGCATCCTCTTTCAAGTCAGCAGTCACAGAATTCAAGTCAACACATCCAGCAGCAGGAGAAAATGATTGGTTCTGGTAGCATTACTATGGATGGCAGCATGTCAAACGTCTTTCAAGGAAATGACCAGGCACACCATCCACCAGTTTCTCATTTTAACAGCTGAAGCATGAATCTGTTATTTTGTGGATAATTTCTCTTTTCACCTTTTGGCAAAAATATTATTTTCCAAATGCTAGACTGCATTGAGGTTTAGCTTTTATTTATCTCATCAATCTATCATAATTACTCAGTACTGGTGAAAAGTGAAGTGCCTCCTGAGCATATTTATCTGGTGGAGTAACCTGATTGAAAATTGCAGATATTGAGTTCTGTGTTCTTTTTTGGGACACTTTTTTAATCATCTTTGTTTGAGAAGTTATCTCTCTCTCTCTCTCTCCCTCAAATTTTAGATCTAGTTATATTTCAGTCTCTGAAGTTTCATGATTTGATCGGTCTTCCCACTCTATATTCGTACATTAGTTTTAACAAACTGTCTGTTTATGAATTTGATCAGTCTTTTCAAATTTGTATTCCTACATTAGCTTTTAACTAAAGTTCCTGTTTATGAGTTTGATCCATCTTTTCATATCTATAATCCTGCATTAATTTTTAATCAACTTATTGTTTATTAAAGGCTTCAAAAGGCCAATTTGGGCGGAAGAGAAAGCAGCCAGGAACATCTTCTGGTCCTGCTAATAGCTCAGGGACTGCAAACACCACAGGACCATCTCCAAGCTCTCCATCAACACCTTCTACTCACACACCAGGAGATGCAATGTCTGTGCCTGCTTTGTCACACAATGGTGGTTCCTCAAAGTCTTTGCTTATGTTTGGCTCTGATGGTTTGGGCTCCCTTGCATCAGCTCAAAATGAATTGGTGAGCAAATTTTTCTTAATTTTCCACTGTCTAATTTAGGATGATGTCACATGGAAAATTTCCCATGAGATGAAGCTTTCCAACCATTTAGATTGCCTCTGGGGACTTGAATCATTTTTTGTTTGTTTTTATTCCATAAAAAAATTTTGTCAAAGGAAAGGAATCAGAAGATATGAGGTGCATATACTAAAGTGCAAAATGGACATTTTGATGCTAAGCAGAACACACAAGTACAAAGAATTTTCCTAATGGTGCACCTTTGTTTCTTTTACTGGAATATCTGCTAGGTCATTCTCTTCTTCATTAGTTAGATTTTTTCTTCACGGCCTCCACAATGAGTGCACAATATAAGTTTTGATGAAGCACCAGAGATTTGATCAACTTTCTAAGTCATCTAGAAGAAAATGCTGGTGGAGTGAATAGAACTCTTGGCTTTTGATTTGTTTACAAGCCATCTGTGGCTGCATTACCATACTATTTTGTTCTATGTTTGTATTATTCTTCCTATAATTTTATTCTTTGATTGATTGCCATCTGAGAGTTATTGGCTATAGAAGGTTTCGGAAGCTTTGTTATTTTGATGATTGTTGCAGGTTGATATGGACCGGTTTGTGGATGGTAGAACCCTGGATGACAGAACCCTGGATGACAATGTGGACTCTTTCTTTTCACATGATCCTGCAGATCCTAGAGATCAAGTTGGTCAATCTGGAGATGTCAGCAAAGGTACAACCAATGCAGCTAACATAAGCAAGCAGATGCACTCACTTTGAGGGAGAGGAGAGGAGATGGATATTTTCTGTTTTTTAATGGTCTAATGTAAATTGACCTAAAGGATTTGCATTTTGTTAATA
Organism: Rhizophora mangle; assembly: GCA_037832345.1. NCBI lineage: Eukaryota > Viridiplantae > Streptophyta > Magnoliopsida > Malpighiales > Rhizophoraceae > Rhizophora > Rhizophora mangle. Next base: position 2,080,795 of record JBAPLJ010002055.1, read on the forward strand.
ACATAGGTTTCACATTTTCGGAGTTCCGGCTTATTCCAGCAAGTACAAGTAAAGTGGAATGTTGCCACTTCTCATCAGATGGAAAATTGCTTGCAACTGGTGGCCATGATAAGAAAGTGAGTTCTGTGCAAGTTTTCTGTAAACTTCAGAAATATGTTCTACAAACAATGATCCTAGAAGTTTGAATCTCTCCAATGGTGCTTAACATGAACCCATATGGTTGGAAGGTTGTCAACCTGTCTGCTCTTTTGTATCTGCTGCAGGTTACAATGTGGTGTACAGAGTCTTTTAACGTGAAGTCCACCCTTGAAGAACATTCTCAATGGATTACTGATGTTCGTTTCAGCACAAGCGTGTCAAGGCTTGCTACATCTTCAGCCGACCGATCTGTGAGGGTTTGGGAGGTTGATAATGTCAGTAAAGATTCTGTTACTTCTTAATCACTTGATAGTTGATATTAAGTCTTTATTTGGCACCACTAACAAAAAAAAAAATTCTAACTAGATCCCCTTATACTGAAAATATTTTATATTTTGCATACTGTTGTATTGTGGCTTCTTGCTTCAGGAGCCATATCCACAATGGGATTGAATTAAATGAGCAATTTGGATGAGTTCTTGTGCTCTGACTGTTTTCCTGGATACTTTCATTCTGATGGCTACATTATGCCAATTTGCAGCCAGGCTTTTCAATTCGAAGTTTTACAGGTCATTCCACAACTGTTATGTCTGTGGACTTCCACCCTAGTAAAGAGGATCTGATATGCTCCTGTGATAACAATAGTGAGATGCGCTACTGGAGTATAAACAATGGTAATTGTGCTGGAGTGTTCAAGGTATATATTCAAAATCTATTGGGTCATTTTTACTTTTGCATCTGGATCATATCAAGATTCGGTTTTGATTTTTCTCTTTTAATATTGCATTCAGGGTGGGGCTACCCAGATTAGGTTTCAACCTCGTCATGGCAGGATCCTTGCAGCTGCAGCAGAGAATTTGGTATCCATTATGGATGTTGAGACCCAAGTTAGCCGGCTTAAATTGCAGGTAGCTATTTTTTGAGTATTGACCATTAAATATACTAGGAAATTTCTTGCTGATTATGGTTTATATTATTTACACGTGGACATCCACATGTACTGATGTGTCTGCATTCTTTTATGCATACTCCTCCTTGATTATGGTTGGGTGAACAAATTTTATTAGATTCACCATGTGATTTTACAAGCTTGACTCTGGGCAGTAGACATTTTATCTATCTTTGCCCTGGGTTTTCCTGTGAGATTGAACGTTTGTCTGCAGTTCTAGGTGGTCATCTCCAAATTTGTGGAATTAGGTACATTTGCCAAATGCTTTTGCTGTATTTTTGTGTATCAGTATCTTTTCTTCCTGGAATTTTCTTTTATCTATTTACCGTCTAGTTTTTGTTTTCTTATGAAGGAGGCTATGAAAAAGATTGTGAATTATCAATAGCTGGATTACTGTGTGCATGTTGTCTCATGTAATACCTTTGCAAAACTTGAACAGAACCTGTAGAGTATGTACTTGCACTTCTGGTGTGGTATACCCTTAGAATGTGAATTTAAGTTTCAGATTTTGAAAATGCAATTGTTAGAAAGGAATTAGTAAGGATGCTAGTATGCAAGATAAGCTCTGCAGCACAGTTGTTAAAGGCACCCCTAGGTGCAAGGCCCCAAACCACGTAACACATATCTCCTTGCAAGGGTATGAGTGGGCCAAGCAAATTGAAAATATAGCATCTTCATGGTTCTCTGCCTTGGGCTGATGTTCTTACCTTCAGTTGTAGCATGCATATGGATTGCTCTATCTATTTATTAAGTGGATGCTCTCTACATTGTACCAAAAAGGAAAAGTGGACGCATTAGAAATAACTATCTGCTTGTATTTACTGTATCTAATTATTTGTTTGGATGTAAGATCCCATTTTTTCTCAGTGTTCTTTAATGTGTAACATACAATGATTATAGGGCCACAAGAACATTGTTCATTCTGTGTGCTGGGAACCTTCTGGAGAATGTTTGGCATCTGTGAGTGATGACTCAGTCAGAGTGTGGAAAGTTGGCTCTGGGAACAAAGGGGAACCGATCCATGAGTTGAGCTGTGCTGGCACCAAGTATCGGACTTGTGTCTTTCATCCCACTTATCCTTCTCTATTGGTCATTGGCTGTTATGAGGTAAGCCATCACTGCTTTGCATTACCACATTGTTATTTTAGTTAAGCTGCTCACCCTCAATGGAAGTTCATTGGACAATTGCCTGATTACAAGTTTGAAATGCAAAGCCTTCCATCATCTTGTTGTCATGTAGTGTGTAGGTTTAATGAGTTGGAAATGGCATTTGCTTATGAAAATGTTTTAAGAGATATTTTGCTCTGATTTTTTCCCCCTCACCACTCATACTCAAGGTGTTGACATAAATCTTTATAATGTTTTTTTTCAGACTCTGGAGATTTGGGACTTGACAGAAAACAAGACAATGACCCTAAGTGCACACGACAAACTAGTATCTGCTTTGGCAGCTTCAAATGTTTCTGGTTTGGTGGCTTCGGCAAGTCATGACAAGTGTGTGAAGCTCTGGAAGTGATTCCATTGCTTTTTGTTTCCTCCCATCCTCATCAAAATATGAAGCTTCCTCAGATGAGGTACATCTTCTGGTTACAGGTTTTGTACAGATGCTCTCGATATTAGAACTTGCAAATGGTTACAACCTGTTTGGTAGGAGAAGGTCATTTAGCTTTTGTCTTCTCTGTATTCCACTCTAACAGACTCCCTTTTATCTCAGGAATTCAAGTTTTGTGCCAAAGCTAACAATGATTTGGCAAGGAAAAACTTGCTGAAAATGTCAAATAGGGTTACAGGTTGACATAGGCAAGTTTCCAAACTGCAAATACAATATATGCAATACGTAAATATCGTTAAGTGAAATGTGATACTTTAATATCACATCGTCGTTGACTTCCACCATTTCCCAGCATCTTATCTGTGAATAGGGACAGACATTTGTTCAAACCACATTTCTTGGTAATCTCTTCAAGTCGGCCAATGTGTAGCGCACGTAACAGTTCTACATTTGCAGTCAATCTTTAGATGATCCGACGCCGAATGGAAGAAACCATCAAACTATAATGGATTCAATTGTTGGGGTAATCGAGTTGTGATATGTCGAAACACTAACTGGGATTTGTGTTTATGCACATTTTTTTTCCAAAGAGGCGCGTTGCTTGAATGGTTCCTGTTTTGAAAGCTCAAACAATCAATCTCAGAAGTTTGCTGCTATTTTTATTTGGATCGGTTCATAATGTTTTTTTATTTTTATTTTTATTTTTTGGGGTTTGTTAACACAACCAATGCCGCTAGCTTCTTATGGAACTTTAATGAAAAATGAAATCATCAGCTTTATTATGTAATACGAATTCCAGGATAATCGATGCTTTAGCTGTCTAGTCCTCGATCGAGCTCGATAATTCAGGACTGATACTCAACGTTTTGTTTTGGTGGCCCAATTCTATGGCCCCCTAGTCTAGCCCATTAAGTCTGGGGGCTACATTTCCAGCCTTTCTAATCACCTCTAAGGCCTTAATGAAATGTTTTGCCCTGACGTCAAGATATTCCTTCCATGTGATTGGGTTGTATAGTTGTGGATGATCACGGTCAATCAACTTCGTCAACGGTGATAACTCAACATCCTGTTTTGGAGCATAGAAGTATGCAGCTGACGTGCGATGGCATGTGTTGTTCATGATCACTCGATGCAGAACATTCTTGAACCTGCCGTTAGTGACGATGTGCATCAGGTCGCCAATGTTGATCACAAGTGCACCGTGGATCGGACGCACGGTTGCCCAACCGACATTTTCTTGGTGAACCTGGAGGCCGCTGGTGCTGCTTGGGTACACTATGTTGAATAATGATGAGTCTGTGTGGGGAGCGAAGCCCATAGCATGGCGTGGGTCAGGGCATTCTGGATATGAGTTCAGCTGAAGCAGACGCATATCAGCTTTGAAATCAAACCATTTAGCATCTTGAGGGTTCAAGCCCAATGACTCCAACATAAGCCCAGTTATTCTCTCAGACAGTTCCTCCATTGCGTTTAGATACTCCTCCATGACATAACTGCAAGGGGAGGTAACAAGAAGAATGCAATGCTACCATAACCATACACTAAATGGTTGTTGTGGACGCATAATTAAGCAGACACAAATACTCCAAGAAGGGACAGGAAGGAATACTAGAGAGACAATCAAAAGGTTAGACCCAAGTCAACCAACAATTAGTCAGGCCCTCTTTATGTCTTTAGGCGTGAGTGAGTCCAAAATTCAGCTCTTGGATTTTTAATTCATATTTTTGATATCTATCTTTGAGGTGGCTCAAAATACCCTCAAGGATTTCGTTATTAATTCAGGGATTTCGTTATTAATTATCTTTATCACTATCCACTAAGTAAAATAACAAAGTCTCTCTAAGATTGAAAATCTCAAGTTTTAAGCTAAGCTGTCAAATGACAAACTAATGTTTTTGACATGAACAAAACTACAATTGACTTTTCTTTCAAAATTATCAAAGATAAATATGCAACTTCCAATTTAATTGAGTACTTTTTTTTTTTTTTTATTCTCGTACACTCTAAAACCCTTAGGGGTATCGGCTCAGAACTGGGCTAAGCTTCTGCTTCTCATAATTTCTTTTATTTTGAGAATTAACTTAGTTTGCACATTAAAATTTCAACACTGCCTGATTGGACCCCTGAAGTTGAACATACCGGCATGATAGTTTTAAATTAATAGATTAAAAGTGGAAAGGACATTTATCAAGAGTAGCGCAACACATGGGATATTTACTTATCCTTTATTGCAAGACAGGCTAGTTAACATGGTAATTAAGTAGACAGCAGAACGAGCTGGAACCCGATTCAAACAGTTCTGATTCGGGTCGGTAGCTGGTGATTGGACCTGATCGACGTGTGCGATCAAGTGTACTTTGCTAGTTGATAGCTAAGTGGAAGGTAATGCATGGGGCATGCACTCGGAGGATTGAATCCCTCCTGTGTATTGTCTAACAGTTCTGCATGAATCTTCCTCAAAGTGTCAATTGATTTATAACTAGTAAAATTGGAAAAGACCAAGTCTCTTTTGTTGTTTTCGGTTAAAGCTTATGATGATGCTTATTAGACACAGACAATTTAAACAAGAACATTCCTGTTTTATCCCCCGCTACACCAATGGAATTACCAAATCACCCCCACTATGACTACAGAGTGACGTGGCAGTTCAGACAAGAAATTTAAAATTATATATATAATGCTGATTCCCAGCAGCTTTTTCACGGAATTGCTGATACCTGACTTTGGCTTTTTTTGTTTTTTCGGTCTAACACAAAACATGAGTAGACTTTCCCAATTTGATTGGTATCATATGGTAGACTTTCTCTATTAAATAAATAATTTCACATTCGCTAGCCTTCAAACTCAAGGTCTCTAAAAGTAACCCCCACAATTTTTATTACTCTTACTATAACAACAAAAGTAAAAATAAAGTCCTAAGAGCTTTGCCAAGACTTTTTTTTTTACCCTATGAATATTGATGATAATGTGGACTAGTAAATTTTGCTTTTCTAATACAGGAATTTACCTGAACGAAGACAACACGTGTAGATTATAGAAAATGTCATGGCTAACAGACTTTAGTAAGTATTCCCAATCAGTATCTTAATTAATAAAATTGAGTGAATAAATGGCACAATTTATATGCAGAGAATTTTTTTTTTTTTTTTTGTTTATTGATCAAATGTGACGGTAGTCACAGTCACGTACCAGAAATTGGCGTGGTCATCTGGCCAGAGTTTGGCTGCATGTTGCTTAGGAGACCCCATGATGGTGAACCCTTCATGCCACATTAACTTATTGTAGAAGCGGGTTATGGGAGCCACGCCATACCCAGTGTTGTCGCCCGGTGACCGGACGACCAAGAGCTTTTGGTCAGTCGGCAATGTGAATAGTCGTTTGGTCTGGCATTCCATCTCCGCAAGGAGATTAGCAGGAACTCCGTGGTTTATAACCTGAAACGCACCCAATTTTTCGCTAGCCTGTCTTATGAGAGTAAGTGCATGTGCATGTGGGTGCAGGCCAAGGTCTATTACGGGCAAGGTCACCTCGTTGGTCAATTCTGACTGGTCTATGGTAATGAGGTCCGAGTCAATCTCTGAGAGAGACGGACTCCATTTGTGGGAATCGGGTACCTCGGGAGTGTTCTTGAAGTCTAGAGGGGTTATCTTGTTCGGGTTGATGGGATTGTCTTTCCAGGCTTCTGTGGTTGAATTCATGTTGGCCATTTGATCCATGTGCTGAAGATTGAGAGAGGGAAAGAGATCTATATGAGAGGTGCAGAGAGAATGGCCTTGAGCGTTTGGCTTTTATAGAAGAAGCAATTGATGAGGAACCTGGTCTCCAAGGTCAAAAGGTTTTTTTCTTCATTCATGTTTGTTGCAAATTTTACTTAATAATTTAATTTAAATTTTGTGAGATAGTTTATTAATATGATATCTTATAGAAATTAAAAAAGGTTTTGTTTTTCATTCATGTTTGTTGTAAATTTTATTTAATAATTTAATTTAAATTTTGTGAGATAGTTTATTAATATGATATTTTATAGAAATTAAAAATTAATTTATAATTAATTAAATATAATAAAATTATTTAATTATAAAATTTTAATATTATATTTAAAAATTAATTTATGTAAAAAATTAGGTTAATAAATAAAATTTAAATTATATATATTATATATTATACACCAAATTACAATAAAGATTGCACAATAAATGTTAAAGAAACTGAAACAATTCTTTTGGACTTTTGAGAAATGAATGATGTCTTTGCAATTTAAGGGGCCAGCCGATTCAAACTAAGAATCCAAGAAAGAAATTTTCAATCACGAATTTAGTCCTTTTCTTTAAAACGGTTATGAAGGGAAGGGAAATATTCTTCAAAGCCTCTCAAAATCAACTCTTTGTTATCAGGTCCTTAGCTCAAAGTCTAGTGTTCGAATCCTAATTCCTACAACTGTTTTTTTTTTTTTCTTTCCCTTTTTGAAAAAAAAAAATTTCACATCCAAAATTTCCATAGAGGCTTCTCCCTGATGCCAAACCTAGAATTAATAGCTAATACAACTTCAACTTTGCCTTGATGCGGTGATAATGGATGCATGACAAGTAATCCGAGATAGACAGAGAGGTTAAGAAAAGTGAAATTTGCAACCTTTTTATCCTTATCGATACAATTTTTGCAAATTACACAGCATTAACACTGCACATGTATGTGCCACTATTATTGTTTCACACTTACAATTAATAATAATAACTGCAATACACTGCCGTCTTCTCTCCAGAATGAACCTCTTATTAACGTGATCCAGAGCTTCCTGTCGACAGCCAGACATTCTGGCTTTGGATAAGGGCACTGGACAAGTTTTTCAATTGGAACAAGAGATCCATTCGTCATCTCCTCTGAAAATTGAAGGATTTTATTGCACAAGCAAAAATGAGTGCAAAGAACACGCAGAAACCAACCACCATGAAACCAGCTACACCCAAGAAATCATGCCTATAGCCAAGCAATTCCCTGAGCACCTGCTTTACAGGGAGCAAGCCATCCCCGTCTGACAGCTTCATGGGTCCATTGTCATTGCCATACTGTGAAGTCAAAAGGCCATACAGAGTCCAAGCTATGGGGTTTGCCCAGTAATACCATCTCCACCATATGGGGATTCTCTGTTGAGAGATTAAACAGACGTATACAGTCAGATACAGTGAGCAAAAGGAAGGCTCTGCCTGTTTCTCAATATATAGACTAAACTCACGTAACATCTCTATAAACAGTCACTTACCTTGTAAGGAATCATAAAGCCGCTGAACAAGTTCCAAAGCATATAAAACGGAGCAGCAATGATTGTAGCGACATTATGGTTTGGTGTCAAGGCAGTCGTCATCATTCCGTAAAAGGTGAAGTATAGCATTGTAAAATACATGAAGAATATGTACCAAATGAACTTCGAAGTGGTCCACTCAAACGAAGCCATGGAATAGAAAATTGAGCAGTAAATAATTGTCTGTGTAAACACGTAAGGGAGCTCAATAACAATCTGCATACAGTAAGTGATCATGGTTACCGGCCTTCAAAGATTTAATTTTGTTTTTGGCAAATCACAATAAGGTCAGTAGTGTACTTGAGCAAATGCGAATGGTAAAGCTGAGTACATCCCGGCAGCTCTCTCTCGGTATGAGACAAATCTTTCAACAGAAACAACAGGTTGAACAGCACTTCCGTTTGTAACACCAATGAACAAGACTGCTGCATACATCGACCCCATAGCATTGAACAATTCTTGCACATCATCCCTGCAAGAATAAAATCAAATGAAAGACAATCAAACATGTATAATATGTCTAGCTATATCATAAACAAAGTGGAAAAATTTTGAAAGGCAGAGGCCACAACGGTAATGAAAGAGATATCAACATTTAAATGACATACAAAATTCTTGTCAATTCCTACACTAAACAAATCAAAATCTGCCAGTCCATTGTCAAGTCAGAACTACATAACTATTATAGGCCCATAACTGGAGCATCTTTAGCTCAATGCATATCTCATCAATTTGCTGTGATCACGGGCTATAATGGACACTATTTACTTAAAAATGGACCTGATTTTCTTGCACTATCTGAAAGAGATTGACAGAGATATTTCCCGCAAGGTTTACTAATTAGAAACTCAAAAAGATGAAAAAGAGATTTCAAACCTGTAGCCAGTCAAGTTCCTGGAGCTATTAGCCATATATTGGGCTGATAAAAGAAATGTACTTAAAAAAGTGATACTTCATGTGTAAAGTGGACCATTATACAACAAAATAGTATTGGGGCAAATGCCAAAAATATATAAAGAATTAAACCATCTCAGCATCCTAATTGCCTGGAAGAGAAAAGTTTCCAGTGGTTACCTTTTCAAACCAAATCTCCAACATATTGTCCCAAGCATTAATGATATTATGACAGTGTAGAAGAAACGAACTGCAGTGTATTGTGGGTTTCGCCAATATGATAGATGTTGCTTCCAAAGACAGCCTAAAAACTGTTGAAAAAATGACTTTGAATACTTGGTTGGAAAGTTCAGCTCTTTTATATTGCTGCTTGGCTTGCTCAGACTTTCCACCAGCTCTCTATTACGACTGAAAGAAAGTGACAGCAAAATTACACCAAGGAGAAAAAAGGGAGGTACAAAAATAGCACATAATGCCATGCAATAATGGAATAAATGGCCAGAACTCCAACAGGTTTAACATACATAAACAGATTTGATCTTCTATAGATATCGGCAAAGTCCACATCAAGACGGACTTCTTCAGATGAAGAAGTAACCTCCAGCATCCATGCAGCAGGGTTATACCCTGGCCTTATTTTTGTCACACCTTCGATTGCCTAAAAAACAAAAAGGAATAGCATCTTAATAAATGGCTAGAGTTCAAACTCAATTTGACCTCAAACTTAGTATCAATGGAAGGATGTGAAACAAATCTGACCTCAAAATATTTGATGAGCTCACATGACCTTGGGCCAAGTGGACCAGCATATATAAGCTCACCTCCACGCTTCATAAACAAAAGCTGCACCAATGAACAATAGGAAGGATCAGTAAACAAAGCATTGAAAAAGAACATATTGATCAAGCTGCTTCTACACTCTACTCCCATCTAAAGGTAGCACAGAATATATCCACAATAAGTGAACTATTTGACAGCTCCAGACTTGCCACTGGGTTGGTGGAGGAAAGAGTTGTTGCCCAATATCTAATTTCAGGCTAATTAGCTTCCGAGGAAAGAACTCAGTTTAAGAATCTATTGTCCCCATAAGGAGTGAATACCTCATCAAAAGATTCAAAAATGTCTATGCTGGGCTGATGAATTGTGCAAACAATTGTCCGCCCAGTGTTCACAATATTTCTTACAGTCCTCATCACAATGGCTGCAGCCCTTGCATCCAACCCCGTAGTTGGCTCATCCATGAACACTATAGATGGGTTGGCAACTAATTCAACTGCAATTGTTAGCCTTTTCCTTTGTCCAGTTGACAGACCATCAACACCAGGAAGTCCTACCAATGCCCCCCTTAATGAGGTAAGCTCAACAAGCTCCATCACTTCCTCAACAAAAGCCTGAAAATTCAACCCTCAGAAAGTCAAATTAAATCCAGGCCAGGAAACATGGTAGACAATGTAGACTCACCTGTTGTGTCTCCATCTCCACTTCTGACGGCAACCGGAGGCAAGCAGAGAAAATAAGTGATTCACGGACAGTCAGGCCTGGAGAATGAATATCACTTTGTTCACAGTAACCTGATATTCTTGCAAAAGTTTCTTGCTTTTTAGGATACCCAGATATATGTATACTGCCTTCTATGACCCCTCCAGTTTTTCTACCGGCTAATACATCCATCAGGGTTGTTTTGCCAGCACCACTAACTCCAACAAGTGCTGTAAGCACACCAGGTCTAAAAGATCCAGTCACATTAACTAGCAACTGCAGCCTATCTTCCACAATCCCTTGTTGCTTTAACTCCTGCAAAGACAACCAAGTTATCAATCAAGTTCTCTATATATTTCAAGTGTTATATTAAAATTGCAGGTATAGAATTTTGTAGTTACAATGGGGACATCCACATAGTAATTGATATTGCTGAAAGACATGGAAAGTGGTTGAAATGGAAGAACCATGCCTCTCTGCTTGAAATATTTTCCTGCCAAAATGTCATGATGAATGAAAGTATTAACCTTAATTGCCAATTTGATTTGTGCTACCATTTTAAAGAAATAAAGAGCCAGTATGGAAAGACTTTACTAACCATTTAATGAGCCAGAGTGTTGAAAATACTCTCTCAGCTCAATGACAACACTTTCACCTTTTCTTCTCTTTTCTCTCTCTTGCAGCTCTTCCTTGGAGATGACAGCCTGTTGCCTGCCCCAAGCTGTAGAGACAATGACAAAGCCATATCATCAGTGCAATGGCTATTTCACTTATTGTCTCAAACAGATACGAGTTTATCAGCTGTAGGAAATGTTTCAGTAGCTTACGGTTAAGGTAAGCAAGAAAGAATGTGAACATGACATTGAATAATATTGTGTATCCAAGCAAAGCGCCAACACCAATCCAATACCAGTAGCCCTCTGTAAACAAACTGCGTTCTTTCAGCACTGCTTCACCCAATGAAAGTTTAGTTCCATTCACAGCTCTCTGCACAAGGAGAGTGATGGAGATAATGTATAATATAAGCTAGAATGTTACAAGAGGAACTCATTAAGATAATAAAAAATTAGAACTACAGGATGTTAAACCAAAGACAGACCCTTGTTGGAATGGCCCTATAGCTTCAAAATATAGGCATCCTCAAGGTACAAGAGATTGTTAGCACTGGCTAGATCTAACATGTCAATTTTTACCTTCCAACCCATAGAATTCTGTACTATGAGGGTCAAATAAGTCATATTCATATAGCCAGGTCCAGTTGCCTGCAGATTTGAGTTCTTTCCAGCCACCTCATTGCCTATAATGTAACTACCATGCTTAGAGCAGGACAGAAAAAGAATTGAAGCTGTTGACTCCAACTAGTTTGGTACCAAGGCTTAATTAAGCAGAGTGCATGGCCATAAAAGATAAACAGAAATCTCAATAGCTATTCAACGGCAACAAAACAAAACAGCATAGATAACCATATAACTACAACCTTTGACCATGAATGCCCGAGAAATTCGTTTACTGAAGCAGCAATTTGACCATATGTCAAAGGAGAAACCCAAAAGCCCCATATCCACCAGCTTGGAATGCGATCTGTGACAATCAATAAACAAGTGAGACAAGGAAGAAAATAAGCCAACGCAAGATCATCAGTGTTGTTACCTCTGGAAATAATGTATCCTCCAAGAGCCATGACAACCAACATAGCAAAAGATCCAAAGGTGTTAGAAACTATCATATTACGGCCCAAGGATCCAATTACTCGAAAGAGAGATATGGACATCTGGTGCAGAAAGAAAAACAACAAGAACTGCCGAAAAAATCTGCAAAATAAAGAATTAAAATTACATAATCCATGCCAAGTCAACACAGAAGTCATGCAAACTGAGTTAAAGGTTTATCTTACCTGGTAACATTAGGATCATATCCAATTACATAGTAGGTAACAGTCACCCAAAGTCCAGACTCGATGAATGATGTTGGAATGCTTAGGATCCAAGAAGGAACCGTATAAACCCAGCTTGGATAGAAATGCAAATCCCGGTGCTTGTAAAGGACTGGAAGCTTGGCAACCAACATTGAAACTTCTGTAAAGCCATTAAAAAGAATAATGACCATTGAAAAGTATATGGCCCCAACATACAAGCCTCCATCATAAATTGTATTATGCTGCAATGTTGTGCGGAAAAATACGCTCATTGTGATCAAGGCAACCAAAAGAAGCTGCAAAATAGTTCACAATTCTTGCATATATTAGCAATGAAATCCACCTCCATTTAATTCTTACATGACAGAAATAAAAATGGCACATAGAGAGGGAAATTTTGAACAAGGGATGGGAGAGAGAGAGAGAGAGAGAGAGTTAATCACCATTAGTATTACTAGAAGGAAAGGAATTGAACTTCAAAGTAAAGAGATTAACAGCAAGCTTTTGTCATAAATAAATACACATGATCTACTTTGGTTTTTCACTCAAAAGGAGTTTGAAATTATGAAAGATAGTCCGGATAGCAGTACCTGAATGAATTTGAAAACGTAGATAAATGAGTTCCGTTTCATGAGTAGCTTCTGCCAAATAAAGTTTGTCTTTAAAAGTTCACTTTGCTTCATACCATAGCGAGAAGTAGACAATGCAGCTGGATGACAGTAACGTCTATCAAAGGGCACTGTCATTTCCTCAGACAAACTTTTACCAGCTTGGTATGAACGAAAAGCTTCAACAAATTTCCTTGGTGGTATATATTGATAAGGGCGAAAAGGAGCAGACCAATACTGCTCTTGGTCCTTCTTTGATGTCACCTGTATAACAATCGTTAAAACAAACATAATAGATGATAGAACATAAATTCACGTCTGAGTCTCTCACCACTTACTTCTTGCAAGAAGTCTGCTACATTCTTTCTTTCAGGACACTTAAACCCCATATAAGAAAAGAAATCAAGAACAGTATCACGGGGTCCCTGGTACACAATATGGCCCTCGCACAAAAGTATGACATCATCAAATAGCTCATAGGTCTCCGGGGCAGGTTGCAACAAAGAAATTACAGTAGTCGCATCACGTGCGCAGGTTGAGTGCTTAAGATATTTGATGATTTTATAAGTTGTTGAACTATCAAGCCCATTTGAGATTTCATCCATGAACAGGACTCTAGCTGGACCAACCAGAATTTCCCCTGAGAATCAAACCTATATTAGCAAACCGGCATTAAGCAGGTGAATGAGTACAAGAAAAGTATTATAATATACAAACCTGTAGTGAGCCGCTTCTTCTGCCCACCTGAGATCCCTTTCAGCATTTCATCACCCACTAACGTTTCAGCACAAATGTCCAACCCTAAAATCTTTGTCAGATATATTAGACTGGGGCATTATATTCAGTTCAGTGATGAGGTTCAGCTATTAATTCTGGAATAAGTGAAATTGGCATTGACACTCAATGCTGATTACGAACGCTCTCTAAAACGCTCAAGTCTTAAATATTCCAGCTTGTAGAAAGCCATTCTCTGCAATCATTTGGTCCCAATCCCATCCCAAAGGGAATATCATCCGGACTCCAGAGCCCTAGAGAAACAGAGCCATTTTCCTTTTTTTTTTTTTTCTTTTTGTTGATTAGTTGTATTTTAAGTCTTTATAGAATTCGAATTGGCATTTTGAAATGGTAGTCTCTTTAGACAGGAAGAGAATTTTCTACAGTTGAGCGGGGCATTCTTCCGAATTTTAATTTATTTAAAGTAAAAATGCTACGGAGTCCTACAAATGATACGCCGAAATTGGACGCTCAAGATCTGAAACATTGAATAAGTGGTTGCAGTTTGACCCTTTTTTTTTTTTCATGAACAGTGAGCAAACTGTAATTAATAATTGAGATTAAAAACTAATTGCAACAGACTGCTCAAACATTGCATGCCCAAACCCGTCCAATTTGCGCGTGGCTATGGAATTGGTTGGGCTTTACTGAAATATTTAACAAAGAGGCTAATAAATAAAAATTAGGCGTTTTATGTCGTAGACTAGACCGTTGAATCAGTTGTCAGGACACTCGCACACAAATAAAACCCTATAAATTGTCATTCACTTTAGATTAGTGCAAAATAATGGCGTATGGGAGCAGCCTTAGAGCTGGAAGATAGGGTTATAGTGCATTTCACCAAGACTTAGCAACTGAAACTTCGGTGAATCATTAAGTGGATCTTGTCCAAATGTGCCTACCAATAAAATTTTGAGGACTAAACTGATGTGGGCTAAACATATGCAGATAGAACAACTAGAATGTAGAGAATACCTTCATGATGTACTCAACCACTAAGCTTGTCTCTTTTCCCCCCAGAGCCAATGACTAGATAAAACAGATCATGGCTCAGATCCTTCCAGTGAAAATTAGTTGGACAAGAAAAGTTATATCTGAGCAAAAAGTTCACAAATGCCAGTACCTTCATGAATATATCTAGATCCTCGTCAGGCTTTATCCCTTTCATCTTCTCTCTTCTTGCCAGTTCCATAAGCATGTCTGACATAAGCATTAATTGTCAATTAGTATCTAGATAAGCATGCTCTGAGTCCTTAGCTCAGATGCTCCATAGGTGACATCAATTTGGCGAAGGAATTATGCTTGAACGACACGAAGGAAAATAGAGATCCGTTGGACTTGGCTTTCTATAGCGTACCGAATTTGAATCCAACACCTTGACAGCGTCCAGCAAACTCTAGAGTTTCTCTTACAGTCATCTCGGCCACATGCCAATCCAGTTGATTGACATAAGCTGATGTTCTTGGAGCAACGAACTCGTTAAGGCTGTGCCCATTATATGTAACTTCCCCTGAAACCTTCAAGGCAGATACAATGGATAAGTAAGCACCAAGTGAGTAATTGGAATCCATCGAGTAATAATTTGCTATCACATTAAGTCATTTAACTAAAATGCCCATCACCCCAGAACTGCAAGATACTTTAGAAAATGAAATGGTTACAATTGCTATCTCGGGGAAAGAATGATAACATACATTAGACCTATTCCTATAAGAAGCAGTGCATATTAAAACGTCCTTATACCTGCAAATTACGTCCAAGACGTCCAGCAAGAGCCAAGAGCAGGGTCGTCTTTCCGGAGCTTGGGGGACCCAACAGCAGAGTCAATCTATTGAACACACGATGGTACATATAAACAGCTTCAGATCTAAAACAGATAATGAAATCAATATTCGCTATACATTTACCATACTTGAAAGCATACCTTGAAGGTCTAATAATTGCACTGATATTGTCTAATATTGTCAGCTTGGTTCTGTTACCTTTGTAGATATGCAGCTGCCTTAACAATGCCTTTTTCAAAAATAAATAAATAAATAAATAAAATCGCTTAAGCTCACACTTAATGAAGCAAAATTGATAAAAATTGAAGTGTCAGTTTTAAGGATTTTTTACCTCAGTCGTATCAAAGATGAAGTTGGGAATGGTTGGAAGTGCCCTACTTCCAACATGGACAAAAGATTCAACGGTCAGATTTTTAATTCGAACCTCTATCTTTGGGAATGCCAAATCCACTCTGTAAAATTAAAACGCGCGCGCGCGCAACCCACAAAAAAAAAAAAATAATAATAATAAATAAAAAGGTTTTAGAGCAAAAACTCAAAAGAAAAAGTTTATGAGCATAATGCAACAATAAACTTCCTAAATTATAAGAAAACATGAAACATTAATCCAAGTAATAATTTAAAACTTAAACTCGTTACGCGTCGAAACGTTTCCGCACGCGGTCGAAGAAGCGCTCCGAATCGTCTTCGACCGAGTTCACCAGGCGGTCGAGCACGAGCTTCTGTTCCTGAGCCTCGAGCTCCCTGACGTCGATCTCTTTGTGCTCGCCAACCATGTTCCTAAAAATGCCTCTCCTAACTCGTGCGTAGGTCGGCAGCCTCTCCAGCGCGGCCCACTGCAAGGCCTCCTCGTCCTCTCCATCCTCCCGAAACGAATGCGTTCTGGCGATTGGATTCTCCGCAGAGTTCCACATCAGATCCGCCTGCTTCAGATCTCACAAGAAGAACAAAACGCTCTTCACACCTTTACACGCCTATGAAACAAGCGATTTAGTTGCCGTGTTTATCGTTTATGAGTGAGTGTGTGTGTGAGTGTGTGCGCTTTATTGTGCAAATAAATTGTGAAATGAACTTGACTTGTCGTCCTTACGATTAGTAGTTGAGCTCTGCATTAATGTTTCTCTCTCTATCCTTCTACTGCGTTGAAGTGTTGCCGGCAAGGCTCATTAATAGCCGCGGGAAACACAAATTTACCGAGATTTATCGACACTTGCACTCGCTCGCCTATAAAATTACATCAACTCGCCAGCACGTGTCCTCCAGTCGGCTATTTTAACCGGGAATGTGGCAAAGCCGGCGGGTGCGCGCGTGGGGAATCACTTGGCGTTCTTGAATCGAAAGTTTTTATTTCAAACGGTTGGGAAACAAGTGCCATACCTTTGTTCCGGTTGGTGATCGGCAGTTAAAAAAAAAAATAAAAAAAAGGGGATCACGTTGAAATTGCTTGTATGGGCTAAAAAGCCCAAAAGTTGAGAGGAAAAGTTATGATTTTTTTTGGCCCGATTCCGTAATTTTGGCCTTTTTGGGTATGAAAATTCACCACCACCACCACTTTTTTTTTTTTTGTTTTTTTGCTTTCGTTTGCTTCTCCAATAGTTTTTGTTTTCTTTCCCGTTTGGTGTTAGAAAGTAAACCCAAGAAACGGTACATTTCCCCTCGTTAAAATGAAAATGGTTTTAACTTCTTTCATCCCACGTATTTTCCGCTTTGTGTGTGTATACCTTCCATAGTCAAAAAAAAAAAGTAGTTGATGGTTTCTAGATGCCTTCGTTTAATTTCAGTGTTATGTCATGGTGGTAGCTATTAATAGATTGTTGGTTTAGAAATAATTGTTACATGCTCTTCCCCCACCCCCACCCCCCCGCGGCCAAAAAATACAGAAATAAAAAAACAAAAAAAAAGGAAAAAGAAAAGAAAATAGTTATTACATTATCATATAGGTGATTAATATGGTACCCTACTCCTATGTTCTGCCCCCCTTTTTTTTTTTCATTCATTTTCCAAATTGAATCAATGAAAAAGCTTAATAATTTTACTAGAAATATGCTTGCCAGCTTTGCCTTATGCATCAAATTATCAGAATCCAATTTATTTAAATATTTCTCTGTATCAAAAGGTTGTGAACATTAATAACAATTTTACAAAGGGATGATGATGATGATGATGATGATGATGATGATGATGATGATGAAAGAATTGAACATACTTAGTAAACCTGGTTTGAATAAAGGAGGAGGTAGTCTTTTTGTTTTTTTCTTTTTTTCTTATTAAAATAATCTTTACTCATATGTATATATTTATTATTTTTGCAACAAGAACCACACCGTTGAATAGTGTCTGAAATCAATTTCCAATCTTATCTGACATCGGTTCGATCTCAACCTAAATTTCGGCTTTTAATGCTTCATAACATAACGAGGTCATCACATTCATTGGCCTTTTGATTAGAAAGATTAAAAATGAATTTCTACGTAGACAGATTACGAAAATTTTTTCGCTGCGTGGGTCCCCCATTCGCATAAATTTCTGTATATTACAGGGAAGATGATAGATAACCTTCCTTTCGTGGGTTCTACACAACTAGTTTTGGTGAACCACCGTGGCCCCCTATGCAAACAGGCTTTTGGTTCTGTCCGCCAGCGAATTAGTTGGATTGGCGTTGTGGGGAATATTAATTGGCCCCAAAAAATTGAAAAACGTGTTAAGCCCATTTATTCTCTGAAGACAATTGGACGGCGATTTCTTCCTCCCTAATAATTCTTCCAACTAGTCAACTACCACTCCAAATTCTCATGAACACGGACTTTTATTTGGTAACTTGGAGTACTTTGTCTACCTACTGACACAGGTACAGCGCTGTCATAATGTAAGTTGGATATCAGATCCACATCAGCCGCATAAAATGGGTGAAGGAAACAGAGGGAGGAGGCAGAGACAGAGAAAGTACATTACACTCCCATAGGAATCCAACAAACGGATTCGAAGCCTTGCAAGTTCCTTCCCCACAGTTTTGTGAAGCACAAACGTCACCTACACCAGAGAACAATTGTGAACTGCTAGCCAGTTAGCGATCAAATCGGTTTCTGGGGTAAATGGGCTGTGACAAAACTGCCGAGCGAGAAAAAGAAGAATAATTTGGAGAAAATACCTTAGAATATCCGTTTATGAGACTGAAATTTATTGCATCAAATACAGCGTGAAAATGCAAGATTAGATGCAGCGTTGTGATATGTGGCCAAAAATATAGAGTGCATGGAAGCAACCAAATTGTTTTATTTATTATATTATATTGAAGCGTCGTAGCATTGTTATGTGTTGATTATTTTCTCCGATGCGTCAAGGCAATCGCGACGGTGTCAATGCCTCGGATGCGAAAAGTTGTTTGTTTGCTAACCTTCGTTTGGCTGCAAACAAATCATTAGAGCGTCATTTCAGTACCAAACCCAAACACCTTATGACTTCTGGGTCCTCTATTTTTTCGTTGTTGTCACGTGTTTAAGCACACCTACTCAAAAATGCACGGGTTGGATGCGCAGCGCGTCTGTCAGGTCAGGCCGTCAGGCACATTTTAACTGGATTTTTTTTTTTTAATATAGAGCCTTACTTTTTTTTTTTCTTTTCTTTTACAATGTAGAATATTTTTTTAAGTATAATAATCTCACTTTAAATACGATACGATTTAATTTTTTACAAAAAAAAAAAAAAAAACTTATTTCCGTTGACACAGGCAGCGCGCACCCAGCATTTGGTGTATTTCGAGATAAGTTGCCACCCAAAAATGATTTTCGGTAAATTCACGTAAATCTTACTATTAAAAAAAAAAAAAAAAAACTAGTGATTGGTGTGAGAAAACAAAAATTCATATCAACCCCACAACAGAATCTCACGATTTTCTAATAGAAATTAAATCTCATGTTTTGCGATTAAGATTGTAAACCTACATCACTCTATGTGGGTTCTAAACGTTTGACAGTCGATTCTGCTTCTCAGCTTGGTGGAAGAACCAATCCAGACAAGTGTATAAGATATACATCCAGCGCAAATTCGAAAATGAGGAATTCAGATTTTGGGCAGAGATCAAGTAGATTTCTGATATCTTTCTCTCCCTTCTTTCTTGTTTTTTTTTTTTTTTTCTCTCTCTGAAACTTTTTGATTCTTTCTTTCTTTTTTTATGAGTAACTTCTTCTTGATTCCTCTGCAAAGGTTGGATCAAGAAACGATAAGGTATTTGATAGACAAGTGTAGGAGCGTCCTTGTCAGACAAAGCAATCTTTTTTCTGTCATCCTAATTCATCCTCGTCCATTTCTTGTTATAAAAACATGTTGCAGAGGGTTTTCGTTGCCCTTGTATTGTAGCCAAAACGCACAAGAAACCATCCAAGCATGCGCAGGGCGGGCTAATGAAAATGGGCCTAGAGCACCATCAAACTTGCACGGAGGAAGTCTGCCTTATTTATAAAACAAAGGTTGAATCTTTATATTCAACATGGGCCAAAGACCCAACCTAGAAATTTTACAACCCAGACCCAAACTCGAACAAACCGTTGTTCGCCAGGCATACGTATTTTCTTCCATTGAGTTCATTAAAAGAGTGACTCTTCTTTTGTACATGCATACATAAATATATATGTGTGTGTGTGCGTGTGACCCTCGTTCAGACCGATAAAAAAAAGGTGTGAAGAGATGTTTTGGTACCGAATGTGAAAAAGGCAGGAACTTGACAAAGAAATAGAATACTGCAGATACAAAGAACTTGCAAAGTGATAAAATTGTTTACAAATTAAGAGACAGAAGGGGAAGCTAAAGAAGCCTTTTGTCGATCACGTCGACGCGTGAAACTGGCCAAAGGTAGGTGAAATTAAGACACCTCTTTCCGTGATGGTAGACTTATGGTCGGAAAATGAGGTAATCAAATTTTGGGATTGGGACTTGGAAATGATGATGCAGGGCACGCCTGGTGGCCATATGATTGCATTATATCTGAAAATTCCAATTTTATAATATAAGCCAAAAGCGCGAATCGCGACCCAACCTCACGTAACGAAAAAGGGATGCAAAATGAAGAAGTGGGGGCAAATTCCTCAGGGTTTACGATTGCCTCCCAGTTCAGTAAGTGAGATCAATTTGTTCATAGTTTATCCTAATTACCCGGTAAGTCATATCGCAACTCGCAAAGAATTATGATTGCACGATAAGCCAAATTATTGACCCAAATGGTTGCATTCTCTCAAAGGGATTGCCTTGCGTAGACGATCTTAAGATCGCATGCAAGTTCAGTAGGGCATCGCTACGTTGTTATATTAAAGCAAGTAAGGCTAGGCTAAAAAGGCCCTTGGTGGACTTTCCATATCAAGAATCTGGGTATGTTTGACTCTTACATAGAATTCCCCTGGTTGTAAAATTTCCACGATCTTCTACAGCTTCATAGCTCTTGCTCCATTTACAATGAGATAGCAGAATGGGATAAAATTATAACTGCTCTTGAAGGAACAAACATGTAAATGCACAAAAACAAACAGACCTTTGGATAGCCACAGATGAGGTGTTGTGCTTACAAAGACTTGCAAGCCTGGGGGCCTTTTAAGCTCAATGCCCCTGAATGTTAAACAAACCTTCAAGGCAGCAGCATCACCACTTAAAAACATAATTACAATACAACATCTTAGCAGACACAAACCCATATGCATCTCAAACTCCTACCCATTTCAACAATCAAGCTTTCAATTCTGCGGTCAGAGCTGCTACTACATGTCTCTCTCTCTCTCTCTCTCTCACTCTCTGTTTTTTTTTTTTCCAGGTGGAGTTGATTGAGAAGTTAGCAGGCAACAGAACCAATTATTGGGTTTACAGGAGCAAAATGTTACCAGCTGCAGGTTGGAAACTTGCAGTACTTTCCAGGCGTTCCCAAGTTAATCTTCGTTTCTCAGCCACCATGCTCGACATCAGATTTTCCTCCTCCAACTTATGTTGGCAGGCTGATACTAGCTCTTCATCCATCTCAGAAAATAATTTTCTGACATTCTGTGTTAGGTTAAGTACAGCTCGGTTCCAATGATTCTGGGTATTCCTCTCCAGAGCTGGGAAGACTAGAGGCACAATCACATCACGGTTATGTGCGATGAGATTAAGGACGCGCTCATTGTTCCACAGCAAGTGTGATCGTTCTGCCACCTACATAGGTGATGAAAGACTCAATATTTTTCCCATTGCAGTTACAGAACTGAAAGCAGATCCCTCGAGGGCAAGAATGAGATTAACAAAATGTTTACCTGGTAATGAGAGCTATTGAGGCAATATCCTATACGCCGGAATAATGGAACCATGATCTTTTGAAACTCATCCATGCTAGCCATTTCCAAGATCTCTTCTAGCTCACTTATGAACATTAACTCCTTCTGGCTGTTTGTCACTGGCCAGTACTTTAATATTCCCTTAATCACAGCACCAGACAACTTTGGATCCTTCTCTATAAACTGTACAACACAGTATGTCAACTGTTGATGATAAATTCCTACTGATTTTGGCTTATGTAGAGGAATCAAAGCTCTCCACAGAAACATCTTATGTTCCTCTTTCAAAGGCAAGGCAAACCCACTAATAATAGTTCCAAAAATCTCCAGTAGTTCAGCAATTCCATTGTGGCGTTCAGTTTCAAAAACAAAATGATAGATGATATTGCTAACAGATTTCCGGATAAATGGCCGGTGTGCCATGAACTTTCCATACGTCCTATGTAGAATTGTTTTCAAACAGTCTCTTTCTCGAGGATCCTCCGAGTCAAAGAGGTCAAGTAATCTCAAAATGAAAGTATGATCTATGTGCTTCTTTGCTGCCTTTGGATGAACAGAAGTGATGAACCTGAGGAGCAAATCATAGACAATTTGCAAATGTGACCAAGCAGGATCAAACATTGGTTCTTCATCATCTGTTTCCCCAACCGTGCTATTGGACCGATACTTAGGAGGGAAAACCCTAAACAGGTTAACTGAACACATCTTACACATTGCAGCAATTGCTGGTTCGGTAAACTTTGCAGATCCAGAAGAAACATAGTCAAGAAGCTCTACCAGCATTTGATGTTTAAGATCTTGCTCAGCAGCATTTTTATCTGGATCACCAAAATCAGAAGCCTCACAAAACAGATTTAACTTACTGACAAAGAGGCTCTGCTTCTGCAGATTTGAAACATCTTTGAAGGACAGGTGGGGCTCCACTGCCTCCAGTCCAGCCATGATGCCAGTAGGAAAAACTGCTGAAGATACCCGTTTAACAACATTAAGTCGACTCGACAGAGAATTCCCACTATTTGGAGAAGGGATTTCATTAACTGAGTTGGCTGTATTATTCGTGGAATCATCCCCTTTGGAATCCAATATGCCATACTTGGGGGATTTCCGCGGGATTTTGCTTAGAATTTGCTTGAGCATGGCAGCAATGCAGCAATATTTGGCAGGCCAAGCGCCTAGATCACAGTTAGGCTATTGCATTAGGTAAAGCAACAAACTTTTAATAAAAACTTTTTAGATCTTCGCACCATTAGAATGCACATTTTGAACGTCTGATAAGAATCAGAGCGCAAAAGGTAGCCAGATATCAGTTGATTAGTTGACCGGTACAAACCCAGTACACCAAAGCAACAATAACCATCCATCAATTGGGAGGCATTATAGTGATAGCAAATTATTTGCTAATAAAGTGAATTATAACAATTAGTCTGGGAAAATAAAAAGGGCACCAAACAATGTATCTCAGGCTGCCCCTTGCAAATTTCAGTGAACAGAAAACCACCCAGATCAAGGTTACCAAAATGTATTTTGCACCGGAAATATTTAAAGACGAGTTATCCAAGCTAATCTTCACACATCAAAAAGTAAAGCAATGGCCTTCCATTTGCAATCACGTAGGGAATGAAAATATTGAATTAGCACATTGAATTCGTACACTCCATGAAAAAGTGGAAAACCAAACCATAGATCTGTAACTGGCATGATGGCAGGCCAATGGATATCTAAAAGATCTACACAAAAGTCACGTATATCAAAGAAAACCCAGATTTTATTTAAAAACGTGAACTTCAATAGACAAACAATAAGCTTCACAAGACAACGAAAAACTTATCATCAAATGCAACTCTGTGCTTAACCCAAACAACTGAAACTTTATGCAGCCAGGCAAAGCAAAATATTAATGGAGGATCAAAGCCAGTCACACGGGCACACAACTCAGACAGAGGGGGAGAGAGAGAGAGAGAGAGAGAGAGTAGAACCTGAGTTTTATGTTTAAAGATGTAAAGAGTGAGATCAGAGGTTATGCAGAGACAAAAGAGATGTTTTAAGCAAAAACTTGGGCATGCTAGTGAAGAAAAAGCAATTAACTTTTTTTGATAAATTGAGAGGATACCATTTTCATTTTTTTTCTTTTTTATGATTATAGATTTCTGAGTATGATTGGATCCCCATGTAAAATTGAAGAAAAGGAGCACCTCCTCGATTAAAGAGAATACGAGATGTACCATTTTCTGAGAATTGCAGGTATCAGTGACCAGTATCAGCTGCCACTCACACCCATCTTCCGAAGAAAATTTAATTAGGCCAAAAAAAAAAAAAAAAAGAATTTCAGAGATATATATATAAAATCGTAAGAATAAATTATATTTATTTAAATTTATTATTTTTAAACTACCAATAACATCATAATGGTTAAGAAATTGATATATTCTTATAATTTAATGTGTTTTGTTTGTTCATAATTACAAAATTGGTATGATTGAACATACTCTTTTTATCAAAAATAAGAAATATAAAATAAAAAAGGAAACTCTGGATCCCACCGATAGGCAGCAATATGAATAATATTCAGAACATTAATCATAACGTGGGACGAGCCTGTTTCGGTTAGCCTATTTTAGATTTTTATGTCAAACTCAAAAATTGGAATCTTCATTTACGTTGGTTGATTAAGCTTCCATAGTTCACTAGTTTAAAATTTAAATGCGACCAGTCCTCCAACGTTATATTTGCACACATCATCCTCCAAACAGCCTCAAGTCTTTGAGAACTAGATTTTGTCTACCTAAAACTTCTGGAAATCAATGCCCAATATAAGAGTTTTCGCAAATTGTTACCATAAGAAGCATGATTTGTATTATTCATGAGCTTGGATTCTCCCATTGGGTGCGGTGCGGATCCAATGCCTTGTTTGGACTTGCTTGCATTTTTCCTATCCCAACTAATCATCCGCAGTTTCTTGCCCCAAAATTAAGGTTCAGTAAACATTACATGTTGGTCACTTAAGCATGTGAGCTTAGAAAGTCAAATTATAGGCAGCTTTGAGAAGAAAACAAAATCAAAAGGAATAAAAAATCTAGAGTTTCTTTATGGGTTATTATATTTTTTTTTTTTTTTAAAGGAAAGAGAATAAGTCACGGAGCTGAGTAACTTAGGGCCAGTTTGCTTGGATGATATCCATATTTTCATAGTCCAAAGTATTGACTTCAAATTAACCGAGAAAAAAGAAAAGAAAAGAAAAGAAAAGAAAAAAAAGATGAGGGCTTAGAGCAGCTAAATTTTTCTCTTTGAATTGAAGTTAGTAAGAGAATTAAAAAATACACCAAAGAGAAATATAAATACGGAAATCAAACCACAGCTTTTCTGTAGGTGAAGAGATTCTTGAGGAAGTAAGGTATATTTGAAGACGGTGCTGTAGCCTTGTTTTTGCGTTCGTTAAACAAGGAAAGCTATGCTGCGTACTTTGCCAATTGGCTTATGCACATTTAAAGCCTTACCAGGTTGTTTCAAGCCACTTTGACTGCCTCCAAGGTCGGCTGGCGAGTTTTATATACCGGCTACCGAACTAAACTAGTTGTCTATCCCGTACACGATTTTTGTCTCTTCAAATACGTTTCCATTGGTGGTGTCGCCTAATTAAATTAGTTTAAAATAAGAAAAAGTATTGGAGAGATCTACTTTCTGTGTATGGGATTATAAGCTTATCATTATTGCGGAACGTATTTTTTCTTTTTCTTTTTTCTTTTTTTGGAGAAAGATTGTTTTTCATTCATGAACAAAACTTCTAGTAACATCCTAATTTAAATTTCTATCTTCAATAAAGTTATTTTTATTATTTAATTCATAGTCTAATGTGTTTTTTAATGAAAAACTCACACACACACACATATATATATATATATTGTAATGTAATTCGGGCTTCAAAGTTCCTCTTTTAAGTTTAAATTGGACCGGATTTGCAATATTGAACTCACCTTTTGGCGGCGCCTCAAAACTCAGAAGTTATGCATCTATGTGAAGTAGGGGTAGAGTTCCTTGGACTCAAAACCTAAACCTAGTCCTTTCATTAAAAAAAAAAAAAAAAAAAACTTTAGGTCATGTCCTATGTTATTAAATCAAATTATATGCTCTATTATTTACCTGCTCTTATTCCGCACCGACAAAGAAAAGTGGAGAGATAGAGGATCAGGAAGAGATTCTCACTCACTTCCTTTCCCTCGCGTTATTTCCAATGTCCACTGTACGAGGAAAATGTTCAAATCAACCATATTTTCTTTCTTATTTCAACTTTTCTTCCACCAAATCTTTTTTTTTTTTTAAATGAAAAATTTTATAAACTACACAATAAAAATATTTTTCTTTATTATCATAATTTTTTTCTTTTATTTAAGATTAAAATTTACAACTTTTAAATAAAATGTATAAAAATTTAAGACTTCTCCATATTCACTATTTTTCGTTAGAGAAAGTGTAAAGTCGACAGATTGGGGACGTGTGGGGCCCGTTATATTGTTGCAACAAGGATCCTCCACTGCTTCCGCAAGAAGGGGATGCAAGGGCCGCTCACCGATTTCATTACGGACTGGGCTTTTGCGGGTGACTCAGGTTTGAGACAGTTAACGGTCCTTTAAGACCCCGCGTGAGAGTCCAAATTTTAGGATGTAATGAATTGGAAAGTAGCCATTAAAAAAGCGGTCGTGAATCTAAAAAATACATTTTTTATAAAAAACTTTCCTACCAGAAAACCAGAAGCCAAACCACAAAGGCTTCAGCTAAAAGTAATCGTAAGCTTATGCACGTTCAGTCCGGGACAAATAAAAATGGTCATACGCGTTGAGACTGATAAACTGGAAACAAAGTTGAAACAGTTCTTGAGTTGTAGTTTCCTGAGGATGCAGATTAGTGCATTATGAGCCCACACGAAATAGGTAAGTCTCCACGTGTTACATCATTGCCATAGCCATAATTTAAGCGACACAAATCATTGGCTCATCCGTGCCACAGGAGTAACAAGCCAACCGGTACAGCAATTCAACTTTTATCCACAACCAGATGCAGGAATAAAACAAAACACAAAAAGATAAGAAAAGAAACGCCAGAGAGTAAATTAAATGCTTGCCAACTATACAAGACCATAATAAAGCTGAATTGTACATACAATAATAAACAGGTGCCTGAGATGTGTTTGGCCCCACCAAATTGATTTAACTGTTGGTTGGTCAAAGGGGGCTCCCCCACTTGAACATTCGTCTCTACAATTTCTAAATGCCAACCACTAAACAGTGAAGAGCACAATTTCAGTCTCCAGGGGGCAAAAATGGGAAAACCTGGGTACGCAAGAGCTACCTGCAATGGAATTATAACTTTCTTTTGATCGAGATATCACAAGGATGAGGTCAAAAATATGTATATATAAGAAGAAGCCACGCATCTTAATCGCAAGAACACAAAACACAAGCAAGTAATTCTACAAGGACAATGCCACAACGGGGAGAGCTCGATCTCTAAGCACTTTCAGCTGCAATGCCACCCATATTAACTAAGTTGTTGGCACATTTGGGCCTCCACTCAGTCCTTCCTCTCACAACCTCAGCCCCGTCCTCAAGTCGAAGCAAATGTTGGCACTCAACCTTGCCAACATTTTCTAAATTTCCAATACGAGCACCAGAAACAGCAGACAGGGACTGCAGCACATTGTCCCTTCCACACTCCCTCCGATATTCCAAAGTTAAAGCTGAAAG
The DNA here is from genome assembly GCA_037832345.1 of Rhizophora mangle. Classification (NCBI taxonomy): domain Eukaryota; kingdom Viridiplantae; phylum Streptophyta; class Magnoliopsida; order Malpighiales; family Rhizophoraceae; genus Rhizophora; species Rhizophora mangle. The sequence goes on from JBAPLJ010002055.1 coordinate 2,108,215, forward strand.
CTCATGACTCTCCAGAATAGGCTGTGGAGCACTCTGCAACAATCCATTACCAGAAGGATGTCAACTTTTCAAAGGAAAAAAAATGGGAGATTTGAAGGGAAGGAAAAGCAAAGATTTTAGTAGAATCATGCAACTGGTACCAGAAAATTCCTTTCCCATCAACAAGCCCAGATAAGATATTACGAGTTAACAGCTTATATGGCCAAGAAATGCATTCATAGCAAACAAGAATCATTAACCTTGAATGACGCTAAATGGTCTTGGCCAGTCAAGCTGTTAAACCACTAAATGTATTAAGCAATTAACCCTTGCTGGAGATATTAAAAATTGAGGGTGCAAAAGCTTCTATTCTCAACACATGCATAAAGAATAGAAACATTTTTGTGGGTGCACACAAAATGGGTGACCATGACTATAGCTGGGAATTTTAAAGTTAGATTTGTCATCTTGAGAAAATCACATTACATGGGCCTATAATATTTTAGCATAATGAGCAACTACAGAAGAAGCAGATGATAAACCATGTCAATCTAGACACAATCCCAATCTAAAAGTCGTGACAGACAGGATTTGTCTTCTGACTGGTTTCTTATAGACACTAAATATTATGGGGATGCATAGTAAGTGAAAGGGGGGAGGGGATGTGATAACTTCACATCCCAGAGCTGAAGACTAAAGAGTAGGGGCTTGGAGAGCAGCAGTAGTTAAGGATAAAAGCTGCAATTTCCTAGGTTAAAACATACCTCAAGAATCCAGCCAATGTACTTCACATTATTTACGTGCTGGTTAACATCTAAATCATTCCATCGAGGCTGCAGATCAAAGAGGTCATAGCACAATGTTCAAACATCATATGACAATATTATTATCAGCAACTTCAAAAGCACTGCAAGGTTCACTTACTGTCAAACCCTTGCAAACATAGTCTGCCATGTTGTCATCAAGTTTTGGCAGCTTTCGGCGATCCTCAGCTACAACAGGTTCAGAATTCACGAAATAAGGTTCTATTTCCCCTCGAACATCCTCTGGAATTTTAGATAACCTCCTTGTCATTTTATTCATCATCACCCACACACTGCATTTTATCCACAAAAAAGGTTCCAATCAACTGTCATCACATCAAGAGAACATTAGAAAAAGGATCTCTAAGACCAAGAAATTTTACCTGGAAGCTCTAGTCAGAGTTTCACCCGTCTTACTATCACAGACAAGCCAATCACGACGCATGCCATTCTTCCCTGAGGCACTCACCCAGGTATCTACTTCAACAACATCACCCCTGCAAGACAGAAATAAGAACTCGCATAAAACTATGGCCATCTCTTCAACAACCTTCCTAAAACATTTTGCACTACGTCAAAAGAATCACCAGGAAACAACACACTAACCACATTATATACACAAAGTTCATATCAAAAGAAAGATAAAAGGTATAGGTATGTATACTATGAATATATAGTTTAAGTGTCTGTGCAAAATTTTATGGATATCCTAAACAATCACCAAAAAAAAATAATTGACCACAAAAGATATAAATTCAACTCTGGAGATTAACCCAAGGTTCAGAAAGTACAGAAAATCAGATGCAACTGGACTTCAAGTGACAAATAGAAACAACTTGGCAATATCTTAAAATCAAGACAAAATGCAGAAATTTCAAATCAGAAAGTATATTTTGGGAAATATTATTACAAATTCCCTCATCAAAGGACAAAGAAATTGTTACACTGTTACCACCCACCATGTAGGATAGCGATCTACCAGAACCTGCATCCGAGTGACTACCCATATCAGGTTTTTTTTGGCCATCTCTGTTGTTGAACCAAATCCATCTCCAAGAAGCCCAGCACTTTTCACATGATTGAGGGCTGTTTCCTACAATCATGGAGAACACATTCAGCTCTTTGGGATCCTTTCCTTGCATATATTAGGTAGCAATAAAATTTATTGTAACTTGCAAAGTTGTATGGTCAAATACAATAACAAAATTCAGTGGATAACCGTACTTGTAAATGATTCATTAACGTTTCTATAGATGCCGTACGGTCTGCACCAATTTCATATGATCTAATCGAGAAGTTCTGCCTGAACACAAAACCATCCTGAACAATTTTCCCTATACCAAATGGGTCAACAAGCATATCAGGTCTCCTTGGTTTCCAATCAAGCATCATCCATTGCTTCTCTGCTGCCAAGAACATAGTCGTAATAGCAGCAAGCAGCATACTCCAATCAGGCAACTGGTTAATAAAAGTCCTGGGGTGTGAAGATGGCACATCATTTTCAGTCTTCATATTTTCCAAGCTTACTGAGGATCCATTTGTCCTGGGAGGGGCTTGGGCATTTGCCTTGACCTGCATGCCCCCAGAAGATGCAGATTTCGACTTGATTCCTCCAAAACTCGCAGATCCGCTACCAAGCTTGTTGGACTTGACATCCGCAGACAGGGAAGGAACCAGAAAAAATGAAGAAGTAGCAGCACTTGCAACCATTATGCTAAGTGAAATCGGTCAATCAGCACCTTGTTGAATAACGATCAAGAAAAAGGACAAGCCAATAGAGGAATCTTCTGTGACACCAACTTTACTGCAACCTGTTTCTGCAGAACATAACAACGAATCAGAAGCGTTTCGTCGTTGAATGAATTGCACGAATTAAACGGTAACAAATAGATTATGTTTGATTAACACAAAACAATGGATTTCAGAGGCTTTTGTTTTCATGAATTTTTTTCCCCCAAAATAATAAAAGCCCATTGCTGCTTCAGAGACAGGCTCCCTTTAAATTTGCTATTTATCAATTTCCAAAATCATCAAAAGGCACTTTTGACATGCGGGCAGAAACTGGGGACATTGAATACTAAAGTAAGCTTAAAATCTTAAGCCTCTATATCATTTGCCTTCCCTGTGACGTCTAAATTTTATGAGGAAAAAAAGGGGAGACTCTTTTTTAAAAAAAAAAGAAAAAGAATGATGGCCCATTTCTGGAAATATAACAAGCTCCACCACAAATAAAAACAAATGAAGTAAAGCAATAAGATAACTTTAACAGTTTCCAGAAAGAAAACACGCAATGCCAGCAAAACAATTGATAAAAAAAAAGGTCAAATACACCGGAAAAGAAAATGAAGGGAATAAAGCAGAGAGATACGAAAAAAAAAAGAGAGAGAGAGAAAAAGAAAGAAAAGACCAGATACGATCATGTAATCCCAAATTCCAAGAAATACAAAAAAAAAAAAATGACAGTGGTCTCACGAGATCAGAAAATTGAAGAAAAAACGCCCAGAAAGAGAGAGCTTCTCTATGGTGCGTTTGGTTAACACAAAATGAATAGGAATGAAGAAACGCTTCAAAAAAAAAAAAAGAAAAAGGAAAAAGAAAGTCTCAGATCTCCACCATCAACCTTGCCAAAAGGTCCGAAACCCAAGCAATTGCGGGATTACACTCAGAAATTTGAGCTTTCCATTCTTTCTTCAACATTTCAGAAAAAGCTTATTTGAAATGGAACAAGAAAACCAACACGCTCATTATCCAAACAAGAAGACTTGACTTTCTCAGAATCCAAGCACGAAGTTGAAACCCGTTACCAGATCAAACGACAAACACTAAAGGAAATGGAAAAAAACGAAAGGAAAAAACCTCCCACACAGTGCCTTACCCAGCCATCCGGAGAGAGAGAATGAGAGGAAAGTAGTTGAGCAAACGACAGAAGATTTCGGAATCACGCAAAACAAGGAACCGAAAATGGACTATTGAGTCGTTTCGATCTCCACCCTGCTCTCTCTCTCTCTTTTGTTTTTTCTTTTTTTGGGTACTTTTCCTATCTCCGAGGGCTTTGCGATCTCTCGCTCTTCCCTTTCACTATATTTTCCTTTTCTCTGTGCTTCTTTTTTTTTCCCTTTTTTTGCGTTAACCTTTGCCAGCAGTTTTGTTGTGGTGATGGTAAATCCAACGACTCGAATTTATAGTGTCCACATGGACTTGACCCTCCCGCCTGCCTCCTCGTTCAAAGTCCCCTCTCCTTAATTTTCCTTGTTTTTCCAAGACTGGAAGTCCGTGCCTTAATGCTACAGTATCTAGTTTGTCCAACGCAAGTGCCTACAGATTTTTCTTTTTAGTTTTAATAAAATATTAATTAAATCATAAATTATATTATATGAATAACTATTTAATTTTATAAATATTATAATTTTAAAAAATCTAAAATTTAAAATCTCAAATATAAAAATTTTAAAAATTTAAATTATTAATTAATGAATATCTCCTAAAGAATAAATTTTATTGACACAACACAATTTCAATTTATTTTATGATATCCATCTATTTCACTATTTTGCTGTGACTAATTAAAACGCACTCTAGATTTCGTTTTAGAGACTCCGTTACAGATGCCCAGAACCCCAATTTTGAAGTTTACGACGCCTTCCTGCAATAAGAACCACTAATATATAATTTATAACGGTAGGAAATTGGTTTTTACGTGTAGAGATGCACACGGATTTGGGAGGTTTGGTCTGCATTTTTGGACTTTAGTCACCGACTCAGTGTGTATTAATGAATCGCAGTAACGGAGGAGTTTAATGGAGAGAGACAAATAGGTGGCGTGCGGTCACCAGCCTTTTTTAGCACATCATTAATGTGAATTGGAGGGGTGCCTAGGTTGAGCTCATACCTATGTGTTGGCTAAAAAATGAACTCTCGTCTTTGCTTGGCGAATGACATTAATTGCTCACAATGTGAATTGGAAAAAGGCAAACCCATTTTGCTGTCTCGCCCAAAGAAGAGATGTATACATCTTCTCAGGCTTTATTCCAAAAATTGATTGCATTTGGTGGTAAGCACACGGAAAAGTTTTTTTTCTTCTTCTTTTGTGTTGTTTAATGAGTGGATGTTTGTACTTGTACAGATTTTCGGTTTATGCATCTTCTCGAGCGGTGTTTTAACATGTCAAATGAAAGGAAAAATAATGCATGAAACGAAATTTTTTTTTTTTGAGGTTGTGAAGCGAACTTAATTAGCCGAAGTTTCTCCATTTCTCTACCTTCGTTGTCTTATTTTAGCACTTTACTTACAATTGTTTGCTTATAAAGATATTTCTGCAGCAAGACAAAGACGCTTTTATGCATTTTCAAATCTGGGCATATTTCACGATTCACCTTGATGGTTACAAGTGTGTTTGTGCCAGAAACATACGTGTGTGAATTAAAATAAGGCTTGAACAAGCCCAATTTCTTGGATACCAAATTTAGGTCATTTTTTGGTTTATGGGTATTTTTTGGGTTAGTAGAGGTCCCAGCTTGTATGCTAAATGTTTTTTGGACTCGGAGACAGAAACCCCATGGCTCCTCAATCTGAACATATGCATGTTTAATCCCCAATAGAAATAAGATTTTGTTATTCTGATGTTAAAAAAAAAAAAAAAAAGTTTGCATTATTGGGTATAGGGGCAGGAATAATTCCTTAGATCAGCCGACAATTAATAATCGGTACTTTTTCCCTCAAAATGGCCCCCATGGGGAGCAAATGGAAATTTCCACTAACAAAGAAAAAAACAAAAAACCGAAGCGTATAGAAATTTGGCCCTGTATATAGATCTTCCCCATCCGAAAAATAAAGAAAAGTGGGTAAACTGTCCATCCCCGAGCGAAGGAAAAACGCAGAAAATACTACCTTGGCAAGCTCATCGGTTTATGCTTGTAAACAACAACCCTTCTTCCTTTTTCGTGGTATATATGGTTTTGACTTGTCAAGTTTGTTCGTATTTTGAAATCAAAGATTTTTTTTGATCCGATTTTTTATCATGTTATCATATGTTTTGTCATAACTTCCAACCGTTTCTTTCTTAATTTATTTCTTTGTTCTCATGAAAATGAAATATAAGGATTTTATTGGCTGATGTCATAATACTTGATTGCCATATATCTTGCACCAGAAATGAACATAAAATATATCAACATCACTTAGAAATGATAATTTAGCTAGTAATTAAAAAAAAATTATTTATTTTTATTTTAAAAAATTTAAAATTTATGTAAAAAATTAACTTTAAATTTTAAACTTATTAAAAAGTCTAAAATTCATCATTTTAAAGAATTTAAGATTTATGTATAACTAAAAAGAGTCCGTTTTTGCAGGCAGTATGAAAGCTTGTCTGCTCTTGCAGACTCTTCTTCTAGTCCAACAGCTTCTCCAGTGGAGACACCCACCACCACAACTTGAGTTCTCTGAGGTCCCACCCGTGAAAATCACTTCGTTGCCCGAACGACTTCCACCATCACAACTCGTTCAACCAGAATCTTTGGTTGACAGTAATTGTTGCAATCGAAAAAGGGTTCTCCATAAATGACATTGACTCCACAACAGTGACCCAGCTTCAGAGGTTGAGTGTTCAGTCACTGCAATTATTTCTGAGTCATTAATTTACACGATTTTCTTAATTTTACGTATCTATATCATATTTAATGTCATCGAAAATTTGACAACTTTCTCCATCAAGATTTGAGAGAAATGGGTGGCGGAGAGAGACGAAAAGAGAAGAGACAAAAAAAACTACGAGACAAAGAAGTATGAGAGAAATTTTTTTTTTTTTTACTTTGTATATAATTTTGTTTAAATATTTATATTTTTTTATAATTTTAAATTAAATAATATATAATAATATGTTATATATATATATATATATAAACAGATTTTATTAATATTTATTGATAATATAATAAATTTGTTATAAAATAATTTTATGAAAATAAATTATTATTTTTTAAAAAATATATTAAATTTATTAAATGACATAAAATTAATAATTTTTAAAATATTAATTTTTATTATAAAATATAAAATAAATAAATATAATTTTATTTTTATAATTATAAAAATTAATATTTATTTATATTTTATAAAAATATATTTTTATATAAAAATATAAAAAATATATAAATATTATTCAACCAAAAATTTAATTAGTTACGAACTAATTTTATCACTGTATATAAATACTTTTCTCCCTTCCCCAATTCCTTGACTTGACATAAGAAGTCCGACGCAAGTATTTTAGTTAAGATACGAACCTCAAGATACACCTATGCTTGCAGTCAATCAGCGAGCACTTCGAATGCAAAGAATTGACCGTTATCGTTCTGTCTAATCCAATCACATCATTAACCACAGCATATCATATCCCGTCTTTCTTGAACTCGCACATTGCATAATATTTTTTTTAAAAAAATATTTATTATAGGTAATTTTTATTAAATTTATTATATATAATTAATAAAATAATTTTTATTAATAATTTTATTTATTAATAAATTATTAAAAAAATTTATTATTATTATTATTATTATTATTATTTGGTCAAAGATGAGAGAAGTTATTAGAGTGGTGTGGTGTGGTCACAAGCCGTAGCGTTGGGCGCTACTCCGTTACTTCAATGCCAGCGACATGTCCGCCTCTCTTGCACAAGTGTCACGCGGTAAGCCAATTATGGAAATTTTTGGACCAACTACCACCTAAATAGCCTTAATTATTAAAGGTCTCCGTTGGATTATTAGCTTGCCCATAAGTGACATACGAATATTGTTTAATTTGAATAAATTTTCTTCCTTTTAATTTTAACATTAATGAATTTATAACTAATATTATTCAATATTTTGGCAACAAACTACAAACTAAGAGAAAAATTATTTGAGTAGTAATCAGTTTACTTTGAAATTAAATTTAACACATGATTGTAGATTTCGTAAAATTGTATGTATGCATATACCCAAGAATCGTTTTCGCTTGAGAATCGTACCAGGGGTTCCATTGATTGATGCGATTAAGCCACGTCAACAGGGAAAAAGAAACCCATTTGCTAACTTCTTCGCTCCGATCTAGCTACAATAAGACAGTCATATATTGACCTGTAGATGATGCGGATAGCCATGTGCTTAATTTCTCCATGACTCATTTCACTAATATATTTTAAAAGAAAGAACAGAGACATCTAATGAGCAAGCAAGTCAAGATATATATATAAATACAACACAAAACAAACAGAATCGCCGCGTTATCCATTCCCAACATTTTAATGACTCACAAGGCTTTTTGGCTGGGTCGTTGCTATTTTTCTATATTACGTGGCGTTTGGGCAGGCAAAAGAGTTGCACCTAGCGTGTGAACATTTTAACGAAGCAACAGATGCCTGAAATTAAAGACCTATCGGCATTGAAACTTAACTCACTTAAGGAATAATTAATGAAGGATCAAAGCTCTAGTTTTTTGTTAGTTAGAATTAACCAAGGTCTCCAGCATCCTGCCTTGATCTCATCCGCATCTGCCCTTTGATGAAATTCAATTTGATGATTAGATGATATCGAATAGTGTGTTTTTGAATACAATGCAAAGGTTTAAATGTTGAGTAAAAACCCAAATTTGGTTTAAATCTATAACAACATCTTGATTTACACGTAAGATTGCCTATGCTTCCTCATCCTTTTGGTGAAGCTTTAGTTACTGGGCTCGCGGGTAAGTTCCTGCTGCCAAATTTTAGCTTGTTTCAAGGACGTCTCACCTATAATTTTTCTTTTCTACAAAAAAAAAAAAAAAAAAAATCTTCACCAACTTATCCAATTCCCTACTATATAAATATGTTAATATTCTACTTCTCCTACGCATGTACAGTTACATGTCTCTCTTTTCAAACTATATATATTTTCAATTGATAGGATGTTTGATGTTCCCCATGGAAGTCAAGGGGTAATTCTAGCGAGGAAGAACTGGAAGCGAAAGACGATAAAAACGATTGAAATGGGGTATTACTAGTAGTCAAGATTTGTCTTTTAACTATTCAAAATGGCAGAATTGTAGAACCATTGAATTTGGATAAGGGAGAAAAAGGTAACAGTCGCAAGGGATCTATTTGACTCGTATTGTCCGCGGACCCTTGATAGCTTGTCTAGATGTTCTTCAGTGTAGTCTTGTATTTTAGGAAGTGGTTGCATTAAATCAAGCGGTTGGGATGATATAAAACACATCATATTATATGTGTGTAACATCGGAAAAAGGGACAGCCAAGAGCAACAACTAACTCAGCTTCTCATTGAATGTTTCCCTGCGATCCCCATATCCAAAAAGCTAAAAGACAAGAAGGTGGTTCTTTAGCCAGCGAGTCCAATACATTAGTAGTTGGTTGGATGAAATGGGTTAGGTTAGAGTATGTTAGGTTAGCGTTTGTTGAAGTTTGTTGAACAAGTCATTAAAAGCCTGCATTGCTCAATCCTTTGCTTCCTTCATTGGGGCTTGGCAGTCGCGTGGCTTAATTGCCCTCTCTTTTTCCTGCCGACTTTATCCCAGCCAAGTTCCCGATTAGAAGGGATCAGACGGCGTCCGCGTTGAGTTTGGACTTGGAGTCAGTTCAAATAGTTAAAATATGATTAAACAAAACGTTAGCCCAATTAATATTTTTGCTTAATTACGATATTGTTGTAGTTGATGTACTGGTCGGATGTAGTAATTGTAAAGCTAGGATTAAAAATTTTACACTGGAAAGTGGAGGCAGTTGAAGTGATTGGTCATTCCAATTCTTGAACAGCCAAAAAACGGAAGAGAAATTGTCGATGCATTTTAATTTCACCAAATCTTGAAGCAAATGCCTTCGAGACATTACTCTGGAAACGTATGATTCTATATCTCTCCGGGCCGAGTAAACGCAATTGTCCCACAAGAAAATGTAGAGGTAATATGCTTGCCGTTTTCGAAACTTTCTACTTCCATAATGAGAGCAACGTTGAATTTAACCGCGCTGATATTCATTTATATCGGTACGCCAAGTCAATTGTGAAGGTTGACTTCGTTGATGCGGTCGATCGAATGGTTAATTCGATGTGCTGATCCTCGCTGTTGACAAAATGTGCAAATCCATGCAAATATATGATCTCGAATATTTAATTCGATTACTAACTTTAAGTGAATTGTTGACTATAATAGTTTAACAATAAATATATGATAAATTTTTGGACCCACTCAACCTTTAAAACTTTTGAATCGAAGAGGTTATTAGTGTGAAATCAAAATTTTAATAATTAAATGATCATGAATATAAACTAAAGACTAAATTCCATATTTATATTTTCACACACTAAATATAAAGTCATGAGTTATTTTCATAATTTAATGTTATATAATTTTTGAAATAATTCTCACACCATCATTAATCGAAAGTGATGACATGCCTAACAAAGATTTAAAGTTCGAAAATATGGAATATCTCGAATGAAAACGATTCAAAACTCGTGAATTATTTATTTATTTATTTATTATTATTATTATTTTAGGTTTCCTTACCCGATTATTATGAGCACATTAAACTGGGCCAACCTTTAGGACTGGATGCATGCACTTTCGAAGCAGAATGAGACTTTGATAGGTGTAGGACCGTCTCGTATATGGTGCCTAATTCCTGCATTTATATCTGGGTTGGCAATGTTACCGTTTGAAGTTCAGTCGCAAATTAGGCTTTTACACATAGCACTACCTTCCCTGAAAAAGGTCAAAAGCCAAAATAAAAAATAAACAAAAAGGAAAAAGTAGAAATCTTATCTTGCAATGTGAGCTAAACCTTCTCAACAACAATCACAAATTCTTAAATCAAAATTCAATTGGGGTGAAATTCGGATGAATTATGCAAATTTTGTTGTTATTATTTTTTGTCATACATAAATTAGAAATGAGACCTTTTACTAAATATTTAAAACTCAATATTAATAATCTTATCTTTTGTCACCATTTATTGGAATTTAATTATGTCTTTTCATTGGAGTATTTGCTAATCTATATTAGATATATTCAGACCAACATAAACAATACTCCCTCAATTTATTTCTGATAGATGTTTATGAAATTCTCATTTCTAATTTTCTAATTGGCCTAAATTTTGTAAGAATAATTTTTTAATTAAATAATTAATTACTCATTTCAAAATTAATATTTGAAATTTTGAAATAAAAGGAGTCTAAGTTTACTAAAAGTTACACCAACCTTTACCCCTCAAAAAATAAAAATTGCATCGTAGAGGTAGGGTATTGGACAAGGAATAGCCCACCGAAGAACAACCCGCTGGTCCTAACCCAATATACAGAGACAATTATCAAGCTGAGTTCAGGATATTCGGCAATTTTGGTTAGCACAATAAGAAGAAATGGACTTGGGCTCGCTGGGCTATAGCCTTGGATCGCTTTAACCAAATTTGGTTCACTTTATTCTCTTGGTAAATTGATGTGATGATCGTTGCAACTAGACAGAAAACACGCTTTTTATTTCTCACGCTCAAGATGCTGAAAAGACGCAAAAAGAACCTAGAAAATTAGAAATTCTAATTTTGCCATTTAATTTCATGGATGTTTCTTTTCTGGGTATTTTTTCCGAGATCCAAAAATTCAACTTAAAAATAAAAGCATCACGGCCTTTGGGATTCCCCTCACTCCACATCGTCATCGCCATCAAAATATACAGAAAACAGAACACCCGGACCCAAAGTCCTCAGTTTAGTTCCCTCTTTCACGTGCTTTCAAGAACGGAGCTGCCACGTCAAGTCGTATGTCTTCATGAATTTGAAGTCACGAATTATTGAGTAAGCAAGTCTTTGTTTCTTTTTTCTTTCCTTTTTTTTTAACGAATCTTTCTGCAAAGGATCCAGAGCTGTTTTTTTTTGGGTGGGTAATGTCAACTAGTGCAGTATGCGTGTCATCATTAGATTGGTTCAAAAAGTAAGACAGATGGGTTATCTTTACTGTAATCGTGCGAGAGGCTTCGATTTACTCTCTAACGTTCTCTCTCTATATGCCATATCTTTCTCTCCATTTTCTTCCTCCTACTCTCCGTCCTGCCAAACAGGCTCTTTACGCTTTCTTTGAATACAATCAGCGAGCTAATTTGCCGTATTCAAAAGACTATTTTGGTGTAGTTGGTAGTTTTTATGAGCTGTTTGGCATAAAATTAATCGGCTGTAAAAGCTGGATATTTATCTCGTTCTGGTTTCAACAGAGAATGAAAAGCCAGTTCTTTCGGTTTCTGATATTCTGCTGTGGAAATTTCTATTTTCTTGAAACTAGAAGATTCTTTTGAAGAGCTTTTCTTTCTTTCTTTTTTTCAATTTTCCGATGCAAAAAAAAAAAAAAAATGGAAATAATTTGACGTTAACAAAAATAAGAAAATTTTTTTGTCATTTACCGGCTAAAACTCCACCAAGAGCCGCCGCATTCTTTCTCCCGCCGCCAAACGTAGCCGCTTCTCCTACGTTTCCAGTTCGCCATCTCAACATCTACCCCACCAGCGAACTATTGTTAGGTCAGTCTTGCTTTACCTGATTAGACGCGCTTTATCCTCTCTGTCTTCCCCATCTCGCCGCCGTCCGAGCAGCCAAGCCTTTGCTTTACCAACAACAACCCAGAAGCACGACAAGCCTTCATTGCCGTTTCAATAAGCCGTCCACTTTTGCAAGAGTGCTCCAATTCTTTCAGTTTCTCCGTTCCCAGCTGGTGCTTCGTACCTTCGGGTTAAATGCCTTAATCTTCCACTTCCTTTTCGGTTAACAAATGTGGATTAATTTTTGTTATAGGTTCGTTTGATTTTTATTTTCAATCTTTGATTTTTTTTTTTTTTTGTCTGATCAAAATTTTTAAGGTATTGTTGCTACTGTTGCCATATGATAGTTATACGGCAATCTTCTTTGGGCCAATTCAAGATTGGGAAGTGCGTTGGAATAATTTTAAATGCTACGTCTTCAATAGTTCGTTTGTTGTTGCTTTGCAATTAAAGCTTAAAACCAATTGAAAAGATGCCCATTTCCGTTTGAAAGAACTAGCGCCTTTGTCAACAGGTAAGGTTGGCCTGTTTTTGAAGAAAATTACTGGAAGAATAATTTCTTGGTTCAGATAGTTCAATGGAGTCAATGCACTGCTTTCGATAAGCATTATTGGATTCAAATGATAGATGTGTTAGTCATCAAGAAACAGTGCAGTTGACAAATTCAAATTCAAGAAAAATATGCTTCAACAATTTGATTATTGGCCAGCACCACCTCCCTTGCTCTTTGTTCTTGTTAGTGTGGATGCTTAACAATTTGGGTAGATGTTGCCCCAGCTTAATTTTGTACGTGGTATGGTTTATTAATGTACTGGGGTACTTGTAAGGGTATTCAACGTTATGCAACTATGCATAGATATTTCAAAAGCTCATTTTTGTAAATGGGTGCTCACTAGGTTAGTCACAAAGGCATTGAACTTTTGATATTGTGCTATAATTATTCTTCATTTTTTGTTTCCTTTCAGAATTGAATGAATATTAGTTTTTGCAAATAAAGACAACTTTGCTGCTGAGGAGACTGAAAGAATTGACTGACTTATATCTGTTCGTTTGGCCTAAATGACAGGAAATACAATGATGCAGCAACCACCAGAGGACCATGACAATCCTGACCATGTCATCGACATTTCCCATGGTGGTGATGTTTCCTCATCAGAATCCTCAAATGTAAATTCTTTAAATGGCTTGGAATCACCACATCATGAGAATGGAAGGGTTAGTAATGGCCAGGCATCTGTAGCACAAAATTCCCAGTCCTTTTCTGATGGATCAGATGTTGATACCTTGGCTCTTTTTAAAGCGTTGCTTTCCATTATGATAGCATGTAAAATGATCCTGATTATCTCATCAATAATTGTGCTGGTTGAGTCAAGACATGAAAAGCCACGGTATCCATTGTTTGCATGGATTGCAAGTTATGCAGCTGGATGTGCTCTGAGTCTCCCTGTCACCTGCCGGCTTTATTTTTTTTCACATCCTAGGTAAATGATATTTTCCTTTCCCCAGGGTGTCTTTGTCTTTGTGTTTGTCCAACCCTTCCAAGTATTTATTTCTTGGATATATTTCTAGCATTAGGAATGAGTTAGAACAATTAGATCTCATAACAAACTTAGTCTATAATAGAGTGGAATGATGAGAAGAGATTCAAACAATGAGATCTCATAATAAACTTCTTCTATAATAGAGTGGAATGATGAGAAAAAATTTGTATAGCTGACTCTAATTAAATCTGAGATTAAGGCTTTGTTGTTGTTATTGTTATTGTTGTTGTTGTTGTCTTCTCTCATGGTGTTGTTTGCTTGGCTTCTTTTTGATTTGACTTGGTCAAACCTCTAAATTAAGATGTAAAATACAGTTTTTTGTCTAATAAGCATGTTCCTTATGTTATATTGGTTGCAACCATGATTTTTGCACACATGTGGAGACACAGATTAGGAGTGATTAATTGTGTACACTCATTTGTTGTTACATTCGTAATAAGATGTGTGTGTTCAAGTGCACTGTGGCATCTTCCACAGCAATGCTAAGTACGTCTTTCTAATTCATCAGGGTTTCCATTACATTTACTTGATCAGTGTTTTTTGAGTTTAGATTGATAATTTACATGTTCTCTTGTGGCATACAAGAATGAACATTCTTTTAATAACATTATGAGTTAACAAAGTGTTTCACATGTTATTGGCAGGCTCAGGAAGCTATTAGACCATCTTAATTGGCTGTTGGAATTCTTCTTTGTCTTTTGGCTTGTATTAGGCAATTTTTGGGTTTTTGGAGAAAAATCTCCTCATGAAGCCTACACTCTGTACAGGTAGTAATCTCAGTAAGCTGTTCTCTTTTGCTTGCATTCTGAAGTACAATCAAGCTTTTTGCTTGGTTTTTTGCAGGTTCAGTCTGATGCTGCTCATTGTGAATTACATCAGATATGGTTGGCCTTTAATTCTGCATGCAATGCTACTATGCTGTTGCAGACGGCTAACTCAAATAGGAGGGGCCTCTGCCGAATCCATTAATGCTCTGCCAACCTACAGGTTTAAGTTGCAGAATAATGGAAGTGAAGGTGTTGAGTTTGATGGAAATGCAAATGAATTTGGGGTTGTGGCAGTTGGAACAGAAAAGGAGCGAGCTCTCTCAAGTAATGATGCTGTAAGCTTCAAATGCTCTCATATGGAGTTTTATTCCTTAACTGCTGACAAGCTCATGGTCAAAACATTTTTCAGAAGTTTCCTGGACATTATATTTATACTGTTCCTGCTTGATACAGATTTGCTGCATTTGCTTGGCAAGTTACGATGACAATGATGAGCTGAAGGAGCTGCCTTGTTCCCATTTATTCCATGCCAGTTGTGTGGATCAATGGCTTAAGATCAAGGCATTGTGTCCACTTTGTAAATGCAGTGTTGGCAAGGATATATAGGAGTCATCATCAGCGCCCAACTCTAGTTAGCCACTTTGAAATTCACAGCTGCGGGAACGTAATAATTCTGGTTAGCAACTTTGGAATGCTGCTGGAACGTGATAGGAATTTTAACTGTATATATAAAACACCGAGGGCAACAATTGAGTTACAGTTGGCAGACATGGTGCTACCTCCCTAAGAAAGCACGTTACTATCCGTCACACCCCCCCCCCCCCAGCCTCTTGGTTTCCATTCGTTTGTACATAGCCTTTTCTTCTGTATGGATGCTTGTAGGCTTTCACTTCCCCCTTTTGGGTCCATACAGGGCTAACAAGGCTGAGCATGCCTTT
Source organism: Rhizophora mangle (assembly GCA_037832345.1). Lineage (NCBI taxonomy): Eukaryota > Viridiplantae > Streptophyta > Magnoliopsida > Malpighiales > Rhizophoraceae > Rhizophora > Rhizophora mangle. Next base: position 2,123,802 of record JBAPLJ010002055.1, read on the forward strand.
TGCGAGTGATAGAGCGCATGGTGTATGTATTTTAGCCGAAGGCATTGTGATGACTGGTGGAGTGGACAACGCAGGTTTTCGTCGGTGGAAAAAAATTTACAATGGGAAAAAAAAAAAAATTACTAAACTTGAATGATGGAGTGGGCCATGCATATTTTTCTCTGATTAGACGTTATGCGTATTTTGTTGGGAATATAATTTCGTGGATGCTCGAAACGTACCTCCGACATTAGGTTTAATGCTGTCCCATTTACTGACCATATATGCATTCTGCGGTGGAGATTTACACACGCGCACGGAGTATTGATCGTTTAAGTGGTTGTTAAGGTTGTTTACTTGTTAAGCCGAAGGCGTTCGAGAATTAGACACGTGGCAGCTGGTTAGAGTGTTATTATGCCCTTTAGTTGTGCCCAGTTTGTTTATGGCTTTATTGGTTCAGGCACGTGTCTATAAATACTGTACGCTGAAACAAACTGAAAAAAAAAAAAAAAGGAAAAACAATTGAATTTCACTTCTGTCTCTACAAACTGAAGACGATAAAAAGAAATTCTCTTCAATTTCCCAAAGTGCCGCAACAAATTCTTTTGCAATTTATTTGACGTCAAAATTGCCTCTCTTTTCCTAAGAAAACGATAAAAATTAATTTATAGGGTTATGGACAAGGGTATGACTAGATAGAGTTAGGAGAAAATAATTGGTTTTTATATCTTATATGTAATATCAGTAGATTACATTCAAAATATTAATATAAAATATTTTATTTGTAATATAAAAAAAAAATAATTGTGTTTCTTTTATTTTTGAATCCCGTAGATTTTTATATGTTGATATGTACGCATTTGGACTAAATGACAGGAAAGACAGTTATGCAGCGGGAGCCAGAGAACCGTGAGAATCCTAACCATGGCATCCGCATTTCCTAGAGTGGTGGTGTTTCTTCATCAAGACAACGTGGGAATACAAAGAATTAGAATTAGGAATGACCGGGCATCTGCAGCTCAAGATTCCCTGTCTTTTTCTTCTGATAGTTCGGATGATGAATCGGTGCTCCCCATTGCGTGGGCAATTAAAGTGGTCCCGATTATCTTGTCAACCTGTTATGCAGCCCGATGTGCTGCAATCACCTTGCGACTTTATTCTGTTCCCCGTCCCAGGCGAATGATTGTTGTTTCCTTTTTCCAGGGTGTCTTTTTCTTTGCCAACGCATCCAAGTATTCATTTCATGGATATATTTCTGGCGCTAAGAATGATTTAGAATAGTAAAATCCCATCTCAAACTTAGTCATAATAAAACGGAGCAGCCGACCCAAAATAGATTTAGGATCAGGGCTTTATTGCCGTTGTTATCTACTCTCATGGTGTTATTTGCTTGGCTCCTTTTTTATGTTTATTGGGTCAAACCTATAAATAAAGGTTTATAGTACAGTTTATTGCTTCTAATATTCATGTTTCTTTTGTTACGGTATTGCTTGTGACCATGTTTCTTGCATACAAGCAAATGCACATGCACGACACATATTAGGAGTGGTCCATTTTGTATATTTGTATGTTTTTACATTTGTAATAAGATGTGCATGTTGAAGTGCACTGTGGCATCTTCTGCAGCAAAGCTTAGCATATCTTCTTAATTGATCAGGAGTTCCTCCATTGCATTTTCTTGATCTGCTTTTTTGAGTTCAAATTGCATGTTTACGTGTTCTCTTGCAGCTTACAAGAATGAACATTCTTTTAATAGCATCACATGATGTTGGCAGGGTTCTGGAGGCCATTAGATCACCATCTTAAGTGGCTAGTGGAATTCTTCCTTTTCTTTTGGTTTGTCGTCGGCAATTATTGGGTTTTTGGAGAAAAATCTCCTCGTGATGCCTTTACTTTGTATAGGTAATGGTATCAGTAAGCTGTTCTCTTTCGCTTGCATTCTGAAGTACAGTAAAGCTTTTTTCTTGATTTTTGTGCAGTTTTAGTCCGCTTCTCATCGTGAATTATGTCTGGTATAGTTGGCAGGCAATGCTACAATGCTGTGTGAGACTGCCAATAGGAGAGACCCCGCGGAATCCATTAATGCTCTGCCAACGTACAGGTTTAAGCTCCAGAATAATGCAAGCCAAGTTGGCGAGTTTGATGGAAATAATGCAAAGGAATTTTGGGGTTGGGGCAGTGGGCACAGAAAAGGAGCGTGCTCTCTGTAGTAATGATGCTGTAAGTTTGGGATATGCTCTCATATGAGAGTTTTATTCCTTAACTACTGGCAAAGCTCGTGGTGGAAATGTACCACTTAATGTCAAGTGAAAAACTGTAAAAGTGAATTTCATAAAGCAATTTTAACTTTTCTTATGCGAGATACCTTGTTAATTTACAAAATGTAATAAGGGTATACATAGAAGAATGATACGGTGTCCATATTTCTAGGAAGAGTAAATCCCCTGCGATTCCCAGTGATATCACTTCTGCAACCAGAGAAATTATTAGGTAATAATTTATCCTGAAGCAGTTCGTAACAACTGCCCCCTGGAGATAACACGGGATAGTTATATCTCTCATATTGGGACCTGCAGAACTTTATCCAAATTGAGAACTTAGAGGCATTGCATTAATAGCACAATCAATCTGGTATAACGATATGTTCGAGGTCTATGTTTTTGCTTTCCTTGTGGATCAAAATTACAATATTTCAGATGGTCGCATGTGGAAAATGAAGAACCACAGGCCAAGCTTCCACACGGACGACAAGCCTACTCTCCAAGTGAGACAAAGGATCTATTATTATTTAATTTCGAGCATTGCCCTTAAATAAAATATATGAAGAAAGATGCAAAATATATAGTTTTAAGCAATATATGTATTGTTCAAGTGACTATGAACAAAGAAGAATCACTGGAGCCAATGCAAAGCAAAGGAAATGTGGTAAATCATAAATCAAGACGAAGCAGCTGGTGCAGAGTTATCGAAAATTGTTCCCACATGTTGAATGACAAATCCATAGATCCTTCTCTTTAGCTTCTCAATCTTTTCTGTTTGATGTTCATCCCCTTTGGATACTACATGATCCAACCAATAATTTACTCGCTTGAAGTGAGATAAGACTGCTGCAATGGAGCCAGAGTTGACAGGCCATGCTTTGCCTCTGTTAGACACTTCCAAGAGCTGAAAACCTGCATCCAAGGACTCCTCTATAAACCTCAGAAACCACCCTTGCATTTCAAATTGCAACTTCATTGCAAGTTCTACTGTTTCCATCATTCCATTGCCTCTTGACCAAGCCCCAGCAATAGGATTGGATGCCAGTGACAGACTAGCTTTCATGGATTGTCTTTTAGACAGTCTTTTTGGCAAAGACACTGGATGTTCATTGTTCTGACTGTTTAAAAGAGAAACAATCTCAAGATCACTAGCCAGAGCAGCTTCAACCCATAGAGATGCTGACTTTGATTGCTTTGTTGGCAAAGCATCATGGTTGGAATAATGGCTAGTGGCAACTGATTCAGCGATTGCAGTATAGTTTTCAACATCATCATACATCGACAAAAACCCATCGATGGTGGGAAGAGGATTCCCAGACTTTGATGCAGAACAAAGTTCTGAAAACATGCTGCAGAGGAAAAGAATGGTTAAAGCATTCACAAAACCTAATAATTTGCCTTATAATCACCTAAATCCATTATTCTGTAAGCATTTTGATAATGCCTCGAGAAATTGAGAAACCGATGACAAATTACTAGACATTGGCTATGCATCTGTCCGTGTGTGAATGAAGGAAGGCTTGGAAAGGTGCCCAATCGTAGCATATTTTCTATTACCTTAAACTCCTAGCAATAGACTCCGTAGCGATAGCCTCCTCCAATGCTTCAACTGCAGCCGTAGAAGCAAGAACTCTCCTTTGCAGCCTCCTACGAGTGAACAACTATCCATATTCACTCTCCATGTGAAAAATGCACATGTTGTGTTTCTTTTCAAAATAAGAAATTTTGCTCTCATTATGCAATGCTCGTGATGGTGATAATTCATTAAGATGCGAAAACTTCTCAATTCCAAGTTCAATCAGTAATGGAGGAACGAAGCAATTGACCCTATATTCCGTTATACCTTTCCAAGCCTTGCAAGGTCCGCAGAGACTGCATCCAGTGAAAGGCAACCATCAGTCCATTTTTTCTCATGTACAGAGAATCTTGGAGATGCACAAATTGGTCTGTCTTTATCCACACCAACTCCTGGTGGTGAATTGGGCTTTTTTCTATCCTTGGTGAAAGAATCATCAACCTCATTGGGTTGACCTTTAACATCACTTAGCCGTCTAGATATGGCAGCCTGGATTAAAGAGAAGGTCACATTTTGCAAGTAAATTATGCAAAGTACCTTACAAAGTCTACAAGGGAAATAGACAGTCAGACAGGGTACAGAAGACACGATTTGCAGACAAAGGCTTAAGCATGCTACATTAAGGCTTCAGCCCTGGATTTTGATGAAATCCTATTCAGCCAAAAAGAAAAATTAATTGGGTGAAAATTCAATATTAGTTTCAAGAGAAGTCTTTTCTTGCTTAAATGTATCAACCACAAGTATGTAGAAATATCACAGCTCGTAGACCTTATGAAATGACCGAAATTAGAGGAAGAAAGAAACCACCTGAGTCCGCAAAATTGCTTGGAGATCGGGCTTTTTCTTGTTATCACCCTTTTCTTTCTGCTCCCCAGAGCTGGCCACTCGTGGTGTTTCATCCCAGCTCTTCCTACCGTTCTTCGTAGACCCCACAAATGCTTCTGAAACTTTTGATATCCCCGCTGCAATGGCTGCTATCTTCTTCTTCTCTGCAGAATCAACCACAGTTGGCGACAATTTCACTCCTCCGGACAGCCTTCGTCCAGGAGAAAGTGAAGCCCTTCGTGAATTTAGGAATGCCTGCTTCCTCCCATTAGGAGATGGCTGCCTGTACCTCGATGCTACAGCTATTGCTGGCTCTCTTGCCACTTTCCTGTTCTCCTCCCGTGCAGCCACCAAGCTCGGCACCTCACATTTTGACGGCAGTGTGGGGGATGCCGACCTCTTCTCTTTCCCCGCAGGTGATGGATCCCTCTTCTTTGCAACCGAATTTTTCTTCCCCACAGACGCAAATCTCTTAGCCCCAGCAGGTGAAGAAAACCTCTGTGGCACCTTCTCCGAACCCTTAACTTCATCCAAATCCCCAACATTTCCGTTATCCACCGGCATGAGGGCTTGCCTTCTTACTTTCTTGTTCTTTTCAGTTTTATCATCTTCATATCTCAATTCCTTGTTTTCGTTGTCTTCGCCCTTCTTGTTAGCTAAGTAAACTGCAATAGGATCAATCGAGTATTCCGAATCCTCAACAGTTTGAATCAAGAATTCCTTCTTGGAAGCCAAAATACGCGCAATGAGCGGCTCTGGGGTCCCCGCGAAGGCATGTCGGCCAGGGATCGGGCTGATCCCACAAGCCCTGGGCATCGGAGAATCAAACTCGAAGCGGTCTATGTAAACAAATTGGCCTAGCTGGAGGCGGTTGGAGAGGGAGACGTAGGTGGAGTTAAGAGAGTCGGAGAGCTGGACATAGAAGCCGTGGTTGGACCAGAGATTGGATCCGACGAGGACAGGGACAATGCCGATGACTTGGAGGAGAGCAGACCGGTGGTCCCCGGTGACCCGGGCTGTGGAATTCATGGATTGCAGGAGTTTCAGGAGGATTCCCGGAGCGAGAGATGCCATTGAGTTTTGTGAGCTGGGTTGCGCACGGTGGTTGTGGCGGTGTTTTGGAAGAGCAAAAGGGGTGAAATATGACCGTTGCCAACCGTTACGAATTCAAATTCGAATTCCCGCTTTATTTATTTATTTATTTTTTTAATCTCGGTGGGACAACAAAAACCTGTGTCACGAGTCAAACCAGTTGGATGCATAGGTATTACGGTGCCGTTTCGTTTCCAGGCGTCAACTTGACTTGCCCACGTAGGTCGGAAATTTAACGTTACTGCTAGTATGAGCATCGGACCGTGAACGTCCAACGATCACGCCGCGTGGCAATGGGTCTACTTCACTTTTCGTTTTTATTTAATTTGTTTTTTCACATAATTAGTTGCCTTTTTAGATACTGACCACAATTTTCATTCACATCCATATCCATGGAATCAAGATTTTTGGCTAAAAAAAAAAAGAAAAAGAAAAGAACTTAAAAAAAGTGTTCTGAAAAACATTTTGATCACCCCCACTTCCCAAGTCCCCGTATTCAATACAAACACTCAATGGGAAATTCCTATCTGAAGTGCTTTAATTCCAATTTTTTCAGCTTTTTCGACAAAAATTATAATCTCTAGTATATCTCAACCTAGGTGGTGGCTCTTAAAAAATTAAAGAGCTTTTATGCTTTAATCATTCTTTAGCTGGGTTCCGTGCTGCAAAATTGCTCTCTCTTTCTCTCTCTCTCTCTCTGACACACACACACACATTCCTCTGTATTTGTGGGAAAAAAAAAACTGTATCATGTAATCTCATAAAAAATTCCCCGCATGTTAAAAGAAGGGGGAAAAATTGTGATCTGTGAATTGGAGAACATCTACAAGATTCACCAGCACCTGCGACAATCAATATATTGATCAGTGGAACTTAACCAAAAAGCCAAAAAGAAAAGCTTGACAAATGGACGGATCATGAGCAAAACGTGCGGCAACGGCCATGCAGATCATTTCCACTTGAAGAACGGTCCAACCAACCCCGTGAAAGAACAAAATTACCTTTGAAGCTGCTGGTCACAGGGGAACTTGAAGAATCAGAAAGCTAGTCAAGTTGATCGCCATGAGTTGTTGGTTCAACAATACCTAGAGTTGTCTCCAAAACTACAAATTCCAGAGATAGAACTATAGAACCCTTGTCATGTCCCAGCCGATTGATCAACACCCCCCCCCCCCCCCCCCCCCGCGCAAAAAAAAAAAAGGAAATCGATAATAGCACTTCCCCCAAATGGGCTTGTTTTAATCAGAAGCATTATAGCTACATAATTGGCCATGAGGCCGTGGCCCATTTTACTGCTTAAAATCGACATGAAGCAAAGAGAGACCCGGAATCCATTCAACATTAAAACATGTGCTAACGCACTTGTATATTAAGCCTATTACGGTGATGGTTATCCTTACTGCAAACAGAGTCAACATTGAATTTCCCTCTTCGTAAATTAAGACGCCTGGAATCAAAATTGTGCACATTTCCACCCAATAAGTACAAACACAGTTTTTATACATTCTTAATCTCAAGGGAAGAATGGGGTAAACCGTGGGGACAGAAAAAATGAAAAGGGAAAAAGAAATATTCTTTCATTATCCATTGTATTGTATACTCTTATGCCACAAAAACCAAGAAAATCATGAGGAATACAATCAGCACAAAGAATATCTTGATCATCAGCCATCTGTTGGATGATATACTGTTGAGATACCTCACAAGTTGGCCCTGTGCTCCTTCTACGCTTGACAGTGTCTCATCCATGTTCTCATCAATCCTGCAAACCAAAATGGTGTCTCCTTGGATGAGTAAACCAACTGGTGATGGATTTAGATAGTGCATCCTTTTCTCTTCTAAATTCAGTTTGACTTCACAATTTTGTTGAAATTTTGGGTGCATGAACTCCTATACTAATCTCTAAGCAATGTGATGGAATCACAGGAAGGTTTGTCATTTCACCAAATGCAGACGGATAATTTCAGCAGTCCTCTTTCAGTGAAAGGTGGCTGACTCTCAATGACAATAAAAAATTTGTTCCATTGACGCACGTAAGGCAGTCATTGAAGTAAATATGTACTTAATTATACTCTTGCCTTGTATATCTTCAGGCATAAAAGGCAATGGCAATGAAGAATGTACCTAATTGCAAGCTCCCCCTGCTGTGAAACCATGGTTGCAAGTTGAGTAAAAATGTTGCTCAGTTCATGAATCGTTGACTCCACATTATGCAAAGCCTCAGCTCTACTCTGCATATAACTGTCTTGTAGTGGAACCATCTGCTGTTGCTGTTGACGCTGCTGCTGCTGCTGATGCAAAAGTGGTTGAGACTCCACATCTGCCTGCTTGCTGGAAAGAAGATAATTCATTTTAAACAAGGAAGTGCACAACACATCCAATAATAATCACATATTCTCAATCATGCAATCCTCATCCAGAGTTTTTACATTCAAAATCAGAAAAACACATCATGAACTTGTCATTCATACTAAGGGTCCAGAAAAATGAGAAAAAGTATGTCTAGGAAGAAATTCTTAATATGCCATTCCTAAAAGCAATGGATGCTGTTATTCTACCTGCCAAACAGCTGGGATGAGGATGCAGAACCATTGGCCCATGGAGGAGGTGGAGCCCGTGATGCATTAGTGGAGGCTTGGGAAGCCAGTGGACGCTGACGAACAAAAGGGTTTGTAGCATCTTTTGAAGCAGCTGAAGAAAACAACTGCCTTCTGTTCTCATGAACTTTTATATTCTGCACAAATACATAAAATTCAAAACTCAACAATACTAAAACAACAATGATGAAGTCAATTAAAGCCCTTTAAGGCACAAGTTGTGCCGACAAACAATAATCGTACCTCTGTCCTCATTGTGAGGACTTCCTTAAACTCCTTTGTGGCACCCATCAAGCGGTTCTTTAGGTTATCTACAACGGTGGTTGAATGGGTTGTGGTGTCACTTGAAAAGTTTCCACTTTCATTTTGGGAATTGCACAGGAGCTGCAGGTCTACCACAGCTGCATTAAGTGCAGTGATGTCTTCCTTTATAATTGCCGTCAGCTCTTGGATCTCCATAGTTGGATCATCAAAAACTGATGTTCTCTTTGCCACTGACAAACAATAAAATGGTCAGAACATGAAAACAGGTGACATAAAGATCATTTGCACTAGCCACCATCCATTGTAAAGTGTTGTTACCGAAGTTTACAGCCAACCTACCAAAAATTGCAGAAGCACCAAGCCTAAGAGTAAGTAATGCCTAACGAAGTCTGTGCCACCGACACTCTCTTCACCCATTTCACAAGCATAATCATTGCTACCAATTCAAATACTTGCTCGCTTGCACCAATGCCATATTTCAGAATAAATCCCAGATATAGACCCAAGGCCTTTTAGGTGATATGACATTCAACGATATTGAACAACTCAAAATTAACCTAATTACCATATGAGAAAATGAAAATTTTAAAAACAAAAAAAAAAAAAAAAGAAAAAAAGAAAAAACAGTGACTCACATTTAGTGAGTTTAGCTAGTTTCTGTGACGTCTGATGAATCCCGTAGCCGATCTTGGACGCACGCTTGTTGAACTCCGATTGAATAGAGACGGCGGATCGTGTTGTATCAGGTTTGGCGTTATAACTGCCATTGCCACTAGTGCTAGCCGATGCTCCATTGTTGGCCGATGAGAATGACTTCTTCAGCCTTTCCGCCGCGCTCACAAACTCCTGCGTCCGATCCCGGTACGACACTTTCCCCGAAATCGCCACCGACATCCTCTTCCGATTGCTATCAGCAATTACGTGAAAAGAAAATATGAAGAAATATATGTGTATGCTTGCAACCAAAAGTCAGTTTCTACAGAGAGCCCATGTCCAGGTTCGGACGTCTAAAAGCATATTGGGCGTAATTGCCGACGATTTGATTTGTTTACTGAATCTGAAAACCCCGATGAAGTTTCGGGGCTAGCTATGGCCTTCAAAGGCGCGTCTGATGGACGAAACGGTACCGCTTTGATTGTAGTCGTCGGAAGTAAGACATGTACGTTACCGTAAATAAGGGGCTATAGCGCGGGCAGAATTGGGTAGAAGACGTTAGAGCTCGGATTGAAGAGGGAGGGAAGGAGGGTTGGAGGGAGATCCAGTCCAGATCTAAAGGTTTGGTGCCAAGATTCGTTTTAGAAAATTACGTTTTCGACAGGAGACTTCTGAGGTTTTCCTCAAGAGTAAAATTAGGCAGTAATGTAGAATAACGTAATAATGACAAGCAAAGGTAAATTAATTATATTTTATATAAAAAAAACGTTTTTATACTATTAATTTTTTATAATTATTTTCTTTTTACGTTAGTACTCTTTGGTTAAACTGTTCAGAACCAACACTATAAAATCAACTTATTTCAAACTAAATTGTTAAAAATAAATTGATCCACATCGTAATTTGAGAAGATTATAATTATTAATTTAATTTTATATTCATAACTAATTTTTGTATGTTATGAAGCGTTTTATATTTTTATTAGGTAGATTACTATAATTTTTTGATCACACTATATATTGTAATTTTTAATTGTATAAGTATTTTTCTTAATTTTTTATTTTATAATTTTTACTTTTATAAAATTATTACTATTTTTTTTTTCCTCTGTTTGTATACGCCCAAGATCATCAATTTACAAGAAATTTTCAAACCAACTAACTCAAACCATAATTATTAATTATATCGAATTAATTAATTTACAATTTTAAAATTAATCAAACCGCTGTTGACGGGCACCATTTTGGCTGTACTTGAGATAAATGCACTGCACTGTAGGGACACGTAAAGAACTAATATATAATATTAACACTTTTACTTTTTTTTTTTTTTTTTTTTTTTTTTCAATTGGTGGACTGCAGACTCAGCCAAGCGTCCACCAGCACACTCATCAATCGGCCACCTTTTTCTTTGGACAGTCAATCATCCGCCTCCCCGTGCCCTAAACATTAAAGCATTTGAGCACTCGAATCAATTTCATCTGGTCGAGTTCTCTTAGATAAACAAAATCGTGTGGTGTGATTGCTTTCGTTGTCAGTTCGAGGTCCAACTTGATTAGTAATATGATACATTTCTTGTTACGTTAATTTGAAATTAAGTCTTTTAATCTGCATATATTTTTTAAGAAACAAAGAAATTATATTAAAAATATAATATTAATTTTTAAATTTATTAACATTATATTAAATATAAAAAAATTTTGAGTGACCAAATGTTAAAAAAAAATATTCAAACATATTTAGATGATAAATTTTTTTATAAAAAAATTAAATAAAACTTTTCTATAAAGAAAAATTAGACGAGGACATTATCAGTAACCATGACTTTGGCACAGGCTATTCACTTTTTCTATTATTAAAAAAAAAAAAAAAAAATTGTAGTAGCTTTTGATATATCAAATTAAATTACTAAACAAAGAAAGTCACCTTCCAAATGTCATTTCTTGCTTTACTTTTAGATAAATACATTTTTTAAAGCTCAATCTTTGTGGCAAGCAAAGCCTGAATATAAGCAGAGAGCCAATATGAAGCAAAGATATTGGACCGGGGCCAAACCCGTCCTAGATTGCGCAGACCAGGATTTGGGCATTCAATAACATATACATCATCACCTTAAAAAGAGGAATGCGGGCTTCGGAAGCTATTCTATTCCTTTATTTGTACTTAATAATGAGACCGTCTCCGAGCACAAAAAGGAAGAAAACACTCTTTATGTCTTCGAGTGGTAGTACTTATCCAAGAGCTTCTCAGAATATTCTCCAAATGTGTGCGAAGAGTCGGCTAGCTTAAGCTGAAAGCAACCAGGAAACCACAAACAAAAAAGTCACAATCAGTGATGCTGTTTTATGCTTCAACAGGCACGAAACGGGAAAAATTAAAGTCAGAAATATTCCCGTTTATTTGCTTATGCTCTGTGGCGCTGCTCAACTGAACTTTTTCGTTCTGAACAGCTAGACTAAACTTAACCCAGAATTCTAAAAGCATTTTCTAACTATATGCGACTTCTAGTCAGGCATAAATAATAGAATATGTAGCTGTTAGCTATGATGCATTGAAATAGCTTTATATGAGCGCAGCACACCAAGAACACAATAATAAATCCCTCAATGGGAATAGCAACTAAGTTGGTTTTCTAATTTCTTGTCTTTGTCCCTATGCTGCTACGGGGAGCTTAAAAAACATCTTTGGCTGAATGAATCTTTAAGATTCATGAAGCTGACATAATATGTATCCAATACAAGTCAACAAGCATGGTTCTAGAGTTCTGGAGTTTTAGTCTGGTAAACAAGCATGCCTTTTATTCATATATCAGTACTTGGGCAACATATATACCTCTTTGTGAAAGTGCATCTCCGCTGGAAAGTTCAGCTTTTCATCCCTACAAAGCACCAAGATAAAAGAAAATGCATCTCTCTTATGCCGATCAAATGTTGAAATAAATGAATGTCAGTAACACAAACAATTCAATAAATCCTAGTGTAATAATAGCACAAAAGAGTGGGGATCTTAGGCTCCAATTGGATCACCCTTTTTTCTCCACTAGTGTGTGTCAAAGTGAAGATAAAATTAGCAAACATTCAAAACAGTTCATGCAAAAACATATAGAACGGGAGGAAAAGGCTGTCAATGCATGGGTAGTGAAGCTACAGTTTAGTAAGAAGCTTCATCATTAGCCTTGTAGTGCTTAAGATAAAACCGTAAAAATCATTGGCAGGCAACCCAGTCCATTCCCAGTGCCATTGCACCATGCTGGAATTAAAAGTGTAAAAATCATGACATGGACATAATTCATTATTCATATTTCTTGATAAAATTACCAATCAGGTTGCATAAATAATGCAAATGTTGACCGGTCAATGCCAGAAGCATCATCTCCTTTAGGTGCCTAAGAAGCAAACGATAAACCAAGAAGAATTTAATAACTTCAAATCATTCAAATAGGACCAAATTTTCAGGAAAAGGAAAAACATAATTAATGATCTGAACTAATAAATATATTGCTCTTAGCCTGGGTGACAGGTGCGAGGTCATAAAAGCATTTCAGCTGTACTTCTATTTACTAGTCATCTACAACAGCTAAAACAAGGTAGAAAAATTGTGGGACCCCAAACTCAATGTGCAATAAATATGGCCACGTTGTATAACAATGCTCATGCTTTCTTGACAAACACAATAGGACCATTGTCCTTTCCTGAGACTGCCATCCTATTATCAGCAAGATTGAAGGAGGGAGCTGTAATCCCCATGAATATACCCCACACATTAAAAACAGCATCTTAGCAATAAATTTAATTAATAGATACATGTGTATACATGTATATTAATGTGCATACACAAGAGATTTCATCAATCAATTTAGGATTAGTCAAAGCTTATAGTTCCTTTTTGAACTTGTTGTGCAAACATGTGAGTGCACTATCAAAAAAGTAGTATGGTTTTCAGACCCCACAGCATACTATCATTCTGCATATAAGAATGTTTCTATAAATTTTGAGTGCCCTTACAAGGTTTGAAACAACATTTATTAAGTGTCTCAGATCTCATAGAAAAAAGACAAACAGGCATAGTCACAAGCTTAAGCATTTAAAAATCATCAAGATAAATAAAGCTTGACAGTTCCTTAAGCAAAGAAGTATCAATAAACACTTGGATATCAAAAAATCATATGTTTGAAATATTTCCTTTCACATTTGCACTCCAATAGCTTACATTAGAACAAGTTGTATCTATATAAGATGGCATTATTATTGTCACCTAGAAGAACAAAACATGAAGGACATGTAGCCAACACCAGCCAAAACTGTGAGATCAAATTATAAACTGTACCTGGACAGAATGAGGTGTCGCACAAAGAAAGCCTCTTGACAGTATCTCTGTTGTTTCACCAACTTGGTATGCTATTTCATCTTCTCCAAAGACAACCTACGTATCAAGAAAAAACTATCCATGAAAAACTGAGACAATTCAGAATGAAGTCAGACCAGAGGGCAAAATTTGCTATGATATAGAACCTATAAATCATGCATTTTTCAGTTAAAATCCACTCTACAAGGTGCTCATTTAACTTTGTTTTCTTCACTGAGGTTTCTTCATTCATGCCAAAGGAATCCCTTGTTCCCTTTCCCCACTTTTTCATGGTGGGGTTGCTATAATTTCAGATTCAAGTTCACAAATGTCAGGCAATAAACACTTTCATGGAGTTTCATACTACATGTAACAGCTATGGTTGTACACACCCTATCAAATGTAATATAGAGTTAGCAGTTCCAATAACTTGACAGAAATTGGCAATGAACTGAGAGCTTGACTTCTAAATTGCTTCTATGACACACCATGAACAAATTCTCAAGTTTCATTTCACAGTTATATAACAAGTAAGCAACATGTTTGAGGTCACTTCAACAGAATTGCAATTGACAGCACTACTTGGGCACTAAACACAAAGAATTAGTTATTTGACCATGACTTTGAAGAGTGGAAGGACTTCAATAGGAATAATTCAAGCAGGGGAGATTCAGATAGGGCATTAGTAGGGGATAAATGGAACCATTATCCCTTACAAAAACTAATTTCACAGGACAAAACAACACCTTAGCAGAAAAGATAACATGTGGCATACTCAACAATATTAGAAAACAGAGTCTAAAACAAATACTTATATTCTTTAAAGAGAGGCAACATTTTGTGTTCGTGAAATTTCAACAACAAGGAAGTATACTTTCACAATTTGATCAGTTTGTGTTTTAATGTATAGTCCAGCAGCACTATCAGGGCAAGGTAATTCTACACCATCTCTCTTAAACATCGCACAGGTGAGACCTACATATTGAATCAAAAGAGAAATAAGACACAAAAAGAAGGAAATTTTCACATTACAATAAACAATACTAAATTCAATTTATCTTCCAATGTTGTCCCACTAGCAGAATAAGCCAGGGAATAAAGGCAAAAATAAGAGTTTTTTTTTTTTTTTTTTTTTTTTTGTGAGTGTGTGGAGGGGGGGTAAACATCTGAGTGAGGAACAATAAAATCACAAATCCTGAAAAGATAAGCTTCACAACCTGTTAGTGAGCCATGATCTGTGTGCCATCCACACCAAGAAGACATGGAGTCATCATCTTGGACACGATAACTGGAAATCATTTCAGTTGTCAAATTATCTTGAGAAGGCCAGACAAATTTTGATCTTCAAGAAAAGCATTCCAAATAAATGTACAATTTCAACTACAGAAATTTGATATCATGACTCATATCTTGAGCACAGTGCCTTAGTTATGTGCACACCAAAGCTTCATATTTAAAAAAGCCAAATGCCAGATAGAGGATCAGCAAGCCAGCAAGAATTGGAAAGTGGAATAGAACTCATAACAGTGCTAAAAATATTTGGCAATGGAAAACTCCCAATGAGTGAATGGGAGAAAATGAAAACTACCTTTTCTGTGCTGGAAAATAATAGAGCAGCCGACCTTTGTGACACCGAGAATGAAGAAGTATCTGTTCAAGGCCTTCAAGTTCATTCACTTGAATCCCTTTGGAAACTGATCAAGACCTCATAAAAAAAGATATTGAGTAACTTATGCCCAGTTCAAAAATCAGCATATATGCAAGAAAGGAATATACAGTAGCCTATATAAATATAGGCCCATAAGGATGAATGGAGATAATGAAGAAGGCATCAAGAAAAATAATATCTCATATCCTATATATGTAGGCAATCTTCTTCGCAGTTCTGTCTCTCAGTCGAGTGTATATAATCCTGGACTGAGCTGAGTGTGCACCTCAATTAGAAACTAGCTATGCAACTATATCAGGACATTCTGGGCAAAATTATAGCACCACAAACACTTAAAAATGTTGATTAAGCATTCATTAGTTCCAATACATAAGACTATACCCACTGGAAACTCTCATCCAATCAGGGAAACTATTAATCACAAACCACACAGAGGGAATTTTATGCCTCAATATGCATCCCTGCATGCATGGATTGATATAGGTACCCTGGACCCATATGCATATCAGTTGGCAGGACAAAATGCATGAATTCATTGATAAAAACCACCACATGAACCAAAGTACATGTATAATTAATTTATTTTGTTCCTTAGAGATAAATGTGTGGGATGAATTTACTTCCATACATATTTCTATAAAACCAAAAATAAAGGCACACAACATTTTACCATATTGATCGCAGTGATAGGCTACCATCAATCCAACATCAAGGATCAGCTTTCCAAGTGCTTTGAAAGCTAAAAATAGTTAACTCCCATTCAGCACTGCTATGACAATGTTAAAATCTGCAAACTAGAAGATACTATTGTCAATCTTCTATCATACCTGGTTCCAAATCCGGCAAAGCTCTTTGAGGCCATATGTTTGACCCACAAAATGATGGATACCTACAAGACAGTGCATGAAAGAAAAATATCCAAATGATCACAATGATGTTATCTATACACAATTTGTGCAAATAATGTGTACTTCGGCAGTATCAGGAAGGCAGCTGCATAAAAAGCCGAGGCAAGTACTGAGAGCAAGAAGCATTTAGAACCTGAATCTCATCTCCATCTTATACCTTTCTATCAAATAGGCATCAGTTGTAGGCATATCCAATACAGGATTTGCATAGAAGGAGCCTTTCAACATGTCTGCTCAAAACATGGGAAGCAATTTATAAAACATCCAACTTAAATAATTTAGTATCTAGTTATCAACATAAATTAAATGATAATCAAATGGCTTTTGGTTATCAAAATGACTGTTCAAAAACATATTTCCACTATCTCTATTCTGGGATGCCAAAGAAAACTGTGTCCCTATTCTTGTTTTTAGTGATATCAATGTGCTCCACATTATCTTTCAATCAGCACTGAAACTCAATAAAATGTCAGCATCCTTGGCTCAAATATTTATAAAGCTTAATCAATCTAACTTATGAGCAAGTTTACCAGGCTTCCCAGATTCAAGCTTCTCTTTTCCATGGCTCCATCCAAAGTTATACCTACATGTAGACAATGGATTAACGAAATTAAATGTTGACTTCCTTCTGAATGTTATCACCATGATGAGCAACTCAAACAAATACTAAATGGCATTGTAATTGATTAAAAGAAGGTTTTTGGTATCTTAAGTACAACAACCAGAGGGGAAAATGTACCGTGCATGCAGCTTTGTAACCTAAAAACCATTTTGCAGCATAGGTTCTTAACTAACACACAAAATATCTCAACAGGAGAAAAAGAAATTGAGAACAAAAGAACTGGTTCAGATGTTTGGCTATAATGCACAAAAAAAAAAAAAAGGAAAAAAAGAAGCTGCAAGGATAATATCCTTGTACCCATGGGCATACAGTCAATGCACACATATTCAAAATTGTACACATCTTCCAAATGCTTTGATTGTAAGAAATTGCTCAAAAGGGATCAAAAAAGGGAACAAGTGAATAATGGTCGCAGAAAATTTAACGGAGTTACAAAACTTGAGAGGAAAAAAAGATTACCTACTACCTGGATCTTCAAGATCTTTCTTAACCTCTTCCGGAAGGTTGGCTAACCTGAAAAAAGAGAATGAGAGACCTCATAGATGAAAATTTCATTAAGTTGTCTTCTTGGATGCCTATAAGATTATATCAACAGCAAGGAAAAGGTATTGGGGTTAGATTGCAGACCTTGGAGAAAGATTTAGAAGATTCCGACGCAGCAAAGAAAATCCAGGGACCTATAATGACAGGACGCTAACCTCAAACAACCAGTCAACAAAATGAACAAACTGAAGGAAATTTTACATCCAATAAATGAAATACAGCATCATGACAGTGCAGCTCTGAGAGGCAGTCACATTTGTGATGCAGAGATAAGAAAATAACCAGAATACCAAAGTCTAAGCATCTGGACAGTAATGCATGTTTGATACAGGAGCAATGGCTGTTATTGCTGCATTTTTGCTTTTCTTTTCTCAGTTTTTGCTCCATCAGGCCGGTGTTACATAATGTTGCCTTTACACCCATCTTACTTCTCATTGTTGGTGTATATGTCCATTTACCAAAGTTTACACCTCATGGAGGAATAGTCTAAAGGTTCGTTAATGATCTCACTAATTTTCTCTGCCGTGCATCTCAATTATAATGACAACGGCAAGCCCCATAAGTTTCTTTTGGTTGCAGATCAAATTCATATTACACATTCATAATACACCAGCAATACGGCATGTTATAAAGACAATGCTGGACCAATTATCCTTGATAAATGCAGCTAAATATCTCCCAAGAGAAAGATGAACAAGAAAGTAGACAATATGACACCGCACAAGCATAATACTTCTAATCAAGAATCCTTCGTACATCAGTAATTGAAAGAATTCCCAACGCGTTCGGACCAAAGCCTTCCTCAATCTTCAACGACAAATCAGCATCCCTGTCCTGTTCCATATGTTAAAGAAAAGAAATAAAAATGCATAGAAAAGAAATATCCATACATGTAACTCAACTGTATCAAAAAAAAAAAAAAAAAGCATAGACGCGGCAAACACAATGTAATAAAAAGCAGAGATAAATAAACAAATAGATGAAAAAACACGGCTGGTTCAGAAGCAAGTGACGGAAAACGAATAAATACAATTTCCAAACAACTTGAATAAAGATAAATGAAAAATTCAACTCGTCTATTGGCTCACTGAGCTGCGAAACATCGTCAACATTTAAGGCACTTGATATTTCAATTCAGTTTTCCGCTCCACTTTCTTTGGTTTTCTCGGCAAGAAAAAGAGACCAAGAGATAAAAATCACCTGAAGCTGGGAGTAAGATATGGTGACAGTTCTTATAGTAGGAACAGCTGATTGAGACGAACACGATGTTGACCGACACGAAATCCAGCGGCTCCGATAGGAATGTGAACCCACGCGATTACGGAATAAAACGCTGTGGCCTCTGCAGACCAGGGAACCAGAAGCCATTTGTCGCTTCTCGCTTCAATATGCGAGCGAGTATAGAAACAAAGAGCATTTAAACAGCTTGGTTTTTACGCAACGGAACTGCAGATGCCACGCGAGGCTTGACTCGCGAAACATGCTTATTCGGCGGGTTTACATCGCCCGCTAGGGAGTCGTTACACGCAAGTCCAGTGGCGGGTCGGCTACGGTAGGATATAATATGATTCTGAGCAAACTTTGAAATTTAAATAAGAATCTCATTGCAGATACTTACAAAATATGCACACAGCAGAATAAAACATCGTCTAAAACCACCGAATCCCCAAAAAAAAAACCAAAAGAAAAAGCACGTGAGAAAAGGATATCTTCTCACCTTTTTTTTTTTTATCTAATTAGAGGTTCGTTCAGCCGTTAACTGTTTATCCAAAATAATTTCTAATTTATTCTTTTTAATTTAAAAAAAAAATAGTAGAATTATGGTATAAGATCGCAACGCAAAATCCGGCATCTCCGAATAGAATACCATTATCTAGCCATTTAAAATGTTGACAAAAAATTGACCCTCCATTCCCAAAAGGTCAATTTAAAAAAATAAAAAAAAAAGGCGAAAAAAGAAAAGAGCAATCTTGAGTGCGATAGGGAGGGAGAACCTGCTACGGGCCCAAATTAATCCGTTTCTACAATCAAGATTCTTGAATCTTGGTTTGCAATCTCGAACCGAGGGGACAGTGGGAACCGCACAAGCGAAGGAAATGAAAGAGAGAGAGCTCCTTGATTCTTGGATCTCGGTTCACTTTCGTTTCACTTGTCTGGCCTTACTTGGATACGAATTACATGGGCTTTGAAAATGCTCAGAAGCCGAAGCCCAGTTATTCAGTAGTCATAGACTAAGCCTATTTGAAAGTTAGAGATTGACGTGTAAATAATCCAACTTTGGGTTTTGAGGAATAATATTCATGTCGGTGTTGCTTTTTTATGGTCCGGGTTTTAGTATAAAAGAATTTTCCAATTATGACCTTGACAATAACGCTTTAGACAACAAGATCATTCCGTTTTTTCTTTGCATTGCAACCGCAACATGACCATTGCGTGTAAGGATTTTAATGTAAGTACAAGGTCTTAAAGCAAGTCATGCGCATGTGATATATATATATATATATATATATACCGTGCTTTCGAGAAACGACATCAAAACACACTAGAACTGTTTTATATAAAGAGCCAATAGAACATCGTGCAAGGCCAACCATCCGCTGTGCCCGTTGCACAAAACTAGCCATATGAACAAACAAGAATGCCTCGATGTGGCAATTTTTATTCACTGGCGACGTCATTTTTACTACCCAACCAAAAGCAAACGATCAAGTAATTAAATAGCTATAGTTGAGTCCCAAAATCAAACGCCTATGACTTCAACGAGGAAATCAACCAGCTCGAGGGGTGCAGTTAGATGAGGGAGGTGCCCATGAGTGCTATCTAAAATCTCCACCGTGCAACTTCCTCTGATCCTCTCCTGCATGAAGTGTGCAACCGAGTCCGGCACCACGATGTCCCTTTTGGTTTGGATTATGGTACAGGGTGTCATAACCTTGTCAAGAATGTCCCTCTCGTCGCTGTAAAAAACAGTCTTGGCCAAGCAGAGGGCAACATCAGGTCTCATTCTTTGCAGGCATTTGGTCAACTTTTCAACTGAGGTAGGATCGGTGGCATCCACAACAAGAGAGGCAAAGGTTGAAGCCCAATTGTGGTAGTCGGCTTCAATGTGGGACATGATGTCATCAATGTCCGAGTCCTTGAACCCTCCTTCATAATCATCAGCATTTAAGTACCTACGCAATAACATGAGAAATTTCAGAACGAAAAATCATCTTCGAAGTACCCAACTGATATAATTCAAGTCATTTGTAGATAAGCTTATTTTCCAATTCTCCTCATTTTGAACTTTTAATCAAATTATGGGATTTAATTAATTCCGAGGCTTTATGTAATATGTACAGATAAAAGTAGTATACATGCCAATTAGTTGTAGAGGAACCCTTGACACCAATTACACACGCCTGCCTTTCGGCCGAATGGGAGAAACCATATGGATAAAGTTATGAAATTACAAGCATTTGCCTTCTGGTTTTTGTCTTATTTATTTATTTATATAATTATTGCCTTTTTTGGCTTTTCTTCGCATGGTTTTTTTTTGGTTAATATTGAAGACCTGGTTCTGGAGTTGCTTTTGCTAACTCATTGAATGCTGACCATATATTCTGGACATAAAAAGGCAATAGTTACGAAACAAGGTACAACACAAAAAGAGCTGAAAACAAAGAGAAAAAAGAGACCGCTGAGATTCCAGCGGTGCCCACCCCTGTCCTGGCGCGCTTCATCTGACATTGAAAAAACCCGTTTTCCACCCAAAATTGATTTTCTTCACAGTAAAGTTTTCAGAAGTCGATCTATTATTAAATTAAAATATTAAAAAATTAAAAATTTTATGAATTTAATTTCTTTAATTAAAATTAAATTAATAAAATTAATATTTAATATTAAATATATAAAAAATATTAATATTTATTTATATTATAAAAAAATTAATAAATAAAATATAATTATATATAATATAATTATTTTATATGTGTTATTATAATATTTAAATAATTTAATATTATATATATATATATAATAAATTAAAAAATTAATTAATGTGATATATATATAAATATAAATAATTTAAATTAAATTATTTTAATATAAAAAATATAATATATTTTATAATATTTTTTATTTTTTTATATATTTTTTATTTTAAAAAAATAATTTAATGTGAATAAGATAATTTAAATTTTTTTAAAAAAAATAAATATTAATATAATATATATATATAATTTTATATATTTTTATTAAGATGTAAATATATTATATAAATATTTTTTAATTTTTATAATTTATGATTTAAAAAAATAAAAAAATAAAAAATATAACTTTTTATTTTAAAAAAAATAAAATATAAAATAAATTATTTTCTTAAATTTTTTATAAATTTTTAAAATTAACCGAATAAATTATAATTAATTTATTAGTTTATAATTCAATCCGTAGATTTATCAGTTTAATTATTAAATTTTAAAATTAATAATTTTTAAAATAAATTAAACTTAATTATAATATAAATTTTAATTTTATTAGTCAAATACACTAATCTATTTTGATTTTAAAAACCTTGCTCGGCAGTGGAGGACGTGGTCCTTATTATAATCAAGCCATATTCCTCTACTTGGTCCACTAGATACTGATAGAAAA
This sequence comes from Rhizophora mangle, assembly GCA_037832345.1. NCBI lineage: Eukaryota > Viridiplantae > Streptophyta > Magnoliopsida > Malpighiales > Rhizophoraceae > Rhizophora > Rhizophora mangle. The sequence continues at coordinate 2,145,770 of JBAPLJ010002055.1, forward strand.
TTTATAATTATTTTTGTTTTTTTTTTTTTTTCAAAATTTAGATTTGAACCTTAAATATAAAATTAAGACTTCAAGTAAAAACTTAATCTTTTGAAAAACTTAACTTATGAAACAGATTAATGTGTTTTTTATTTAAAAAAAGAGTTAATGTATACACAGAGATTTAAAAAAATTCATATTACTTATTATCATATATTTTACAGTTATAAAAGCAAAGTACTCTGGTAAAATTTTACACACACAACCACAAAAAAAAAAAAAAAAGAAGAAGAAGAAGAAGAAGAAGAAGAAGAAGAAGAAGAAGAAGAAAGAGAGAGTTCTATGCAGACTTATACGTTGATCTCACGGCCTACATATAGACCTCTAGATCTCAAGGTCTCAATTTTGATTTGATCTATGTAAAATCTTTTCCCTTCTCTGTGGAAGGGAAAGCGAAAATGAAATGGATATGCTATGAAAAGAAAATCTAGGATGCTTATACAAATCATACTTACAAATAAGGATGACTAACTTGAAAAATAAGCTGGAGAGTAGAGCTACTGAGTACTAATTAAGTTACAAAAGAAAGAACATCAGTAATGATAATAACAAAGTTAAAAATTTACCTCGGAGAAGCTCCAACAAGTACGAGCCTCTTGAAGAGCTCGGGCCTTTTAGTGGAAGCAATGCATCCAATCATACCAGACATGGAGTGCCCGACAAAGACTGAAGATTTGAGCCCCATCTCATCCATAAGAGCGATTAAGTCGTTTGCAAAGGCATCATACGAAGAGTACTTCACGGGGTCAAAGAGGTTTGGATCTTTAATGGCACCTGAGAAGCACCAGTCAAAGACAAGAACCCTGTAATGCTTGGTCAAGTAGGGAAGGGTTTTGTCCCATAAAGACTGGTCTCCTCCGTACCCATGTGCCAGGATTATAGTTTCACAACCAGAGCCGATGATTCTGGCGTTCATGGCTCCTGAGAGACCCTTTTCCAACATCACTACGATTCTATGGAGGAGAAGGGGAAAAAACAATTGATTGAGAGAAAGAGAAAGAGAGAGAGAAAGAGAAGAGAGAACTGTGAGTTTGGGGACAGTTGCTGTTGGTTTGGCCTCGGTTATATAGAACAAATTGATAAGAGGACAACTAACAACTTTTTGCTAGCTAATTAATGTTAAATAATTACATTTTGGCATTCCTGGAGAATGGGGGCAAGATAGTCTTTTTCATTTTATTTTATTTTATTTTTCATGACGCATTTATTGGTCTCGTGATCGCACCAGCAGTGGCAGGTCCTCATCCGCACAAATTAAATAAACGAACGATTAATTGACAAACCAAACAAGGCAAATCCTTCGCCTATAAATTTTAGGCTCCACTCAGGTCAATGATGCAATGAGTCCTTGACCACATGATTTTATAATTGAACCTAAACAAATGTTCGTAAATTTTTCAGAATTATAATTCATCATTTTCTAAACATCTTGAATTAGACAATTGTGTGACGAAAAACTCATCAATTATTAAAATATTAAGTCACATTCAGACACGATTGCAAATTTTATTAAATGTATTGTACGTAAATGGCGATACGTCAACTCTGGAACACACCTGCATAATATCGTGACTATTAACTTTGTTATGAATTGTGATTAGTGCTTTTTAAAGAACAACCAAATCAACCAGCATGTCAAGGCAGATCTTAGAGCAGCCAATCTTTGCCACCATCGATGGCTGAATCCTGCAATCAGAAGATCGAAATTATTATGGCCGTTGGGTTCATTCAGTTGCCTTGACTTTTTTCAGTACACTGCTCTGCTATGGAGACCACAAATTGATATAAATTCTATGCTTGTTTTACAAAATTAAAATTTTAAACCTCTAAAATAAAAAATTTAATTCTTAAATTGGTAATACTTTATTAATTAGTAGCTACAATACATTACATGCCACCGGTATATCGTGATAACGTTGGCCCCGCCTCTGGATTGAGATTGACCACCCACTGTAGTCGCTTCTAGTAGTTAAGACGTACCCACCAATGTATCAAAATCTTAGAAAGTAAAGTTTTCATTCTAAAAAAAAAAAAAAAAAAATATTTATGACGTATTATTGCTTCAGAGCATCCTGAGTTCGTCTTGATGCCAAACGATTGCTGGAAGTATTCCTTACTGAAAATTAATTGGCACTTGTTAAAAGCTAAAAATTGATTCATTGAAACAAAATAGAATATAAACCATAATTAACTAAGTGATTAAAAGAAATTTGTTAGTACCATGAAAAATTATGAGTTTAATTATAAAATATTACTTATTAAAAAAAAAAAAAATCCCCAAACGGACTGGTGAATTTGATCATCAAGGAAGCAATCCCCCCTCAAGATATCAAAATGCAAGACGCAAAAACTCTCCAATGGCAATGGACAGAGTGACCGCCATCAAGCTACTCTTAAGTTATGAACCAAGAATTGTTTTCCCAATAAGAAATAATCAGTGAGTAAATGGTACAGGTGCGATTGAGACAGGGGGGAGGAAATTAAAGGGTGCTGGGGCCCAATCGAATAATCAACGCCACAAAAAGAAAAAGGCAAGTGCGATGCATTTAGACACAAAAGGCCATTTTTGTCGTATTGCGCTCGACGATGGTAGATGAGTCCAAGTCCCACCTTTTCTGACATTATTGCATTGAGTCCCACCCATGTTCTTCTCATTTTATTTTAAATGCTTGTGGCAAGTTTGCTGTATCCCACGAATTTCTTGCTGCTTCCACTTCTATTACGATTGAAGTGCGTCACATCTGAACTCACCCGTATGGCCATATCATGAAATAAAAAATTGTTATTGCTCTGTACCGGAATCAGCAAGGGGAGCCGAGAAAAATTAAGAGGTGTGGTGTTAAAACCTTCATGCCTAGGTCCATAAAATAAGTCAAGAAAACCTAGAGGAGCATGAAAGAACGAGAGAAGTCCTACTCTACCATGGCGTGTGAGTCATTGTGATTATACCCAAAAAAAAAAAAAAAAGAAGCACTCCATTTATTGAATTTTAATGGTGATGCAACTACTTGAATGTATTAACGGTAGAGATCACTCAAGTTTATAACTTTAGGAGCTCTAGTTGGATTGGTGGGCTCGAACCAGAAGTTACGAGTTTAAAATTTATTTGGGATCAACGTTACAAGGAATATTGAGCATTAAGATGATAGAAAAAAGGTGTAGAATTAACATATCTAACGTTACTTAACTTGTCATTTCAATCTAAAGCTATGCGATAAATTCAATTTATCTCATAATTAAGGATAAATATGGTCAGATGCATCTGACGTGTTCATATTCTACAATTGCTCTTTAACGACTCATGTAAGCTTTGGGTATGCTCTGATGGGCGAAGAAGGTGTGAATGCTTTCTTGTGACAAAAATAACCTTCGTGTCCTTTACTTTAGGATAAATAAAAAAATAAAAAAAAAAGAGGCTTAGCGAATTACTGACAAGTTCAACCAATATGGCTGACGACTGACTTGTGCTGAATGTCACGACTCTACGTCAACAATCTAGTTAATTTCTAGAGAGTGCTGTACTTAGATATATTCATTAATTGTTTTAAGATTTTGAAGGTTGTTTTTTTTTCTGTTATTTATTTAATTATATACTTGAGAAATGTTTTGTCTTTCGTTATTAAAATTTAAATTATAATTACTAAGATCATGAGCCTAACAACTCTATTATTAGATTAAAAGGTTTGTAGCACATACTTATGAAATTTTGCTTTCTTTTTGTGTTTTTTTTTTTTCTTGAGGAATTTGAACTTTTGCTTTCTTGTTGTTGACTAGTTCCACGTTTTCAATCTCATCCTTTTTTTGACATACACGTGTCTGCGTGTCTGTTGCCGAAAATAAAGGAAAAGAAAAAAAGGGAAAAAAAAATATTAAGACTTTAGCATACCACGAATGTGAAAAAGAAATGACCTGCCGACAGCATATGTGAGGATTTATATCCAAATGAATATTTATTTTAAAACATAAACAAGAAATTAATTAATATGGGGATTCCAAAAAGGTAAAACTTAGGTAGAAAATACTAAAAGCAAGGGCCCATACAGATCTGAGCACACCAATTTTGACGATCGAAACACAATCAAAGATGAAGCAAGTTGCTTGGGTCAAGCCCATATATATATATATATATATATATATATATATATTTCAAATGAATAAAGCCTTAACTTTTCCAGTTTTTTATTTATTCAATTTAATACCATCAAGGGAATTATGCCGAATACTTCCGAGTCCAATTATCATTGTAAACACATAAAAGGACTTGTGCCTGGAACATTTGTCTATTACCGCAGTTTTCCAGTACGTATGGAGAAGTGGGCATATATGAAATATATTTGTGGATTGACACTCATTGATCCACAGGTATACTATTGAATTAAATGGATGTACTAACAATACTTTTTGTCTGAGCCAACTTGTCGGAACTTTGCTGCCCCCGTATACTTGGATAATTTACATTCTCAGATTCTTTGTCTGAGGCAAATGACAGACCCCAACTTTACTAGAAGTACTACAAAATGCATTCATATTTCTTATCATAAGATCTGTGCAGATAACTACGCCCTCAATGGGATCGAAATATGGTATTAAAATATACGATCATTATTGATATTTTCTCTATCATCAATGCTCCTGCTAGCCAGTGGGCCTTTTGTTATTGGCTACAGGATAATTGACAAGAAACGAGTTTGATGTTAAAGACTCACCGCTACTTCTGTTTTCAATGTGTTTTCTGTTACGAGCAAGCGGTATCCTGGATTGGATTAACTTGTACGATCAAACCAGAGAGAAACTAAGTTACCAGCGTTAAAGATGAGAATGAATTTAAAACAAAGTAGAAATTTCTTCAAACCATGTTTATCTTTCTAATGATCTTATCACAATCAAAGATATTAATTAAGCCGCCAACATCAAAACAATACTGTAAGAATTCAGTTTCACTCGACACTTTGAATTTTCAGTTATTTGAGCTTTGGTTCCGCGTTAGATAATTGAAGCATGAGTTATGATTTTTGTTTTTCCGGTCAACTCAAGTTTGGTCGGGCTTTCGAGCAAATAGGGTCAAGATTATTTGGGATCGGTCAATTTTGCCGGCTTTGGAGGTTTTTTCACATGTTAAGTTGTGTTGAGAACATGTTTTATGTGTTTCTAGAATAAGTCAGTTGAGAGTCAATCAATCCAAAGGGATAAAAAAAAAAAAAATGTACACATTGACACGTATACCGAACACAAAAGGTCAGTTGAACAGTTGAGTGGCCATTATTGTTGAAACAAACCTTATCAGGAACGACAAACGGGTGGCGGATAGAAATTGGAAAGCTACCCAAGAACGCAAATGGCGCCAAACATGGTCCGACTGGTCAGGTCAGAAGGACAAAAATGGACTTTGAACACTTAATACCGAAAGGGCAAAAGACAACTCCATGCTGGTTGCATAAATTCAAAAGGGGTCCCATTCGCAACGACCCCGGGCTAGCCGACGTTGGGGATTCCTCGAGGGATCAAAAATACTTGGTCCTAGAACAAGAAAAATATCCCTGCAAGCCCGGTGCTGCATTTGAAGGACGGTTCCTAACAGTGTTTAATACCACAACCTTTACAAAATTGCCCAAGCCTACGCTTTTTTGAGATGTTATGCCAGCAATCCCTTTTGATTTTTTTTTTTTTTTTTATAAATTTACTAATTGCTGCTGTGATTTTTGGCACTTAATCTGTCTTTCAAAATGATATATAACACACCAACTTCATAGTTTTGTTGAACGTTACAGGGGGAAGCTGTCAAGAGACTTTAAGACAAACAAAGACAGTTTTGAGATCTCAACCGTATCTTTAGAATTTCATCATGCAACGATAACATTTGACTACGCATGCGAAAGTTAAAGGAATCTTGGTGTAAAAAGGTTAATTTCGTAAATCAAGCCTCTTTCAAATTATTGTTGTGAAAAAAAAAATATTATAATAATTTTTAATTAAATATTTTTTAATTACTCTTTTATTACAAAATTTTTAATTTAAATTATTGTTAATTTTTAGTTAAATTATTTTTTATATTGATATTATTAATTAAAAATATTATATTTTTTATTAAATTTAATTTTAATTTTTAATCAGAGATTATATATAATAAAAAAATATTAATTAATATAATTTTAATATTAAACTAGTAGTCAACAATAAATATAATATAATAATAATAATATTTTTAATTAATAATATTATATTATAAATTAAAAAATTATAATTAAAAGATAATTTAAAAAATTATTTATTTATAAAAAATAATTTTTAATTTAATTTGTAATATAAATTAAACAAGGGTGCTTAACTGAATTCACGTCTTCCGAATCCCCACAAAGTCTTCTTTTCCTTTTGAAGAGCTGTCTTTCAAAAAGGCATATCACACACCAATTTCATATTTTTGTTGAACTTTACAGGGGGAAGCTGCCAGGAGACTTTATGGCAAAACAGTTTTGAGATCTCAACCGTATCTTTAAAATTTCAGCATGTAACGGTAACATTTGACCACGCATGCGAAAGTTAAAGGAATCTTGGTGTAAAAAGGTTACTTCCGTAAACCAAGCCTCTTTCAAATTATTGTGAAAAAAATTAAACTATTAAAATGTTAATTAATATAATCTTACCATCCGATTAGAAGTCAAAAAAAATATTTAATATAATAATCAAAAATATTTTTAATTATTAATATTATTATAGAGAATAATTTTAAAAAATCAATAAAAATTAAAATAAAAATAATTTTTAATTTAATTCGTTGTATATATTAAATAAGGGTGTATAACTGAATTTCCATGTTTTGAATCTCCTCAAAGTCTTATTTCCTTTTGAAGATCTTTAATTTCTTTTGAAATAAATCTTTTTAAAAGATCTTTTAAATTTTAAATGCATCAAAATATTACAGATACATTAAAAAGAATAATAATGGAACAAACATCGATAGAACTTGCTTCGTTCTAATTAAGAGGGAACAAATCTTTCAAATTTATATGTGATCAAGTAATTGACTCTTTTTTCCTTCTCACTAAAAGTTCTCCCCATTTTCCCTGAAGCCCAAAGAATCAAATATTGAGCTCCCTCTTCTTCTGTTGATGTAAGGCAACACATCATCTTATAAAAGAAAATTGATGGAAATATTTTACAGAGTTCAAAATTGAAAATGAAAACCATTTTTTTTTTATACCATGTCCCTATGATTTATACAAACGAGCACTTAATGTTTGGGACTCATCACAGTTCAATCTCTTGCTACTAAAGTAGCTCAGAGATTTTATGAGTTGCAGTTTAATTTGATGGGATTAGGGTAATTCTGTTCGGGAAGATCCACTGTGTCCGGTCTCATTCGCTTGACTATGTTTATACCTGTAGAAGAGCCAGAGAGATATGAACCTCAAAATGTTCTTGTGAAGGCGCCTAATGCCACATGCGTTGAAGTGGTAAACAAGTAATAAGAAAGGGATTAGAAGTTCAATTTCAAGTTGTTCTCAATGTCGTTTCCGCGATTCCAATAACCTACCAATTAAGTCTCCGTTAACAGAAGCTAATAAAAGGGTCACGTGAATGTCAATTGGCTTTACTAGCCTGATCTACTTGCACTAAAGCAGCACAAGGATTGAAACGTTAAAGGATTTTCTTGCAAAAGAAATTGAGATTCTTACATCAGGAATATCAGCGAAAACAGGCTCTTGACTCAAGTTCTACATATATTCCAGATATCTAGATGCCAAGATGTTGGGTTCACATAGCCCCTGATCCTATATTCAGATGTCTTTTTTAATTCGTTTTTTACCCCCCAAGGACAATGGAATGAATAATTACTGCCCACTCTTTTTACCCTTTTATCTGATAAGGAGGGGTTTTCTGGGGGGCAGTGGTCAGAGAAGAGGAGTGCATACCGAAAGAGGAGTTGGTTCAGGCACGGTCACCAAACGTTCCAATGTTTGTAACTGATCATAGGGAGCAATCTGTCAATGACAAAGGAATCACACAGTAACTACCGGATATACCTGGAAGACACAAGGGCTAGAAGATATGTTTTATTTTTTTTTTGTATTTTAAATTATGGAAGATGATATATTTTCTAATTATGTTGGATTTCAGAAGATAAATATAATGAATGTCTATCCCAATTATGGAGCAAGGTATACCAATGTTACTACTGTTTTGCTCTAGACATTGTACATATGATTTGAGACAACTTATTTACATATTTACCACAACCAATCTCTTAACAAAATACCTGACTATATTTGTTAATAGGTCCATGCATGCTATATTCTCAGTTTTTATTTATTTATTTTGCCACTGAAAGATGTTTTTCATTATGTTCAAAGATGTTAGGTTAGTCATGAAATTTACAGCTATCCTAGCATTATGATTGTAGTCCCTGTTACAAGGTTTGGTCCACCGTCCAGATTATCTTGCACAACATCATTATATTCCCTACATTGATGAAAAGTATGACCAGTCACCTGGTTAAATCCATCTGGCCACGTTATTTGCACGGCATAGTTTCCCATAGGCCGAATTTCTTCAGGTTTAATATCTTCTGGAATATCAGTGTACTGCAGCTTTTGCTCTCCGGTCCATTCATCCTATTTTGAACAGAGACCAAGAAAAACTTAACATTAGTTGTAAGACTTTATGGTAACAGTTGATTTCAATGATAAAGGAGGATATTTCCACACCAATTTTCGTTCAACTAATAACCTTTTTCTTGCCTTATGATCATTAGTCAAATGTTCAATGGGGGTGGGATTAGGTTGATTCTACTAACTTTTCCTTCAACTGATTTAGTCTTATAGGTCTCAAGTAAAATAATTGACTTCCACCTGTAAGATAATAAATGAAATTAAGGGAAGAAATAGAGAAATTTATGCAGTAAGCAATGTCTTGATCGGGATCATCATATAACAGGATACAACAGAAACCCAAGGATTTGACAATAGCAGAATGATCAAATTCCAGACCCCAATCTCCATAATTCTGTGGCAACTGTGTAAAAAAAAAAATATTGACTTTGGGAGCATTGCAAACCAGTAACAACTTCATAGAAAATTGCCATAGGTAGTTACCAAAACGTCTTGATGTATGTTCCATAGAAATCACAACCACAGTATTTTCCATTTTTGTCTCTCCTCATTTTTCTGGCTCTCTTTGTCCTTGGGCAAATATCAAAATTATTTGCTTTGATAAACCTAATCAATGGTTTGTTATCATCCAGTAAAGAAGTGTAACAATTAAATATGCACAAAATCCCAGGGGTTTTTGACAGTTGGTGTGCAGGCAAGACAGAGCTAATGAAGAAAAGATGATTCAACAAAAGAAAGTTCCACATACCACACTTTGGGCAGAGTGATCATTCCGTCTAACCATTGCAGGATGCAGATAGAACTCTTCATTGGAATCTGGGACCTTCACCTTAATTGCATTGATTGACATAACATAGGTGACAGCCGTTGACACTAAACAAAGAAAAATGAAAAATGCAAAACAAGATTTTACTTCAGAGAGGGTCATGTATGCTAAGTATAAGTAGATAAACAGAGAGCAAAAAAAAATTGCTGCAGTAATTTTCTCATTTGATGTTTGGCAGATTCGGATCCAAGGTAAAAGACTGAATTCGGTAACATGTGCAAATGAAGACTTCTACTTGTTACCTTGCTGCCGGATCTTGGCACACTGTTGGACAACACAAACACCAAGATCCTGAAATGTCCGGGCTACTTCACCTTGAGGATCAGCCACCACTTCAGGCATTCCACTATCTCCAGAAGCAGATAGCTACACAGAGAATGAAAACAATTGTAATTTATTATGCACTTTTGGCATAAACATTGCACAATTCCAAATTTTTGATACAGCTAGGCATAAAAGTGTACAGGACTTAATATAGAAGCAAACAGATGTGCCAACAACTATCAATAGTATAAAAATGAAATCACTTGTTCTGCATAAAATCTTATGGCCTCCTTAGGCAAGAAAAGTTTGAGAGTTGTGTCCAAAACATGCATGCTTATGACAAAGCACCAAAATAATCAATTTAGAATCATCTTAGGAAAGGAGAAACTTTATGAAGTAGAAACAGAAAATCATTTACACCATTCAAATAATCTAGATGTCCTGACAATTGCAAGAGCATGCAGTAAGACTTTGTAACCATGTCATAGGAAAGCAGTTCAAACATGCACCTAGAGTTTTCATGTGTACAAGATGAAGATAGAAGCTTAAAATGACATTTACCGTTGGCCTAATTGGAAGATCAAAGAGATGAGGGATTCCAAACTGCTGGACAACCTGTGAATATATGATAAACTGCAGTGACATATCAATTGCTCCTAAAGATACTACTGATAATGTCCAAAATATATTTCAAATATTTCAATCATTTCATGAAGTAAGATAACAGAATGGATATTGTGCATACCTGAGAACCTGAACCTCTACCAAAAGGGTAATAGCATTTCCCATCAGCATCAAAGTGGCACATATTCTCTACAACAGCAATGCATGGTACCTGCAGTTTGCATAGACCACATCAATATGTAAGGTGCTGATTAGAAGGTACACTATTAACAAATTCTACTGAACTATCCCCACAAATTGCATGCTCTGTACAGAATGAAAATGTCAAATAACAAAACATAATCAACTTTGCAAATCATTTGGAAAAGTACATTAGGGTGATTGTTAAGATAACACACCATACCTTCAGCTTCGAAAACATGCGAACTCCTTTTGCCACATCAATGAATGCTAGCTTTTGAGGAGTTGTTACAATAACAGTGGCAGTTAATGGAACTACCTGAAAATTTTATTTAATCCAACTCAAGCATGAGCAAGGGTTGAGTTATTAGAAAAGAGGCCAGATGTATCCCAGAGTTAAATATCAGAGGACTAGAACTAATAAGCATAAAAGCTGTAGAGACAGTGGAAAACCTGGCACAAAGTAAGCTGTATATCACCAGTTCCAGGTGGCATATCAATAACGAGATAGTCCAGCTCTCCCCTATGTCATGAATTCACAAATGCAACAGTTAGAATTGATGTTATTCAGATAAACCTAAAGTTTTTAACCTTAATTTAAAGGATTCATGCACAATAAGGCATTGCATATATTTGAGCATTCAAGAGTTGCAGAATTAAAATTTATGAACATCCATAACCAAAAATAAGGTTTCTCTATCATTTTCTTTCTCTCACTAAAAGTTTCCAACTTCGAAAGAGAACTTACCATTCAGTGGTGGTCAAAAGTTGGTTAATGACCCCAGAAACCATTGGCCCACGCATTATTGCACGACCTTGTCCAGCAAATCCAAAAGATACCAACTTCACTCCCAAATAGTTGGTTGGAATAATGGTCCTCTTCTCTGGATTCTACAGGAAGATATAGGCACTCATAACTGCAGCACTCAACTACATTTCTCTACTAAAGAATTACAGTTCTGAAAGACTACCATCTCTAGCAACCGGTTTTCAGGGGAGACCATAGTTGGTAAACTAGGACCATAGACATCTGCATCAAAAATGCCCACTCTAGCACCCATGCCAGCCAAAGTATATGCAAGATTCACAGCTATAGTTGATTTCCCCACACCTCCCTGCACGACTTTTCACAAATGGCAGTGATGAGTAGGAAACTAAAAGCCAGCACTTGAGTTTCACAACCTTGTTACAACGACAAAAGTAAGTCATAGGAGATGGAAATTGTACAGCATATGGAACACAATCATCCTCCTTCAATCAAATGAATGAATGAATGATGATTCCATTAACAGTCTTAATGGCTAATTGTACTTTATTCCTTGTTCAGGATTATGCAATCAAATCAAACTATTCAAGATTCCAAGTAGCCAGGAACAATGTCTTGGACAGACTGCCCTTCATGGTACCAAAATATGCCCAAAGCGTAAGTCAATCGATCAAGTGATACCATAAGTTGCCAGAAAGTTGGAAAAATTAACACTGTAAGGTGCCAGGAACTTGGGAAACATAAACTTCAAATAGTCATATATGAAGGCAATAACTAAATTTCACCATTTAAAAAGCTACCTTGCAACTTGAAACTGCAACAATATTGGAAATTTTTTGCAGTCCCATGGGAAGTTGCCCTGCAAAAACAGGTCTTGCTGGTTGTGCTGACATTGTGACTCTGACATTCTTAACCCAAGGAAGCATAGCTACTACCTCATTTGCCTTCTGCTCAAACTGTTGCAAAGAATTGACATATATATTAAACCCGAATTTGATGCAAACAATCTATATCATCTTCCCAGGAGAAACAATTTCTGGCAGATTAATGAAGGCACATCATGGGAAACAGACAGGGATCTGTATATGTTTACTGGCGGTTTGTTTACTAAAGAGAAGCCCATACATTTTGTTTTTAATAATGAAGTAACTTTGACATGAAACAAAAGTCTACCCTTCCAAACAATGATGATTGTGTCATTTACCATGTCCTTGACTGGACATGCAGGTGTCGTGAGCTCTAACCGAAATGAAACCTGGTATACAAATACAACCACAAGAGTTCTCAGTCAGGGCGGTCATTATGCTATAAATCAGTATTAAGGTAACTTTTTACTATTGTGGCAGCTAGAGAGCACCTCTCCTTGATCTTCATCAATTTGCAGATCTTTTACAAAACCACAGGAAACAATATCTGTTCCAAAATCTGGATCAATAATCTGAGATAAGGCTTTCAGCACATCACTCTCAGCTGCCCCAGCCGTCGTTGCAGAAGCTCCACCTAAGCACCGCCCCATAAATTGTTAATTTCGTAGAACGCGCCAAATTATAAAGAACTATGTACGCAATCTTATCCTTATTTTTACAACACGAGTAACTTTACCGTTACACCAACAACTTGACTTGCCCTTTAGTCCCAATCTTATCTTTTCTTTTTTCTTTTTTCTTTTTTTTTTAAATATATACTTGGAAATGAGCGGAGAACAGAAGTAAAATATCATTTTCCATAATTAATGCACGAAAACAATTCATTAATTCATTGGTAAGAACAAGCTTTGGCTTTGTACGAGGCCTTACTTGCTTTGAAAAGCTTAAAAAATTACCTTCAACAGAAGCAGCGTTAACCTTCAGGCGACTAAGAGCAGGCACTTTAGCGGATAGAGGCGTGGCCCGCCGTTCAGGTTTCCGCGCGTGAAATTGTGGCGGAAGCAGTCCTAAGACGAAAATAGAGTTTAAAAACAGGAAGAGCTTTGGCAGTGAGTATATGACTATACAAAGAAGCAAGCCTAAGTATATCATATTACCTCCTCGTGGTCGTGAATTTAAAGTCTGTAAGAAGAGATGCGGAGGGGATTGAGGATAGAGAAGTTGCATTTTAGAGAGAGAAAAAAAATGAGAGAGGGAGGGAAAGAGAGAGAAAGGAGAGGTGAGAACCGAGGACTGCAAAATGGAAGGCTAGCGAACTCTGTCAGCCTCACGTTTCTGCGTGCAAGTGATGTGTACAACAGAAAAAGGTAATTCAAAATGCTTTCCCAGTACGACGGCGTTTTGATCTGGGTTTACTTCTAACAGTAGACGCTCATTGCTGATCTGGCAAGGGAATTTCCGTGGCAATGAACGGCTGTGAATGGTCCAACATTTTTTCGTTTGTAAAATGCAACCACATTGGGCAGCTATTTCGTTACTCTCTATCTACGCCGTTAATTTTTGGAAGTGGGCCATGACCGTTAAGTTCTTCTCTTTGCTCCAGTCCAACAAACCATTTGACCTCCAGTCATCGTTATAAGGGTACGGTAAAGTGTGGAGAAAATTAGAAGAGAGATCCTTTCAATAACCACTTTTTATTTATTTATTTATTTATTTAAAGAAAAAAAATATTGTAAAGATATTAATTATTATTAATGTAAATTGAAATCAGAAATTATTCTACCACCCAAATTGTAACGTGTTGAATCTAGAACTCAATAAAACACTAAACTTAATCCACTTGATATTCAAGGAGGGTCTCGTCGTTGAGTGGATTCAAACTCGAACCCAGTCCGAACCTGGCGGCATGATGAAAGTCAGAGTTTTCGTTGACGCAATATTTTCCTATTTCTTTTTGAAAATTTCACGTTCATCCCAAAATTGACCCGAAAAGAATAGAATGGGCGGAGACAGCTTCAAAGAGGAACAGGAGTATGCGACCAAATAAAATCCAACATCAATTAATGGACCTTTCTTTGAACCAAAGAAGGCAAATAATGACTGTGTCCGCATATGAGGAAGTTCATAAATAGAGCTATGGATTCAAATGTAATTAGCAGAAGTTAAGGAATTGCAAATACCTTCTAATGGGACCTTGGTAAATGTACTTTTTTAAAGCCTCATGCCCAAGGATCTCTGCATTCCAAGAACAATGAAATGGTCTCTGCCAACCAGCAACCAAATCTTTTCGCTGAACAAGCTTGTCAGTCACGTAGTTGAATCACCACTCAAATAGGGATTGACAAAAAATGGCTATACAAAGAAGGGCGAAACAATCTGGGTAGTTTATCTTAAGGAATGAATAATCATGAAGCAACCAGCAACCCTTAATCTAATGCCACAGCTTACTGCAGACACCATTCCGTGGCCTCTTGCTGGATATAATGTCTGAAAATGAGTCAACCAACTGTCCTGCCAAACTACTAGGATCATCAATTAGAGTCTGGATGTAGGTGTTAACCACTCTACGCTCCTGTTCTGTTGATCTTAAGCTAAACCATGTCAGCAATTTCAATCTGAATTCCTGATTAATGTGACGCCCACATTCTAACCAACGGATTATCTTTACACAGTACTCAAAGTTCTCATCCAAGCAACCTGAACTGTTTGAGACATGAAATGGTGATCCATTTATTAAAGTGCTGTCACAGTCATGCGTCTCTTCATTTTTCTGGACACTCCTTTTCCGACACAATTCAGGCTGAGAATCTACAGCAGGTACTTCTTCATTCAGCCCATTGGCCCAGATCAGAGAGTCACCACTACCACGTGATCTAGCTAAACCATTATTCTCTACTTCACGGGAAGCAGCATCATCATCTGCCTCGGCAGCTTGTGCTAGTGTACAACCATTATCCTCATCACGTGAGGACTCAAATGGAGGGGTCAGCTCTTCATTTAAATCGGGCACTGAAACAACATTTAAGTCAAGACCCTGTGAAACAGATGGCAACTTATCTTCTACGGTTGCAGTTTTGACCACTTTGCTTGCTGCACAGCATTTTTTAGTGTCAGCACTGCAAAAACCTTCTAGGCAGCCTTGCTGTTGAGCCCAAGCCAAATGAAGGATCTTTCCAAGGTCACGGACCTTGAATCCAGAAGAATCAATAGCAGTTGTAGTTCTAGTCTCACCTTTGGCACTAGAAGTACTTCCACCACTGAGACTACTTTCTTTCTTGCCATTCAAGATGGCAGAAGCATTAAGATTCTTGTGAATTATCTCTATGCTCTTAGTAAAACACTTAGACTCAGAGTGCCCTACATCACCAGAGTCTGTGTAAGAAACAATCCGAAAGGTGTACTCAGTGCATGGCTGCAGATTCGATATCAAAATCCTTCTATGAGTTCTTGGAAACACACAAACAGGATCTTTTGTAGGCATCTCTTCTCCACTCTTGCAATACCAGAGCTTGTAACCCTCATTGTCAAAAGATGAGGGTTTAGATAATTCAATTAGTATAATTACAACAGACGAAGATGTAATTTCTTCAAATAAGAATTTGCAAGCAGCAGGAAGTGAACCTTCTGCAGAGAAGACAGTGATTCATTGTCCTTTCATCAAATTATAAGCCTGAAAAAAATAGGAGAACAAGCAAGCAATTATTATCAGTCCTCACCTTTAGAAAGGGTGGAAAGGGTAGCCAGCCACTCATCTGCTTTGTTAATTGCAAGAGAGCAAAGTTTCTGCACATCACCACCAATAGAGAGTCTGCTGACAATGCCATGCGCCATCATTGTAGAAACACCATTCATTGGACCTACCTCAGTTTCTAACTTGGTCTTGGCCTCTTTTACAATCTCATGCAGTTCTTTAAACCGTGCAGTCCCATCCAGCAGTCTGTAGCTCAAATATATCCTATAACAGAGCACATCAACACGACGAGCATCCTTGGCGATAATTAGCTGCTTTTTCCAACATCTGACAATATTAATCACATAGAAAGAAAAACTCCATTAATAAAATGTTGGTCTAACAAAAACCCAAATAAGATCATGCCTAAACAAACTGTTAAAAGTAGAAACACATGCCAATGTCTTAAACAGGAAAAATGGTCTCCTGAATTGCACTTTCTCAATGGAAAGTTTGCTAGAATGGATGGTGCACAAAAGTATATGTTAAAAGATAACAACATAAGAGAGACAGCTGTCAAGCACATCAATTTGATTTGGCATCTACATGATGAGGTAAATGACTGAAACCAACTTGTCATAGAAAGAGAGGAACTATAAATCTATGGAATTTGCTTACCCTAATATGCTTGAAACTTTACCACATGAAGCACAGCAATAACTACCATCTAGCTGCATCAACTGCCCAAGATCCACAACCCCCACTTTTTCCCGCTGAAGGGCACACTCGATATGACAAGACAGACCACAGGCATCCTCCTGACCATTCTCAGATGTACATACCAACCAGAGACTAGGATCTTTATTGTTATCAAACAAATGACAGATACAGCAGGAACACCTCTTGCAAAATGTGTCATCAATGGATAAAACAGCTCTGCATGCAGAATTTTTACATATCCATTTATTCAAACATCCAAAATCTGGTGATTGCTCAGAAGATGTTAGGAGTCTTGTGGGGTTTTCCCCCTTTCTTTGTTGCTTCTTATAAGAAGGCTCGCCATTCGAACTAGAAGCTTTTTTGAACTCCTGCTTCTTAATTATTTTGTTAACTGTCTTTGTAACTTCTGTCATTTTGCTTTTTGATGAAGCCGAGTGTCTCTTGTCCTTAACAAAGCAAATCCCAAGAAATTCCTTTTTCTGACCAGATTTTAGAAACTCTTGAAGGAGTTCTGGACTTCTTGAAGCATCAACTGGATTCCCATTTTTCTCTGGGGTGCTTTGTACGCTGGAAGAAAGGCTTTGAACTCCAGAAACTGAATGGGAACAACAGAGCAACCTAAAAAATGTGACTTTTGGCAAAGAGAAGACATTCTCTTATTAATAAAGCAAATTACATCCATACGTGTAGCCAGTTAAATTGAAACCATCTATCTACCGGTTTTGCTAACATCATCAAGTCAGTACAAATGCACTAGCTCATGAAATGAAAATACAACTGGCAAAGGAGAAAAGGTGTCCTTTTTCAATTAAGGTTATGTACACAGGTCTACTATAATGTAATGTTTTAACTGGTCAAACTACAGTGAAAAGCTTTCATACAAATGTAACAATCTAAATTCCATGGTCAGAAAGCTTTCGTAATAGTGTCACTAGCTGCCATGAGCAACTGACATTCATGTACCAAAAGGACAATGATTGGCATTCGCAGATGAATGGAAAAGGATACCAATTTTAGCAGAGTCAGGCTCTAGTAAGAAGAGGATTGATAAAAGGTAGGAATTCAAAAACATCTACCATTATGTTGAAATCTCATCTTCTACTGTAGTCAGTAGTGCATGTGGTTCATCTGCACAGGAACTCTGGAAATAGATGGGAAAGAGAAAAAAAAAATAGAAAAGTGCAATATGTTCCCTGCTATTTACGTAGGCCACACTAAAACTCGCAGTGGCATCAACTTAGATTGGCATCATCAAAGACAACAAAGAATCCACTGGCTGTCCTTCAAGTGATACAGACATTTATTTTACATGGGAGCCACTCCTATCGACCTAAGAATATAGCAACTTACACCCTAACCTACCATGGGCCATCCTCAATAATGCCTTTCTCTCTCTCTCTCTCTCTCTCTCACACACACACTCAAAAGCACCGGTCATCTTTTCAGCGGTGATGGCCACGCCAATATCACAACTGGCGACAGCCGGGACAGATGCTGATGATTGGGGCAATTTGATCAACAACTGATTGAGACCCATTGTGTTGGCGTCAAACAACAGTATCACACAGTAAAAGACCGGGTTTCACTGTTCTAACGAAGAAGGTTGGAACACTCTTGCTTGATTGTCACACCAACAATTACACCCGAGATCTGCCTTTCTTAATCCTACCCTAATTTAAAGTATCAAATAAACAATACACTGAGTACTCGCCATCTCTGGTTTTATGTCATCATGCAGCTAATGTTGCAAAAGAATGCAAGGAATGCTACGCGAAGTCAAATGAAACAAATGAGAACAGAAACATCGTACCTTTGGCAACGAACTTATCCTCCAAGTCCATTTTCAACAGGCCCCAGCAACAATTTCAGCAATCCAACCTAGCAACAATAAATTCAAAAACGACCATTTGCCTCTTTTTCACAACAAATGCAGCTAATGCAAGAAATCAAACAAACCATTACAAAAGAACAAAAAAAGAAAGAAAGAAAGAAAGAAAGTAGGAATTTAACGTGGAAAAAGGGAAGAAAGAATAATTAAGTAAGTACAGCGAGGAAAATCATATGCCGAGAAAGATCACAAATTTTGAGGAGCCAAGAAAGAAAAGAGACAGCAATTTGAGGGAACGGAAAAAGCAAAGAGTGAAAGCGAAAGCAGAGAGAACAAGAATAAGAGCGGATCTGAACTCAGCACACAAACAGTCAAAAAAAATAAAAATAAAAAGAACAATATCGAATTCGTTAATTTCGAAAAACAAAAAAAACACAAAAAAACAAAACGGAAAGAGGAAAACCGATGCCTGCGCACGTCAATAATGGGAGAGAAATCTAGGGTTTTTGATGTCTCCCAAGCCCACAGATATTCTCCTTGCGAGCTCACGTATCCAAGAAGAGAGAACGAGCTTCTCTTCTTGCGTTTTTAGTTTCTTGATTTGTTCACGTCTTTTAGAGCTGGAGAAAGGCTGGCTGGGGGCCGAGCGAGAGAAGGAGGATTTGTAACGCGCGACACGGCGCGTTTTGGGGAGCAGTTGGTTCTGTTTTAAAAGCGTGCTTGGTTCTGCTCAGCTGCCAAAGTACGTCAACCGCCGCTGTCTGCTCACATCAATTGGTGCGTGTTCTAATTTTGCGCTCTAAAAGCGCGTGACGTCATAGTTGTCTCTAGTTGTTTGGCAGCGCTTTTTCTTTCGTTTTAATCTGGAATTTATTTCCTGTTTTTTTAAAGGTTTTAGGAGTTGGGACCGCGCCGATTGGGCCGCAAATATGAAATCGAATTAAATCAATGTGATTCTCTCCTAACTGTTGACTCAAGGATTTAAATAAGGGTTATGGGTTAATTACTTGTTTCTAGTACTGTAATTAACTAATTCAGGAGGTACTGGATACAGAGCACAGCATCTTTCTAAGATGCGTCCGTGGAATCTCCTACCAGTATTTTAAAAAGAAGTCAGCAGCAAGCACAGGGGGCTCACATGTCAAACATGAGCTTTGGTTACTTTTAACGATTCTCTTTCCTGTGTGTTTCGCCAATTCCCGATTACACTTACATGGGGTTCTTCTTGTATTCATTTATATTACTATTCTTACCGTGTCCACCTGGGGCACCTTGGTCGCAGTGATTAATACGTTGGCAATTTAGGCAAAGGCAAGACCCAGGATGATGTTACTGCTTTTGCGGGAACGGGTGAAAATCATGCTTGAATTCCGTTTCACATAGGGCTGAGGCAGTCCCAGGTTTCCTTGTTTGTCAAAGATTAACATAAAGCGTGCAAGCATAGCGACTGGGATAATGCGTTGATAGAGCTGTATTACTTCGGGTTTGCGCGTCTCTTCGCGTATGGTCCTGTGGACGTGGACGTGGACGACTAGCAGCAACTCAATGCAAGATATGCAACAGTTTGCCGAGGCGCACGCACCTCTCGTCTAGCCATCGTAACGAAAGGCTTAATGCAAAAGTTTTTAAGAATGTAATAATTGAATTGAAAATTTTAATAATTTATTATTTAATTAAATTTAAATTAATAAAATTAATATTTAACATTAAATATATTACAAATTTTAATAATATAATTTTTAATTTTTAAAATATTAAAATATAAAAAATTAATTTTTATAATTTTTATAATTTTTTTAAATTAATCAAATAAAAAATTCTAATTAATTAATTACTATTTAAAATTAAAAAAATTTTAAATTATATTATATTATATTAATTCAATCCACTGATATAATTTTACTTTTAAAATCTTTAATGACCTTGTCTAATTAGATTATTACAATATAATCAATCAATAGATTTACATATCATTTTATTGACTTGGCGCTTAAGTGAATAGGGCCGCGTAAAATTCATTGTATCCGTTGAATAAACTATTGAACTTGTGAGCCATTTAATCATTAACGATGGTTGCATTGAATCAAATGCTACAGCACACCTAAACTTTTCCAAAAGCCCTCACCTAATTAACGACAGAAGTAGACCGTAGATGGATGGATTTTGCATTGCTAATGCTAACCGTTGGTTTATATCTATTCGGTTCCAAACGATTTGTTATAAGAGAACGGAGAACCCTCTCTTTCTTAAAGTCCATGTAGTCATACATCCCAGGTTCAATGTCTAAAAACACAAACAACTTCCGCTGAGTGACGACAGTAAAGTTTTGAATGAACCGGAAATGACGAAAATCACGAAAGGAAATGAACCCAACTGTCAAATTTCCAACACACCATGCCGACTTCTATAACAAGCAATTGCAATATTTGTGTGTGCATTAAAGTCGAGAATGAGAATCGGCTTTTAGCATAAAAGACTTGTAGTCGCATTAATTGGTTACTATGCACAACACGAAACCTTTATATTTGATTCACTTTTTAATTCTCCCTTTCCAACCTCATAACTCAAAAAAACACATATATATATATATATATATATATATATAATATATATATATATATATAAATTCTTATAATTAAATTTTATTTATATATATATTTTTAAATTTATTTCAAAATAATTTTAAATTAATTTTTTTAACTAATTAAAATCATTAAAATTATTCATTAATTAAACAAAAATTATGATCCATCTGATTATTTTTATTTAAAATAAACTAATTTGAAACAAAATTAAAAATATAAAAATTAAATAAAAATCTTAAAATATTAAAAATTAGTTATAAAAAAAAATATATATATATATATATATTTTAAGCATATCCCTAACTCAAAAGTGCCAAAACACAAAAGCCTATAAAGTTCTATAAAGGTTTGTTCTCCTTGGTTACCCACGCGAACTAGAAGATAAAAGTTAAGAAATATCTTGGGAATTCTCATCCACTCCAAACTCTTCTCACCCACCAATCTAACTATATTTCTTGCTTGCATCGAAGTGGAAGAAACAGTCCACAAAAGTCCAATTTATTTATTTCCTGGAACTTTCCCCCACATAGCGAGAAGAGAGACTCTAGGGATGCTGACAACAAGGGCATCCAATCACAGTTTCAGCTAGTTACCACCTGATATAAAAGTGCGTCCATGGGAGAGTTCGATAAAGGACGATACAGACACTTACTGTCAGTGCATCGCTGCAGAAAATCCAGCATATATACAAATAGTTTGGATCCCATGATCATAATATTGCATCTACTTTATAATTTATAACAATTGTCTGCAGGTACCTTCTACCTTATTAAGGATCCTCTATCATAACATGGCAAAGGCATAAAATGAAACCTACGAATAAAAACCGAAGCACGTTAGTATCCACCTCAAGACCATCCAAGAAGACAAAGGATCAAAAAGCAAGCAACTTATTCAGGTTTAAGATAAAATTCAGTTCTAAGCATCTGCAATCAGCTTTCATGCTACATGCCGCCCTGATGCAATTTTAGCTAGAGAAACTAATTGTCTTGTACTGAAAGATTCCTAGATATTAAAGGACAAAGAACAGACGTGCGAATTAAAAAGTTCTGGAAAGCAGAAGCATAAATCTGGAGTATCAATGCATTAAGAAATCGATAATCAAAATGATTAATCAAAACAAGAATCCCAAAGAATATATACATAAACGAAACAAAACCTACGCAAAGAAATGCGAAATTTCCACAACCCAATTATTGTTTCGAACGTCAGCCATAAAAGTCAGAAATAATCGGAAGTTGGAACAACTTGCGCAATGAATATATCGCCTTAGATGCCACAATACAAAGCGTCCGAAATATAAAAAGATTAAAAAAAAAAAAAAAAGACGGTGCAAGTTTTTTTTCTAAGAAAAAAATCTGGTAGTCAAGCATAAATCACAACGCAAGCTTAGTACCATATCTGCTTGATGTAATTTCCAGAAACAGTTCGGTTGAATTGCGTAATAAATAAGCTATTTTCTTGCTTTTCGAATTTTTTGCAAGCGATAGTAATTAGCATATTTGGTTTTTTATAAACTAGCAAAATATTTTCGGTCCCATAAACGAATAAACTATTTTTCGCTTAAAAATAAAAATACTCTTTTCAGTCTTACTTTCTTTTTTTCTGGAAGAACAAATTAAAAAAAAAAAAAACAAACAAACAAACAGCAAAAAATAAGTCTTAAATATTAATTAATCAGAAACGAAGGAATCGATAATGATTCTCACTATCGCTATAAAGCAAAGTAAATATCAGGAAGAAGAAAGGGAAACTGTGGAAGAAAAAGAGAAAAGAAGAAAACCTTTCAAGAATCCGAGCGCTTGCCCTCACAGTCAGGACTCTCGTCGAAATTCTTGGACGGATATTTTGCGGTAACCATGCCGACTTCGAACACCAAGTTCTCTCCGCTAGACCTAATCCCCGTAATTGACCACCACTTAAAGAAGGCCCTGACTCGGATGCCGTCCAGCATGGCGATCCGGCCCTGAACGATTTTCCCGGTTATCTTTTTGGAATAGGTTGCCAAGTAGTTGTCGGGAGGTAGGATAATGCGACACGCGCCGCCGAGATTGACTGAGAAGTCGCCAGAAGTGTGGTTGAGAGTGTAGTTGCGGACAGAGGTAGGGAGGAGGCCGATCGGGAAGCCGTAGTTGGTAAGCTGGGAGTGGGCCGCGGACGGATGTTTCGGGTTCGGGTTTTCGGATGCTAGGGATTGATGGAAAAGGGGAATCAGGAGGAGAAAAGAGAGCACACGAAGCAACTTAGCCATTGTACTTGTGAGTTGCTTCGGATTTTTTTTGTTTTTGTCCATTTACTCGGATTTGGATGGTTGTCGAGAGAGGGTGAAACCGTAGCTATTAGACTGCTTTAAATCCTGGAAACGACGTCGTACTCAGGTGATGATTGTACCTCCCTTTGCAAACATTCAATCAGACTTTTTCGCAATCACGTGTCTTATTATTATTATTTTTTTCTTAATATTTAAATTGGCTTTTCACGTAGACTCCGTCTAAAGCTTATATTTAAATCAAGTGGATGACAAGTGTATGATGTGAGCGCCAGGTGCAAGTCAACTGTCAAGTAAAAAAAATAAAAAATTGCAATTACATTCTTTTTGTAGAAAAAAAAATCTTATCTTTTATATCCGAATCAAATAACTATAAAAAAAAAAAAAAAAGAAGTTAAATCGCACTCTAATTTGAAACCATATGCGATGTGAGACTTGGGAATATTAGGCCCCAGCTTCCAATAAATTTTGTGGGATGGTCGTCTTTGAGCTAATTTCCTTTGAAAGACTTTAAGTATAAAAAAGCAGACCTCTTTTTTAAATCCTAGATGATATAAAAGGAAAAATATTTTTCCCAAAAAAAAAAAAAAATTGTCATTGTGATTTCATTTTGCCACGCGGTTACTTGTCTTGCCAGTGATCCCGCGTCAGGCACTTTTGCTATCTGTATGGCCTGCCGGTTTAAAAAATTAATAAAAAAAATTAAAAAACTTAATTACAAGAAGTCTGAGTGGACCTATTCAGCCTTTATTTATTTATTTATTTCTCTAGCCTTACGGAAACTAACTCGACCCAAACATTTCCAGGCTGAGCTCCATTGCGCTTCTTCGCATGTTATTTATTGGTTTATACATTTTAATTAACTATTATATGCTAATAAACTCAACTTAAAGAGTACATTTTGATATGCCACATCAACATTTTAAAAACAAATACTTTGAACAAGTAGTTTGTGGTGCATGAACTATGTAAATATAATTCGATTAAATGATAAAACGAAACTTTCAAAATCATAGGTTCATCTTATAAAATATGTGGGGTTTTTTTTTTTTTTATTGCAGTTGTTTTATTGAATTAATTGACTAAAATTTAACTATTTTTGCATTGGTTGCTAGATCTGTTCTGGGACATAATCAAATGGTCCGGTTAGTCTATGAATTTCAATAAACACAAAGTTAATCTAAGGCATGAAGCGTCCTATGTGTAATTGTGAATAGTTTCAAGCTTTTTGACATTTTAATTGGGGAAAACAACGAGTAGTACAACCTTATACAAAAGGTCAACAGTAGCTATTTTGTAAATTCGTGAATGTCGGCCTAAATAAAATTAGGCATGCACCATGTCGGGAGCTCCAAAGTGGGAATATCCCCCGGACATTGACAACAAAGCCCAGAACAGTTCTTTGACCCATGGGGCCTATGGGTCTGTTACTCTTTTCATTTCTAAAAATTAAAGAAAACAACGCAAAAGATAAAGGAAATAAGTGGGCCTAAGATGCCCAGCACGGTTTGGGGCATTGGATCCAGTTGTGGCGGCTGAGTCAATTTAACCATCCAACCATGACCACTGGCTACAAAATTGGGTGGTCCAAAATTCTTAATTTCAAGTTTAAAGTTGAGCTATCAATTGTGGGGCCTAAGTAATCGGAGTCGTTCACTGTTAAATCATGAGTTTTGGGTTTGAATCTCTACAAAAGTGCTTGATGAGATTAAACCTATATTTATTTTCCCATTTCTTTAACCAAAAACTAAAACATAAAAAAAAAAAAGGATGACCATTTCCTAATTGGAAGTAGAATACATACCCCTACACCCATTGCTAATAATTTTCTATTTTTAGAATAATAGGTGTGTTTAATATTTACAAATGAAGCCACTTGAACTCAGATTAACCTTAAAATGAACACAAGTAGCACCTTGGACAAGTAACAATGCCAGGGTGGACCAATGAGATATCATAGACTTTCAACCCTTTTCTCCATTCCTGTTTTCTGCAGATTATATTATGTTTCGGTTCTCGTGATCGCGTGGGATGATGGAGAATTGAGGAGCACAATGTGCATCGGTCAATGATCAGGTCATCGTGGAGAATTCCAAAGCTCAGCATTTTTGACTTTAGGTACGCTCTCCAAGACTCCGAAGGGACTTATGTTTCCTGTAATCACCGCCATCTTGCTTTGCAGGTATACTTTGCATGATGTCACCCTTGTCTTACAAGAAACGGGTGAGATCGGAATCGCAGACTAGGGGTAAGAATCTCAACATGTCGTGACAGAGGGAGAGATTAATGTCAGCTGAGAGGCATTATACTGTTAGCAATTTTTCAGTTCTTTCAGTATCAAATAAAATAACTTCATGAAACCGTGTGATGATTAAGAAGAGCGAAAGCTTGATCTAAAAGCGGCCGATTCATTGGAGAACTACATATTCCGTATTGTTAACACTTGATGAGGTCCCTACTCCTTGTTCTTTAAGGAGGTGCTTGGTTATGTGGGATATGTACATCAGCCGTCGAGCCAGTCTAGTCATGATTTCTAGCTGGTGAAGCATTTTTCATAGCATTTTCGAACGGAGCACACAGTTATTAAGAGCCAACGGGGAGATGGGGGATTGAAAAGAAAAATAAAGAGTGTCATTTCACTTGCCTTCTAATTTGGAGACATGTTTCTCCACCATTTTTGCACAACCGTCGCAGTGCATGGAGCCCCTCAGCACCACAATCTGCACAATGCGTCAACACAAAGCTAGTTATTTTCTGAACCCACATGAAATAGCAGAATATGCATTTACTCGACCCATAACTTAGTTTAACCCCCCCCCCCCCCGGCGTCCCAAAAAAAAAGTGAAAAACAATATCGAAAAGAGGAATACCTTGGGCTTCAAATGGAAGGCCAAGGTTTGGTTACCAGAAACTGCGTCTCTGTGTCTCAGAATTTCGCCTTTGTCCCTTGTCATTAATGGCTTTTTTCTCAAACTCGCCTTACAAGGTGTTCACGTAGAAACAAGACCTTGAACCTGGAGTGAGACAAAGGCAGTCCAATACCTTGCCAAAATTGAGCTTACTTCATAAGACCAACTAAAAGAAAGTAATCAAGAAGCCAACTTCATAGGACCAACATGTCTTGAGAGAGGCTCACAGTCGAGAAGAGCAATATATTAGACTTCTATGGCATGTGAAAAGAAAGACTATATAATGAAGTTTGAAGTTTAGAGATCTTGTCCCTAATTCTGGGAGAGAGGACGTAAGATTTATTTGAATTGGGGGAGTTATCGCGATCCAATGAGTTTCTTAGTAGACAACAAAAAAAAAAAAAAGGCTTTTTGAATTCTAAATAAAGTTATACGAGATGAATTTTCCTACACACCTTTTGTTTTTTAATTATCTATCCAAAGGTGATCTAGACAAGTGGTTAATGCTACAGAGTGAGAATTTCTTCTTCATCAAAATGACAATAGCACCCTCCTAAATGTTTGGCCTGTTTCGCCGGATGCATATTTATTTGGTCATTTGGATTTAAAGAAGTTTCCTTCGCCGTTTGTGGCAATGATTTTCCCTTTACATAGGCTTTAGCCGAAAGGGGAAGGTATTGGACTTTAAACTGGCTGCAATCTTGAGATGTCTTTCGATACTAGAAATGGGACGGGGAAATGAATAATTGAAGACAATGAGCTCAGAATAGTACTCAATTATTGAAAGATTCCTTTTTTTTTTTTTTGGTCCTAAATTAATGTCTATATCTACAGGGTGCTCCACGCGTGGTCGTTCCTTCTGATGGAAAAAGGAGACGAATGTTGGAAAGTTAGCTAAATAGTGTGAGTGGAATAGTCATGTTGGACACTTGTTGGTCGCATGACCTTTGCCATGCCTATGCAAGAATCAAAGGTTGCTCCCAAGGGTTTCATGTGGTAGCATTCACGCAAATCTTTCTTGCTACTGGGCCTATTGGCAGACAAATAAAAAGTAAATGCAAGGATGGAATCCTTGTGGCTTTTCACAAAGGGGGGCAGAGGCTGACGAGGGCGTGAGGCCCACGCCTATTAAATAAATACACAAAAATATATAATATGTAAACAAAAAAAATGTGCAAAGAAAAACCTTTTGATAATTACACACACAATTTATCATTTTTACTATATATATTACTTTATTTATTTAAATATAATATTTTTTCTCTCAGAACACGCGCAAATCCAATGCTCCTATACCCCTCCACTCCCCTAGCCCCGTCCCCTTACCTTTTTCCTTTCACAAAAATGCGAAGTTCAACTCACCGTCTACCTGCGTAAGTTTCATCTCACTGGCAATTACTGGATAAGGCATCTTCTGATTGCTGATATTTAATAACTAATCCTTACACAAGGCACAATATATGATACGCCCACCCTGCGCTTCAACCAGACACAGCCACAGTCCAACGCCCAACAGCATTATCTATCATTCGAGAACTTACCTACGTAGAATTCGATGGTGTCAGAATTTGAAAAAAGTAATGTAATTACTTACTCCGATCCGGGGCATTAAAGATGCTGCCCAAAAAATAGGCTTCGAGTACATTAACATTTGAGCCGGTGAGGTATGGAGGAAGTCTCAAAACGTAGTGATCCTTACACCGTATTTCAGAAGCCCTAACCCTCAGTAAACAATTTAATTGGTCATATTGGCCCAAATGACAGATTTTAATTGCCATAAATCCATACGCACATTGGAATAAATAAGTTGGGAACTTTTAGTCACCATTAACAACATATGCACGGCAAGTAGTGCAGCATAAGGCGGCTACAATTGTTGCGATATGACGCTTTGTGGCCTAGTTCTTCCAGGTCAATTACTTCCCATCTTGCGTTTTTCGCCACCGAGGCACTGACCACAATTTTTTTTTTCCCAAACGAAGAAGTGGGGAAAAAAGAGAGATAAAAAGGAAAAATTGAAAAGGAGACGTTTGAACTTCCTGCCAGACGGACTGCAATTGGACGGAAAGTCAAGAAAACGTACCTACCATCGAAGCCTGGCGACTTAAGCTAATAATAGAAAGCCAGATAACAAGGAATCTCCGGTGGAATTACCAGGTCGCAGAAAGATTGACATGGCTTTTTATTTTTTATTTTTTATTTTTAGATCCGGCTGAGTTAAGGAGGCATTTAGTAAGAAACTATGTACTGACTATTGTTTGTCCCCTAATTTTCTCTTGTATTCTTTGCCATTTTGAAGGCAATTGTACCTGCCCATGACAAACTCAACATCTATCCCAAAACACCAAATTACGGGGGCAAAAAAATCTGATTTCTGTCTTGTCTATGCTCTCATGTTATGCACCTCCTAAATGATTCCAGCAACTGCTGCATGCTCTTCTAAAGTTGATCAAGTCTACCCTGCTCAATTGCAACATGGTCATGGATGGCTCCCATGTCAGGCGATTGAAATTTGAAAATGAAAAGCGAACTTTACCATTTGATGCCATTTGTAAAAATAGCGCTCCAAAGCACCACCCGAAAAGTGAACAAAGCTTCAAATGCAGAAGGTTGTTCTCAGAGCATCAAAGTTGATCAATGTGTAACTGATAAGATTCAAATAAGAGAATTATAGCAGCGATTCACAGAAAAAAGGAACAGATGGTGCAGGGGTTCAAACCCTACAAGATCTATTGCCGCATGCTTAGCCTATACCAAATTAAGATTCCACATACATGATCTGAAGCAATAGCTATTTGAACTGGCATCGGAAACAATTCTTGCTACATTTCCAGCAGATACTCTCAGAGTAATATTTTCTCTGCTATCCATGCTTTGTCTGGAAATTGCTCTTTATAGCTCCGAGGCTCAAACCCCAGTGGGCGCCAATTGATCAAAAAAATACAGAAACATCAAGTTTAAGAGAAGCCAACCATCATTAGATGTTTTCCAGCCAGGCCACTATTAGTTGATGAAGTTAACAATTTCTACCAACTTCCAGGCAAAACTAGGTGTTTCATTAAAATTTTTCAAGACTTTGCTACCTATTGCACACATTTTTTGCTACTTTGAACCAAGAAGGAATTCACCTACTCGAACCATCCGCAGAGACAAAAAAACCTCTTAAACTAATATTAAACAGAATAGAATGTTCCTGGGCTGACGACAGCAATTTAAGAAATATTACTCATAATCTGCACTTTACTAATCAGAAACAAGCAGAGAACTTAACAAAATCAAGAGCAAAGTAGAAATTAACAATAACTAGTTAAGAAAACAATATATTCACACAACAAAGAGAAGGAAAACAAGAATATGATTGTTAGAACCATCACCAACCTGTTCACGACATCGACTTATTTATTCACTTCAGAGTTATGTTCATCTTAGAATATCTGCATAGGAGAAACAGAAATGAAGCAGAGGTCCAAACGAATAGGCCTGCTCATAAGTAAGGAGTCAACTTGCCGTTGAGGCTTGATCCTTCCAATCCCAAATCCATCATTGACAACTTCAGCAGCCATAAACTCCAGTGTTATCAGGGGCACAATGATGATTGGCGACACCTAAAAATTTGTTTTTATGGACAAAGAATGATGTTACGAAACTAACCCATTCTGTGTGGAGCTTGACTGTCATTCATAGGTTTCCCAACAGCCACTTCACTGTTGCAAGAAAGTCAGTAACGCAGTCATTTACTTGGGACTGGACATCAGCCAGAAATTCCAAAGGTTCAGCAAAAAAGCAAAGTTATATTGAGAAATGCCATAGCAGATCAATTTTCTATGCCTTGATGGGCCCAAGCTGAATCAATTTTAAATCCCTATCAGTTGGAGAAACGGATTATTACAAAAAAAAAGGAAAGAGACAGGAAATCAATCATTACTTCTCAAAAAGTAAGGTATATGGAAAAAGCTATTCAATCAAAATAGAATCTCACAAATTTTTACTTTATTCGTGCATATTAAAAAGTTTGCCATTATAACGTGTAAACTTCAAGTTCTCAAATTTTGCCAATAACTTTTGGATTCTTTGCAAAATTACTAAAAATGGGATAATTATTGGCGCAATTGAATAATGATGGTGCAGATGTAGGGCTACCTAAAACAGCATTGCAGCAAGAACGAAAAGTGAACTTCTTAAGGCATCCTCAGACCAACAAAATGACAGCAACTATGCACATAAAGTTTGCATAAAGCTCATAGAAAAACATAGAATATCTAAATGCTACTGACCTAGAAACACTAAAAGGAGGAACCTGTCCCAATGCATGCACATAGTAGTCATTGCTCAAAGAAATGCAGGGTGGGTAATATGCAGCACTTAGGCCTCCAGCAGTAATTGGAAACACTGATGGCCTGCAGACATTACACTCATCTTATTGATTGGATAGCATTTAAATCCAAATAAAATGCATTTATCAAATAATTTTGTATTTTTATAAAGATAAAAGTCCAGCCAGAATATCAATTATTGATAAACCGAATTTTACAAATCTTTCCAAATCCCAAAGCATAAAACTATGATCAACATAGAAAATGGAAAATAGTAATAAATATTGTAACTCTATAAAGATACCTCATTTGTCAAAACTTTACTAAGATATTTACTGACAAATAGATACTTGCCAGAATACATATCAGCTGTTTTATGCTGAAAAAAAATCAATTTAGTGTTACCGGCCAAGTTGCATTCAGGTAACCTGCTTTATCTAGATGACTGCCTCAGTAATGAAATGGCACACTTTACAATCTTGTAGGGCCTCAAATGAAGATAAAACCGGTTAAAAAAGGAAAGAAGGTTTACATTGACATTAAGAAAGATATAACATACTGATACATCCCTGAATAGGCAAAACCAAGGTGGGATTGAGCCACATGTCCAGTGAGACCCCTGTCAACAGCTTGAACACCAAGACCGACATGATACTGGCCCTCAGTTGTCTTAACTGCTTCAAATATTTTAAAAGTATAGAATGAGTGAGAGAGAATGACAGAAATAGAGCAAACACCTTTGCTAAATAACATATTAACCTGGCCTTAAGCCTTATGATTATAAAAGTTTTTCGACAACATATTCAATAACATGCAGCAATTGCAAGTATATGTGCCTAACAAATACACCAAACAAAGACTTCAAGTCAATTTATCTTATTAGTTTATGAGGTCAATTTATTGCTAGTAATAATAAGATAAAGAATCGACCAATGAATAATTGTCATAATTACTGCCACTAACACAAGTAACAGCTAAGAAGGCACTCCCAATGGTCCAAGGGAATAGAAGTGACATACCAGGCAAAAGTTGTGGAGTGACACTTGTTTTCTGCTGTGCATAGGTCTCACCAGATAAGGAACTTCTTCTGTCAGCTTGATCTATATAATTTTCTACTCTGGCCAATGCAATTTCTGACTTCGTAGATCCAGCAAAGGAATCCTTTCTAAGAGTTGGGACACTTGGTGATTGAACTGTAAGTTATGAACAAGGACTCAGCTCAGTGTAAGCTTCTGTGGGACTTTGAGCCATACCAGTAAGAGGTATATCTTGAAGAAAACAATGTGCTATTGGAGAAACGCTAACAAGTATGGGAGGAAGATTTGGTTGATTGACAAGGACATGGTCCTGAATGTGGTAAATGCTTTTCCTGATGCCTCAACTTGGGAGATTTGGCCACATATTTAGG
This sequence comes from Rhizophora mangle, assembly GCA_037832345.1. Classification (NCBI taxonomy): domain Eukaryota; kingdom Viridiplantae; phylum Streptophyta; class Magnoliopsida; order Malpighiales; family Rhizophoraceae; genus Rhizophora; species Rhizophora mangle. The sequence goes on from JBAPLJ010002055.1 coordinate 2,177,643, forward strand.
CAAGGCGAAAGAAGATTGCAAAGGAAAATCAGTCAAATGATTCTTGGCAACTGGGTGAACCAACTTGTTGGCATAAAGCACGCTCCCATCGACAGTATCAGCAACAGTCTTCCCCTTTAAAAGTGAATATGCATTGGGCATGCACATTTGGTCATTTCGAAGTGCAAGTGAAGGAGTCAGAAAAGGTCCATTTCTTCTTCAAGGTTGCATATCCCTCACCTTTGTTGAAGACATTTTAGCATTGGAATAAGTCATGGACTGAAGCCTGTTGAAAGCAGAGTTCACATTTGATGCTGAAGCTTGTGACAAAACTCTTTCTGGATCAGCATAGGAAGTGAATTCTGAATGCTTTCCAGATCTGAAATGTGTGAAGGACATATATCAGTATTAAAAAGACAATAAAAGACACTTAGGCTGTTGTTTTCCAACTTGTTTCTTGCCATTGAGTTTGTATTGCTGTTATTCTCAAATGGTTTATACTTGGTAGGCTTTCTCCTCCTTACAATCCTCGATGTGTGTCTTCCATTGTAGTAGTTAGCTTTAGGATTAAAGTGGTTTCTGTCAACATAGCAATTGCCTGTGCCCTGATTCTTACTGTACCATTGATGATAGCCCTCAAAAGTCCTTCCTACCTAAGAGTAAATTTCATAGAATTTGTCAGATTAGTACCTTCATGAGAACAAAATAAAAGTAAAGCAGTACATAATACATCTGATGCTCAGATGCATCTTCCCACCGCTATAAATGTGTCATGGTAGATAAACAATACTCAGCATGTAAGCAGAACGTTGATACATGCATTAAAAATCTCATTATCTGATTTCTGTCTTGAAAGGTCCTCAAACTTGTCATGCTGCCATTTTCCTTCATCTTTGAATTCCTTCAAGTTCCTTCTACCAGTTGTGAAACAAAAGAGAGATCAGAAGATGAAGAAGAACATAATAAAATAGCGCTTGGAAGATTTCAGAAAAAAAAAAAGAACTATTCAAGCAACACTAACACATACTAAACTTCAAGGTCACTAAATAAATATGTATGGGATTCGCATGTTGGAAATAAGGATATTTTAAAGGATTTTTATTTCAAATTGAAAATAAAAGCCTTGTTTCACATGTTGATATCCTATATTAGAAATGAAAGTCTTGTTTTACTTATTTATAAGACAATACTTGTTTACCTTGTAAAAGTAAAACCCAAAAATAGGTCTCGTCCATATGTAAATGACCGAAATTCAAGCTTGATATGGGAGGTCTAACCCCACGCATAGCCCAAAACCTGTCTCTTCTGCATCCATTTATAATATACTTATGTAACAAGGCATACCTCTGACAAGCACCTCATGCCTACAGCCATCATAACAGAATAGCTAGTGCTCCAAGGTTTAAGTCATACTAAGCTCTGAAGTTCTACACATCGTATAAAGAATAGAAACGCGCAAACAACGGCAATATATATTTACGCATGAAGATAAAAGGCGCTGCAAACGAGTCACAAATTCGTGAGTACCTGGGCGGATGGCGGCGGTGAGCTTCAAAACGATCATCGTGCATATAAAACGCACCGAATCGAGGAACCGCAAGCGCTTGTCTCTCCATCTCATCGTGATCCTCTTCTTCACTTCTCTGCTTGATCAGCACCTCTGCTATCCTCGCAACCTCGCATTTCTCCTCCTCCTCATCTTGATGCTCTCCTCCGCCGCCAAAAGCGCCCCGTTCTACCAGCTGCGCCTCCCGGTCCTCTTCAATATAGAATTCCTCCTCCTCGTCGTCATCCTCCACCGGCGCTCGTCCAAGACCGTTCAACTCATCGTCGAAACCAATTCGGGCCCTCCGATGAGTCCGCATGAGCCAGTCCTCACCTTCGCTGCTCTGATCTTCTTCGCTGCTCGCTTCTCTTCTCCGCATTGCCCAACGAGACGCCAAATCGTCCGAATCACTCTCGCATTCTGCTGCCTCCGGTTCTTGTTTCGTGTTAGCCATTTCTCTTGAAAGTTTAATCCTCAAACGTAGAAACTAACCCTAAATTGTAAAAGACTATTTTTCTTCGAGTTAGGATGATGATCGCTTTTCTGATTTCTCATGAGGCAGCAAAAAGGAGGGAGTGGGCGCGCGAAAGCGAAATTTTCATTTTGGTTTTTTCGTCCTTTTGTCATCCGGACTCGGCGCAGAAAAAAACTAAAAAAAAAACGATCTGCCAAGCACTGTGCAGAGCTTTCCCCTGCAGTTCTCGTTTTGTCCGTTTCGCCACGTCATTATTTGGATGCAGTCTTCTTGGGGCCCAGCGGAAAAATTCGAAGTAATTATCCGTTGTCGGGACCACCACGTTTCTTTTTTTCCTTTTTCTTTGAAAAGTAAATTTTAAAGTTTATTCATTTCTTTTTTATCTCTAGCTTGTCAATTACTCTCCTGGGTTCTCTCTCTCTCTCTCTCTTTTATTTTTTTCACTTTTTACTTTTTACTGCGTTGGTTTTTACCCTTCATCAACTTGGAGGGTTATTGCTCTCTCTCCGTTACTCTTGGCTGCTCTAGGCTTAGATTAACGCCCTTATGGTATCTGTTAACAATTTTATTTATTTTTTATTTAAAGAAATTAAGAATTAAATTTAAGTAATTTTAGCGGAGATTAACAAATTTCTCACTAGATCATTGCCTCCGTTAACAAATTAATTTCAAAGTTGATGTAAAAATGTAATAAGTGACTTGAAAATCATAAAAATCAATTTTTTTTAATAAAAAGAAAGAAGTAATATCAAATACAAACGATCCTCGCTGGCACTCAGTTTTTTCTAATTTATTTTATCCACGAAAGCAAGTAGAATTTTTAAAATTAACGATGGTTAGGGACTAAATTACTTCTAGAATGCCGCCATCTAGTTGACCAAGATGGAAAATGAAATGTATATTCCTCTGTTTCGAATGCTTCTAATGTTTTCATATAATAAAATTGACAGATATAAAGGGACCCCATAATATATATGAAGACTATATAGCCAGAGACTTTGCCAAAAAAAATATATTCTTTTACAGCTCGACCATCATTATTAGTAGTTATAAGCTCGTGACTGTGTGAATAATGGTGTAATAAGAGGTCACGAATTTAAACTTTCAACTTTTATTAATATAAACAATTTATATAGAATCACAAAATTTTAAATTTAATTTACATTTCGTATTTTTTTTATTGACTTAATTTATCAAAATATTTTAAAAATTGATCTAGAGTGCATAATAATCCTTAATATTCCGTTAATAGCGTATCTTCGAGAAAATCTAGAACTAATTACAATTGCCTCAAGTCTAAGTAAATCTCCAAAGCAAAGCGTAGTTTGCTATATGGTAGTCGGGGGCGACATTCCACGACCATGAAATTTCAAAGAAAAAAGGTCGAACAAGCGAAAAGGCACGTCAACAATTGGTTGCTTTGGCTCTGGTTGCGTAATTTTGCCAAACATGGAGGGTAAAATAGCAAACAACCAGTTGCCTTGCGCGGCTTAGACCATTGACCAGTCAATGATCCTGTGTCCGACAGCGACCTAATATATCTCAATTTTCTCTTTTTTTCAAAATAAATAAATATTTACATAAACCCGACAGCCTCTCGTCCTTCTACATTTTTTTATTCTCTGTCAACCTTTTTTTTTTGTTTAAATTTTTGGACAAAGCAAACTCTGGTTCGCTCTGAGCTGTAGAAAGCTTCTTCTTACCTCGGAAGATCTGCAAATGTCTCTTGGCTTCGCTTTCTGTAGAGAAAGAGCGATAGAGATCTGTAATAATTACTACAAAGCTTAGACGTCGCAGGCACAAGCGTATATAGAAAAAGGAAGGAAAAAGATAAGGTTCATTTATTCCAGTTCAATTGAGGTCAGCTTTATTACTCTCTTTTCTTTTAGATTTTTTTTGTTTTATTGTTTCGTCAGTTTATTTTTATTTTTTTATTCCAAACTGGCTTTCTGTTGCTAGTTACGATTACTCAGATCCGTCGTTTTAAATTACTGAATTCTGGCGTCTGTGTCGTTTTATGTTTGCTATGTTTGGTTTCCGAGTAAACTATAACTAACGGAAAATTAATGTCTAAATTTGAAGTTGCTACTTCATTAGACTGTGTTTTGTCGGGAGAAGATTATGATTTCCAATCGAAAACATGTTAAAAGTGGATTCCACTTTTTGTTCTTTCGGCAAGAATTGTCAAAGTGGCTAAGGAATTGATTTGATTTCGCGCTGAGTTTGGTGTTTGAGTGTTGTTTTTGAGTTTGATTCATGTTTCTCTATTAGTTTTCGGAAACACTGGTTCTAAATATAGGTGGCACAGATGGCTAGTCGAGTTAAAGAGGATGAGAAAAATGAACGGATAATTCGGGGTCTCCTCAAACTCCCCGAGAATCGCAGATGCATTAACTGTAACAGTCTGGTATGTCTCTTGATGCTTTTCTTGTTTCTGCTTATGATGCTATGGATTCATTGCAGTAGTCTTAGCATTGTTGTGTAGCTGTTAAGGAACTATGTGTTTAGTGTCTGTATTTATATCTTAGGGGCGTTTGGAGTCACTAAGATTCCCATGAATATAGTCAGTAATATCATTCCAGCATTTGAGGTGTAAAAGCATGGTAATGTCAGGTTACTAGGAATCTCACATTACCCTAATTGTAATAATCTTAGATTACAATAGAAGAGGTGGTAATTCGAGATTTCCGCCCAGATTATTACTACTTAGTAATGTTGTTGAAATTTTAGGATATCTTTACCCTCGCACATTATCAGTATTTGGATAAAATAGATCCAAAAAAATTCATTACTACATCTCATGACACACACACACACACACACACACACACCCATGCATGCACACACAAATACACATATACACTAACGTCAATGTTATATATTGACCAAAACTTTGCTGTAATGGTTATAGTGTTACATAATGCACAAATTTGTTTTTTTTCTGAGCAGGGACCACAGTATGTCTGCACAAATTTCTGGACGTTTGTTTGTACCACCTGTAGTGGAATACAGTATGAATCTGTTTTGCTAAATATTTCTGTCCACTTTCTTTGTTGTGGAAGCATATGCTTGTTCTGTATGTGTGTGGTGGGATGGGTGTGAATTTGGGGTTGTGTGTGTGTGTGTTTGGGGGAGGGGGGGATTGGGGGGAGACACAGTTGCTCGTACCAACATAACCTTTAAAAACTTCTGCAGTCGGGAGTTCACGCACAGAGTAAAGTCAGTGTCCATGGCTAAATTTACCTCACAAGAAGTCGCAGCTCTTCAAGAAGGAGGAAACAAGGTATGTAAGTCTTTCTTGATCCTTCTCACCCTGATTTTCCTGATCCCTCTCATTAAGTATCGACCTAGTTCCCTTTTTTCCTTTATGTTATCTCTTTAGTTGTCCTTTGACGGGTTCTATCTTATATTCTAAGCATGCAAGAGAAATTTATCTTAAAGAATGGGATCCACAGCATCAGTCTGCCCCTGATAGCAGGTAGTTGTTCTATGTGTGTTTCATCGTGCACTTTAATTATTGTTGCACTCCTGATTTAAACTTTTGCTCTCAGAAATGTTGAGAGACTGCGGAACTTCATTAAGCATATTTATGTTGATGGAAGATATAGTGGTGAAAAGAACTATGGCAAGCCTCCAAGTGCGAAGATGGTGAGATGATCCTTTGTTATCTTGTCTTTCATGGGATCAATTTAATGCTGTATGGTATGGAGTTCAGATGAACTTGTTTAAGAAATATTTGATTCTATTATGATGCCACTGCATATAAGATAGTGTGTTACATTCTTTTTTCTTTTCCATTTCACTATTGTGCAGGGTGAGAGAGAAGATTCCTATGAGACTAGGAGAACTGACACATTTCAGGGAGGGTCTCGAATTTCACCATCTGAGGATTTGTATGAATGGCGTTACAATGAAAGGTCTAGTCCTGGTGGAAGAAGTGATGACAAAAACAACAGATATGGTTATGATGAGAGAAGAAGCCCAGGATATGATCAAGAAGGTAGACATTTTAATGAGTACAGGAGAAGTCCTGCTCGTGCTGAGGTAATCAATGATTGGTATCGAGGAGATAGATTTGGAAATGGAAGAAAAGTTGAAGACCGTGCAACATCAGATGGGGATACAAAGCTTGAAGGCAGATCACCTGAGCGCCTAAAGGATCCGGACGCTTTTAGCCCCCCCATTGTACAGCCAGTGAGAGAAATTTTAGGAGACAATATAGTGCCTTTCCGTATAAGTGAACCTCCAAAAGCCAATGTGGTAAGGACTGCCAATAGTGCCACCCAGACCATATTCCATTCTGCTTCCTTTATAATTCCACAAAACTTTTGTCTTATTTCTTATTCTATTTTGTGTACGTCACATGCATCACACCAGAAGCCTTATGGGGTTATCTATTATCCTAAAATCTTTAGGTAATCTTGTAAGATCATCAATCTGTTAAATGCTTAGTTGTTGTTTCTATTGTTAAGCTGTTCAAGTCATGACAAGAGAATTATTTGCTATTCAAAATCTTGTATTCTACTGGATTTATGTATGTCTAATTTTCCTTTTCTTGCTAGTTTTAGGCTTAGATTATTCAGAAAAATCTATTCTGTCTAACAAAATTCAAAGTTGAAAATGAGCGACTTGGAGACTGAACTGATTACTTTATTTGAGCTAATTGTTAGCTTGAGAATAGGATCAATGTGGGCAACTCAAATTGTTCCAGGTATAGGTCTGTTAGTCTTGCTGTAGTCCCCAGGACCACAATCAATCCTCTAAGGAATTTACATATATTCATTTGATGATGGAATTCATGTTTCTTGAATGCTTTATCAATAATTTTGGTGCTGAGAGTTGTTGGGCAATGCTTTGTGGTTGTGTGTGTCTGTGATTATTTATTTATTGCATAAAATTATGAAAGTACTTCTGGATTAAAGCCTAATGAACTAGAAAATCTTGGAGTAAGAGATTAATGCTGTATCTTTTTGTTGTGCGTTGTGCACTTTTAATATCTGTCTGGTCTGTTGGTTCTTCACCTTTGTCTTTGAGGAAAGCATAAAAAATTGCTAAACACAGATAAACCCGAGAACTATGGAAATAATCAAGAGCTAACAATGCATCCTGACTCTGATTGTTCAGAGTGTTCTTTTGCATACATGATAAATGGGTCTGAAGAGGGAACTACCTGTTGTTTCAAAGGCTAGTAATGCATGTAGAAAATCCATATATTGCCTTTTAGAAATTTCCTTTTGCATGTAAATGGAACTGAATAATGTTACTTTTTGTTTTTTCATTTCAATGTTTTCAGAAAAACATTCATCTATTTTATTTCTTGTAGTTTTTTAATTATGAAAATGCCTAGCAGCATACCAAGTGCAATTATTTGTTATCCATAAAATTTGCTGCTGCTCGTTATTTTAAATAACAATTTGCTTTTTCTTGCTTATGATTGTTCTAATTTTATATTTTCTCTAGCCCATCATCTTAAGCATTTCAATTATTATATGCTTCCTTTGGATCACAATATTTATCCAAATTCATTTGAACTCAACATAAATTTCATCTGCATGCCTTTTACTTATTTAGAAGTTCTGTTTAATGCTGAAATTTGCATTTTCAAGAGGTGTTCTAGAATTCTGCATTTTTTGTTCAACAAATTCTCTTGTCCTGTTGCTATTTGGTTTGTCTTACAATAAGGCTGTGGGATGAAAACAAAAAGGGTCTTAGAGTCTTAGTTGCTTTTGATTACAGAGAACTGCATATTCTACTAGCTTGGGATCCATCAATGGGAATCCAGTGGAAGTTAAATTGGAAACTACTGGAAGCTTAATTGACTTTGATGCTGGTCCTGAACCTTCTGTGGCTACATCTGTTCCACCAGCACAGCAAGCAACCATGCCTCAGTCTGTTGCTTCACCATCAACTACCACCAATGACAATCACTGGGCCTCTTTTGATAATGCTCCTCAGGTTAAAGTATCCCAAGCTTCCTCAAATGTGAATCCATTTGAATCTGTTCTCTCACAGTTATCATTTCCTGCATCTGTTGCTGGTCCTACATCAGGAATACCGAGTGGTTCTGGTGCTCCAGCAGCCACTACATCCGTAGGCAATGTGTCAGCTTTACCAACCATTGGTGCCTCACCTGCACCAACCATTGGTGCCTCACCTGCACCAACCATTGGTGCCTCACCTGCGGCAGCATCAGGAAGCACATCTATGTTGCTTTTCAATGCTTATAGTCCTGCAGTTGCACCAGTTAATAGATTTTCAACATTGCATCCTAACAGTATTTCAGTGGCTGCCCCTGGACCAGCAACCACAATGCCTGTCAATGGCAGTAATTCCTTCATAAGAGTTACTGAAACATGGCCTGGTGTGCAACACCAGCAACCTTCATTGTTCCCTGCTTCCAGCAGTCAGTCTACTGCACAACATTCTGCACAAATTGATGGAGCTTCAAGCAATCAGGTAAGATTTCTTTGATACTATTAAAAAGCTATTCCAATGGCTTTGGGATCTTACTCTTCACAGGTGGTGCTACTAAAATTCCTCTTGCATGTGATTGGATCACTTCCTGGTTCTTTTTGACAGCCTTGGAATGTGTTGCTGGCACCAAATATGGATGCTGGTATACAATCTGTGGGAACACCTCAAGTCATCTCAAAACCTGGTGCAGGGCTGACTTCTGCCAGTGCATCAAGACCTCCAGCTGTTGAAGAAAAATCCAGTGGAAGAAAACAACTGCCTGAGGTAGTTGTTTTAGTCGGTTATGATTTGTTAGGCTCCGTTTTGCTTCACTCTTCATGCATCTTACACATACCCTGAACTCTGCAGGGTCTTTTCACAGCAATGTATTCACCTTTTCCTGTACCAATTCCAGTATGGCAAACTGGTCTGCCCCAAGGCATGGGATTCACCTCGCAATATAGTAACATTGCAGCAGTATGCTCATCCATTCCAATATACATATGAGCATTATGTTCCGAAGGTTGATGTGTTCTATTTTTTGGCAAGTTTTTTTGCTAAATACCAACTCTTCTTTATTGCAGCCAATGCCAACTTTTCTTAATCAACCAACATCGGCAAACCCATTTGACATTAGTGAATCACAGCCAGCTCAAGCCCAAACTGTACGTGATTGATACAGTTGATCTTAAGCTCATTATTGCAACCCTTTTTTTTTTTTTATCCAAATGAATCCTAATTTTTTGAGATAATTATACTTTTGTGCACCCCCCTCCCCCACCGGCTGCCACTGCATGGGTCAAGATTACAGTGTTGGAAATAGTAACACAAATTGGCAAGCTCTTATGGTTAACTTGCCACCCCTAGAGGAGCAATAAAAGTTAAAATTTGTTTGATATGAGAATAAATTGAAATTACATTGATGTGTCCTGTTTTGGTTTCATTACAAGCTGCCTGTTGTTTGTGGTGCAGTTTCTTTCCATGGCAGCCTTGGGCAGTGCTTTACCAAGTGTACCTTCATCAGGCTTACAGCATGCTTCCAGTCTTGGTACTCCTTCACCTACGTGGGTTTCATCCCAGTTACCTTATCGGACAGCACTGCCTTCCCATTCACCAGAAGCAATGGCGCCACAAGCAATGGCGCCACAAGCAATGCCACAGAGTAAAACCATGCCTTAGTTTTCTTGTTCCCTGCATTTCTTTTTCTGCTTCACTGAGCTTTCTCTTAACATGTGTGTTTAATTCTTCTGTGGAAATCTCAGGGCTATTAATGACACCACAAATGCCAAGTAGCATTCCACTATCTGGGTAAATATTCAGATATATTCTATAGTTAAACCTTCTTTCTTGGTTCATGAGTAGGGCCCAACTGTTTGGATTATATGCCTTTGCCTTTGCACTAGTACGAACTAGGTGTTATAAGTTTTTCCATTCGACTCATTTTATTTTACAAAACCACATAGTATTAGAGCTTTGCTGTTTTTTTCTCATTAAGCTTCAGTTACTGACTAGATTCCTGGTTTGTTGGAACTGCAGTTAATGGATAGATTTATCGGCAGATTTATATATTACCTTTATTTTTTGTCTTTCAAAAATCCAGGCATCAAGGAATAGGGGGCTTAAGCAGTGAGGTAGCTGCTTTTGGTACAAGGAGAATGGATCAACAGATGTCTGGTAGAATGTCAGCCACTGCTGGCTCACAGTCTCTCTCTTCTGTCAGAGGGAACCCGTTTGGATGAAGGAAACGGGGTACCTCTTCTACATAATCTCAGGGGAAGTATCAACTTGTTGCTGCCTGATATATTCGCTGGGTTGAAATGTATATTTTATTGAACTCCAGACAAAGTAAAGAGTGCCTGTGTTTATTTTGAGTGTAAAGGGTCAGATGTGCAGATCAGCAGTGGACGATTAATTGGAAAGAAAAAGAGAGCAATTATTCTGAGGTACAAGGTTTAAAGGTTAGACACCATCTGGGGAATCTAGGTATATGTCCATTTGCCTGTGTTGTTAGCGGCATTTGAATTGTTGATTGGCTGTTATGTTCGCGCAGCTCCTAGAAGTTTGTATTATTCCTCTCCCCTCTCTTCATTGATTTCTGATGTTGCCATCTCTTCATCTTTTCGTGGTGAGCTTGCTTTTTGAGTCTGTTGAAAAGTGTTTGGAAAATTTAGTAGAGTTGAGATTTGTAATGCAAACATTGTCGATTAAGAAATGTAATCAATTTGTATCGATTTTGTTGTATAAATAATCCACACAGCGACGTCTTGGCCGGCTTCTTGTTTCCGATCTCTTTACTGGGAATAATTTCTTTTTTTTTTTTTTTTCCCTAATCCACCGTGAATGATGGCATCTAATGCTGGGATAATAAAATAGTTTTCATTTCATATTCTCGAAAAATAGTTCCATTTCACCCGACACGAAGGGCATTAGGGACTCGGAGAAAGCTGACCTGTTAAAATTACGTATTTTTTTGTTAAAAAAATAAAGTTTATTAAAAGATCTATATTTTCGATGGTTATTTAATTGACAATTAGGGTAGGGGAATATCAATCTTGGAACGAACCAATTCATTTGCATATTACATAATTTTAATTATACGATTTTTTTTTTTCCTCTCGTATTGGCCACGTGGTCGGATTACAACTAATAAAATGAACAAATAAATCTAATCAGTACATTTCCTGAGAGTTGTTCGGGCCGAAGGCTTTTGGGTATACTGTAATGTCTTCCATCTCCAATTGAGAATATCATAATGCACAACAGGAGCAATCCTGCTTGTATGTTTCACGTAGATTCTGCTGTTTGTCTCCACTTTAGTACTACCGGAGCCACAAGCATCCACACTGCCAAAAAACAAATTCTCCAGTGAGCAAGCATGGCTACTGCCTGCCAATATTCCCGTTAGAGGATTTTCTTTTTTTTTTTTTTTTATTTAAATATTGCCGTTAGAGTACTCGTCCTCTTGATCAAAATCTTTGAAATAATGGATAATTTGTTACAGTGGCTCAAATCTACTGTTCAACATATGTTTCACTAGTTACATCACCGTTGTAAACTAGCAGCGTCTTTACTCTTTTACCAAACTTGCTGAAAACTAATTTTGCTTTGTGTCATTTTGAGTATATCTCGAAATTTAAATAATTGTCTTGTGAAACCCAAAAAAATAAAAAAAGGAGAGGAAAAACACAACCAAAGTATAGTTTTCTTGTCAGGTACTCACAGTATACACAAACTGCCAGCCATTCATTTACCACCCTGACCCAAGTACTAGTCCAACCCACATCAATCGTCCACCTGCACAAAAGAAGTTTAAAGTGTTTAACAATAAACAATTCTTTATTCCCGGTCCATATTTTCATAGTCTTTGTTCCCAAAATATGTGAGCGGGGGAAAACAGCATTAAATCATAATCTTTAGTTAGTGAAAGACACAGAAGGGATTTGTCATTTGATTAAAATGTCGTGAATCGAAAAAGAACAGAGCCTTGTTAATTAGGGGCAACCATACTTCTTAATGGCATGATGGGTATTCCAGCCAATCAATAGCATTGCAAAGTACATTGCTCCTGTGGCGAAAACGAAGTGAAAGAAACCATAACCATATGGGACATCATCTTCCGTCTGTGTCTCAGCCTTCTTGAACTGCAACTGTCATCAGTCATATTTCTATGAAGGAATGAGATAAGAACGCAATCAAAGTTTGGTTGACAGTGGAACAAACCTGAAAGCATTCGGAATCAATTCCCGTGGAAAATGTTGCAATCACAATCGCCAGTAGAGCAACAATAAAGCTCTGGCAACATGTAAGGTATACCGTCATACAACAGAAGAGATATTCACTCCTACCTTAACCCTTCCCCTCCCATCAGTAGAGAACCTAGAATAAGTATCCTAAAGTTGGCAATTGCCAATTTTGAATCAAGTGTGACATTGAGGTCAAAATCAACTATTATCTCAAGCGCAGTTTTATAAACACTGAGAAATATTTGAAGGATTCAGATATTATTACTATAATGGTAAGCCAGTCTGTTCTTTTTGACTCTTCTGCCTTCCTGTTGCAATTCTCCCCTGCCGGTTCACTGTAGAAACAAAAACTATGACAAAGTTTAGCGCATTAAGATAGAAACGTGTTAGTGCTAAAATTGCCTACTTCAAGCTTATGTCTGCCGAGGAATATCAACTTCAAACACCAATATTTCATTCAAAGAAACCAGTTGCAATTCAATAGTTCATCTAGTGAATTTGCAGTATGAACAATTTGTTTGTGGCGCTGGTCATTGAAGTCTTATATGAGTTAACACTAGTATTTGTCAAAAAATAACTTCTGTTTCGATGTCCTTTGTCTTTGATTACCAAATATCATTCTCAGGACATATGTCTGAAGGGTAAATTTCAGCACATTCAGAAGGATAAGGAATCATGCCTTCGAATGGCACACCAGCAGAGGAACACAACATAAAGCCCCATCAGTCCCGGAGTTAAGAAACCAGCATTTACCTATCTCATTAGAAAGAAATTGCAATTTATGTCAAATATATTGGAAATAACAATTAATAATGACAATATTATTCTAACTATATTGTTTAACAAACAAGACTTACAAAAACTTCTAATAGCTAATAAAGTGTCACATCAAAAGGACACGTGAATCCTATAATTAGATGGAAAAAGTTTCAGCAATTTATGTTTTAAGAGATGTTTGAATGTGAAGTACTTACTGAAAAGTGAGTGATAGTTAAAACTCACCTTAGGGTGAAGAGAGACACTAGTCATGAGTTGGACGAGTACCAGAGTCCAAGTAATGTAGAAAATGTTGAGGAGGCAAGAAGGTTCTGGGGCATACCAAATGTACATCAAAATGATCCCGACCAGGCATACAACATATGCAGCGGTTGCAATGAACATCACATGTATGTGGCTGCAGTCAAAATCTTAATAGACATTAGTGCTCATATTGCAATACTAGACTAAGCAAATGCCATATTATGCTACTGAGATTAAAGATACTTTCTAACATGCAGGATGAACTGCAGCGACTTTACTAGCTTAATTCAACGAAAAAATATTTTGCATTGAAATCATGTAGGACAGCAAGGTTTGCCAAGAAGATTATGTGGTCATGGATAAAAATGTTCTCTAATTGATGATTCTAAACCATGTCCTAGATAAGGAAGGATTAGACCAAGACTGCATCCAATTCTTGCTTTAATCGACAGACATAATCTAAATCTCGAAAATAGACACTGGCACGTATAACTTAATCAAAAGACAACGTCACCATCAAGGAATAAACATGCGCGTTGTATTGCATCCAGCAAATTTTTACTCAGTGAAATCACGAAAGAATTTAAATGGGCGTCAGTTGCACTGTTCTTACCATCTTTCTGCATTTTTGTCGGACTGACAACAATCATTCAGCCATGTAATGAAACTGATGATACTTATTAGCTGTATGAGGAGAAAGACCCTAAAAAGAAATAGTGATGAATTGAAAAATAAGCGAGACAAAGTTTAATAAGTCAACTACAAGGGAAAGTCACAAGTTCATAAAGATAAACAAGACTGAATATGTACAAGAAGCATAAAAGGAACCAGCATTACCCGGCACCAAAATGTGCAATCTCTCCTGCAAAGTGCAAGGAAAAAAAAAAAAAAAAAATATCACACAAACGGCTAAAGCAAATTTCAAAGAAACAAATTTTAAATACTAAAACAAATTGTTGAAAAGGCACAAACCATAGATCTGAATAAAGGAAGAAGGAACTAAAAAGGTGATAATTGTCAATACAATCCAAAGGACAATCTTGGCAGACCAACATCCAGAGTGCCATGCATCTCTGGGGTCGTGCATCTTTGACGTTCCAGCAGTAGAAAAAAACATTGTAATGTAAAATACCTGTTGTACAGTCAAGGGGTAATTAGGCCGCAAAAAGAAATGAAAACGTTAGAATAGAGCCAAGCTTGACCTAACTACTATAGCTGTTGCGATTGAAAAACAGAGCAGTGACAATTAATCAAAAATAATGCTTATGGTTGATCCTCAAGCAGGGTTAGGCATATATTTTCAGCTTTTGCAATGTAGGTTCTTTCTTAATATTAGGGCTTCCTTGCCCCAATATTATCACCTGTACCTACATAAGGTCTTGCGTACTTTTCTTGTAAGATAAGTTACAAAAAGAGATGCAATCTCGTTGGTATTAAGCTCTTGAGTTTGAGTTCCAAGTATAGTCAATTAACCAAAAAAAAAGTATTAATCAAAATAAACGGCCGTCCATTTTAGCTTAATGTGTGCAGAAAAGGATACAAAACATCCCAAGCTTACACGAAGAACTCCTTCAGCACCCAAACAGTCAGATTTACTAGCACATACTTTCAGTCCTGCACCCACAGTTGAACAACCAACTCGTCCGATGAATAAAGAGACATTTCAAAATTAGAGAATAGATTTAAGCTATTCCAAGCTAGAATAAACACCGGCAATGCATCTATATTTAGAACTGTTTACTTTCAAACAAGCACTCTTACTATGCATTTCTGTCAAGGCACCGTGGCCGTAGTCTCGAGCAGCCCATGCAATCAGATTAGCAAGTAGAAAAATCAAGGCATAAACGTATCTGGCCATCCATGGATTGCAGCCATTCCGGAATTGGCCAAACCATGATGGGTCCTTGAGGGTTGCACGCCTCTCATTTGTACTGCTTGCACCACTCTCCATTTCTTCTTCAGACTACCACTTTCCTTCATCACATAGAGCGTCTATATACCATAGGCATGACTAGGCTTCAATCATCGATGTACCTGCAATGCATGATAATTCTGCGGTAAGAATAGGAATCAATGAACTGTATCTATCGTCTTAGATCTGTTTTTACATTAAACAGAATTCAAAGGTTAAAAATGCTTCACGATAAGTCTTAGGCTTCAGTCCAACATCTGTGTGGGCTGTAGTTTCTATGTATTAAATTGCTTTGTGTCGGGTTTAAAAACAATAGTCACGTCTAGGCTTAGATCTGTCTTATTGATTGTGAAAGAGGAAAAGATAAATCATCATTTGATGTTTATTGTTATTTATAGAAGCTAGTAAGAAATTTTTTTTTTCTTAAAGGAAAAATGATCCACAAATTACAAGGCTAATAGCTGAAATGAACTGACAAAAGGAAATTTCAGATGTGAACACACACAACCGTTGCACATACTAGAACATGAGAAATAAATATGGGTAAGCAAAGACATGGACATTACGTTAACGATTTTACTAGCAAATCCCTGTTGCACCTGAAACACATCCACCAGCAGCACACACTGCATCCCTTAACAGATAAATGCCAGAATTGATCAAATTCTCATATAAAAGGAAACAAGAACGTCCATTAACCTTTAAAGAGACCATGCACGCGAAAACTCAGGCACAAAACAGCCCCGGCATTCTGCTACAAAAGTCAACAGCTAATCTAAGTTGTTAGCATTTTAATAGTGCTGATTGTATTTATCTTTTTTTTTTATTAATATAATTTATTTATTTATATTAAATAAATTTATTTTATTATTTTTATTTTAAATAAATTTCACTTATTATGTATTATAAGATTCATTACATACCTTTTTTAAAAATAAAAAAAAAAATCACGCTCAACTTCATTTTACGATAAATCACGGTTTGTTATACCGATTTTCCCGAAAATTATATTTTCTGCTTAGGAAATTAAGAAAATATTAAAAAAAAAACTCCCCGGGAGGCGTGCAGGGTGCGTAATGAGCAGAGGAATCTTTCCTTTGCTTGAAAGTCTACCGGACGACAGTCCTTTTGGACCATTATGACCCCACAAGCTTACCAAGTTTCAGACAGAAAACTCGAGAGGTCAACTTGGTAATTTAACGGATCATTAATGCAAGTTAAGTCTTTGTTTTGCGGTAGAGAGCATAGAAAACCGAATGCTTAAGAGAGTAGAGCCGCAGAAGCAGAATGATTGATTACACGCTCATAAATGCAATTCTTCTTCTCATCAGTCATGCTTGTAGAACGAGCGGATTAAAACTAAAAAAAGAAAAAAGCAAAAAAGGACACCGCAAGAAAATAAAGGAAAGCAAAGTTTGAACTAATCTTCATTCCTCCATAAAATTTGCCAAGAGAAAGAAAAAAAATAAAAAAAATTCCAATGCAGTGCGAAGCTCGGAATGCAGAATATCATCAACTTGAAGAGCAAAGTCCTTTAACATATTCAATGTTTCTATAGGAATCGCTTTTTCTATGATGATTGTAGTCTCAATCGTAGAGAAAATTCCAAAAAGTTCATTCAAAACAGAGCCCGAACTAGTAACGAAACTGCGATGCAGAATCAAAATGCAAGTGAATGAATGTACCTGCGAGAGAGATCCAAACGGTAAAGTTTTCCAATCCCACTCTCTCTGTATAGAATGCAAGAGAGAGAGAGATCCAATTCTGTCTTCTTCTGCACTCTGTTTTTTTTTTTTTTCTTTCTTTTTTCAGTTTGTTCGTTATCTTTTAAACGGGTATTTATACGCGTGATGCGTGTAATGAGAAAAAGGGAGGGGAGGGGGATTGCTTAATTGCTTTCGGAGACTCCCTTCGGCTTTTTCCTCATTTCCCGCCGCTAGCTTTACTCTTCTGCGACTGATTAGACGCAGAAATAACATAACCGTTAATTATTATGCAAAAATATATATATATATATCAAGTAATTAATGGTTCACTACTTTAGATTTTAACTAAATTTTATTTCTTTATTTTGACTTTTGACTCACATTTGAAGTTAAAAATCTTACTAAACATTATCTTGAGAATGATGATTGGAGAGTAAAAATTATAAAAGTTAATATTTATTAATTTTTAAAAAATAAAAATTAAAATAATATAGTCTTTGCCTTTATATTGCACCACTTTTGACCAGAATAACACTTTATCTCAAATATATTTTTTCATTGTTTTGGTTTTACTTAATGCAAAGTATGTTTTATATAAATGGACAAAATTAACACGGCTAGTGACCATTGAGTCGTAAATCGTTGGGGGTGTAAATGTTGCTTTGGTGCGTGGCATCAGCCAACACAGGTTGATTGATGTTTCGGTGCAAAGGAAGATTTGCCCACACGTCTAAAATAGTGTTGTTGCTCAGTAGTGCAGTCATCGTTTTGAATTCCCCTTGTGGTTTTCATGCGGAACCGCTTTGCTTAGTTGCCGTCTACACCACCCATCACATTACCGATAAAGACGGAAAATTGTTCAAAGTGGCGTGTTTTGTTTGGATTGCAAGGCTTATAAAAGAGGGAACGCTTTATTTCAAGAGGACGCTTCAGTGGATTAGAAGTTATAATTTTAATTTTAATATATATATATATATATATATATATATATTTTGCAAATTGAAATACAACAGAAAACGTATTCTAAGATGGAAAATAAAAAAGGAAAAAGAGAAAAATTGCCTCCAATGAAAAATGATTGTCAATATCCCCTAATTTGGTAAAAAAGATGAGTATAATAATATTTATCGATAAAAAAAAAATATAAATTCAGATTTTACAAGACGCACCCATGAGACAAAAGTTGCCTTGGTTGGCTGGCAAAGAATCAATGATTAGTGACCCCAGGCACAGCGGTGCATCATAATGAGGCTGTAGGAACAATATTATGATTAATTTACAGGAAGTCAGTGCATTGATCGCCACTGTAGTAATAGCTAACATGTGTCCACAATTATGGCTTTCTAAGACCCCACACTACAGTCAAAATGGGCCCACACGCACTTTTTATGCAAAAGTTCGGTGAAATGAGTGGCAGAGATACGCTGTAGTTGGGTAAGTTTAAGTTCAATGGAAATGGTCGAAGATACGTTAAGTCTCGTGAGTGCATGACCGCTCATTAAATTTCACTAATCTCATAAAACAACTTAAAAGGTTTCAAATCACAGTATCAAGCTGAGTGGGTTATACATTATCAAAGAGAGCTTTCCTATATTCCATCAGGCACAGGTTCTTATAAAAGAAGCAAGAGACAAAAATTCAGAACGAATCAATGTATTTCAATCAGTTGCATCCAACCGTCTTTTTCTTTTTCTTTTTTTTTTTTAAAGAGATTTATTAAACTGTTAATAAATTTTATAACCTTTTTAAAAATAAAAATTTTAAATTTTTTTTTTTTTATTAGAATGCTTCCGTCCAACCATTTCTTGATAAGTAGTAGGAAGGGCAACAAAAGCGACCAGAGCTAACATCGCTTTCGAGGCACGCGCAAGCAAGCACGTGCTTTCGATTATAATTCGTATAATGGCCCAACTTCCCAGGACATCTATGATTGATTTTTCGGCTAAAAGTATGATTTTGCTCCATTAACGCCAAGCCTTTAAAACTTAACCTGATCGCACTTTAATTATCACCCGTTTTGAGCTATTATAATGCATTATTATCAACGTTTCCACACGCTTAAAGAATATCATACTATATCCGAATAAAATTGTACCTAATTTTGAGTTGCTTGAATTTTAAGTTTATCAAATCTTAGATTTTGGTCTTTCAATTAAGTTTTTGAGTTAATACAAATTGGGTTAATTTAATTTTAAGCTAAATTAAGTCGAGGAATTCCTTCAACTTTTCCTCACACAAAAGTCGCACTTATTTTGAAGGGGTAAAAGCGTAAAAGAACAGTCCGAGTTTGGAATTTTTTTTTTTTTTTTCACGTACTGTTTAATATCTTTCCGAGTCCACAAAGCCTCGTCAATGGGCCAGTTTACAGTGGGTTCAGGATGGTTCCTGAAAATTGGGCTTAGAGCCGGGTCGAGAAAATATCAAGATTCCCAACGAATGCTCTGGTGGGTAGTTTCCAGTGGCTCCGGGATTGACATGGTATTGGTAACCGGGTCGAAGAAAATACCAAGAACTCAAGAAGAACGATGGCAGCGCAGAGTGGCACCGTTATCTGCTAAGGCACATCCAAATTTCGATATCTAAATTTGTTGTTTGCAGTTGCCATAAATAGTTGGGGAATGAAGTTTCTGGATTGGTACGTGAAGATAGCAGTTGGCTCTGCTTTGATTGGAGCTTCCATGGAGTTGTTCATGATCAAGACGGGCTTCTGTGAGTGAGCCATCCTTGCATGTTACCGTTTCGCTTTCAATTTTTATTTTTTATCTATTTTTCTTCTCTGTATGCTTTTTTAAAAAAAAAATTAAATTTTTAAAAATTTTCTGTTTTTTTGAACTTATGTTTTCTTTTTACCTATTTAAAACTGTTTCATTATGTTATCTCTCACGTGGGTTTTGGAAGTAAGAACGAGGTTTCATTGGTTATGCTTGGTTTTAGGTCACAAATTGATGTGTCAGTGACAAGCGTAGGGGCCGAGGTATCTTAGGAATGTGCTGCCTTTTGACAATTGCTGAGATAATTTGGGAATGTACGTGTGAGTGGCTGTAGCCGTGTGAATTTTAGGCAAGGAAGGCAATTGGTTAGTCAGTATTTTGTTATAGTTAACCAAAGGGATTGGCAAATCCAAATTTGAAGATCTTAGTGTTTTACATCATTTTTATTTTTGCCGAAAACATTGTCTTTTGTTGGAAGTTGCTTGGTTAACAGTATAATGCCTTGTTCTAACAACCCATCCCTTGATTTTGTTGTTTCGTGCAGATGATAAAGTGACCGTTTTAGAGTCAGAGAAGCGAGCTTATGAGAGCTCCCCAGAAGGTCGGGCCATCAAGGAAGCCCTAAATCCTTGGAGGAAACACGATTGTGAGGCGGGATGTATAATATTGGCCTTCGTACCTTTGAGGCTTTTATTCATAAAAGATTTGTTGTCTGATGGTTTTTGAGGCATGTTGTAAGAGAGCAGTGTCATTTCACAACAGCAGTAATGGGGGCTTTTGGGACTTAGTTTGCCTGTGCATCTGTGTTAAGATAATAGTTTTAATATCAATTTCGCTGCAGAACCCTATCCCCCTTTCTCTCTATAATAAAGCATTTCCTTGAGCTTACTCTATCCTTTCTTTTTATTTCTGTGATGCTTTGCACTAACTTGCACAATGTGCATCTATCGGATTGAAGGCCAGTGATTTTACGAGGATTTTGCAGGTTTGACTGAATTTTTGGCCATTATTGGGTGGTTGAGTCGTTAACTTCAGTCACTGATCAGGAATCCACTAAAAATATCAGGTTACAATGTCCCAGTAGCCTCTGCAGCTATGTGTGCAAGAATTCACTTGTTCCGCAAAAGCCTACGCCAAAGCATATTGTGTGAAGGCTCTAAAGTCAATTCAAGTTTTTCAGTAACTTAGTTGCTTAATGCTTGCTAGACTGCATATGCCAGATTATCCTGCTGTGATGATTATAGATCAAGCCTGGTGAGTATCTTCTACCCTATATGAAGCCTGCATAACAAGGATACTCTTGGCTGCACATTTGTTGACAGTGTTGTTAAATATGCAATTTTAGATCAATGAACAGTTGTGTATAAGATGGTAAATAACTTCTTTATATTCCAGTATATTACATCGGATGAAAGCAGTGGCACTTCTCTGCGAACATAAACATAATGGCTTTGATTGGCTTGGTTGTTACACTAAAATCATTGATTCGACATGACAGTGGCTGCCAAATAGGTATTATCTTGTTTCCTTGAATTCTCTTTTTAGAGGTCTATTATACTGGGAAGATGTCACTAGGGCTTAACTTATAGGTCCACCCACAGCTGAAAAGTCTGAAGGACTAGGCTTCGAATTTGGGCCAAACTCATCCATCCCACCCATGGCTGAAAAGGATTGAGGACTCCGCCTTCAATCTTCTCTGCTTTTGTGCAATATGTGTGCAAGTTTCTTCTTCAGAAAGACTCGAATACCCATCAACATTATTCCCTCTATTCGGGGACCCATTTTTGCAACTTATTTGGAAATATTTGCCCGAATGATATTTCCTTCTCGTA
Organism: Rhizophora mangle; assembly: GCA_037832345.1. Taxonomy (NCBI): domain Eukaryota; kingdom Viridiplantae; phylum Streptophyta; class Magnoliopsida; order Malpighiales; family Rhizophoraceae; genus Rhizophora; species Rhizophora mangle. Next base: position 2,199,020 of record JBAPLJ010002055.1, read on the forward strand.
TTTCAAATACTTCCTACAGTACCCAATAAGTTAGGTGTTCTTTTAATGGTTTAAGTATCCACAAGATTATTAACAATATCCTAAGCACGATTTGCCATTTCCTGCTTCTTGCAATCAATTGTAAGACTTGTGACTTGTGCTAACCCACATAATGCAGGTTTGCTACACAGCCATGCCTGGGGTATTACCATGATTAGTTCATTTGGCAGGTGAATGGAAATAGGGAATGACATTAGCTTAACCATTTAATGGCTCAAGAACAAATCCAACCGGAAAGACGCGGAATTAAAAGACTATTCCAATCTTTATGCCTATGATCAAGCGAAGGCACATGAAGTAGTTAAGCTCGACCTCCTTGCTGCTACCCACATTCTTCTTTTATTATTATTATTGTTTATTTACTTTTTCGTGTTTGAGGCTACAATACCAAGAATCAATTTATTCTTATATTAAGGATCTATCTTCCAGCGGAGAAATCTTCTGTTAGTTTAAGGTTTGCCACTTTTGCTAGCCTTTCTCGCTTTTATTTTTTATGTGCTGATGGGTCAATGTCATGATCGTCGCTTGAAGATAGATCATTAATATAGTCGACCTAATAACAGCCTGTCCCTAGAGCTCCTAAGTAAATGAGAGTTGTGTGCCCATTGAGGTAACGAAGTCAGTCAACCAACTTACGCGTTTTTAAATAAAATGTGCCTTTACATATTTGACGGGAGAAGCCCTAGCAGCCCATGTGAGCGCCATCTAGGTAGGTAGGCCCTTTTCCTCGATATCACAATCTTGTTGCAGGACAAATTTTCTTTTTCACTGTGCATATGATAACAGAGAAGGACGAATACAAGTTAATCGGGTTGTTTTCTCTGTAATAATTTGACGAGATGGTGGTCAAAAGTAAACTATACCCAGGGGATAGTAACGCTAGTATTAAGACGTACGGTATGAGGTATAAATAAATATGGCAACTCAGCCATGTTACAAGTCTACCAAACGTCACATGCCCAACCTATTCATGCCATGTCACTCCCTTTGATTAGACGGCATCCTTGTTGTGGCTTGTCATTTTCTTTCGGTTTCCCTATGGGAAAAAGTGACCCGTACAACCTCTGTAGCAAAGTTGTTGGATACATTGTATTGAACATTATGCACGGAAAATTACTATCTTATTGCCACTTTACAGTTCCAAATGGCAGTGAACCATATGGTCCCAGAGAAGCCGGAGAAAGAATTGTATATTTTATTAAAATGCAGTTTTCTTTTATTTTTTAATTCTTTTTTCTTTTATGCTTTATCTCCCTTTACCTCCAACCATTTGCGTGTGTGGAACATATTTCTCATCAAGATTCAAGAAAAAGCCCAATTTGGTGCAGAAAGCAATATTTATGCGCTGATACAGTTCCATACCCTATCATAAAAGGAACGAAACCTTTAGAAATATTCAAACGAAAACTAGTTGTACAGGGAGAAAAAGGAAGAAAACCAGTTGAATATATTCTTGGGAGAAAGTAGACAAAGATGAAGTTTTTGGTCTTTCCCTTTAATTTTTCCCAAACACCCAGATGAAAAATTTTGCCATAAATGAGACTGGTTAGCAGCATGGGGCCACCACAAACCGCTTGCAACCGCTGTTCGGATGTTCTCAGTCTCAAGCTAAAGGAGAAAATGCCAAATTGCACATCGCATAATAATGGGAATCATGGGCTTCCACTTTACTTTGCTGGGGGTAGAACCGTGCTACACAAGCATGGGAGTGGGACTATGTACATGGTGCTGGTTGTGGGTTGGCTGTTGGGCACTTATGTGCTGCAGTGGCAGAGGCATTAAGATGACTCTGATTTTCACTTATGTGCTGCAGTGGCAGGCATGAAGATGACTCTCATTTTCGGTAATCTCTATCGGTTTTGTACCTTTATTACAAACGGCAGTTTTTCTGATCAAACAAATGTCCCGGCCATCCCCCGGCTAATGGTGTTTTTCTGATATCTTTTAAGAACTTTTTACAATTTAAAAAGCTGCCAGATCCTGTGAACGACGCTGTCAAGCGGGGAAAGAAGTAAATGGTATTAAAGTTGGGAAATACGGAAGAGTCAATTTTGCAGCTCTTTGCAAGAAACGCGCAAAAATAAGGCTATAAACGACACCAACAACAAAGCCCCGCGCCCATGCTGGTATTGGTGGCATGCAGAAGAACGTACTGAAAAAATTCCAATGAGAGAAACGATCTGAAAGAGCAAGATTCCCATTTTGACCTTAGCGTCCAAAAGCTTTTTCACGCGCAGGGTAAAACAGATTGAGCATTCCAAACAGTGACACCAAGTTGAATTCAAACTTTCAAACTCAAGAAGAAAAGAGGGGGGAATTTGATCTTGGCGTCGATCGAGGGAGACTGGGAGCTAAGGATGGCCACATGGGTCCCACCAACAAAGCATCGCAATTAGTCCATGAAACCTCAGTCGCATGATCATCGTACGTCTAATGAAAATATGGTTGAATGAGGAATGGAGAAAGGAAAGAATGGTGTCAGAACTCAAAAGGGTTTATATTCCTCCCTACCTGATTCATCCCAGTTCCAATCAAGAGGGTTTATAAATCAATTACCAAACTGGTCCTCAGAACATAGATTCCCAGTCACGAGAACAAATCGCCAAGCAAAATACACAAGGATCGGTGATTGGCGAAAGAGCAGAATGATGAAAACACAGTACACAGTTGAAATGTTCGTGAACATATTATAATTTAAGAAAAAAAAAAAAAAAGACAGCAAAAGAAACAAATCGTATGATAAAAAAGAAAGAAGAGGTGAAAAAACAGCAATAACGGTAGGAAAAATGCGAGAAACGAGCAGCCCTGACTTATGGTCTCCATTCTATACATACAAACTTCCTCTGCAACCTACACTTCTTGTTTTGAGTCTTGCCAAATTTTTTTTGTTTTTTTGTTTTTTTTTTATAATTATTTCTCACAATTCAAATATTCCATAACAATGCATGAAAAATATGGAGACTTTCTCCTCTTACCCCTCTTTTATGTCTTCACTCCCGAATAATGCAATTCATAATTGAACAATGAGAAACTGTGCTCACGGCATGAAGAAGAATCCGAGCTCCTTTCCAATCTCTTCTCACATTTACTTTCTCTTACGAGCGACGAGAATTGCCCGATGAGAAAAAATGCACTAGTGATAATTGCGAAATGATTTTTGGTTTCGTGCCATTTTAATGGAAGATTAGGGAACAGTTCTCAAAGAATCAATAATAGGGTGGTGGCGGAGGCGAAGCGTATGGAACCCCTACGATGGGGGGCAATGGCCCCTCGTAGACTGGAGCTGGAGGCGGCGGACCTCCATAAAATATTGGTGGGGTTGGAGATGCAGTTGGTGGCGGATGAGAGTAATAGTGGATCGGTGGTGGTGTAGGTGATTTGTAAACAGGACAGTGGTGGTGATGGTAGTGGCGGGGAGAAATAGTGGCCCAGTGGCGGTGGAGGTGATGACGATGGTGGAGGAAGTTCTACACAAGGTGGTGGTGGCGGTGGCGAAGAAACTGGTGGAGGTGGAGAATGGGGGGGAGGTGGAGGCGGTGGTGATAAATAAGGATAAACAGGTGGTGGAGGGGAATGTGAAGGTGGGGGTGGTGAGTTTGGAGGCGGTGGGGAGCTATAGTAATAATGTGTAGGTGGGGGAGGAGAGAATAATGGGGGTGGTGGTGGAGAATTTGGTGGTGGCGGCGGTGGGGAACGTACACATGGAGGTAATCCCTGGGGAGGTGGTAGTGATGGATATGAGGGAGCAGGTAAGGATGGTGGAGGTGAGGGTGAAGGCGGGGAAGGAGGTGGTGGTGGGAGAGGGGTTGGAAGAGGAGGTGGCGGTGCTGAATATACTGGTGGTGGGGGAGGGGTTGGAGGTGGAGGAGGTGGCGGTGGCGGTGGCGAATATACTGGTGGCGAGGGAGAGGTTGGAGGAGGAGGTGGTGGCGGTGGCGGAGGTGGATGCGGAGGTAGAGGCAGTAGCGGAGAGTAAACCGGCGGAGGAGGAGGTGAAATGACCGGTGCAGGTGACGGCGTTGGAACAGAAGAAAGTGGAGGAGGTGGTGATCCAGGAACTGAAGGAGGGGAAGGCACCGGAACTGGCTGTGGTGGAGAAGGCGGAGGAGGAGCGGCCAAGGAAGGAGTGAAAGGTTTACATCCAAAGGAATTGCAATCCACAGGAGGACGAGACAAGAATGATTTACACTGTTGAGCAGATCTCTGCAAAGGCCTAGCCGGCAAACAATTCCTCTGGTCATCAAACGCCGGGAGGCTTAAGCAAACCGGCGGCTCTCCTGTGAAGAAATTATAAGAATACGTGAAGTTCTCCAAATTAGGCAACTTACAAATGCTGGCCGGAATACTCCCAGTAAGCGAGTTACGAGCCACATCCAGCTGCTCCAGACTAACCATCCCTCCAATTGTCCCTGGCAATGGTCCCATCAGCTCATTAAAGCTGACATCGAACACTGTCAGGTTCTTGAGCCTGCCAATCTCCGGCGGCAAGCAAGATCTAAGCCCATTGTTCATGAGTATGATTTCGTTCAGATTTGACATGTTCCCCAAACTGGACGGCACGCATCCTTTGAAGTTGTTGTTAGCCAACACTATGACTGACACTGGGGAGTTTCCAAAATTGTCCGGCAGATTGAACCTGAACCTATTGTGGTTGATAAAGATTGCGTCGAGAGGTTTATCAAACAGCTCTTTTGGTACGGGACCTTCAAATTCATTGAACCTTAGATCCAAATACTTGAGATTTGGCAGGCTCAGCACCACTTCTGGGAACTTCCCAGCGAACCGGTTGTTGCTAAGATCCAGTTCATACAGTATCTTCAAGTTCCCGAACTTCTGAGGCACAGTCCCACAGAACCTGTTGGAATTGATATGAAACAACGCGAGATCCGTGAGAAGACCAAGTTCCTCCGGCAAGTAGGAGGCGATGTCACCGTGGTTGAGGTCAATTCCGGCAACGGTTCGGATACTACTGTTATCAGGAGCCGGAGCACAGACAACCGCTGTGTAGCTGCATACAGCAGATCCCACCCAATTTGCAGTAAGATTGAAAGGATCAGAGAGAATGGCTTGTTTCAAAGCTTGCAATGCGATGTACGCATTTCTAAGCCTCACATTTTCAAACCGTAGAGATGGGTCTACTGTCACATTCTCTCCTCTGTCCCCGAACTCGTCTTTGTAGTAGAGAAGCTGACGCTTCTTGATATACTGAACTTCAGCATCAGTGAGGTGTCCACGGGTGGAGAAAGCTGGGATCTTTTCATCAATAGCAGCACAAATGCACACAATTGTGGCAAGAAAGAAGGCAATGAGGAGTGTGAGACTGGTATATAAGTGGGTTTTCCTCCTCATCTCACCCGAGACATCTGACTTGCCAAATGCCACTTCTCTGTCTCTTTGTTCTTCTGTTAAATTTCTATCTCCCTCTCTCTATTAGCTTTAAGATCTGCAACAAAATGGGTGCACTAAAGAAATGCTGCCCATTGAATCTGAGATATGAGGCAAAAATGCAGAGGATGAGAGAGATATAGAGGGGAGGGTTTGTGCGGATGCGTACACAGAAATTGGGGTTTGGTTGGGGTTTTGAAGAGAAAGAGAGAGAGTCCAGTCGGGCAAGGGGAGAAGGTGCTTTTCTAGGTACTTTTGGGATGTGTGTGAGTGAAAGAAATAATGCATCAGTGGACAGCTAAATCACAGCTCAAAGCCCACCAGATTCTATCTCATTTTTTCTTATTTTTTTTATTTTTCTCTATTAATTAATAGTCCACCCTCGTCATCATCTGCCACTTTATAATATGTGCCGAAAGTTCCCTTCTCTCGCTCTCTTCAACGAATCGGAATTGACAGGGTTACTTTATTCTTTATTTTGAACGGTGATTAACCTTTATAATCATTATGAATTGACAATTATTTTCCTTTTTATGTTTTTTTTATTAGTTTTACATTCTTACCAATTCTCTATTCTAAGGATCCCGTTGCCATGCAACCCTTGACTCCCCCTGACGATTGAAACAAACACATAATCCACATGAAGAATAAACTATTGTTATTATCTAAAATTTTGGAGTTGTTAGAAGTCCAAAAACATAAAGATTTGTAAATAAGACAGTCGGTGGTGGCGAACTCCGGCTAAGCGAATTGACCAAAGAGGAAAAGATGCATAAATTGAAAAAGGCAAGAACTGGCTTCGCTGGTTGCCGGTGACGTGGGAGGTGATGTCACGAGATGGTTGTGAAAATTTGCACGGGACTTTGGCAAAAACTGTTGGGTGGAATTGTACAGACACGACAAAGGCTCGAGTCCCCGGCTATTGGTGGTGGACTAGGAGGGGGTGCTGGTGCCAATGTTGGCAGAGAAGGAGCTGTTGGTTCTTTCAAGTGTCCCATTTGTCAGAAGAGATTACTCTCGACATAAATGAACGGGGTAGGTTTTGAAAGAGTCCTAAATTTTCAAAGGTTTTTGTAATTAAGTTTTCTTTTTATTATTTATTTTTAAATTAATTCAAAATTTTAAATTTTTTTTGACAAAAATTTGTTACATTAATTTATTAGATTTTTTCAAAAAGCTCATAAAATTATAGAATTAAATTCGCGGACATATATCATTTAACTTCTTTATTTTTTCATGTATAAAAAATAAAAATTCTAAATATATTTTCTCTACAAATTTGGAAAAAATAGAAAAATAATAAAATTTTTGTCTTTTACATATAAAAATAAAAAAAATAATGAAATATACTTGTAAATATATTTTTAAGCATATTATATCTATTTTTAGTATAATTTTAATAAAATTAAATTATGTATTTAACAATCTTATCTATAGTTATCAATAAAAAAGTTATATAAGTAATAAAAATTTAAAATTTATAATTGATTTAAAATTTTAATATATATATATATATATATAATTTAATTATAAAAATTATCAAAATTTTAAAATCTACAAAAGACTTAACCTAATAAATAAACTACCATTAACATTATGTAATTTTTAGATATATGTTTAAAATTATCTTTTTGGTTGATGCCTTGATCAATTAACAGCCATGCAACGGTTGTAAAAATAGGTTATCAAATACAAGGGCCCATGATTCCCTAATCTGATCTTAATATCTAATATATGCATTTAGCCAATGGTTCCCTAGTGTAGAGATTAAAAATAAAAAAGAAAAAGTTTAAAATAGGTAAGTGACGAGTTTTTTTCAATCGTCTGTTAATTAACGAACGACCAGACATTTGGCAATCGGTTATCTAAATATTCTGTGCTCAATGCTGATTTTGATCACGTAGTGAAAATTGAATATAATTCATAAAGTAAAACTTAAATTTAATCCTTACTATGTCTCCATTAATTACTGAAATTTCTTTCAGTTAAATGCCATTTAAATTTAAAACAAATATGCGAATAAGTTTTTGATTTAAATTTTAAAAAATCAACCACAGGTCAATTCTTTAGTCAAATTATTATTATTATTATTTTTTTTAACTCCGACTAGCGTTACTGGGGAAAATATCTGTACATAATGTTTCGATTGTTGTCGTCAATAGGACTTGTCCACTAGTCTGTGGTCGCCTATTCAACGCAAAGACTAATCCGTTTTTACCACGGACGGTTTGCATCCTAGTTTTGGGTATCTAATCTTCCTCTTAACTAAAAATGGCAAAAAAAAAAAAAAAAAAAAACAGTCCATTTTAGCGTAACATAAATGCTTAAGGTTTTAAAATGTTACGTATACGAGAATTGAACAGAAATTCAAACCACTCAATTTCAATAGTTAATTGTAATTAATATATTTTTTATAAATAAATAATTAATTATAATTAACAATTAAAATTATATAATATGAGTATTTTTTTTTATTATTACATTTAATTTTTACGATCAAATAATAAAACTCTATCAACACACTCTAAATTTAATAGCTCAACCGACTTGAGTAGAGCCTAAGAGTGATTTAATTAAGCAAAAATCAGAGTTGAAATTCACTCCTCTATTAGACCCACATGATTAGCCTAGAAAATATTGTACTTTGGCTTTAATTTACTTTGCTAAAACTAAACCTGAGTTTAAAATAAATATGAACTATTAGTTGAGAATGGGCTTAAATTCTCGTTTTATATTTAAGAAGAAATAATAAAATTATTTTATTATAATTTAAAATTTATAAAATTGAGTTTCATATTTTTCCTTTTGGTAAAAATTAGAATAAAATTACGTACTCAACACTTCCCTGAGTCCATACTGGACAATCCTAGTGCAGTAGGATGCCGTGACAGGAGAACTCGGACTACATTACGACGATTGACAGCATCCAAAATTTCTTGGTCTAAATAGTTTTTTATACTGTAAGTTAAAAAAAAAAAACAAAAAAAAAAGTCGATGCTGATTTCTGTTTCATAATGGATTGATAGTAATTTGAGCAGAAATTGGATCAACGGATGAGACAGGTAAACATAATGAACCAATTAAGAAGCGTTACTTTCACAGCGACACATTCCGGAAGAGAAAACTAAAAAACGGAGTCCTTCCTCTGACATATACGTGGCATATCCACGCACATTTTTGGAGTCCACATCAATTGATGTCTTTTAACGATGTTGTAGAAGATGTAAATACGATATAAATTTAGCAGTGCCCCTTTGGAACACGGTAGTGGGACCGATCATCAAGAGCGTCCGATCTACCAAAGCGACGTCTCGAGAGCCAGCTCTTTGAGTTTTGGGTCCCACACGTCATGTCTTTGCATGGCTGGATCACGGGCTGTTTAAGGGTCCCACTGTCGTGTCGGTCACCTCGTCCGCCTGTTTCCTTAGACCACCTCCTCAAGCGAGCGTCGCAATTGAAGCCTTCGATCATTAACTACTCAAATCACAAATATTCATTTGTCTACACTACAAAAACTTATAAATATTACAAAAATTTTATTAAAATTATTTCCTAATATTGATCATATTATTGTGATATAATCTATATTAAGAACTATTCCAAAGTTACATTTTTATATCTCTAATAATTTTTAAAAGTTTTGAATGCTGCGCATAAACGTGTTTACGTATTTTTAATATTCATAACCTCGAAGGTACATTGAACAAGAGATTTAAGTAGTTTTTCTTTTTTTTGGAAAAAAAAGATAATAAATTCAATTATTGTTGATTTACAATTTAATATTATGAGACCTTGCAATTCACTTGAATAGTTTGAAGTCAAATTGTTTTCCACCATTATTGTACCACTTTTGTTAAAATTAAAATATACGTAGCGGATTTTTTTTTTGGGGGGGGGGGAACGGAGAAAATATTTAGCAAGAGTTAATGGAAATGGAAAAAATTATAAAATATAGACTTAGCCTGGTAAAAGGAGGCCGCGTAGGACATCTAAGCCACGTAAGGTAGTGATCACAACAAATGCCAGCAGGCATTGCCAGCTGTTTCCCTCATCTGACCTAATGTCACCATTTTGAGTGGTTTTTATAATAGATAGATATATATATATATATATATATTTTTTTGATATTGAGTGAAACTTGGATACAAAGCTTCCGTGCACGGGTAATATTTCTTTGTTTCTTTGGTAAGAACAGTGTTTAACAAATTAATTGATAGATGCCGGTGAAAAAAGATATAAAATGGTAATTTAAAGAACAAAATTATTTCACCTCATTTCGTAGGTAGACTGAGGGGGTCCCGAGTCAACCCAACATTTAAACGTAAACATGGCAGATCTATACAGTGCACTTGCGCACACAGAACATATACCCCACAAACTGGAAAGAGAAAGGAACAAAGCATAACCACCAAATCAATAGTTGAAATAATAAAAGGCAAACGATACTTATATCGGACGAAAAGATTGATGGAAAGGCAGACGAGAGTAAATGCAAATGCCAAGCTATTGAATACAAACCCCAAGCGGGTAACAGAGAGAACATAAAAGGAACCAAAAAGTCATACAGACATTGAAAGTGGATATGAATGAATCATTAATTATAGTAAGTGATTGTTATATGTAGAAAAAATGTTTTAATTGTAATTAATTTTTTTTTTCTGCAATAGAAGTTGCGGGGGGAAAACCGATGCAGATTATGGACTCTAATTACCAGTGAATTTAGGCCGCACTCCCATTTGACCCGAATTCGCTCTGGCCCAAGTTCCTGTTGCTACACATTTCGTCGGCAAGATTTTTCTTTTTTTAAAAAATTTGTTGAGGTCTTTCTTATCTTCTGGAGTCACGTTGGTGGGTGGGTCCCTTCGGCTCGATCACCAAGAAGGAAGGCCTACAAGAGAAATCCGTATGACCAGAACCGGTGGACCCCAAATTCTCGCCTATCTGCACTGGCAGATCAACCCATTATCCATCCGTGTCACCGTGCCTTCACGGGACTCGACTGTCGGGTGGGTTGTGATATTATAGTGCTAATGGCCCGCAAATTGGCAATGCTAAGGGATATTAACAATTTTTTTTAATCAACTGTGAATACTAACTATTTGCAATGTGTAAAATTTTTTAACCCTAAAATTTTAGTAATTTAAACTATGGTGAAAGCATCAATAATTCTCAGTTGCGCTAATTAATAATGATATCGAAACCCATACGCTGACACCAAATTATGGGCCAAAATGATACTGGAGGGCCTTCGTCGGGGGTTGCCACCCAAGGTATCCAGGTCTCATCATTTTTTGTCACCGGAGGTCCTATATACAATACATGCTCCAGGTCTTATTAATTATGGGCCTAATGATACCAGAGGGCCTACATGGCCACCAAATTAACGGGGTTATAGTTTTTTGCATCATTGAGCGGAAGATTTTGTTACCAAGTGCCTTTTTCTTTTTACCGTGTAATAAAAGGCCCATTAAGCTTAAATTACACCTGACAGGCAACATCTTACTATTGCATATTTTTGTCTTACCTTCCAGTTTGCGATTCCAACTTTGTAAGTGATGTTGAGAAAATTTGTTGCAACCACAAGGCTAAAAAATGAAAAATATGGAGCACCTAATGATGGGATGAGAGTTGAGACATCCATGGTCCCCGAATACGTGTGGGCTGGCCCTGTGTAGTTACGCTGCCAAGTGCGGGTTTCTCGTCATCCGATCAAGAACTTGCTGCTGCCTATAAAGGTAAGATGTCATTCCTTTATGCAGGGGACCGTAGCTAAGGATATCTCTGTCATTGCAAAACTCTGCAATATTCATAAATACCACATTTATGTGCCCCCAACACTGCCTTAAGCCACTGCTGCATTCCCACCCACATGCACACAAATACCATTAGACTGAAAAAAAATAAAAAAAGAAAAAAAAGGCTCCGACACTGCTTCTCAAAATACAATGTGATGGACAACGACAAGGAAGGGTATGGGATGATATTTATGTATCACAACTTTTTTTAAAGGAATAAAAAAGGGCATCACAGTTCACAAACCTCATGGCTAAATCCAACCATGGCACTTTCCGACTTCCCAACAGCTCTTCCTTCCTCAGCTAAACAACTCATTCAAAAAAAAGAACAAAAAAAACACCATCAAGGAATAATTGTAAACACATTCCACATTTTAATCTGTTTGTGAAAGTTCCATGGATTGTTCTGATTCGCTCACCCTTGTTCTCCCCGGTGTAATGCCTCGCTAGGGAATCTTAAATGATTGGGACATCATTCCTTAATGATGATTAATAGGCTGAACCAATTATCAACATGAAAAAATAAAAGCACGCTCAAATGGATCGCACACTCAACAACATAATTTTCCAAAACTGGACTAAGCACATGATTGTACATGTTGATGCGGATTTCTGGAAGTTTTCTGGACATGTATCCTAACAATTATCCCTTAACTTCAAAATCATTTTCAACAGGAAACAACAGGGTTCCTTGGCTTGCTTCTTTATGGCTTACCATGACAACCTGGAGCTCAGTATCTTTGGAAGAGCCCCATAGGATGCTCGATTCTTCTCTTCTTTTAATTTTGTTTGGACCTCCTTTTTGCATCTGTAAAAAGCGTAAAGGTTCACGAGAATAACTAGAGCATTTGCAACTGGCGAAGGAAAACATGAAGTGACACTTTTTTTTATTATTTTTTCTTGGGTGACACTTTCTTTAGGTGGACTTACTCCAAGGAAGCAGTCAGGTCGGTCGGTGGTTCAAAGCAGGTGGGGGAAACAATATTCTGACTTAATGGTTCAAAACAAAACCTGAGACAGAATGGTGACTTGAGACTGACGGGTAACATGATCATAATTGGTGCCACTCACACACAAAAGGGCAAATGCTATTGCAGACAGTGGGCGGCCTTTCATTCAGAAATGGGTCACCGCAAAACTTATGGGCCCACAACAAACTCCGTCGGCCACAATTTACCTGTGTTTGTCCTTCGGCATGTCCAATATCTCTGTACCAGTGACAGATGCTATTTGGGCTTTTAACGACCCAAAAGAGGGGCCCGGTTGGATCTAAGTTTGAAAATACGAACGTTGTGATCGAAGCAATTTTCTTTTGCCTTTTCTTTTCCTTTTTTTTTTTTTCTTTATTTAAGAAATAATCGCGAAAGGCATTTCGGCAATTTGAGGGGATATGGGCATGGCGGTGGCGAGGGGCAGGATGGCGTTAGTTCTAGGTCAGTTAGGTAATAATTTTAAACAGTATTGCTTAATACTGAATGAAAGAATGAAGTTGCGGAACATAGTTCCAGGCTTCCAGCCTTGATGGTTCGTGTTACCCTTGCAGTCTTCGGGCTCTGTCTGCCCTTTCCATCTTTTTAGAGTCTCAACAGGCCCGCTAACAAAGGAAGAGGAAGACATGAAACTAAACTGCATTTGCTGGAAGTGGGAATGTATAGGACTTAGGTAAGTACTCGTTGAATCAGTCCAATATCTCTTAACATACTAACATGGGTTCGCATCAACACGATTTAGCCTTTGAAATTGGTAGTTAATCAATTTCCTATTAGTGTCGGTTTGGTTTTGTTTTGGACGATGGTTTACCGTTTGGAGTTGGGAATATAGGTTATCTATCATTTTGTTATTAATTGGGTCACATTAATACTCACTTCTTTTTTTTAGTATAGATGACACTAATTTTATGTTTTATATAACTTTTTTTTTTTCTGTTAGTGGTCTCTCATTTAATTTTTTTTTTTTGTCTTACATATAATATTAATCAACATAAAAAATTCCAATTATTTAACGAATTTCCCACGTTTGTCAATTAATATTTTTAAATGAAAAAAAAAAATGAAACCTTTGCATTGAGCTAGCATTTAGCTAATATGCGCATTACACAAGATGTGCATAAATAGAAGCACTATATTTTCATCTATTACAGTAAAATTACATGTAGTGAGCTTGAAAATTCGCTTTCTGACCTCTTCTCCTACCAGTCGGCTGTCACCACAATTATTTTCAAGAAAGAGTTTTTTTAAATAAGATATATATATATATATATATTTTTTTTTTTTTGTGTGCACTAAGTCTACATGGACTTTGCCTCCCGACAAGTAGATTACACACAGCAATTTGTTTTTAACCCCAGGAGACTACAGCCAGCTACACCCTAGCAGTACTGGGGGAACTTTTTTTTCGTACATTACCTGGCAAACTTAAGCGCAGATCAATCATTCATCGACACAGACGCAACCTTTGGCCCAGTAGCGCACCCTAAAGCTACGCGATCAGCAGCTTTTCTGTTGTCGGGGAAAATATAGTTGCCTCAACCGCATCTTCAACACACAAGAATATTGACTCCTTCCCAAGCTTATCTACAAAGCTTGATCTTATCATTTTCTCCATGACATCGAGCCTGGGATTTATAATCGCCATCTGCAGGGTAATTATGAAAATAAATTGATTTAACTAGGTCCTCAATGACCCAAATATATGTAGAAAATGATGAGACTGAAAAAGAAATGTAATGGAGAGGAGAAAGGTTGTTCACCCTAATGCCATTTGAGTCCAACATCCGACGTACTTCGATCAATGTTTCGATTCCTGTGCTATCAATGGATGTAACTCCTATATAGGACCCATAGATGAACTTAGTAATTGGCCTCTCTTGACTTGTATTAATCAGAGGAGAAACTCTAATAAGCAAATTAATCGTTCGCACCTCCCAAATCTAGCAGAAGGTGCTTCACCTTGGAATCTGGTATGCCTCCTTCCTCTCGAATCCAGCGAATGATCCTAGTCGAAATCAAGGTAATCACAATTTAGACTATAATGAACCTCTTTTTAAAACCCATTTGGATTTGCAAAGCTAATTAATCAAATGAATTTACATGGGATGCATTGCTACCTTTCTCGTATATAGTTGGCATTTGCAAAGTAAATTGGGGAACCAAGTTTTAAGACGATGATTCCTGGAAATCTCGTGGAGTCAGGATACTGCTCAACGTCACGGTATAGAATGGAGTCCGGCACTCTTCCAAGCTTACAAGTAGCAGGCCTAGCCACATAGAGAAGTGTTCTCAACAATGAAATCCCAACCTGCAATTGAATTGCTCAATAGATTTAGTGAAAAATTCATTTCATGTACATGCATGATAATGCCTTCAGGGTTACAGGGATAACTGATAAGAGGTGTAAGAAAATTCTTAATTACCGAGATCATGAGGCCGTAATCCATGCTTATGAAAGCAACACCAAAGAAGGCAGCCATGCAAATGACGAAGTCAAACTTGTCAACCTTGAACAGGTGATAAGCCTCTTCGTATTTGATGAGCCCAAGCATTGCAGACATGATAATTGCAGATAAGGCGACAAGAGGGGTGTAGCTGAAGAGAGGAGCCAAGACCAGAAGTGTGAGCATCATGCAAATTGCCATCACTATGTTGGACAATGCCGTTCTACATCCAGCATTGAAATTCACAGCAGTTTTCGAGAACGGCCCTGTAAATTAATTCAAATTAATGCACAGCGCGAAAGGATTATATGCTTATGGTTGAATAGACACATGATATAGAGCTATATATTCAAGGTACAATCGTACCAGTGGTCAAGTAGCAGGAAGTGAAGGATCCAACGATGTTCATGAAACCAAAGGCAATCATTTCCTTGTTCCCATCAATTTGTTCATTTTTCATTATAGCAAAGCTTCTTCCTATTGCTATGCCTTCCTGCAAAGATTATCCAAAATATTTTTAATCCACACAGATTCACGAATGATGAATTAATGATAAAGAGAATATCTAACTTAATTTCTTACTGCCATAGCAACAAGGGCTGTAATAAGTCCAGCTTTCACAGTTGTCGGGAGATACTGAGAATGAAAGTTCAACTTTTCTATGGACACAGGGTAGTCCTTTGTGCAGGTGACCCACCTGATGGAAAAAGGAAACGCACCGATTAAAAAAAAGAAAAAGAAAAAACAGATATAAACTTTTTGCAAGAAAGATGAACGTTAATTGTATAATTAAAGCATTTTTCTCTTACAATTTGGATCCCCATTTTCTCGGCATGAGCAAAGTAAGCAAAAAGACAACCAACTACCACAACAACCATTGGAGCCACTGCTGACACCCAAAATAGCTTCGGTTTTCTTTTCGTCTAAAAAAAGAAAAAAAAAATTCAATTTTAGTCAAAGTGGTATCATCAGTAAATAACTCACACTCAGTCGATAAAAACATTCTGCAAAGAGCAATGTAAGAGATAAGGTAATATGCTATTTTAGTGAATTAATTCCAAAATGCCCAAGTCAAGCCAAGCTCCGTTCAGGCTATTACTGAAAATGTTCTTAGTAGGCCTAGGCTGGAGCTAAACTTCGGGCCAAATCCTGATATTCAAGATCCGATTTGGCCCAGCATAGTAACAACAGAAATTTGAAAGCTCACCCAATGATCATAACAGGCCTACGATGTTATTTAGAAGTCCTTGATCAGAAATCATAATTAGTTTCTTTTTGATAAATAATCCAAAAAGGATGGTAATCGTACCAGGAATCGAGTGAACTGTAGAAAAGCAAGGAAAATTGCGCCAATAAGTGCACTCTTCCATCTCCACTGCACATCGCAGAAGGAGAAGAAAACATTAGAATCTGCGTGCATCATACATGCCAAATATTCTCTGTTAAAGAGTTAACGCTGCCCATGTTTTGGTAAATGACAACCAAATAATCAAATCTTTCTCCCAATTAATTATGATTTGTGACTGCCTCATTAATTTAATTTGATTGAATTAATGGAGTTTAACCATACATTTAGATTTAAGTTCAATCAACAGATTTATGTAAATATTGGTCTTTCGTCCCTACTGTACTAAAAAATTAAAATTAAAATTTAATAACAATTTTATGTAAACATTGGTCATTCGACCCAACAAAAAAAAAGAAAGGAACTTCAAATAACTAAAATTCAGTTGGTGGGACGATTCGTGCAATAAAGACTGTATCTTGTTCTTCTACTGGATTTAATTTTGGCTGAAGGAAGGAGTTGTGACTTTTGAGAAGTAATCAAGTGAGGAGCGGGGCAGGTCAACAGATAAAGAAGTTTATATTACCTCGTGTTTGTTCTCAAAAATAGCATGTAGAACAGATATTACGTCAGTTTTCGTGGTGAAATGCTGTAATCCAAGGAAGCCCTTTAATTGTTGCAGACAAATAAGGATTGCAGTCCCTCCCATGAATCCAGTAATTGTGGAATGCGACAAGAAATCCACCAGAATTCCCAATCTGCACATGTTGAACTCTGATATCGTTAATTTTAACTTCGTAATAACGGTGACATGATGTCCATGCCAGAATACTTTATTATTATTTGTTGGAAGTAAAAAAAGGAGCATAAGGAGTTGTATACGGGTTTTACCTCAGAAAGCCTAAAGCAGCTTCAAATACTCCGGTAATGAAAGTGGCTGTGAAAACCAAGTTGAGGTACAATGTTGGATCATCCTTGTGCGATACTTTTTTTCCAATTGTATCGGCTATGAGCAACGAGTTTGCTGCCACGGGACCCACTGCGAGGTGCTTTGAACTCCCAAAAACAGCGTATATCAGTGGAGGAACAAAGCTCGAGTCTGCAATTGCATTTTCATTCATCAATTACACTCTCTCTGGCACGTAGCTAATTAAAGACAGTCAATATCAAGGAACTCGTAGTTTATTTTATTTTCTCGTAAATATATATCTACATCTTGTTATCATTCAAATGCCAACAACTTGTATTAATTTTTTAATTGATAATATTAAAATATTTTAAATTAATATTTTTATTAAAAATTTAATTATAATATAATAAATATAAGACTTAACAAATAAAAATGTAAGTTGTCTTATTTTCTGTTTCTCTTATAAAATTAAATTATTATTATTATTATTATTTTCATAATTGTCTAAGGTAAATTATAATTTTCACTGAATAGTGTTAGCATGAAGAAGTTAAAGGCACTTGTGAAAATAGTTTCGTATCCAGGTAAGTGGGTTAAATACTTCTGTAGGCTAAAGTTAAAAAGAGAAGCCCGACTTACAAAGACCGACGATTGGAGGGATGTTAGCGAGCTTTGCGTAACTGATTCCTTGAGGAATGGCGAGGCTGGTAATGGTGATGCCAGCAAGAACGTCGAACCGCAACAGCTTAAAGTCGTATTTAGGTAGCCATTCAAATATTGGAACAAAGTATCGCAGGGCTTTCATGAACCTACTGCCGGCGGGTCCTTTGAACTGCCGGAAGGGATCGTCGGGGAAGAAGGTTTCTTTGCATTTGGATTTAAGGGTTGTGGCAAAACTTCTTGGGGGGGCGAAATTCACCTCGTGACTAGGATTTCTCTTAGCCATTACGCCGGGCATGCGCCGGCCGGGCGGTGAATCTATTTGAGGAAGATCAGAGATTAATTGAGAGAGAGTGAGAGAGAGAGGAAATGAAGAGAAAATATTATGGGATTTGAATCCCTACAATTTTTTTTTCTCTTAGAGTTGGTATTGGTTTTGTGGGTGTGTGAGATTGCTCCCTTATATAGAAGTATGACAATGGAGAGTGATACACGTATGACACAGATGGGATGAGTGTGTCGAGATTTGACTGACGCCGTTCGAAAAGGACCACGCTCTTCTTCCTATGGTTATCTACTTCGACTTTGTTTCCCCCAACATCTGCGATAAGATGAGTTACTTTATATGTAAAACAATAGTAAAACCACTCAAATAGAAAGAAAATTAGACCCCAAAGAGCCCTTCTTTACCACTTTTGGGGGTGGGGGTGAAGGGGGGGTTGACATACAAGCGAGGGAAAGTGGTTTATGATTGAATCTCAGAGACATTTTTATCATTTGGTAGATCCAAGTCCATGGCCTATTTCGGGGTTCACTCGGAGCTTTGGCAACCACCGTAGATAATACTTGTTGATAAAGATATTTGTATTTGTATTTTAAAGAAAAAAATTTAATTGATGAGTATTTTTATTTTTTAAAAAATAAAAAGATAAATTTAAATTTATTTTTTATTTTTAAATTATAAATATTTATATTATATATATTTTAGAAACATATAAAAATTATGAATATAATTAAATAAATAATAATATATATTAAATTATAATTTAATAAAATAAATAAATAAATTATATATATATATATATATATATATATTAAAATTTTAATTTTATTAAAATATTTAAAAAAATTATAAATTAAAATATTATTAAATAATATAAATTGAAAGAGTTTAAGTATTTCATTAATTTATTTTAATTTTTATATATATATATATATATATATATATATATATATTATTTTTGAAAAAAAAAAGAGATTGCTATGCAGATATTTTTAAATTTTTTTTGTTTTTTATATAATTTAATATATTTTAGAGTAATAAATATTTGTGAGATGAATGTTCACATGCCTCGATTATTTTTGTAGCTATTGATTTCAGAATTAGATGCATACGACCAAATAAATAAATTTATAATCTTTCTTTTTGGCTATTTTGTTATTTAGAATAATAAATATTTAAATATCTATATGCCTATACTAACTTTGTCACAAAGAAATAAATAAATTTGCTATTTTGCTATTTAAGGCAATAAATATTTGTGACTGATGGTATACCTCTAAGCTTCCTTTTCTGGCATTTTTGATTGCTATTAAATTTATAATTAAATGCATGAAAATAAATAAATAAAAAAAGATGACAAACATCTATTTGAAATATCAAGAGCTTCTAAATAGATTAAAATTAAGAGTTTTGAAAATTCTTACACTCGGTTCTCAACTTTTGGAAGATAAATTGTGAATAGAATCATAAAAACATTATAGACCAAAAAACCAAAAAGTAAAGGAATTAAAAAAAAAAATCCTCCATTTGTTAATAAGTGACTCTTAATTTTTGATAGTTTTAGCTTAGGATTATTTCACTCACTCGTCCAGGTTCCATTTTATCTTTTTTAATTATTCATTAAATAAATTTCTCAAAATAAAATAATAAGACAAAAATATTAGCACGGGATAAAAATGCTAGCTTTTCCTTATCCAACTGACGTTTACATATTTGATTGGTCATACATAAAGCCAAAGTATAGTTGATAAATGCTGTATGCTGGCAATTTAATCCTAATCTATATTGGATTAGTCGGTCAAACAGCATGACTATGTCAAATAGGTTTGGGTTTATTTAATTGTCTATAAATTGATCCAAGGAAACATTGCATCTGTTGAAATTTTGTTCCTCAAAAGGAGAACTAGTAATTAAAAACTTATATTTATATTTTTGACGCATTAGGTTTTAATTTAAGAAAAAATATAAAATTTATGAAATTTAAAAAATATATTTTATTGTAACCAAAATTTTTTTCCTATTTAGCTCTGGTTAGCTTATGCAATTATGTGTTAGATTGGACGTCCATAAATTCAACTATAGTTGACAAATGCTTCTTGATAAAATTTTATTGTATGGCATAAATTAATACCGTTGGGTGAATGTTTGTTCCTACACATGGTAGGAATCCTAATCTAAATTGGATTAGTTTATCAAATAGCATTTTTGGGTTTACTTATTTGACCATAAACGTGTTTTATTTCACGTGTTGGACCAAAACCGTTTGTGCCCCAAACACTAACATGTATTCAAAGCACCAACAAATTAGATGTGTGTGTTTTTTTTATTTGCATTTTGTTAAATATAATATACATATAATTTTATATTTAATAAATTTATTTGATTATTTTTTAAATTAAATTGTAGTTAAAATTTTTTTCATTCACTCAATTAAATTTAAATTAATTTAACTTATATATTAAATGAGATAAATTAAAATTTTAAAGTGAAATTAATTTAGTTATCTATATATTGCATAATAGTATTATGGTAAGTTCTTGATGTATAATGGTATCGTGATTAAAGTTGTAGATGAAACACTATATTTGTAAGTTGTGAACTCTCGCATGTGAGTGGTTTTCTTAATATCAAACAAATATTTTAAAATATTTAGATTTTTTTAACTATAATTTGACTATAAAAACACAAGATTAATGAATAGTGTGAACAAGTAAAATTTGAATCATTATATTTAAATTTTCGTAACTTAAATATTATTTTATTTATCTTATCATTTCCACCAACCCTTGCTGGAAAGGAGTCCGGACCTACAAGATCAATACTCTGTTATTCCCTTTTTACTTTAACTAACAAAAAAGTCATCGACTTACGGTAGCTTTAGCCATTGGTTTGGCAAGATGCATTATGTAAGTAAAATAACAGTATAATTTCACTGCAAAGCAATGCCCATTCTGCTAAACTTGCTACCAATTGCGCTGGTGCACGTTCTTGGGCATAAATCAACTTCGGGTCCTGAATGGTTTCTAATCTTTGCTCCCGTTATGTGGTTGTAGATATTAGATTTCTGGTGCAAAATCGAGGAAACTGCACAGGGGATTGCAACATTCGAATTTGGAAAACGATACAATCCACTTCTCCTTTAGCCTTCAATTGCCGGCGTCAATTGGTACTAATTTGAACATAGATTGTCCAAGTTAAATGATGATTGGTCTCCACAGCAGTCGGTGCCATTAAGGTCACATGTTTTATTAGTTGTTGACCCAAGCCTGCGCCATCTGATAATTTTGTTGTTCTGGTTGAAAGCCGTCGCTGTTTAAAATAGGGTCGTACATTACAAACAATTGTATTTCTGGCGGTAGAAATGTTGGATTATTCTTTGTCCCAACAACAAGTTAAGTTCTAACTCAAAGAAACTTTAAAAAAAAAAAAAAAGTCACATATGCGGTATGTACGTCCATTTTTTTATAATTATCTGACGAAATAGCTGCAACATCCAACTGCGTTTAAGATTTCCACGTGGCAAAGTGCGCAACCGGCATAAACAGCATGCAGCACGAAGATGGATGGCGATAAGTGAGAAATGGGAATTGTGGTTCCCCAGTAGATTCCGAACTAGCCGCAGCAGAGAACTGCAGCTGTTAGCCTGTCACTGCTAGAGATCAATTAAAAAAAAAAAAACTAAAAATTTTCTGGATGCTTGTGGGAAGAGTTTGATTCGGGTCTAATTGTCCATGGTAGGTTTGGAAAAACGCGGTTCCACCCTTTCCTAATCCAAAAATGTGCCAAATTGTAAGGCTAATCCACGTAAACAAGTCTTTTTCCTCTCTGGGTTCATGCATTTATGGTAAAGCATGTACTTCTGAAAGAGTATTGTTAAGGATACTAACATGTTAGAACTAAAGCTTCACATTGTCCTGCCAGAGCTTGAGATTATGCTATTAATATGACATTTCATATTTTTGAAAAACATGCCTTATTGATCGGTTGAATTGTTAGTTTGACATAACTATTATGAATTTTTTTTTTTTTCTCAACAGCATGTAAAATTACCACGTTTACTCAAAGTCCACAAAAAGTTTGCATTGAATTTTGTTTGCGAGATCAGTTACCACTTAGGAATGTTCCACTCGACAAATGCAGAGCCAACGCCTACCCCAGTGAGGTTCTCGCAAATTGGCTGTAATTGCTAGGTCCCAACTGGACGGAGCACGCGTCATCGTTGATCATCTGATGAGATCACTCCCCACAAAACGTTTTTTTTGTTTTTACTTTTACACTTTTGGTTAATGATCAATAGATGAAAGCCAATGGAAAACGATGGAAAAAGAATGAATGTTATAATGAAAAACAACCCACTTTCAGAATAATTTATCGATAGCATTAGAATGCTTAATGTCTCCACCACAAAGCCTCCCAAATGAACCAGTTCAATTTTCATTTCTTTGTGTATCATCGACGAATTCACCACCAAATAAGCCTCCCTCGGTTAGAGAATATGAACTTCACCAGCTAGAAATGCGACTTTGGACGGCAGTGGCACACCGAAAGGAATGAAATCTAATTCAAGTTTGAAACGCAAGTTTAAAGTTTGGAGCACTTAAACACGTCAATCATTGCTTGAGTGCCATTAAATTTTGAAGTGAACAATAGAATGGTAGAAAACAGTCTTGATGGAAATTAAGACAACAGGACAGCCCATCCATTTGTATTCCTTTATCTTTTTCTTTTTCTTTTTTAAATTTATTTTTTTCGTCAAGAGCAGTCCAAACTTGGATGCGCTCATGAAAAATTTTGTTAATTTAAGAATTGATTGGGAGTCAAAATTTGCATTAAATGATTCAAACTTGTGGCTATATGATACTAATTTTTTAATATTCAAAGTCCCGCCGTGTTGCTTAGACTTCGAGATACTGAATTGTCAAATGAGACAATCCCAGAACATCCAATTTTATGTTATTTTGTCCTGTATATTGCAAAGGGGACGCACCCAAATAATTCTAGGAAACATCAAGAGGAAGAAGCAGCCACTTCAGTCTGGGATATAGATTGGAAGCCGTCAAATGTATGTTAGCATCTGAACATCGTATTCAATAATGGGTTTGTCAAGTTTGGCCCATTCCCGTGCCTGCGTTGCAGCTGAAAGCATATTGAAGCTGTATCTGGTGAAGGGTTTTACTGGATTATGGCTCGCTTATACCACATCGATTATGTAAAACATTTCCATCTATTTCGTTTAATTCTAGACTCGGTATAGACAATCATATTTCTAGGATATAGTTTCTCTTTGTTATTGCATCTCTAAACTATGTGAGAAACTTCATAAACATTAATATTATTAGATTAATTTAATTAAACTTGAAGATATAAAAAAAATATCAAATTATTGAATGATAAATACAAATGAAAAAATAAAATAAATTTTGATACTATTAATAAATAATAAAACATTATTGAATTAATTTAATTAAATTTGAAAATATAAAAAAAATTAAATTATTGAATGACAAATACAAATGAAAGAATAAAATAAATTTTGATACTATTGATAAATAATAATATATTAGTAGCATCGGTCCTAACAAACCATCTTTTTTACGTCAGCGGTATTTGTTGATGATCCTCAAGAAATGAAATTGTTTCTATCAAAAACATTAGTGAGGCCAAAAAGACATTAATAAATTGACGTTGCAACCGACATAGATGTACATTGTCTGATGATGATTGTCTGTCAATTGCTATCATACCTCAAAAAATTGGAAAGGGACAATTACTAGTTATTACCATGAACTTGCATCTATCATGTCTTTATTGACTTATGTCTATCTTTCTTTTCTCAAGCAAAATAAATTGCTAAGAATTATAGCCAACGAATTTTGTGTGAGCAATCACATTTTTAGTTTTTAATTTTTTAAATATAATTTTAAATATTTTAATTTAATTTTAAATATTTTTATTTTATTTTAATAAAATTTAATTAATAATAAATTATAATTTAATTATTAAATAAATAAGATAATTAAAATAAAAAATAATAAAATTTAAAAATAAAAATAAAATATAATTAAATCATTTTTTAAAAAATAAAAACGTATGAATAAAAATATAATTTTATTTTTTTCATAAATAATTTTATAAGTTTTAAATGTAGTTAATTTATTTATTTGATAATAAAATTATATTTTATAATTAATTTAATTTAGTTAAAATAAAATAAAAATGTGTAAAATAATATTAAAATATTTTAAATATTTTAAATTATATTAGATAGAAAAATATTTAAAATTAAAAATATAGCTGCTCTTCTGGTATAATGGGTGGGCCCGATAGTAGCCCATCCACGCTTGGATAATGCACGCGTGGTTTTCGGCCTCGAATAGGGGACCAATTCGTAAGACCCAATTATTTTTCCAGGATAACCAGGCAACCCAACCCATCTGCTTTTTGCTATTATCTTTTGAGCTTTTCAAATTTAAAGTCCAAAGTCCCGTGAATGACTGTTTGCGCGTTAACCATCATCGAGAGGAATTGTGGACGGACTCGTACAGAGCTAAGAGACAACTTTTGATTTATTATCTGTTTTATTATTGTTATTAATTATCAGTTATTATCGTTATTTGGAGATTTTTTCTTTCAAGATATAAAAAAAAAAAAAAAAAACATTATTATTGTTGGTTCGAGTGATTTACAGCTCAGAGTTTAATATTTTTATGGTAAAACATATAATGCATTTACAGAAAGGCCAACAACGGAATATCATATGCAATATTAAAAATCAATAACCTTTTGTTGATGCATCGTATTGAATTCCTTTTTTCAAGATGATAAAGTGTATTTTATAATCACGACACGTCATACTAAGATTTCATATTAATTACTTAGACATCGCATCATTCATTAAAATTTTCTTAATACTTTATTTAACGTTGCTCTTTATTTTTCTTCATATATTGGTCGTCTTTAAATAATTAACTTAATTTCTCTTAATTTAATAATAAGCTTGAGAAGACATGTTTAGTCAGAAATTCATATAACATTCTTTTTTGTTATTAATGTTTTGTTGACATTCCTGGCATCTCCTTTTCTATAATTTTTTATAAAAAAAAAAAAAAAAAAAACCAAAAAATGTTAGCACGCAAGAAAAACGAGAGATTATTTTTTCTTTTTGTAGCACTGCTCAAAACACTATTGTTGTCGAGAGCCATTTCATTATTTTAACCTTAAAATTTTCAGTTGCTCTGATATTTATTATTTCCCAAAACCGGAAGGCCAAAATTTCCGAAAAATCATGGACGACATGGAAGACGATGGCCGGCACCCACCGAAACCTCATCATTTCAGTCGTTCCAGGAAATTACCATTATACCCTGGCACCCTTCCACCTCACTACAACCGCGATTTCCTCGAAGACCAGAACGAGATCGTCGACGACGATGACGACGAGGAAGAAGACGAGGACAACGAGGAAGAAGACGAGGACGACGATAACTATAACCCTAGAAGTTATCCTGGCTTCGAGAGGTACCCGAAGAGGCAAAAGCTCAAGAATTCGGTTTCTAATTACGAATTAGCGCCGCGAACAGCCGCAAGGCTGTCGCACGAGGATTGGAACGAGCACGAAAAGTTCGTTCTTTTAGAGGTGTGGGGAGAGAGGTTCTTGCAATTGGGAAGGAACAGCCTGCGATCCGAGGACTGGGTCGAGGTTGCCGAGAAAGTATCGGAATCTTCGAAAAATGAAAGAACAGAAGCACAGTGTAGGCAAATGATGGACGCATTGAAGAGGAAATACAAAAAGGAGATGGCCAAAGGGGCTAGCATTAGTAAATGGGCCTATTTTAAGAAAATGGATATGCTAATGAAGCACGAATTTGGAGGAGCTGGTGGCGGTGGGCCTAAGTTAGCTTGTGGTGTTGATTCGGGAGAATTTGTATTTATGGACACACGGGTGTACTTGGAGTGCGCAAATAGGAATGATGAGATGAGGGATAGTCCATGTGATTCAGCGGAGGAAGGGGAGGAGGAGGAAGTGGGGGAGGACGAGGAGGACGAAGAGTGGGGTGGAGGAAGGAGTGCAACAAATGAAGGGCTGAAGGGATTGAGAGTGTTGGCTGATTCGGTACGCAAGTTTGGAGAGATATATGAGAAGATAGAGAGCAGTAAGAAGGATCAGATGATGGAGTTGGAGAGGATGAGGGTGGATTTCCAGAGAGAATTAGAGTTGCAGAAAAAACAGATTTTGGAGCGGGCACAGGCAGAGATTGCCAAAATAAGGGAAGCAGATGATGAGGATGAGGCAGAGGATGATGATGATACTGATGATGAAGATGAATCAGGAGAGAATGTCAGTGAATCGCTTTGGTACGACTATCTGCTTGTTTTATGATTTGATAAACGTTTTAGTTGGGGTATTGAATACTTGGTCAATGTTGAATTTTTTAGTGCTACACATGAGAAAATGGAATTCTTTCTTTTAAAATGTTTTTACCTTAATTCCTTGTTTGTTTGCAACTGAGCTTATCATTAATTTTATTGTTCTTATCACGCTGGTTATTGTTGCTGTGCCTGTTTGATTGTGGAGTTATTGCCTCTCACTGCTTAGTGAAATGTTAGGTTTGATTTTGGCACTCTATATCATGTTGCGTCTGCTCTCTCACCTTAGTGCTAATAAGCATCAGCTGTAAACATGGCAGACAGCTTTAAGGATTACTTTAAAATTGAATTCAGCTATGGGAGCAGGCAGAAGGAATAGAAGCAATGCATTGAATAAATAGCTGGCATGGAGATAGGAATGAAACCTAGAAGTTAAGAGAATGATACTATCGTCCGTGCACATTGTGTAAAAATTGGTCTTTGAACTTGTTTATCTAAAGTAAAGCAATACCTTGGCAACAAGAAGGTATCCATTTACAAAGGTTGATTTGATTGCATATCCTGATCAGTTTCTGAAATTCAGAATCACTTTAGTGAGCTAGTATTGGTTCAGGTCCTGCTCTCCTATTTGTATGTGGGTGCTGCTTATTGACATTTGATGCAACAGATTGTTTGCCTCTAGCTTCTCTTTTTCTTTCTTTTCATTGCAAGATGGAACTTTGTTCTCAATTTTTTGCCAGATCTGCACAATTCAATGGACTGTTCTTTGATTTATGATTTGGCCTGATAAGAAAGCAATAGTCCATACTGGAGTTTGAAGCTGTTTTTTCTTTCAGCTGGTTCATTTGTTTTTCTGCTGAATTTCACATCTTTTGATGGTGCTGCAATCCTTTGGTGTCTTTTGCAAACAGATGTTGTCAAGGCTTACTCTGATTGGCATTTGGAGTTTTCATTGCCATGATAATATCTGAGCCTCATTTGAGCACCGTGGAGAGCACTGAAAAGTGGGTATTTGACATATTTTCTTTGGAAGACAGCACGAATGTTCTGTATTACTTGTATGTGATATTTTTATTTTGATTGGAAATTTGGGAGTATCCTGTACTCTGGCTGGCTGCTACTTCATCACCAGCCCTTCCTTTTTACCCCCATGGAGGTTATTGTTGTTTCTTCATTGCTCCTCTTTTTATGAGTTGATTTTGAGAATTCTCTAATTCTCTGTTGATGGTGGAAGCCATGTTTTTGCTTTTTGAGCTGAATCAGAATCCAATAGAAGGAAACCTCCAGTTGATTGTGATACAAGCCAAAAAGGGAAGGATAAACAATGAAATGGAACGAACTGTAACAAAGCTTTGGAATGAATCAAATTATGAAAAAGATCATCCTGAGTCATTCTCAGGAGCATCGGGTGCTTCCCAATTGCATCCCCACTCAACTCAATTGCAGAGTTTATAAAAACCAGTGCAAAAAGCTGAACATTCTTTGGCTGTATGATATGTGAGCCCGTCTCCACAACTTCCACTATGATGAGCAACTTGCATGAGAAGTGAAAGCAGTCAACCACACAGCAGATTCCATACCCGGAACCCAAACTGCTGCCAACATCAACATCCTTGGTATCAGACTCTGAATCTCCCCAGGTTTTATCTCAATATCAGGCAACCTGGAAAAGATAATCTGTATCAATTCATTCATTGTGTATTTTGCTGTGCATTGAAGCAAGTCCTCTCTACTCGCACATTGTTTAGCAACCTGAAAACATGTTTTGACAATTGAACAAACATCTGTCAGCAAAACTGAAGCGTTGTGCTTCATGCTTGCTGTCAGAACCTGTAGAATCCTCATCATCATGGTGTCTTCAGAATCGGGGTACGTTTTCTCTAGAAGACAACTTGTAATCCTGGTAACGACAGAATTCATGATATTTCTTTCTCCGTAGTTATGATAGAAGCGTTTCTGTTTATAGTTATGTCTGCGTGTTTGTTGGGCATTGCCCCTAAAATTTGATTGGTCTCTAAGGGCATATCGGGGGAATGGCAATGTAACATCTGATGGGTTTCTGTTGGTACAGACACTAAAGATGGCCGGATTGTGTGCTAAACACGAGGTTGGCTTAATTTGATCTTAATTATTAATTATTTACTCTGATGAAGAAGAAAATTGTATGGTTAAGGTTGACTAGTTGAAGAGTTCTTTTTCGTTCATTTACTGTCGCTGATGCCCCTAGAAGCTGTTGATCCGATTGTGCGCTTAGTGAAGGCCTAAAAAAAAAAAAAAAAAAAAAAAAAAAAAAAAAAAGAGGATTTGCTTTTATATCTTTGATTTTCACCTATTATTTTGTTTTTTAAAATTCGTCAACTACATTTGTTCTGTGTGACACATAGTCAAATCTCATGTGATACTTTAAAAATTTTAAAATTTTGCAAAAATGGGATAAAAAATTTTTAAAATATTATAAAAATTTATAAATTTAAAAAATTCATTTTTAAAAAATTAAAAATTCAAAGTAAAATATGAAATTCCAAAAACAAATTTGAAAATATTTTAGAAAGTCTAAAATTTTTCACAAAATTTAAAATAAAAAAATTTTAATTTTTTTAAAATATCTGAAAATGTTTTAAAAATATAAAATCCCACCACATTTCTATTTTTAACCAAAAAAATGAAATTTAATTTTAAATTTTTCAAATTTTTAAAATTTTTTTGGTTTCAAATTTTGTTTAAAAATTTTAGACTTTTAAAAATGCTTTTCAATTTTTTTTTTTAATTTTTAGAATGTATTTTGAATTTTTAAATATTTTAAAAACTTTTGAATTCATAAAATTATCAACAATTCGCGAACATAATATCAGATTGTACTTACAAAACGCTTGTTGAATTATCAAGTGATATATCAGATTTTGAAAAATATCACGTTATCAACAATTCGCTAACATAACATTAGATTGTACTTACAAAACACTCGTTGAATTATCAAGTAAGACACATAACTGTGAACCAAAGGATAAAAAAAAAAAGAGTCGCAAAATAAATGTAAAGCGTAGATTTTTTTTTTTTTTGAAAAAATATAGAGTGAAAATCACCAAAACTAAAAATAAAAATAAAAATCGTCCACTTAAAGAATTAGTTGCCTTGTAAAGGGAACTTACCAGCCGGTGCAACAGGGTCAGGCTGCCTGTACGATAAATGTGTGCCATGGTATGCATATCTGACGCAGCAGGCAAAAGGAAGCGGATAAACCAACGTGTTATGATCTAAACTACAAATGATCCTTACCACCCAGTTATGCCCACACTTCCGTAGCACCAATGTAGTCACGGTAATGAATCAATTATCAGTTCTTTCTGGATTTGAAGGCATCTGGAGAATTTGCCATCAGTGTTAATTCGTTTTTCTCTGTAAATTTTTTTGACATGCCATGAGAGATGTGATATAACAAAACATTATACGAGAGATCAAGACTCCAGAGACAGACAAACCAATCCATTGCATTCCATGAAAGCGTCCCAACTTCCAACACATCCAAAATCTGCCTCCATATCATGCAAGAAATGATAATACGTCAAAAGGATCTTCAAACTTGAGAGTTTTAACAATGCAGTGTAAAGTTCAACCCATCCTTTCTCTTCTCACTTCCGAAGTTGTGAGTTCTTCAATTCATGCCACAAACAAAATAATGTGTCATAGAGATCGTTATCATCATCCAAATTAGAAGCTTCAATCCGTGAGCAATTTATGAGAGTTTTCAACCATTCTTCATGGAGGGTAGAAAACCCTGACCTCTGTTCACTTGACTTAAAACTTTTCCCAATTGATTTTTTCATCAATTGGCCAGCCTGTGAAGCAGTTTTAACCACCTTTTCTGGGATACCAGCCATTGTAGCCACTTGCAACCCATAGCTCTCTGGGCATGCCCCAGAGGTAAGCCGGTACAGAAAAACCAAATTCTGTTCATTTTTATGAGAGCATTCAGGATTTGGCTGAAAAGAACAGGCCATGTGTTGCAGCTTAACGTGTGGATGAGAGGCGAATTCCTTTGTAAGAGGGTGGTAATGTGTTGCAAAAAGTAATCTACAGTTAACCTTCTCAACAAGGTGGCGGAATACCTGGATGAATATTCCGCGACTGTTTAGCTGCTAAGGAAACCAAGGTCTGACCTTAACTTTATGATATAAAATGGCATATTAAGCTATTTTCAAATCCAATAGATATATGCAAGCTCTTAGAACTTGTGAATTCTCATCTTATCAATTTAGGTGATCAAAAGAATTTCATGCCCCAATTCGACCTGCTCATTAGCTGAATGTGTTTGCATATGCATGCTCGTAGAGCCAATTTTCCTCAAATGCATGCAAAAAACATGAGCAGACTC
Organism: Rhizophora mangle; assembly: GCA_037832345.1. Classification (NCBI taxonomy): domain Eukaryota; kingdom Viridiplantae; phylum Streptophyta; class Magnoliopsida; order Malpighiales; family Rhizophoraceae; genus Rhizophora; species Rhizophora mangle. The sequence goes on from JBAPLJ010002055.1 coordinate 2,229,549, forward strand.
CCAACATTTTACAGGATCACCTACGGTTATCATGGATCTATTGCCATGTAAATGCTAAAATGTCTAAGACCCATATGCTTCCTCTATGCATCAGAAGTAATTGTCCAAATCAACAATCAGAAAAATGTGAAAATCTACACATCTACTGATGTGAGACATGTACATCACTGAACTATTGTTTATATGCTATCTGCCTGTGAAAATGTGTGAATATGTAAGACTGAGTATTATTTCTGATTTATCAGAATGAAATGTAAATAATTAAGTATTAGCAGATTAATGATGGATAATGAAATCTCACAGCATATGCAATGGCGTATCCATCAAAGGTGCTTGTTCCTCGACCCAGTTCATCAAGAATAACGAGAGAATCTTGAGTAGCATTGTGAAGAACTGAAGCTGTTTCTGTGCATTCAACAAGAAATGTACCTACAAGAGATTGAATTTATTTTCAGAGTGAACCACATATTTTGAGAAGCACAGGCACATACTAATTGTTACAAGTGGCTGTCTCATAGTGTGACAGTCACATTGGTATTGAATAGACCTCAGACTCAGGTTAGTAGACACAAAGTTTTTCATTATGCCAGGCATTCCAACTTTTCTGCAAATCCATGCCCCTAAGCATAAACATGACTAGGGGTTCAAAATAAAATAAAAGTGCCCTTGGCCTCTTCCCACTTTGCCAGCTGCTGCCAACAGCATGCCATCTATAGGTACCCTAACCCTTTCATCTAGATGAGTTGGGAGGGAGATTCACTGCTATAACTGTGTGACACGAGAAGTACATGCTACTAAAGAAATCAAAATTTTCCTACAGAGACAATTTTGAATTGTCAAAAGAAGAGAAAGCTTTCAAATGAAACAGCTTCATCAACTTCCAAGAATTTACTCCTTCCCATTGGAAAATGAGATACTTTTTTTAGGGTGGGGGGATATGTTTGGAACAAGAAAGCCAAATAGCAAATTTCTACTGCTGAAGATGAAGCAATTTTTAAAATAAATTAGTATTTAGTATTTTCCTTGAACTTACTTTCGCCACTCATGATTCGATCAGTGGCACCTAGCCGTGTGAAAATGACATCAACGAGTGAGAGGACACACATTTCGCCGGGGACGAAACAACCAAGCTGCAATTTATCATAGAATTAGAGCAATATCGTCATGGTATAAAATGGCTGAAGAATGGAATTTTGCACAGTTGAAGGCATATGAGCAAACACTTCCCCACAATCTCCAAGTCTAGTAATGAACAACAAACCTGTGCCAGAATGACAGCTAGACATGTGGCACGTAGAAGTGTTGATTTTCCACCCATATTTGGTCCAGTCAATAATAAACTGTGAGGATGATAATCATCTTGATCCTCACCAAGGAATAAGTCATTTGGCACAGGCAATCCCCTGTTCTCCCCAAGGGCAAATGGATGCCATAGACCTTTGATTCTAAGCACAGGTCCTCCAGTTTCTTTGCTGAAAGTTTTTGACTCTGGTAGTATAATGGGTCTGCACATAGACCCACATGACATGCTTGCTGTGACTGCAAATGATCTCAGTACATCAATACAACTGATAGCATGGATGACTTCAGACCATTCTGTAGCTTTCTCGATAAATAACTCTACCAGCACAGAAAGTGTTTCAGCCTCTGAATCTGTTAAATCATGGTTCTAATACCATTTGTAGTGTTGTTAGTAACAAGCAAGTAGGTAGAATATAGAAGACTAAAACATAACACATGTAAGACAGAAGTTCAAAAGAAGCTACACCAGTTCCAGATTTGATTAGCCATATTTATGAACAATCAGCAATGTAAACTCATAAGAGGGAGGGAGGGGGACAGAAAGAGATCCCTTTGACAAAAGGAATAAAATTTCCCATCATTGGTTATTTATTTATTTTATTTTATTTTTTTTGGAAGACAATTTCCAACTCATCAATCTGAAAAATAGAAACAAATAACTAAAATGCAGACCTGATAATTGGGGAACTCACTATCTACAGCTGCTTCAAACTGGGAAATGAACTTGTCAAGACCACTGCTGCCATTCAGTTCTGGGAGTTTAAAAACTTTTGACAATAATGACATTATTTTCTCTTCTTTCTGCAACAGCAGTAACAAATCCATTCCAATCCTAAGTCCCTTAACCAGAGATCCAAAAACTCTCACCTGCACCACACCTAATGTGTCACAAAACTTGAGAATAAATCTCTTTTGCTATTTAAACCATTATAATGGTTTTTGCATGAAAATTGGAGCAAGGAAATCAAACGGTTCAAATGTATTTCACTTGTACACATAGGTTTTAGTGGAATTAAGTCCAACTTGAGACTGATGATAACATGATGTTCTATGACAACTATACTGTAAAACTAACACAAAGGGAAAAGAACCCAAAGATTTAGAGGCAAAAATGACTGAAGGTAATGCACGAATTCTTCCATGCAATCCACTAGAAAATGACTATATAATGGCAGACATTTAAAATGTGATTCAAATTACTTATTACAAGTTGAGACTGTTATGATAATGAGCAACTTACTCGTTGTTTCAACAACTTTTTGCCAATTAGAGGTACTGCAAGAGAACTTGATGCCTGCAAATTGGCTCTAATTCGTCCAAACATCCTTTCTAAGTCTGGAACCTTTCGAAGACATTGAGCGATGACAACAATAATTTCTGAATGTCCAATTAGGTTGTCAACCACATTAAGCCTATTATTAATGCCCTCAACACATTTTAGTGGATGGCAGATCCATTCTCTCAAAAGACGTTTACCACTTGGTGTAACACAGTTATCAAGATACTTAAACAATGTACCTGAAAATCCATGAAGCATAATTTTGCAGAATTGATAAACAAGACAAATAATAAAACTGCATGGACAAGAAAACATACCTGATAAACCACCATCAGCATTATTGCTGAAGATCTCAAGATTAACCAGTGTCTGTCCATCCATCCTGAGGCAGCCCCTAAAAACTTGGTAGGGTAGAATATCTCCACTACGTAGGACATTATCTAACTGCATGAGAACAGATCGCAACATTCATGAGAGGCAATTCACATTTGGGTGACCTTACCAAGTCTTTTGTGCTGGTTTTGGGGGTTGGGGGGAAGGTTGATAACAACCAATCATACCATCAACCTTGAGAGATGACCAATAAGTCCACTGAGAGCACATAACGTGACATCTTGATACATCATACTCTCAATATCATTAGTCCATGGGTGAGAAGAACCTTGAAAGTAACCCTTCAACTGAATCAAATTTCTAACTTCAGAAGCATCCACAAAATCTGTGGCAGGAGTTAACTGCAGTGCTGTAGAGCCTGCAAGAAGAATAAACAGAAAGGAAACCTTTCATGAAAAGTTGCTTTATTACTAAAATGGGCAGCTTTGAAGGCAGATTATTCATTGAGAAGCACAAAAAACTAATTAGTACATTTATAATGCTGATGGTTAAAATGAAAGGCAATAAAATCAACTCAGTGAGCTAAAAGTTGCCTTTATGGGGGATTTGTTTACTTGCATGAATAGGATAGAAATGCCAAAAAGAACCTACAAATTGTATTACACATATTTACAAATCTCATAAAATATCAAAGACTCTCTAATCATCATCCAAGAATGCATCTATATTTCCATACAATTTTTGAGTGTTGCACAAACAAAAGAGAGCAAAGAATAAGACATGATTAGGAGGCATAAAAAGCTAAAAATGAGCTGCCCAGGCACCAAACAGATATCTTTTCCTGCAAATAGAAGGATTCAAATCAATAAACTCATCCAGAGCATGATCTGAGAGCCTTTCCTGCTGATTGAGATACATAAGATTCCGTACACATAAATTTTTACTAACTGAATGCACAATTTACTCTTACACACAAATAAATATAAGGACCTTCAACAAGTTAGTATCAACTCACCAGTTGATGAGTACTTCCTGAGTGCTTTCTGAGTTTCTTTGGACAGCCCTGTAGCATGCAAATCCTTAAGCTTCAAATGAATCAAAGCTCCATCCAAACATGGCAAACAAGGAAAACTCACAAACATGCACACATGTGCACACACATGCACACAAATAGACAGAGAGAGGGAGGGAAAGAGAAGTATTGACCTCTAGCTTCATATATGACTTCCTTAGGTGAAACCTATGATAACAAACAACAGAAATAAAATTTAGGTTTTCTCAACGCTGTAGACTACATGATAGAACTTTTAGAACAAGAAAAAACTAAATGAGCATACTTGCATCAAAAGTGCCCCCAAAGAGACACACGAAGCATCATCACTGATGTAACCAACCCAAAATCGAAGAGCAGCACAATCAACAAAAGCAAACCCGTAAACTCTTTGACCATTATCTGGCCCATTGCTTCCCTACAATCCAGTGAACCACACTGATAAGGCTCACTGCGTTTTCATGCTATGTGTAAATCAGAACACCGTAGAGAAAATAGAATAATTACGATAAATTTAGGTCCAGTAAGTAGTAAATGCAAACAAGTAGCTGAAAAATAATATTTGATGCAGGAAAAGATAACATCCCATCAACAATTTGTGGAAAAGCTAATTAAAACACCTAGTAGTTACTTTGCTCTCCTTGCATGGTGACAAAGGGGAAAAACTGTATTCATCACCATTCAGGAGTTTCCTCAAGCCAATTGATGATGCCCAAAAAATGAGCTTGCACAGATGACAACATCAGGAACATTATGAAAAAACAAAAGCAAAAGAAATTACAAGAAGAGAAGGTGATTCCATAGGTAGAGATTACTGCATGATTGCATTGACAGCAAGCTATAAGATTGTGCATTAAGAGAAATCATCATCTATGTTGGGGAGGACTACCGCACCCATGGGATATGGCCCAGAAACTTTCAGACCAAATGCAACCATGTCTCCAAATGCCCTCCACTTTCTTAGTCATATTTCAAAAGTGTGTAACATCCATCCTTTTTTGGAACTTTATCCTTTTTCTGATCCACAAGTAACGTACCTCTTTTATGGCAAGAAGGTGTACAGCATCAGGCCCAATATTACCATCCGTCGAAGTTGCTGGTGTGACAACTTGAAACAATTTTCTTGGTATTACCTACAGTCAATATTAGAGCAAAATCAAACAGTTTTCGAGCCAAATGTCACAGTAAATAATCAAATGCAGACAAAGGTTATAGACAGTAAAACAATAATGAACAGTGTGATTTTAAAATGAAATTCAGAAAAAGCTTAGGCCATCCTGGCTATTTACATTGGAAAGAATTAGAAACTGTAGACTTCAAGATACATACTAATTGAAAAATTTCAACTATCTTCATATAGGTTTCCCAATCATAAGAAGATCAAAAATAAGCTATGAAATCTAGTCAGGTTTCTAGGTTCATTTTATCCTGGGAAACCATAAATTACACCTATGTTAGTCTCTATTTATCATTTACTTTTTATCCCTTTCATCTCAGTTTTCTGTGCACAAACTTGTTTGGTCTGTTTTCAGTTAGTTCAGCCTCAGTATGTATTGTAAAAGCCACAAGCAACAAATCATGTTGAGTACATGAGGTATAAAGAGTACAACAAGCTCAACAAAGATATGTCAGTTAAGAGAGGGGACCAAAAAAGATATGTCACCTATCCATGACCAAGAACAACAAGCTCAAAAAGTACGACAAAGATGTCCCCTTGAAAGCATCATTGGTAACTTACAGAATTCGCACCCCTAGCTTTTGCTTGATCAGAGGTTTCCAACTGCTCCATTCGTCCAACTTTATACCTTGGCAAGGAACACAAGCATTAAGTATACTGCATATGTTTTGATCCCAGCTCAACTATGTCACCCCAAATTCTAGGAATTGGCTAAACATATCCTATCTCATTCCCTGCCAATCAAGAGTTGACAAAATAGATATAGTAGTAGAAACATGTGTCTTTTTCTTTTTCATTTTGTCTTGTATTGTTTCCTTTCATGGATGAAGTAATGGACTTTTATAATGGAAGCTTGTCAAACCAATGTAAAGGCTGAGTTTCATACTTCTGAAAAAATTTCTGGCTAGATAATTGCACTTCAGACATCCATTTTGAATAAAGGAATGTGAGATATGAAGTAGCCAGATAAAGGCTTATCAATAGCCAATTCAGTTATTTGTCCCTAAGGCAATGAGAAATGGCAGGAAGGAAGGGGAAAAAATTAATGGTAAATCTAAAAGTTCCATTGAATCCCTACCCGCGAGCAACCAGCTTTTCAACTGCATCGTCAATCCCACTTTCAGATATCCCAACCTGACCAAAAAGAAAGACAAAACTGATATGAAAGATATACATGTGAAGCATTAATGACAGATTGAAATGAATTATAAAATTAGAAAAAAAAAATACATAAAATCACCTGCCGGCATTTCCCCACGCCACTTACTGTCATTTTCCAGTCAAGCTCTTTGTGGCCAATTTCAGCATCAAGTTCATAGAGCTCATAGAATTTTCCCTGTATTGATTATAAGTCATAGCAGAACATAAATACGATTCTGAAACCCATATATATGATATTCATTGTACATGCTGGTCCACCATTCCAGATAAGCTAGGAAATCTATAAACAAGATAGTTGGCACTAGGAAACTGAAAAGTAAGATACCAATCACGATAAACTGAAGCATGAATCATGATAAGAAAACAAAGCAAAATGTCAAATATTATCCTTCAAAGTAGCACATCTCAATCATTTTAAACTGCAGCGGGTTCACTTTGGTCAAGATACAAACCATATGTCTATACTGTTTAACCATGCTAGTATGCTATGCTTCTTAATTCTCAAAAACAATAAAAGGAACCATTGATGATAGAAATTGTGACCATGACTAAAATTAAAGAAGGAAAGAAGGAATTGAAGCAAAGCAGTTGACATTAACTGACCACTTTGAAGAAAAGCACAACATCCATGTATTGAGATTTGACACTCCAATACTGTTTTTGTGAAGCTGACATTTTCCTCAATGCATCGGCAGGGAGGTATAGTGTCTTCTTGTCATAAAAGGGATCACCAGGTCTTCTTCCCTTACCATCCTTAATCCGTGAAGGGTCACTCAAACTTACTAGTTGAATCAGATTTTTCAGGATGATTATTGCTTAGGGATGTTGCCTCCTGAATTTTCACTTTTTTGCTAGCATCTAGCAAGGAATGACCATTCTTATCCTCAAACTTAGGGATATCATCTCTAATTTGCTTGAAACGAGGAACCCGAGGACACACACCTGGTGTCTCTGGCATGGGAACATCATCACTGACTTCAATAGGCAAGGGACATCCTTGACCAACCACATTGTTAGAACTGAAATCTATGTTGCTTTCAGGATGCAAATCACCAAACCCTTGCTTTAGCAATTGTTTCTGACCAAGAAATGTACCAGATATTGACCAATCTTTAGAGGAAGGACCATGAGACTTGTTCCTGCAACATGTCCATGAAACAAAAATAAGCCATTGAAGAAAAAACACAAAGTTGTCACATCAATTAATTAACCATGGCATGTGCCAGTCCAGGTAAGCATGCAATTTGGACACGCTAGTCAGACTTCATTCACATTTAATGATAAGTGCCTTTAAAATTTATAATACTAGAAAGTGATGTACATGAGGAGCAAAGCAAAGATGAAAAATAAAAATTCTATGAACGATTTACCAAAACATTTGATTGTAAACATGGTTGCTGAAATGAAGAGCTTCATTATTCAATTGAAAGAAAAAAAATGCAACTTCTGGATTAAGAGTCATAATTTCTCTTCCACAGGTGAATCAGGTGATAGTAGAGCAAGTAAGCTGAAAGAATGCTTTTAGTCACGTTTCACCATTCGTACTCCAACTTATTGAAAAACCTCAAGCTACTTAGAAGTTGCAAATTTAACCTAAAAATTCTAATAATAAACCAATCGAATAGACTGTCTGGTCCCTGATTGACTAGTAAATCACCAGCATTTTCCCCATTTCCCGGATTTCTGATAAGAGAATCGACAAATAAATCTGAAGTCGACTTCAATAATTATTTAAACTCTATTGAGAGCAGCTTTTCAGTGTCCCAAAGGTAGCACTGCATTAATTTCGTTTTCTCTCTCAGGATCCGATTTTCCTCGACAGCCAAACATAAAATAAATTCAAAATTTTGTGTTAATAGGCCAAAAAATTACTTAGAAAATAGATTCAAACACTAAACTCATTATCAACAGTTACAGTAGAATTTGCGACGTGAAAAAATTTAAAACGAAAATCAAAGAAAAAGGCTTACTTATCACGAGTTTCTTCTCCGTGATTGACCCTCACGAACTTATGCATAATGCTCGAGAATAGGGATGAACCTCCGGTTTCCTGGCTCGCCGAGAAGTTCACCGGGAGAATCTGGCAAGGCACTTTCTCCGGCGGCGTATCGGTACCTCTAATTTCCAGAGAAGAGTCCACCGCACCACCACCACCACGCACGCCAGGTTCACCTGAAATGGTCACATTTTCGTTCTGAGGCTTCGAAGGGAACTGAGAAGCTGCCCGACTCTTTCGCTTCTGTCCGGCACCAGATTTCTGTTCCGCCGGCAAGGGTTTCTCGAAAAACGAGAGTATTGACGTCTGCCGCTGCATTTCAAAAAGGTGACCAGAGAGGGAGGGCACAAGCGGCAGATGAGTTAAATATGGATAAAGAAACTAAAATGTTGGCGCCAAATCCAACACTTCGGGTTCCCACATTTTCCAGCCGCGAAATTAACGCATCTATTTCCTTTCTTGTAAAACTCAGCCTCTCACCGCCTCCAACTTTGTTTCTGGATCGTCCGATTTCTTCCGATTAATTATTAGCTATCCACCGAATAGAGACACCAGAGCCTAAGCCCAAAATTAACAAAGAGCTCCTAACGGTCCACCATTATACGGGCCAAGACTCAAACAGATTGTGAAACAAAATTGGGCCTCTAGGCCCACTGGAACACTTTGCTTGAAATGTCTCAGAAAAGCACTGTTAACACTACTGGTACTGATATGAGTTAAAAATAGCTCTAGAAGATCATCACAAGAAACCAGAATGCAGTACACAGCAGCATGATTCGTCAGAAAAACAAAATATCACAAACAGAATGCACCTTAACGCCTGCATTTTGACATAGGCGCACAGCGTCATTGACACCTAGTCAACATGGATCCCGTGTGCAATTGTAATGAAGCTCAGCATTCTTACATCAAAGAGAATTTTAATTAATGATAAATAAATGGGAACACCAATGATAAAAACGAAGTATCGTGGCATATAAGAAGATGCACAGTGTCTTTGACACCTAGTCGACATGCATCCTGTATCCATTATTTATGAAACTTAGTATGCTTCAAGCAAAGAGAATTTCACTTAATGGTTAATAAGAGGGCACATCATGTCACAAAAAGAGAAGTATCCAAGTTATTTAACATACAAGCATAATTATGGGACAGTGTGACATCGTTTAAGCATCCCATCCAGTATTGTTCCACAAGCAAATCAGACCAAAATATACACACACGACACACACGTATATATACCTAATGCTAATCCAATTATGATAAAACACAAAAGCAAAGAAAAAATGATGATGTAGTGGACAAAAAAGAGTTGATGCTATCCTCGAGCAGTAGAAAAATTAAAATGAAAACCATATTTCAGCAAATGTCAAACCTTTATCCAACAGGGGCGCTAGCAAGGCAAGGTCATCTTAAGGTAGTGACAACTGTGTTAGATGCTCTTCATCTACCGGAACTATCTCCACTCATGTGATCTATACGCAATGGCAATGTAATGCAAACTAGAAGCAGCTATACCCTCTATAGCTTTCTTAAAAAATAACAACGGCAAACAAAGACCACTTTCAAAACAACCCTCCTTCTTCTTATCCATTTGAAAAGCAAAAAATATGATTAGCTTTTTCTATGCCCACAGGACCAATAATGCATAACCTGAGCAGTCTTACGTGTACTGGAGTACAGGTGCAACAAAAAAAATATTATGCCAATGACGGTTGCAACACCTGTTGCACAACCAAAGAAAGGAGAAGAGCATAATTTACATATACAGAAGCAGAAAGAAGAAATTGATTGTAAGTATTATGCCCTCCTGGGTCGCAGGCAGTTGGTAGAGGCATTTTTTGTGCTAGGGATGTAGAAAGAACTCAAGGACTCATAGTTGCCAGTGTTTTTATCAAAATCAGAAGAATAGCCACCTCCCATCTCGTGTTCATGTCTCTGCCAGTTAGGCAATCATTTGAATATGCTAGTCATATTACTATCTCAGGAGAGATGGCACCGTCAATCGCTATTTCTCTTTCGCTCTTTCACCACCAATATCCACTACACGTAAAAATCTCTATAACCTTACTGTTTCCTCCCTCTCTCTCTCTGTCTTTCTTTGATTAAGCTTTTCTTGACTTAAAAAAAGCAAACTAATGATCGAAGAAAATTTAAAGATTTCAACAGAAGAAAAAGGCAAAAACAACTTAAAGTGTCATTTCGTCTGTAAACAAGAAGCACTTGAATCATTATTAGCAAACCCATGGAATAGAGTTATGTATTACCATATTGATAGTTGATAATCTGCCTACCATAGCAGTCGAATTTCAATTGCTCCATTCTGCGCATCACTAGGGCACTGGTTTTTCTCACTTTGAAAAATAAACTTTTCCATCTTGCATTCTGGAATGGGCAATGAAGAAACTGTTCAAACAGAATTACTGTGCCAACAGTGACACATACCAAAACGTATCACACAAAAACACGGGGGAGTAAGTTCTCAATTACCTTACCAATTGGACAACCAAGACCGCAGAAGCTACAGCCAGTCAAACTATACCAATGAAAGTTGCAAGTCCATTTAATTGCACCTAGGAACAGCAGCTTATAAGCTACAAATAAGAGTGAACATGTAAAATAAACATTAAATTATTAACAGGACTTGAGAAGAAGCACCTGCCGGGGTGTTTCTTTCTGAAATACTGACCATGATTAAGCCCCATTCCAAATCAATCCCAACACTTGTCACCTCAAAAACTTCCCCCAAAAAGTGTAAGACAACCGATGGAAATGAACAAGAAGATGATTACCATTTTAAATCGAGGGAATTACCTTACTACATCTGGAGACAGGTTTAAGCTAGGAAAAAGCTCAACTAAAAAAAGTGAAAATGCGCCCCAGATAACATCAATAAAATGTCAAAAGAGAAGTTGGAAACAATAAGAAGCATCACTTGAGTTTTTTGGGGGAGTTAAAAACCCAAAAACTAGGATTTTAACAGCATAGTGCCACATCCATTTGGTACCGTGGATCCTGATGTCAGAAATGGCTCCATAAGAAGCATCACTTGAGTTTTTTGGGGGCGGTTAAAAACCCAAAAACTAGGATTTTAACAGCATAGTGCCACATCCATTTGGTACCGTGCATCCTGATGTCAGAAATGGCTCCCTTGGGTTCCAGTGAACCTCTGCCAGTACGGTAATCATATTTGATTAAAAAATAACATTGAAGCGAGTTCATCATGCTCAAAAAGAAGGCCACAGACTTGCAATGTTGCCTTTACCAGTCATGCTAGATTCGCCAATAGCAAGAGAGACCGACAATCCAAAATGCCATCCGCAGGTACCTGTCAAGATATCAAAAACTTTACATAGGCAAAGAAAAAAACACATTTTACATATACTGAGACAGAGAGAAGAAATCGATTATACAGTATCATAACCTACAATGATGCAGATGGTTGATAGAGGCAATTTTGGTGCTATGGATGTAGAAAGGACTGGAGGATCCTCTGCGACTGTTATTGGAGTCAGAAGAGCAGTTGCTGAGCCTTGGAATAGGCTATAGTCACAAGAGAGATGCCTCCATTAGTCATTCTTGAGTTCTTTCTTACTCTCTCACCACCAATATTCACTCCGCATCAAAATCTCCGTGCTCTTATGGTAGGGTTTGGAAACTCAGAAGAGAAATAGGAGATCGAGAAGAGAGAATTTCAGGAAATGAAAAGAGAAACAGAATTTAACAGAAAGAAACAATTCAGAGAGTCCTTAACATCTCATTGTTTTCCTCCCTCTCCTCTTTCTCACTGTTTTTCTTGGATTAAGCTTTTCTTGATTTGAAAAAATCAATTAATGATCCATCCAAGAAAACTCAAAGATTTCAATAGAAGAAGAAAAAAAAAAAAAACTAAAAGTCTCCCTTCTTCTGTAAACAAGAAGCTCTTGTTCTTATCAACCATTTTCTTTAATTTTTTTTCATTTGTTTTCATATTAGATCTTCATTACCCTTTGATACGGAGAAGAGAGAAAAATTAAACAAATATTGGATTTTCCTAACATCAAGAACCACAGTTAATATCAACTTTGAAATTTGTGTGTTTAAAAAAGAAAAAGAAAACCAAAAAAAGAGTACACAACAGAAAAGAAAATCAATAACATAGTTTACATTTACGGACAGAAAGAAGAATTGATCCAAGAAAACTTAAAGAATTCAATAGCAAATTAAAGAACTTCGTCTATAAACAAGAAGCACTTGTTCTTTTTGTAATATTGACAGATGTCATTTATCGGCCATTTTCTTTCAGTTTCTTGTTTTTATGCCCAATCTTTATAGTTGTTCGATACGGAAGAGACTGCAAAACCAAACGAACTTGTGATTTCCCTAACGTCAAGAAACACAGTTAATATCGAAAAATTCAGAAAATAAAAATAAAAGGAAAACCAAAAAGAAAAGGACACAACAGAAAAGAGAATCGTTTCCAGTTGACTGATAATTTTCTATATTTTGAACTTTGATGTTTGTCTGTTGGGAAAATTGTCCGTTGCATCAAGAAGAAGAAGACGCGATAAAAAGAAATAGCACAAATACAAAATCGACATTACCGAGAAAGATAACGGAGAGAACGCGCCGTTCATCGTATTTTGCTAGGAGTATAGTCTGAAAAAGGAAAATACGAGACCAAGAAGAAGCGATCGTCCTTCTTCCTCCTCCTCCTCCTCCTCCTCCTACTCCTCTTCTTCTTTTTTCTTGGTTTCTGCTCTCTCTTCTAATTCTTTCTGTTGTTTTTGACCCTGGAAGGTGAAAATGCAGTAGCCAACACGCGTATATATAAGCAACAAAGAGTAAAGGCTTAACGGTCAAAAATCTCGCGTGTTTAAAAAAAGTGCCGCTTTTGGAAATGGAGCGGCGATTTCCTTCTCCGACTGGGAGTGGGACCCACCCCCTCCCCTTTTTGGGTCCGAGCTAAAATTTGCCCCTGGATGAAATAGTGGCTTTATTGAATTTTGGTTTCCATTACACTGAAATTACTCAAAACTAGCATACCAAAATATTAATCCAAAATAATATGCGGGAATAGACCCGTGATCGTGGATGGGATGAAATTTTTATGAACCCAATTCATGATCTATTAAATTGTAACATATCTATTTATGTGAATTATTCAATACTATGCACACAAATTATGTTCAAATAAAGTTTGATTTGAACTCTATTTATGGGACAAAAAAACTTATTACATGATCTTATTTTTATGGATGCACTTATCATATAATTTATAGTAATGCATTATATTTGAGTGGAGTCATATATCGTATTAGTATTTTGTTATAATTTATGATGTATAGCTCTCTTGTAATTCAGTTTTAAAATCTCTATAATCCATATACTCTAAACTCGCATAGATATTGTGGGGACTAGAAATTGCTTGACGTGACGGTGAGCTTCAAAGTTTCGAGTCCCTTTGTACTGTTTAATGCCTTGCACACATTACCTTCGGAGGTGAGGAGTTTGACGACCAATTGCCATTGAAATATGGTTGTGGCATGGTGGGGTTGTGCCCTCGGTAGTCGGTGGCTGCAGTGTCCGTATGATTGGAAGTGTGTAGGCATATCTGACACGAGAATACCCACATGCCTACTTTGGGCCAAGTATCTGCGTCATGCTGGACCCCCTCCGTTACCCATTCGAGTCTGGCCACTCCCACTATCCTGCTTTTAGGGTCCGCAGGTAAACCACACTGGGATCTATATGCATCAATGGCCGATGTGCCATAATAACATGAGCCTAACCACATGGACGGGCAAAATTGCTGACGCAGTGGGCGTACAGTCTGTGCAGGCCTCGTGCACCTTTTGTTTTCTGTTTTATTTTTGGGTGGATGCAAGCCTTCTTATGGCTGTTTACACATTTTATTTTCAATATTACATATTTATTTTGTCTTCGGAAAAGGCACGTCGTGCGATGGAAGACTGCGACTAGACGTCTTTTTAAAAAAAAAAAATAAAAATTTAAATTTGCCTCTTTTAGGCGACTTTCTAGACACGTGAGGACTGGATTCGGGCTGATCAGCGTCGGACGGTACAAGACATGGTCTCCGGCGGCAAAACGATAACTTCTGACGACGCGTGTGGCGACGCATGGGGGTTGGCGAAGAGCTCCGACAACGACTTTTGGTGACCCTTGCGACGGCGAAAGATGACTCTGGTGACTTGTGTAATTCCGACGACTTCTGTGGCGACTTCGATAATTCTGTGGTAGTTAGTTCGACAACACTCGGACGCTTCTTTTATATTCCATCAAAATACCTGTATTGAAGATTAAGTGGTTAATATCACGAAACCACTAGAGTATTTATCAATTTTGAAGATGATGTTAAAATTAAAAGTACTATCAAATTAAGACTAAGCGATCAAATTTAGATTAAAAATTTATTAAAATTATAGTATAAATTAATTAAAATTTTATTATTTAAATAAAATTAAATTTTTATTATTATATAAAGATAATATATATATATACGATTGTATTTTTTATTTTTTTATATTATGTGGTATTTTATTTAATAAGACTACAGAGCGTTGATATTACGAAAACGCAATCGATGACGCATACTGCCATCAACATCCAAGAAAGAACAAAATACACGTGACACCAGGCATGCGTGGCCATGGTGACAGCCAAATCAATGTCTGCTTTTTCTCCTTCAGCGATTCTTGCCGCCACATCTCCCGTTCTTAGGTCTATTGTCTCAAATGTCTTCTCTGTTCAAGTTTTATTATGTGTAAAAAAAAAAAAGACCAATGATAAAGAGCTTGTTAAACTTTATAGCTGGTATCTTGACAAAAGACTCATCATCGTATCCATTGGATTGGCTTGCCATCTGTGTCTAAATCTCCCTCTTTGCTTGTGCAAGTGAGATATTTGTGGTCTTTTAAATAGGTGTTGGATTCCCCGTGTTCGGCGGCATGAACAGCTGTCTGTAGCCGAACCGAAAACAGACAGTCCGAGCATGACGCACACCTGGGGCCGTACAATATTGAGCATCTTCTGTTGGGCACAGTGGTCAGATATCATATGTGCAATTAAGGATACACTAGTTAGTTTTCTGCAATTCAGCTTGCAGACCTGGGAATTCGATTATCGGTAGAGACTAAATGTTTGTTTTATTAGAAGCTTGAGATACGTGGGAATGAAACAATTATTGTAGAAATAAATAAGGGATTCAATTATTACAAATTACCCTAAAACAGGGCTTAATAGTCCAATGTAAAAATTTGCAGTACTTTATTGTTTGCAAAGTGGCTACTTCCTTCCAATTTCTAAAGAGCCATAATTGTTGTCCATAAACAAACTGCAATCATAGCCAAGGAGAATTGTGAAGAGGAGTCACAACAGATTTGACATGGAGATACTTATGAAGGGCTTCCAATCCAAGGTCTCTCTCAAACCCACTCATCTTGTATCCTCCATATGGGCAGTCATTGTCAAACCCGAAATAACAATTGATCCAAATGATGCCGGCACGGATTGATCTCGAGACAGTATTAGCCACATCTATGTTCTTCGTGACAATACCAGCGGCTAGGCCATATCTTGTATTGTTTGCACACTTGATTGCCTCATCTATAGTCCTGCAATTGCTCATGGGGAACAGATCAGCTGTGTTCTTTAGCTCATTGAAGAAGTCTATGCAGTGTTATAGCATTGAAATCAATGCGGACCATCAGGATTTTTCTTTTGGATATTGTCTTCATTAAACATACTGTAAAGACAGAACTGACCATTATTTTACTTACTTGAACTTCATTAGTGACATCACTGGTCCAAAAATTTCGTCCCTTGCGATTAGCATGTCCTCCTGAGCAAGTTGTCAAGAGTGAAAAGAGCAAGAAACCACATTACGATTGAAATTTTGAGGACTTGAATTGGTATACTGGAAAATGTAGATACCTTAACATCGGTGAATACTGTGGGCTGAAGAAAATAACCCTTTTTGCCTAAAGGCTTGCCACCGGTTAACAAGGTGGCTCCTTCTCTTTTGCCATGCTCAATGTAAGATAAAATTTTGTCGAACTGCTGCTTATCAATCTGCATGGGGTTGGAGGATGAAATAAGCATTTCAGTTATGGGTTCATATACATATTTCAGATCGAACCCTTTCCAAGCTTGAAATGATTGATGTGTGAAATTATCACAACAATCAACTTGGTTTTTCATTTAGTTAATTAAGTTAGTAGCAGAAAAATATACTCAACTATGATATTTCAAATTTTTGTACCTGTGGACCTACTCGAGATGTTGGGTCAAAAGGGTCCCCAACTGTCCATTCTTTCGCCTTCTCCTCCAACTTCTTTACAAACTTATCATAAATTCCTTCCTGAACATAAACGCGTGAACTCGCCACACAGATTTCTCCCTGATAATGTGAATGAAAGAAAGGCTGTAAATGACACCATTTGAGCCTAATTCAGACAGGGGAAATATACACATGGAAAAGGGAAAAAAAATTGCCTTGTTATAAAGGACGCCAAACAGAGCCAGATCAACAGCTGTATCTACATCAGCATCATCAAATATTAGCATAGGTGATTTGCCTCCTAATTCAAGTGAGACCTGTTTCAAATTGCTTGTTGCTGCAGCCTGCATCACTAGGCGTCCAACTTCTGTAGACCCAGTAAAACTTATCTGAAATGGTAAAACCCAAATCACATAAATTTAAGGCCCTATTCCAAAAGGGCATAGAGTACTGGTTTTATTTCTTATTTCTTTCAAGAAACCGAAGGGCATCATCAAATTGAGATCACCTTATCTACGTCCATATGTGAGGTGAGGGCAGCACCTGCAGTCCGTCCAAATCCAGTTACAACATTGATGACTCCATCAGGGATACCAGCCTGATTAGCAATGCACAAAGGGAAGTATAGCATTAAGTGCATTAGAATTCTGTATTAAATAAAATCAACAGAATAGAGTAGGACAGTATGTAATCAAAGCCTTACCTTTTTGGCAAGATGACAATAATAGAGAGCTGAAAGAGGTGTTTGCTCGGCAGGCTTGACAACCATGGTGCACCCAGCCGCCAGGGCAGGGCTAACCTTCATGAAGAACATGCTGGTAGGAAAGTTCCAGGGAATGATATGTCCTACCACACCAATTGGTTCTCGCAGTGTGTAGCCATGAAGCTCACGCGACATTTTCAATACTTCTCCATGAATTTTGTCCGCTGCACCTGCGTAGTAACGCAGGAGCTTTGCTGCAGAAGGAATGTCAATTACTTTGCCCCAACCGAACAACTTCCCAGCATCAATAGTATCCAAGGCTGCCAATTCTTCTATATTTTCTTCAATCAAGTCTGCAAATTTCATCATCATCCTTCCTCTTGCCTGTTCGCAGTTCAAGAACAGCAAGAAAACAAATTAGTTGCCCGGTATAACCTTTAATTTTCATATATGGAATTCTTCTAGATCGGTTTATATATATATAGATAATCAAGTGATTCGAAAAAGTCTTTCTATTTCTATTTATTGAGTGTCGAGAAACCATTAAACCCAACAATTGCTCTGAACGTCTGGAAATTGGGATTTAACTCTGTTCAGATCACTGGACTTTCATTCTTATGAACTCAAATCAATAAACTGAAATGGCTTATGGTCAACTGGAATCCAAAGGAACTATGACCATAAGGCGAGAAGGGAATATCATATTTGATTATTGCCCAATAAAAAGGGTATCAAGCGCAAAGAATTTCTTCGTGAGTTTTGTCATTAATTATCTCCCAATTCCTCATTACCAACTCAAGCGACTGACCCATATGCCAAATTTTTCGACTTTTTTGGAACCGTAAATGATTCTACTTTGTCTATAGGAAAAACATTTAAAACAATAGCATGCATGTGTGCCATGTGAAAAGTTGTTAGTTTTACTAACTTCAAAAAGAAACGGAATAATTAGGAGGCAAAAAGTTTTCCTTTCATGGGTAATTAGGAGATAAACTTAGTGGTCCCTCGTCCCTTTGGTATTGGATTTCAACTCTTCCTTCATTATCATTATAATATTCCCCCCCCCACCCCCCCCAAAAAAAGCCTTAGATCATGTGGAAACGAAAATGCAAAATAATTTATTACGAGGATTAGGAAGCACACGTGGTTCCCACGATGCCTGGACACATGTGAGGGAGGAAAACAAAATCTTCAATTGTCTGCACATCTCTTTTAAAAATTTGAATATAGCTCCTCCCGAACTCCAATTGTCTGCGTCTAACAAAAAATAATGGCGGCGGCTGTAACTGTTGAATTTGGAAGTAACAGTCAAAGTATTCAGTATACTTCTGTAATATCAGTGTCGATCTTTTCATTTCTGGCCAATATTGAAGAAATTTTGTGGCTGCTCATTTCTCTGTACTTCCCAATTGCTTAGATTGTCGAATTAAGAATGATTACGTGCACATGACTACAAAATATTCAAATAGACAAATGAAAAAATAAAAAATAAAAAAAACTGCGAAAAATATCTTGCCCATCGCGAGACATGAGCTCACAAAAAAAACCCACATACATCATTTTTCTTTTTTTTTCGAAATTTCCTTCAACAAATTGTGTGATATATTCTAGAATTATACAAATTATACAAAATGATCATAATGGAACGGTTGGGTAGTTCAACCATTTTTAAAGCAATTGCTTGATTGAAATTATTCGGTAACTTGGAGGATTAAATTTTACAATTAAAAAATTAGTGTTGTCATTCAAGACACATGCAAGTTAACGCGACGTGCAAATGATCGGTGAAATATTATATTATTTGCAATTCAATCACTCTTCCGATATTTTAATAAAGTGTAGATTATATATGCGTAAGCGTGCCAGAGGGGATGCTTACATAGCCGGACATGCGAGGCCATGGTCCCTCTTCGAACGCGTGGCGTGCAGCCTTCACAGCCTTATCGATGTCCTCTTTTTCACCCTCTGCAACGCTTGCCGTCACCTCTCCCGTTCTTGGGTCAATTGTCTCGAAAGTTTTTCCTACAATAAATCAGAACCACGTTTTATGAATAATTTAGAAATGACAAAAATATCAATGTGCCTATCAACTAAGTTACTGACTATGCACTGGAGATCCTCACAAAATTACTCTAGCCAAAGACAAAATAGGCTGATGATACGTAGTTGACTGAAACACCTATTTATTGGATCCATCCAATGGATGAGAGCATTCAAGAAAGTAATGTGCTTTTTTTTTTTAACAAAAAATACATGCATTTTACATGGATTGTCGTATTTGGAGGCTCAGATGAAATTTTTTCTATGCCTTATTCAATCAGTCTCATAAAACAGACAATATCATATAAATTTTTTTATATTTAATTTTGATAGTAATAAATTTACTTTATTCCCAATATAAATTTTTAATACTCAAAACAAATATTAACAAAAAAAAAAAAACTTAAATTTAAGTTAATAAAAAAAAAACACTAAAATATGCCCAGTCTGAAGTCCAATCTTGACCCTACGTTTCCTGCATCGTGTCTGGTGTAATGACAGACCAACAGAGTCATCAATTAAATAATAATTATATAAAGTATCTTTGTGTAATAGAGTGTTAAATTAGAAGATTCTAGTTGTATCCCTATCTCATCGGGCGGGTCAAAATCATCATCGACGGATATCCTTTAGCCCACGTCTATTCTTTTGAAGGAAAAAACAGATAATTAAAATATTTTTAATCATTCAGATTAAAAATATAAACTCATATTTATTCTCCCGTCTATTGGCTCGCGCCAATGGATTGATGCCCTTTGTGAAAGACGCGAAAGAAGGGTGAAGATTAATCTAACATGTACAGCTGTTTATTTGTTTTGAGCAATAGATCCATGAGCGGTAAACAGAGAAAATAAAAAACAAAAAAAAAAATGAAAAACCAAAAACCTCTTTCTTGGCGTCAAGAGACTCGATGGACTTAAATACTGTAACTAAAAGAGTAAATCAGTGAAGGAATCGAGGGGCTCAAATACCAGAAGGGGTCAAAGCAAAACACGCATAAGCTTACATTTATGTATATGCATCACTGTGTGTAGAGATTAAAAAAGCTTAACCAATGAAATCAGAAATTAAGCAACATGGAGCTTTCTTTGTGTGTGTGTGATTGGAATAGTGATAGAGAGAGGGGAGGGGTTGATAAATTAAGGAACCTGAAACTGAATCGACAAACTCTCCGTTGATGAACAGCTTTGTAAACTTTATTTCTGGCAACTTGTTGAAACAATCGGAGCTTCCATTGCTTTGACTTGCCATCTCTCTCTCTCTCTCTCCCCCTTTTTCGGGTCTGTGTCTGAAGAAGTGAGAGACTGAACCTGCGCGTGTGATTTTACGATGGGTTCGGTTTTAAGGAGTTTGGCGTTTATTTATAGGCGCAAGCGGCTGCAGCCCAGGTCCATTTCTTGTGCCAATAACCCCCAGGGCTATTGGCAATGACGTGGCTCATATAGGAATAGGAAAAAAAATGTTAAAATCTGTTCATATGCAACTAAAAATTTAAATTTTTATTTAAAAAATTTTAAATTTTAATAATTTTTTAAAAAAGTATAAGGTTAATGAAAATAGAGAGTTATTTTAATTATATAGTTTATAACTTGATAAGTTTTTTAATAGATAAAAAATTACAAAAATCAAATTATTATTATTTTTTAGTTATACGATGATTTGTATTAATAAAATTATTAGAATCATAAGATATTTAATTTCTTTTATAAGATGGACTCTCCTTTTCATGACATTAAAAAATTTCAATTTGACACTTCGATAATCCTCATACCGAAAGGTGGAGTTGAGATGTCCCTTTCATTTCCCGGCACTGGGCCAGCAATTTACTTATAGTAGCTATATCACCGTGTAAGTACAAACACAGTGAGTCATTCCCATTATTGAGATGCGGTTTCTAATTGTGATAAAGAACGTACACGCACAAACTCGAGAAGCAGACGATTGTGATTTACTTTGTGGGGCCATTAGCTAATCCACAAATTGAGACTGCCGTCGTTATTGCCATAGTCATCCAAAAGCCATTGCCTCGAAAAAGTAGCCTGAAAAGGTGATGCATTACAAGTTTGAAGACAAAAATGCTGGACCCATGTGCAAAAGTATGGTTGAAAGTTGGGTATACTTAATTAGCTATGAAGATCATTTTGATTAGATATTAACAATCGGGATAAATCAAAATATTTTGGGAAATTACCATTTACACTATCATTTTAGCTGCAAATGCAAAAACGTCGCCTTTAGGCAATAGTTCCTATACTTAACACATGGCTTTGGCGTGTGTGAAATCGAAACGTGTGCCAGTAAATAATAATTTTCACTAATTGGGCATTTGAAGTGATGGTTAGGGGTTGTGGAATACTGATTTTGTACGTTTAGCTGTGTCATCTTTTTGCGTACGATGCGTCTATGTCTTGTCTGTCACTGCATGTTTTTCAGGAACGTGCCCTACGTGGTCAGCTCGCCTGCCAAACAATCTTCAGTGAATCTGGACACCGTCGCCAAGCAAGTGAAAAATATTGAAACTTCTCGAGTTGATTCCATTTCCATTTCAAACAAATAATAATAACAATAAACAAATTGTGGGAATTGCTCATCCGCTCTTAGATATTAATCATCATACGTCACCAAAAGTTTTATTTTAATCCAAAAACATTTTGTTGACGTGAGCTTTTTCGAAAAACACCAAAAAAGAGTTGCGTAAGCCTGGCGACCTTGGCGCGACAACGGAAGAGTTTGGAGAGTTGGGAGTCGGTACTCACGTGTTTTTTTAAATTTTTTTTTTAAAATTAATTTAAATTTATTATAAATTAATATTAAAATAAAATATAAATAATTAAGTTTTATTTATTATAATTTTTATTAAATTAATAATAAATATTATAATTAAATTTATTGCATATTTAATAAATAAGATTTTATATATACATATTATGTGTAAACTTTTTTTAATTATTATCTAACATTTTATTTATTTAATAAAATAATAAATATTTGTATAATTATTTAATAATAATATTAAAATTATTAAATTTTAATTTTAACAATAATATTAAAACTAATTGAACTCTAATTTTAATAATCATATAAAAAATATTGTACTCTAACATTTTTTGTGAGTTGTTCTTGTATTTTAATATATTGATTTAAAAAAAAAAGTTTGGATTTGGGAGTTATTACCAACGTTTTTATTTCTCCTTTAAAACTAGAAAAAATTGGGGTGTATTTCCATTCAAAAAGCTCTTCTCCGTTTTCTAGATATTTTTGGCTTTTTTTCTCCATTTTCTTCTTTAACCTCTACATGAAAAATCTACGGAAAATATCTCTGCTCGTAATAATTTCCTATAGTTCTTCCTTTTAAAAGAAACCGGGTATGTTAAAGACGTGGCTTTCAATCTAACTTTAAAAATAGAAAAATCAAATTTTTAAAAGTTTTTCTATTGAAAAACAGAGTCACTTAAAAGCATTACATTGCCAAAACCTGGACCAGCACGGTGCAGGGAGTGGACCCAACAGCACCCAGCAGCACCCAGTAAGCCTTTTGTATGATAACGCATTGTTGGGCTTCTTTTGCACGGGTGCAATCCAATACCGTCAAAACTAACATAATTGCAATCGGCCATTTACTGCTAGCAATACCTGTCGGTCGCAAATTAAAAACTCAAATTCAAAAACCTTATATATATATAATTTAATTTTTATAATTAATTTTTTATATTTTATTTAAATTTTATAATTTTTAATTAATTTAAAATTAATTTTTTAACAGAAAGCGACAGTACGTTAATAATTTTAGTTTAATTATAAACTTAACATTCTCATTATTTAGATATTTTTTTAATAAAAAATATCAATTTTAAATATAAAAGATTGATATATATATAGTTTTTCATTTGTTTCTCCGCGAACTGCCTGCTTGATTTCTAAAATCAAACAAAAATAACATTTTGTATTGTGTACGGTGGACAACAAATTGAGATTTAATTTTCATGAAGAAGAAAAGATCTATCTCTCATTTATATATCAATTACTAAAGATGAATCGAAGATATAGCGTTACAATTTCTCCAGAGGAATGAATATGAGGAGGAAAAAAAATGACAAAGAATATAAATGTCTAAAATTGTAACAATCACGTTTCAGAACAAAAAGGAAAGACAAATCAATGTAAGAGGTATGTGACTGCAAGGGCGACCAACATAAGGACGTAAGCGATTCCTTGATCAATTGTATGACCATCATTGGACGGACCTCCAGGCGTCAGTGAAGGTGACGGAGCCAAGACTTGGCCAAATCCAAGTTGCAAGATTGCCAATAACATAAAGCCCATGATTGGAAGAGCAAATAATTTTCCGGAACCCATGTTGAAAAAACCCAACAGATATGCTTGGAAAAAAAAAAATTAGGGATCGGATTAACGACGAAAGAGGAGCGAAAGAACGATTCGGATTTCAGACGGATTTCACGGGGACTGGTGAAAGATAGAAGAGGAGAAGAAGACGGTTAGACACTGGAGACGACTGGGGAGGGTTTTTACTTCCCGTGAAATTTATAGGCCGGGGAGGGAGAGAAGCGGGCTTCAGGGGACGCGTTATTTTTTTTTGACTATAATTATAATAAACACGAGGTTTTTGACTTGATTGGCGGCCTATTGACTCGTAAAAGAAAGTGAGCTCTAGAACACTGCCTCGTGGCGTTTACGTTTTTGCTCCTGCCAAGATCCCTTTTGAATATCGACAAGAGTTTTTTAATTTTTAATTTTTAATTTTTTGGGACGAGTCTCTATTTTGTAGAATAAGAAACTGTGTTGGCTCGTGAGGAAATAGGCATTTCTTTGGAATTTGATTTGTCTGCTATCAAGGCATAAAGTATTAACAATGTTGAATACTTGAATTTCGTTCAAGTTTCTAAATCATCAGGCGAAAAGTCAAAAGGAAAGTTCTTGGTTAGGTGCACTTTGAATTATTAAGCTGGCTCGCACCTTTGGACCATAGAAAGGAGATAACGATGGCAAAGATTAGGGGTGCGTGCGCCAACTCTTAGGCCGAGCCGGGCCCAAACCAGAGGGGACCAAGTTGTCTCCAGGAAATAAAGAGGGTTTTAGTTTTTACTTAATAAAATTTTTTAAAGATTGTTATTTATTAATAGATTCCTTAAAAGGGTAGTTCAAAGTAGCTTTCAGCTACATTTTGAATGCAATTGTAATTGATAAATAATATTTGATTTAAATATTTTCAATAATAATATTCATTATTTAAATATGTTTTTTTTTTCAATGATAAATAAAAATTATAATTAGTCATTTTTACCGTTAACAATAAACGGATATGCCAAAAAGGCTATAGAGATTAATAGCCGTTCGAAGCAGATTGCTTCTACCTACACCCTGACATTGAAGCCGTTGGCTCGTTAATGTTAGAAACATTATAAATTCCATCATAATCACCACAAAACGTTCTTCCTTTGTTTGATGGTGTACATGAAACAGAGAACGGCATCAAGTTTTTGCAACGGGTGGGCTCAATGCTTGAGATAAAGAGACAGAAACTGGCGTCAGAATCTGGTTTATTTTCTAGATAAACTTCAGTGGCAGAATCGAACGGGTTGAACCTCTAATCGAATTCCAGAATGTCAAATATCCACATCATGCTCGATATTTGGCTCGTGAACTTACAGGTTGACTTCTGATTTCACCCATTATTTTCAATTGGTCCTGAAATTAAGTTTTAGCATGTAGTAAACCCTGGAATTCAACCACAACCACCACTTCGTTTTGCGACAGCACAAAAGCAACGAACATCATGATAAAGAATCGAAATTGGTAGTCTTGTTGTAATACAGAAGTGAGATCAATGTTGCTAAAACGAGTATTCACACTAATTGTACAGCTAATAACTTGTCATTAGATCATAACAAGATATACACATCAGGAAATTAATACATTGAAACAATTGAAAACACTTGTGAAGCTATCCAGGGGGTAGCAACTGGTTCAACATCTTTCAGATTGTGAAGAGTCTAATAGATCTTAGTTTCATACCCAATGTTTACTAGAAGGTCAGAAAACAACATGTGGGTTAGCAAAATGACCCAAATAACAAGGAACGTAGCATCACAAGTTTAGTAGCAGAGTCAAACTACAGGCATACTGTCAGCAAAAGTGAATTGTTTGGATGGCCTTTAACGCAGCAGCAACAAAAGTTTTAATCCTGAATTTAATTGAAGTTGGCTATAAGAATCATTTCTCACCATTCTATTCTATTATGCACAAAGTCAGGTGTGAGACCTGATTGTTCTAAATTCTTCCTAATTAAAGTTTCCCACATGATTTTAGGCCTTTGACACTCCATTGTATCCCACACAATGATAAACATGTAAATGCAGTGATTGAAAGTTACAAGTGATACATCAATCCAATCAAGGAATTTGGCCTGTTCAGTCAAGCATCCAGAATTTTATGACCCAAAATATGATTTTAGCTGGGATATTAACCGAGGTGATCACTTGATAAAAGATTATCAACATCATCTTTGGAGAACATCCATATGCATTTAACCTACCAAGCAATTGCATAAAACTATAAATGCATTGGTTGCCCACTCACTTCCGTAATACAAACAAATTTCAAGGTAGTTCAAGAAAGTGTTCCTCACCTCCGGGTAACAATCTTGATGTACAATTTTCTTGTTAGTTGTGCTCACATACACCTCACATGCAACTCTTCCCTGAAACAAATTGCCCAACGTAAGTCTACAGAGACAAAAATGCATTAACTGGTGAGCAAAAGCAGGACATCAAAAGATAGAGAGACAAAAGTGTAATAAAAGACCAGAGATTTGGATAGCACAAAGTTTTCTGGCTGCAAATGAACACTAAAGCAACTGAAGAGCTTCATACGCTTGTGTGAAACTACAACAGCAAGTTCAAGAATTGTAGATGTAGCTACTGAGGAATCAGAATGTATCATTGCCACCAGATACAATCTGATGCCCCGGGCCGGCCCAAAGGAAAACCAAAGACTAACGAATAGGGGTCTAATTCTAAAAGCACTTGCTCATAAATCCAACATGATCAAATCCGATCTGCCTGCATAATGGTAACAACAAACAAAATTACAAAAGCAAGGCGCTCCTACAGCTTTATTTTCTTACTTCTGCTAGTTTCTTTACAAGTGGGATTGCAATGTACAGCAAATTCTCAATCCTCAGACTACAATAGTTTTCACAAACTGCTTTTCATTCTAACCCTTTGTTCCCTCAAGTCAGCAGCAAACGCTTCATGTGAATTAAACGAAATCGGAGAAAATTAATCTGTTTTTTTTTTGGAATGGAGAAAGAAAGGAAAAGAAGTTACCTTGATAGGGATTTTGAAAAATAAGAGGCCAACCTCTCCTTCGATCATCGTTTCAGTATCAAAAGGGATAATGCCCCGAGCCAAATCCTCAATCAAGTAAAGCACATCGTGTATGATCTCAAGACCGTCCAAATCGAGCGTCGCGCTGATATACGACGTCGTTCTCGCCCTCACCTTCCCTCCCCGAGACCTCACAAGCGCTAGCACTCTCCCTCTGTATCCAACCGCCACATTGAGCGAATTGTAGTCCAGAGAGAAGAAGTCTCTGTTTCGGACCTTGACCGTGAGGGAAAAGGACACGTCGAGAGTGAGTTTCGGGAACGAGTTGACTCGAATGTGGTTGAGTCGGATCCGGGCGAGTTTAAGAGAGGGGTCGGAGGGGAAGAGGAAGTAGACGGCAGCAGAGAGGAGGAGGATGACGGTGGTAAACAAGAGGCAGCGGCGGAGAAAAAGGACGGAGGGGTTGGGCCGGTGGTAGTATGTCAGAACGATGACGTTTTGATCTTGGGCAAGTAGTGGAGTGTCTGGCACGTAATCACAATCGCCCTCCGAGTTTCTCATGGCCTTGTTTGGCTGCAGCCAAACGGTCCCCTGTGTGTAAAGTAAAGATTCAGAAAACAGTCTTATTACGAAGACAGTGTAGACGCGAAAATAAAATACGTAAAAGTTGAACCCTTAATTGCAATTAGCTTCTAGTTTCAATTATTAATTATAATTAATTTATTATTTATTAAACGATATGTCAAATTGTAATAATTTAAATTAAAAAACAAAATCGTAATGGTTCAACTTTTACGTGTCAATTTCTGTGTTTTATCTGTGTGTCTTGGGAACATTTTTGAAAAAAAAAAAAAAAAAAAAACATTCACTGCACTTCGCTGACTTGGCAAGATCCCATGTGAGATTTCTTCACACTCGGTCAACTCCTATCTTTATTCTTGTCATTAATTTTTTTGGTTGCCTTCCAATTATATATAACGTATGCTGTACAACTATTCGCCTCTTCCAATTTGAGGATGTCTGATTAATCAATAAAATCGTCAACGAATTTCTTATTCCTAAAAAAGGTCTTAAAATGTTAAAAGAGTGTACTTACTACTAATAACCATCATAGGATTAAAAAAAAACAAAAATTATTGGCAATAACGAGAAAAATAAGGGCAGCAATTGTTAAAGTCCAGAAAGAGGATATATTTTTTTCAAAACTCTAATTTAAGTAATCTCCATGCAAATTAAGATGAAATTTTCATGTTAGTGTTCTAATTCAAATTTCCTCAGGTTCATACCGTCTTATCCACATTTAAGGTAGAGCGGTACCAAAGTTTTATACCCACCACCAAGTCATTATACCCTATACAAAAGAAGAATTGACGTGTGTGCAAGAATTCAAACCCTAATCGCGGCGGCTAAGCTCCTGAGAAAGTTGATATCAGGCTTTATTAAACGAGGCTGAACTGAGTATCTTAATTATTAATCCAATCAGACCTGCCCTTCAACAAGTCCAATTGATTTGGGCCAAGTTTGAGAATTTTTTAACACCCCCAGGGTCAGCCAGATTCAGCCTTTTTTATTTTGGGCCTGAAAGATAGACCTGAACCCTGTGTCAGGTTGGTTTGAAACGGCAATTAGGAACCAATTGCATGCAATCATTGTTATGGCGGGAGTGGGGTCGTATCGTATATGACTTTTTTATAAAGATGGTGCTGAGACTGCAAGCCATCACATTTTATATATCTCATCGGGTACATATTGTTTCGTGGGTAGAATTCCAAGAAATTTTTATTCATAAATTTTTTTATTATGACTTGTGTGAAATTTAAGAAAAGGAAAACCGACATGCCCCAAATCTTTTAAAGAACGAATCTGCTGTCGAATGTACCGTGCAATAGTTTCAATCTCCAATAATTCACCTATGAATGTTGCTCATCATTCAAGAACAGTAATTACAGGTACAACTTGACCAAAAAAAAAAAAAAAACAGATAAGATCATATAAGCAACAATAATTAGATCACAGAGGATAATTAGAATTATAAGCAAAAAAGCTCATGAACATAAGAAGCATCATCATACATGGTCCAAAGCAATCGCCCAACAGAGATTAAGGGAAAAGGAAAAAAGATGCGATCTACTCCCATTTTGGGTGGTTTCAAACAGAACTTGGGTAAAGATATAGAGGATCTCATATGGTTATACAGACACACAGATCAACCCGATAATCCATCAAGTGGAATCAACGGACTTGGGTGAAAGAGAAGTTACGAGGTTGTTTGGTGGCATGGACTTCGATGGTTCGTCCAAGCCGATGACCTTGACCGATGAAACTTGCATCTAAACGATCCTTGATGCGTTGTCGGAGAGCACAAGCATTGGCCTTTCGGGGAGTTTGATGACGCCGTGCAGTTGCCTTCGCCGTTGACACCTTTTGGGGAGGTGGTAGAAACACTGATGCCACTGGGAGAGGCCATATATGTGAAGTTTGTATGTGTGGGGGTTTATGGTAACTAATAATAGAGAGTCCCAAAACTCTGAACAGGCAATATATATACATAAAATAATAAAAAAAAAGAGACCCAGAGGGTTCCTTATTTTTATGAAAAAGAAAAAAAAAAAGACTTTGGATTGTAGAGATTTTCTTGATATTGGGACCAAAATATAATTCTATGTCAGTCTTTGTGCCTCACACAGCTTTTTTTTTTTTTTTTTTTCTCCAACGCTGAAAATTATCAGTAGTCTGATTTGTAAATTAAAATTTCAATGAATCACATAAGTGCGCACGCCCTCTCTGGCCAACTTTTGAATGGGATTAAGCTGGGGATAGAGAGATTGTCTACGCCTCATCCGCAATGTGAGGTTAGAATGGGTTAACCAATGTGGTGGTGCTCTAACATTCTCCCTCTGTTTGTCCCCATTTAGAAAGTGTCCCATCTCGCACATGGAAGAGAAGAAGAGGATATCGGTTAGGTTCCCCACGTACAACTGAAGAATGGGGAATTTCGGTACACGACAAAACAAATCGTCTCTCCGCAGGGCCAGTTTCGGGAAAGATATCGAATGAATTTGGGTTAATATTTTGTCATATTTTAACAACCTAACGAAACGAACTGTGTGATGGCTTTTCAAAGGAGGTGCTCAAGAGGCCAAGCACATGGAGACGTGAGTCGCTTGCGGCATGTGAAGTGTACGGCATAGGCTGGTATCTTTGTCTTCATTCCTCTTTCTTACTTCTATGTTCAGCTTATACAATCAACATTTTCTACCTTTCTTTTTATGGCTCCCTGAATTCATTTGCTAACCACACATAATTGTAAAATTTACATTTATTACACATAAGTAGTGTAATTACTTATGTTTATGACGAGCAGACGGCGTAGTAGCGTTAGAATGCATAAATAGTGTAAAATGTGTAACAATTACACATGATGTAAAATGTATATTCTTTCTGATTTTGTTTAACATTATATGTTTTTTCAGAAAATAATAATAATAATAATAATAATAATGTTGCTTGGGGGATCCACTGTTCCATATGCTCCCGTGAAATGCTCTCCGGCGACGCATTTTTTTTGAACCCTGACTAATGGGCTGCTACTTAAGAAGACCCCAAGGTTCATATCTGCTTTCACTTCGCGGCTCTATTGTTTATTTATTTAATTTAATTTTTTGGGTTTTGCTTTTAGGTTAAAAGAATGGGCACAAAACTGATGAAATGAAGGTGCCCAGTTCACTGAAAAATCATTCCAAAAACGACTCAATTAAATGAGGTAATACAAGCTTCTTGTCCCCAGGCCATGGCCTGGCGAAACGTCACATTCTAAAGTGGACAAATGCCTCGCGGGTGGCAGTTTGTTTTCTCGCTTTTAATGCATCGAAAGCAGCACTCGAGGCCCCTTAACAACAAAAGGGTGTTTCTTTTAAATATTTCCGTTATATTAGCCATTTATATTCTAGAAATCAGTTACGTTTAACTAAGCGTTTAACTAAGCATTTCATGGAGAGTCCAGTTCCGTGCTATCGTTATTGGGTTGGTGGGTATGGAGATTAAATTAGAATGTACTCCGACTTGAATTCGTAGATTATTTCTATGATTTTTTTTTTTTTTTTATGTTAAAAAGAAAGTTATATTAACCAGGTATAGTCTGATAACCAATTAATATAAACATTGGACTTAGATATGGTATTCTAACCCGATAACTCAACCTGTAAAACTATATATATATATATATATATATATCTGCTGTATTTTCTTTGGATTATCATTTTTGCCTTCTTCATCTGCATAAAAGTTAATCTCTTCAAAGATCACATGCAATTTCACCATCCCTGGACAAAACAAAACAATACCTTGTTTTCTACCAACAGTAGAGAGAAGCGTAAACAACTTTCCAAAAGAAAACACCCAAACAAGCAGATGAAAACAATTGAAGTGATTCTGAAACGAACATTAAGGAGAAAGAGTATTAATAACTAATGTTGGTTGGAGTGGGAGGGCGTGAGAGTGGGGGACAAAGGGATGGCCACGCGAACGGAGACGGGTGCCGTGGCTCTATTCTTTAGTAACTATTGCCATATCAACGATCGCCCCCGCACCCATTTAAAACTTCAAGCCCAAAAAAATTTTAAAAATAAAATAAAATAACAACAGAAAGAAAGGGAAAAAAGATGGCCATTTACTTTCATCTAGCTTTGGACAGAAAATGCAATTTCCATGAAAGAGCAGTGCATGGAGACCCTGAGGATGATGATAAGTGTTCATTATGACTGGCAGAATCACCGCCTGAAGTGCCCAAGGACCTTGCATCTCTCAAGAAAATTAAACAGGCCTCTGCTGGAAGCTTCTTCATTGGAGTTAATGGAGGGGCGACTCTGGGACTAGATGGGGATTATTGGGGTGTCTCCTCATCCCCCGAAGAAAAACCTGCTTCCAAATGCGAAGGAGATGAATCAAGTGTTTCAAATGGGGTATCCACCCTGCCTGGCCTGCTAGCTTCATTGTCGTAGATTGGATTGGATTGGATATATAAACAAAATGCTGTTTGTCAGCAGCGCAAGATTTTTCTCTGCAAACATTGGTATTAGGAATTTGAATTGACATCTCTCCAGACGATTTTGATGGAGGCGAAGATCTTGTGAGAGTAATTTGTTGGGGTTTGGGGTTCGATTGTTGGGCATGGACTTCAAGGATGTGATGGAGTTGGGAATGTTTGTTCATTAGCTCTGCTATCGTCTTTTCCTCACAGGAAGCTGCAGGAAATAGGAAGCTTCTTGGAGCCTGAATAACCCTTTGGGCATAGTAGCTGGTTAGTTGAGGAGAAAATTGTTGTTTTTGGTGGGGAAGTAGATTTTGTGACGAAGTGGATGCACCAGTGGTTGGCGAAGGTTGAGATTGGAATGGTGCCAGTGGCGGTGATTCTCAGCTGGCGCCTACGAGGTAGGAGAGTGCAGTATAGCTCGGCTTGTAGCACCAGGATTAGACCCAACACTATGGCAAGGTTCACCACCATTACCAGCGTTGCCCCCATTACCACCTTGGATGTACTCTCTCTCTCCTCCTCACTGTATCCGTGAAGGTCCGTGTCTCTCCAGAGGAAATGGGAGCCAGTAAAAAAGGACGTACAATGACATAAGGAAGGGTATGAAGCTCTTTAATTTGGCGGAAAACAATTGCTTGCCTATGACAAGGACGACAGATGAGATTGATAACCAGGAACCGAATATTTCTGAGAGGACAATACAGGAAAATTTTGAAGTGCATTTTTGTTCTGACTAAGCTAGTGGGATTTCTCCTCTGTAACAGTAAGGCCTAGTTGGTCACGTTCTAACCACCATGTGCTCCTTCCAATGTCTGCTTGGTTACGTGGAGACACAATATATTACATGCAATTGCACACCTCCCGGGGCGCGCAGTCCCCTAGTTTTCTGGTGATATAAACATTCATGATTGAAGTACATTACGCTGAAAAAAAGAGGAATAAATCAAGCAGGCCAACAGTATAACTGCTAGGACTTAACTATAATCAGGAATTCCCGTACAGTATGAGCAAACAACAATAGATTGAACCTCATCTTCTGCCATCGGCCAACCAGCATGTGCAAACTCTGACTCGGGGAAGTTACAAGCCTAGTACAACTTCCACAACCTAGGGGTCTAGAAACTGAAGTGAAATTGCAACTAGGGTTGCGGAAACAGAACAATGCCCATGTCCAAAAATATGGGGGCTATGGTCCAGCTGCTGTGGAATTGCCGCAGTAGTTAGAGGCCAACCGAGGTAGCACTAATAGAACCACACACTTGCCCTCTTCCTCAAATACAGTATACAGAACCACACACCTGCCTTCTTCCTCAAATACAGCCCCTCACAGGAAACAATTCAAGGAAATTTTAATGAATCAGTCATAATGGTGAGAAGGATGCTAATTACAAGTGATTTAGCTCCCTTTCAAGGCTGCAAAGTGAGCAGCCAAATCATCATAATCAGGTAAATTTGGATGTACATGCCGAGCTGGGATTGACCTGCCTGGCTGAAGGGAAGCAGCACGCATAAACAATTTTGCTGCCCCTGATGTAGTTTGCTCATGAGGGAGGGAAACTGATCGGGGTGGAGGAACTTTCTCTGAGATATCATCAGTCCCAACTCCACTAATGTGCTGTGGGGACTTAACTACTTTGGTTCCTTGATGATGTCCATGACAACTTTTGGGCTTTCTTCTCCCTTCGTCAGCTTCATATGCAGACGGCTTCTTACTATAGTGGATCAACAGTTTATCTATCATCCTTTCCTCTTCATCGACTTGATTGTGCTCATCATCAAATAAGATTTGAGGGCCTCGTTTTGAGTTATCCCTTCTCCTGCTCCTGAGTCTTCTCTTCACCACTCCAGCATCTTCCAAATTATCAGTATCATTGTAACTAGAGAGTGACTTTGGATGCCTCCGCCTTGAGGATTTTGATTTTGAAATGGGGTTGCTCATCCCCTCATCCTGGTAATAATTAATGTTTTCATGACAAGATCCTTCCTGGGTTTTCTCTGAGCAATTACTGAGAGTGACTCTATTGTTGTTTAGAGGATCATTGAGCACTACATTTCCATCAGAACCAGTAGGGTAAGATCCCAACTTGGCTCCATATTTCCCATCCTTCAGCTGTGAATTAGGTTTCATGTAAGGGGGAGGGATGAAATTCTTGTTGTGGGGTTGCAAATCATGCACCATTTCCTCATGAACATTTCTTGTGGAATTTGCATTAATATGTTGACCACCATAACGATTTCCTGCCACTGAGCTGTTACAATCATTCTTTGACAATAATCCTCCATAACTAGGTGACGTATTTGAGTTTCCACAAGTGAAAATGTCCTGACCATCCCTTCCAGCCACTGTATTTTCCCTGCCATTAGGCAGCTTGAATCCGCCATCGATACTCTCCATCTTTTTGCTCTGAGATGAAGTACCTAATCTAATAGCTTTCAGAGAAGCATCATCCTTCAAACTTTCATACTTTTGCATAGAGGCTTCTTGCTTAGCTTGGAATAAAATGTCTTGCTTGTTCCTAACATCTTTCTCCTTGAAACTGGCTTTCTTGTAGCCATTGCAGGAGTCAAGGTGTGCGGGATCAAGCTTATTTCCTCTTGAGAAATGATCCTCCTTGTTATTGAGCACTCTGTGTGCAACATTTGCATGCTCAAACGATTGTTTGGATAAAACTTTGTGTTTGTCCCCTTTTGTGTCTTTGTCTTTAACTGACATGCATTTGTCATCATTGGTAGGTAAATATCCATACATTTTTTGTTTTCCCTGCAATACAGTCACAAATAGGGGTGCAATAAGTGCAGGTAAAAAAATACAATAATTCTTTTATGTAACATACTGGCATGGGAGACAAGTGGAGCTATGTCTGTTTATAAGAAGGAGATAAAAAAATAATTGTTTTAACAATTTTACAAGTCCTGAGTAAACAGTTTATGGAAGGGGGTGGTTGGGGTGTTGGTGTTGGTGGGGTTGGGTGGAGAGGGGAATAATGAGAAACATAGAAGCAAACCTGTGCAACTAATGGGGGTTTAGACATCCTCTGTTTGAAACCCCTGGAGTCCCATTTTATGGAGAATTCTGATGCTATATCTTGCATTAGCCAGACCTTTTGCTCCATTGTAAAAGATTTTGAAGATAAATTCTCAACGAACTAATAACGAACAACTTAAGTCAGGTGCAGTAAAGCAATTGCAGATAAATAAACCCTCGGTGGACAAATACCTTCTGATTTGCAAACAAGTCTAAAGAATTCCCATATCTTTCCAAAAAAATGTGCCTCAAATCCCGTAACATTGGCAAATCAGAAAATCTCGCAGCAGCCAACATCAGGGATGACACAGCTTCCCTACAATCCTCAGGGCAGTGGCTACAAAAAAGACAGAAGGACTGCAATATTAACTGATAAGTTTAGAAAAGTAGAATGTTCTAAAGAATTTAAATAAGCTTACAAAAATAATGAAGCCAAAACTATGCAAATGTTCTATCATGTCATAAGGCATAAAATATTGAATACAGGAATTACAAGTCTAAACCATTTTGCAGGCACAGAATGTAAAAATAGGAAATATGAGAGTTCTCGATACGAAGAATTTCAAAGTTATATCTTGTACCGAAAATTTAGTGTGATGTTAATGCTGTCCAACTTTTAGCAAGTTGATGGGCCATAAACAAGAGCAACTGCCTTCTAACGTGGGTGGTATGATAGCCAAAAAGAATTTGCATACGAGCCTCATGTCAAAGGAAGTGGTAGGCAGTCACTTTTTCAGACATGTGCTCTTGGCCATACTAGCAGTAATATCTAATTGCTAGTACTAACAAAGCATTAACATTGCAAGGTTGGCAAGACATCAAGCTAGAATATTTGCCTTTACATATAAGTCCCTAAAATATCACCAGTTGGTTTGGGACCCTCTCCATGAGAAATCCATGCATACAGCAGATAATGGCAGTATGAAACATGATTTCCTCATGCTGATTTACAGGCTATGTGGCTCACAATTTAAAAGATTGTAATTCATCTTAACAATAATCGACGGGCTAAATGTTTAATCTCTGCATGCTGATATTCAAACAGACGAGGAAAATAAAGTTATCCAAGTCTACACTCCATACTATCATAAGATTTTCCTCACATGAAAAATGACCCAATTTATCCATATCGGAAATTCATGAACAGATGAATCAATTTACAGTAGCTAATGATCCATGGAAGCTTGCTTTATTAAAGATAAGATTAATCACAAAAGAAGTTATCACATAAGATGATAATCTCCTGTCTTCTAATTTCATTGCACTGTTGGAATTTATCAACTGATGGAAAAAATAAAAAAAATTCCATACATAGGCACGAAAGTTAACTGGTTCCATAAAAATTAGAAACTTAAGTCGATACACACTAGGAAGACATACCTCATCTTTTGCATGACTGAAAGATGCTTTAAAACAAAATCACAATATTGCTCAACAAGATCGTAAGATGATGATAGGGTTAATTCAGCCAGAGGCCCTTCAGCCTATTCCATCGTTTCAAAAAAACTTATTGTTATGTATATAAGAAAAACGATTCACAGAATATAACAAATAAAAGATAATGTCAATTCGATTGCAAGAAAAAACAGAAGAAAAAAAAAACAAAGAAATTATCAAGCAAATAATATTACCCTGCCATAGGCATTGATGTCGAGGCCCTTACTGAGCAGCTCAGCCATGTCTGTCTTCAAAAACTTCAGAGTCGCGTTCCTCTTTCTTCGTATCACATCGATCTGACTCTTAGTCAGCTTAATCAGCGATTTACTACTCCAAAAAATAACTCCAAAAAGAAATCAAATTGCTCCAAGAAAGCAAGAATCAAATTTTTTTAAAATCAAGATTTGAGCAACACAGAAAAAGAAGAAGAAAAAAAAAACACACAAAGAGGTCTAGATTGTAATTGTACCATTTGGAGGCAAAGCCTCGACCAAGAAACCCGTCCAGCATCTTCCACACTTCGAGTCTCCGCAGCAGATCCTCTTCAAATAGCCCTCGAAGGGCGTAGATTTAAAGCCAACCAAAAAACTGGCACATCCGCTATTAATGAAAAGCTCTCATTGACTCACAGAAAGAGAGAAAGAGGGACAGAGAAATAGAGAAAGAGAGAGGGAGAGAGAGTTATCAAGTTAAAATAAAAATAAAAACATAAAGACAAAAAGAAAAAACGGCGCTCTGCCGCGGCCAGGATTGGGGGATTTAGTTCACTTTTCAGAATCAGTAATGATATATATACAGTGCATTAGTGGTTGACTGAAAGCGCCCGTGTTGTTTTACGATGATGACCTTTTAAACAGTAACTAGAAAATGTTAACACCTGTGGAAGAAGGGTAATTAGGGGAAGTCTCCGAAATAATATTCGAATCGCGGGCGGATTAGGCGGAGAACGGTCATGGTGACCCCTCAAAAAGGCAAAAGCAGCGGGCCGATTCCTTTCGGACGGCCGAAGATGATCGTGATCCCAAATGTTATATGTACCAGCTGATCTGGACCGCATGTTTCCACGCTATAGGTCATCGGAAAAAAAATTACCCGAATTTTCAATTTTAAATCTAAAATTTAATTCCTAATCCTACGAACCAAAAAAAAAGAAAAAAAAAAATTGTCAACAGCAGTTTTCTAACGGTAATTTTGCAAAGGCCGTTTGTCTCCCCTGTGGAATGCCTCAGTTTCTCTCTCGGATGTATAAAAGCTTATTTGTTTACTCACGAATAAATGTTAATTAACATAAGTGATTGTGAGTCGTGCGTTCGATTCAGCTAATCATCTCAGGCTTGCTTCGAGGATACTCTATGCCAAAACGGAATGTTTACAGGTCAAGGGTTTTATTATCTGTCTATTATCTGTCTTTTTCCATTCTTAATAGGATAGCGTTTTTAAGTCTCTTAGGTGGCGAGCGCTTGCAGGGCAACTAAGTAAAAATATACGTTTGGTAGAGTGCCGATTGACTTTGCGTGTTAGAAATGTCAATTTCCGTCTCAATTATCTCCGTACAAAAACCCTGCTAGGAAATCAGTTTCGTCAATTGGATTTTTAGATATGTTGTGCAAATGCTTGACTTGGCAAGAGAATAAAGCAGATTACCAACAATCATCGACGGATAAGGTAGCCATGTGCAACAACTACCAAAACAGTGTCTTGCTCATTACCGGACGTGTTAAGAAAGAAATTGTCCATGCTAATAAGGACAATGTTGTGTAGATCAACTTTCGTTGTCTAGTTGTAGTCAGCAAAACAAACCTACTTTACGTTTAATATAATAACTTATGGTTTCTTAATTATTGCTTACTTTAATGTTCAATTTTAAGGGTCATTATTCAATTAGTTTAGCCTAATGTGTGTGTGGGCATAAAATTAATCTACTATACATTTATTCTATTATCAAAAATCCAGATTTAGGTGAGCAATGGTGCTTTTTTTTTTTTTTTTTTTTTTAAAAAAAGGGCTTCTGTATAGGTGTCCAAGATAAGGCATAGATAAAAATTTAGATCTATACATATAAGGCGCATTGAGCCCAGATACCTGAACAGAAGCAAGGCCCCCTTTCAATCACAGCCCCAGCCAAGCAGCCCAAATTTTTTTACTTTATTAGCCTGACGCTTCAAATTACTGCGATGCATCGGAACTTGATTCTTCAACCCACAGGGTCCATTTTACAGGGAAAATTTTACGGGGAAAATAGTTGTTTAATCTGATTTGTCTCAAGGGCCTTTTTCTCTTGCAAGTTTATGATCCCCAACCATGGAAAGTGGAAAACTAACATTAATACAAATCAAGAAAACTAACATGAATTCCCTACCTTATTCTAGCTTGGATAAAACGCTGTAAGAATTCTTAGGAGTTCACCAAGTTATGTCCTCTTCTAGTTTAAGAGATACGACACATGCGGGACCTGTACTTGACAAAATGCACCCTTCTCATTCAATACGTAGAATTTTCTGTTGTGCTTGTGGACAGGTGCATGGCTGAGACGTCGTGATTCCATCATGACCATTAGAAGTTCAGATTATATTTGATACTGCGGTTTTAGTTTATATATCAAAGCATGGTTCGACATTCTTAAAACATTAAAAGGGAATAATCTGATGCCACGTTAAAATTCAGAAACAATGAGCTCTAGAAGAAAGCAAAATGAGGAAAAAATGATAGCCACTTTCTATTGAATATGGCAGTTCAAATATGCTGTCCCTTAGGCAGGAAGGCGATCCGTAACAGTTGACATTATCACAGCTTGATTCACTTTGACATGCCATAAAGTTGATACTGTATAAAATTTGAGTTTGTAAGTTGATCAAAAGTTCCACGCTTCATATTATTAAAGAAATGGGGTTGCTAATCGAACACCTATCTTATTAGAATATTGGGAAAATCCGAAAATACAAAAAAATATTCCTATTCTTCACTTTAGCTTCTAACAGGTCATCCGTCCAACAAAATTTGGGTAATGAGTAGGCCATACAGGCAATTTACCTTTATCATTAGATTCCCTCGAGCTTCCATGTCCAGCACATATTCATCAATAACTTGGTGAGAAATCAGAGAATTGAAAAGAAACTCAAAGCACTGGCTCATCTTGTTCTTCTTCCTTTTCAGGATCTTCCTCCTCTTCCTCTTTCTTTTTCTCTTCTTCTTCTTCGTCTTCATCTTCTTCAGGAGGATCATAAGGCAAGGGTGGCGGTATTGGTGTTTTAATTGGGCTAAATTGGGGAAATATATCAGGTCTACGCCCAGGCTTGGGCCTTTCCCACTCCTGAAAGACAAACCAAGATACATTATTCCTTGTCTAGATCAAACAGAAAGCATTCACACACACACACACACAAAAAGGAGAAAAAGAGTTTAAAATAAGAAGTTTGTATTACTTCTTTTCTTATCCTTCGATGGTAAGACAAACCTATCTAATACTAAAACATCCAAGAGTAGTGCTTTCCTCCAATGTAGGTCTTGACTAAAGGATACAAAGTCTGCAGACCAAATATATCATATTACTGCCACTAGTCTGTGAAAAACTCAATTTAAACATTTCAAAGATGAAAACAGGAAATGTTTTCAAATAATATTTACATAATATCAATTCTTTGACTGGTCTATGTGACATCAGACTCTTTAGATGGGCAACCTTTAATAATGCATTGTATCTTTGTTGGAAAACACATGGGCCCAACATTTTAATTCCCAAAATGCTGCAATCACATGCCACCTTACGGAAAACTCCACCCCATGTAACAATTTTGAAGCTTCGATCCAACAAAGATTCGGGAAAGCTATCATCCATAAACACATAAAAGCCTACATGTGAGAGAGCTACAATGCAAAAATTGTTATAGTTTACCCTTATATTTGGCCAGATTTTAAATTCCAAACAGTAGATAGAATACATTCTAAATAAGTTGCACAATTCAATGCCAAAGTGATTACAACTGAAAACTGAGCACAATCAAGGTCGAAAGAGATATGGCACACCAAAAGCCGTATTGTGTAACAAGAAGCATAGTTCAATTCTAATGCAAGATTGGACACCAATCAACTTATATTATTCTCACTGACTACAATGCAAACAATCAGTGCAGAAATCAAATGGCTAGGCATGATTCTGTTGTATGGGACCGCACTGCAGCAGACACATAAACATACATTTCAAATCAATGAATAAATATCCAGCCACAGCCAACAATCACCAGCTTCACAAGCGCAGGCCAGATTTCCAGTCAATAACATTTGCCACGACACAACAACAGGGCTTTGCTTCATCCTTAAATCTGAACTACTTGCTTTTCTTTCTGTTTTTTTTTTTTCTTTTTTCGCTGAATAGCTTTCCCCAACCAAAAAACCTATTTCATCTCACGCCGCCAACCCCGGCCATGCCGGCAATTTCAATTCATGCTATTGTAATAAAATTACATGCCTCGTGGATATTTCAACCAACTCCATTGAACTATGAATATAAATCAGCATACCTACTAGATGTTAATAAAAACAATTTAATAAGATTAATCGGTAAAGCTCAGTTGAAAAGAATCTAAATACATACAATTGGGAAGTCGAGAGGGTTTCGGCGAGTCAATTTCTCTTCGTCGGGTGCCATACAAACCACAAGCTGCTGCCGCCTGCCCCGATTATAATTCTTGCTTACAGCAGCAAGCAAGCGTCCAGAGCCAAACAAAGACGTGAAAACCAGAGAACATCGGCAACCGTGGCTCGTCGACGGCGATGAAGAAGAAGAAGCCGCCGACGCCGCGAACGTGAGAGGAACTAAAGGGGGTTTTGGGGCGGTAAAAATCGACAACCCTGTCGATGACATCACTTAAGGTTATCTTCTTCTTTTATCCTTCTTTTATGTTTCGCGAATGGAGAAAGAATGGCGTCGGGCAAACCGACAGGCTCAAAGCCAACAACCACCTCTCTCTGTGCGCCTCGTAGCCGCCATCGTCTCTTTGTTAACCAGTTCGGCGAGATCACTATATGGGCCATTTAATGGGCTAGGACCAGCCCAATTATCCAATTTGAGGAAGGCCCGGAGTGTTCAAGTTTTCATAGGATCGAGTGAAATTACCATATTGCTACGTTAGATGCTAGTGGGCGAAGAAGTAAAATTTACATTCAGAGTTGCTCCGAATTTTTTATTACTAGCCTTTCTTTTACTCGTTTTTTTTTTTTTCTTTTTTCTTTTTCCCAATTTCAGGTTCAAGATCTAATGCATAAACCATTTACTGACCCCATGATTAAGAGTTTAAGACCAAGAAAAATGGCTGAAGACAAAGATCTTACAACTTGCAACAAACTCAGGTTCAAGAATTTGCCAACAGAATTACAATTCCCTGTCATGAACGATGTCAAATGTTCTGCTGTCAGTTTGAACGCACTTTCACTCTCCAAATCATCAACTTGAAATTCCAGGTTAACATAGCATCAGCAACATAATGCCAGTCAAGAAAGCTGGCACCGAAACCAAAATGGGCAGCTTTCGGCAATTAAGGTTTTGTTTTCCTCCTCCCCAAGCACTTCCGAATTGATGACAAATTAGACCTTACTGATCTATCACTTTCTTCCTCGCTGTCTTCACTATCCAAAACTATTAATGATTCAGCTGCCGGTGATTCTTGTTTCTGTCGCTTAGTTACACCACCAGTTTTTCTTTTGTGATATTGGTCACACTGCTGCCCCTTATCATCCATAGATGGGTTGTGCAAGTGTGAGATCAACCGGCTGTTAACCTCATTGCTCCCCTGCAATTCAAAGAGACGTCCCAGTGACTGATTCCCACCAATAGCTGTCTTCCTCGGAGTTTGAGGTTTAGAAAAAGGTAACTTCTGAATTGGCAGAACATTCTCCTTATCCTCATGTTTCCATGATGAGTCTCTAGTACCCAGTGAGAGCTTCATACTACTAGAAAGTACCTTCTCAGATTTGACATCAGTGGAACCCTTTTCCATTTTGTCAACAGAATCCTTTGTGGATTGCACTTTGTCATGGTTATCAGATGGGGATAAACAAAAAGGTCCAGTGGAGTTGCCACGAGATTGAGATGGTTGGTGTATGCTTGAAGATCCAACCATCATGCTCTCTCTCACCTGCTGCCAGTTCATGTTTTTGCTACCAAATGTTGGCTTATTGTCATGATGCTGCTGCAGTGGTTGGTCATGATTATCGCCTATCTGCAACATCGGTGATGACATAGAATGCACTTGTGGGTTCACGAGGGAAGGTGAGTGCTTGAGCTCCAAAGCCTCCATATTATGGTGTTCAAGAGAGGAGTCAAGAGATAACTTCCCCCTACTGTTACATAGCTTCTCGTATCTCAAGGTACACGCTTCAGGCATACTTCTTATGCCTTCTCTGTCCTCTTTTGCTTCCATGTGATCATTAAACTCAGACAATGGTCGAGAATTTTGGTTGTCATTGGTCACTACATCATTGTCTTTTTTATGTGTTGAGCTAGATTTCTCCAATGATAACTTTGATCTGGTCCCAAATATTTTCTTATGTGCAGGAACAGAAGCTTTAGTTTTATAATTTGGCTCCATGTCTGATTCTTTAATTTCCATCTGCAGAAAGAGAGATCACAAATTTAATGAAGGAACCGTTTTTATAAATAATAAAAATAACAAATGATTGAAGAATCAAGTAATGCTACCAGAGTGCTCGAATCTGATTTGATTTCAATGCCATTAGTGCCGCGATTGTGCCCACTAAATCCACTCATTGCATATTTCTCAGTCATAGACCGCGCCTTCTGATCAAAAA
Source organism: Rhizophora mangle (assembly GCA_037832345.1). NCBI lineage: Eukaryota > Viridiplantae > Streptophyta > Magnoliopsida > Malpighiales > Rhizophoraceae > Rhizophora > Rhizophora mangle. The sequence continues at coordinate 2,272,513 of JBAPLJ010002055.1, forward strand.
CCTGCCTGTTATACTTATATTCCTTGCTCTGCATATTTAATCAATCGAATGAGACAACAGGGACATAACACCTATAAAGTGCAAAATCTGATCAGTCTGTAAGCATGGATACATACTGCTTCACACATCAGACCATCATCCGGGTTTGGTTCGCTCAATAGCAATCCTATGCTCATTAGTACGGTTGAAATATTCAATGATGGCTGCCATGCGCCCTGCTTGAATAAGAACCCAGACCTTGTCATAATTACTCGCAAAGATAAAATAACTACAGCTATTAAAACCTAAGATTTCTTGGAAATTCAAGCCATTGGAAGGTACAAATGAAAATCACAAGATTTCGAGACAATATTTCCATTGCGAATAATCTTGGCATTCCGAAAATTTAGATGCTGCAATGTCAACTTTCCGGTTGGAAAGTGAATTCCGTGGCATTATTCACGCGCTAACTAATTGATTTGAAAAAGATTTGCTATATTTACGCTTTTACCTTTGGGGGAAGATTCAAAATGTCAAGGCAAATTCGGCCGCCATTATCAATATTAGGGTGGTAAATTGGAGTGGCAAAGCTCACAATTGGAGGCTGAAATGGGTACCTAAAACAACCCCAAAATACCCAGGAAATTTAAATAATTTATAAAAAAAAAATGACACAAAATACGTAAACCGAACATTACCTTTCTGGTATTTGAATCTTGATGCTAAAGATCCCTTTAGCGTATACAGTCCCTTCAGGCCCTTCAATTTCTAAATCACAATCACAAAATAACAAAACCAATTCAAACACAAATGAAACCGCCATTTCATTCTTGTCTAAAATCTGTACGTTGAAAGTGTAAATAGAAAGATGCACTTACGGGCGTGGATGGTCGACAAGGACGAGAGGTCGGAATCGGCAGAGAGAAGAGGGAACGACGCGCCGGGAGGTGGATCGCTGACGAGAAGTTTGAGCTCCTTCTGCATACGAAGATTCAGCCTCGCGGCTTGTGCCATATCGGCTCTCTTCGTTTATTTTTGCAAATATTTTGGTTTTTGATTAATTAGTGAAGTTAATTAGTCATCAATGCTGGGCTTTTCGACATTTTGGTTTCGCTAGATTTTGAACCCTGGAGGGAAATCGCATCCATAGTTTTGAATTTTGATTGGTCAAAAAAAATTGGCGCGGGTGCTGCGGTAAATAGAAATTTGGTACGGGAGGCTCTACCTAAGTGCAGTGACGGGAGAATCTAGACCGTTCCCGCAAATCCAGTAGCCATAGGCCTACCGACTCCAACCGTCCCACACAATCTAAACCACTAATTGTGCGGGTGTGGAACCGGCTTTGCCGCCTGCAGCCTAGTCCGCACCATCATCTTGGTTAAACCTAGCCCATGACTGCACGAGACCAACCTGCTCTTCGGCCCTCGACCTAGCCCAAGCCATCTTCTGGCTTGTCAGCTCTCTCTCAGTCTCTCTTCCGACTTTACTTGGTATGTTCCCTGTATGTATGTATGTATTTATATATATATATATATTAAAATTTTCAACACTCAAAAGATGCCGTGTTATTTTCTTTAGCCTTTATTGCTGACAGCCAATTTCTCATTTGTGGAATTGTAGTTAAAATACTGAGATATTGAATGCTCCAATTAGCCGATATTGTAAACTTCTTTTTGCCCCCCAATTAGCCCGTATTTTGACTTTAGATGGGGATTCGCGGATTTACCATTGGCCAAAAAATTTTTTCTAAAATTGTTTAATATGCAATCAATTGATAAAATGTGCCGGTATATGCCATTTTTATCCTATACTTTTATCAATTAAATTTTGTTTAGAGCAGCATAATAATTCTTGTTACTTTAAGGAAAGCCAATGAAAAGCTGGGACCAATGCCGCCTTGGATGGAAGATTGAAAACCGTAGAACAAGTTGATTGTTGATCAGGCAAGAACCTTTCAAACTCGGATCAAGGAGGGCTTGGTCTGAAAGTTTGGACCAGATCGAATCTGCAACTTGCAATATAAGAAGAGATTATGGGATTCGAAGTTTTAACTCAATATTAATAGTCTGATGCTTAAATTAGTAAAAATATAATTACATGAAAAAATTGTTTATTTCAAGAAAGTCAGAATTTTCCCAAAGTGAGACCTGGGAAAGGCATGCAATATTATCCACATTAATTGTAAACACGCATTTATCGTACTGCATTATTTTCTTTAGCTTATGGCTTGCAGATCACATCAGATGCGCGTTGTAATTACGACAAGATACCTGTGGAGTCTGTTAAGTCGGTTTACGGCTCTACGGTAACCGTTATTGCTGTCCTGTCCGACAAAGCGATAAAGATATTGTGATCTTTTTCATTCGAGATTGTCTGAAGATCTTGTCAAACCAAGTCACTTTCAAATTGTAAGTTTTGTCTCACACAAATTCTTGACCTTTCCTCTTAGTCGGTTCGAGAACGACTGTGAGGATAATTTCAGTATTAAAATTTTTTTGGGATGTTTACGCCTTTGGTTTTCTTTCACTCAAATATATATGACCATTTATCCAATAATATATTAACAATCAAATATCATTTATTTTCGTGAAAGAAAATTTATTTCAAATTATATAGGTGGTGGACCACCTGATCTACGATTGTAATACGTTATTTTAAAATTTAGTTTCGTTTTTTTGTGATGACTTTAATTTTTATAAAGTAATCTTACTTTTATCCTACGACAAGATAGCACAATCCCTTTCAACCACAACCACAACATTGTCTATCGAAACTGGACCTGAAGAAGTCGAATTTCCTGATCTCGATCCTACGCACGCTTGGATGGACATTTTGTATTCCTTACCACAGCCTCCCATCTTGATTGTTTTATTACAAAAATATGGCATTTTGTAGCTCATTATTCCTTACTCTACTTCGTACCAAATTAGAGTTTTAACTTCTCTTTTTTCATCGCGCATTTAAAGGATATAAATATGCAATAATTTTAAAAAATTATTCTGATAAAAATTCGAAATATTTATTGAAATAAGTAATTAATATTTCGTTTTAGTAAACGACATAGTAATTCCTGCATCCTCATCCATGTAACAAGTTAGCAAATTACAAATGAACCTTATGTATAGTCAAGCATCAGCCGTTTGGGAGTGAGGGATTCAGTAACCATCTGCTGCCAGGGACGGCAAGCTACCTTGCGGCAAAGGGAAAGGTATAGGACATTGCTTTAATTTAAGTGATGACGTCAATTTTATGGGGAATATTTATTTTATATGCCTGTAAATAGCGAAATTAAAGTCAAACAGTTTAAATCCAAAAATTGGAACTTGGATCAAGCTAGCACTTATCGGATTCTGTCCATATTATTCTAACTTCTAACCACAATATTGGTTGTCCCTACTTCTTAAATGGGCAATCAGCAGTTCAGTTATGGACCATACCTCACTGAAAAAGGCAAAATATAAAGATGGCAATGATTTCCCTCGCGTGCAATGCAAGCGTGGCTTTCATTTATCTATATATTTCAATAAGTAATTGAAAACAAATCCTCACATCTTTTATTTCTATTTTCAAAAAAGTGAGAAAATAGGGAGTCGTGTCCCACAATATTGTTAAAGGAACAAATTCTATGGTATTCAAGTGTCACCAACCATATATAAAAATTCATGTTTTAAATTCTCACAAAAATTTATATTTTAGAGTGAATTTAAATCTAAAATTTTATGATAAAAATGATTTTTTTTTCTAATTGTAAGACAAAAATGAGTGGTGGTACATCCTTTTACCATCTTAGGTCTTCTAAACAATTCGTTTTAATTTTTTGAATTTCTTTGCAATCTCAAATATTCAACCTTTAATCATAGAAAAATTAGACCTAATTAACAAAGGATTAACAATAAATTTAGCTAAAACTTTTTAGTCGAACAGACAAATTCGTCGGGCAATATGCTATTTTATGCTTCGCTCCACTATCTAGTAAACTTTTCATCTGTATACAGGTTATGCTTCCATATATAATATATATAACAAACATTTCTATGATTGAAAACTCCTGGCAAGATGTTTAATATGCATTATGTGTACATAAAAATTAAAAATCCTTTAATTACATACAAAATAAATTCCTACAACATTCAAAATGCCTGAAAATTTTTGATATGTAGTCTTGGGTCTTATGAATTTTTTTTTTTAAAAATTATTTTCATGATTCAATGCGTATATACAAATGAACACATTGAACTGTAAAAACTTGTTAAACAATGTCGTTTTTACAGCCATGTCAAGTAATTTCCTTGGCTCAACAGTTTTGTACAAAGCACAAGAAAGTAGAATTTTCACATATATTGTAGCAAGTCGTTTTGCAATCCTTTAATAACTCCAAATCATAGACAATGCTGGTTAGAAGAGTCTAAAAGCCACCATGGATTTGGAGTGTGTGAACTTTTTTCCCCAAGTCTTCAACACCATTAGTCGCACAAAGTACAAGAGCCAGAGCAAATTAAGGTGGCGTCGGTATGTGCATCAATGTCCAATAGCAAAGCTCCATGCATTGGCCATATGCCTTTTCGCGCAACGCAGGAGTCGCCTTGCCCCAAAAGCAAAGCCGAAAGCAAAATCCAATTTCTCAACGACCGAGTCGAGGCCCTCTCATTTCAAATCCTCTATATCTAGAGTTTATACCTTCTCTCTCCCCATTTTAAATTCATTTTTCTTTTCATGTTGAGGACCTTCCCCACGCTCTTTTAAGTATCACTCCTGGTAAATTCTGTTTTATTCTTTTTTTTTTTTTCGAGTCCAACCAAAAAAAAAGTAAAAAACTTAATTGTTCCCTTCACAGTTTTCCCCTTCTTCTAGTTTTTCCGTCTCCTTTTTTTATTTTTTTTTCCTGTTTTTAGCTTCATCACATAACCTGAGGATTTGTCCCTGGACCAATTTTTTGGTAGGTCTCATCTAAGAAAAACAATAATATTTTAAATCTTTTTTAAATTTTAAATTTCTAGTCAAAAATTAATAAATATATAACTAGAACAATAAAATAATATACGATATAAAATGTTCATAAGCTACAAAAATGTCCAATGACACAATTATTTGCACATTCTTTTATTTTCAGTTACAAATTTTGCTATTTTAGTTATATACCTAATAATGCTGAATAAAAAAATTAAAATTTCAAAAAAAAATTAAAAATATTATTTTTTATTAAATGAGATTTATAATAAACCTGACTTCAAACGCTAAGAATTTCTATTTATTTATTCATTTATATTTCGCTTCAACAAAGTGGGGAAGCACTTTTAATGCATCCCTTCCATTGGCTGGTCAGGCCTTACACTTTACGGTGAAGTTCCAATCAAAGATACACAAGTGGAAGAAACCAAAAAAAAAAAAAACCCCAAAAAAAAAAAAAGTGAGTAATCGCCAGTCGTAGTCGGAATGGACTCTGCTTGTTGTCTAGTTCTAATTGGCCGCAATAGAATCGGGCGTCATTACTAACCAAAAAACACAGTTTCACGCGCTACTCTGCTCGTGGGTGGAGCAGCGAAAGATGATAAAAGACCGAGCCACGCGGGCCTCGTTATCGTGAACCAAGAAGTGTCGGGCCACCAGCATTTCTGCCACGACAGCTCGTTGTTACGGTAAGGGCGTCCACTAATATATTGCGGTGGCACCACCACAATTGTGGCAACAAAGGTTGAATCAAATCCAGCCCTGCCAACTACCACACACACAAATGCCCTCAGTTGTCTGGACACATTGGGCATTATCCGGGAACCCACAGTCCACCATATCCATACTTGAAAAATACCTTCAAGATAGAGATTAGAAAGTGTGGGCTGGGAGGGGTGCAATTCAAAGAGTGTGCCGGATGGAGGCCAACAACATGACAGCACCGTTCATTATGAAGACTTATCAGATGGTCAGCGATCCAACCACTGATTCACTAATCTCCTGGGGCAAAGCCAACAACAGCTTCATCGTCATCGACCCACTAGACTTCTCGCAGAGGATCTTACCTGCATACTTCAAACACAACAACTTCTCTAGCTTCGTTCGCCAATTAAATACCTATGTGAGTGTCCACCATGTTGCGCACATACTACAATTAAAATTATTATTAATTACCATATTTTAATTGGATTTTCCGTGCGTTCATCGGCCAGGGTTTCAGGAAAGTGGATCCAGACAAATGGGAATTTGCGAACGAGTGGTTCCTACGAGGCCAAAAGCAGTTACTCAAGAATATAGTTCGCAGGAAGCACAACAAGATTATAAGCGCCGAGGTTAACAAAAGCGAAGGCTTTGACGATGAAGCGATAGTGACGGAGATAGCTAGGTTAAAGCAAGAGCAGAAGTCATTAGAGACAGAACTTGAAGGCATGAACAAGCGGTTGCAAGCAACGGAAATACGACCCCAACAAATGATGTCTTTTCTTTACAAAGTTGTTGAAGACCCCGGCCTCCTTCCTCGCATGATTCTCCAAAGAGAAGCACGGAACAGGCAACCGGTTAGCGACAAGAAGCCACGATTAATGATGTCGTCCTCCACGTCGTCATCAGGCTTGGGGGTTTCCAGTTCCTTAAAATCCGAAGAAGAAGAAGAGGGATCCGTTGGGGCTATATCTTCGTTGTCCCCTGATGTTGATAATTTCTGCCAATCTTCGCCGTCTCCGGAGAGCACTCGTACTGGCCAGTTAGGAGATCCAACTTATGGTTGGGCTGCCGGCCTTAGTCCAGTTACGTCGGTTTCGGTGGTAGCAGGGATTGGCAATGGTACTATGGCAGTGTCGCCGCCAGCGAATGCCATGTCAGGTTATGGGCCATATGGCGGTGATAAGGCTGGCCAACTGAGTTATTTCGGAGAAATGGCGGCTGGGTTGGAGGCTTCGCCACCCTCACTACCTTATCCATTTTCGCTGTTAGGGAGCGGCTTTTAGTTGATATTCACAAGAATTATCTTGGATTATATCTTTTACAATGATTTTTTTTTAGGGTATAATGTTTTTGTTTATATATTTTATCGACGTGAACAAGAAAAAAAAAATAATTTGGGGTTAATACAAATTTTGTGCCCGTACATAACTTTGATGTTTCAGTAAATATTTTAAATCGTTTTGTGCCAATACATAATTTAAAATCGCAAACTAATTGACTCAGCACATGTTTTGGGTTCATTGTTTAGTAAAGATTCACCAATTGCCCTTCAATTTTTATCAGCATCTTTTAGGGGATTGAAATGATTCTGATAAATCTTTCATACATTAGAGCAGAATATATCGCACAATTATTAACTTGTAATGACCAACAGAAGAATTGCCTTACTCCAGCAATTAGGAAATTAAAAAAGAAAAAAGAAACAAGAGAGAGAGAGAAGAAAAGGAGAAAATTAAACAATTGGTTCTCATTATTTGGTTGAAACGAAGCAAAGACTCAAATTTTGTCAACAAAGGCTATTTTAAATCTAGATCAGTAGGGTAAATTTCAACTAATATAGTTGATAAAAGCCTTCCAGAATTATTTTAAATAAACGTAACTTAAAGCCTTGCCTAAGATTAGATAAGAAAAAGAGGATTGCTCCGGCATATGTTGTGCATATAGTCCACAAACCATAAATAAAGATTGGCTTTGCCGCTTGGCTGCTCAGTTCAGGCGCTCGTATTTAAGAGAGAATCAACGGTTAGCAAGACTGGAACATCGACAATATGCAGTGCGGCTGTGAGTCTCGAATAAAAAGCATAATTTTAGAAAACGCATGTGAGCATTGAAGAATGACCCTTTCAAACACGTAGAGACGCTTTACAAATCAGCAAAAAATTAACGGTGGAAAGCCAAGCTCTCATTAATAAGGGTAGGTCCTTCCCGTTCCATTTCTTTCATACACCGTACCTGAGAGCTCAGACGGCACATCCTGTTTTCTTGTCTCATTCGCGCGTGACTTGAGAAGCTTTATTCCCCAACCCCGCCTTTTTTTTATCGCTTTTTTGCCTGAGACACGTGAGGGACGAGCGACTGAATGGCTGATCCCATACTTAACCTCTTGTTGGAAAGAAAGTCAAGGAAAAGAAAAAAAAAAAAAAAGTTAAAAAGAAAGAAAATAATTTTCTTACCGAAAGCATAGTCCTCGTATTTTTTGAAAATTTAAGTTGCTCTTCTTTCGTAACTGTTAAGCAACTAACACTGAATTTTTTTAGGCAAGGAAAATTGTTCGAGAAAAAAAAAATTATGGACCGTAGTGGCTGCGACGATGCGTCATGCGTGTCGTCGGATGAGAGGAATTCCAAAGAGGGAAGTGGGACCCTGAAACTGGATGGTCCCCACTTCTTGCTTTTGCTTTTGGTTGGGACCAGTCCTCGTAACTGCATCCACGTGGGGAGTGGAAATTTGGGAGAGCTACGTGTTAGCCGAGCGATGCATCACTTTTGTCCTCGTCTTTTAGATATCACGTGAGCGCTGGCCCGGCCTCTTTGAGGCAAACTAGAGTGCACCTCTGGTACACACAATCATGGTGGACGTTGAACCCATCAGGTCCGACTACCCGACAACCTGATTCTTTTTTGGAGTGGTGGAATGCTACGAAACACAAACTCACTGAGATTTCTTGTGGGTTGGAATTTAGAGGATATATACTCTTCCTAAGTCATTCCCCTTTTCGATCCCGCCTTTTCTCCTGTCAATTTTTTTCCTGGATAAGTTTTGTTTTTTATTAGACCTTTGTTTATTTGTTTATTATTATTATTATTTTGTAAGGACGACACCTGTCATGTCTTTATTATTTTTTCTCTGATCATGACACCTGTCTAACGAGATGCAAGGACGGCCACTGTTTCAGTTATGGGAATTTGAAGGCATTAGCTAATTATCGTTTTATGAGAACATAAATTATTAATTAAAGTGTTGTTAGGCATGTCTCACGCATAATTAGCAAGCTCTCTCACTTAATTATATATAACTAAAATCAAGAAAAAGGTTAATTGCACATGTGGTGTATGGGAGTCGAGGGAGCGACGTCTGTTTCTATGTCAATCGTTCTTTTCTTCCCTGGTTGCGAGAGCCAATGCAACGAGAGATGTAACGTTTGGTTTGACTTCTTAAGCTTTTGTTTGTGTTTTTTTTTTTTTTTTTGGTAGAACGAAGACAAACATAAATTAATAGAAAAAGGTATCCAAAAGATCTTTAAATATAATTTTTTTCTAAAAAGAAAAAATCCTGAAGACTAACAGCGGAGGCCCAAGTACAAGTGTCTCATTCTTTACAAGTCCACTGGGATGCCCACGGACTACATCTTCTTGGATCTTGCTATCTTGGTATTTATCAAGCGTATTTCGTACGCAGTCCTTGTCACGTGTGTCGGCAGATTTTAGATAAATTACAAAATACCATTGGGTGGCAATCACTTCAAAGGTGGCCGGTTCATTTACCGGTAATTTGGGCCGAGTTATTGAGAAGATCTCGTGGGCTTCGCGTGGTCCAGTTGCCCGCAAAGTTGCTTCGGAAGATCTCGTCATTGTTGCTGTGTGATTCACTTTCTTTGGTTGGGCCAACCCATTGAACCGCTTTGAGAGGGACCCAATTAGTAGGCAGAGGGCTGCATGCATAAGGATCGGCGCAGCAATTACACACGGTGATTTATCAGCAAGCATGTATCTGCTTCGCTACAGTTGCACCAAGATCACGAAACGCAAAAGTTTCTAACTTTTGCTACTTTTTTAAGGTTTAATTAGTGGAGTCTAAATAACGTTGCGTCACGATATGCCAGTGGAAAGAATCATCTTTTATGATGCTATCATCCAACCTCAAAGCTTGATTTTGTTTGGTTCTCGAGTTAACTAATTAATTCAGTCAATAAAGTGCGCGAAGGACATGAAACAAAAATTTAAGGTGGTGGGTGGTGGGCCGTGGGGGAGGGGGGGCATGAACAAAGACGAGATGTATTCCATTAGCAATTTACAGTGCCCTTTTTCATTTTGCCTACATTATATTCTGTGGTTAACATTATAAAACGGATCAACTTTTCCTCTTATGGCGTAAAATGGATCAAATTGGCCATAAAATATCCGCGTGAGGAAAGCTTAAGTTCCATTTCGTCATTATAATCATGTTGTCGCTAGAAAGCGAGACCTTACTGCCAAGCTACAATATGATAAAAGAAAGCCGTAAAGGCTAGAGACCGGATATGGTACGCTACAGTTTGATGTTATGACTGTTATTGAGTAATATTTGAGGAAAAACATCACTACATGACTTCACAACAGTAAAACTTCATCATCATGAATAATAACTTTTTTTTTTCTTTTTTTACAGTAATAAAAATACGGTAAATTTTATGATTAGTGTATCGTAAGAGGAAAGCCGCCGCGTAGTATGTGTCTCATCTCAATTGTCGTTTTTATTTTTTTTTTTTTTTTTTCTTGAATCAGATAACCAATGATGTTTCAGTCACATGGGAGGGGCCACCTTTTTTGCCGATCTAGCTAATAGACAATTGCCAATGGTATTTTAGCTCAGCTCGTGACATATTACACCGACAGCTAAAATTGATGCGGTCTCGGGATCAAGGATGCACATGAAAGTCACCCATTGAGTCGACGTTTTGCATGCAACAGGTTCACATTATGATCATAATACGTGAGTTCCTAAAGTCTCAAGGCCATAAGGAAAATATTCTTCAGGGGATAGGAGAAAAATTTTTGAAACAAAGGCCTTGGGTAGGTTCCAATTCATCAAATGTTATGGGTAGCATTAGGGAACAAAAAGTAATTATCCTTGTGGTACAATCAAAAGCCCAATGAACCTTTTTTGGTTTTGGATTCGTATAGACAAAAATTTAAATTTTATATCTGAAACTAAGAATTTAGTTAATTTTATCACTAGATTTGCGTTTTTATTAATTGCCCGAAAGAGACTTTGCATCTCAGGATGAGATGCCAATAATATATGTGGCACCATTTTCCCGAAAACTGATCTTCGTTTATGGCCACCAAAAAATACTTCCACAAAATTGCAACATACATATCACATGGATATCAGGTGGGGTTTTGGTCACCAAGGTTGGAAAGCTAATGACACGTCGAACACACTTAACTTTCAGGAGCAAATTCACATATCAAGACTTCGGTACAGAACCAACAATTTGGTCTATGCTTGTAATGGAAATACAAAGATGAGCACAAAACCAAAAAGGGCACTGAACAGTTGTTTGGAGCACCCTTTAAGTGAAGTTTTAATTTGGAAGGAATAAAGAATCTTTGGAGAGGAAAATGATACCATTGGGTAGGATCTGACTTGATTTTTATCATGAGTAGATTCTCCAAAGAGTGGATTGGAAGAGATATGGATCCTCCAAAGATCGTGGGGTATCATGGTGGAGAGTGTACAATTGCTGTGTTTGTCTTCCGAGGGCGTACGCCATATAGATAGTGGGAAAGTTGACATACAAAATGGGACTCAGAGGACTTGAAATAGTGTACTTCGATTCTCATTTACTATCCCACTATGGAGCGCACATGTTCTTCTCGGAGAATCTGTAAATCATTGCGGAGTTGGAGAATCTAGAGCTAGTATAGTATTCACAAACTTTGTGGAGCTAGCATGTATATGTTGCGTATCTGTAATCTGTGTTTAGGTAAGTTTTTTTTTTGTGTTTTTTCTTGATTTATATGTAATCTGCATCATAACCTTGTTGCCACGATTACAAATCAAAAATCAACGACTAATTAAGGGTCCTCCATCGCTCTTGGATTGGTAGCAACTAATTTCAATTATTGGGAAATAAATGATGTAGAATCAGAATTTGATTACAATATTGCATGCATCGTTGAAGCAAAATGCTCGGAGTCTATAAAGTATTAGAGATCTCGGATCAAATGGCATGTACGCGTCCTTTGATCTTTGACACTATTTCTTTTTTCTCCTCTCTCTACAGGGACTCTATATCACTGACCTTCCTAAAGTACTCAACTTCTCAGCGTTCCGGTAGTTCACATTTGTATGCTTATTATGTATGTATGTATTATTGTTAGTGACATTTATGTGCATCTTTACTTGTTTCTATTACTTATATGTTAGGAAGTTGGGCATCTTTACTTGAGAAAGGCGAGTTGTAGAAGACAAGAAGAACTTGAATTCTGTGATGTTGAAAACCTGGTGGCAACAAAAGCTTCTAGTGACCGATCATGCGTGATCGAACTTGTAATGACTGGCAAGAAACTTGACCTTCAGGAACAACTTTCAGGCATGGTATGTCATAATCAAGTTGACACGAAACCTAGCCATGCTTAGGTCAAAAAGAGTCAGTATCGATAGGCTTAATTCTGTACAGTATGTGTAACTTTCTGGCCAGTCTTTAAAAATCTATTTTATTCATGGGTTATTGACATGGCATATAAACATACAAGGTTAAGTTAAAATTGAATATCCATAATGCTCATAATTAACCAAATATATAATTTTGTTTTTAGATCAATGAAGTTGAGTTGGCTGTGCCGAAAAAAGTAACGAAGCTTTTGCCATGTATATATAGATGCATTAATCAAACGTATGAATGAACTTCATATAGGCATGCACAAGTGCACATTCTGTTTTACTGAATAATCGTTGGGAAATAGTATGACCCAATAACCAAAGAATAATAATACGGCAGGTGCAACTTCTTCTCTATTTTTCATCACTTTTTTTTAAAAAAAAAAAAAAATTCCACCATTTTCAGCACTTTGATTTGCTTCTCCATTAATGACCAATGGAATCTTTTCTTTACTGGCGCACCCATCAGGTTTTCCACGAAAAGATTTGAAATCGGATGGTCGCGAACTGTCGATTGGGCTATATCATCAACAAAGTCGGATGTTTCCATCAGTCGAGGTTCTCGACGATAGTAAACGAAGGTTCTATTGGGGCCATGTCACTTCAAAAAAACCAACACTTTGGACAATGTGGTTGAACATCTACATTCTAAACTCCATCCCGGCCATTCATCCATTCATTCGCTGCGTTGATTAGGAAATGTCATCAGTAGGAATCAGGAGAGTAGCTACTTGTCCTTGTTACCGATTGGAATGTCTGTTTTGTTCCTCTACGTCCTCTCTCTCTCTCTCTCTCTCTCTCTCTCTCTCTCTCTCTCTCTCTCTATCTCTTATGAGTGTATATTACGAAACTGAAGTCTCAGTCTAAAATATTATTTAAAATAAAAAATAAAATTATTAAGTAAAATAAATAAATATTAAAAAATATTCAATTCAAAAAATAGATGTAATAAGGTAGAAAAGAATTACATAAATATGCAAATTATATACGTATAAATTTTAATTATTGATTATAATTTGTTTGTTATTTGGTAAATAATAAATTATTTAACATGTTTTAATAAATAATAAATTAATTATAATTAATAATTAAAATGACATAGGCACAATACGTGTGTTTTGCATAATAAACTTAAAACTCATAAGTGAAATAAACGAATGGACTCCACATCAAAGTATAACAGTGGATGAAAGAAATAACGGGGGGTTGGATAGTGGTAGTTATTTTAGTATATGGACGTGTCTATAGCTGCGCTCCTTACCCCTAAGAAAGCTATATATAAATAAGGAGCCGTCGGTCTTATAGTTCAATGGTAACCAAACTTCAAAACTTGGGGTTGAGAACTGACAACTCCAAAAAAGGCAAAAAGAGGAGCCTTCGTGATTTCGATTCCCTCTAGTCCTTTTCCATTCATTGTCTCACTCGCTTGCTCTTTAGCTATATAGCACTTGTAAAAGCTGTTTTTTTTTTTTTTTTTTGGGAATTCGGTCCCCCAAAGTGATCTCCTCTTTACACTAAGAAAATGAACTAAACTAGAAGTTCATATGCCTAATTCCTAAAAAACCCTTTTTATTTCACTAGTTTGGATAAGATCTCCTGATGAAATCCATAGTTCCACAAATCCAGGAATTCCAACAATCTCTCTTTGGGATCTCGTTTTAGATGAACTAAAACTCTGTCTCTAATCTGATTCTAATCTCTATATGGAAAAAACCACAAAGAGAGAGAGAGAAATGGAGAGATAAAGAGTGAACATGAATTTTATTTTGCATCAAAATGGGATTCTAGTCGTTGATGGGAATATTTCCTTTTCTTCTTTCCAGTGAATTCGATCCAAGCTTTCAACCTTAACCAAAGCCACTTTTCCTAGCTTTGTGTCACTATTCTAGCTCATTTTCCAAATTCATGGACCAGTTAAGGGAACATGAAGGAAAAAGTGTCCATGATCATTTCAACAAGATGGGGGCACCGGCAAGCAGGTGCAAATGGGTGCCAGGAGCAGTCATAGTTGGTGCTGGCCCATCAGGCCTAGCCACGGCTGCTTGCCTCAAAGAAAGAGGTGTTCCTGCCTTGATTCTTGAAAGGGCTCATTGCATAGGTTCCTTGTGGCAGCTCAAAACCTATGATCGTCTCCGCCTCCATCTTCCAAAGCATTTCTGTGAACTCCCTCTCATGCCATTCCCAATAAATTTTCCTACTTATCCAACTAAACAACAATTCATTTCCTACTTGGAGGCTTACACTCGCCATTTCGGTCTTGAACCTATTTTTAACACCACAGTGGTAAGTGCAGAATTCGATCATCTATGCGGGCTTTGGCGGGTCGGGACCAAAGGGCTGAAGCAAGAGCAAAAGGCTGAGTATGTATGTCAATGGCTAATTGTTGCCACCGGTGAGAATGCTGAGGAGGTTTGGCCGCAACTCGAAGGGATGGACAATTTTAGTGGCCTTATTCTTCACACAAGCTCATATAAGAGCGGCGAACGGTTTCGTGGGAAGAGCGTTTTGGTTGTTGGATGTGGAAACTCAGGCATGGAGGTTTGCTTGGATCTATGCAACCATAATGCATGCCCCTGGCTCGTGGTCAGGGACTCGGTGAGCTTGTTTAAATTTTTGAATATTTATAGCTACATACCCAAGAAATTTATGTTACCAAACAGAGACTTGTTTTCACAACTTCTCTATGCAATTAATTTTTTTTTTAATCTTAAATCTTAATTTAACAGTTTACAGTCTTCATTCTTCACATTACTTGGAACATGTTTCATAACTCTTAGTCTAGTTAGTTTAGGATTTATTCCTTTTAGGCCCAAGTACTGCTCTATTCAACATTTTGCTTTCTTCAAAAAGTTAACAAGGTTTTAATATTTTTTTTTCCTTGGAAATTGTTTGCATGCGGAACAACAGTTAGCATTATGTAAATCCATATTTACAGCTAGCTAGCCGGTTACTATCTTTACAATTTTTTTTCCTGGGAAACGCTCAGGAATGATTAAAGTTGAAGATTCTAATTTGTAAGACTCAGAAAGATGCAGAGGGAGTGGGGGGTTGTTTGATCATCTTATCTTTACTGCTTTCCTCTTTTGGTGGGAAAACTTTTGGGATGCGACCTATTCGTGATGTTGCAGGTCCACGTTTTGCCTCAGGAAATGCTGGGGACATCCACTTTCGGATTGACTATGTGGCTGCTCAAGAGGTTTCCGGTGCACCTGGTCGATCAATTTTTGTTATTTGCATCGCGTTTTGTGCTTGGTGACACGGCTAAATTCGGTCTCAATCGCCCCAGACTTGGTCCTATTGAGCTCAAGAACGCCACTGGCAAGACACCGGTACTTGATATTGGGACTCTTGCCAAGATCAAAAGTGGGCATATCAAGGTGGGTATCTCATCATTTCAATTTATTGTGGCTTATGGGCATTGATCTGTTTGCATCATATCATTTCAATTCTTAATATGTGAAATGGACCACTAATTAAGGACGTCACCTTATTGTTAAATATTGTTGGTCTTTGGAGATGATTATTGTGTATAAGATAATGTGTGACGTAAATTATTAGACGGTGTATATACGTGACACATACATTGTTGTGCTTGGTAGACATGTCAGGGAATAAAGAGACTAATGCACAATACCGTAGAGTTTCTGGATGGAAATTCGGAGAAATTCGATGCTATCATCCTAGCCACTGGTTACAAAAGCAATGTACCGTTTTGGTTGAAGGTATTTTCATTAGAGAACTTACCATCTAGTAACTTTTTTCTGTACAATATCAATTACTATAACTTAATTTCATTTGGAGATGAATTAATATATTGTTTTTTTTTTGGGGGGCGGGGGGGCGGGGCTAATGAACAGGGGACCACTATGTTCTCAGAGAAGGACGGGCTGCCCCGGGAGCCATTCCCAAATGGGTGGAAAGGTGAAAATGGGTTGTATGCCGTAGGCTTTACTCAGCGTGGCCTGCTTGGCGCATCCATCGATGCCAGAAGGATCGCAGAAGACCTTGAGCTTGGCTGGAAAGCTGATGCCACAAGCTTTATGACCTTTGCTCGTGCATCAACCCCACAACCGCAATCATGATCGTTGGAATTAAAAATTTGCGTTTTGCACAGAAACTAATGAACTTTTCTGGACTCCCCCTTGACTCCTGAAGGCAGACATATCTTTCCATCTGATTTGAGAAAGGGAACGTGCTTGTTTTCTTTAACTGTTACGTAACCTGTTAATTGACTATAAAAAGTAAGTGAATATTAGGCTCGAAGGTTGTAGTAATTAATACTTTGGTTTGGTTGGGGATATCAAGATCCTCGATGTGAATGTGTATATAGTGTATATTTCCCTTCTGTTTAGCAACTTAGTTAGAAGTCTTAACGTGATTGTGTAGGCTTGGTTTTTGCAATTCCATTACATAGATCTCAAGAGTGGAGATCGTGGACCATGTACAAGCTACATTCCAAATATTGTTTTTAAATTGTGTTGCGCACATGCATTGATTATCTACATCAATATGAACTTGTAACTTTTTTTCTTGCTTATTTTATATAGCTCATACTAAAGTTTTGTCGCAATTTTGAGAAAAGCAAGAATAAATAAAATAATAATAATAATAATAATAATAATAATAATAATAATAATAATAATAATAATAAAAATAATAAAATGCTATTGTTTACGCAAGAACAAAAAGGGTAAAGTGATTGACCTTCTTTTTATACCTTCTTGTTTATCACTTCCATAGTTGATGCTACATCATCTTCGGACCATGTTATACCTTCTTTTATAAAAAGAAAACAAATAGGGTAAAGCGATCTAAAGGAAGAGAAAAGAATAAAAAAAAGACCCCTGTGTAAATGTCTTCTGGAGAAGCTGGAAGTGGCCCTCAGTTACTCTTCTAAATATCTTATGCAGATTGCTTTCTACTGCATTCACATGCCATATGTATTGGACTAGTACTTATCCTCGTTTGCTTTGTTGCTAGGCTTCTCCACGCATATCCTCGTCACTCATCAACTTGGACCACCATTATAATAATTCTCTAGATTCTGGTCGAGATCACTTACTCGATCTCTCTCTAGGACTCGGTGATGCATATGGTATCTACTAAACACTTTTAAAGAAGATTTAGCCGACATCAATAATTAACGACGAGGAAAAAGGCTTGATTAAGTTTCTAGACCGTGACTAATTTTTTTATATTGTCAGTGTGTGATTTTAAATTGAAGTATACGTATCTCATCATTTTGCAAGCATAGAGTCTGATTTCAGAGTGGAGGAAGATTGTGACTTTTGACAAGTACATTAACGTTATATTTCTATATCTATGTGTGTATCTGAAATTCATCATCAATCCGCACATTGGGAATCATAGAAAAGTTGAATTACATTCCCAAATGCAAATGTGCTGTATGGGACGGCAGGAGTTTTATCCCACTGAGAAATACTTCTTGTTGTGCAATCTATATGGTCTCTAATCCAAATTATTGTATTATAAATAAAATTATTATTTCCCTTTGCATAGGCCGTCGGAGGAGACTAATCGGGGTCCAAACGAAATAAAATTAGCTATATTGAATCAGAGCCATATTACGAGAATTTCGTAAAAGGGGAAAACAAGATCAAATGTTATATCTGCAAGGTTTTGAATGAAAGTTGGATAAAATAATAAAAAAAAAAAAAATGAAATCTAAAACTTTCCATCCAAAGAAAAATAATAATAAAAAAAAAAACTCTAAAACTACAAGGGTAGGTTTTGAATTTCACTAATTTTGTAGCTTCCGCCTTGTTGAATACCCATGCGGGGAAGAACAAAATTGATGGGTATCAATTGTAGTAGGTGGGTAACAAAAATAAAAATTAGACTCTCGATAAACATGTTGCAGTACTTGGCCACCTAATTTCTGAGTATCATATTTCTGTGGAGACTACCCCAACTGGCAACAAACATCGAGTAAAAACACAATCGGTGCATTGCTTTGCATAGGTCAAAATTGAGAGGAGTGGGGTGTTTTAGTAAATTAAGATTGGTGGGTTATATTCCGACCAGATGGAGTTGATGCGCACGAATAATTTGGTTTCAAAACAAATTAAGGATTCTGTGTCTGGGTGTGTGTGCGCGCGAGAGAGAGAGAGAGAGAGAGAGAGAGCATCAACTATCAACGTCAAAGGGTTTTGTAATTCTAAATCTCGTTTAGGACCAGCACGTGTGGCCTACTAATAATTGCCTGGCCCATATCAGATCCTTTTAATTCCATCCTTGCAGGCCATTAAGTTCCATCGGCTGCCGATATATATGTATTCATGAAATCCGATTAAGCGACTACAAAAATGGTAAATTTAAATAAATATAAAAAATTAATATAATATATCACATATCTTATATATAATATAAAAAATTTATTTATATTCACTTAAACTTATTTTTTTATTTGTTTATATTTTCTATATTTTGGCATTTGATGAGGAGGAAAAGAGTTCATGAGTAGCCCAAAGTGAGTGATAATGCAGACATTTTTCTTCTCTTTCGCCTGTGGCAAGATTGCTTCTTGTCCAACTATTTCTAATTATGGGGATTGGGGATTGGAGATGATACGGGTTTGAACCCCAAGCCTTTCTCCCCGTCTAGCGAGCTGAATGGTTCTCTTTCTAATTATTTATTTTAACTAATAACAACAAAAATATATCTTCTTTTTTTTTTTTTTTTTTTTTGTCAAAGTACATAAAACAACAACAACAACAACAACAACGATAATATCTGCAAAGTACATTAGAATTGACTGAATAGTCTTTGGACCGTCCAATACCATCCACAGATTGGAGACATCCAATTCCGTCCACGTATTGGACTCACTGCCTTTACCATGAGTGGTCCAATTATATATGGCTTTTGCCTATTGGTTCGGCGGGACCATTCTTGATCATGAGATTAATTAGGAAGGTGGTGCGTGCTTGCATTGAGATTTTCATGCTCCGAAACTTTTTGATTTTTGACTAAAATGATTAGAACATTTTGTCTCCTCTTGAGATCCATAATTCTTTTTTTTTTTTAGTAATTTTCTAAAGTTATTATATCCAATAACTTTAATCTTTTGTGCGACTAGTTTCTTGACAAAAATATCTATTTTGCTAGTTTATTAAAACAAATTTCTTTTTCTTCTCTACCCACATCTCCACCACTTGATGTAAACCGACTGGCCACCCGAGGTGTTTTCTCGGGAGAGAACTTCCACGTAAATCAATAATAATAATAATAATAATGTCAATCAACATCAAAGTTTGTATAATGTGAATTTTATGCAGAAGATTTCAGATATATATTCTAATAATTGGCTTTAATATGTGGAAGTTTGAAGGTAATTGGATATGTTTTCATGCACATCTATTCTAGTTTGAATCCTCTTGAGAGCATCCCAGCATCATCCTCTAGTTTCAAAGAAATTTGAAAGAGGTAGAGTTGACGCATTATTAAATTTTAAATTTGATATATTGTGGTTAGGTACAGAAAATTTCGCTTAAATGATAAACTCTTTCTGTGAAAGAGTTTAAATTAAGAAATGGATTGATTTCAGGTTGAGCATGCAGGAATATAAGATACCCTTCTTTTTGAGTTCAAAAGGAACCACAAAAAAAAGAAAAAGAAAGGCTTCCACAGACTAATTATGTAAGTATAGGGTAAATTTAGCTAAAGCCCCTCGTGATTCAAATAAAGATTCATCCATAAGTATCCAGATATATAATCCACGCACGACGACAAGCTGACAGATACACCATGCATACATACATACATACATATATTTTTGCAATATAATTATAGGCGGAAGCCCTAGTCTTTTGGTCAAACGGGGGGGGGGGTGTCAGAAGACGCAGTTGTTCTATTAAGCTTTTGAATCCGCTTTATTACTTGAATGAAAGGGCCAAGACATGCAGGCGCGCGCGCTGGCGTGAATAAGATAAACATGCATGATTGACCCGGATCTCATGGTCAGAATAGCATCAAAGAGTAGAAATAGACATCTATAATGCTATATTTGTTCTAGTCATGACTGGAATACTGGGAATTTCTTTGTTGATCTTGGGGGATGGATCATGGGGTGATCTTTCTTTAGTTCATCTTTCTGTCTCTTTCCTTCTCTTGAACACGGTATGCTTTTAATATTGCAGGACCACTGCCCATTTCCAAGTTGTCTTCGTCCTCAATCATTAGACCGTCCGTTGCTCCTCCACATGCAGTCATGGCATTCTAAAGCAATAGATATGTTGGGTGTGATTGTGATTAGGCTTTGCACTTAAACGCACTTTCTTTCCCTCTCTCTCTCTCTTATTATCTCATCCGCCTTCTAATGATGACTTCGATGGGTTCAACTAATAATAATAATATTCATTAGCATTTAATTATTCTTGTAGGACTTCCGTTTATAACACACCAAATTCAAGTTAATTATTTTCCGTCAGGTATGTTTAATATGTGACGGCTAATGGGGTCTAAACTGTCTCTTGCAAAACGGCGATTGTGGCATGAGATAGTGACCCCGTTTGGTTTACTTGTTGCTAATTATTATTGTTACTAATTATAGTTATTGATAAATAAAATAAAATAAAATAAAATAATAATACTTAGTTAGACTGATATTGTCTATTATTAGTACCAATATAAATAATTAATTAAGAACTTTATTTATTATAAAAAAAAAGATAAATAAGATATTTAAGTAGTTAGAGTATTATTGTTGAGGATATTTATATCAACTATCATTTATCAACTGTTATTGCTTTTATAAAGTATTTCAAAGCTTCTTATTAGCTGATTTTTAAGAAATCTATTAACAAATAATACCTTTTTAAAAAATTTACCAAACACTTAATATCTTGCCCTTTTTTTTTTTTTTTATTTCTTTAACTAAACGACAACAATACCCCTGAACAGAAAAAAAGGTGTTGATGTGGCGTAGAAGACTTGGCTTATTGTTGATGCTAAAGCGGACAAGAGGCTGACCCGAACGGGTGGCATGTTTTAATTTACTCAAAATCTTACTTGGCCGAATGCATATTCGTTGAAAAAGTCAACGATTAAGAATTCAAAACTTAAAAAAAACCAACTTGAATTCTGATGCGTCGGGCTCTTTTGCCATATCTTGTTGATGTGAACAAACAAATCGAGATGGGCTCGCTAGCATTTTTTTTTAGAGAAAATTTAGGTAAATCAAAAAATGTAATAGATATAAGTGATTATAAAAAAAAAAATTATTACATATAAAATATTTTATTTTATTTAGAATAATTTTATTTTGCTTTTCGACTTTGATTTTATCCAACTGAATCTCTGAAATTTGACTCAATCAATCCGATCCTGATTTATCAAAAAGAAAAAGAAGGAAGCATTTGAAGTGACAAGATAGGACCTGCCCTACCAAGATATAGTTGCAATGTAAAGAAAGGCGGAAGATGAAATGGAAGACTGCTCAGAGAATTGAGACAGAGAGCTGAGCCCAGAAGATGGTTCTTCTTATCTCTGGCTTTTCATCGCAAGAGGACAATCAAGTCAAGACAAAATGTGATTAGCGAAAAGAGCAACCCTTTTTGATTCCCCACTTCCTCACTTTTGCGATGGACGACTCCTTGGAGTCTCTCGATGGTTGCTGGAAGAATCTTCTTTTACTTCACAACAAAAAAAAGACAAAGAAAAAGGGAAAAAAAAAACCCACCAAAAAGACCAGAGTCCAAGTGTCCAGCTAAAAGCAAAGTCCCCCCCAAAAAAAATGTATTCTGTGTTGTAACGTTATCTACCTATTAATGCTTCATTTCTGGATATTTGAAAGTTGAGATTGGATCCACCTAGTTACCGAGTTGTTCTCATTAGCCATTAATACATCATTTTTGCAGCCGTGCTCTTTTTGTGGTTTCTTTGTTTCCCTATATGTTAATAATATTTATGGGACTGAAGGCTGCACACGTTGTCACCCCTCGAGCACAAGACATAGAGTTTTGTGAATTCCTATGGGTATCCCTCGTACGTAGTGGTGACGACTAAGTTGTCATTCCCCAAAAAAAAAAAAAAAAAACGTTAACCCACCCACCTTTTTTTTCCCTGCATAGGTAGGATTTTAAATATTACAAAATATGTTCGATTATTTTCATTTTTTCTTTAGGGATACTAAAATTATTTCTTTTCTACCATTACATAATGCAACTGGTAACACTAAAACAACTCTCTTGATAACGAGAAAAGAAGAAAATAATCGATGTATCTATCCATATCTAAAGGGAAGGAGACAATAATCGATATATTATTAACATTAAAAAAAAAAAATAATAAGACAACAATTAATTTGTACAATATGTTTAAAAATTAAATAAAAAGGATATGCACACCTGTAAGAGTCATATAGTTAGTAATTAATATAAATAAAGTTTAATCTAGAGTATAGACTATTATAAATTAAAAAAAAAAAAAAGGTCTAGACTAATTTTTTTTTTTTTTTTTTTTTTTCTCTCCTAGATCTTACTCATATAGGGAAGAAACTGAAACTGACAAATTGACAATTTCTTTGTTTGAAATGAAAGGAAGATCCAATCCAAAGATTGTGCAAGATAGGCTGATATGGTCCATTAAGGGAATAGAATTATGATAGCTGAAAGCTCCTTACACACTTTTCCTTTCTGGAACTGCAGCCCATTATGAGTGAGACTGACAAAGCCCAAAAAGTGTGCAATGACTAACCCAGCTAAGGTCACCAGGCCGTTGTCGAAACAGATTCTTAAGACAATCCGAGAATTTCGAGTAGTCATGTTTGCACTATCAACGCTCAATGGGCTTGTATAATTGGCTTTTTTTTTTTTTTTTTCTCTTTCTTTTAAATTTCAAAATCTACGGATTTAATAAACACTTCTGTTACTTCTTTGCCAGAACTTGTTGAAGCCCACTTTCTGTCGACAGTTCGCGACCATCCGAGTTTAAATCTTTTCATGGAAAACCTGATGCGTGCGCCAGTAAAGAAAAGATTCCATTGGTCATTAATGGAAAAGCAAATCAAAGTGCCGAAAATGTTGTATAAAAAAAAAAAAAAAAGTGATGAAAAATAGAGAAGAAGTTGCGCCTGCCATATTATTTATTCTTTGGTTATTGGGTCATATTATTTCCCAACGATTATTCAGTAAAACAGAATGCGCACTTGTGCATGCCTATATGAAGTTCATTCGTACGTTTGATCAATGCATCTATATATACATCGCAAAAGCTTCGTTACTTTTTTTGGCACACCCAACTCAACTTCATTGATCTAAAAACAAAATGATGTATTTGGTTAATTATGAGCATTATGAACATTCAATTTTAACTTAACCTTGTATGTTTATATGCCGTGTCAATAACCCATGAATAATTTAGATTTTTAAACACTGACCAGAAAGTTACACATAATGTACAGAATTAAGCCTAAATCAAATAATGATAATAATATTTAGTTAGACTGATATTACCTATTATTATTAACAATTAAAATAATTAATTACGAATTTTATTTATTATAAAAAAATAAATAAGATATTTAAATAGTTAGAGTATTATTATTGAGGATATTTATATCAACACAAATCGAGATGAGCTGGAGGCCAATTTGGGCTCGCTAGCATTTATAAGAGAAAGTTTAGGTAAATCTAAAAATGTAGTAGATATAAGTGATTATAAATAAAAAAAAAAATTATTATATATAAAATATTTTATTTTATTTTATTTAGAATAATTTTATTTTGCTTTTCGACTTTGATTTTATCCAACTGAATCTCTGAAATTTGACTCAATCAATCCGATCCTGATTTATCAAAATGAAAAAGAAGGAAGCATTTGAAGTGACAAGATAGAACCTGCCCTACCAAGATATAGCTGTAAAGAAAGGCTGAAGAAGAAGTGGAAGACTGCTGTGAGAATCGAGACAGAGAGCTGAGCCCAAAAGATGGTAAAGTAGTTGTAACTTGCACGATGTGTTGTGGGAGATCGTAAAAATTCCAGGCCCTCTGCCTGCCCTGCCTGCCTCTTCCTGCCTCGTCGAGGCGAGAGATGGGTGGCGGGAACTCTGTGGGTGGTGGGGGGAGACTGAGCATCGTCTCTAAGCATAAAAGCAGACAAATAAGGACATTCTCGGCTAGGAATATATGTTGGTAACCCTGCGGGGGCCCTGTCCACGTGCAGTTGGATCCACATTTAGTAATGGCTCCTTTAAACCAATCCCACACAGACAATTTTGTTGGCATCGTCGCAGCTTCCTTCCTTCCCCTGGATGCCACATTCAGGGGGTCCAACCCACAAGTCTGTTTCTTCCTTCTTCTTGCTACATCACATTTTGGGGGGTCACATTTGGATGCAAAATAATCGTGCTGCATTTCACCACCTTTAGATATATGAAATTTATACAACGGATAAAAAATATATCACAATTACTTGATAACAACCGTTTGGTTGGTCACATTTCTGGCTTGCGCATAGCAAGCAATTACATGTACGTGTGCTTCATTCCACCAGCAGCAGCAGTGAGTTGGATCATCACCGTGGGATAATGAATGCCCTTAATGTTTAGACCTTCATCTCCCAGATGGCCAAATAAAGAGAATAGGTTGGCCAAGGTGCCATAGAGTTAAAATCAAGCACAAAGGAGTGGTGCATTATGATTCATGAGGCAGAAATACCATGGTCATCGGAGGACACATCATGGCCAGATGAAACTTTTTGTTTCCTGCCATGCCTCCGTCTACCGTTGGCCCCTCCTTGAGTTCCTCGGCTCCCTCCTTTCCCTTTCTTGAAATCTTGCTGTTGCTCCACCTGTCTTCAACCATCAAATGAATGCACATCGATCTGGATACTTTGAGGGGACAATGTAGCTCTACTCTATAGTCTCACAATTCAAGTATAATTCTGATGTAAAGAGTTAACGGAGCTGCTCAACTCCAAGTCTAATTTTTCTGTAATTCAATTGTAACATTTATTTGCCAAATTATCACCTAGATTGAACAAGCTCCAAGAGGATGGAAGGTTTACTTAAATGAATAGAAATACTTTATAAACATCAAATTTCAGCTGCACAAAATGAGGAAGCATTAGGATAGAAGTGACCTCTCGACTCATTTTTAAAACTCCTATAGATCGGCAAAATGACCGAGTTGCCAATAGCAACTCCGAAAGTAAAATGGGCATCTGAAGCTAATTAAATGGATCAATAGCAGCAATAGGGAATTTTTTCAGCTGAATGCAAGTAGCGCCCCATCCCAGCCATAAAGATACTCTTAGAAACCAATGACTTAAGCTTACATAATTACATGCCTGCATATGCAAGTATAAATTAAATAAGACTAGTGTTCTTACCCCCAAACAAAATTGATGAAAGTGAGAGTCAAAGCCAAAAGAGCCCTCAACCTTTGTCTTTCCTGAATTCATCTCCGATGAAAGGCGCTTGTTGCTGGAACTGGAACTTTCACTGTAAGCCGCACTAGAAGAGATAGAACAAGAACTAGTAGCCTGACAATTAACCCCAGATGAATTTAGGTCTCCTTGAAACAATTCTTCAAATAATTCCTGCAATTCCTCAAAAGTTTCCTCCCTATTTTCCTGTCAATTTTCACAGTCCAAGCATACTGTTAGCTGTATTGATGAAAGTTTTTCACTTTCTATCAACAAAAGATTTTCAGCACTTAATCACAAAGACATCGAAAATTTTCTAACTAAAACATAAAAGACAAGCCTCTAAAAACAGCCATGTAATGGACCCAAACAACAAAGGACCACCATTCCTTAATGAACACCTACTATGATTGGGGCCCACCAAGGTGTACATCAAACGCTTTTGCTAGGAGCTACAGTTTCTGCCCCGAAGAATTGAATGGCCATTGGTTTCAACTTCGGTGATGGAGTTGTTGAACTAATAATAATCACCGGTCACTGGTGATTAATTCTGAATCATTGGACTCGGATGCACCTGATATTGTTGAAAAGGGAAAGAATTGTGACCGGACACAAAAATAATAGATGATCATCTCACAACAGAGGCACTTTAAGACCTCAAGAGATGAAAAGACATAGGAGATCATGCCAGAACTCAAAGATAACCACTTGAGTTCACCTGGTTTGCTTCCCCTGACACTAATTGATAAACTAATGAAAGAGGGTTATAAAAGAACAAGATTGTTTAAGCCGAATACTTGTTTATTGCTTTACAATAGAAGTTGGGTTTTTCCATTGCATCCTATAACAAATTTTTACGGGCATTGAAAGTTATTGTTTTGGGGCGCCAAGAGACTATAAATCTTCTATTGCAATAAGAGATTCATTTACCAACTCTGCAGAAGGTAGGCTCAGATTGATTGCAACAAAGTAAAGTTTGTCACTTTGAACATCAAACATACATCAAAACATTACAGTAGTGACCAATCCATGACACATAAAGCCATAAAACAACAAAAATGAAAAAAAACAAACAAAAAAAAGGGGCAGCAAGAAGAGAGTCTTACGTTAGGCTTTGTTTGGCTCATCATAACCACCATTTCATTGAGAAAACAGCTCATTCCCTGCTTGGTAACAAGATAAAATTAATAAAACATACCAAAACTATCCAACAGTCGTACAAATACCTTTGAGTCATGCAAAATAGTGTTCCATCTAATGTCCCTATGGATCACTAATATGACAAAACTCATTTGGGTGCCAGATATGTTTCTAGAACTTGTTTATATGTGTGGCATTTTTCAGTTTGATAGAAGGATCTGCAAGACAGAAAATGCAAAACAAGAAAAGACATTAAACTAAACAAGATGCTTATGATTTCCCTCAAACAATTACACCTCAAAATTAATCTACTAATACAAATAAGGGGGAGAGAAAGAGGTCCATGACCCAAAAAATAAGAAAAAAAGAAAAAACAGCATAGCCTACCTTGGTGCAATACTAGAAACTGGAAGGAGACCAATGCCAAATGCCAATAAACACAAGTGAGAAGTGACAAACTTGGTTCATGCAAGGGATGAAAAACAGAAAGACAGAAAAACATCCAATCAACCCTTGGAGGGGAAAGCAAAGAAAAGAAAAGAAAAAGGAACCAAATCATTAAAAATACCAAAACTTCTTAAAAAGAAGAAACAGAAAGAGTAAGGGAAAAAATCATACATTATCGTCATCATCACTATCATAGGCACCTACGTCGTACATAAACCTCTTGTTGGCATCAGAAAGAACTGTTGGAACAAAAAAGCAAGGCATGAAGAAAATGGCATCTCGTGATTCCAATCCATGATATGCACACCCATTAGAGCATTAGAATTTATTTCTCTACTTTTTTGATTTTTCCAATACAAGTTGACAATTTGAAATAAAATAAGAAGTACAATAGAAGAAAGAAAAGTGGGGCTCGACTGATTGAAACTACCTGAATAAGCTTGTTGTATTGCCTGGAACTTCTTTTTCGATTCTTCAACGAACTTGCTATTCCCGGAAGATGAACAGCGATCTGGATGCCATCTCTATGCAGTAAAAAACGACATAGCATTATTTCACTACACAACTGCTCAATTTTCACAGAAAATTGTCCAACAGGTTTTTAGTCAAACATAACATTGACTTTCCATAAATAAACAAAAGAAAAATAACCCAATTCAAAAAATTTGATCTTTTCATTTCTAACCAAAAGCCAGAATATCTTTCTTGTTTTTTTTTTTTTCCCTGTTTTTTCCTTGTCTTGTTGACACGGAACAACAAAGATATACAAAGAGACCAGCTTTATGAGCTGGAATTTTGTGTTTCTAAGAAGGCCCAGAGGAAGAGGAGAAAAGGCAGCTAAATTCTAACCATGGCAAGCCTCTTATAAGCATTCCTGAGCTCTGAAGCTGTACATTCCTTCTCCAACCCCAGAACTTCATAAAAATCCTTGCTTTTGCCCTTTTCATCTCCCCCTGCCATTCTTTGATTATTCTCAAGTATCCAATCCTCTCTGCCTCACAAAGCAAAACCAACCTTAAAAATATAAAAAATAAAAAATAACAACTCAGAACACAGACACCAAACTCAAACCAGCACCAAAAATCCTGTCTCGTCGACGAATTGTATAAACAAAACCAAAAGAATTTTAAACACAAATCCGCCAAAGCGATGCCCACAAACGGCCCAGAAAAGAAAACTAGTGCCACAACGTGCGTGCAGCTTAAAGATTACATCTTTTTAAACAAATGCAGGGAATTTTCAGCATTAGCTAAAGGTTCCGTGTGAGTAAACATTAGAGGGAGGAGGAAGAAAGCAATCAACGGAAAAAACATCTTCTAAATAAAGAATTTGCCAGCAAATACCCCGAGAGAATTCTTTAAGTGATGGTCATTTATATTATATGCATATATATATATATATATATATATTATTTATTTATTTCTATGTCTTGCAAATCATACATTGCAAGTGAGCATTATTTTTTTTTTACAATGTTATTTCATCTGTTATATGGCATTGAGATAAGGCTGGAGAAGATATGGACGGTGGTGATTGAATGTGAGTGGTAGATATTTTGTGTCCAGAAAGTTCTGCGATTGGCGCTTTTCGACGACCACATGAATATCAACGGGCCCCACACTGTGGTGAAGCTCTTTGTGACTGTTTTGTGGTCTCAATTGCTGTTTTGTTTGGGACAAAAACATCAGTTTCCACCGTGACCAAAGAGGCCCCATCTTTGGAATTCTCACTCAACTGTCGTCACCATGGCTTCGTGCCGGGGAGGGCTCAGATTCAATTGCACAAGACTACATATATTTTTTTATATATAAAATAAAATATATTATACATCTGTTAATAATTATATTTATAAGTCAAATTTAAAATTATTTATTTTTATTTAATTTTTTTAGTAAAAAACTTATTGTTCAAATAATAAGCGGAGGATTTGAGTGTTTGTGCATTTGTATTTGGAAAAAGCTTGGCATGGTTGGTTTTTTGAGATGAAGGGGGAAGGGGCGCGCAGCTTTGTACCGCCACCCACGACCATGTTTGAGTTGTTGCCTTTGTGACTTCTGTGTCTCTCTATCAATTATGAAATGTAAAAACCATTTCTTTGATCGCCAATTTTTGTAAACTTTCTCCAACTTTTTTTCTGGTATTTTTGTTATTATCTCTGTCCTTCACACTAAAATTTTACTATTTTAAGAATTACAAATTATACAATAAACATAATTTTTTATATTATATGTATATGTATAAGTATAAGTATATAGTAATTTTTATATAAAAATAAATTATGCGTCTATTTCTATATGCTACGACAATCCAATCTTATCATTCATGTACTACTGCATCAACCAAACCGCGACCAAATAGCAGCAAACATCTGTTTTTCGCTTTTTAATACTAGAGAATGTTACTTCACCATTGACTTTGAGATCACTACTTAGAGACGTCAATATTGTACTTTGTTTTTTTTTTTTTGTTTTTTTTTTTTCTCTGACAAGGGAGGCATCCCTTGGGCTCATTAGTGTTGCCTTTTGAGTAATTTCTAGCTACTTGAAATTTTCTGTCCTTTAAAGTTTGCAACACATTATGATATGATTATTAGAATAAACAAGCTGTTGTGGTATTATTGTGGAGAGAAGAAAGCCCATCCAGGAGGAATGAACAAGCTTGCAACAATAAAGTCAAGATTGGATTGTCGTACATATATGTATATGTATGTGTGCGTTGTTGTCGAGATTCATAGCATTTGCCATTATAACTCACACAAAACCTCTAGCTGGCCAACTTGTTACATAATAAGAGCCTTTCTCCACCCTCACTGTCCCCCATGCTTTGGAGGCTCGTAGAGCCACAATCCGCAAACGATGAGTTAAATCTACGTTCTGGATTGGAATTGGTGTCCAAAAGTGTCATTTTGAACTTTACATGCTCTTGAGGATTCCATATGAAGCTGGGGATTTTGAGGAGTGGATATGAAGCGGAAAGGTTATTCGGATAAAAAAAAAAAAAATCCTCATCATTAGTCTTTGGATTAATATCGTCATCTCTTGTGTTTAATCATTACGTGTTTAATGTTTATGTTGTTGTAAATGCCCCTAAGCCTGGCAATTTTAGCCAAGGCATAGAGTGAGTATAAATGCATACACCCAGTGCAGCTCATCATCCACTCAAGTTGTAGGGAGGAACTAGCATCGTGGGGACAAATTGAAATTGTGTAAATTAAGCAAACTAATTTAAATTTTTGTACATATTTCATATTTTAAGTGGGAGCATTCAACCATCACGTGGGTTAAGTAATGCTAATCTCAATAGCTAGATTCTACAAAGAAACCATACAATTTATTTAATGTGTGCGTACGAATCAATGCCCCAAAATTATTATTATTATATATTTTTTGCGGGCTTGCCAATTAGATACGTTATTATGATTCACTGATACAATCTCTTGGGATAGGAAATGTTCCAAACATTCATGTGCCTATTGACCAATATGCTGCAGTCTGTAAACAAGTTAATTTCAACTTTAATGTTTTTTCAGTCTTGGGAAAATAAAATAAGAACACAAACTACAGTGACTAAAACATACATGGATTAAATCGGCCGCTAAAAAGGAAGTCAATGACTGTAGTAGAGAGAGATGTGCGTCAAATATGCACTCCAAAACCCCCCAAGTATAGATAGCTAGACCGTTCTTATGCTGAACACGTTCAGGCTCCCTCTGGGCACATAATCCTTGAGCGAAATGAAGCTTGGAGTGTAGACAAGTGCCTCGGAAACCAAATCATCTTCATATCCGTAATAATCAACCCACATGTGTGTTCCATTACTAACATAATACATAAACAAGCGACCAAGAACCAACCCCAAAACCCTGTCATCGTCCAAGAACTTGATCACCTTAAAGAAGTCCCCACACCCAGTTGGCATCGACAGATCTTTAACCACAAAGAGTTTAGTCCAGGACTCTTCATTCCCATGTTCTTTCATCATCCACACTTCAAAATCAGGATAATTTGCACTTTCCGGATAGCCAGAAGCAGTCAGAAATTCTCCTTTTGTTCCGAGTGTCCACCAATAGCAACCAAGCTCCTCGTCCTCCGATTGTGGCATAGGAAACATGAAATGCTGAAATTGCCCGCTTTCGAGTCCAAGTGTGCATAACAACAATACCTCAACATCATAGTCCACGGCAACCCAGTGAAAAATTCCATTCAGAAACAAGCCATTGTAATGGGAATCTGGCAAGAAACTTTCATCGATTTCAACATCGATGCACGTCCAAGTAGTGGTGCCAAGCGTGTGTACCTGCACCAAGTCGTCGCAAATTCTAACAACCTTGTATTCATCATCAGTGGTGTTAGAGCTCGTCCCGAGCCCCAACACGTGAGCATGACTTTTCGACTTGGGTGGTGGGAGGATTGTGTACTCTCCAGTAATTGGATTCGTGACGCAAATGGGGTTGCCGTCAGACAGATTACAAAACAATACCAAACCATTGCAGGTGCTGATCGCTTCCATTTTGCTTTGCGGGTCAAATATATTAAAGTCTTTGCTGAACTTGGTCACCAAAAGACCGCCGTCGCTATCATTATAAGGGAGAGCTTCAATGCCCTGATCTACTCGTTCAAGCAAGTGAAATTCGTGGTCATGGCCCGTGCTGGTGTCGACACAAAGCTTGAGAAGCAAGCCAGGCGTTGAGGTGGGGAAGTGCAGCTTGGCAAAGTAAGGCTCTAGCAGCATTTGGCACCAGGTCTTGCACATGGACCTGCATTGGATTATGGTTTTTGCGGGCAGCTTGCAGAAGACATGGTAGAAAATGTGGTCTGGCAGCTTTGAAATAGTCCTGCAATTATTCTTCTTCTTTTCATTGCGTCCTCGACCATGGTTGCATCTTTTTATTCTTTTCTTCTTAGATCTTTCGTCAGGTGCCATATTTCCCAACTGTAAATCTGCATTATGATGTTTAACATTGTGGAAAAAGGAAATAATAATAACACCGTATTTCAAAAAGAAGTAATATATAGCACCTACCTTTTTTTTTTTTTTTTAAATAAACCAATATTATCTTGCCTTTAAATTCGAAGATTAATTCCACCAAAAAAAAAAAAAGAATGGAAAGAGATAAATGTACAGTTATTACAATAGCAATATTGCAATTGCAATAATTATTTCTGAAGTCTACTACCCTGGATAGAGTTGAAGAAATGCACTTTTTTTATAAAGAAAAAAAAAAGGTAAAAAAAAAAACAAATTAAATGTGTTTATTATAAATTCTTAAAAACTAGATCAATCGAGTCAAAACCTTATATTAGATTTGCGGGAGTTATCTACTTATCAACAAAATATATTTGGCAGAGTTATCCATTGAATTAGAATACATATTATTTTGTTAGGGGAAAAAAGAAAGTAACTAATTAAAGTAAAGGATGAAACTTTATAAAATTCAATTACGAAAATTTGACAACCATAACGAGGGACAAGGGAACAATTACTATGCTACAAAATTGTTTTCTTCTCCGCATGCATGTTACTAAGTAATATATTATATATATATATATATATATATATATATATATCATCACTTTGGAGAGGGCAGACAGTACCTCTGATAATGAACAATCAAGCCCTGTCAATTGTTGTTGATTTGCAGAAAATTTACCAGCAATATCGAACCATATTGAACTTTGTAATATGCTGAAATTAAACTATTACATATTATAAATTAAAGTTGAAGCACACATCAAATCTCAAGAATTTGGCATACTAAGAAGCCTTAAAAATTCATTTGAGAGAGAGAGAGAGAGAGAGAGAGAGTAATTGTGTGATTTAAGATTGAAGAAAATTGAGTGCATTCATTTACCTAAAATGGGATCCGTCTTTTAAAAAATCAAGCTAGAAGATAAAAGAATTCATTGCATTAGTTGGAGGAATAAACATTAGATAATTAATTGTATTGGGAGAGGAGGAGAAGTAGAATCATCGACTTACACAAGTGAAATCTCTCTCCTACTCGCTTGAGTCAGAAACGAAGTTGCGACTTCCAGAGAGAAAGAAAACCCTGAAAGTTTTTGGGGTCCTAATAGAGATTCGTTTTATAAGGCTGACCATCGTTAAGTTTAAGGAAAATAATTGAATTGGGTCATTCGAGTCGATTCGTAACAACTCTTGGAAGTAACGCTTGATTTCATAGGCATCCCTTAAAACCCCCCCCTTTTTTTTTTGGGGTCCTCTAAATACACCTGTCTTTTTTTTTTTTTTGTTTTTTTTTTTTAAATAAATGATATCAAATCTTATTAATAAGAAAGTTTTCATTTTATTTTCCATTATAAATATGAAACTACCTTATTAATCAATTCCACTTATACCATGCGTTTTTCTCTAAATTGTTTTTTTTTTTCCCCTTTTATTGTGGTGGGGAGGCGGGGGGGTGGCGTATTTGCCACTCACCTTCAGTAATTTGCCATATGACGATCACATTGAAGGCTAATAAAGGCCCTTCGTTAAGTACACATTTACACTTCACACCCGTGCCCCACTCCGTCGCATGTGCCCAAAAAGATTGTTTTCAGTACGAGTATTTAAGAACTAATTCAACAACAAATGCAAATTGAATCTGTCCTCATAAATAAGAGACTGATTTCATAAATTAAAAGATTTGGAGTTCTGGGTCTTAATTAATATTAATTAAAATTTAAAAAGAAAAATCCGACGGAGAGTGTATGACTACACAAAAGCTTATCAATTACCTCTCTTTCTGTCCAAAAAGACATTTCCAATAATCCTTTTAGGTTAATTATAGCTTTCTGTTCTTTTTTTTTTATATACATATATACTGCCACGTCAACACCATAAAAAATGGACAGAAGTTCCAGCGAAAGGGTTGGTAGGCATGGACGTACGCGATCAACTCTCAAGCACTTGGGATTTTTCCAGACACTTCTTTGCCCACGCCCTTGTCTCTCATCCCGCTCTCGAACTTTCCTTCCCAACTACATATTATCCCAGCATTTTCTCGCCAGCCAAACAAAACTGCTGTTTCACTACTAAAGTTACGTTAACGTTTGTCGCCTCATCATTGTTTTGGTCTTCGATCCCTTGTCTTATCAGACTTTTTGGGTTGCAGGTATATATGTTACCTGCTCCATCCCAATTTTCCTACTTTTTCTCGGTAAACAAACACGGAATTTTGATTTTCAAGATTGCTGCTTTTTTAATCTTTAATTTTTAATTTTTTAATTTTTGGACTTGGGTCTTTTGGCAAATTACTTAGTTGGCCTTTTCATTGATACACATAATGTTAAAATTACAACTCTTGAATGTATGCGAAGATCAGATGCTGAAGATTTTTTTTTTTTTTTTTGGGTTTTTTTGTGGGTATTGTATGCACTTTGGTTCTTGCAGTGTTGTTGGGGCTTAATCGAACTGTATTGGAAAAATGAGCCGAGTGGTGGATTCAAGCGTGTTTGATGCAATGAACCATATCTTCAGTATTCCCGAGAACATTGAGAAGTTCGTCTTCTCTTCTCGGTCTGATGAGCGGAATGACAAGCGGGGAGTCAGCAGCTTCCCTGTCGACATTTTAGACACTCCCAAAGGATATATCTTTCACATGGATTTCCCTGGCCTGTCCAAATCTGATATTCAGGTATTGTTGGCACTTGCAGTTTTCTGTGATATTCAGGGTTTGAAACTCACAGCCTCTGTCTGACTTTATGATTGTGCCACATTTGCTGCAGTGGCCGAATGTGTTGTGTTCCTTTAAATGCGACTCTGAGATTTGAGATTAAGCCTTTTATTTAGGAAGGATTTAGAACAAATTTAGTGCATAATAGCAAGAGAAAAAGATTCTTATAGTTGATCCAATTTAATTTAGGATTTAAACTTTGTTGTTGTTATTGCATATGCAACCATGAGAGTTGGTAAGTGGTGTTGTCTTTGGGTGGATAATTTGGGGTCATAACACCTACGAAACTTTGCAAAGTCAATCCAGTGCTGCCAATCTTCATCTTTTGAATCGTACCAATGATTGAATTGGTAGGTGACTGTGGAAGATGAGAAGACATTGGTAATCAAAAGCGGAGGGAAGAGGAAACGTGAGGATGGTGAGGAGGAAGGTTGCAAGTACATCCGGCTCGAGCGGAGGGCACCCCAGAAGCTGATGAGGAAGTTCCACCTGCCTGAAGACGCTAATGTCTCTGCCATCACTGCCAAATGCGAAAATGGGGTGCTGACTGTGGTTGTTGAGAAGCATCCTCCGCCTCCCAAATCCAAGACAGTAGAGGTGACCGTCTCTTGAGCTAAGCAGAAATTGAGAAATTTTTTGAACACATTGGATTTATGCATGTCATCCCCTGCTTCTTCTGTAGTCCGTATCAAAATCTTGCTGTTGTTAAATTAGGCTTGAAGTAGTATCAGTTGTTCAATGTTAATGAACTGATGTAGTTGAAATGAAAATGGTAGTGTCAGAGACTGTTCAAATCTTCGATCTTCCATTTAATTCAAACGCTAGGAATGAGGCAATTATACAGAAAGTACCATTCCACTGGACTGTCTGCAACACTTTCATGTCAACGGCATGGCGTCAATCAACAAGAGAATGATCTCGGCAGTTTGTGCAAGAAATATAGTTGTGCAATCACTCGGAGGATGACTCTCTTTCTTTCTATGATTTGGGGGCCTTTCTGTTTTTTCTTCTAGGACTCTTTGCTTTGTTTTCTCTTAACAAAACGCTTATAATCTTCGATACTTGCAAATGGAGGAGTACCCTTCTTCCCCCTAGACTTCCGTTTTCAATTTCTTCTCTGAGGGTCATTTCTATCTTCTGCATCCAAAATGTTGTCGTCGTTCGACTTCATCCTCAGTTAGGTATCTGACCTTTGTCATTGACAATGGTACCAAAATCGAATCTTATTGTTCAACATCATACAAGAAGGAATCCATTGCGGTGTCAGACGCATTACCAATTTAATCTTTATCATCTTCATTGGAAACTTGGCCTAAAAAAAGCATTGCTAACGTTATTATTAGAAAAAATTCAAAGATGTTAACCCACTTCAACAAAAATCAAATAGATAGTAGAACTTATTTCGGCTGATATAATAGAAGTGTTGTTACCTTAGCATCTAAAAAGGAAATTAACTAGGCTTTTAGAATACTAAGGTATCATTGGGCCAAAACTCCAGCCCATCTCCAACCCAACAAAACTAAACCCCTGGCCCGAAAATATGAAAAACCCTACTCTACCAGCCACTGCCACTACCGACTAGACGCTTTCGGCCGCTCTCAGCTTTTATTTACTTTGTTCCCCCCCCCCCCCCGGGGCCCCCGGGGCGATTCTCAAATTCCCAACCAAAAATTATCTCAATTTCCAGAGCAGAAAGGCCATGGCGACGGCGGCAGCCCCGGACATAGCAACCCCAGAAGCCAAGTGGGCACTTTCTCCGAAGGAGCTGGACATTCAGCTGATGCTGGCCTCTGAGGTTCACCTTGGAACCAAGAATTGCGACTTCCAAATGGAGCGCTACGTCTTCAAACGCCGCAATGACGGTAGGTAACACTCTTTTCAATTTTTTTTTCTTTTTTTTTTTTTGTTCATTTTTATAACGAGAACTTCATACGATTGTGTTCTTTTATTTATTTATTGTAATTTAGTTTAATTCTTATATTTGTGACTGTTGATTGGCTGGTGTGATTTTTGAATGTATGCCATTTAATAGGAAAATGGGGGAATTTTATGCGAGTTTTAAGCTAGAATTTGTATCAAAGTTTTCAGCTTTAATTTGTTTATGGCCAGGAATTTATATAATCAACGTTGGAAAGACATGGGAAAAGCTTCAATTGGCTGCCAGAGTTATTGTTGCCATTGAGAATCCTCAGGACATTATTGTTCAGTCTGCAAGGCCTTATGGCCAGAGGGCTGTCCTCAAGTTTGCTCAATACATCGGTGCTCATGCAATTGCTGGGAGGCATACCCCGGGTACCTTCACTAACCAGCTTCAGACTTCTTTTAGTGAGCCCCGTCTTCTGATCCTCACCGATCCAAGGACTGATCACCAGGTAAATCTGGCCACCAAAATAATTTAAACTTGTTTATGCTTTTTGATTTTGTAATAATCCTTGGCTATTTTTTTTTAATGATTAACTTTTGTCATTTGGTGTTACTTGTCTTGTAGCCTATAAAGGAAGCAGCTCTTGGAAATATCCCTACCATTGCTTTCTGTGACACTGATTCTCCTATGTGTTATGTGGATATTGGCATCCCTGCTAATAACAAAGGGAAGCATAGTATTGGTTGCTTGTTTTGGCTGTTAGCAAGAATGGTCCTGCAGATGAGGGGTACAATTCCACAAGGGCACAAATGGGATGTTATGGTGAGCATCTAAAAGTGAAGAAAACAGTTTTGAAATCTCAAAATTTGAAAAAAACGAAGTGCTGGAAAAGCGTTCATGTGTTATGGTTCAGTATTCCCCTTTGGCATTGTATTTACCTTCCACTGTGGTTGGATTTCTCTTTTGGTGCGTGTTAAGTGTCAGTTATGAATAGGTCTATGTTTGATTTCCTTAATGTACTTTCCATGTGCAGGTGGACTTATTCATCCATAGGGAGCCTGAAGAAAGCAGGAAGCCAGAAGAGGAGGATGGAGTTGTTGCTTCTGATTTTGCACTTACTGCTCCTGAATATGGGCTAGGCCCAAATGACTGGAGTAGTACAATTCCTGATGGCCAGTGGACGGCTGATGTGCCTCAACAACCTATTGCAGCTACTCCTGCTGCCAACTATCCAGAGCAAGGTATACTCCTTATAAATTACTTTGATTGGTTAGCATCTGGGAATCAATGTACGTTGAAAACTTTTTTGAACTGGACATTTTGATTTCTTGTAGAAAATTAGTTCAATACAGGTGCAAAATTTGTTGCTATGCAATCATATAATGCAAAATTTTCTCATTTTATGAAATGTACTGAAGTATGATAGATAGCCGTCATGTTCTATGGTGAGTTGGTGAGACTTTTTTTGACTTGTTTTTGCTTCCTCTTGTTGTTTGACTTCAGATGGATTTTCAGGTGGATGGGATACTGCAGCACCACCGGCAGCTGTTGCCCCTGCTATTGGCTGGGAATGAAGGAACTTTGCAGTTAACCACATTTATTGTTTTGAATTATGAGTTAGTATGAAAAGAGATTAGGAATGTCAATTGTGTAAGAACACAGGTTTTGTTTCATTCTTTATTGTCACGGTTCAACCCCAGAAATTGGATACCAAATTTTGATGCAAACGTTGGTAATATGTGATGAGCTTGTCATCATTTTTGATGGATCTCTAATGGTTACGTTGTAGTGTAATCTCAATGCCATGGTTTACTTTCATAAGCTTGACAGTCTCAGTTTGTTGATTTTCTGCTTTGAACTCGGCATTAATACTGGACTGAATTGATGTAGCTAAACAATTAGAAATAATTGATTTTGCCAAACAAATAGAAAGAATCGAATCACTTGTACTTGTAAATTAGGGGATACAAGCAAATTCTCATACTATTTCAAATGATATTATTAAATTTTATATCCATCTTAAAGTTTAGTTCTAACCCATTAAATTGTGAATCATATTCACGTTCTAAGCGGATGTGAGACTTTTATATTTTGACGGATGCTAACACACAGAAACAAATAAATACCATTGAACATATGGAATGAAGATGATTTATTTAGGTTACAGTAACCCGTTGGTGGGCCATTACTGGGTTGGGCCTTAGTAGAGGGATTCTTCTTCCAGTCGAACGAGTTGGGCTAATAAAACTTTAAAACGAAACAACCTCGGACACTCTGACCGGCAAACAACGAGTGATGGACATTGTTGGCTACTGCCGCACCAACACACAGCCGCCTTGGGCGGCCTAGCCTTGACCTAAGTAAGCTACGACGACAATCACACAGACAAAACCAAAGAAAGAAGCAATAATGCTTCTTGGGTGGCCTTTGTTTTGTTGTAATTGTAATGGGAGATGTTCTTCACTTCTGTTGCTGACACTCGGACTGAGTAATATGATGCCATTTTCTTCTTCTTCTTCTTCTTCTTCTTCTATGAAGATGAATCCCACCGCCACAGCCACCACATCCGAACCATACCAAACTAATACTTCCCACAACTTGTCTCCAATTATGCTATTATCTTCTTCTTCCCAAAAATTGCATCTTTCAAGTATGGCTACAGCTGCCTCCAAATTCGGTTCTTCTGCTCGCTCCAATCCGGTTCTCGTTTTGCCAGGCTCAATTGATCCGCCTGATCCCTCACAGTCAAATCTTGTGGTCGTTTCTTTCTACAAGTTTGCTGATTTTCCTGACCACGCTGATTTCCGGAACCCCTTGAAGGATCTCTGTCAGCAGCTGGTCTGTACACTTTCCCCTTTTTTAATTCTGTCGTTCTTTTGTCGTAATACTTTCTCCTTTATTATCATTGCCTATTCATGTAAAACTGTTTCCTTTTCATTACAAGGGACTTCCACTAGGTTGATTAGTCGTTACAGAACTTTATTTTTTGTTTGTGATGTTTTGTTCTTTTCGATGTGGTTGATAAGTGAATATATCCCCAGCAGATTTGCACCTCGCCAAGCTGATGTTTTTCAGCGTGTTTCAGGTGGTATCATTCTTGCACCTGAGGGTCTCAATGGCAGCATTTGCGGGACCAGGGAATCGGTGGAAAGTGTTCTCGAAATCATCCAAAGGGATGACCGGTTAAAGGGTCTAAGACAGGTGGAATCACCTGTTAGTCCCGAGGATGAAGCCATCCATCATCATGGACACACCATTGCTTCTCCACTTGCAGCTGGTGAAGATGCTCCATTTCGCTGGGATCATGTCCGGGTTAAGCTGAAGAAAGAGGTCCTGCCTTTCTGTTTTTGCTTTTCTGGTTTTCTGAACCTGGTCATAGGGAGAATTGCAATGAAGGGTGTTCTTATTTAGATTTTCATTTACGTGATGTCTGAGCAGATTGTCACTCTTGGGATGCCTGCTGTGTCCCCCATTGAAAGAGTTGGCAAGTATTTGAAGCCCTGGGAATGGAATGCATTGATTAGTGAAGCAGA
Source organism: Rhizophora mangle (assembly GCA_037832345.1). Lineage (NCBI taxonomy): Eukaryota > Viridiplantae > Streptophyta > Magnoliopsida > Malpighiales > Rhizophoraceae > Rhizophora > Rhizophora mangle. The sequence goes on from JBAPLJ010002055.1 coordinate 2,312,834, forward strand.
TACGGTGGGTCAATGATATTTCAGGATAATTTCTACATGTTGATTACTTCTGGAGTATTATTTTGAATTGTGAGATTAGTCAAATTGATGTCGTTACTTTTGGAGATTAGTTACTTTTTCAGTGGATTTAATTGTTTGTTGTGAACTTTTTCCTTGAGTGTTTCCTTTATCATGGTTCTCATTTAATTTTGTTTATTTAAGAATGCAAATGCTTTGTTGAGCGAATTGATTTGGAATTTGGGGCAGTGTTTATTTTCTTCTTCTCCAAACAGGAAAAAACTTTTTGAGTCTTGCGAGCACAAAAAAAGTTGTGATAGTTCTTGCTTTGTTTTTTTCCCAACGGAACCAACAAGTTTTCACCTAAACAGTTGGAGGTGCATAAAAATTCTTGTGTGTTGTATTGTTTCATAAATCATGCCCATGTATGTTATTAACACATGGAAACCACATTAGCTTATTGTGCTTATGATGGCTGTCCTGACTGTGCAGAAAATTTGATTTTCCCCTTTTCATAATCTCACACAGCTCCTACTAGAATGTAGGAATTGAGTGTCATCTCAACTCTCATGTATTTTAAACATTGAACCATTTCATCTAATTAAAACTAATACAAGCAGAGCTGAGGTCAGATTTGTATTTACTAACAATCATAAGATTCTGGGCTGCTATTTTTCTATGCTCTGCCATGCTAATCTAGCCATTTGATCTTAAACACAGATGGTGATTGATGTGCGGAACAAGTATGAAACTAGAATTGGGAAGTTCAAGGGAGCAGTTGATCCTTGCACCACTGCTTTTCGGGAATTCCCATCTTGGGTGGAAGATCAGTTTCAACTTGAACAAGCAGCACAGATGAACTTTTCAGATGGAAGCATGGATAATAAAATAGAGTGTTTGAAAGACAAAATGCCTCGGCGAGTTGCAATGTACTGCACAGGAGGAATTCGATGTGAGAAAGCGTCAAGCTTTCTTCTCAGTAAAGGTTTCAAAGAGGTGATTCTGCTTTTGAATTCTAGCTTATCCATGTTCCAGTGACCTTTCTCATTGAAATGACTTATGATGCTGGAGAAACTGTGGTCTTGAGCTCTGTGTGTCTCATTGCATGAGAGCTCAATTGGCATTATTATAAATTTCCTCCTATAACATCAGTTTGGATGTTTTGATGTGTTTTACTAACCAAACCCTGAATTAGTAGGATTGGCTAGGTCCAGACAATTCCTTTTTTTATTTTTATCATTTTTATTTGATGGACTGGATGTTTCATGTTTGAAGAATTTTTAATTTGGGTTTTGCATGATAGCACACTATTTCACCGGGTGTTTGAAGCTCTCTATTTCTACTAGTTTACTTGTTCTATTCATTTCTTGATGCTTCAATCTGAACTCTTTGCCAGGTTTATCATTTGGAAGGTGGAATTCTGAAGTACCTCGAAGAGGTTCCCAAGTCAGAAAGCCTGTGGGAAGGCGAGTGCTTTGTGTTTGACAAGCGAGTCTCGGTTGAGCATGGTTTGGCACAGGGAACATTCAAGCTTTGCTATGGATGTAAGCAACCAGTGAGCGATGCTGATATGGAAGCCCCAGAGTGGGAATATGGAGTTTCCTGTCCCCACTGTTATTCATCCAAATCTGAGGAAGAGAAGGAGCGGGCAAGAGCTCGTCAAAGGCAGTTTGAGAACTGGGGGATTATTGGTGGTCCTGATAAGGGGCGGCGGCCACCATGCAAACCAGATGGTAGTAATACTGATAAGAACAACTTGTAATGGGCTTTCTAGTTCAGCTTAGCTTTGTAGGGAGGGGTTGTGCATGGGATTCCAGTCTCCAGATATTGATTGGATACTTGTTTTAGGACTTTGCATTGAATCTATTTTGCTTGGTTTTAAAGCAAAGACTTGATAGAACACAAAATTGGTGAGTGAAAGATGCGTCTACTGCTTAGAACTTAAAAGTATTTTTTATCCCACGATAATGATCAAGCAAGAATCAGGCACCAGGCTAGTCCTAGATCTACTCAAACCTCCCTACATTTATTCAAAACTCAAGAGCATAGGAGTTGTGTTAATAATGGAATACAATTGTGCAACCATTATCTTAGTAGTTTTCAGACGGAAAAACAGAAAGCGTCTTCATGGGTTACATAGGTTTTCGTCTGTCTCACTCCATTTTTCTTCTTTCTTTAGTAATATAAGGAGAAATAACGAAGGAAAAACAAGCTGAACACAAGGTTTTTCTAGGAAATGTAATGTTTTTGTGTGGTAAAGGAGTAATCTTATGATGTGTTATGACAATAGTTTTTATCATAGGAGGATATAAAAATATTTGTATAATTAATTTTAATTAAATTTATCTGTAAATTTAAGTTATTGGACTATTTATTATAATAATTTATATAATTTTTTAATTAATAACTAATAACTTTTGATAGCACATTAATAATTTTATAGGTAATGAATTTATGACTTAAGATAAAAAAAATTAAAATTAATTAAGCACAATCTATTATTTTGTTTTATTTAACTCCAAAAATTTATTATATTGTTTATTTATTCTTATGAAGAGTTTTTAAAAAAAAAAAAAATTAAAAAGAGAAAAGTAAAAACAGAAAGAAAGAAAAATAGATCAGGCTCAATGTTGATGGGCTTCTTTTGAAGCCCATCTTGTTCGCACCTATAAGGTCATCTGACGCTCTTCCTCTTTTCACCTCTCTCTCTCTCGCGAAGCCTCAAATTATCTTTGCAGCCTCGGCAGCGGCGCCACTTTACCGTCCTTTATTTCCAGTCGTCGGTGGTGGCCCTCTGCTTCTCTTCATAGGCTTTCGGTTCTACATCTAGTTCAAACACAAATTCTCGGTTAAGGAGTTGCGAAGTTGTGAGCTCGGTGTTGAGAAAATAATGGCGGAAGAGGAGGCAACGCCGGCTTTGACGTATATACCGGAGGTGGTATTGAAGAAAAGGAAGCACAAGGAAGAGTCAATAGCACTTACTAGGAAAACCCAGTTGGAGTTGGGGAAGTATGGAGGGAATAAGAGGAAAAAGTTGGAGGACATCAAAAGGCCTGAACAGTTTGTTAAGGAGTTCAGAGACAAGGTATATATAATAAACCCCAACAATTTCCTTTCTTCTTTTAAAACGTTTTGTTGTGTTGAAATTAAATTGACATTTTGTTCTTTAATGGAGATTTTGTTGTTTGTCTGTTGCCTTGCTTGCTTGAGATTGGTTTTTCATGGTTGGTCTTGAAAGTGAAACAATTTCCCTTCGTTTCTTTTCTTTTCTTTTAGAAGGCTTTTTCTTTTTTCTTTTTTTTTTTTTATTCTTGTGTTCAGATGGAAGTATAGTACTGTTCTTTAATGGAGATTTTACCGTTGGTTTGTTGCGTTGCTTGGTTGGGATTAGTTTTTCATATTCGGTCTTGAAAGTGAAAAAAGGTTGGATATTGCAGCCATGTTTAACTTGCTATTGTTGCTTTGGGTGACATATATGCATATATCTGTGCTCATAGATGTCATTGGTCAATTGGTTCCAAATCAACACCAATAAGGAAGAAGTGGGTGGGAAGGCCAAATCTTTTGGAGCAGTGGATGTATATTTCTAAAATAATGAAGGTATCCATTACATAACAGATTAAGGATCATGATAACAAGGAAAGTGGGATTTTCAGAGCTTAGTAAATGGTCTTTTCACAAGTTCTTTTACCCTGTACATGTACTCATTTTATTCAAAAAGCAGGGCCTAAGAACCTCCATATTCAACTGGCTCTCTTAACTGGGGTCCAAAAACCATATGCTTCGTATGCATAGATGTAGTACTCTGTACTCCCCCTTTTGAAATTACTCTCTTTTGTTAGCCTAGATTGTTTTTGGGCATTTTATATGAAATACAAAGTCTTGTAAAAAGCGAGATCCATGTGTCTGTTTGGAGACATAAAGAATTGATTCAGAGCACAACTGAGACTTGCAGTAGCATATAGCCTGAAGGACTGTATATCATTCAGTAAAAAGTTGTTGTATGCTGTTTGATATGTCATTGGATGCAATTTTAATCTGTGTAAAACATATTGTTCTTTGGATAATTGCTAACTGGTCATATTTTACTTAGGAATTGGACCTCGTGCTAATGAAAAAGAGGGCAAAGAGGCCTGTACCAGCATCATTGACAGTAAATTCAAAGGTGCTATTTGTAATTCGCATTCAGGGGTAGGTTGCTGTCGTTTTGACATGAGTCCTTTCAATTTTTTAACTAATTGTTCTCGCATCTGACTTTTCCATTTGTTTTCAGAAAAAATGACATGCACCCAAGAACCAAGAAGATCCTCTACAACTTAAGGTTAAGGAAAATTTTTCATGGTGTCTTCTTGAAGGCAAGTACCGCATTATTAGAAATGCTTCAAAAGGTGGAACCATATATTACGTATGGGTATGATTCCTTAAAGCTCTGCTGATATACTTTATGGAACACATATAATTTCTGGGTGATGAATGTAATGAGAATCTCAAAAGACTGGCAAGCGTGGGTTTTAAGTAAATTCATGACTCTAATTTAGAAGTCACTCTAACTAGACCTTTTAAGTTATTGTTTCAGGTCACTTTATTACATTAGATCCTATTGCTAATTTCCTTTCAGCTTACCTTGATTGTTGTCTTCATTTGGGTGATTCAACTTGTAAATTATCTTTGCTGGATCTTTGCTCCTGTGTTCTTTAGTTGATTTATTTGAACTATGGCAAAGATTATTAAACTGTGCCAATTCTTCTTCTGTCTTTTTCTGTTCTGGATTTGTGAGTGGGAAGCTGGAACATATGTGGAGGCTGACAAAAATCTTCTCTGATTGTTATAACATTTGGGTTTTGCTTTTTGGGTCTTAAAATTGTAGTTGAATTTGTGAACCAACTTGAACAGTGCCTCATTTATTTTGCTTCGTGTTGAATTGGTTGAGATTGCATGTCAACATTTTATTAGTTTTTGTTGCTCCTTGCTGGTGTGGACCTTTGATTTACATTTAACCCTATTGTCATTTTCATGCATAAAGACTTTTTTTGTTTCTTTTGTTCCTTCTCTTTTATCTGTTGCATGGCCCTATTTTTGGGGTTTAAGGGGAAGGTGTGGGGTGGCGGGGTGGGTGAGGTACTAGGTGTTACAACTTTTAGGTCTATCCTCTTGTTATGAAGTGAGATGTCCTTACTACATTATCCGTGGTTGGGTTTAGCCTTAAATGTAGCAAAGAGAGACTTGAGACAGTTGACACAAAGCATAGTCTGTCTACAAGCTTAAATTATTGTTTGCAGTCCATAACCTGTTCTATGGATTCTTTCACAACTGTTTTTTAAATCACTTGCTTAGCATGGGGGCAGATGTTAGCATTAAGTGCCAGGGTTTTTATTTTTTCGTTCCCAGTAAGTGCCACCATTGGTTAGCCTATAAAACATGGTAAAAGGTAGAAAAACTTTTCTTTCAGACATATTGTTCAAGAGTGCATTGGCAAAGTGGGAGTTTTCCCTAAAAATTGAAGTCATCTTCACCTATTTTGGGACTACAAAACAACATTCAGCTTAAAAAAAGTTGACATATTTCCTCCCTTATTTTTTTTCCCTTCAGAAAGTGTATGTGCGATGATGCTTGTTCTTTAGCTGTAGGACACAATGTTGTCATCTACTTCATTGTGTTTATGAGATTCTAGCTTCTCTTTTGCAGATACCCAAGTCTTAAGAATGTCAGTGAACTGATATACAAGAAGGGTTATGGAAAGATAAACAACCAGAGGGTTGCTCTGATAGATAACAACATAATTGAACAAGTAAAGTTCAATCCCCCTAAACTTTTGGCTGCTTTTAAGTCAAGAAGCTTCGGGACTGTCTCACAGCATATGATTTGTGCATTTGACAGGCATTGGGGAAGCAGGGCATCCTGTGCCTGGAAGATATTGTACATGAAATAGCTACTGTTGGTCCACATTTCAAGGAGATTACTAGGTTTTTGGAGCCTTTTGCACTCAACAAGCCGAAAGAAGGATTGCAGGGAAGGAAAGCTTTGTACAAGGATGGGGGAGACACAGGCAATCGTGCAGATCAAATTAATGATTTAATCGGCAAGATGAATTAACTTCTTAAAGTGTACTGTTGCCTTCATGACCCTGGGGCTTGTTTTGGGACTAATAGTACAATATATCATTTGTGGGGTATTGTGTTTTTTTTTTTTTTCCTCCAGTCTCTTTGTTTTGCCATTGTGGCCTAGTCGGGACATAATCTTATTTCTTTCGCTAATCACATTGGTGTTGAGCTTGTTTGTTCGAATTGTGTTCTTGCATGGCCAAATGAACCACGAATTCTTATTATGCCCCAAAGCCACTTGAATGGACTGGGATATGAACCTACACTATACAAGACAGGCCATGTGAATCAACTCCAAAACTGGGTGTTCACTATGGCACTGACGTGAAAAAGAACTTGGGAAAACAGGAAATATCATTTCATCCAGTTGGATCGAGGGAGAGATGTTAACTACAACAAATGAGGTATGAGGTTTGTATCTTAGATTTCATCTAAGAGTGTAGGCTGTATAGTGGCCTCGATCAAGCAAGCCTGTCATTGCTTTCAAAGAATCATCTTAACGTTGGTCTTCAACAACAAATGACGAACAATCCAATTGAAGTCTTTTTAACGCATTGGGTAAGATACAGAACAATAAAAAGCGAATATTCAACTTGATCTAAATTTTAAAGGTATGCTTTTGACTGTGTTCTCGACTTTGCTGCATGTCAACATCTGCTGAGTTGGATGGCATATGATAGCGCAGTATACAGATACTCCGAAGCTGAAACCTTTGAGTCAATAATGAATAGAGCACAATCGCATAATGTCAACTGTTCCCTAAAGCCAATGTATGGAATAAAGCAAGAAAAATAAAAAGGTGCTAAAAAAATCAGGTATTGGCAAGAAACAGATAAAAGAAAATCTGATCTCAGCTAGGAAGCATGTTTCTTGCACTGTCAACTAACTTTCTGAGATTTTAATTTCGGTCTGGCAATCTAATCCATCCAGTATATTCATCAACCTACTTGTTATCTGCACAACTAAAAGTGAAAAAAAAGAAACTTGTTCTATTGATCGAAATTTTCCTTCTCTGTATTGGTTTTCTGCTTTAATATAATCAGCATTAAATGTTTTCCTAAGATCCCATGTTTTCTGGCTGAATTTTCCTGTGACCTTTTTATGCTAATTGTTTTACTGTGATCAACCTGCCTTGTTATCTCTAAGATTTAATTACAATATATGTTTTTGATGATCGCCCTATCTTTGTTATGTAGCATTGAAACATTAATAGTATTAAGATAGTGAACGCATCGAGCAGTAAAGTAAGGCATACTTTTTTGGGCGAGTGATTTGGGGAAGCACAAATTTCAATACTTTTTTACAGAAATATGGGTCTGAGGTTGGCTGTTAACTATTATTTCCTCACGCTTTAGGCTATAAGCTATTCTCCACATGTAGGCATGTTTACTGTTATGCCCCATATGTTTGAGCTATGTGATAATGTGTCTTAAGCTAATTTTATGCTTGCCTTCTATGATTTAAACAATGTGCTTTCAATTTATTAGGCTTCTCCATGTATCCTTAATCTTTTTTAGATTCTCTGTTGGAGTTTGTTCTTATGCCTATGATTATTAATAACATTCCTGTGATGGTGTTGAGGGTGAATCAGCAGAAAAGTCTGTTTCCAGGTTCAATGGCTGCTGAGCCAGTTTATGTCAATGAGCTCCAAGAACTGGCTAGACAAACCCTCCCAAAAATGTTGTATGACTTCTACAGTGGGGGTGCTGAGGACCAGTATATGCTAGAAGACAATGTGAAAGCATTTCAAAGAATTATGTAAGATCCAAATTGATGATCAATTTAGCTGATAGGAGATTTACCATCAGTTTCTGTGGCTTCTCTGGTTTCGGCCTAGATTTCTTGTGGATGTGAGTAGAATAACATTGTCTACCACTCTATTGGGTTACCCTATGGCAGCTCCTATTGATAACTCCAACTTCCAGGCGTGGACTAGCTCATTCCGAAGGTCTTTAGCTCTGACATCAGAGATTAAATTTTGCATAATCTTCCATTTCCTTTTTTTTTTTCACCCGCTGTTCTGTGTATGCCAGGAGAGAATGCCACTGACAGAGCAGCATCTGCATCCAATACTATAATGGTATTTATCTACTTAATATCTACATTTTTTGCTTTGGTGATTGAATATTGACTTGTTCTTTTTGTTGTAGGTTTTATCATCTTCAGCGTGGAGGAGGTTAATGCAGTTCGATTCTTCCAACTATATGTACTTGGCCTTCAGTGAGCTTTTTCTAGTTTTTGTGTGATAGAAGATCTTCCCATTATCTTGCTATATCATTAATGGGTACTAACCTTTATCTGATTATATTTGTTCAATGGTTGTATAAAAGAAGAGATGTTGCTTCAAACCTAGTCCAAAGAGCTGAAGGGAATGGATATAAGGCTCTTGTACTAACTGCTGATAGCCTGAGGCTCGGTTGAAGGGAGGCAGACATTAAGAGTAAGTGCTAATCACTTCTTTTCTTGTGTATTCTATCCCACATTGTGCATTTGATTAGTTGCTGTTAAAGTTTGGTTTGAGCTGCTTTGTTTTGGTGAGAATTTATCCAAATGAATGTTTTGCCTGTTGTATGATTGAAATTCTGTTCTCTTCCTCTTACCCTGTTTAATTTGATGCAATAAGCTGGAATTTTACATCTGAAATGGTAATTATCAAAACAACTGCAGAATGATTGCACCTCGACTGAATAATCTGGAAGGTCTCTTATCAACACAAGTTTGTAAGTAAAATGGTAGAGTTTCACAGATTGTAACATTGGTCCACCAATCATTCTGCACACCAAATGCAATTCCTGTGTCAACCACTTTTTAGTTTTTAGGCTTAAAATCTCTCTCTCTCTCTCTCTCCCTTCCCCTGCCCAAGTACACAGATTCAATAAAACTCATATATGTAAGTATGTATGCATGTATGTATATGTGCATGTGTACTGGGCTAGATTTTGCAGGATCATGGTTCAAATCTTGAACCTTATGCCAATTCAAGCTTTGATGCTTCTTTGTGTTGGAAGGTAACTAACAACCTCAGAAAAGGTTCATTCCCAGGCTCTTTTTTTCACTTGCAAGAGAATACCATTGGAATGGTTGTAGTTGTTATACATTTCTTAATCATGGAATTGATGTCTGTGCTTAATAGATGTAGTAGTTTCCCTTTACAGTATCTATAATTTTACAGCTTTCTAGATTCTAAGCATAGCCATGAAGCAGCAGATATGCTCAGGGGAAGCAATTCTCTGTTACATTTATTTAGTGACCGAGTGTTTTCATCAGCAGGATCCATTACAAAATTGCCGATTCTGATCAAAGGAGTACTAACTGAAGAAGATGGTAAGATCAAAGATTGTATTATGAATTTGACATTGGACACATCTTTTTGAGCATCCACTACATTTTAATACTTAAAGGCAGCTATGCGAACTATTGTTTCAGCTAATATCAAAAAAGCCTTGAACTTCTAAATAATGAGATATTCTTTCAGACAATTTTCATTTTCTTTTTTATAAGTATTATTCGATTGTCTAGTTTCCCACATAAGTTTGGTGTCCATTTTTGCCTTTAGTTTTTGTTCAGTCACCCTGGTCACTCGGTGTACATGTTGACTGCCTCAAAGGCTGTGGAAGTAGGTGTTGCAGGGATTATTGTCTCCAATCATGCAGGTCGGCAGCTTGAGGACTACACTTATGCTACAATTTCTGTTCTGGAAGAGGTGATGACTTAAATTTCACAGATTTGTGTACCTTTGTTGTTCTTTTCTAAAGAGGTTTGATTGCTGATGGTCAATCATAATTCTTTCTTTGGAATGTTGCAGTTTCAGGTAGTTTGAGCAGTTGAAGAGAAGGTTCCTGTTCTACTTGATGGAGAAGTGTGGAAAGGGACAGACATTTTCAAGGCACTGGCCCTTGGTGCACAAGCCATACTTGTAGGTTCATCTAACCAAGTTACAAATCCATTCAGATGTTCAAATCTTACGTTTTTTTTCTCTTTTCTTTGAGTGAGTTATGTTCTATCTATTCTATTTTTTCCTCTTTGATAATTTGGTGAGATGCACTATTAGCTCCACAAAAACAGAATTTCCTTTTCTAAATTCATCTTAATAACCTTTACCTGCTGTTAGTATTTGCATCACAGACTCTTGTTGAAATGGTGTATGTGAGTGCAAGTTGATCATTGTAGATGACATGTGTCTTTTGCTTTTCTTGGAATGCCTTGAATGCTGCATTACAAGCGAATACTTGAATAACAATTGGCCTTCGCCTTTTGAGGTTGGTTAATTTCTTGCAGGTTTGGAAGGCCAGTTATCTATGGACTTGCAGCAAAAGGATGACATGGGGCGAGGCAGGCGCTTGAAATGCTGACGAATGAACTTGAGCTTATCATGGCTCAATGTGGCTGTCCTAGTTTGAAAGATATTACCAGGAGTCATGTAAGGACAGAGCACAACAGACTCCAATCTATGCTGTAGTATTGTTTGAATCATTGGCAGTATCCTGGATGGATGAGTGAAGCCTGAACATCACTATAGACTTGTGTATCAAATAAGTAGAACTTGAGCTCCTAAATGCACATGCTGAAACCTTGGTTGCACTCCTGGACACATCCAGAACGACAGTTAACCATATAATTAGTCCATCTGTCATAATCGGTGTGGTCTGAAATAATGTTAGGAGCTTAGATATACTTAAATAAAAAAAAAAAAAAAAATTGAGTCCATTTGCCACTCTATGAACTCTTAGGACAGTTTCTAGGAAATTATAATCCTTTAACCATTCATTTTATCCAATACAGAAACAAATCTGTACAATTAGCTCAAGCTTCAGCAATGGAAAATGGAGCAATTGCCTTGAGTATTTAACTCTTACTTCCATTGGCCGGTTTTCCGCCTGTGGATTCTACATATGGGAGTGGGAGTTGACAATTTTTTGTGATAAGGTTCATAGTAGACTAAAAAGTCTACTCAAAACTTCTCAAACATTGGTCAAAAAGTCTGAAGGGAGTTGCAATAATTCAGTGGCCCTACATCATTACTTCCCGTGAAGTGGACGAAAGAGCTGGAAAGTGGAGAAATGAAATGGAAAGTCCCCGAATATTAACAAGCGAGGTTACATTGGTCAATTTAAGGAGTTCTAGACATGGTCCCATATATTAAATAATTATAATTGTTATTAACACATTTTTAATTTTTAAATAAAAAAATTAAAATATATATATATATATATATATATATATATATATATATATATATATATATATATATATATATATATATATATATATTTAACAAGTGTGTGCATTAAAAAAAAAAGGTCAGACTATTCTAAGCGCGTTGAAAGTATTTATGTGTAATAGTTGACGCTCATCAAATACCATCTCACCTCAAAGCTTTGGCTTTCTGATCAAGTTGTGAATTATCGTATCTGTTATACTCCTATAGAACCCATCATCCTCAATCCCATTTCATGGTTTTGAATCCATGGCGGTTGAAATAACCGTGACTGTCCTGATAGCGAAACTACAAGATCTTTTAGCCCAGAAGGAAATATCCTATCCAAGATTGAGAAGCCAAGCCACTTGGTCCATCGCGAAGCTACAATGGCTGCAGACATTATTGACAGAAGTAGAAAATAAAAGAGAAAGTAGCGCCCAGAAAGAGTTGTTTGTCGAGCTTCTGCGCAATCTTTACGCTGCAGAAGGTAACATCGAAAGCTTCTTTCTTAAATCATCACTAAGAAGTCCAGGCCTCACTGTCATAAAGATGAATCCTTTTGCTTTCTTCGGGTCTGCCTGGAGCCAAATTCTTTTGAGCAGTGAGATGGAAAAACTTACTAGCAATTTGACGAAGTTTTCGAGCCAGTACTCAGAATGCAGACCAGATCATCCAGGCAGAAACAAAGATGCTAGGGACCACAATCAGATTAGGCCAGCCTTGGGGGACCAAAGTCATCATCCTCAGCGCTGGAAACGCATGGCTTCTTTTGCGGAAGAACCGGATGATGACGTTCTAAAAGATCAAGAGCAGGAGTTAGCTGAAGTAATCCTTGGAAGCCACTCGTTCCCTTTTGTTGTTTCTGTTGTTGGGTGGAAGAGGCTCTGGTAAGACAACCCTTATGAGAAGGATGTGCAATAGAGTTGACATTAAAAGGCAATTTGAGAATTGCCTTGCTTGGGTCCATGTTTCTAATGAATATGAAGAAAGAGACCTATTGAAGGGGATCTTAACACAATTCGGGGTGTCCAAGAAGGAAGAGAGATTGGCAATTGAGTTGCTACGAGAAAGAGTCCGCAAAGTCTTAGTTCAAAAAAAGTACTTAATTGTTTTGGACGATGTCCAGTCACCAGACGTTTGGGAGGATCTCAGATTTGCATTTCCACATTCATCCAATGGTAGCCGGGTCGTTCTCACTACTCGAGATGCGAATGTTGCACATCATTTTGACCCATGGATGTCATTCTCTCTGCAGCTACGCCGCCTGACGGATGAAGAGAGTTGGATGTTATTCTTGAAGAAGGTCCAAAGAGGGGAAGACAGCTTGATCAGTTCTGGTTTGTTAAGCCTCAAGGGAGAAATCCTGACCAAATGTGGCGGTGTTCCTCTTGCAATTGTTCTGCTTGGTGGCCTGTTTTCTACCAAACAACTGAATTATCAAGTTTGGTCAAGATTGATTGGTCATGGATCTTTTGATGAAGATCCATCAGATTCCATGAATATAGTTGCTGTGGGATATGAAGACCTACCTTCAGCATTAAAGCCTTGCCTTCTTTATTTGGGTCTATTTCCCAGATCATATGAGATTCCAGTCAGGAGACTGTTCCGGCTTTGGCTCGCTGAGGGACTAGCAATACCAACTGCAGGCCAACGCATTTCTCCTGAAGATTTGGTGGAGACATACTTTGAAGAGCTTGTCAACAGGAACATGATTGAGGTGGAAAAATGGAGGTTAGATGGGAGCCCCAAGAAATGCTGTATGCCTGGAGCACTATACGATACACTCTCTCAGGATGCCATGGCTAATGGATTTTTTCACGTCCACCGCGACTTGGATTATAAGAAAGAACCACAGTTCAATGTGCAGAGGATTGCTGAATACCTGGACATTAAGAGCTATCCTTCATCAGATCCTTACATTCAGCATTTACGTTCTTATATATCCTTTAACACTTGCAAAGGTGATACGCCTGCAGATGAAGTAGATAAGCTTCTCAATAAGATTGTTGCTAAGAGAGGCTTTGGATTGCTTACTGTACTTGATCTAGAAAACATCTACAAGCCATTTCTCTCTCAAGCACTTGGAAAACTACTGCGCTTGAAGTATTTAGGGCTGAGATGGACCTTTCTGGATTCAGTTCCACGGTCTGTTGGCAAGTTGCCTTGCTTGGAGACTTTAGATGTGAAGCACACGAATATTACTACTCTGCCTGTTTCCATCTGGCATGCAAAGAAGCTCAGGCACCTCTACATGAACGATATTCACTTTGATATGTGTGCAAAAATGTCACCCTGCAGTGATTCTCTAGTCCATCTTCAGACTTTATGGGGGCTTTTGATAGGCAAAAACAACTCAGCAATCAATTGGCTGCAGAGATTGATTGGTATCAGGAAATTGGGTTTGACCTGCCATAGTTCGACACTAGGGACAATAACTGATTGGATTACTAAACTGATAGATCTGGAGTCATTGAGGCTGAGATCAATCAATGAGTTCTATGAACCTTCAGAACTTAACGTGGAGACCCTGAAGGGGCACAAGAAGCTCAATGATTTGTATTTGCTTGGAAGGCTACGGAGGAATGTCAACATGCGGGAACTACTTCCTGCAAATCTGAGAGTTCTTACTTTGTCAGTGTCTCAACTAGAAGAAGATCCAATGCCAATTCTGGGAGAGCTCCCTCACCTGCGCATTCTCAGGCTTTTTGCTTATTCCTACCTGGGGAAGGGAATGAAATGTCTGCCAGCAACATTTCCTGAACTCCGTGTCCTGAAACTGTGGATGCTGGAGGAATTAGAAGAATGGGATATGGGGCACAAGTCCATGCCTGTCCTTCAGGTATTAGAGATTAGACACTGCAGGAAGATGCGACCACCTGTTGGATTGCAGCAGCGCTACTTGGAGGAACTGACATTAACAAATATGCCAGAAGACTTTGTGGCCGATATTAAAGCTATAGTGAGCAAAGATGTGTTTGTCAAGGTACACAACTGTGAATGAGAGATTCTTTCTCAGTGAGTTTCAAAATTCTACAGCCCATCTGCTGTGATTTGTGCCCTTCAACTTCCATTCTTACTTTTTTCAATGTTCTATAAATAAAATTACAGCAGAAGTTGCATTTAAACACTCTTTAGGAGCCTATGTGACAAGTCTTCACTTTGTTTCATCTATTTCATGCATTCGGCCTAACTATTGTCCACTTGAACTCTCAGTAGGAATGTATTCGAAATTGCAAATATCAACAATAGTGACTCCTGCAATGTTGTTCATTTTGCATACGTCTCAGATAAATAAATTAAAGCTGCAAACTTCAGAAACTCATTAAAGATATAACATGGTGATGGTTGGTCCTTGCTCCTGCCCATCGAAGTTTTTTCAAAAGCATAAGCATATAATTCATTCTGCTTTTATGTCTGTGGACCACTAGAGATAACAGCATAAGCAATGACTTGATGTATAGTTTGTCCAAATTGCACATTATTGCAGACGGACTTGTTCAGAGTAAAGACATTGACTTTGAATTGTCAATCATCATCCTTCTACAAGTAATAACAATACCTTATCATCTTCTAATCGGAGCCACTGTTGAGTGGGACCAGTTCCCCAGCTAAGACTCCAACCTGTTGGAAGAATAATACAACTATTTTCTTCTTCTTCTGAATTTTTTTGATGGTAGAAAAATAATACAACTTTGGATTATCTGATAATAATTCGAGAGGATATCCAAGATCTGTAGCACTTGATTTAGCACAATCCAACTCCAACTCGAAACCACTCTATTATTAAATGTGCTCCTTTAACTGAATTCTCAACAATTGCCATGACCTCTGGTTAGAACATCAGCAATCATTTGCCCAATCTTGACCTTATATCTAACCCAAAAAAGAAATGATTGTTACGGTGAAGAAAGTGAAAGAAGAACCTATGCTTGACAAGATTGCTTCAGTTAACAATTTCATACACCAGACACAGTGCGGGTGCCATGTTTAAGAACGTATAAATCAACCGTGTTTATAATTTGAGGTCTGAGACACCAATGGAAAACAAATTATAAATTGTTTAACCGAAAAGTCAATGCATGATTGGAAAAGAAACAATGTTCATATGACCGGATAAATCATTCTATCAAAACATGAAAAAATGGAAGCTACTGAATCAATCATAATGTACAACCAAGCGGGTAGTGAGAAATTTTCAAATATACACAAAGGAGAGATAAGCTAACCTGAAGCTTATAACTAATGATGCTGGAGTTTGGAAGCCTTAACCGTCCCAAGTTAAAAGCTTTGTTACAAGCATCTGAGCAAAGAAGGCTGTGCTACATCCGATAACAGTAATGCCAATTAAACTCAAAACAGCAATGCCATTGGTCCCTTGGTCCATTTGTTTGGAATTTGCTGATGCTTCAAGACAGATGGACTGGAGGACTAAAAGACCCATGAACAGGCCCATTAAACACCTCAACTCGATCCAACTCAAAATCAAACAAAGTCAATGCTGCCAAGCCCACGTTTCTGTCTGTCTATATCTACCTGTCTCCCCAATCCTCTCCGATGGAAAGTGGAAACTGAAAGCAAAAGATGGCCTCGATACCACTCCGGTGCTTCCCTCTGTTCCTTGGAACCCTGTATGCTCTACCTTCTCCACCGTCGGATCGCATCGTCTCCGCCAAATCCCATCTCCCTGGTCAGTGCATGATTCTCTCATCTTCTCTCTTTCTCTCCATCTCAGGGCTGTTTTGCTGTTGCGGCAGAGATTGACTAGAGTGCGTCATTGTTACTTGGTTACGTTGCATTTATGTGGTTGATATTTTGATGAGCATGTTACTTGAGGTATCTTGTTTTGGGCAATTTTTAGTTGCGTTGGTAATAAAAATTGTATCTTTGATAGCTGATGAAGGGGTCTGCTAATGAAGTTCCAACCTTTAATTTTTAAAATAACTTGTGTGTGTGTTGAATATTCAGACTGCAGCGTTTTTGAATGAAGGGAAGCTAATTAATGATCATTTGTTTCATTGCCTTGCATGAATGTGGGGATATTAAAAAAGGGCGGGCCTCTTAAACTGGGGACAGAGACAGATTTATGCATCCTTACCTTGCTTTCACAAGGATGCTATTTCTGCAACTCAAACATGTGACCTCTGGATCACAACACAAGGGCTTGCCCTTCATTTGTTTCATTGCCTTGCATCAATGTTGGGATGTTGTAGGATTAAAACTTCCTACAGCCTTGTGCTGAATTTAAATGAAGAGATATTGAATTAATTCAAAGTGAATTTTTGTATTTCTATTTGACCATCTAATTTATCTCCTCTTCTGTCTAAGGTAGATATGTTTGGATCAAAATCTGGATGTGCTTCTAGTTTGCCATCTGCTTTTTTCCACAAATTGCCAGACAGCAGGCGTATAGCTCCAAGGTTGATGTTTAAAAGAAGTTCTGATGCCATTCACGTGCCAGCTGTTTATGAAACATTTTGTCAACCATTTCCAGCTCTTCAGGTACGATGGTGAGTCCTCTATTCAATTTTTGTCTTTCATTCTCTCCTTATAATATTCTTAATAGGTTTTTTTTTTTGGATAGTTCTTGACAGTTGTTTTTGCATGATTCATTAGAAACATTTAATGCAGGGAGCTTGAAGAAATATAGATTTCATGATGCTAATCAGTACTTATATTCTAGTGCATATGCTTATATACAATGCAAATCATTCCATTGGTGGCATCATAAATGGATAGTGAAGCTTACAAGCATAAATTCTTTACAGTCATTGACATGGCTAATAACAACAGATGAAATCCATTTAATTACACAATAAATGAAGTTAAAAACAAATCTAGATGTCCCGATAGTCTTTGTATGTTTATTCTGTTATGATTAGAGCTTTATAGATTTTGTAGAGGCACCTATTGGTTCTATCATATGGATCATATTTTTCTTCAATATCATGTTTGTCATCTGGTTGAGTAATGATATAGCCTTTGCAGGAAAAAGAAAAAGTAAAATACTCAGCAATGGCCTTTCTTGTCAGTAATGCCTTGGCGTGGACTGCACCTTTCAAAGCTTTAGCTGAGACATGTGACACTGATAGCTCCATCTTCAACATGCCTTTACTGTTATTTGTAGCCCTCATAGGGGCTACTGTTGGAGGTATGGTGTTATTGTTTCCTTTTACATTTTCCATTAAGTTTTTTGAATCAAGTCTGAAGGTCTTGTCTGTAAAGTGGGGAGATCCATGAATGGCAAATCTATCTTTGTAATGGCCTTATAAGATTACCTCTAGAGCTGCCCTCAGGTTTTCTTTTCTTCCTTCCTTTTTCTTACAGTTGCAAGTGCTGTGTTCTTTGCATGTCACAGTGCAAAGTTGTGGGATCAACATATGCATTATTATTGTTGGAATGGGAAGGCTCCTTCATCTTTCATGCAAAATCTGTTATTGGTACTCTTTGTCATATCCACATTGATTGATGTGATGCATGCTTTGAGTGTTTAAATGACGTTAAAGATTCTTTGTTCTTGCATCAATGATTTAATGCCTGTATCATAGGCCTGCTTGCAAGACAGAGGAGAGGAGAGTTACAGCGGCTGAATGAGCAACTGCGACAAATAAATGCAGCTTTAAGGAGGCAGGCGAAGATTGAGTCATATGCCCCCAGCTTGAGTTATGCACCTGTTGGTAGTAGAATACAAGAGAATGAAGTCATCATTGATCCAAGGAAAGAAGAATTGATTTCTAGATTGAAAAGTGGCAAGAATTTTTTGAGAAATCAAGATCCAGAGAAGGCATTTGTGGAGTTCAAGACAGCTCTTGAGCTTGCTCAGGATGTGAAGGATCCGATAGAGGAAAAGAAGGCTACGAGAGGCTTAGGTCTGTTTCATTCTTTTGAATCTTCTGCTTCCTGTCAATCTGTACATTTGCTGTTCAACTTGCTAACATGCTTGCTTTTTATATTTTGATACAAGCTTATGTTCAAGGTTCTTAAAACCGAAATGTGCTTTTGTACAGGAGCCGCACTGCAAAGACAAGGTAAATACCGTGAAGCAATCAAATATCACTTTATGGTTCTTGCAATCTCTGAGCGACAAGGAGAGGACTCTGGAAACACAGAGGCATATGGAGCAATAGCAGATTGCTACACTGAGCTTGGAGACCTTGAACGAGCTGGAAAATTCTACGATGAGTATATTGCAAGGCTGGAAAGAGACTAACTCTTTTAACAAGACTAGCTATCATAAGAAACCAAGAATAAGTTGTAGATTTTTCCTCACTTGGTTGTGTTTATAGCAAAGCGTCTAAGCATGAAATTTAGTTGAACCACCTTGTGTTTCCTAATAGGACTAGTGACTTGTTTCCTACGTTTTGCTTCTCAGGGGTTTGGCTTCTTTGCTCGGCTCTAATGTCACTGTATGAAATTTTCTTTTGCAACAGTTTGACTCACACCCCTCTAACTAATAAGTTCGGCTCCTCACCGACCTGCTCGAGCAGGTTGTTCGGAGCTCAGCTTGGTCTTAATCAGCGTAGAAATTTATATTTAAGCTCCATTGTCATGTGAAGTATACCTCCCATTTCAACCTTAATACGTGCGACTACCATAAACATTGTTTTGACAAAGAGTGGAAAAGCAACACATTAATCAGAACCAAAACCCACTCTTGGCAAGTTCACTTTCCATATAATCGTCATGCAATAAGTTTAGAACCACGGTTAAGTTGATTTTAGTTGAGTATTGTTCATCAAAAGGGTAAATAAGCAATAAGCACCACATCATCCAAAATAGGACGTGTATCGGCTAAGAAACTGACAACCACATCCACCAAGTCAATCTTAATAGAAATATGCAATACAACAGAGAAAATTCGAAGATACTCCAAAGATTTAAAGCATGCCATTCTCCATACTCGACAGTCACTCTCAATTCCCTCTAATCACCATAATCACTCCTCTCTACGTAGAATATAAGCACTCACCCTACATGGTGGATAACAGAAAAGCATACAAACGATGTATACATCCATACAGATGGCAAGCGTATGATGTAAATATGTGGGTAATAACCTCACACCGCTAGATAAAGTAAAAACAGAAAAAGCTTCCTAATTACTTATAAATCAAATAAACTGGCAAAGGCAGGAAATAGGGGTAGATGGCAGACTCTTGTTACTGATAGTACATGAGTTGCTGGGCAGCAGCAACATTCTGGAAGCCACCATCATATATTGCTTGGCTTGCCCCAGCAGCCCCCATGCCCATTGCTGCTTGTTTAAGAGGATGCTGGCTCTGAGGGTGCATTAAGGCATGAACACCGCCCATCTTGCTCATTGCCAGTTGCCGCTCATAGGCTAGGATATCAGTGGCTGAGATGCCTGGCAAAGGAGCAGCTGCTGGTGGAGGAAGTGGGTTTGAACTTGTCCCTGGTGGAGTGGGTTTGCTACCCCAGGAGCACTGCAAGAACACAACAAATATATTTAAGCCAAATTCCAGGCAAAACGAGAGATTTACATGACTATTTGAGATGGCATGGGCCACTCTCACACATACCTTTATTTGCTTCCCACACAGAAGTGACTGAGCATTTCCCATCTGAATAGCTAGAGCAGCTTCAGCGTGAGTACTGTATCTCACAAAACCAAACCCCTTATCTCGCTGTACACGGACCTCCTCAATCACTCCAGCACCGAGAGTATGGAAATGGCGGTGGAGATCTAACTGGGATACCTGCCAAATCAATAAACACAACAAATCTTTAACAAATTTTTTGTAACTTATATCTCAGTAGGATAACAAGTTTCACTCATGTCCAGACCTTTTTTTATTAAATGTGCCTAGGTCCACTGAGGTGTAGCAAAGGTATCAGTCCAACAAATGCTGGAAAGCAATTATGTGTTCACAAGAAAAACCACACGCAACTAAGCAGCAAAGAATTGGTATATGGGAACAAAATGTTTCTTACCTCTGAAGCAAGATTGCCCACATAGACAGTGGTATACTGAGGATTGTTTTCAGGAGCCTCACTGTTTGTTGTCTCCTTGCCATCATCTGCACAAGCAACAGACAAAACATCAAAACTTTCCATCATAAGCCTAGGCATTCATGAAGGATAAGAAAACTGAAATAACATCCCACACAAGATAGAAAACATGACACCAAACAAGAGCTAAACCCTCTTGTGGACAAGCATGGGGCTTTGGGCATTCAACAAACTAGTTTCCCACCATTATGAACAAACTAATGTTATGACCTTAAAAAATCTCAATGATCATCCATCATTTATTCCTGTTATATTAAGTAAAATGCAACTGACCTGATGTGCCATTTGTCAGTTCCACCACACTTTTGGCATCAGAGCTTTGCTTGTCCTCATTGGTGCAAGCACCTTTTGTTGCCCAGTTGCAACGTATCTGTCTACTCCCAAGCCACTTTCCTAAAAAGATGATCCAATAAAAAGTTCCACAACATTACATATAAAATTAGAGAAGCTAGTTCTCTCATCAATCTGCCTCACCTAGCACCTAATAAGACAGTAAAACTACTCTTTCTTCTCATATGAGGGTACCAAAACTAATGTATTGGAAATGTTGCCTGCAAGAAATTCTACAATCATTCCTAATTCACATGAAATCTTTTCTAGCTGACTTCATAACTTTTTTTGCTCCATTTTCATACCTGTTAGGTCATTTATCGCACTTTGGGCATCCTGAAGACAAAATGAAAATGTCAAAATCATCACAAGACCAATTTACTGCACATGGTGGATGCATAAATGGGAAAATAAAGCACCTGCTGATTTCGAAAAGAAACAAAGCCAAAACCCCTTGAACGCCCAGTCTTCTGATCCCACATAACCCTTGCATCACTGATAACAAGCAAAAGGTCACAAAGTTGTGCATACTCACAACATGAAAACTTATCCAACCTTCTTATTTCAAACCTTTAATGCTTGATATATATATATAAACCTAACATAGAAATACAAGAGGGAAGACTTACGAACAACTTGGATAAACTGAGAAGCAGGCAAAAAGCATTGCGTCTGTAACCTCAGGACTAAGATCACCAACAAAAATGTTGAAGTGACCTGCACATGACAATGACAGCTTGCTTATGAATGAAAATAATCAAATTAGTGAAGCTAACCATGAAACTGCAGACAAAAACATGGACTAACCTGATGTATCTTCCCTCTGACCACTAGTATACGCCCAATTAACTTTGATAGGCTGTCCAAACCTATAAATAACATAATAATAAGAGATAAAGAAAAATCCAGGGCTCTAGAGCAAGATAAAGGAGATTCAGTATGAGAAAAATCCAGAGGATAATCTTGAGGTGGATACTTACAGATGCCTTCCATTAAGTGACAAGATAGCAACAGCAGCTGATCTGCGATCAAAGTAGTGAATAAATCCATAGGATGACTGCAAAAGAAGAAACAACAGAGATGCCAAAACATCATTTATTAAGCTGGAAAACTAGGACAAAAAATAGCAACGGATGAAAAAAAAAAAAAAAAACCCTTGCAGAAGGTAGACCTTTTCCTTCCTTATAAGCTTGCAGCCTTCAACAGGACCAGTACTTGCAAAAACCTCCTGGAGAAGTGGCTCAGTTACTTGGATGTGGATGTTTCCCACATACCTGCATTTTTTTTCCAAAAATAAAGAAACTAAAAGTTTAAGAAAAAGAAGAAAAAAGAAAAATGAATAAATCTATAAGTGACGTCCTTATTATAAAGAACAAGTGATACAAGGCAATTATCAAAAGAAAATCAGTCATAAGCACTAATGACACTTGAAATAATAACAATCTCTACATGACAAGCAGTTTGTCAGGAGAAACACACTACTTGTTTAATAATGAAAAGGAAAAGAAGAAACTAAAGTGATTAGCTAGTGGCACAAGCAAGCAGATGAAATGGCAAACATGTAAGGGGCAAAAAAACAAAAACAAACAAACAGAATGGAAGGGAAATTTGTTTTTGAAAAACACTCACACGCTCCGGCAAGTACTTGGATCAAAACCAGGAGGCAGATTTCCACTGGGAATTGGCTCAATCTGCAAAAAGAAAATGTAAAAGAGAAAAGAAAGAAAAAAAAAGAAAAAAAAAAAAAAAAAGAAAAAACAGAGAGAGAGAGAGAGAAGGAAGTTGAAAGAGGAGTCTAAGCAAAGTACCCTGGTTAAGGTGTCCGCATCTAAACTATTTTAACCTTAAAAAAGAGGTTCTTTTATATGATGGCAATTGAGAAACATCAACAAAACCAGACATGGTGAAGATATTGCCATTCTCAAAACAAACATGATCAATTGCCTGGATTGACTAATGCTGATAGAAAGAAGACAGAAACCAAGGATAACAGATCCTAATTCAATCCTCCGCTTATTCTGGCCAAGCCCAGATGAAAACAGAAACACAATAAAATATAAAAATGCAACCTACTAAAAACAACAAGAGTGGTAAGAACATGCAAAGGTCAAAAAAAAAAGAGACCCAATAATCAAACCATTATTACACTTAAAGAAACAACTAAATTCCAACCGTAAAATGCAGCAATGAACAACACAGCAAATAGCAATGCCCAGCTTCTCATTAATCAACTTCCCAACAACAACAGACAAGAAACACAGACCAAGAAATTAACTCAATAAAAAAATTTTAAAAAAATGAACAAAACGAAAACAAATCCAAAACCCTAACATTTCAACAGTAATAAACATTTTTAAAAAAAAAAAAACACATCGATCGCAAAATCCAACTAAAGATAAGCACTCCCAACGGCACTAAAAACAAAAAGAAAATGGGGAATACACAATCAAAATACGAAACTTGAGAGACCAATCGAAAAAGTCCCGATCGGAAAAAAAAAAAACAAAAATAAACTAATCCCAGACAGCTCAAAGAAACCGAATCAAAACACGAAAAATTACAAGCGCCTTCACCGATTATTGAAAAACTTCACAATACGTCGACATATAGAGAGAGAGAGGAGGGACCTGAGGAGCAGCGAGGAGGCCAGGGTGGTAGAGAGATTGTTGCATCAGTGCTTGCTGCATCAGAGCCTGTTGCTGCTGATGTTTAAGCCTCGGGTGCTGCATTTTTTTTTTCCCTCTCTCTCTCCTTTCGCTAGTTTGAAAGTGGGAAAAATCGTGTTTGTTTCCCGAGAAAAAAAAAAAAAAAGTTGCAACTCACAGAGAAAAATAAAGAGAAATAAAAGAAAATAGATGCACGAACAGAATGATAGATAGAGTTACCGCAGGTCTGAGAGATGTTATGAAATCTCGAATAGAGAAGTGACACGTATCAGATGATGTCAGCAAGACAACACGCTAGTCCTTCTCTGCGCTGGAAGAGCAGCACGTGTGAGCGTATGGTTGGGTGAATTCTAACTAAGCTCGTCTCTGCATGTAAATTTAGAATTTTTACCCTAGAGAATCCGCCTGTGGTTTCATATTTTTGGAATTATGTGTGTGACAATCCCTGCATATTATTCTCCAAAAATAATAATAAAATGCATAACTCCGTTACTTACAACAAGTTCACGTTATGTAATGTGAAGAATAACATTAACAACAGCAATCTTTAACTTTTTTTTTAAGATAAAACACAATCTTTAACCCTAATCATGTACTTATTTTCAAAATATAATGTGTAGAACACTTATAGTAATGAACAGAATTAGTTTTTTTTTTTTTCATAAATTTAATATATAAAATATAAAATTCAAGCTGCCTCTCAAGGTGGGGCCTTCCTTTTCTTTTTATTTTCCTTTGTTTTAAAATTATGACTTACCTACTGAGAGGAGAGAAACAAACATACAATGTTTAGACTTGAGACAACAAAGACCGAATTCAATGGTTTTGAAGGACATTTAATTTTTTTATCATATGATTAGGTTCCCATTTGGGCCACTCCGAATAATTGAAGAGATTTTTTTTTTTTTTTTTGAAGAGATTGTTTTTAGTGGGGAACATTTGTGAAGAAGAAGCGTCGTGAAGTGACATCTGACCCAGAAAACCAAAAACAAGAAATTGGGCATGTGGATGAAATGAAATTGGACCGAACCTATGTTTATCCAAATTGCTCAACCCAAGACAGAAATATGGATCCATCCTCCCTCGATTCAAGTACACCTGTTGTTATTCATAATCCGACACAGATATCAATGTTATCAAGGATTTTAAGTTATCGAGTCACTGAATGCATAATAATGATATTTAATATTTGTTTTATAATATTTAAGTATATATTTTCTGTTTTTGTATATTTAATATCATTTCATGAACACCGAACAAATACATATATTATTATGGATTTCAATTACTATTAGACTGCATTTAAAGTTTTAATACTAAATTGCCCTGAATTTACAATTAGAATTGTGAGACACTATTTTTATTTTTATTTATTTTTGTTAGAAACGAAAAAAAATATTAATAGTAAAAACAGCGCTGGGAATCACCTCTCTCTTTCTCTTGTCTCACACACACCCGCGCACACACACGTTGACATATGGGGGAGGTTTTGCCACCGCGTCCTAAGCTGTTAGCCAATTTTAGAGCCTCCTCAACTTTAGTGACTTATACACAATATTTTCTCCTTTTGCCACCTAACTTTAGTCCATTTATGTACATCTGTTCGTTAAGTGAGGGAAAAGCAAGCGACTCTTCGCACACGCACCCGGGGTTTCGCCCCTTGTTCCAAAAAGACTTTTTTGTTAACCAACATTGTGTCTTTTATATGACCCGTGAAGTTGATTCATTCTTCCTGTGTTGGGTCCGTATTTTTTCCGTTGGCCCAATAATTACAACAACGCTATTGGCAATTTTGGAATTAATCAGTGATTTCTAGACACATTTACGTCAATAAGAGACAGAAAATGGCCAGTGTTTACGCGTCAGACACGTTAAACGTCGGACTCCTGTAAACATCTGCAAAAAATTTTGACAGAAATTTGTAAGCAAGCTCGGGGGACATTGAGACGCGTGATTTTTGTTCTTATTTTCATTTACTAAACTTTTGAACCGTCAGCTTATATGAACTCCCCTGTTATGTACAAGTCACTTAATAAGCAAGTGGACAACATTTATGTAATTTTTTAGAACTTTATTCTGTCAAAAAGTCATATTTAGACATATAAAGTGGACTATTCAAAGATGCAATCCAAAAATAATAAAGTTTCCTAGTTTCCATGCCAACGCCAAGCTGAACGAGATGGGAAATTTTTCTCTTTCTTATTTGCTCGTCACAATCACAACAAACATCAATCAACGAAGAACAGTCAAGATCTAAGCCTAAGAAAATAAAGATAAAGAAAAAGAAAAAAGAAAAACTCCTCAATTTGGCACTAACAAATTCCGTCAAAGGATTGACTTAATTACAAATATTGAGCAAAAAGTTATAAAAAAAAAAAAAATGGCGCATAGCTAGAAAGTTAGGATTCTGAACGGAGCTGAAATATGCATGTCCTGAGAGTATGGTAAATAGATCCACTAGCTATCATGTATCTATAATCTAAGCTCAAGCTGTTTTGATGACAGGCCTTCAAGCTGAAGCAGTTCGTTGCTTTCCACTACTGGTTTTGAAGTGGGTGTTGGTGGGCTGTTTCTTTGATATGGTGCTTTTGCTGCAATCCTGTCCTTCCTCTTCTCAAAGAATCGATGAAGTGAAGCTCTTCTAGCAATTCGCAGACCTATAAAAACAAAGGAATCTAAATTTTGTTATTACAGGCCACAAAGATAGTCAATATCAAAGTACGGAATTGAATTCAGATGCTTAATTACAAAGGGCTTCAAATATATGTTTACCTGAATCATTAATTTGGGATGGCTGTAATTGAAGCCGGGCTGGGGCATTATTGGAGTCAGTAGCAGTAGGACCCTTGGGAATATGTGCTTCCATGGTAGAAGCAGGAGCAAAGCCATTAGAGCCGCTAGCCAAAGACATGATCTGCTTAGCCTTGTCAACTGGAAAATCATTGAAAACCATCAATTGTCCACCATAGAATATGGTCATTCTGGCAGTTCCAGAATCCATTGTGGAGGATTTTCCGCTTGAAGAGTCCTCTTGATGCGAGTCATGGACTTTTTCCAAATTGGACAACAGATTCATTGTTGTTGCTGGCTGCCTAGATGCATCAAGGCCTGAAATGTTGCAATTCCAAGATAGATCCATTAGTCTAAATGGGTAAAACATTACAGAATAATGCATGTTTTAGACCATACGCCATGTCTATAAAATTTTCAAAAAAATCACAGAGAGAAAAAAAAAAAAAGCCCCAACAAAAATAACCTAAAATTTGCAGTCTTATTCCTCTTTTCTCGACTTCAACATATGATCTCTAGGTTACAGGGAGGCAGACTATCATTCTCCCGATAACTAAAACAAGAAGAAAGAAATAATATCGGATTTCGAAGATTTCTTTTTGATTATTGCAAACCCGAAAAAGGGTGATTAGAGAACCAAACTAGAAATTCCATTCAATTCAAACCCCAGAAATACAACTAATAAAAACTTGGTGAAGCCTAGTTTCCATTCCCCAAAGAAGACAAAAACTGCTAATACATCATTTTGGGAACAAAATCCAGTTACCTTTAGATTCAGGCTTGACATTGATTCCAAGCTGGCCAACATCTCCAAGACCGCCTCTTGCCTTCAAAAACTGGCTGAACCGATTGCATGTTAGAGAAACGCTGGATCTCTCCTGCGTCTTGCCAGACATGTTGACAAAACTTGCCATGCTTAACTGCTTTTTCCTTAATTCTCCAGCACAACAATTCTTTACGAAGTCTAATGAAAAGAAAATGCTCTTAAGCGGACAAAGGAAAGCCCACTCCGATGACGATATAATAAGGACTTTGAGCCTTCCACAATTGACAAACGAAAGTCGATCAGAAAAACTTGTATTTTGTCTTCTGCTTTGGTGAATACTTGTTAAGGAATCAAGACAAAGGATGAAAAATATATATATGGGTATCGTTAGGTTCTTTGGCGTGTCTGATGGGGTTGTCCTTGTCCCCCTTGTCTTTGACTAAAGGCGGGCTCCTTTCTACTTACTTCATACATTTTTCAATTGTATATTTGTTTCAAGCACGTTTATTTTGCATTGGAAAAATGTAAAGAATATGGTACAATATTTATGTGGCTGATAATGGTGATGTGGAGAACTTTCTTTTGTTTTGCTGTTGATTTTTCTTCTTCTATTTCCGTGTTTGGGGTGGATTCACAATATTGGCCTTCCCTTGTTGATTGGGCTACTTTCTTCCTGTCCTTTTCTTCCAAGTTGAAGTTAGGGTACGTGTAAGAGGAAATTGCTACCGTAAAATTCGAATATGTACGTGGCCATGGTAGTTAGCTCATCAACTAGTGTGCAAAGAACCACCGCCACCGTCGACATCAAATTTAAGGTGAAAGCAAACCTCAACAAGTGTAACGAACGACCTTCCGAGATAAACGTGCATTTTCCATCAAATTTTATAAGCAAAGTAACTGTATTTAACTCTCTCTCTCTCTCTCTCACACACACACACACACACATATATATATATATATATGATACGATATGAAGGGACAGATACTCCTAGATTAAGTGCTGGGGGAGTTTAATTATAATTTCCAATCTCAATCTCAATCTCAATAGCTTTTAATTTAATTTTTTGGATGGAATAATGCTAGTGATATCTACAAGCTCCTCTTATATATGACTGGTACAACTAACAATCAACAAACCAGATATAGATGAAAGAAAATAATCTCAAATGCTGCACATATCATTAGTGGCTCCTCTTGTTGTAGGGGGTATTATACAACGATACATAATAGCATAGCCCTTAACCCCTGATTGTTTCACAGTTTAAAAATGGGGTTTGTCATTCATCACGCGTATCTGAACTGCTTCAACACCCCCCCCCCAACCCCCACAACAAAACAAACGTATAAGAATGTTGACAAAAGCTTTAATTTAAGAAGGTAATTAATTAGCACCAATTTGGAAATAATAATAATAATAAAATAGCCTCTTTTGTGTGCTAGTGATTGTCCGTCCTCATCAACCGGATGGCAAATGCGCAATTCCGGGAGAAAGGTGCGACCATTTGGGTCAATTGAACCAGCCAGCCATAGAAGCAGAGGTCAAAAATTATGAAAGTGCCAGCCAGAGCCAGAATGTCCCCCTTTCTGCAATTAGCGGCCGACAATCACGTGGGACCCGGGTGTGGCTGGCTGGTTGTTCGTTCCACGTTTCTCTTTTTTGTATTCTTTTCTTGTGTCGACTTTGTTCGATTCGACCCGTTCTTACATATGTTATGTAATAATAATAATAAAACTTCTTTGCAATATTTATTATTTTAGAGAAAAATAATAGAAACACGTGATAAACAGTTACTTGGTCGAACGGTAATCGGGTGATTTAAGAAGTCCTCAGTGGGGTGCAGAATCAGGGACGCGTGTCATGATCCTCTGGCGTTGATTTGTGTTTGGTTTCTTTGATGGGCAGTTCGCCCACGTGGAGTGGTCGCCAATGCTAAGCTAATCTGAGCAATTGACGTTTTGGTTTTGGCTGCACCTTTTCCAC
Organism: Rhizophora mangle; assembly: GCA_037832345.1. Lineage (NCBI taxonomy): Eukaryota > Viridiplantae > Streptophyta > Magnoliopsida > Malpighiales > Rhizophoraceae > Rhizophora > Rhizophora mangle. The sequence continues at coordinate 2,341,692 of JBAPLJ010002055.1, forward strand.
GTGATGGCACTAATGTTTTTGGGAGTTAATTAACATTTAAGAAAAAGAATGGAAAAGAAATTAAATTAATGCCAGAGTTGCCGAGATAGGCTGGAAAGGAAGGGAAAATAAATTTTTATTTTTATTTTTATTTATTTTCTGCTTTTTCGATAAGGTTATCCTTCCTTCCTCGCTTAAAATTAAGTAGCATGATTGAGGGAAGCAAGGCAGAGATAGAATAAAAAATTTTTACTTTTAATATTGTGTTAATTTTATTTATCTATGTTAAATTTTCAAATATTCATATCGTCCAACCAAATTTTCAAATGTTGAATGTTTCTCCACTGTTTTTTTTTTTTTTGTTATAATAGCTTATAATCTTAAAGTCTAAATTAATTAGAAGTCAAGCTCGGGCATTTAGGATGATATTATTTGAATGTCTAAAATTAATCGATGTCATGGATCAATTGAAGAAATATATCATTGAACTATGGAGGCTATGTTAATGAAAGTCAATGAACCATGTATTTTTTATAAAAAAAAAAATAAAAATATTTGAACAACATAGACTTATTCATTTAAAAATTTGGTAGACCGCAAGAAATTTCCCAATGGACTTAGTAAATGTAGATGTCGGACGTTATGTATTTTCCCCCACCGACCCACCGCCCCCCGGGGGGGGTCCTGCATTGTACACACATTTTCAATTTCTTTGACACTCGTGTTTTTATATATATATAGTTAAAAAGGGATATGATTTGATTCAAAAAACGAATTGTTTGACCCATGTGGTCTCCCAGGACTGCCTCGAAGTAGCCATGATAAAACACGAGTGTTAGACTTGAATGTTCCTTGATTGGCCAACCCCCTTTTTCTTTTTTTGCAATTTGACACGTAAATCATGGAATCGCATGCCTCAATTGGCTTTATGCCGCTTGACAAATTCAAACCCCACTAGCTACGAACAAACACAATGTCAAATTGAAAAGGATCGGTAGATTATTATAACTTTTATTTTTCCACTTGTGATACATCGTAAATAATTAAAAATGGAAATCAGATAGAGGGGTGTCCTCATTTGATTTCAATTTGCCCCATGCTAAACATTAAGACCAGCAAGTGAAAAACTTGGGCCATACTCACAATATATTTGATTAAAAGATATCCTATATAGTTCAAATATTCAATTGCAAGGATAAAATTCAAATTTGTATCCCATAGTTCGAGAGTTCGTGAGAATAAGATCTGTCAGAATGATTATTATTTCTTAATTTTTCTAATTTTATGTTCTAATAGATTCTATATTAATTTACAATTTTAAAATCATAAAAAAAAAATTTTTTTCTCCTTGAAGTTACTATTATTTTATTTATAGTAACTTCTTGTTGACTAAAAAAATCATAAGTTACCAATGGAATTTGGTAGATTAGAAAACTGAAAAAATTTTGCATAAGAATCGCGATTTTTATTTTTTTTTATTTTTTCAATTCATTATGGATTATCAAAAAAAAAAAAAAAACAAAAGTACAAAAATTTTTTAATGCACGTGGAACATTTTTATTGGCTAAGTTAGTTGAATAAACATCGTTGTTCATTTTGTCTGGTTCATGCCAGTGGAGCAAAGTACGAGAGATGACTTTGGTTATATAAAAAAAAAATATCTCAACTATGGTTGTGTTTGAAGAAATCTGGCTTGCAGATAACAAGTTTTATAAGAGAAATTCCGCTGTCATCGGCTGAACTGATTGAATTACGCCTTGAAGGCAATCGGTTTAGTGGGGAGCAAGCAACTCTGATGACATTCAATGTATCAAACAACAATTTGGAAGGAGGAATTCCCTTTGGTTTAGCAAGACACAATGTGAGTTCACTTCATGGAAATGCTGGCCTTTGTGGAAAAAAGTTTGGCAAGGCATGCACCAGCAAAGCAAAGGCATCTTCCATGACGCTGAATGCTTTTGATTCAAATGCTGCTACATCTAGCATTGGCCCCAATGATATAAAGTATATATATATCTTGTTAAAAGACATTTATGTAGTTTATTCCCCACAGAAATATGAATTTCAGCTCTGATTTTATCATGTTTAAAGGTGCATCTCATTACTTTTCATGACATTAGTGGATCTGCTAACTACTACTTTCTTTCAGATGATCCTGGACCGTTGCATGAAGAACTTGGTTGAGTTCTGCATGCCTGAAGGTTGTTCATAGAATCGCCAGAGTTGAGTGATTTATCTACATACTGACTTCCTCTTACTTGCCTCCTAGCAATCTCAAGTCAAGCAATGTCTTCCTCAGAAACTAACCACCCGCCGCTGCTTTCACAATTTGGGTTTGGTCCCCTGATCGGCCCCTTAGTTGCAACCCAAACAATATTTGCGTACAAGGCCCCAGAAGCTGTGTGCACAATGGGGTATCACCAAAATGTGATTTATACTTGCTGCCTAAAAATTCTTATTCTTGAAACCCTTACTGGGATATTTTCCTTCCCAATATTTCTGCAGGGCCTCTGATGTGGTCCTATGGGTAATATCTGCAATTTCTGAGGGAAGAGAATCAGGATTGCTTGATCCAGACATTGGAAGCTCTACTAGATAGTTCACTTGGTGAAATGTTGCAACTTCTCCATAATGGAGCTGTTTGTGCTGAAACCAATCCTAATCGATGGTTAGACTTAATGGAAGCAACTCATTGGATAAAAGGAGATATAGTTGGAGGGTGGTGGCATTGAGGCCAGAAGAATCCAAGTATCGCCTTCACTCAAAGATGGATATGCGGCTGCACCATCGGCCATGCGTCAAGTCTACAGGAAGGTTACGGTGAGCATTACAGTAGGAGACATTCATCAGACACCTTCACAGACAGAGTAGACTCTCGGGATGGTGATTCTTTTGTCTTTCTGAGGTTTTTCCTCTTTGGCCAGAGAAATCTATTTTTACTTCTGCGCCAGTCTATTTAGACAAAGCTTAACACTTGTACATGCCTCTTGTAGCTATTGAAACACCTAACAGACTAATTCTGTAGTTTGCAGAACAAACATTGTATTAAGCAGCAGACACATACAAAAATGTCTCTTTTGAAGTGAACAAGAAATGATTTTGTAAATTCAATCTCTTTTTAACCTTGTGGCTTTGAATCCCATTTCCCTTTCACAGCAAGTTTTGCCTTCTTATGTCAAGGTGTAAGGCAATCAGAGTGAAAGCATTGCGTGGCATTGGAAACTCAGCGAGTGAACTAAGAACAATGCCGTAAAAAAACAGAGGTTGGAACTTAGCTATCCATCTGGGAAACAACATGGTTTGAAATTGAAACTTGTAATTGCTGAGGCCTCAAATTCATTCATTTGGGAGGGAAGGAGTGAGGCCTAATTCAAGCAGTTTTGGATATACCTCAAGCATCCTATTGGGGTTCCAAAAGTTTACAACTATTTAACAGATTAAAAAAATGTGTTATAAGTCAATCCTTCTGTACCACATAATTGATCAGTACTACAGCTATAGTTCATCAATGAAATGAAGCATCTGAAGTGTTTCTTGTTTATAGGAAACTAACCCGGCACATAACAAAAGCCCACCATTACCCTCGTAATTACATACAAAATTTTGTAACTCTCCATGGTGTACATCATATTAAGCTTGTCAATTCGTTGTAAATCAATTGTCAGGAATGCCCGGATAACCAAACTGCTATACAGTTAACCTGTCAATATTATATAGGATGGAGAGCATTTAGGCGGATCATTATGGAAATTAATTGGAGAGGTTTCTTCTGGATAAAGAATATATTGTTACGTGAACATTATCCATGCTTATGGGTTCATAATCAAATATTAATTGTTCTTGAAGTTGTAGCCTTGTACAACAAATGTAATGGAGTAATCCAAGATCTTTAATCTCTTTCAAAATGGTCCATGGTAGCTGCTGCACCATTCGTGCAACCCCAACTCAGTATTGTTTTTTCTCACCTATAGATTGTTGCTATTGATGATAAATAAGCTGTATCCAATTCTCGGAGGAAAACAAGATTCCTAATTAAATTTGCAGAATCAGAAATCATGCATAAAGAATGTAACTTTACTAGCTGCAAACACCATCTCATTTTCTTTTTTTTTTATAAAATTAGTTAATGTCACGGGAAGCTTTCATTGTAAATCATACAATGTCAGAACACACTCATGAGTCATGTTGGCCCATTCTAGCAGTAATGAGTTGATTTCGTTAATTTGATATTGATTCACTGATTAATCAAGATTGTTCAAGTCTAAGTAATCCCACGCCTACTATTTGATGGGGTCTAAATCAAAGAGTTAGAGCTATCAAGGGACAGCAAAATCAGCTGTGTTGATTTCTCTGGAATCTCGGGTTGAATTCTGATTTCAAGTTGGACAACAACATGACATAAACAGCCAAACTTTGCCAAGAAATTGTTGGCCTGGTCTATAAAGCCAACATTTTAGATAGAGTTCCCTAGGCAACATGCTCAACTGTAATCGTACCACCACCAAATATGACCAAATTTTAGCATAAAAAATCGTTCCCGCAGGGGTAATTAGAGCTTAAAAGTCCGCCAAAATGGGTGACATTTCCCAATCTGTGGTTACAGAAGTTCTCACTGGATACAAACAATGCTTCTAATTTAAGTTAATTGGTTAGGCCAATCAACCCCTTTGTTATTTTTTGCAGATATGACAAATGAGTCTGTACCTGCAGCGTAAACATTTGCTTGAACCCCACAAAAGAACGTTGCCCTATATACAAGGTGTCGAACATGATATTTTTAGCAAATTTACATGATTTCAATGCAGAAATTACAATTTTCATTTAATAATTGTATATTTGTTAACACAGTTTGCATCCACTTATTATACTTAAAGTTACCAAATAAAACTCAACTCAGAGATAGAGAAACAAGAGGAAAAAAAAAAAATGAAAAAAATTCTCGCAAAACTATGTCAGAATTCAAAGCAATCACCAAAGAGTTCCCGGCAGTTTAGCCGGTAAAATTAACCGGCGTGGTCAAAGAAGGCAAGTTTTAAAATGAGTCCATTTTCTAGGTTGTTCTTTTTTCCCCCCCACCTTTCTTCAACGTAAAACTAAGTCATTTTCCTTCAGAGAGCAAAGAGGTCTAGTCATAATGCACATACATGGATACAAGACTAGTGGCATGTGGAGCTAAATTATGGGGAAACAATCGAAATTACTGTATCTAAGAATCACCACTAGCAGGGATGACACTGTTCTCATCTGGGTTTTCATGGTTAGGAGAGTAAACCCCTTCACTGCCTCCATGAACAACAAAAGCATTACCTCTGCTCACAAGTCTCTCGCCTTTATACTCACGAACCGGACCTTCAACAATAAAGCTTAGAAAGACCCACGAAGAGTATATAGCAGACAAGACATCCATTGATCCATGGAGGCTTCTTACAGAGAGAGAGAGAGAGAGAGAGAGAGAGAAAGATAATGGTGAGAAAATGTGTGTTGTTTTTGTGAATTTGGATCTGCAAGTTGAGATCTTTCCTGTTCAATGCTCAAGGCTAAAACGCCAGAAAGGAGGAGTGTCCGTAGACTTTGAAGTGAGAGATTAGCTGTCTTGATCGCTTGCTTCTGAAGGCCAGAAAGAAATTATAATAAATGTGCTCGTGAACATAAAGAGAGTTTGTCCGTTGGCAGGGACAGTTGAAATTCGCAGCCGTCTGGTGTATTGATTTATGGGTTGCAAGTAAGAAGCATATACGTTTAAGGTGCGCCCTACCATAATTTTTATTTTTGATGTCTAAAACTCTACAAGTTACACACAGAATCTGCATCCCACTGGATCTTCAAGTCTATATATAATTGATAACAATTTGATACCTGAAAACTTCCGCACATCAGCACATGCACGTTATGGAAAAGGTACAATCATGCGGGTGAGTTCACAAGTAATTTCGTTCTGTTTTTCCACTCTCTCTCCTTTTTTTTTTTTATTTTTTTGTGTAGATAAAATTGAAAAGAAGAATTGAATTGCAACAAGAAATTTGTGGATGTAAAGAATTTGCTATAAATTCCTCAAGGTACCACTTCATTTCTTCTTTCATTGTGCAGGATAATTTAGGACTGAAAAGCTGAACACAATTTAAAAGCAGCTAATGGAATCAATACCCCCATCAACCTGAATACAGAAATTCAGAAACAAGCGCTAGTTGAATTTTCAAACTACATTCTTTGAAAGATCTTACAGAAACTTCAATGGAGGGAAAAAACGAAGAACATACAAACTAATGATACTTCCTCACACATCTGTCCACTCAAATATGTGCAGACCACAATGCCTGAGTGCAAGAGATTAAACTAATCCAAATCAAGGAATTCCATTCTTTTCCTCATCGTACCCTTTAGATCAGAAGCTTCCCTTTCTGCTTTTAGTGCCTGCATTGAGTGCAAATTCTTAAGAAGGCCATACGTCCAAAAGGCTTAAAGCTTAAAGATTGGCATTTCAACGACCATAAATGGGTGGCCAATTAATGAACAAAAATTGAACACTGGACATCATTTCATTTCTTCACCAATAAGCAGTGATGTTCGACATTTATAATCACAGGAACTAGAAAGATTCAATAAGAAGCCCTTGTCCTAGAAACATTTCCAGGTTCAAAATAAAAAGCAACTGGTACACCATCTCTGTATGCATTTGTATGTTGCTACCAGTGCACGTTCAAGGTTTTAACATTATACCTTAGACCAAGCACATCAGATTGCTAAATCTTGCAAGATCACCCCATGTTAATATGTGGCAACTTCTGCTATGGTATCTAATCTTTTCTTCACAATTCACAGGGAGGGGTAACAGGCAGCTGCTTTAGCCACATAGTCTTTCCCTCATCTCATAATTGGGAACTGTTTGCTAATTATATCCATCCCTGTCTGCTTATTAGTTGTAACAGAAAGGAGTATGTGTAATAATCTGTATTAGGAAGCTACTTTAGCAACTCTAATGCAGGCCATTAATGGACCAACATGATGTTTTGAAGTTTGTGGAATTATCTTCAGCAATATAGACAGGTTAACTATTGACATAAAGAAATCCAGAATAACACTTACCTTTCGAATATCTGCAGCTGAAACACAAGTTATATGTGGAGGAAGTTCTTCTCTTTCCAAATCCTAATAGAGAAAAGAGCAAGTTCAGAATGATAGCAGAGATTATAGATCAACTTTGATATTTACAGAAATTGAACAAGGCAATCACTTCATACCAATTCTCCAATCAGAACCACATTCTCACCACGAATTACATAAAGACCTAGAGGAATGTCGCAATACAGGTCACCAACTATGACTCTTTCACATGCACCTTCAAGGACAGCATTGGCTGCAGTGGAGGATTTCTGTTAATCTGAGCACTAAGAGGCTTATAAAACCATAAAAGTGAGATGGAAAAGACTATACCAAATTGATCAAAAGAACGAAGTATCCCCATCAATTTCCGTTCATCTCTCAAAAGCACAAGAATCTTCTCTGAAACGTAAAGAAAGCCGAAAGCTGAGATAAAAATATGTGATTCAAAACACATCGTTAATCTGTTGGCATCCAAAACCACATTAAAATAACACTGCAACCTATACCGAAAAAACAAAGATTTTGAACAGCTCATCTATAATAACAAGAAAAATATATTCTAACCCATTCATTACGAACTCCTTTTAGAAAATCATAAATAAACAGTTCTCTTTCAAGTGGAACAATTCATTGAGCATATCTTGAATGGTTCTAGGGATGCAAGCAGACCAAGATTGTGAGAATCCATCCTACAAGTAACCAGAACCAACTACTGTTTCATAGAAGACTAATAACTCTAAGCACCCAATAATCAATTTCCAGGCAAACTCCAATAAATTTGGAAACTTGTTAACATTAGCTTTCAACTAACAAATACAGCTCAACCTAACATTTCAAAAATTTTTGAAATTACAAAAGGAAAGGAAGAAAGCCCTTACTATCAAGATAACTGGCAAGAGAAGTAGAAAGGTAGATATCTTCAGGGCCTGCCCAAGACATTGATAAACTCAAGCTCCAACTTTTTCGGTACTGCAAAAATCACCGAAAAATTCTCCGAATACCAATCCAAAAAATATGGCATTGGCAGCCCAAAATTCCTTCTTTACCCACTTCACCACACAAGCCCTTTCAATCCAAAAACTCCAAAGAAAGATTCACAAACTAACCAAGAAAATGAAAGTAAAGAAGAAAAGCAACAAACCCAACTAAAATCACAACTAACCCAACAAGAAACGAAAATGCCAAGACCCCAAATAAACTAATATCTCCAACCCCTAGAAAAAAAAATTGATTTCCCAAAGAGTTCTTCTAAATTGAGACTCCAAACACTAACACCTCCTACAATCATTTAATTAATCTATCACAGTGATGAAGAAAACGAAAAAGAATTTTTTCTTAAAAAAAAGAAAAAGAAAAAAGAAAGGCCAAGAATTGCAATTCCTTAACAGACCCAGATATGATAAAGGTTTTAAAGACCGGAACTTTGAGAGTTCTCTCTTCCGGATTGAATTGAAAACAAGGGGTTTTAAAAAAGAGCCACACTCACATCCACTCGCTAGAAGATATTAATAGAGAACACAGAAAGGGGACAGGCTCAAGAAAGACAGAATCTTGGGGGAGAAAATGAAGGGAAATTATCTAAAAATGAAAGGGGAAAAGTTGTATTAAATGCTAGGGTTTGGAATTTGCAAGGAGGGAATTGAAGATTGAGGAGCTGTTTTGTGTTGTTTGGATTTCTTGCTTCATGCCTCCCTTTGCTGGATTTGATTGGACAATGAGATGGGAGTGACCGGCAAGATTCTGTTTTCAGTTGGGTCAAAAAAGATCTTTTTTACTATTGTTTCTACTGTAAGGTCATAAATTAGAATATTTGTCAAGCGAGACTAATTGTAGATATCATCCTTTTTTAAAAAAAGAAAAATTTTTTTCTTATTTTTAAATAAAAATTATATTTATAGAGTACACATAAAAAATTAAACATTCATCTATCAAAATTGCTTAGTTCGGGTATAAATACAATCAAGAACTATTTATTACAATTTTCTTTTCCCTCAATGCCAATATTTGAACTTGATTGCTGAGAGTCAAAAAAAATTCTACCAATGGACGATAATGCCTAGTGGCACCATTTATTACATTTGTTTAAACTACCAACTTAACTATACGGCACAGAATGATGGAAATCCATTTTGGGGAGAAACAAGGCGGTTTCTTTTTTATTCTAAGGAAAAAAAAAAAAAGCCAAAATGGAAATGGAGTAATTGATTTTGATCAATTTTAGTCACTTGGCATTGCAAGACCTGATACTACCCATTTATGCGTTTGGTAATATAATCGGTGGCAATCTGAGAACACCAATAAAATGTTATTCACTTTTGATTACAAAAGAGCAAACCTAAGTTTGAAGGGGGAAAAAAGGGGTGTCCAAATGGTGCAGTAAAAGATTTTAGTAAAAAAGGACAAAAAAAAAAAAAATGCGGAGCACATTGTCCAGCTTTTACCAGTGTTAGAGACTACAGGAATCCCTTTGGTCGACAACACAAAACATGTGTTTGCACTGAATCCATACTGCAACCATGAAAAAAACAAAGGTGAAAGCGTCCTCAAGACTAATGGCGACAATCTTGATCAAAAGCAGAGTAGCAGTCCTTAATAAGCCATCTGCGGCAGCTTGAGATGTAGCTGTTATTGGATACCCTTTTTGGCCATTTCTGCTCTTGCCCTCTAATCTCAGGTTTTTTGCGTCATAAATCCACTTTGGAATCTGCAAAGTTTGCTTGCAAAAAGTAAGAAGACGGAGGCTTAGAGGTGGAAAAACGTGCCATGCATATGGTCTAGTAGTTGGCTAGGTTCACCCATTAAGGATAAATTTTTTGGTCAATTAATTTGACCGTGACTTGAACTTAAGAGTGCTAAAACCCACCCTAATATTATTGACCTAAACCTCATTGATTAGAAATTAAAAAGGTTTTAATTTGACGATCTCATGCTTAAATTTTGATTAAGTGGACTTGAGGATTAGCAAATTGGAGGACTCTAAAATAAATGAATTCAGCCTTCCCACTTTGTTGCATAAATAACTTGATCTCTTAAGATTTCCAATTTAGTACAAACCTTTGCTTATGCAAAATGTGCATGCAATTAGTCAACCAGATGGCTATATTGTACAGTCCTTTAATGCACATAGTTGCCCGAAATTATTTTTGCTTCTCTTAAATGAAACTTGTCTATCGGAAATTTTTAATTCACCCTTGCAAGAGAGGCAACGGTGAGCATACCTTGCAAGATGATTCTTATGGAATCTAGCATGCCAGTTTATATCTCTAGAACAATATCTGTAATAAAGAAAAAAGAAAGGAGCAGTTGGTTAGTAACTCATGTGGATGGCTGCACTTCTCTTCGTTAGGTATCACATACTAAAAGCCCATTTATGAAATAAACTTACATTCAGAATCGGTCTTCACCCATTTAGACCCACCACTAGTAGCTTTATGTTGCCTTTCATCTTCATTTTCCACCCTAGATGTCTGTTTGTCCTGAAGAAATTTCTTCGTAAAGGATGCTCTGGAAGCATTTTGGGGGTTGATCCTCTTGTGAAGCAGTGATCTTAAAAGCTGTAGAACAATTTACTTTGAGGCAAACTTAGATATTAATTAATGATAGAAAACTTTGACAAGACTCATTGGACAAGGTCAATGACATGATGGGTTTTGAGATTGGCCTTTATGTCCACTCAGTATAACGGGCTTTGCAGCTCATGGCCCTGTAATGACTTTCACCCAGGAACAAGCTTAACGTAACCATTTTGAGCCTAGTTCAAGGGTTCAATTTAGGAAGCAAATTATGTGATGGTTGGGCCAATAATGGATATAAGCCTAGATCTATGCATGGTAATCAAATAGACACATAAGGGTATGGTGGAGGGGAGAGTGGTGTGAGTTAGTGATACCTTCTCCATTCTTGATTCCTGAAGCATAATATCTGTCAAACTTGGCTGTGGTGCAAATCCACTTCTACATACAAACAACTTCTTGAGAAGGAAAGAAATCGATTTCTTCCCAATAGCTTTCTGTTTATTTTTGCGAATATCTTTGCATCTACCAAGAATAACGCTAATGGTCCGCTCAATGTCATCATCATCATCACCATATTTGTCATCCTTATCACCCTTATTGCTTAATCTCCTGCTAACCTCCAAAGTCGATGGACAATTCAGGAACCTGTCCAATGGGAGGTTTGCAATTTGCTTGTCTTTGTTCTCGGAGGTTGGCTTTTTTGATAGTAAACTTGTCAACTCCTTTTGTAATTTGCCTATTTCTTCTGGGGTGAAGTCTTCTAAATCATCAGATGGAGATGTGTTCTGATCCTCTTGAAGTGCTTCTTGATGGAATTCTTCTTGGATTTCAACACTATTATGATTATGGTGTCTTAGATCATTGTTGCCAAATGTTCCAATGGCCAGCAGCCCCTGAGGCCAATCGTTAAATTCCTCTCGAGAGTCTTGCTTCATATGCCCTATATAATTCGCTAGCGGAGAAAATAAATTATACGTGGAAAAGTTGATATCGATATTGCTAAAACATGAGATACTACAGAACATCAATATGCTTTAGAGTGATTTTAATTTGTAGTTTACAATATGTGTGTGTGTGTGTGCATATATATTCTCATTTGGTTAATACATCCTTTTTACATTGATTACCATTAAAAAAAAAAAAAAAAAAAAAAAAAAAGGGAAAAGAGCCGGATAGAAATAAATACAAAACAATATCAACATGTTTTGAAAAAAGTTTCCATAAACTTGACGTCTATAGTGACCAAATGAACCAATTCTTGTTGCTAGCGACTTTGATCCAACTCAGCTAATCATTCAAAGTGTAATAAAATATGATAAAAAAAAATTGATCAACCAATAATTATCACAAGAAGGAAAAGGATAAAAAAGAAAAAATGTTGATCAAATCATGATCCTCTCTCTTGTAATAAGAAGGAAGAGTAGGAGGCGGAGGAGGAGGAGGAGGAGGGAGGGAACAACCTTCCATTGACAACCAGAAGAAAAAAACCACAAAAGAGCATTGGAAAAAAAAAAAAAAAAAAAAGGAAAGGTATAGGAATGCTTACGAGTAGCAGGAACCACATTTGGTTTTTTATTGACTTGTTTGCAACTAAGCTTATTTTGCATCCAGCCGAAGAACTGTCCACATGCAAAAATTAAAAGATCCCATTATTATAACAGCCATGTATAAAATTCTACTTTCTTTTATTCAAATATGAAAAAACACACGTATCAAAAATGAAATTGATCATATTCCAATCTCTCTCTCTCTCTCTCTCTCTTTCACACACACACACACACACTTAACCTTCATTTTGATGTATGATCAATGACAACCCTTTTGCGCTTTGGGTCTAAACGCAAAGCTGCTGTGGGTGTGGGCTCCGGAGCGGAGGAAACAAGATGATTGAAATGTTGTTAAAAAACCTGAAGCCTTGAAAAGCAAATCTTGAGAAGCCAATGAGAACAGAGCTTTGAAAGTGGGATTGGCCAGCTGGGAAGTATAAAATTTGCGAAAAGGCACCCTTTCGATGAACTTTATGGCCAAGCCTCCTTTTGATTTCCACTATTGTGGTTCAAGTCCCCAAACACACCAGGCCAGCCAGCCAGTCAGCCAGCCTGCCACTCTACATTTCCCCACCCTTTGCCACCCTTTTGTGTCTGTGCTCTATTCTATTCAGATCGTCAGTAGTCTTTGTACAACCAATTATACATACACCCATATAACCCCACAAAGCATAAGGACATTCTCCAATTTATTTTAATGACTGCATTACTTTGTTTAATGCCCTTGTCCATTTTCTATAACACCTGGGTCTGAGAAAGTGATAGACATGCTTCTTGAACAAACCTTCAGATCGGATCTGCTTTCGTGGCTCCATTTTGTCCATGCGATGTCCAAGGAGTTGTATTGAGTACGAAAATTAAAGAATCAATCTCTATACGTTTTGTGATCTAACGGTGGTGTGTGGCAACACGAGGGGGCCTACTGAAGATAAATGGCTATAGTTGAGGCTTTTAATATTCAAACTTCGATCAACTGTACTCATCTCCTGAAACAAGATTTCCTTGAAAAGGGAACTAGCAATTAGCTAGTTAATTACTGTTTATAGTTGGAGAATAACATGCTAACTACATAATATATATATATTACAAAGGTTTTCATCGGATGAAAACGCTCGACTTTTTAATGATCCATCTCAATTCTCTCTAGACCATAAAACCATGCCATACAGAACTTCTTGACAAGTCAAATAAAATGCCTTGAATTATAGTTGTTAAAATTCAATAAATAATCTATTTCTATGTCTTACCTTACAGATTAAATTTAAAAGTTAAATGATTTCTTGATATAATATAAGAGATTTTTAGTTCAAATTACACTAATTAACAGCTTAAATGGTTAGGTACTCGACAATAATATAATAAAAGTACCTGGCAAGAAGCTTAAAGTGAATGTCCCTGCACGCACAATTCGGCAAGTGAGAACACTGGTTCAATTAGCTTGGCAGAACAAACATAAATGTTACAATTCACATTTTGTAGCAGACAAATGATCTAAAGGAATCAAACCCCAAAAGATGGGCAGCCTGGAGGAATAACATATAATATAACAAATAATAATGTTAATGTCCAATAAAATAAAACGGCTGGAGATGCAATTTTGAGAGAAAAAAAAAAAAAAAAAGAACAGTAGACACCCGCATGTCCATGTCTCCTCTCGCCGACAACATCAGCTTCTTGTGATCTTACCTGCTCCCTGCAGGTGTAAAGCACTAAAAGATAGTTCCAATTGACTTAAATGACAAGAATCAAGTCCAAAAGTTTGCATTGTTTCCCAATTCAATTCCACGACTCAGAGGAGCCAAATTAAGATTGACGTGTGTCGTCTAATTAAGGTATGTACTTAATTTTCTCCGGAAGATATAATGAGATTGGGATGATGTGAAACTGTGAATCTCTCTCTCTCTCTCTCTCTCTGTGAGTTACAAGCAAGCACACATGCATGTGCATGCCTGGCCTTGGACAAGCACACATTCACAGGCACACTTTTCCTGAGACAAGGCGTAGCTGTAGTCAAGCATTCGCCCCATTTTTTTAAAAGGGTAGCAAAACATATATGATCTCAAACTTAAGAAAACAAAAATTAATGTTCCTTTAGGCATTTGATCTATTTCTAAGCAAAATATTTGGCTGCCTCCTGGTGGAAAGAGAGTTCAGCTAGTGCACCCCATTTCATCCTCAAAGCTCTCGTCACGTTTGATACGGCTACCAATAGCCGTAGTTATACTTTTAGTTCCAGTAATCAAAGATCAAAGATCAACATGATAAACCAAGAAAAGAGTAGGGTCTAAGACGTCCACGTGAGATAGTACAAAGAATCTCATTGTAAGGTCACCCGTCAGGATCCTGGTTTGTAATTGAAACAGTCCATGGCATTGTGAGAAGTATTCCCTGCGAGAGGAGTCCACTATGAACTAGTTTCATGTACAAAAATTTCTTATATCAATGTAATTGTACTCTTGCGCTTTTAATCGTATTTAAGTGCTTTAATATCTGATCAACTATAGCAATAGTGACTAATCAATTAACACAATTATCATTACAGGATTCATACTCTTCGGACGGCTCCTTGTTGCATATTAATTAGACGCGACTGACTAACATGGCGCACAACGAAATTGGAGCTGTGGAAAGAGTTGAACCCATACACCATAAATTCGAGTCACAAAGCATGCCCATCGTTCTCCACACACCCGTGACATGGAACATATATTTTCATTAGAGGACCCGAAATATATACAAACGGTTCTGCGGGTTATGAAATCTAATGGGTTTAGGTTATGACAGTTGTCAACGTACCACGACAAAGTACATCCATCTACTCTTGTTGGACCAACGCGTGTCTCGAAGGACTTTGGTTGACTTTTCCTTAAATGTCCATTTCCAAAATTTGCATGCCCCCAACCTCCCGCGCTGCTCATTGGTTGCTCTCAGATTCCACCAAAACCATAAAATACTGCCAATAGAAACAGCCCCCACCACCACCACCACTGCCATTCTCTTTTCCCGGGCAAGGACACTCTTTAATATGAACTGGGGTCCACTTAGTAGTCGAACCACAAATGAATCCATCCATGACTTCCAAAAAGTTAACATGATGAAAATTTAATAGGATTCCAAGTAAATTTCATATTCACTTTGGTTGAGTTGGATGACTTGACTAAGCTATGTCATTGGTCGAAACGAATTTTCCTGGGACCACTTAATTGTGTGTGTAAAGGGGTTTATGTGGTTCTCGTTGTTTTACGTATGCGGTTAGTACTATTTTGTAGCGATCATCACAAATATTAGTTGGTTTAAGAACACAATGAGTCATGTGGGGGGGGGGGGGGGTGTTCTTTGCTTTATTGGTCTACACTAGAACAGTGATGATCACTCAATTGCACGAACAAGAGGCTCAAGTTCAACCCTTCATGCACCAAAGGAAAAATAAAAATTATCAATACTAGTTGGAATATATATATATATATATAGCAAAGATAGGAAATACGTATCTTAGATCCAATGAAAATGACTTTTGAATGTATTTTTTCATAAAAAGATATCATTCTATGGTTACCAAATAAACCAAAGAATGTGACTTATTTTCATTTTGAAAATGTTGACATTTTGAACAAAATGACGAGAATCAATAGATTTCTAGCTTATCATTCATACTATTGCACTATGTGACAAATGACACGGTGATACGAAAACACGTGACCTTGTAAATATCGCCACCAACGCGTTCGGCAAAAGGCTTATTTAAGACTGAAATTTTTACATGAAAGTCTCGGTATAGATCCTCGAGATTGCAAGTACAAAGGGGAAAATGCGAGAAGGGTAGCGAGTCAATTGATGATCGCTTCCACCAAGAAAAGGGGAGAAGCCATGTGAGTTAGCGCAGCTGCTAGATGCCTTGGGTTGAGGAATTAGGCTGAAACTTGCGAGACTTACTACTTCTGGAATGTTTAAAGTATACATCTTGTGAGATGTGGACGTCTTTCATCCAGGGAGAAGAAGCTGGTGGTCATCATGGGTTTGACTAGCTAGCTTCCCTTTTATTGGATCTAAACCTAAATTGACAATTAGAATATCTTCATATTCTTTGCATTAAGAATAGTGTAGCTAGGCAAATTCTTCGTCTTCCACAAAGGTCCCTAAAAATATGTTATGCTTTAATAACTAATGCTACACTGAAATTTTGTTGCATGTTTCTCGAGAATAACGAGTGAACCCTTCATTCCTGGCCCTTAAGACTGAAGTAGATTTCCTTAGAGCTTATTATGTCATTCAGATCTTGAGTTAAAATTATACTATCTCTATTTTTTTCATTTGATTACAATTTTCTACATGTAAGGAGCGTTTGTGTTTAATTTTTTTTTTTTTTTTATGCTTTCAATCAAATTAATTTGCGCGTAATGAGCCTGTTAAAATTTAACATGTGCTTTTGGGACCAAAAAAAAAAAAAAATTTAACATGTGTTTTCTGAATGGTTTCTCGATGGATTTCATTCAATTGCACAAATAATAATCATAAATTTAGCAGGGTTTAAACCCATTTTTGTGATTTGCAGCGTCCATCACTCCATTATGTATGTTAACTTTGCAATTATGCCTATGGTTAATATTGCATATATATATATACGAACAGAACCACACGGTATACTAAAACACAACATTGACTATATTTTGTTCTGAACGGCAGGATTCTCTTTATTCCACAATCAAAACCCGTTTAAGAAATTAGTCAAACAATTGAAGTTGATGATGAATAGCGAGTCACTCAGTTCTGAAAACCCATGAACCTTGCTTTTAAAGAAGAGAACAACAGTGCCATAATCATAAAAGATCAATTTCAAGAGTCTTTGACTGAATGAGGGGCCCGGACAAACAGAGGGCAACAATGATTCCCGGGCTTAAGTCTACCAGACCAAAGAAAATGTATGCTCAAATGTATGCATATGTGTGTGCTTAAATGTGAAGTTAACACTCAATAGGGTAGACAAATAAATGCAATGATCTATGTTCCTTATATTACTGTGGAGATCTTTTGAAATGCCAATGGCTAGTCAGACATGTGCGCACATAATCAAATGTGTATTATTCTTCCTTGTTTGGTGCTTCACTTTTGTTATAAATGGGAATATATAGCTACCCTATTGTGCATAGCTAACTAATCTTCACCCGCAGAAAAGTAACCCACTGATCCACCAGAACCTCGAGAGACGCTGTAGAATACAAGTTGATGTGTGTACTGATGTTTTAATTTACAGCATAGATTGACAATTCCATTGAAGCTTGTACTTCTGGGTATAAGTTCATTGATCCTGGAAATGATGCTCAATCGATGATAATAGAATTCTTGTTTCTCCACCAGACCTATTGGAACTTTGGGTAATCAATAAATCCTGCATCTCTAATGACCCCACACACGACTCGAAAGACATAACTCGGTGGCATTTCGCCTACAAGAGAAGCTTAGATCAATTTCCCGCGTTGCTTCAAAATTCTGACAAGAACATTTGTCCAATCAATAGACTGGAGAATTCGTATCACAGAACGTATCAGCCTGTGCTTCAAACATAGGCAAGTTATGTTGCCAGGGCAGGGCAGACAACCACTCCTTAACATTAAATGTTTTCAGAAGTTATAACCTTTTAACGAGTGTTCAGCAAATGGCACACGAACGTTGTACTCCTGTACTATGCTAGAAGTTTGGCCATCATATCGAGCATCACCAGATATGTGCGTGGCA
The DNA here is from genome assembly GCA_037832345.1 of Rhizophora mangle. Taxonomy (NCBI): domain Eukaryota; kingdom Viridiplantae; phylum Streptophyta; class Magnoliopsida; order Malpighiales; family Rhizophoraceae; genus Rhizophora; species Rhizophora mangle. The sequence continues at coordinate 2,359,567 of JBAPLJ010002055.1, forward strand.
TGTCTCATAATATACACGAAACTATTAGATGACCATAGAAATTGAAGGAATATAGTTCTTTCGTATGGCCAAAAACGGAGAGGTATCTATCACGGAGTATAAAGCCAGAGGCAGGCCCTGGGAACCAACATTGCCATCAATAGGTGTTTGTATACAGTGGTAAATCTCCCCCCATTTAGTAGAGTCAAAGGGAGAATAACAAAATTTTCATTAGCGATGGATGCATGATTAAGGCCATTCACAGCATTCACTCCTAAACCAGAAATTCAAGTGATAAGTTAATCCTTGGGGCCCCATTGAATGATTAAACATAGAATATCTGCCTTCTCATCTTTTCCTTTTATTTTTGGTGGATCCCGAGCAGCGTACAGTTCTCCTTTTCTGTGAGTTTGAGTTGTGTCAAACAAACACTTATTTGGCAGCGGTGTGATTGAGCATTCTCATTCACTAGTACGTACTGGGGTCACCCTATTCACTTTCTAGAGCTCCATGTTATAGGAAATAAAGTCCGTGTCATATTGAATGAAACGCCAAGTCTGTACCATATTTTAAAGCACAAGGTTAGAGTAACACTAAGGAAGGGGGCTTTGGGCTCGCCTTCTGTATCTAGTTCATTGAACTTAGATGACAAAAACATTGGAACTCACCCGAGTGTAAATCTCCAAAAGCAAAAATGAGATCTCTCTTCAGGGAGTCCAAACCGTCCACACAATTCTGTTCTCTATCTACTCTAAACATTGCCCTTGGATTTGCCTGCATCAATAGGCCGTATCAGAATATGGCAATCAACAACTCCATTTTCCTTCTTCAACATCACAACCAACACCGGAGCACCAAAGGAATTGTGTCAGCGAATGACAACGAGATGGTAAGAGCAATTTTACATGAATGGTAAACCAATATCTGCTATCACGAGGACACCCGAAAACTTGATGGAATCACAGCCACATGGCAACCCCAGAAAGGCTGCCATTATGATAACATGCACCCATTCTTTTAATGCTATGCGTCTGCAATCCATATTAAACTTCAGGTGAGAAATTCAAAAGCATCAATGGGTCATGAGACAGAGTCATTTGGATCCCACAAGTGAACTAACAAGAACAAGGAATAAATGCCAACAAAACTGTGTCCATAATCATCAACAACGTCACAGTCCTGATGAGCATCCAATCCACAAAAACATAATGAACATCAACTACCTCTTAAAACTATAAATAAGCAAACAATACGTAATCCAATTCATCTGGAAAACGTCTACCGACCAAAGAAAGTAAGAAACAAACATTATGGAGTCAAATTTCAAATGAATTAGAGCAGAGAGAAGAACGAAGGAAAAACCAGATGGGTGGGAATATCGCTAATGTGTATTAGATCAGTTTTTTCATTTTTGTTGGTTACTTTGTTTCAATATAACTGAGCTCACATCCCGACTGTTATGTAAGCTTTGGTCACATAAATACTGGTGACGTATCTCTAACAGCAAATCAAAAATTTGAGTTAAAACAAATTCCAGATTTGCATCCTAAAAAGCAAACAAAGAATACAAAAATCATAAGTACGCTAAACAAATTAACGAGGAAACAAAGGGAGATGAAATATATATATAATCATTCTCTGCTCACTTCATCAAAATATCAAAATCCACAGCACATGTATCAATCAAGCAATCGATAGAAGAAGGAATTTGTTGGTCGTCGCGACGAAATTGCTCCATAGCGCGTTCCCGTTGATGCCGTCGCTGTAGAAGATATAATCAGGATAGCCATCACCATCACCATCATCAGCAGCTCCTCCTTCCTTTTCTTCTACTTGCATTCCTCCTTCATTCTTCTCTTTCTTTACGAACAGTGTCCTCGTCGTGATCATGGAGTTTCTTCTGCTTCATCAATGAGGTGGGACGCTTTCCTCTTTTTTATAGCTTGGATTTCAGTCTCCTTGTCACGGGAATTTACGTGGAGAAGACGATAGTAATTAGCAGTTGTGAAAGAATCAAATCGAAACCAAATCCAATATCACTTCCATGTAATTAGCAGTTGTGAAAGAATCAAATCGAAACAAAGCCCAATTTCCGCTGTTCCACCAGAAGACCGAAAAGATTGAAAAAAAAATTAAGAAATTAAGAAAAAAGTTAGAAATAATCATATCTTGTTTTATTTTTCTCACCAAAAAAGAAAGAGTAGAGAATTTTTCTTTTTGTTTTTTTGGTTGTTTTAATTAAATTTAATTCACAGAAAACAAATTTAAATATATAGACAAAAATCAGTACATCGGTGAAAAATTGAACATAAAAAATGCAAAAAAATTAATGGCACTTATGTTTCTATCAAATGCTTCGTAGTGTTTTTTTTTTTTCAATTCAGTTTATGGACACAAAGAATAAATCAGTTGCAAGACCAAAAATATTCAGTGAAGGAGGTTTAGAATATAGAATATAAAAGTGAGTACACTTATATACACATAAACCATTGTTTAAACTCATAGTGGGGCCCCACTGCTAACAAAAGTCGCTGGCCCCCATGATTTTTAACATTGACATTTATATTTTTTGTTGTTAGGATTTTCAATCTGGACCCCATCTACTAAGTATTAGTAGTAGTGCAAATGGTAAAGGACGGTCCAAACATATGTTCCTTTTTCCTCCCTCTCAAATTGCTCACATCCCTTTCAAGTTTCATGTGGTACCCCAAAACTTAAGCATAATTCCACAAGCATTTTTCTTCATATTTACATAAATGGCACAAAGAACCAACATGTTACATGACGTACACGCATATATATTTATGTTACAGTTTCTTTGTCCTAAATTATGATGTTGGATAACATAATTATTAACATATACATAATCATTTACAAAGGATCACCCAAAAAGTTCATAGCAACATGCGAGGCACTCGAAGCAAGCGAGGGCACCACAGAGCTGCGCTACGACAATGGAGCACTGGTCATTCATGTAGGAACATGTCTGGATGAAGCACATGCAGCAGCATCGGTCAATCAGCCTGCTGCAGCATTTGGAAGCTGCCTTGACAACCTTTTCTGTAGCTTCAAGTGGCCTCCCTTCCTCGGTTCCCGGAGGAACATTCTTGGCCGTTGCAATCATGTTGCCAAGACCAACACCTAGGCTTCCCAAGTATATTATCTTCTGGCCTTCTTTGTCAACTTGCTTGAGAGGATTCATTCTGTTAGCCACCTGTTTTGGTGTAATTTATACGTGCACTTTCAGTAATTCGCATGCATGATATGGTTGGGTGCTAATACCGCCAATACAAAGTAAACAAGCCGGTATGTAAATGTTTTGAAGTTGGGCAAAATTTGGCATACCTGTCGTACCAGAATTGTTTCTGGTGCTTTTTCTCTATCAGTTTGAAACAAAATCATTCGGGTATATTCAGATGGAACTCTAGTCTGTATGCTCACTTTTGCAACCTACAGCAACATGTAAAAAGAATTAGGTTTGTAACACATGCCATCACCTAAAATCAATGTCAACCTGGCACTCAGACATCTGCGAGCTTTAACCATGCTCTGGGGTCCTTGGCAACATTGCAGGTCTCAGCATATTTTGCTGACAAGTACCAGATTTTCAATTATCAGAATATAACAAATTCAGTCACAAACCTTCTCCTTAAGGTCGTTATTTTCTGATAACCAAGCCTTAGTTGTCAGAGCATCAATCTGTCTCCTTGCAAGTACCTGCAACAAACATGCTGCTAAGGAATTCTACCATCCACTGCATCTAAATAATGAAAATGAAATTCAAAGATCCAGATAATATCAAACTTGCTAGGAGCAAGGAATTCAATACAAGCCCTATATTTTTGAGAGAATCACAATGCATCTTTGATTTTGTGATAAAGTGTGTAGAAAATTGGCAACAAAATATTTTGTTTGAAGATGTAATTGGAGTCTTCGGCAGCCTGCTTGAAACAAATAAGTAGAGTCAAGTAATTAGGTGTACATATTACCATATCAACAGGGAAATCCTTTGCTTTTTGGACTTTCAAGTCCATAACAAAATTTCCCATGTCTGCCAAGGTGCCATTAATTTTAACCATGTCTGGAAAGTTTCCAGTGTATCTGCCTGATAAAATTAATGGACTGTCAAGTGTGAGGTCTGGAATACCAGATGGGAACAGCTGCAAGAATACCAAAGAAGACAACAGATTGGATGCAGTCAGACAGGTCAAAGGAGATGAGTGATGTAAAAAAAACAAGAAAGAATTCATTATGGAAACAATTATTTGTCATATATGAAAAATATCTTGACTCAGAATGAGCATGGGCAAAAAATATGCATTGCCACTTATTAACTGTATACCTCAAGTGAATCAAGACATTTGAAAGCATCTGCAGATACATTAGCCAGAATGACTGATGAAGCAGTTGTGAACAATCTCTGCATTTGAAAGTCAACTGAATCTGGCAAACAGAAAGTGATTGGAATCATAGAGCATAATAAGAATTCTCAATTCCTTATTAGTCTCTAACTCTAGAGGTGTTACAACGTTGACCTAATGGTGCCATAACTTCCTTGTCGGAAAGGAAACATAACTAACCTGCATCATAAGCACTGTCAAAGTGACCCCTCCCAATTTGCGCTAGCATTTGCAAGAAATAGTGGTTACAGTATGTGCCTGGAGAAAATTCGGGTGGTATACTCTTAGAAATTGATAAAAATGGAAAGAACTCGAAAGATGCTGTGTGTAATTCAATGTACTAGCTTGTATGTATTACTCATTTAATAAACTCTCACCTATACCAAATGTACATATGCGAGGGGAAACAGATTGCCCATGTGCAAGAGAATCTTTCACAAAATTACAAATTTCCTTTTCATCTTCAACAGCCCCATCGGTAACAAGAAAAATGAGAGGAATTGAATCGCTAGCATCAGCCAACAGCTTAAAAGCCTAAAATGAATCAGATTATAAAGTGAGATCTATTTAAATCTGCACTATTTCTCTTTAAAAAGGCTATCTTTAGAAATGTGAAAGGAAATGTGAAAAACAGCATTAAGTTGGAGACTACAAGCAGAATAAGTCACTGAAGAAATTGCTAGCAAAGACAGTAAGAGGGAACTCGGAAAATGAAGAAAGGGGTAGGTGAAGTGCAATATAGAAGTTATTTTAATAGGGATAACACATACACAACAATAAGAAGCCTGTAATCAGTACAGCTGATCATAATCAGAAAATGAAGGAAAATTGGTCACACCTGTTTAATGGGAAGCAAGATGTTGGTACCACCATCAGGAAGTAGATTGTTGTTGAGCCACTGGGTAGCTTTTAGTATTGCTTCTTGGGTTGCTGGTTCCATTAATGATGAGAATGAGTAGGTTTCCCCATTGAAAGCAATGATATTGAAAGAATCTTGTGGATTAAGCTTAGAAAGTGATGCCAACAATGCATTCTTTACACTCTCAAGAGGAGGCCCCTTCATGCTTCCACTAATATCAATTAAGAATATCAACTCCTTCCTGAAAGCCTACAGGATCCAAGAACATCAATTAAGAAAGGACTTTTTAATACAAAAATAAATGAATCATGAAGCCTTTTTTTAGAGACAAGGATTTTTGGTCCTCCTTTGAGCTTTCAAGGAACTCGACTGAACCAAGAAGAAGCAGAACCTTGTCTTTTAGAGGACCCAAAGCCAAATATATCGTAAAACAATTGGATATCAGGTTAATATTGATGAACCTTCCATCTCTGATCATTTCCAGGGAAAAGATAGAAGCAGAATATCTGTCTATCATCAAAGTCCTGCAAAAGTGGGGACTGCAACAGCATCCCACCAAATAATTCATTTGAAGCAAGCTGAAAATGCAACAGTCAAGCAGAACAAGAAAAAATCAGTTCTGAAAAAACTGGTGCAATAGAAACAAATATGTCAAATACCAGGAAATAAAAAAAATGAAAATGACAAAGACTACCAGTACAAGGTCTTACAGAATATGAAAAGCTGAAGTTGGAACTTGACCATTTCATTACTTCTGATTCATATAAGAAACCCATTTTGCTGATATCACGCCTTAGTTCCTAACAAGAACATAACAAGCAGATCAGTTCCCCTGTGTTTTACAAACGAAATGGAACATAAAGGATATGGGAATACCTTCAGAGCATGAGTGTTACTCTTGCACACAATTTCTCTGCCAGTACCAGAGTCCACATTTAGGAGTATCTTTTCTCTCTTAGAAATTTTCTTTCCAGTTGGATTGACAAAGGATGGAAAACTAAATGGTACACTTAGGGAGAATTTGCCCTTATTATATGACAACTTCTGAGACCAAGTCACTCTAATTGAGATGGTTGATCCTCCTTCCACCTGACAGCCAAAATGGTAAAAATCAAACAATTATGCTGCAATCAGAAGCAAATGAAGATTACTTCAACAACTAACAATTAAATGCAACTAGCCATCACACCCGTGGAATTTGGAAAGTATATATGCTGCCTTTCATGTAGCGTCCCTCTCCATCTTTGCTTATTTTTTCCTTTTCCTTCGCATCTTCTGCCGTAATCAATTGGCTGTGCCATGATCTTTTAGCAACATCAACCTCAACACCTAGAAGTGAACCCTGTTAGCCACATGTTTTTTTTTGAGCAAAAAGAAGAGGCATAAAAATAATAATAATAATAATAATAATAATAACATTTAACAAGACCAAGATAGAAAAGAAAAACAACGACAATTGTGTAAGAATGCAGCTAAATGATCATCAAAAAGCAAGAAGCAAATACTAGATTCCCACCCTACGCCTGCTAGGCAACAGGTACAACAAAAAGGCGCAAACTTTAATAAGTAAAAACAGACCACAAACCCAAAAGTAGCTCAAGCAAATGAAAATGCTTCCTATTAGTAGTAGAGGTTTATATTTGTGTCAAAGTATTGATCTTTGTTACTCTTTACTACTCAATCAAATTCATGGTCCTATACTTCCAATGCTAAAAGGAAACAACCATATGAAAATCCCTTTGTAAAAGGGAAAAGGTTAAAAAAAAAAAAAAAAACAGAAATCTCGTACTTTACTAAGTTTCAACACAGCATTCACGTTGGACTTTGCCACGAAACTAACTAATTACCTGGTCTCCCATGGGCACAGCGACGCGGCAATCACACTTTCTACTGGTCATGATGCAATGCACGCGCCAAGTCCCGCTAACGCTTATACTCGCGTAATCCAGACAGCAATCGACCTCCACAGCCACCCCGTGCATGTGCAGCGGTATCATCGCCGGCGGCTCGCACCGCCCGTGCACGTACGGCTGGTAGCTCGGCACGTCCGGGTTGTCCACCGCCTCTGGCTCCGGAACCACCGCGTACACCATCACCGCCGTTGGCAAGTAACTCTCAGGCATCCTTGACATCGCCGGTGCAGGCGCCGGAGTCGGCTCTTTTCCGTAGAAAATTCTCTTGGAAAGCTTTAGTCCGTATTCCACTGAGGCCTCGAACTGGCCGGCCATTTCGCCGGAGAAATTCCCAGGCGATGGAGACACCGGGTGTTAAAGCAGACAAAAAGAAAGTGAAGGCGTTGGCTCTTTTTCAACGGCAGCTGAAGAGAAGCCGGAGGACGATGGTTTTACTTATTTGGCTGGTGGGTCTACCCGGGGGGGACCAAAAATTAATATTATAATAAATAACACTAGGCGTTTTATGAAATTAATTTTTATTTTTATTTTTATTTTAAGGACCACTGAGGTCTTTTCGGACATCAGTAATTAACGAGACTCGAATCGAATGACTGGCTGGGATCAGTAGATATACGGTTCGGTTCGGTTCGGTTCGCTTCGGTTTTCATTTGAAACGTCGGTTTCGGTTCGGCGGTTTAGGTTATGGTTTCAGCTCGATTTGAGGATTAAATTCAGTTTAAATTTCAACTTAATTCAATTTAAGCTTAATTTAATTTTAAATTGTCTAATTTCGATTAATTTGACCCGATTCGTCGCTTTTTGTCGTAAAAATTAGAAATATTTTAATTTTTAATTTTTTAATAGATAAAATTAAGCTTTTTATTTTTAACTTTACATTTTATTAAAAAAAAAACAATATATTTAACAAGTGATTTCAAATTTTTAGAAAGATTGAATCATAATTAAATTAATCATCTTCAAAGTTATAGTTTAAACCGATATTAGCTCAATCTAATTTTGAAGCAGAACTTTAATTATGTTATGTTAGGAATAATGAGTTCAACTTTGTCACATAAATGTTCGGTTTAGATTATCGATAGTATTTAATACACATTTATAGTTTTATCTCAAATTGTAATTATATATTAAAATAATTTTTTTTAAGAAAAAAGGAAAAAAAGAGTGATGGTAAATTAAACGAGCGCCCTATTCAACTCGGGGTTAATGGGTTTCCGTCGTGGTCCAGGGTCTACGCACCTGGTAGCTGAATCAACACCATCTCTTTTGATGGTGAGTAATGGTCCCGTATTACAATCATGGCTGCCTTTTGTTTTGATTTTTTTTTTGGGTCTACGGTGACATTTTGGTCTTCGTGGACTTTTTAGCACCTCTGTGTTGGCGGGTCGGCTGGGACAGACAAAATGTGCCTAACGTGCCACAATTAGCGGATCCGCTTTAACTTTTTTAAAGTGCATTTACAAGGCTTGGAATTGCATGATAGACTTTGGCTTGTCTTTTTTGTCGCATATATTTGTATTATTTGTTTATATAAATAAAATGAAAAAAAAATATATAAATAATATTTCATAATTTTATTAAAAAAAATTTACATTAATCATGTTATATAAAAAATTAAAAAATCGAGTTAAATTTATGAAAAAAATAAATTACATAATACTGAATAAAAAGGCAGTAATTATTCTAAAAATTGTGCAAGATCATTGTATTTCTATTCTAATAGAACATTATGACCAAAATTTAAATTCATAAAAATTATGATACAAATCAAAAACATTTTTTTTTTTGTGTGTGTTAAATATAAAAAGTAATGAGTTTATTATTGTAAGGAAAGAATAGCATTTAGATTAACACCAGCGTAGTTTAAGTTATAAATCCCAAATTAGTATGGAATCATTCAATCCAAAACATGACGATGAAAAGAAATTAAAAAGAAAACCACGAAAGCCATGAAGATAATAAATAAGGTGCTTTGCTTTGATCCTCAAGGAGCGTAAGAACAAGGATTGCCCGTTCTCTGATCCCTACATTTCTTCGACCTATGTACAACAAACACAACGTGCTGATTATTGAGCGAAGAGCATCATATATCACATGTAGCTTAACTAAAATATTCAAGCCCTCCCAACTTGTGAGTAATTGGTTAAGCTTAAAAAGGGATCAACAATGTGATTTATTATCGATTTTTTGGATTATTTGAGAGGTTAACAGAGCCCATTTATCCATTTTTATTTGTTCAATTCCTAATTTCTAATTGGACAAACCCAAGAAGGGCCCCCTGCAAAGAGATAATTTTGGAAGCAACAAAAGTAGGTTGGACCAACGCACAAGGATCAGGGAACCATGCGTAAAAAGCCCACTCTGTGTCCTAACTTTGAATTTTTAAAACAAAATTTAATTTTTCTTTTTTAATATCTCAAATTTTAATCTTTGAAAAAACATATAAAATTTATAAAAATGAAAAAAATTATCTAAGGTACTACGGCATGTGGTATCTTGCAATGTAATAAAATACATGATAGATGTTTGTCCAGTTAAAATTTGTGCATAAAGTGACCGTGGAGTGAGCATGTTCTTCTCCTGCTATCAAGGGAGGTATTTTAAATTTTAATGGGGAATTATAAAATCATCAAAGGGGAAGAAAATGCTAAATGTAGGCTTATATAGACTGAATCAAACAATGGGGTGAAAAAGGAAATTCAAATCTATTCAAGAAAAGTAATTTTCTCCTCAAAACAACTATCTTCTTTTAACCATGTCCTCCAGTCCACACCGCAATGCTTCTGCACTGCAACTATGGCTATTGATTGAAAAGCCCCCGTTTTCTTTCTTTACATATAGAAATACCAGTAATAAGAATGATGTCAGCAATCCTGCGTACTTACTCTTCCCGAGTATGTCAGAATGAGTCAAAAACCCCATTTGAACAAACTAAAGTTCATCTGTGTTAAAGATCAGCTTCCTCATGACTGCAAACACGATCATCAGTCACTTCTTCCTCTTCAAGTTCTTTAATCAGCTTTTCAATCTGTTTCCTATAAACAGGCATGAAGTGATCACTAATCATCGTCTGCGAAAGCCTTAGTTTACTATAAAGAGATCTTGGGGTCAGGAAAATCCCAACTTTAGGCTCTTCTGCCTGCAGGTGTCCGTTGTCTGAATCACTAGATGTAGAGGAGCCGCCTTCACTCTCTGCACTATCAGCTTGCAAGGTAACAATATGCATAATCTTTCCAGCAGGAAAGAATCTGTGAGCTTCCTTTGTTTCTGGAGCTGCAGCATATGCCTGGCTCTCCCCTACCTCTGCAATCGCAGCTGCTTCTTCTTCCCTTATTTCACTTGCCGCATTAGCATCCTCACCATCCATTCTAACATAAAGCTCATGCTCAAGTTGTTCCCACAACTGAACTTCATTCATCTGATCTTCATGCGTATGGTCTATGAGGTTCTCACCATCATCAAGATTGGCATTTATATCAACTCGTGGAATGATTTCATCACTTTGACAACATTCAATTTCTGAGGCCCATTCTGCTCTCTCGGGCAAAGGATGCTCAGAGGTTTCAATGGAATTTGCAGTCATTGCATGTCTAGGAGATGTAAGGAAAGGCTCTGATGTGTCAGTTTTGGAAGAGGATTCTTCTTCTGAGTTTGAACGCACGGTTGTGGCTCGATGTCGGGGTCCCATGCATGACCAGGAAGACAAGCGAAGGGCAGACCTTGTTGTCCATGCTGCCTGAGCCATGCTCTGTGCCCTCTTCATCACAACCTGGGGAATTACAATGAAGTATAAGATAGCCATCTGTTCTCATCATCAGCAACTACATTTAGCAATAAGCTTATTTTGTATTTCAACGAAAAAGATGACACAGTTTAACCCAATCACATAATAATTGAGAAATATGACATCACAAACCAAAAGCAAGTAGATGCCAACACACATGAAAAGCCCTGGCTGAGGCAGAGAAGAACTGTATGGGTTCAAAGAGAAACTAGTTCAATGTCATATTAAAAAGTCACCTGTGTGCCACTGGAAACAGGGCGCAGAATTGCTCCTGCCCCAGCAACTTTTGCTCTTGCGCTGGCCATTGATGGGAGACGGGAGCCCAATGCAGATGCAGAACGATAAACAGTACTGAGAATTCTTGTACGCTCAATCTGATTCCTCAAATCATTCAGCCAAGCAGATGCAGTCACCTGAAAAGAGAATTTTTTTTTTTTTTAATCACAAATATGGCAAGCAGAAGAGTGAAATGTAACTTAAGCTCAGGACATGGTGGTCACTCCAATGAAGGAGGTGGAACAAAACCTCAGCACGCAAATCGTCCACTGAAGCAGCTGAGAATGTAGGTACTAAATCAGCTCCATTTATAACTGAAATAATGAAATCATTGCCTGATTCAGCTAATTCCCATGTCATACAAGCAGCTGTGTGAAGAACCACAAGTCAGAGAACACCTCAAACAAAAGCCACATATGGAAACACACATATGCAAGAGTATGCATGTATCCAACTACATAAACCTCTATGCATATACATATTCTAGGCCTAGCATCAACTCAGTAACCTTTAAAGCATATTGCAAATGATTTCATATCTAATCAATATAAACCTGGAGCAAATGTAACACATGTGGTTGTTGACAATTCCTTCTGCTCCCTCAACACATATGTCAAAAGTGCTGCAGTGCCTCCACCTAATGAGTGTCCTACAACCTTCAAGAGTCAGAGATGAATCTTAGTTTTTCTCTTCAAACCCATAACATACAAGATGTCAAAGAATCATACCTGTTTAGAAACAAGTATGCTCTCAAATACATTGATATTGTTTCAGAGTAAATCATGCAGTTTTGCAAGAGGTGACTACTGATAAATGAAACTAGAACAAGCAGATTACAAACCCTAAGCAAACTAGCTGTTTAATCTACTACATGGGGTACGATGTTCACAGGAAAAAGTTTTTAGACATTCAGTAGAACAATCTCAGGTAGGGAGATGCACGTATCCAGACAATAAATGGAGAGTAGCAGTTTAATGACATTGTAACATCATTGGTCAAAATCACTATGCATTGAAAAGTGGGGAAGAAAAGAAGGCAGGGGAAGGCTTCAGATCAACAACTTCTAAACCCTTCCCATGCTCCTATTGGAAAAAACAGGTACAAGAAAATAAAAAAAAAACCTATTGGAACAAGCTGGCTACAATAAGATGTAAAAATTTGAAGTATAGAATCAAACACTTATTGGAAGACTATGAATCTGACATAAAAATGAGAACCTGAGGTTCTTCTTCCCTCAAGCTGAGATGCAGAGTTGAGTTATCATTATTATTATTTTCTGGTAGCTTTTATAGAAGTAGAGAGAGTGCGATACACTACTAAGACATTGCAAACATAATTATTTGGAAACAAAGGAAAATCAAAGCAACAAAAATGTTGGCAAATTTACTTTCACTTTGTAATCAGGATGCTCCTCAAGAGCCTTTTTAAGACAAGGAGTTGCAAGCTTTGAAATCCACCGAGCAGCTGCAACCATCCCACAATGTGCATAACCCAAAACCAAGTTGCTGACTCCTCCCTCATGCACAATGGTATGATGAAATGGCACGACAGCTCCAGTTGCAGCCGTCAAAGTATCCTTGATGCTATGTGTTCCACGGATTAATAACAAAATATATTTTTTGCCATGATCAACCAAAATCGTAAAAGCTGGCTTTAATATCTACAAGAAGACAAAATTCAGATTGAGGGCAGACACGAAGTATATCTACAACCTCATAGAGAACTCATAAGAAGAAAATAAATTTATAGATATAATCCAATAAATATATACAGAACACAAGAGTGAATAAATTACAGAAGAACGGCATTGTGACTTGATTGGAATCAAGATGCAACTTACTCCTGCTTTGGGTTCTTGAAGAAGAACATTTTCTTCAACATATCCTGTTTCCTCCAAAAATAAAGGAAATGGTTTCTTGGAAAAATGCCAACACAAAGTCAACAAGTTTATGAGATCTCTAAGTTCAATGGCCAATTCTCGCCCTTTGAGCTGTATACTATCTTTGCCACCAAAAACATTACCAACATGTAGGATTCCCTGCAAATCTAATTATAGGATCAGATTACTGGCCCTTCATAGCAAAAAAGTACAACAATATTCTGTAAATATCTCTGCATCATTGTTTCCTAGACACATTATATAAACTATTTGGTGATTTCAAGAGCAAAAGACACAGGATATAAGTCATAAGGGCAAGGGCATTCTTTGACCTGTTCAAGGCTATCATTTCAAAACAGCACAATTACATTTTTCGACTACCGAAATTGACTCATGCATCTTCACACACAGTAAAATTCCATTTCTCATGGTTTTGATGCTGGTGATGAAAATGAATATGGTGGGTAGCCAAAATCCATCAGAATGCTCACAAGGATGTTAACATCCTAGAAATTTTTAAAGCATCCAGATGTTTGGATTTTCAATTCAGCAACAGGCTTACACTAGGAAAATGAAAAAAGCAAAGATTCTGCTTCAGTATTCATTCCTCATTGTCATTAAGTCTCAAGGCACAAAACATTCTATGCAGAATTTGCTCAATTATATATATTCCAGCATGCCCACAATAAGAAAGACAAAATGTTAAGATTTTGATTCCCAAAATCAATCTAGTAAACAAACATCTCTCCAGTTTTCCAAGTAACTGACACTCACAACATGTCAAATGCAGTGAACAAAAACTATGATCTGTACTAGACTTTAGTAGTGCAAGTAAATGGAATTGAGACATTATCAAGTTATATGCTTATTATATTAATATATTTTCGTATAGATCATCATAACATCATTTTCAGTTTCCAGAATTATGTTATAAAAAGATCATGTAGATCCTGATGCAGCCCCTTTGACATTCAGAAAAAGTCCTTTTCAAGTATAATATCTAAAAGACACCACAATGTAATACCTAAGGGAGCACGTCATATTGGAGAATGGTTACATGCACAAAATCATGCAATCACAGCTTCTTGCATTAAGAGCATATTATCTTGGGAAACGGCAACATTCAGAAAATTACACAATCACAGCTTGTCCCACTATAACCACAACATCAAACCAAAAAATCAAACAAGGAAACAAAATGCCTACCTGCCTCTTCAATAAAAAGTTGATCCCAAATGCCAGGTCCCCAATGGGCCACTTCCCCAGGGTCTCAGAGTAAGTAAACCTAAGAGTCTCTGACAAAGTTGAGATTGTCTCTAACCATGTAGCCGGTGCTTGAACTAACCTATGCGATACTCGATCAATTCCTAAACGCACATTACCAGGCAAATCACCATCTCCATTTTCATCATCACCATCATTTGAATTACTTGACTGTAGTTTACGGTTTAATGTATAGTACAAAAAAGCAGCCACACCGGCTGCTGTAGCCATAGTTGCAGTTGCCATGAATCTGTACCTAATTTTCACAGACAAAAACCAAATTCAAGAAAAAGAAAGAAAGAAAGAAAAAAAGAATCGTAATCAGGCCTAAAAAATCTTTCAGTATTCAATAGCTACAAAGCATGAAAGCAATTCAGTTCTCATAACGATAGCAAAGTCCCGAAATTTGATACAATTTCCGCAAACAGCTGACAGTTGCCCACGAATGAGAAACACAAATGAATCAATTTCAAGAATTAAACATTTTATCTCTTTCTAGAAAAAATTTAATTAAAAAAAAAGGCTGTCATAACCTAAAAATCGAATCTTTACGACAGAAACAAAAACCCAATGAATAATTAAATTTAATTACATGGTGGCAGTGGAAGACTTCTGTTGGGTTGCCGAGAAAACGAAGTAAAATTCACAAATTTCCCATCGCCAAAACTTTTCCCCTCATTTTCTAGGCTCCAGAACAACATCAACGACAGGGAAAAAAGAAAGACGATATTTGAAAAAATCGAGAAGATTCAAAGAAGGAGAGTGAATCAAACCTAAGAAGCATCAACATTGGATTTGCAGAAGCCCAAATTTAAAATAAGAATATTAACGAACCTGATTGATCGATCGATATTACTAACAATAGCTTTTGATTTCGAGCCAAGAACCCAAAATAATATTAATAATATACCGTAACATCTCCCTCCTCCTATATATTACAAAGTTAGCTATTTTATTTCTTTTGTGTTTAATTTTTTTCCTTTAAAAAAAAAAGTTGCTTTATTTATTTATAATAGGGAAGCAAAGGAATGGGTTTTGCAAATAATTTTTCTTTTTCGTTATATTTTTTAGAGACACAATTATGTGATTAAAGAATTTTTTTTATTTTTTTATATGTGTTATTATAGAATAATATTTTATTTATAATCATATTATTAATTATAATTATTAATCTAAATATTATAACAATATACAAACTCACAATATAATATATTTTGTGAAACTCTTACACGTCAAAAATTCACAATTCATTTATTATTATTGTTTTTAATTATAATCCCAATGAATGACATGATGAACAATTTTTGGAGCCGACTTTTCCTAGAGTAAGTTTTTTTTTTTTTTTTTTTATAATATCGTGAAGTTGTTTCTATTTGACAAAACAAAAACTCACCAATGAATCAAATTAAATTTCCATTCATCAATTGAATTTCAAAAAAAAAAAAAAATTCATCACCTTTTTCTTTTTTTTTTGTGGAAATAAAATATTTTTATGTTCTGCATCAGTTAATATGTATATTAATTTAGGTCAATTCACCCAAAATTTATTTAAGATAAAAAAAAATTATAAATAAAAAAATTATAAAAGCGGAAAAGCTATTTTGGAATCCCAAGTTCATATCAATTATGCCAATTAAATATGTGGTTTCTTTTGGTCATTGAATGGTCTGGCATATGTTGACGACACAACATGCCTTCTCCCACCCATGACTTTAGATATATATATATATATATATATATATATATATATATATATATTACTTTGTTGATGCGAGTGACTTTGGACCCACTGCGTTGAATCACCCGAATATATAATATATATATATATATAGTGGGTCCAAAGTCACTCGCATGAACAAGTAATCAATGGCGATACAATCATGGCTTTAACCCTGCTGATTATAGTAAAGAAATTTTTTATGTCCATTTCCCCTTACTTAATTGCTTTGAAATCTCTTGATATATATAGCTACATTATTCCCAACTTAACGAGCCTCTTAATATGGCAACTAGAAAATATATCATATAAATGCACCAATAGTTTAATTAAACTTACCCCTGGTGTGTTGTTTACTTAATCAAAACTTCAACTTACCCTCCTGTAATTCAGTTATGGGAATCCAATTAACACAAGTTACAGGTGGTTTTTTACCTCTAATGATCCAAAAAACCAAATGTGATTCAAAACAATAAGAAATTATGTTACAAATTATCAGAATTATTGTTTTCTAGGAAGTCTATGATAGTAATTAGTAGTCAAGAACAAAAATAAAATGATATATAAAATAACAAATATATTATACAAATATTAATTATTATATTTATAAATCAAAATTTATAATTACTTAACGGGGTTGTCCTAATATCAAACACATTGATTTGCTTTATGGTACACTTCTTTTTGGAAAAGGAAAATTACCAAACCAAACCGTAGAGGCTAGAATTTATTCTAGAGCGACTTGACCAAAGATCAGTTGAATTGATTTCAGGAATGAAGACAGACACAAACAGTGAAATTGTTTATAAAATAATGAAATTAGAAAATACAAAGAGGTTTAATACCATAGCATATTTTATCAGCTGGGCAGCCTTGCCTCCAAGGTCCATGATTTGCCTCCAATGTTTATATTCTCTCTCAAATTTTCTTTTTTTTTTTCAAAAAAAATAGGGTCTAACTTAGAATCCCAGTGGCCTGTCATTTAAAAGCTTCGCAGCAAGAAGCAATTGGACAAGAAAAGCATTAAAACATGGTTAAGCCTAGGGACCAGGGATCATGTCCTATAATTTGTTAGCCATCTATGTTTATGAAGCATTCAAAGATTATATATCCAACAACAACAACAACAACAACAACAACAACAACAACAACGTAGGATATACGAAGCAAAGTTTTTCAAATTCAATTTCAAGACGCAACAAAAAGAGAAAATGAAGAAACAATTAGGCGAGACAGGTTGTTTGATGGGCTCTTCATGGTTGTGCTTCAAAGTAGAGATTATATGCCAATGTTCAATAAATCAAATATCCAAAGTAAGCACCCCAAGCATACTATTTTCGCTATAATCAATCTGCATCATTTCCTAAGCATCATTGTTGTTGTTGTTGTTGTTGTTGCTGTGGGTGCAGTTGATGCTGGCCTTTTCTTTCCCATGGCTTTGTGCTTGAATGCAATCTAATTTGCTTCTTGATTCCATTTAGTTTTTGTGCTCTTTTAGCCTTCTAATACATTAATGAAAGATTGGATTTGTGCATCAGCTGGAATTTGTGGGCGCAAGTTTGCTTGACAGGTCTTTTGGGTAAAGCATGAGTTGAGGGGTTTACAGATACAACTTGCTGTTCGCAGCTTCCATAATTCCATTATTTGTAAAAATTTGTTGGGCTATTGTGGTTGCTGGCGTTACAGAAGCTATTTACAACTTGGGTGTAGAAGATTCTAAAAAGAAGGCTTTATCTGCTCAAGAACTGATTAACTGCGTGAATCTCAAGAACTGATTATCTGCTCAAACTAAGGTTTGAGTAGTGAGGGTGACTGCCCATTCAAGGGAAAGAAGCAAGAATGCCGTCCAAAGAAGATCCTAATTTCTAAGGGTTCATTTATATAATGCAGTTTTTCATTTCATCTATAGATTCTATGTTCAAAATTTAATTCGTATGTTCACGTGTTTCTTCATACTTATTAGCCATATAAAGTAGTAAAAATTGAGGATTTTGAAGAGAAATACGAAGTCAATGAAAACAAGGTATTGGAATGGTTGAATAAGCACCTGATGGTAGTCACAGTGAATGCTCCTGCTGAGTTCAGGTATTTAGGACAGGACAAGAATCATAGTGAGGTAGGCGTTTTCTGCTAAGACGATGATAAAACAATAATTCTAACAGCTTGGTTTCATTAACTTCATATTTTTTTCTCAAAAGACTCAATCTTCACAGCTTTGTGTGGCTGAGAAGAAAAATAGCAAACATACTAATCAAATGTTTTGAATAAATACTTTATAGATACAATGAAAAATTGGATTATATAAATTAACATTTAAAAATTAGAACTTTATATTTTGATTTTTGAACAACATTCATGCTTCTTTACTACTTCTACTACTAGACTAAAAAATGAGAGTGAAGTAGAGCTTTAACACTCACCGAAGGGTGTGGAGGTGGAGGCGGCAAAATGGACTGAGATGGAGCACCAACACCGGTACTTCTACTACTTCCTGCTTCACCTTTCTTTTTCTTGGGAGCCATTAGAAAAGAAAAGAACAAAGAAAAAGATAGCTTTTTCACAAAATATAAAGAAGAGAAAAAAAAAAAGAGTAAGAAAATATAGCTTTTTCACTTAGAGAAGGACATGAAAGAGGAGCTAGCAGTGGTATGATGGATTGATGCAGTGAAAGAGCAGTATTGGTAGTACGGCTACCACTGGATTTTACTTGCCGTTTCTAGCTTCTTCTGGGTAGCAATTACTCAGAAAAACAGGTAACAAGTTAAAAAAAGAAAAATGAAAGGAACAAGAAAAACCAAAAATTCTTCATCTCCTTCTCCTTCACCTTCTTCTTGCCAAACGGTAAGTTCTTTGTTCCAATACCCTCGGTTTTATGGGTCCCAAGAAAAATCCTCAATTTCAACTTTACACGTGTCTTCTAACTGTACCTCAAGATCAATCCCACGGTCCAGGATAAAAGAAAAGGGTTTCATTTGATCGTCCTTCTCCTTTTTATAGAAATCATCCCCAAAGAGTCAAATAAAACTTTGAAATCACAACTTCTTATTCCATGGTTGATCCAAACTTTTCCTTCAATACAAACTTGTAACCATAGTCATCCCCAAGGGTTTCATTTTTAATGTTTTTAACCAGAAACATGCAGCTATTTTGTAACATATATATAGAGAAATTAAGAAAGCTACATTTCCATACTTTTACTTGGGCCACAAAGGTCCAAGATGATTCCTCAAATAAAGACTATAGTGCTATAAAATACAATTATTTTGTGTGGGCCTGCGCGCACGCGCAGGGACAATCTCACGCTCAAGAAATCCCACAAACATGAGCATCTTATTCGGTGTCAAAAGCCCACATCAAGTATATGTCCCAGCAAAATATTCTCAGCTTTGTGGGTTTTCTCCAATTTAGTGCCACTGTAAATTTGTATCAATTTGTTGACTTGCACTTCCCAAATTGATAAAAAATATTCACTTCTCGAGTTATCATTGACACACAATATCTTAGACTATGATCAGGGCGATTCTAGTTATGTTCCCTTTCACTTGTGATTGGCATGGTTGGTTGCTGGAATGCCATTGTTGTAAAAGATATAAAAAGAAGTTGTGGACTGTAAAGGTAATTATGTAAAATTCTCGCCACTTTTATCTGGCCCGTGCCTGAGGCACACATAGATCCCAAGCATCCTAATTCTAGGGTTCCTTTCTTATAGTCTATTTGGGATGAGTTCTGATTCGGCTACAGCTACAACAGCAGAGATGATGATGTCGTGAAAGCATATGTAGAGCGGATGATTAGGACGTGGTGATGGTGGAGGATCGGATTCCAGTGATCAATCTAAGGAATCAGCCCTAAAGATCCCAAGATCTCATATTTCACATATACTTGACCAACTACATATTGAGCAGATGGATAAAACTATTGATGGGAAGACTAGCACTGAAACAACATTAGACGAATTGATCACATGAAATAATAGAGTAAAAATAGTGAAATTGTCCAAATAAGAAACAATCCAGATTAAGATTAACCAAATGTTGATATATTGAGGACAGTACATAACTACAAGCCCTCTGCAAGCCAAATGCTTATTCAGCTAGCAGATAAAACTATTGCTGGGAAACTAACACAAAACAACAGCAGGAATTGAATGCAGGAATGACGAGAGATAACATAGCAGCAGCAGTGAATTTAGTTGGCAGCCCTGACTTCACGTTTTGGCCTGAAAGGATCCACCTCAATGACGTGTTTATCTGTCCAACCCCAAAACACCTTGGTTTGATATGTTAGCACAGGACCAGAAGAGGACTCCCTGGCTTGCAACGTAATGTAAAACAATTTACCAGCAGCAGGACTATAATTTGCCTTCACAATAGACTCCAGTTGTAGATCGGCTCTCTGTTATGAAACAGACCCAAAATTAAGAAGAGTGAAATAATTTTCATACTTGAACACCAACATAACACAAATCAATAAAAACTAATGACACTGAGAGATAAGAGAGAAGAAGGGGAGAGAGACAGGATTGAACACCAACATAACACAAATCAACAAAAACTAATGACACTAAGAGATAAGAGAGAAGGAGGGGAGAGAGACAGGAAGAAGGGTTATATGATGGAAAAAAAACCTCTCGTTTGTTGTGCTCCTTAATAGCTAAAACCACGCAATCCTTCACCCACTTGGTGGACAAACTATTATCGTTTTCCAAATTAACAGGTCGAACCCCGCCGAAAAAGCTCACGTTTGGAACAAAATCAACATCAAAACCCTGATGATACCAAAAAAAAAAACATTATTGATCATTAATTGGCTATTTAGAGCGATCAAATTCAAGTTCCAGTTCAAGTCCAAATACGAAAAAAAAAAAAATAAATAATAATAATAATAATAATAATAATAATAATAAACAGTATTTATGTATGTATGGTAAAAAAGAGAATACCTCGCTCTCAATGATTTGCTTGTTATAGCGGCGGAACTGGTCCTTGAGCTCTTCTGTCTCGTACTCGCTTTCACTGTCGCTATCGATTTCCCGCGGGGGCTTCTTGTCGTCATTGTTGTTGTTATTATTTTCCTCCTCTTCCACCGCTTCTTTTTTGTCAGAAACAAACTTCCGCTTCTTCAGGGCTGATTCCTTGGATAGATCATCGGAATCCGATCCTCCTCCTAATCCTCCCTCCGCAGACGCTTCCGCCACATACGCCGCCATGGCCGAATCGGAACTCATCGCAAACAGACGAATAGAGAAAACCTGGAATTAAAATTAGAATGAGAATGCCAGACCAGCAGAACTGGGGCATCTGCGCCTTTCGCCCGGTTCAGGTGGTGGCTATTCTAAAGTCGGACAATTTTACAAATTCACTTTTTCAGTCAAAAACTTCTTTATATCTCCAAAATAGCCCTGCCCTTTTCCTGATACAATTCCTCTATGATTCTTTTCTGTCAAAAAAAAAAAATAAAATATATATATATAAACCGTTTATTTGTTTCCTTAATACAATCTATATATATATATATAACTTTCTTTTGTCAACTTTACTTTTTTTTAATATATACAATATTTATTTATTTAAGATTAAGTGTCTGTTAATTCTTTCAAACACCACTGTTAGTTGGGATAATTAGGGGCACAGTCCACCCTAATTAGGATGGGGCATAGATGGAATTTTAAGATTAGATTATTATTTTGGAAGAAAAATATTTTAATATGCACCATAGATAAGCACCCAAATTCAATTAGGAAGGATAACCATATTTGGTTAATTGGAAGAAAATTAAAAAAAGAACGAGGGTTTGAGGAGAGAAACCGGCATATATACCAAATGCAATGTGTGATTTCTGCTTTAAAAATAAAGAACCAATCTTTTAGTGTGTCTTGTATAGCTTTTAAGTTAAAAGCACGGCAACCCCCAACAAAAATTAAAAAACAAAAGTTTTAGATGATAAAAGTGGACACTTTAGCACAATTACGGAACTTGTTCCTTCCCTTTCTAATGGCTCCCAAGAAGAGGAAAGCTGGAGCAGGAAGTGGTAGTAGGGATACCAGTGTTGGTCCTCTACCTCAACCACACCCTTCTGTAAGTTAAAAAAAGATGCTCTACTCACTCGCTCATTTTTCTTTTCTTTGCTTATCAATCTAGTTATTGTGTTGCTTAATCAAATGTTTTGTTGTATTTATTTTCCTTTGAAGGATTTGCGGGATGGCTTGCCTACTTCTGTGGATTGGTCAAAGCGTGGTATTATGATAAGTCCTATCCGGAACCAGGGTCGAGAAGGTATATCGAGTCTTGGATCTTTAATTAAGTTTTGATAATTACGTGTTTATGCTTCTCAATCTTGATTTTGGTTGGGTGAAAATGACAGAAAAAAAGAAAAAACAGTACTTCCTCCTTTTCTTTTGGCAACTTCTCGGCAGCTTTGGAAAAAAAAAATGAAAGGAAATCATTCTATCTCATTTACAACATCTTTGTTTGAATAACCGTGAACTATAATGTATATTCACCTAAATTATTTGTAGGGATTTGTTGGGCTATCGCTGTTGCCAGTGTCATTGAAGCTAAGTACAACTTGACCGTCGAGGAGGAATCCAACCGAGAAGCTTTATCTGCGCAAGAATTGATTAATTGTATAAATCCTAAGAAAGAAAGACAAATTTTATCTTTGAAAAAGGTTTACAAACATATAATCAAAAAGCAAGGACTGAGTAAAGAAGATGACTGTCCATTCATGGGAAAGAAGCGTGAATGTCGTGAAAAGGTTCACGTAAGGTTCTAATTTGTAAATGTTAATCTATATACTTCAATTTTTTTATTGTATCGATAAAATATTAAATTAAAAAAATTTGATTTGTATGTTTGCTTCTTTCTCTATAATTCATCAGGGACACAAATCGGTCAAAATTGAGAACTTTGAGGAGGAATATGAAGTTAACGAAACCAACCTGTTAAAATTGTTGCGGAAGCATCCTGTGGTTGCTACATTTGATGCTTACGAAGAGTTCAAGTATTCTGGAAAAGAGAATCGGGACGAGGTGTGTTTTATCACCGTCCTACCTTTGAAAGAAAGCATAGTAATAATGCTTTTGAATAATAATAATAATAATAATGACGCCTTTGATCAATATTCACTTATGGTTTAATACTGTAGATTTATTGTGGACCAACAGAGCCAACTTCTCCTCCTAATGTAGACAAACATGCTGTGGTTGTTGTGGGATATGACACGGCACCGGATGGTAGGAACTATTTTAAGGTGAGGAATTCCTACGGAGAGACTTGGGGTGATGGAGGATATGGCAAAATGATTCGTCAATCCAGCTCAAACAAGCCATCCCTATTTAATAGTTATTCCTACCCTGGGGTGAGTCTCTATCGTTCATACTTACTAACATCTGATAATAATTATTCCATCAAACCACTTGTGATGATTTATTTTTTTGGTTTTTTAACATATTATTGTCTTAACTTTTAGATAGAACAGGAGGAGGGGAAGAAGAAAAGGCGGCGCTGTAAATTCTAGGCGCAAAGGAATGTTTGACACGGCAGATTGACTTGCAAAAGAAAAGAGAACCTCCATTAACCATACTAGAATTATATATTGTTTTATGAATATTATTAATGTTATATTTTTATAATCTTTTAATACATGATTATATTTCAAAATAAAAATTATAAATATATATTTGATAGTTATTATAATATAATGTGAATTTAAGTTTAAAATGTGTCAAATTAATTATATTTATATAAATGTAATAAATCTCTAATTAAAATGTTATTTCACTTACTTATATATATATATATATATATATATATATATATATATATATATATATATATAAAGGTAGAATTATAATCAATTAATACTCACAAAACAACATATGAAGCTAATTAATTTTAAAGTAAAATTGATTCACTATTTGGAAAAATATTTATATATCCTGCTTTTAGAATTTCCCAACTCCCAATTATAGAAACATCTCAAAAATTATATATTAATTAACATAACTAAGTATGTTGTTTCTTTTGTTCATTGAATAGTCTGGCGATGTTGATGGCTTAATAGGCCTGCTCCCAAGTCCTAACCATGATCCAGCGTGGTTTGTCTAGAGTCATCCATTTGATCAAATAATTAATGGCGATATAATCACGATTTCGACCATGTTGATTATAATCCTCGGCGACTCGATTAATTATTCTCATGAATCCATAACCAAAACCTAGTTATGTGACACTGCAGTCTCCATTTCCCTTTACTTAATAGCTTTGGAAACCAACCCTTCATATACAGCTAGATCGTTTTGAAAGGGATTTATTAAATAGGGTACTACTTTGCCTTCTAATATGGATTAAAAAAAAAAAAAAAAAAGGACATTTATAGTTGGGTCATACATGTGAATGCATCAATAGTTTAATTGAGCTTTCCTCTGTAACCACTTTACATAATGAATCAAGCACACAAACTCCAACTACCATCTTGTAATTCAGTGATAGGAATCGAGTCAAGAGAGGGACAACAAAGTTGCTAAACCACAGTCGTTGATATCAGAGTTGCTGTTTTTGGAAAGGCATATGCTAAATCACACTTCGAATTAGTTTACAGCCAACTTGACGGACAATCAACGTGATAAGTGCAAAACACCTAATGTCTTTAAAGCGTCACCGCTGGTCTTTGTCATCTAGTCACACTCGCATAAATAATACTCATTGTTCTTTTTCTTTTTCAACATTTATAGACACAAGTCGGCTTCGCTTTATCTTTAAATAATCCAATTCTACTTCCCAACCAAGGAAAGCTACCCCATAGATGTGCCCCTAATAAATTATTTATAAATATATATAAACCTTCCAAAACAAACTCACCGAGAGAAATGTTTGACACTTTCATAACCATCTCGGAGTCATCTTGCTTGTGAATTACGCGGGAATTCTTGGACTAAAGCGAGGAAACAGTTATCTTTTCATACTAAGATAATATTAATAATTTTTTGCTATTATATGATTATGTAATTATTTAAATTATCTCAAATTAATTAGTTTTCACATCACGTGTTTGAGTTTTAAATAAAAGTTAAATATATATTATTTTCATTGTCAAAAAACATTATTGTAATTTATTTCCATTCATAAATAATTATATCCATTTTTTTAGATTATAATTTCCTACGGTATTATATGTTTATACAATTATTTTATATTGTTGTACAAAACCCTATAAATATTCTTTAATAGAAAAAAAATACTAAAAAGATTATAATTAATTGCATGATTAAATGGTAGGAATACTTAGTACATATGAAGAGGATGGAATAGAAAATAGACGTGAGATATATAAAGAGATCGATTAATTTGTAAAATTTCTATCAAAGGAAGAAAAAAAATGTTAAATTTATATAGTAAAGCACACTGAGGTCGTTATGATTTGGATAAGAGTCTTAATAATTACTTAAATTTTAACAAATTAGTTATATGCTGATCTGAATGGGTTAATCTCACCGTTATTGAAGTATGAGGTCAATGAATATCTATTTAGTATATTTACTTATATTTATTTTTTATTTTTTAATAAAAAATATATTTTATAAATATCTTAATTTTTATAATTATAAATTAAAATTAATTATTATTTATTAATATTTTTATTTAACTTTTTTTTTAAAAAAATTATTATTTAAATATTATTATACTTAAATTAATTAAAAAAAATTATCACTAAATCACTACGTGAAATAATGTACCCGCATCTTTTTCGAACCTCTGACACGATAACCTAAACCTGTCCCGCCCCTTTTATTGAGGGTGTGGAATGATCCAATAACGCATGCTTCACGTGCAAAAGTGTGTAACAAAAAGTCTTCGTCGTGTGAAACTGCAAACTTTTCTCCTGTGAAAATGGGACATATACCAGCAACTCTTTTAATTAAGGCATTCAAACGGATAGTTTCTGCAAACCCCATATCTGCTTTTGTGGATGGGAAAGGATCGGTACAAGATATTGAAATTGGTTGTCCTGCACAACTATATCCTCGTCTCCCTTTGTAAAGCGTCATTCACCCATTAATGCCAACAACCCACAAGTTTCACACTCTCTCTCCTTTCCGTGCTGTCTTGGCAGCACCTGCTCCATGCATTTGTTAAGTTTATTATGACATGTTTTGCACGTTGACCTGCGATTTGGACCCGCGAGAGTGCTTGCAAGCGCGACGCTCCTGCCCTATGCGGTTGTGGTATATTGGAGAATGATCAAAATATACGCGTCTTTATTTTAATATTTTTATAACTAAATTATTTTTAAAATTAACTTTTAAATCATAACGAAATAATCTTATTATTCTATTATTCCAACTCCTTCACTTTAGACAATTGAAAAATTGCCAATAAAGTTGAGATATATATGTCCTCGTGCTTTAAAAAGCTCGGTGATAATGGAGAGTGGGAAGGGGGTTGCGTAAATTAGAATGCTAATCTAATCAGGCCTAATGATTAAAATAGTTGAAAAATAATGTCATAAAGTTAATGAAATCGGTATCCATTCATTAATGATAATAATAATAATTCAAATTAGCTTCAAGTACATGCGTCGACAATATCAAGAAATTTGTTAATTAACTCATAATTAGCCATTGACAGGGACACGAGACTTGTCAATTTGTTGTTTGAAAGTGACTCAACCAAAATTATATTTGTCGTTGTAGACTTTAGGGTTGGCTACCATGGACCGCCAGCTCGAGTCTCATAATAAACTTAGCCAAAGAAGTCAGTGCGACATTACATTACATTACATTACCTTACCTACAATTTTCTACTCAAAACGGCAAAGGTCATGTCTGGGGACAACGCATTTCGACCAACTGTATTTTCTGGAGGATAATAATAATAATAATAATTCTCCAATCTTTCTTGCATGGTGGCTTATTTAATTAAGATTGTAGACCAAGTTGCCTTCTATAAAAACAGTTAGTTGGGATAATTGGGGGCACGGTCCACCCTAATTAGGATGGGGCATAGATGGGGTTTTGAGATTAGATTATTATTTTGGAAGAAAAATATTTTACATATCCGCATAATAATAGATTAATTGATACATTTTTTTTTTTTTTTATATAAGTAACACAAATATGTAAATTGGATATATATATTATTGATTTTTAATTAATAATTAAGATTTAATTATACAAATGTCCGTCTATTTTAGATGTCTAATTTGCTCATCTAAGTGATGTAACTCTTGTCCGAAAATGATAAAGGGATGCTTAGATGGTAATCCAGAAATCAACGGCCGTAATTCACACAGTCAATGAATGCTTACGCGGATTGTACTCTTTGAAGTCCTCAATCATTGGTTCTCAGTCTAAACCATCTCTCTCTTCTTTATAAGCATCTCGCCCAAATTCTGATACTTGCTTTGAGTGGGGAACTTTGTGGGAGGAGAAGGCATTACAGCAAGCGCTTGGTTTTGTTCATATAAAGATTCGGGTTCTTTGGAAGTAGCCAAGAAAAGGGTTTTTATCTCCTTTTTTTTTTTTTGTTTTTTCTCTTTTTTTTTGTCTGGTTTGGGGTTTGGCAGTTTTCTTGAGAGAAAGATATTGGGAGAGATCTTCTTTTTTTGGGTTCTGCAATGGTTTTGGTTTGTGAGATCTTCTTTACCAGAGAAGGAAAGGTTGAAGAAGGAGAGTGGGAGAAAGAGAGATAACAAAGATCATCTCAAAGCCAAAAGTAGCAGAAATTGAGAGAGATTTCTACAAGTAAATACAACAGGAAAGATTATTTTCCAGCATTTTTGGTCTACTTCTTCTGCTGGTAATTCTCATAAAGATCAGTTTTTTTTTTTTTTTTTTTTTTTTTTTTTGTTTTGGGTTTGGTATTTATGTTTCCTTTTCGTTTATTTTTCTCAATGATTGTTGTTATCAAGGGATGTGTATCTTTCTTTTTTGTCAATAAGGCTCAATTGATTTAATAGATTGAGAAATTTCATCTGTTGGATATGTTACTCTGGCTGTTCTGTTTCTCTA
Source organism: Rhizophora mangle (assembly GCA_037832345.1). Classification (NCBI taxonomy): domain Eukaryota; kingdom Viridiplantae; phylum Streptophyta; class Magnoliopsida; order Malpighiales; family Rhizophoraceae; genus Rhizophora; species Rhizophora mangle. The sequence goes on from JBAPLJ010002055.1 coordinate 2,387,647, forward strand.
GACAGATAATCTATGAGCAAACAAGCACTATAGAAGACTCTGTTCTTTTCCTTCCTTCTTTTTTTTATGGAATTCTTTGGATGTCCAAAGGTTGTGTCTTTGTGAGCTGGTTTAGGAAAGTATTTTGGAGTCCAGCTGGCTTCCAGTCATGTCCTGTTGCTTCGGCCAATTACGTTTCCAAAAACATAATTAAAATGGCAAGTTCTATTTTACATCTTATTGACTTATAGATTGAGGCCAAATATGCAAGAAAATAATTAGTTTCCCATATTAGTTTTTTTTTTATTCTTTTTTATCAAGGTTTCCCATATTAGTCTAAAATTACATATTTGCACATCCCATTTCCTTTGATATTGGTTAAGAATCATCCAATTGTGGGAAAAACTACAGGGGAAGTGGAAATATAATCAAAGAAAGAAAATTCGCCTTATTTGGTGAAACAATTATGCCTTATTAATGGTTTCGGTGTTCCTTTTTTATTTTTCTTGGCTACAGGGTAAACTGGCAAGATGTCTGCTACTGTAATCAGTGACCCTCTGGCGGTGTCAACCCCAGAAACTCAACCAGCAACAGCAAAGCTTATCTCCCAGATTGAGGTGGAGTTTGCCAAATGTGACTGCTGTGGCCTAACTGAAGAGTGCACACCAGCATACATCGAAAGAATATGCGAAAGGTACCATGGTAAGTGGATTTGTGGACTATGTGCAGAAGCTGTGAAAGATGAAATTGTGAAGACTGAGAGGCTTATTAGCACCGAGGAAGCATTGGCCACCCACATGAATTTTTGCAAGAAGTTTGTGTCCTCAGGACCACCACCCGATCCAACAGTCCATTTGATATCTGCCATGAGACAAATTCTTAGGAGAAGCTTGGACTCACCAAAGGTTTTAAGATCAACCCCAAGTAGTCCTACAAATACTAATGGAGAAATTAGAGGAACTGCTGCTAAGTTTACGAGGTCCGGAAGCTGTCTCACTACTTTGTCTGGTTGAGATTATGTATACACACTTTTGGGTGTGGGGATATGGAGTAAGGGGGTCAATAAAGTTGGAAGTGAACGCCGGAGAAGAAAAGAATTACATTTTACAGATGCAATTAAAAAAAAAAAAAAGAGATACAAGTTTGGAGTTAGGTGCTTAAACGTAGTTGTTTAGATGTTAAATACAGATCTTCTTGTCAGAAAATGAAATTTCTCTGCTCTCTTCTTTTTCCCTTAAAATCTTAAATCTTTGGCATGTGATTTTGTTATTAGAGGAATTTTCTACCTTGAAATTTGTTTGAAGTCGCTGAGTAATGATTCAATACTTGAAGAAAATTGATTGAGTTGGTAAATGGATACACATAAGATTTTAATTTGGTGAGCATGATATTATTGTTTAATGGGAAAAACCTAATCTTGATTCTCCTTCCCTTGATGCTCAAGGTGCCATTACCGTCATTTCTATATTAGATTACTAACAGGAGAAGACCATGTTGCGGATGTACTGTTCCTTTGTCTCATATGACAACTATTTTTGAGTTGTCCTGTTGTGATTAACACTCTGTCCTTGGCCTTGACTTACATGAATCTGTCCAGGTCTCTGCAAGCTGCTGGGGAGAGATGGCAAAAGATTTCTGAAATTTAATCTCTTTGAAATCTGTAATCCAAATTAAAAAAATTTGAACACACAATTTTAAAAAAAATCGATATTGAATATATCAAAAATTAATATTTTTAAAAACTAAACAAATTATATAATTAACAAGTAATTTAAAATTTAATTATTATAATTATTGTAATTAAAATTAAAATTAATAAAATTAATTTTTAATATTAAATGTATAAAAAATTTAATATTTATACATATTATATAAAAAAAATATTAATAGATAATATATAATTATTATATATTATATTATATTATTATTATATATATATATATATATATATATATATATATATATATATCCAAAACTCAAATAACCAAACTTGAATTTTGTTAACCCACCCGTTTCTGCGTCACTGCTAAGGCTGCAGCAAAGGCACATTTTTTGGTGTAAAATGTGCTTTCATGGTTTAGTATGTAAAATATCAAGGAAAAGAGTTCAAGCTAGACGGAATATTTGATTTCAGAAAAGTAAAAGGAACAGAAAACAATGTTTTATGATTGATCATGTACTTTCTATCATCAAGGAATTTATGAATTTTCGATCCTTATCCTTCTTGGTAAAAGGCAAGTGTAAAGAATCAAATATGCTGTAACTGTAGCTCTTTCGGTTATCCCAAGCACCTGCATTTTATAGTAGGCATCTTACCTGAAACTCAAAGCTGCTTTATTTTACTGCTGAAGATCCAATGACAGAGAGCTATTGGCATCGTCATGTTAAATAGGGATTATTCCTATGATCTTTTTGATTCTTATGCAAATTAATCCAATACATGGGAATGGAGCACAATGGTGAGCTAGGATGACGGCGAATATAATACGAAGTAATTATTTGGAATGTCTTCTTAAAATGGTGATTTGTTCCTTAGGCAATAGAAGCATCTACACTGTCTAGCAATTATCTTCCTGAAAAATAGTAAATCCCAGTTGGCATGGTGTTGACATGAAGAAAATGCTTCAGCAACTAGTACCAATGTCATAGGCATGGTCTGGGGACTAGGGTCAAATCAAGAAGTGGCTGCAGCTAATAATAAGATGGAATTACACCAACACCACTACTTTGAGGGGGTTTCTAAATGTGCAAGGAACCAAAATGACAAAGCTTTGACAGAACGACATGTGGCTTCCAACTGGAGGCTATTTGCCCTCACACCTTTACTTACAATCGTTCGTTCAATTATTGAGTATCAGACTTCTAAGGGTTGTATTATGGCAACTATCCTGAAAGGGCCATAGAAATAATTATTGTTTCCTTGAAAAGAAGAACTTAGTAGATCAGAGACTCCATGACAGTGTCCATCAAACACCTTGCTCGGTTCTCTTTATTTCCACAAGTAGCAGTATACCTTGGATCTTACAATATACGTCATCACCCACTTGTCTACGTCTAGAATTAACCTATCTTTTGGCTTAATTTGTGGAAGACAGCGTTTGTCAGCCGGTAATATGGTGTGTGGCACTTCTGTTGACTAATCCAAAATTAACGTCAAGAACTTTTTCATTTTTTAAATATATATATATATATTTAATTTGTTGGATCAAAGTTTGAACTTGAACTAGGAGTCCAACATCCCTACCTAAGTCACGCGACTCGTGACAATGTCGAGAACCCTTCTGAGAGAGAAAGTTATAGACAAAACAGAAGAAACAAACGGGGGGACAGACTCGGAGACTTTTGCTGATTAATTAGCGGGCCTTATTTTTTTTTGACTAAATCTTGATCAATCATCAGCATTCTACTTTTGGGCAGTAGGTTACATGAAAGTATGAAACTTCTAGCTTCCGTGTATTTTTGTCAATACTTGTTGACTTCTCTATTAGATTATTGCTGTCAAGGTCATTGGTGGTTGTTCAACAATGTGATTGAATATGCAGATTATGCTTCATCCTATTAATTAAAATTAGACTCTTGGATCAAGTCACCTTAATTGGGTTCAATCGTTGCTTGTCTTCACCTTGTCTTACTTTGATTTCCTGACAACACCAAAAATGAAAAAAAAAAAAAAAAAGTTCTAATTTGGCATGCATATTTGCACAGTGGGAAAATGGAATTGTTATATCAAACTACAGTCATTTGATAGTCTGTGGTTAAGTTTGCTAGACATTAGAGAAAATGAGAAGTGCAGGTCCTAGAGATACTACAAAAATGTGCTTCCACCCCAAATGCCCACATATTGTGGGGGGTTTTGAGGAGGTTGGAGGTCGAACTCCCTCCTCCAGGACACAAAGTCCTTGTACCACCCAGGCTAGCCCGTGTCCAGACAATTAAAAAGCCCTTTAACAGTTGTTGAGTAATGGGCTAACTGACGAGGGCCATTAGTGGGTTGAGATCCTCAAGTCGGCTTATGAAGTCAACACTCGCATGTAGCAGTTTTCCTAACATAAGAAGACTAGTTCTCTCCTACACCACCATTTCCCAGATTCCATGGCCAAGATTTCGGTTGAAAAATTGATGTTTACATGCAGATTTTGTCTCTATATACACGATATTGTTGTCTTTAACTCTTATCTAAGCTAATGGTTTTGCTGCATACAATGCTAAAACTTGCCTATAAATAACACTTCTGGGTTTTTTTTTTTGGGGTTTAATTGGCACCGACAATGACACTTCTCATCTCTTTCATTTATAGTACACGTGAACAATTTAAAGAGTTCAATGGTAACGTGGGATATTTAATTATAAGCTATATAATTCCAGCAAATATATAGCAAAAAAATGTTCAAATTTGATTGAAAGTCAATGATCCGATTCCTGCCTGGTCCATGGAAATTGGAGAGCACAGATGGGATGACATGTTTTTCACAAACCGAATTAGGCGGATATAAAAAAAAAAAAAAAACCATCACATTAAGGTAATTTTTAGTAACAAAGAGACCATATGTGCTAATTACTTTTTTTTTTTATTTGCATCTTATTAAATTTTGTATTCAGATACAAAATGATGAAAAAAAATCTATATTTTGTCCAAGTTTTCAATCCAATGAACCTGTTGTTATAACAGCGCGCTGAAGTTTAATATATAAACTATAGATATATCTTTGGTCATCTTTCCTTACAGTGATGCAATTGCAAACCAACCAAAAATAAGACCTTTCCTAACCGTTTACATGCTTAAGTTGGACGCTTTCGTGAAATAAATCTCCGAGTCTTCTTTTCCGATACTTGACATTTAACAATTATTGACGGGATAATAATTTGTAATACATAACCTTTTTCTTAAAAAAAAAAAAAAAAAAAAAATTCCTCCAGAACTATATATAGGATTGCTTGGTACTTCGATCGATCAACATATTTCATGCAATGTCATTCAAGCCAACAACTACCCTGCAAAATTTAATAAGATGCACAGTTCCCAAGAAAAAGTTGCTCATATGTCTTCCAATGATCTATATATATATATATATATATATATATATATGGTCATGGTTGGCTCCATTTTAGTCTCTTGTTGCTCATTTGGCTCTTTAGTAAGAGAAAGTGCTGATATTGTGTGAAGTATCTAGTGATAGGTAAGCATTGTTCACAGTACTTCACTGGGATATCTACTGCTACTTTGCCCTTCTCATACATGACCCAGCTGGGAAGGGCCATTCAATATCTTTGTTTTCACTCTGCAATTACCTTGCATTGCATTCACAATTGCTCTCTCCATCTCTCTCTCTCTCTCTCGCTCTGTGTTTGTCTTGGAGTGTTTATTTGAGAGAGTGTTAAAGGCTAGGTTCAATTTTTGGTCCCCTTCAAATGCTTAGAATCCCAGTCCAAAGGGATTCTATTTTTTATTTTTTTAGCAAAAGGAACGTCAGTGTGTAATGCGATGGTCCAGACCATATAGAGGGCGCAAGCTGACTTTGATAATATACAGTTGGACTCTAGAAAATGCGGTGGAGGTTTATGCCTCGAACATGGCCTTTATTTTTGTGCCCACGAGTGACGACTTTTCCCTTGTAATTCAACTTATGTCCATAATTGGAGCGGCATTTCTGCTATACGTTTAATTTATACTTGGAAGAGTTGCATCAATTTAAATATTAAATATATGTTGGAAATTTCGACAAAAATGGCGTAAAAATTATTCCTGTTAATTTGATCAGATTTTATTAACATTAGTTGCATTATCTTAAACAAAAAAAAAAATAGAGAAATAGAAATTCATAAATATATAATTATAATTATTAATTATAGTTAATATTTATTTTTATATAATAATTAATAATTATAATTATGTGATGTTGGCCCATGTCAATTCTTGTTTATTTATCCATATTTTATAAGCAAACTCTACCTTAAATTAATGTTGGGAGGGTTGCAATAGCGATATATTCCTTGCATCACATAGGGAAGTAAAATGCGCACGGAAAGACAGAGAGACAGATTGGTCTTTTATTTATGCAGGCTTCTGCCATGATGCTGATTATTGAAACGATCATTTTCTACATATACGCTTATTTGTTACTTTTCTGCCTTAATTAATCTTGAAACCACTCCAATTCCATTCCAGCCTGATCATCTTTTATAGAAGCCACGATGGGAAAATCCAAATCGTCAAGGAGTACGTCATCCGAAGCCACGAGAGTTTGGCTAGAATTTGAATTTGAAGATAACAGGCCCACCTGGTCACATGTATTACCGTCCTCGGTACTAGACGATGCCCCATAAACAAAATTATCAATTTGTTTTGAGAAATCCATGCTGAGTATATCAGTCAGGAACTGCTCATTTATCTCAAAATCCAACAAAAATTCTGACGAAATATCCTCCTCCGGCGCCACCGGCAATGACTTGTCCAAGGCGGAATTCCCTGCAGACACCGTTGACTTTGGGGCCAAGTTTGTTGCTCCCAATGACTTAATCCCATGATCATCATAAATTTGCTGTTTTGCATGACCATCGTCTAACAATAATTCTTGGGGTATGATGACTTTCCTGCACCTCGATGCTTTAGTCCGGATTGGACTTGCAAGGGGAGCTGTTGATCTATGGATTGTGGGGTTTGGTCTCTGTTCCTGGATTTGATGGCCAGTTCTCGATGCATCATCATTACTTGGAGTTCCACTTTGGCGATACTCTTTATTATTCTTGAATTTCTTGCCAATTTTAGTGTTCCAATAATTCTTTATTTCATTGTCTGTTCGCCCCGGAAGCCTTCCAGCGATGAGGGACCATCTGCACATACCCCCACACAGAGTCTAAATAGTATTAGTAACAACAAACATTTGCATTATAGAGAAACCACTCCAAGCTATGTAAATAATATATGTCACTTCACTTTCCCTGTTTTCAATTTTTTTTTCTTCATTTTTTGGAGAAAAGACAGTGAGTTGCTCTTGCTCACTTTTTCGATGGTTTCGTTATGTATCTAGTACTTTGTGTTGCCTTCAGGAAAGGCACAAGCCTTAATCATGGCAATCCATAAAGTTTTTGACATTATAAATGTTGTCATATATATGCACATGTACTCAATCGTGTCCGTGTATGTGTAAGTGTGCACGTGAATAACAAAAAATTAGAAAAGTAAAACAACTTAAGCTCGGCGGGGTCTTAAAAGAGTGACCCGTATATTTATCTACAATTTATCTACGAAAGTGTTGAAGGAAAATAAAAAATAAACGTCAATGTAGATAAGAACCTACAAACATAAATTATAATTGATTATTATGTTTGAAAAAAAAATATATATATATATATATAATTATATATTTGTAAGTTTGTATCTAATCTAATATCAATTTTTCATCTTTCCATAATAAAAACTCATTTATCTATGATAAACAGTTGACCTGTTTCCCAGGAGCTTGTGGAGCCTGACGATGAGCTCCTCTTCATCAATTGTTATATTTCCTCTCTTGATATCAGGTCTTAGATAGTTCAACCATCTCAATCTGCAGCTCTTCCCACACCTCTTTAGACCTGCATGAGCCACATTAAAATTTGTGTTCTCCCCCTGTTGAATGAAGTAATATATATAAACTGCAATTTACATGGCAACTATTGATGATCACCTGCTTTCTTGGGTAGTTTTCTCCATTTTCCTTCACCATGAACCTTAATGTACTCTGTGAGTACCTTGTCTTCTGTTGCTGTCCATGCTCCTCTGTTCAAACCTTCCTTTGCACAACAAGGACTTCTGCCCATCTCTCTCTCTCTCTCTCTCTCTCTCTCTCTCTCTCTCTGTGACCCTCTTTATGTTGGTTCAGTGACAATTGGCAGAAAGAGAGACACACATGCACACTCTATTAATCTGGATCGTCACATATGAATTGGGGCATGTCATTTGTTCACTTATTTATATAGCCAAGTAGGTGGCCACGAACCATGAAATTTAGCATGGTTCACTCATTCCTATGAAATTCGCTCTCTGTGGATATATAACACTAATTAACTCTATAAATCTTTAACCAAAAGTTTTAAAACTCAGTTTGTAACCAAAATTGAGGCCGTGATGATATTACAGTAATTTAAAACCTTTTTTTGGGGCTTCGCAAAGACTAAGGTTTGAAATCTAAATCTAAAATAAAAAATTTAGATAGATATAAATCATTTTTGACCTTAATGCACTCACCTTCCCTTCTACCATGTCATGGCGGCTATCACTCCCAAGCTAACTTTCTTGCATGCCCTTGAAAGTTTGTTGCAAAAACGGAGAGCCAACGGTGGACATGCACGCTGCCAATCTAACTATAGTACGGATGCATTTATGCTCGTTTGATTTACAATAATGCTTGGCTCGAAGTTACGCTACTTGCCCAAAAGAAAACGACTCGATGACGATGCAATGCACATGGCCATGATGGTCAATTGTTTTCGTGGGGCAGAAAGTCTCCCTTTTTCTGTATCTTTCGTGGACCACATGGGCCCACAATCCATTTCCTTGGATCCTCGTCCACCTACAAAGTATAAAGATTTTCTCACGGTTGCAGGCATGGTGTTGCACTCTTCACCATAGAGCGACTGGCCTGGCCATGATATTTTTATGGTGTTGCACTCTTCGCCTCCCCCCACACACACTTCATTCTGTTTTATTCATATATCATTTTAATGGCACTTGTGCAACTGGTTCATCAGAGCTGGAAGTAGTAGATCTAAATATGAGCCACATACATCTCAACTTGAAATTGATCAATGTCAAAATTCACAACCTTCATACAATCTCATGTAATTAATTCATTTTCATTCTTCTTTTCTTTTTTTTTTTTTTTTTTTTTTTTTTTCTCCTCAATGCTTGGAACCGACGGACCAACATTATTGGAGAGGACATTCTCAAATATCATAATTCGTATATGGTGACACGTGGTTCCATGACATTCACTAAACTCGGCACCCCCACTAAATAAACTATTCCGACAACTCCTGCCATTATCCAACGTGACTGTGGGCCTGGAGCTCTGCAGGGATTATTGGAGCTATTATGACTGCCTTGAGTTCTACCTCACCGAGCGATGGTCTTTTTGAGCAGGTTTTATAATTCTAGGTGTTAAGCTCCCTTCTCGGTTTACGAGCGTTATGTCGTGTGATTTTGCTGGGAATGCCTTCCGTGATATAATTTAGCAGGTTTCATTTGAATTTTGTAGTACCATTTTTTCGGCTACTCGATAAAATTCTGATGTTAAAAAAAAAAAAAAAAAACACAGAGAGAGATAATGATGATAATAGGAGAGGGTAGCTTTATTTCCTGAAATTACATAGCAATTTCAAGTCCTATTGGCCGAATGTGAGTTGGCCTACCCTGGTTTCATTACAGCAGTTTGCCACTTATGATTTAAGAACTCACTACGTATCATCCCAAAAGATTAAAGTGCTAATTCAGGTTTAACCCTAGAGTCTGACAGTGACTCGCCGCATCCTTGATTCACCTGGCCTTCAACCCCATCAAATGCATCAGCCTTCTATCATGTAGCTAAGACTCATACTCTTCTTGATTGGCACGTTTGTAGGCCTTGTGGGTTGGTTAGCACAGTACTGGTGTGGATGCGAACATTATCAATCGAACAATTTACCCCCGGAGTGTATTAAAACCAGCTTGTCCTCTGGGCAACGTGCATAAGATTTTGGGATGTGCACTGCATATGTTTCATTGAATGTGCATGTAATTAAAACTTTCAAATTAAAATACTTCTGGCTGAATTTCCTTTTCTTTTTTTTTTTTTTTTCCCTTTTATCTTTCATTTCCTTTTGGGAAAAGATACGTGGAGGGAGTGGCGTGAACGTAGAAAGAGAGACGAGATTGGCACATTTATTTTTTTAATTTTTATATATAAATAAATAAAATGCATAACAAAACAAAATAAATGTCAAAGCGTACATTATATGAGAATTGTTGTACATTATTATTGACATGTTCCATATTACAGCTGGTGCGTTGTACGGTATACATTTTCGAAAAAGAACGTGAGAATGCACGGCCCCCGCGCCTGTCACGTCATTCCACCTCGTTGCCCCGTCTGGCAAGTCGGACTTTTTTTTTTTTTAACCTCTTTTGTTTCACACCGTCGCCTTCATGTTACCGTCACATATTTTGAGCAAGATTCTGTCACACATAAGACGCACAAAATAAATGTCCAATTCAGGTGATAGAATGTGCAAATAATCATAATAAATTTATAAGTACATATTATATAAAAATTTATTTTATATATGTTGAGTTGAGTTGAAAGTGTGATTCAAAAAATAATATCATTTAATTATAAAAAATTTTAATAATAAAAAATTATTTTACGTAAAAATTTAAAATATTAAATAAAATCTAAAAATAATATATTATAATTTAACAACATTAAGACATAATTTCTTGTTTGATCCAACCCAGATCTCATACACACTTAAGACTTCGGACAGCTTGCGGGGGAGGGAGGCAACCCCTTGTAAAATGGTTACGGGGTATGGACCATGAGGTCTAATGCACGTGGGAATGGTAGACCTTTTTGTGCAGGAATGGTAGAGCCAGCGTGGCGCATCCACTGGCCAACCCCCAACTATTCGTCCAATAATTCAAGTAGCTAATTGGGTACATTCCTCCCCCATCGATTGGGACAACGAGTGTCCTGGAGTACAAAATCCTCGCTTTCTAGGGTCGAAGCTCTGAAGGGTATCGCCTAACGTTCAAATGCTGTTATTTATTTATTTATTTATTCAAATTTCATGAATAGACCTGCCCCAGTTCTTGTTCAAACCAGTTTCGGACCAAATCTAAATTTAACTGAAATAGAAACCAGGGAGAGCGTGGCCCCAAATCTTTTAAGATGTTTTTAATGTAGTTCTAAAATGTTTTACGATTTGAATTCCTCCCGATCTACTGTATTTAAACTTAACGTATTTATTTAATGGACTATGTCAAAATAAATAAATAAATAAATAAATATGCATTGAAATACTTTTCAGTTCCTCCCTCCTCCACATGTTCTTCCTCATCGTCATTATTCTTCTTTCACCATCATTTCAATTTTATTTGGGAGAATTAAGAAAAAAAAAATTTACTTACTTGAGATGGATTTCAAAGATGTCAACTTTAAAAGATTTGGGATAATATTGAAAAAAATCTTTAAAAATTTAAGACTAAATTGAATCTTGTCCCCTTTACAGGCTTTAAACGGGAAAAATTGAAACCATAAACGGAAAAAACTTGAAAATGAGGCTTTTCATATCTGCTTTCCAATTATATAGCAAGCTTCCATCACTGTCCCCGTGGCTCACACTTCATTTCTTTTATTTTTTATTTTTATTTATGGTCTGGGGTGAAGATGGGGTCATACCATTATTGGGGGAGCGGGGGGAGGCCCCTGTCCTCCAGCGACAAGACCTACTGCTGTCTCTCTCTCCCCCTTTATTTACACATTTTGCCTTTCACTCTTTGCCCGTCCCTCTTAGCCTCCCAACTTCTCTCTCTGTCCTGTCGCTCTCTCTCCCTCTCTCCCCCTCTCTCTCTCTCTCTCTCTCTCTCTCTCTTTCTCATTGCCTTAGTGCTCATCTCTCTCAGTGGTCCCTTCGCCATGCCTCACCGCACTTTCTTAACACGTGGCGCCTACCCCTACAGTTCACTGGGTTCCTTCATTTTTTTAAGTCTGGTTCTATTTGTTTCTTGGTCTTGCATTAAGCAAGGTTGAAATCTTGTATTATTTTGTTCCTTGAATCGTTCAAATTTATAATGGTTTTCCTCTTTGTTTTGATGGGAAGAGATTAATTAATCTGGAAAAAAACTTGAAATTGAAGCAGTTTCTATATTGACTGCTTCCAAATTATTGGTAGAGTGAAGCTTCCTTGTTTCAATTCTGTGTACTCTGTCCTTGAATTTCTCTTGTATGTTAAACCTGCTTCATGGATGTCGAGGTTGATGGGTTTTATGTCTATTCATTTCTCTATGATGCTGCTTTCATTTGCTTGTGTGTGGTTAGCTTGGTCTCATTTCAAGTGTCCCCCACCCCAAGCTTTCTTGTTTGTTTTAGTAAATTCTATGACCCTTTTTTTTTTTTTAGACTATAAAGTTCAAATTTGTAGTAGTTTCTCTATTTATTTATTTTTTTTTTAAACAAAAAAAAAATACATAATAAATATATTAATAATTGTATATGTCAACTCATCCCATCGACTATTAACTCTATAAAAAAGGCCTTGTTGAGTGTAAATAGACTTTTCTTATTCACTGAGTCCATAGAAGAAACCCACTCCACCCCTAATGACTAATAACTGTTGAATCCAAACAAGTTTTTTTTTCTTTTTTATGGTTAATTTTAATGCTAATAAATCTACTACCAGTCACTTAATATAAATTCTTGATATTTAGAGGCAAACCTTGTCAGGTGAACTTCAACCTAAGTTAATAAAATACTATTAAATTGGCCCATATATAACAGTTTCTTCATTGGTCACTCTCTTTATGTACCTTTTATGGAGAAATTGCATCCCAGTTTAGCATATTATTCGGTGATCTCTGCTGCATTGATCGCTGAGAAAGGTTCTTCTTATCCATCAATGGGCTAGAAACAGCCAGACCCTGTTGCTTCACTAATATGTTGTCCATTTTGTCTGACAGAAACAAATCTATGTATAGATGAAAAATAAAGGCCCAAGACACATTGGCTTAAAAAATAATAAAATAATTATTAATCATTAAAAAAAAAAAAACAAAAATAATCAGTCAATAGCGCAAAACAGTTAACAAATAATAAAATAAAAACAACAAACAACAAAAAATATAAATGAAAAATTGACAGGGTAGCTAAATGAACTCTTAGAGTATGCATTATTCATTTCATAACGCAAATCAAACAAAACTAAATCAAATTTGATAATGTAGTGTGGTTTGATGCTTTTCTTCTTTTTTTTTTTTTAAAGTAGTATTCTTTGAACTTTTTAAAATTTAGGGTTTACAGTTTAAGTTTGGTTTTGAAATAATTTTAAATGGAACCAAACCGTTCTATTTATATATAGTGTTTACACACACATATATATATATATATATATATTTACATGAGAATATAAACTCTACACATTGTTATATAGTTTAGTGGGATAAACATTGAAATAGAAATGAAATTTCAGACATATAGTTTTCATTTTTTTTTTTTTCTCTCTATTATATAAACCAGTTACTCAAGCTATTAATTAATTAACAATTAATAATTTAGCGATAAAAAAAGAAAAATAAAAGAAAAGCCCAAGCTAATTGCTAAAATCCTAGCCATTGAGTCCAACCAAAACAAGATAATCTCAAGCAATTACAGACCGTCGGATCTAATTTCTCCAAAAAGTCAACTTCCTAGTCTTGCACGCATCAGATCTACATCGCCGTCTCGGACCCACCTCCGTCTACGCAGCCTCCGCCTGAACCACCGCCGCCAAGCCATCATAGCCACTACGCAAGGCAACCCTTTTGGCCACAATGGCTGCCGAGTCACCCAGCTCTGTTCGTACTTTATTGGGTTTTTCTTTATTTTCTTGGATTTAAATTTGTTTCAGTGGTTGTTCAATTGAAGGCTACGGCTGATGCTCCTATACTTGAGCAAAACAAGTTCAATGTACAGTCTTCTTTTTTTTTTTTTTTTTACAATTTTACTCAATATTAACATTTATATATTTCAGTTATGTGATATGAGGAAATAAAATCTAGGGCTGGTGTTGAATTTTGAATTTGTTTGTGCATGTGGGTTTTAGTCTGTATATGATTGATTCTAATGCCTAATTTTGTTACAGGCAGCTTTGTAAATCTTGCCTAATTTTGTTTGATGGATGGCTAGTTAGATATGAAGTGTTGGGCTAGATGGGACTGAGAAGAGACCAAGTATTCTGCTCTGTTACTGTGGTAACTTTGTTTGTGCGAAACAAACTTTACTTAAATGATATTTTTCTCGTGGATCATTTGAGTAAATTGAGCATACAAGACTTGAAAGAACAAGAATTCAGGTTGGAATATCAGGTTTTGAGCATAAATGTTTGGAATGATAGTATGGTATGTAAGGACCATAGTTGGATAGTGAGGTCAATTTTATGGTTTCTATGAAGTTGACCTGGTGGAATCTAATTGCAGTTCAACCTTGTGGATTGAATAGATGTTTTGCCTCATTGTTGTTTTTGTTGGGTTGAAACATTCAGCTTCAGGAAAGTTGTGGCAAATTACCTTGGTGAAGGAAAACCTAGTTATTAACGATCTGCTTCTTGCTGCCTTTACTAGTTTCGACACCCACACAGAGTAAATTGGTAGATTCAATGATATAACACTTTTTGATTCTGCATAATGAAGTGTACTCCATGGCATTGTCATTAGATATTTAATTTACTCTAGTTTCATGTATATTAGTTGGTTTTACTTGTTTAGATACTTATTTCTTTACTCTTGCATTTTCATTTATGAGAGTGATGTTGAAGTTTTATAGGCTGAAATTTATGACATGGCAGTTAGCTGGAAGTGATAAATTTGTTAAAGTGATTGACTTTCTGCGGCGGCGACTTCACTGGGAGACAGTGGTAGCTCACCTTTGATGCTGGTTTCTATCCAATTTGGTATAGTCTATGACATTTATGTTGCTAATATTCTTTCCTTTTGGATTGTAGTTTGTATATATTAACAGCGCATTCTCACCAAACCCCGAAACATTGATGATTGATCTTTCTAATGTAAGTTCTAATAACTCCAGTGATTCCTTTTTTAACTGGATTTTATGTTTGTTCTTTATTTTGAAGGATGATGCACAACTGCAATACCAAAAGTTAGTTATAATTAGGTCCTACGCAGTCGAATGTTGAAATACATTATTGAAGTCTTACTTTGTCACCTCTGTTTTATGTACTTTTTGAGTGCTCCACACATGCATTGACGTTAATATTGATAAGCAGCACTTTATTGATGATAATAACTAAAGGTACATGTTAATGACATAAGCCTACGCCTTTACATACGATGATCATCTACTTTGTTGCTGGGTAATAGAGAACTACTCTTTTTTGCACTACTTTTACTTGTTAGTCTGAAGCTAGTTTTAAGCATGACACTCTGCAAGCAAGAGGTTAATTAGATGCAGCTTGTTGTTTTGCAAACATTTCACCCAACTGCCCTTGCATTGAGTTGTGCACTTGATAACTCTTGTTTCATAGAAATGAAAGTATATTCTATCTAATGGGTTTAATGCTTTCCACCTTTCATGTCTTTTCCTTCTTATATAATTGTACTATTTGGAATTAAATGAGCTTCTTTCTGTCCATGAAGGACATAACAAATTATATTGAGAAATGGGTTTAAGAATCATTCAGTTTTGGGACTGATCAAGTGAATGATTTATTGTGCTTGCCCATTCATATGAGATAAAATGAGCCTGGGAACATTTTATCCCATGACTAGGCGCTGCTCACTTTCTTTGCATAATCAGATCATTTGTACTTTAACCTTGCAGAACTTTGGTGTTGACCATAAATTGCTGGTCAATTATGCTTGTTCTGTGGCATGGGGCTAACTTTAGGTGATATGCCACCAGCACTTTGTTGTTCATACAGTAAGGAATTTTGCTCTCCTTGCATTATGACTCAGTTAATTATCTCCTTAAGTTATTGCATGATAAGGAAAGCAATCACAGCAGCCCCATCCTGCCCTTTTCTTACTTCTCTTCTCCTTACAAGTTTTAGATTGGCTTCCTCAATAGAGTCCTCCCTTACAAGCAAAGGCACACTAGTTGTGGATGTGCATGAAGTTTCTGATTGCAGAGATGAGATTGGAAGCAAAAATTTCATGTGAATTTTTTAGTTTTCACCAGAAAGATTTTCTTTTTCCTCCTTTTCTTCTTTCTTCTTATTGTTTCTTTTATTTTTGTTCCTTTTTATTTCTTTTGCCAATATTCCTTAGATGTAATTCATTCAAGGTACCACCGGGCTTGGTAGTGAATCTCATGGAATTTTACTTTCCTCACTACATGCTTCAAGCATATGATGTAACTACATTTTTGTTAATACAAATTCTGGGTTCATGGTGATTTGAATATGTTCCTTTTTGGAATCTTCAGGCTGTCATTAGCAGTCAATTAGCAGGAAGTTCAGTCTCATGCGACCCATGTTGTAAGAGGAATTGACAATAGGGAGACGCACTAGCAAACGGCATCTTGAAAGAGAAGGGAACAATTTATTTGCAGTAATAGAGTTGTCCATTTGTCCATTTCTATATTAGATTTGCATATCTTCGGTAACCTTGTCAGAAATTAAGTTTGGATTAGAAGAAAGATTCTTTCTTTGTTTTGTAATGTGGAAAAAGGGTCTCCCGTCTACATCTTGTGCACGCAAAATGTTGAGAGGAATCACTATGTTTATAGTTTCTACCATTAAAATTCTGTTAAAAACTTCAGACCCTCCATAAGCTTTCGAAATGGCTGTTGCAATAGACATTGCCATGCAATATACTTGTGGGACTGCCTTAGATGCCTTTTCTAAATGATAGCTCTTTATTGTTAGTGAACTCATTAAAATCCATCTATCTGTATAATTAACCATTAATATGCCAATTACAAGGACAAACTAGGAAATTATACATGGTTACTAGTTAAGCAAAGGTTGAAATGAAATGGATTTCTGTTGTACATTTTATGATATTTCTGGTGATTGGTACTTTTTAACTTCTTCGCAACATTCGTAAGTGGCAGATTAAACAATTTGACATCCTCAGATTGCAGCTGAGCAGCTGCCTTTGGTTACTCTGTCGATAATGTAGTGATAATTAACCTTTTTAATAAAGACAAACCTATTAAATGACTTCAACTGAGCACCACACATCGCATATGGTCCACCGGAATTGCACAGGGCATTGGGATATTAAAATTTGAAGAAGAAGTGAGATGGTAGGTGCAAATACATCCTTTCAGTTAATGTCAGCTTGTGCTGTAATGGAATCAAAATGGTGTCTCTGGGTTATCAGCATTGTGGCTCACAATGATATCTTTGACTAGATGAGACGTCATCAAATGCTGCACAACTTGTGTTGGATCTTTCTTTTCGTGTTAATTTGATTAGATCTTCTTAGCTCACGAGGAGGGATTACTGTTGAATTTCTAAAAATCGAGTTTGTGACGTTTAAATACAATCAAATAACTTTATCATTATACACTCTTCACAATTTGGACTGGTATGTGAATATATATTGTAAGCATCGTGACACACATGTAGTCCCTTTTGTGCCATCACAGGAAATATGATCTATCGTGTGTCTGCAATCTTTCAGACGGGTCCTTTCACATTTCGATTATAATTCATTGACCACTACTTACAAAAAGAAAAAGAGAAGGCTATCTCTCTCACATCATCATCATCATCAAAGAATCTCTGGGAATGGATAAGAGACTCAGTGCTCTTCGCTCTTTATGTCTTGCGGTGGCCCCGTTGTTGCCTACTTACTTACCATCATGATTACTGCAATTTTCATTTCCCATTTGTTTTTTGGCCAAATGGGATTTAGTGGTTAATGTAAAAAAAAAGAAAAAAAGAAGACATAATAAAATACAGAAAAAAAGAAAAGATGATTGGCGCCGATCACAACAAGGTCATGCCAAGCGGTGTTAGATGGAAAAAGAACTGACACACAAACATCAACTCTACCCAATTCATGTACGCCAAAGAAAGATTACTCAACATTCAGGAATTTAAGTCCATTAACTGGACCAAAACCAAAGAGAGATACCAAATATCCCTCCTTATGACATACCAGTTAAGCTATCACCCGTTTCTAAGAACCGACTCATCCACTCCAAGTTCGAAGGTTCTTCATTGGAGAAATCAAAGAAATCATCTAAATTAAAGCTGCTATTTGAGTCTTCACCTCCATTGTTATTATTATGATTAGATATAGCAATGTTCTCTTCTCCCATTTCCACATGGACTTTCTCTACTGCCTTTTTTTCAGCCTTGGGACCTTTTTTAGCTGAAGCTCCAACCTGTTTCTTTTTCTGGCTCAGTTTCTTGCTCAAATGAGAATTCCAGTAGTTCTTGATCTCATTGTCTGTTCGTCCGGGTAATCGTCCAGCAATCAATGACCATCTGAAGACAAAACAAAAGTTTAGTCAACATAAAGGTGCCCAAAATCAAAATATGCAGCGACTTCAATTGATCTAAACAGAATTTCAGCTGCACAATATTGAAACTAGCAGCTATGCAGGAGAAATTTTGAAGTCATGTACAACTATAAGGACTATCTGTTTGTTGTATAAGCCAGAAACCTGTTTCCAAGTAGCTTATGAAGCCTAAGTATCAAGTCTTCTTCTTCATCTGATATATTGCCTCTCTTGATATTTGGTCTCAAATAATTCAACCACCTAAGCCTGCAACTCTTGCCACATCTATTGAGACCTGCAAGAGTCGATGACCCATCATCAATCTTTAGACCAAAATGCAGCGCATTTCAATCTACAAATTGGGGTTTTTAGCTCAATTTTAGTACTAGCATGGTCAAATTAAGCACCTGCTTTGGCTGCAATTATCTTCCATCTTTTTGCACCATGAACAGCAATAACCTCAGACAGTTTTCTGTCTTCTTCTGCTGTCCAAGCTCCTTTGTTGATTTTCTGTCCGGAGGGCATACTTGTATTCATTGATTTGACTTCTCTCGGCATTGACTCTTCTGCCATGGGAGCCATTACTAGCTTCTCCTTTGTTGTAGGGGGTGTCTGTGCGTGTGTTTGTGGCTAGAGAGAGATTGGTGGTATAATTCTTTAGCTAGAGAACTGCTTTGGACTACTGTGGCATCTAACCTTCTTGGTAGGAGATGAGAAGCTCAACTAATACTTATATATAAGACACAGAGAGACTAAAGCCAAGCTCTAGTCGGCACAAAAAATGATTGAGCAATTGAGAGTCCCATAAAGTTTTTCCAAGTTAGCATGCTTTTCTGCAATAAATTTAAAGGCTGCTAGCAAATAATAATAATAATTTTTAAAAAAAAAAAAACTAAAAACAATGGTTTTCAAAGACTAAGTGCTCCTACACCTGCTTTTTGGACAACAAGCAAAAGTAGAAAGGGACAAAAGCATTGAGGGCTGTAAAGGTAGAATGGTCTCTAGATCTCATGGCTGTGATTAAGGAATGAATCCCATATATGTATGGTGCTTTTTCATCTGGTGGCTATGGATTTTTTTGATAATTCCCTTTTGCTTAGCTTTTCCGTTTTTGCATGTTACAAATATTATAATGGTGAGGCATGCAGCTTTGTCGCTGCAAGATTTCCTCAATTTGAAAAGGCGGTGCTTATGAAGTGACAAAGAGATCAAAAGAAAGTAGTTCGTGCCAATGTAAGACTTCAGTTTGCCTGAAAAATTTAGCACTTCTCAGTTCCGTAGAGAATAAAATGCGATTGATTATCCTTCTCTTTCCTTTCTATGCCCTCGGCTGCGAGCCCTTTTCATTTTTCTAGTTTTTCTTATGACATTGCGTGCCTCATCCAACTTGACCAATATCCTTGGAATTGAGTACTTCCATGAATAAGGCTTAAGGTTTGAACCTGACATTTCGTCTTAACTTTGAGTTTGATGCTACAATACCTTTTTCCTCTTTGAACAATTAAAAAGGGTATATTGTAAAATTATTATTTATTATTTCTGTTATACGAAATTAAGAATTAATTATTAATATTTTTATTTATTTTTTTTTAAAAAAATTTACTATTTAAATATTGTTAAAGTGCGTCTCTTAACGTCAATTTCAAAATTTGGTAATTCAGCACTTAATATCATACAACACAGCGTAAGTTAAGTTAGTACTGTTGTCTGTCAATTACCCTCGCCATGAGGGTCAAAAAATGTGTAGGTATGTTTCAGGCAGTGGTTGACGTGTCTGACAAATATTGGACCCTAGGATGACATTTTTCATGGCTGAGAAAAACACCCTAAATGGGTCTTTAAGTTTACTGCTACTTCGTTCGACATTATTGCGCTGATGGTGCTATTTTCAATCATAGATTGAAAAGTGCTCAATAAATCACGAGTTTATAGATCAAATTTTAATGGTTGTCTTTATCAAGGGTTTAGTTTTTCTAATACAATGGAAGCCTAAAACCCGATATTTGTAATATGGATAGAAGTTAGTGATCTGGGAATTCCTTGTTTTGAAAAAGAATGAAAAAGAGAGAGAGAGAGAGAGAGAGAGAGAGAGAGTGAGAGAGAGAGATTTTCCTCAAATAAAAAAGTTATATATATATATATATATATATATATATATATATATAAAGGAAACTGATCCCTTAATTAGATCCTTGCATTGTAACGTAGACAAGTTATAACTTAAACTTGAAATTTCTTGGTTTGAATAAAGTATCTCTACTATATTATATTTATATTGATTCATATGAATAACACATAAAAAAAGAAAGTGGTGATGTAATGAGAAAGTTGCTCTCGTTGTAATTTAACGATTATGGGTTGGACGGTTTGATCTACCTGCCGCCAAGGGCCAAGGTAGACCGGGTCAAAGTTTGATCACATTGATGCATTTAAGTTAAGAGGGCAATTTATTAAATCAAAGCCATCAAACAAAATCAAAACTTTACCCCACACAAAAAAAAAATTATGTAAGGTGACAGGGTATGCACATAGAGTGGCACGGTGGCAATGCAAGCTAAGCTTTTGTTTCGTAGTAGGGACTGCAGTTAATGTTTGACATTGAAAGAGATAGGGGAGAGAGAGAGATACTGAGCACATAAGTGGTGTCAAATTGAAAATCAATTTGACACATTTGAGGAACATTGGTTCTGGCAGATCGAGACAAAATTCTTATGATCAGATTCCATAAAGCCAAGCAGAGAGGCCTTTAATATATTATGTTAACGGTGTCCACAACATGGGTATATATTTAAGATTTTTTTTTTTTTGGTCTGCTTCCCGTACTGTGATTTAGTGGTGGATTCTTCAAGATTACATGCATCCACTTATATATATATATATATATATATATATATATATAAACATATATATATCATCAATAATGAAGCTGTGTATGTAAGATGTGATGATTTCTTTAAAAGATGCAAAGTGTCTTTACTAGTTAAATTTGAAATAGCTGATTCCTTTCATTATATATATATATATATATATATATATATAAGCTGGATTGAGTTACTACAGAATCTTCCAATCATTTTCGTTTTCATTATTCAAGACTGAAGCCACCGCCAACCCCAGACCCCCCCAAGAAGACTCCTAAAGAAGGACAAAAAAATGAATCAAATATATATATATTTTTTTTCCAATGGAAAGAAATTGATGGTTGGTAAAGGTTAGTGTAGTTGGTAAAATGAAATTTTCTCATTAATCACTCGAACCTACTTTTGACAGGACAAGAAAAAAGTAGACTTAATGCTAGAGGTAGCAATCGGGTCGAATCAGGCTGGGTTTGAGATAAATGGTACGAGAAAAAAAGTCTAAAGTTTTGGTTATTCCTTGTAGCAAAGTTGGGGAGAATCCCAAGGCCTCCATGGCAATGGGCTGTGTCTAGAAGAAATAAGGCAAAGAATAGATGTGGCCTTTACTTGTTTTGAAGTCCTTGCTTGACCTACAGGCGACCTTACAGCCAAGCATTCAAATGTGACATTTTGAAACCCTTTTTTTAGGCTTGGAAACCCTGTCTCATTTTTTGTTTTTGAGTTTGCTTTAGGAAAGAGAAATGACCAATTTTAGAGAGATTAAGTTCTTGAGTTGGTGACACAAAGATCGTGAGCTGTTTTCTTTGTGCGTCCATTAGACTGAAAGGCATGGATGCAGTACAGACCCCATCATACACAACATCTGATTCCACAACAAGCTCCAAGAATTAACACCAACAGCGCATCTCAAACTCATAATGAACGTTGCTTTTACATTACGATATCATTTCAACAATGCACGATAATTAGAAGGGCTTTGACTTATTGGGCACAATTTTTGGGATTATTGGGAAGTTTTTGATAACCAAAGGTAAATATATATATTTCTTTTCCAACACCTATGATTATCTTACACTAAAGTCGGGAAATCATCAATGCCACACTTGGAATTCCTCTCTATGTTCAATGAAGGGTAGAAAAAGCTTTTATGTCTTCCACCAACTCGCCATGATCATATTATCTAAAAAGGTGTTCCCGTACAGGCGGCTTTAGCACTATAGAGCCTGAGCAATGGTTGCGTATCCTAATTTATGTTTTCACAAAAAGACCCAAAAAAAAAAAAAAAAAAAATTCTCTACTGGTGACACGTGATCATAAATAAATCCCGCACAACTCCATAACTATGTGACCACTTTTTCGTCCGATATGGCTATGCACGAAACACGGTGTTGGATGAGAAGACTCGGAGGAGGAATGAGACAAACAGTATAATAATAACAATAAGCTAACGATACGAACGTTCAAGAATCTAATAATTAAATCAAGTGTAAATTGTAGGTCTCAGGGAAAATGCCAAGTGGGTGTATTATTTTATTTTCGTGATAATCTATAATTACAGTTTATGCATTGACGAGACCTAAATGAAATGGACCGGTGACAGAAACCAGAAATAACGGGGGAGGGAGCTGTAGTCTGATTGGAAAGTCAGAAAAAATAATGACAGATTACCAAAGCTTTTACTAATAAAATTTTTGCTGACTTGTTTAAATCTGTTTTACAACCAGCATGCATCGTACAAAGAACTTACTCTTGAATTCTAAAATT
This sequence comes from Rhizophora mangle, assembly GCA_037832345.1. NCBI lineage: Eukaryota > Viridiplantae > Streptophyta > Magnoliopsida > Malpighiales > Rhizophoraceae > Rhizophora > Rhizophora mangle. The sequence continues at coordinate 2,410,427 of JBAPLJ010002055.1, forward strand.
ATTATCATTATCATTGTTATTATTATTATTCCACTTATTGGAATCAAAACTTACTAAGAGTAAACTTTGATACAAAAGTAAACGTAACCCTATTGTGATTTAATATAAATTCAAGTTCAAAATAGCTTTTTTTTTTTAATCAAAAAAAAGATAAAATTATGTATATTGCATGTCTTTTTAAACTTAATAAATGTATTAGTCTTGTGTAGCTTTTTTTTTATTTTTTTGATGATTTGATTGACACGGTTGAAATTCGAACTCAAGATGTTCGGTTTTAAAGAAAATTTTAATATCATTGAGATGGAACACATTGAAATAAGTGAAATATTCCTTTTTTATTAGTATTAAAATGAGAATTTGAAAAAATGCGGCAGAAACCCCAACTTGCTCCTTCGAGCGTTTTACAGTGCCAATATTTTGTGGGCTTGAGATGGGTGAAATAGTTGTGGATTGGGTTTGGGTTGAAAATTATTTATGGAAGTTCTATCGTGGAATGGACTGAGCCATCACAAGATTGCCTGAACCAATGACTGACCCCAATGATCACCATGACTTCTCAAGGTACCATCACGGAATGTAATGGACTAAGAAGCAATTTGAAGCCTGCCCTAAAACTGTTATTGACCCAAATGATCTAATATGATTATAACTATAAGATCCAAACTATTAGCCCTCACACCTCATGGAGTGGAACTAGGCTTTATACATTTTTTTTTCTCCTTTTTCTTGTTTTGATCTATTGGAGGCCCCCATTGGGTTTATAAACCAAGAACTTTAGTACTGTCCAGGTGTCTTGGGCGGAGCTAGAATTGTGCAAGCAATGCATACATGGGTTCTCTACATTTGCCCACATGTAGGCCTTTAATGGGTTTCAACCTTCTTAATTTTGGGATGGTTTGGGCCTTTCTTGTCATAGGACCAAAACATGGTCTACCACTCTAATATCAAACACGAAGATGTAGGCTTGTGTATAGATCGAGTGCCAGATCAAATGGGGCCAACAGAAAAATCCCATGGTCTAATGAACCCACTTCTTCTTCTTCCTCCCCCTCCTCCATAGTCAATGTCGTGGTTTAAGAGGATAAGGTAAAAAATAATTCTTAACTTTTTTTAACTTTTTCAATATAGTTTTAGATTTTTAATTTTTTAATTCAATTTTAAACATTAATAATCTTGTTTAATATGATACAATTGAAGATAGAAAAACAAATCAAGCATTATATATCCCAATCAACATACGAAAAAAAAAAAAGTACAAAAATACATAGTAGCAACAAAGGTACATTCCTAAATGAACAAGAATTAGTAAATGAAAAAAAATATATGTATTAATTATATATTTTTATATGTTAATTGTCAAGTATAACATAAAACTTACTTTTTATCTACAAGAAGACTATATTGAAAAAAAAAAAATTATTAACATTTAATATTGAATTGAAAAAAAAAACATTAAGACTATATTAAAAAAAAATTGAGAATTATTTTTCAGTTTATCTCCGTGATTTAGGTGTATCCTTATGACATGGACACACGTTTAAAAGTGTAATGTGGGAATATTACGGAGGTTGATTGTGTATTTTATGGTGTCATAGTTGTGATTTTGTATTGAATGGCTCCATGTGTCAAATCAACGATATTGTTTCAAGACATTTTTCACGAGCTCGCGTTCTTCTTTCATATTTTACGTGCAAACGCGTTACTGTTTTGAGTCAAGCAACTAAAAGGAGTAATCTTTGTTCACTCTCATCGACCCGGAAGCTTACATTGTTGCCTTTCAATCTTCTATGGCTTTTTTATTAACAAGTTCTCTCAAATGCAAATCCTGTCTATTTCATTAAACTTTTCAGCAAGTTACTCAAAAAAATTCAGAGGTCTCGAATTTAAGATTTTAAGTTACTAAACTATTTAGGCTAACTTAAGTTTTCTAAAAGGATTTGATGATTCTTCTTTCTATGGGTTTGCAGGGTATTCAGGTGGTATATTGTGATGTAATGAATAAATGTGCAGTCACAGTCAAATATGAGTAACTCAATCTTTATGTATGTAATTCATTAATAAAAGTTGATATAAAACAAAAAAATTTTCTTTGAGGCTAATAATATTTGAGTGAAGGAATTTTTTTAGACAAATAATGCATATAAATTAAGTGAAAAAATTTAACATGAATTTACTATACAATTATCAAGATATTGTTACTTATTTTTTTTAATTTATTAAAAAAATATAAAATTATTATACGTTGATATAATACCCAATAATGAAAGTCTATTAATTTTGACCAAACTTCTTGTATTTTTTTACTGTACATAAATGCCATGGCGTCATGGCCACAGATCTGGCTACATGACTGAGAAGAAATCAAAGAGAGGGCACCAAACCCTATGATCATTGGCAAAAGAGATAAACAAAGACACAGATACTGAGAATATTAGACCACAGTTAGAGGGAGTAAGAGAGAGTGTCACCTTCTCTTGAAAAAAGTTCTTTGGAATTTGAGCTGAGCTCTAAAAGCCCAAGTGACAGGGTGAAGTAGGCAACAAAAGAAAGAGTTGGGAGAGATATTATCAGTATCACCAATTCACCACACAGCACGCTTTTTGAGAGAGATAGAGAGATAGATAATGTGTGGTACGGTTTATGTTTAGAGACCTCACAGCACAATGAGTAATTGGTTGGGGTTCTCTCTGGCTCCACACCTGAGGATTGATGACGAAGGGTTTGGTAGGCATCAAGACCACCACAACCAAGCATCTGCTTTTTCTTCTTCTGAAAATATCTCTATCATGCCTTTGCGCTCCGATGGCTCTCTTAGTGTTGTTGATCCTTTTAGTGCCTCCTCCAATGGTGGTCAAGGTAACTTCTTGTATTTTAAGCTGATCCAGTTTTGGTGTTTTAAACTTTTTTTTTTTTTTTTTTTTTTTTTCATTGGGGGGTTTTGGTTTTGTAGAATATTGGCCATATGATCAGAACACCATTGACGAAACCAGTGCAAGTGATCAGGAGCGTGGTCCAAAGCTTGAGGATTTCTTGGGGTGTTACACTAACTCTCCCTCTGATGACACTACCAAAGTTTATTGTCAAGAAGATCAAGAAACTCAACACCATGTTGTTAATGGAATCAATGTCAATGTAGCACCGATTAGCTTCAACACCAATAGAGATATACTTGAGACCGGAGAGAAGTATCCCAGAAACACATCCTCTTATGTTCAATCTGACCATTACAATGAAAACCCACAAACACTTATTCCAAACCCCAATCATGGCCATAGCCATGGCCATATAAATAACCACAACAATGGCAGCATTTTCCACCAGCTACCATTTGAGAATGCTACTTCAGTTTCTGGGTTCAAGTCTTGGCTAAGGCAGGCACCGGTTTCCGGTGAGAAATTTTCAAATGAAGCAAATGGTTGCAATTTTCAGTCACTATCACTCACAATGAACCCAAGTTCAGAGAATGAAACTGCTGGCATTTCTCCACTGCAAGTGCTTGGCAACCGCAAAAGGCCAGTCGGGAAACCTGTGGCCAGAGAACCAGTTCCTCGCAAATCCATTGACACTTTTGGACAAAGAACATCTCAATATAGAGGTGTTACAAGGTGCCAAATATAAATTTTCCTTGAACAATGAACATATTTTTTTTTTTTTTTGTAACCTTAGTTCACCATATATGTGTTTACATGGCATTGGAAGTATATCTATTATTTTTCGTGTACTTGTTTGATTATCCTTACTAGGCATAGGTGGACTGGAAGATATGAGGCCCATTTGTGGGACAACAGCTGCAGAAATGAAGGACAAACAAGGAAAGGAAGGCAAGGTATGTGCGAAAAGAATATCAATTAGTTATTTCCTCTATTTTTGTTCTTTCATTTTCCTTCTTGGAAAGAATATTCTAAATTACTAACCACAGTGTTTTCACTTTTCATGCATTGGGTGTCTCCTTTCACTGTGCTTACCCTGTGCAGTTTACCTGGGTAGGTCAAAATCAAATATTCTATCTCCCCTATTTTTGTATTATTTACTTATTTGTGTTCCATTGTGGACTTTAGACTAATAAGATTTACAGGTAAAACAATATAAATTTGTTTTATTTTACTTTTTGACAATATAAGATATTGCGTATGCTCTTCTCCTTCATTTTTTTCGTTAAATGTTTTGATCAGGTGGCTATGACAAGGAAGAGAAAGCAGCAAGGGCTTACGACTTGGCTGCCTTGAAGTATTGGGGTCCAACTACTCACATAAATTTCCCTGTAAGTTTCTTCGATTATTAAATCGCCCTAGTTAAATGAATGATACAAAAGATTTCCAGAATCATTTTCCTTGTTTTTTTTTTTTTTTTGGGTGGGGTTGTAAGTAATTAATGTCTAAGCTTATCTTTTATATGTGCTTAGATGAGTACTTATGAGAAGGAGCTTGAAGAGATGAAGCACATGACTAGGCAAGAATTTGTTGCCAATCTAAGAAGGTGCCAGGTCTTCCATCTCTCTATTTTTTCCCCCCTTTCTTAAATTCTCTTTATTATTTATCAACTGTAAAAGATAAGGAACTATGGGATGAAAGGGTAATCACTTTATTCAAATTTTGACAGGAAAAGTAGTGGGTTTTCAAGAGGAGCTTCTGTGTACAGAGGAGTGACAAGGTAATGGCAGGAAAGTAACCTCAGTGATAAAGTTTTCCATTATTTATTGCATTTTTTGAGGCTTTTTCAATTATCATAGACAATAATAGGCAGACATTATTATATATGTGCACAAGATGACAAGTGTGTTTACTTATAGTACATTATTAAATATCATTTATCAATTTGTCCATCCTTCTTTCCCTTCATTTGCTAAGCTTGTTTTCCTTTTTATCCTGGCAGACACCACCAACATGGAAGGTGGCAAGCTCGAATAGGAAGGGTTGCAGGAAACAAGGACTTGTACCTTGGAACATTTAGTAAGGATCATCTTCTTTTTCCCCACTTTCTTCTTTAAGCAACCATCTTCTCTATATATTAATGTCTTTGAATCATCTTCATTGCATAACCAATCCTGTGTTCTACTTATTTCACTTGACACCTGTTTGATTCCACTGGGAAAGTTCACGTGACTGTCCAATCTTTCACATATATAGCGGTCCTCATTATTTGATAGCTAGTCTCTATAATGTTACAAGGTCAATGTGATTTGCATTACCACGGAACTTGTCAATATGGTGATTTTCTTAGACTGAGAACAACTAATTCTGATCAAAAATTTTCCTGAAGTGTAACAATTAATTGAAGCCTAGCTACTAATTAACTTGGGACATTAATATAGGCACACAAGAAGAGGCTGCCGAGGCTTATGATATTGCAGCCATAAAATTCAGGGGTACAAGTGCTGTGACCAATTTTGATATGAGTAGGTATGATGTGAAGAGAATTTGTTCAAGCTCCACACTCATCGCCAGTGATCTAGCTAAACGGTCACCAAAAGACTCATCGCCGATGTTCCTCGAGGACTACCATTCTTGCACTACATCGTCGACATCTCAACCCCTTATCACCATACAGGGCGGAGAACCCGCCAGCGAATTGACCGATATGCTGTGGAGAGATAATGCGGAAGAAGATCACCAGCAGCAGCAGAGTGTTAACGGCATTAACACGGATGCTACATTAGTGGCATCAAGTAGCAGGAGACCCTCCAATGCAGTGACCCCAAAAGATTCAGTTAGTCTCAATGGAGACTTTGTCAATGGTACCGGTGGAGACTACTCTGAGAGTTACTTTTCATTGCATGGTGCAAAATGTGAAGAAGGGACTAATAATGGAAGCACTGGGGTAGGTGGAAATGAGATGGGCAACTTGAATTTGGTGCATCATCCAGTCCCAATGTTTGCATTGTGGAATGATTGAGGTAACAGATGTGGGTTTAGATAACACATCTGAGAACCAAAGCTGTAATGTAGGATAGAGAAAAGGCTTTTGCCGATTGTTATCTTGTTCAATTTGGCCATGGTTTTCTTACGTTTAATCAATATTTTAATCTTGGAAGGACAAGGTCAGCTCAAAGTAAATTAATAAGATAACACAGCAGGGTTTTTATTTTAGCTAATTGAAATAAATAGAGAATTGATAAGAACTTGAAAGCCAGTCAAACCAAACTACGAAAAGAAAGTCAACTAAACAACGCATACTTTATACATTATTTTATCCTTGGATTTAAACATAAGATTCTCTAAAAGATAAATATCTAGATTTTTAAACATTACTATGTAATTACACAGTTAGCCCTTTGACTCCTGCAGATAGAGAGAGAGAGAGAGAGAAAGAGCAGCTTTTTACAGAGAGAGTAAAATAGAATCCAAACCTGCCAGCCTGTTCCCTCTGCCTGCCTTCAGCGTTGGAAGGCCTTAGATTGCGTGCCCTTTTGGAGCATTTGCCATTCTCCCATCCCCACCTGCTTCACCTCTTCAATGCTTAGTACCACTCCTTCCACGGCGCGTCCATGCACATGCCCAATTAAACTCTTCGGAGGACTCTACCAATCTATTAATACAGTTACGGACTCAATAAATATGCACTGTGTACTATGACATGTTCATGAAAGATTAGTAGCGTAAAATTTTTATAAACAAGAACAGACTCTGATAAGATCATCAGATCTAACAATTTGCTTATTAATGTATATCAAATACAATAAAAAAAAAAATAATAAAAGACATCTCCGTGAATAGACACTTATACCATCAATTTAGAAAGAGTTAAAATTTACGCAGTCGTAATTTTCAAGTCAAAATATTACTGTTTGTGTGACTCAAAAATGAGTCATTTAAGTTAATAATCAAACTTTAATGTGATATTAGATAATATAAATTTATCATAAGTTGTTTTGTTGGTGAATGAATCATAATTTTATTTATGGCACGTATTAACTACGTGCATTATTGCATTTATTGATAGAAGAAAGAATCTTTAAACTATAAAAAGAAGGATATGCTTTGCTTTGGGTTTGGGAATGTGTCCGGTCTGGCTTAGCTTCTGCAGCGAGAATATGTTTTTTTTTTTTTTTTTTTTTTGGGGGGGGGGGGGGCATACTTAGAAGCGATGCTGGAGTGGTATCTAGTTAAAATAGAAATCCCCCCAGCAGGCAACAAACCTACACAATATATTCACACAATAAAAGTACAAAATCTGTGGGAAAAGATAATTCACGCAGGGACATTTCTCCACCGTGAAACTCTGTGTTTTATAGTGTAGATATGGTAGGTCTCAGCCATGAGTAGCACTAGGGTTTTTAGGCTTTAGGGTGTACAGGTGAGCTGGGGGCTAGGTCTTTGATAGCCAACTGGGTCTCAAAGTCTGTTGCATGGTTTTGGGTTTCTGTTTTGGTCTGGGCTAACCAGTTGGGGCTTCACCAGCTATAGGTACTACTTGCTCTGTGCTCTTGGCTTGCTCTGCAGTGGACATGTCACGGCAGCCGCAGGCATGCACACCCACTCTGTCACATTTGGCTTCACCCGTTATGTTTTGTCATGTTGGAAGTTGAAGAGCTACTCCTGAAAACATAGACGCTGATTAGTCACTTAAGAAGCATATCATAAATTTGTGATTCGTTGGATGGACCTATAGTTTGCCTTGACGCAAGAGAGCCCTGAGTAAGCCTAATAAATAAATTTTTATGAAATTATAAAAAAAATTCTTAATATTTAATATTATTATTCTAACGGTTTGTAATATATTTATAATATTTATCATTAATTAATAAATGATTACAAGTATATAATTAAAAATTGTGCTAATGCAATGTGTTATTTTTTATAAGTTCACGACTAATGCACGCTAGATAAAAAAAAAAAAAATCTGTATCCCTGTAAGATTTGTGAATAAGTTAAACAGGATTTTAAAGAATTGCAGTAATTCATTAAACTCAGATTGACTGGTTCAATAAACTCACGTCAACTGAGCCCAAAAAAGGGTTTGGCACAAGTCATAAGATTTTTGTTATTATTTAATAATTGTTGTCCGTGAGGGGGATTGTTGGAGGGATGGCACCTCTCGTCAGGAGCTTAGCTTACGACAAACTTTCTTTCAAAGGGGCACTTCCGCGTGCCTGCACTCAGCCTCTGATTTCAACCCCATACAAGAGAAAACAAAAGCAACAATTTCCAATGCACCACAGACACGACAATGGCACCCCACCAACCTTTAAAGCGTTTTTGGTACTGTGGAATTGAATCCAATTGACGGCCCATCCCCCTTCCCATGCTTTCTCTCTTTTCCTTCTCCCTTTTCCCTGCCATTCGCCTGTCATTCGTGCTTCAGCTATTTCCACTCTAAACAAGCCTTCCCATCCATGCATTGCAACCACTTGTGGAAGTAGGGAATAAGTGCACTTTGGTACCTAATTAAAAACATCCAATATTAGTGTTTTTTCCTAACCCCCCGAAAAAAAAAAAATCTATTCTATAGAACATGAGGAATATTTGTTTTAAAAAAAATATTATAAATTTATTAATTATTATTATTTTCATAAACTTTAGTTGAGAATTATTCATTACATTAAATTTTTGACGAGGAAAACCTACCACTCCAACTATAATCATTATAATCAAAACTCTCTGCATTTAAATATAATGTGTCAAACTTGAAATTATCAACCTACTTCAACTCAAATCCTTCTTTGACTTTATTTTCTGTTCTTATTTCTACACCATCTTTTTTTTTTTTTTTTTGGTCAAAGCTATTTCTTCTCTTCACAAGCCTACCACCTTAAAATAATTAGTGGAAGTAGTTAGCACACTGTGGTATCTAATTAAAAACTTCATATCTTCAAATTAGAAACATCAAATATTAATCTTTTTACCTAACAAAAAAAAAAAAAAAGATCTGTTAAATAGAAGATGAGAAATGTTGTGGTTATGGTTCTATAAGCTTTCTAGTGGATCGGAGAGAAATTCGTCTGTAAAGTAAGAATTGAGATAGAGTGAAAATAATTGAGAATTTGATTGTAATTTTTCAGCATCATGTAGTACTGTTGTCAGAATATGTACGTATATTCAGTTACAGACAATGGTTTGCTTCGGCCAATTTATTATTATTATTATTATTATATTTTCTTTAATTTCTCACATATCTTTTTTTTTTTTTTAGAGAAGTAAATAAACGTTAGACTAGTTTTAAAATGCATGAATCATGAAGTCACTTTTAATAATTTCTTAAATTACAAGACATTTTTCACTGAAAATTTATGGACTTCAATTGTTTTCGAAAGCCGAAGCTGAAGTGATTCAAGCCAAAACATTGCTTCTTAGTTCTTGCCATGGAAAGGGCTGAAACGTACGTGCTTGGCCATTGCCCAGCTCCTTCGCCTTTCTCTGCCATGTCCGTCTCTTTATTGATTTATTAAGTCATCTCTGGACAACATGGAGGCCTGCCTGAAGGAGGTTACAACAAGAAAACCAGATTTTGATATTGACAAGAACTATAATGCTCAACATTAAGTATTGGAAAGACTCATTTTGAGTCTTTCCAAAGTTGTTGGCATTTATACAGCCATGAAGATGTCCAACCTAGTATACTTTAATGGTAATGTGAGTGATGAATTAACATCAATCTGGATGAGTGGTCGTAAGGATGGTGCTAGATACTTGAGTACGAATGTTAATGGGTACTGGGACCTACATATTTATAATAAATTCAAGTTCGAGGTGAGCTAATTTTATAGACGTAGGACTGGAGCTGGCTGGGGAGTCATGTGCTCGAATGTGATAAGCTTGCAGAAGACAGGCCTCAAAGTTGACTAGATAGTCTTTTTACCTTTTTTTTTTTTTAAAAATGAAAAAACGTACCAAATTTAAAATTTATTAATTAAAAAAAAATGCATTAAATCATTGTCGAATTTTAACTTTCAATTGTGGTTAGGTAGACTTAGATTTATCATTAATATTATTGTCATTTGCTATATTGGGACGAGGCCACACTGTACGTAGAAAGAAGGCCTAAGACGGCATTGATAAGCCGAATATACCAAAAATTAGTTCAATTTCCAATGAGTCGCTGTGATGCAACGAAAACCTAAGGTCTACTGTTAACTGACTTTTGTCTCAAAAACTGTTAAAATTTGTAACCAATTTTGTTTTCGAGGGAAACATTGCCGGTTTGATGTCTTGTCTTGTTACGAGGGCTCATCGAGGTTTCACTACACGATGAGCCAAAGACAACAGGGTCAGCTTTCCTTTTGCATTTCCATGCCGAGAAAAGAGAAGATCAGAGAAGTCAACGTCGGCTGGCTTATTTGTTAAACTTGTCGATGGTCTCTCTAGTCTCTATACTTTTTGTATGGTAAAAGTTAATTATCATTACGATACCATACTAAGACTTAAATTCAATATTTGAATACACAAGATTTTCAAGATCCAGATAATAAAATAAAATGTATAATATTTTACATCTATTTTTATGAATTGACAATTTTTGCAACTCAAACCCCATATAATTTAGATAACAATAGAGTAATTTTACTATTAGAAGTATCTCAAGCATCCCCTCGGTTGATAATTTGCCTATTTGCCTATGCTAAATAAAGTTTGAAAGAAAATTTGTTTATTATTATTATTATTATTATTATAATATTCATTATGACTCCCTATATTTTATAAATTTTATACTATTTTTAAAAATTAAAATTAAAATTTTTAAATAAAAATATTAATTTTTAATTATTAAATATTTTGTAAAAATTTCTCAAATACTAGTCAATTTTTTTGGTCAATTAAAATATCTATTATATTGTAAATTATATAATAAAAAAATAACTCTTTTCAAATACATAAATCTCTCAACTCTTTTTTAAAAAATTAAAACATAAGACCTTAAATGTTAATCTGGCCGTATGAAATGAATGTGACATTTTCATGGAATTTCCTGTTTGAGACCAGCGGATGGGATGTTTTATTATCCTTACAAAGCGAGTCAGCTGGAGCCCCAATGGACATTTCAAAACCTGAGCTAATTCAAGGACAGCCATGAAGGGCCCAAGAGCCTTTCCACCATAGTCCATCCCTGAATGTGGAATCTCATTCGTCCGATGGTTCCAAGGACAGGGCCCACTTGATCCCAATTCCAATTGATATCTCAGCCGTCCCTCTCACCCCCATGCCCGCCCCCAACCTTTGAAGTCCGCTCTGTCTTCCCCCCCCCCCCCCCCCCAAACACCACAAAAGAAAAGATCTTTCTGAGTCCAGACTCCAGAGAACTACTAAAACTTCATCACCAATAACTGTTCCCTCCACATTAGTCCATTTTGAGCCATTTTCTCTTACCATCTGACTTCCCTTTGAAAACAAACAAGACTCAAGATCAATATTCCCCCAAAAACCCTTAAAATCCAAAATTACGAATAACTCTCTCTCTCACACACAAAGTTTGAAACTTTGAATCATTGGAGACCACTTATTTCCCCATTTCCTTGATTTCTCAACAAGAGCAAAAAATCACAAACACCCAGATTCAGAAAAAGCTCTCTTTTTGCCAATTGCCACAAATACTGACCCATTTTCCACAAAAAATAATTAAAAAAAGGGGTGAAATCTTGAACGCCCAGATTCAGAAATCAGCGCCTGGCCAATGGTCAATTGGTCCCAGTCTCTTTGGTGATGCCCAATTGCTAAAACATCTAGATGAAGGCCAAATTATTGGTTTCGAGAATTTAGGTGGAAACCCAGGTGCAGAGGCAGAGTGCTTTCTCTGATCAAGTTTCTATTTTGCTTTGACCTTTTGGCATTTTCATGGAAACCCCACCATTGACCTGTGTCATTTTAGGCTTTTTATTCACTTTTTATGCGCTTCTTGTGGAGTCACAATCTCAAAATGAACTTGCATTACCGTTATTTTTTATGACTCACCCGCCGCCTCCGCCTCCTCCTCCTCCTCCTGCTCATCCACCTCCTCCTCACCCTCTTCTGTCGCCATCTCCGCCATCCCTTGTACCTTCTTCTCCGCCGCTACCTTCACCATGGTCGCAATCACCTCCACCGCCTCCTAGAACTAGAAGATCATTATCGCCAGGTGGGCATGGGACAAAAAGAAAAAAGCCGCCGCCCCCAAGGCGCAAAATGAATAAAGGGAAGAAGGTTGGATTATTGTTTGTGGGTATTGCGGCAATATTGCAGATTATTGTTGTCGGGTACTTGGTTTTCAAAAGAAAGCAGCTTTTGAAGGTTAAAGATGGATATGAGAATTGCCATTCATGAAATTTTTTGCGAGTGCCAAAGTTCACATCCTGAATTCTTTGTACATCAAGAAGGAAAAAGCTCATATCTTTAATTCTTTTGAAGGGTTGCATTCGATTGAAAATTCCCTTTTTGAGGCTTTCTGGTGGCCAGTGATGGATGATTCAAGTCATGGATGTCCATGGCAGAATGGAGATTGAGCTCTGAAAGATTACAAATTTGGGCATTGACTTGGAAATAGGTTCTCCATGATCCTTGGGCTTTCTCTGTAAATGGGTAATTATTCATTGGCATCTTCTTCTTTTTCTTGTTAATCCCCCCCCCCCCCCCCCCAAAAAAAAAAAAAAAAAAAAACCCCACTTTTTGTAGTTTTATTTACACGGCTTATGATTCTTTTAGCGTGAAGTGAATCAATCAATCATCAGTTGAAAGAACTTTCAATGACACCTTTTGTTTTAGGCGGTATCAATGGCATTGTTGATTGATTATTTTGAATTTAGTTTTCCAATATCTAGTATAGACTTGCATAGATGGTTGACGCAAATCACTAATGCAACAACCATTGAGATATGTTATGGTTAAATGTTTCAAATTATTGCCGATATTGACGGATGAAGTTTTTTTTTTTTTTTGAGTCAAGTTGATGGATGAAGTTCATGTTCTAAAAGATATTAAAAAAAAAAAAAAAAAGGACGATGGTTTACAAGTAGATGGCAGCTATTGTGTTGTGGGATAAGCCACTAATCATTCTGAAAGATCAATGGTGGTTGTTGCGGTGGTGGGGATGGAGTCTGGAGAAGGGGTTTACCCAAAGAGAAGACGGAGGAGAAAAATCCTGGAGAGGAGGAGAGAGTGATTGGGTCAATGATCAAAAAATTCCTAATCATGTCACGTCACTATCGGCCGTGACCTTTTTTATTTTTTTGCCAACATCCATATCGAACATAACAAGCTAAATTGATGTTTTTAGAAACATTATTGATCTTATTTGAAAAATTGAGAGTTATTGACTCACATTCATAAAATCCAATAGTTACTAACTAATTGTTATGAAACAAATATAGTAGCTGAGTCTCTCTATAATGGTAGAGTTATTTCTTTACAGTGATAGAATTATTTCATTTTGTGAAAGTAAATTTTATAAAAATAAAAATAATATTGTGTATATTTAACTATGTTGTAAACTTTATCTGTAAAATGTTGTAAAAGGTCGTATGTACTAACCCAAACTTTTGTAAACCTTGAATGATTATTTTAAATAAAAATAAAGTTAATATTACTCTAAGATTCTGAATTTTTCGCATCTACAAGTATAGGTTAAAATTCATTTTATGAATGTTTGTCCTCAGCTCTCAGGCAATATTTCTCTGCGATTCTGGCCAGAAATTTTACGCGGATGGGTAAAGGTGATGTGGGACAGATGTCGATACATCATCTTGTTATAATTATTAATCTATATAATATATATTATTCTTTTGACATGAAAATGGCACTTGGCATGTCTCATTTTCTTTTGAGGCCCATTTTTTAGAGAGAGAAAGTGATGAGAATTTAGAATTTTTGGGATGACAAGCAATGATTGAACTAATTTTCTTTATCTTTACGACTTCATTCCATTGAATGGTGCTTTTATGATTTGTATTAAACTTTAATTTTAATGGGAATTAAGTTATTGATCAGTATTTACATTCTAAATGCATATATTGTAACTTTTATGACAATTGGAGTTCATAACCGAAATATATTAATTAAAATAATTATTTGAGAGAAATTGAGAAATGATGTTTACCATTATACTAAAAATGATGTAAAATTCCTTTTTTCCTATCACATTTAGCATATCATGTCAGCTTCTTTCCTCTGTCTTGGTCAGGCAACCCTGCTTTCTTTTGGTATGAGAATTTCTTCATATTTCTTTTGGGATGGAAATCATAATTTGTATATTATTAGTAGTCTAAAAATTAATTAATTATTTATCTCTTTATTTACTGTTTTGTGTTGTATTTATGCTACTGATGTGGCTAGATCTTACATTCTGCAGTATTTCTATTTCACTCAGATTTCTAACTCTTCTAATAATTGATATTCGCCTCTTCTTTAGTCATATTATATGTGCGTTAATTGCATTCTATTTGACATGACTAATCACAATTTTGTTATTGTTTTTATTTGTCTTAGGCAACTAATCACATTAGTGTTAACATGGTGTGTGGATTTATTTATTTCATATACATCCGATTATATTATTTTCTTTGTGTAGTTTTCCTATTTTTAAAATCAATTTTAGTTTTTACAAATTCTTGATATATATATATATATATATATATATACACATATGCGCATGCATTTTTTTCATTTATCTTGTAAATATTGAATTTAGAATTATAAAGTATTTTATTTTTATGATATTATAATATTTTAATAAATTTAGAAAGTAATATAAATGTTTCAAACGATCTCGCACAAAGTACAGGTAAGTAAACTAGTTTTATGTTTATATTTGCTTGACGTATAATCATAATTAATAATAAAAATACAAAAATTTAGTTAATTATCATCATAATGCTAAATTCTAACCCGTGTTAAGAGAAACCTTCGCGTAATAAAGCATGGAGTCTCTTAGCTTGGCAGCCGAGTATGAACGATACTGACAGTTCACTGAATGGAGAATCCTCCCCAATTCTTTATTTGCTCATACAACGCTCCTTCAATTTTCACAATGACTTCGAATGAAAGCAGAGACATGCTTTTTTTTTTATTTTATTTTATTGAACCTTAAATTTAAAATTAATAATTCAGGTAATTCTACTATTATACTTTATGAAAAGTGACTAGACGTGTATTGGTATAATCCAAGTGTTAATACCTCTTGAAATCTATCTGTTGCTTTGTGTGTTTATTATAATTAAGCATCACTTTGCTATTAATCACCATCAATAATTCCCACCACTTGGCTTTTGTATACGGTAATTAAACGTTGCTTTGCTGTTAATCACTATCAAGTTTGTGGCATTGGTGCCATCTTTGACCAAGTCTAATTTGGATCTTAAATAATGTGTTTGTTTTGAAAAATAACATTTAATTTAAAGTCAACCCATAAGAAAACAAAAAATTTGGAATTACAAAGAAAATTTTCAAAATTTCTTAATATATTGCTTATATTTCTTAAATTCCAAACAATGAATTGCTTACATTTCTTAATATCCGCTATAAATACCTTTTTTTTTTTTTTGGGTATAAAAATTAAGCGAGATAATTTTATTTTCCAAAACATGAGTAAGAGACAAGGAACTAGTATTAAGATTGAATTGAAGAGATTTAAAAGTTCTTTGATTTGCTTCATAAAAACCATCGTCCCTGATTCTGACGGATGATTACATCCAAATTCATGTCCTCGTTCTGACCAAACTCTCCAAAAACAATAAAGAAAAGAAAAGAAATGTTTTCCCTTCTTATATTCAACAATGATCTTGATGTTCAACAACATCATAACCATTGGTTGATATGAGGGATTAATTCAATTGGCAGATGGGTCACCTTTACTATTACAATAGTTAGACTAGAATGAGAAGATTACAAAAGCATGGAAGTCTTGTAAATCAAAAACATGTTCCTCTGAAGGGGAAGATAACAAGTAAACGATCAGGAAAAAGCAAGACACAAGATAGCTTCCTCTTGTGTCCCTATAAACGTCATGCTTGTCTCCACTCTTAAATATCTTTGAGCCTGAAGCATGGCATTAACCCACCAATGAAATTTCTCTATCGGACCATGACACAAAAGATCCATGGCATGGTTGATGCCTCAAAGTCCTTCAATTATCTGAAGAACAACCAAAAAAAAAAGTGTTAAAAGAAAGGGCAATAGACACAAGCATGATGTTTGTTGATGCATGAGGCAAGAAGGTTAATGTACATCAACAGTTAGGCACACAGTGTCGGGTTCGAATCCCTAGATGCATTATATATTTCAAGCAGGAGTCGCGCGGTGAGTAAAGAGACCGAGCTAGGAATAGGATTTGTCTGAAAGAAAATCCTCAGAAATTAGTGAGATTATTGAAAAGCATTTTCACCAAAAAAGAACAAAAAAAAAGGTGTTTACTATAATCAGATTGTTATGCCAGTGTGCAGGCCTTAAATTTAATGCAAGATCTAGCCAAGAGTTTCTGTTATTTGGTTGCCACTCACCAAAAAAATGGTGCAATGGTTTCTGGGTTTCAGTTTCCTTCTCCAACTTGAATGGCCTTGTGGCTGCTTCAGATGACTTGAAATCAGTGCCCAAAACAAAGCAATGTTGCTGCCGCTGTTCTTGTTGTTGCTGTTGATCTTCTGTAGTACTAGAAAAGCTATGAAACCCCAGCTCTGAGTAGCCTTTATTAGAGCTCATTGTCAATTCCTGATACGGGTATTGTAAACTTCTGACACTCCCCGAACCTTGTGGGAATAGAGCTCTCTCATTGACACTCCTCATTCCATGAATATACCTTTGTTGCGACAGAGAAATGTCAAAATGTTCAAAGCAAAACTGAAAAAAAAAATTTGCAGAACTAGTCTTTCTCAAATAATTAATTTGACAAACCTGTAATCATTATCAGCATGTAAAGAGGATTCAGATTCTGAAAACAGGCCACTGGTTGTGCTATTTTGAGGGGTAACAGCACAGTCAGGTGACCTGGAAGATGAAGAATAAGGGTGAAAGAAGGGATTAAGGTAAGTGTTATGGCTAGGATTTTGACGATGGCGTGGAGACAAAGTGTAAGAAGAGCAAGAGCTGGAAGCATTTGTTGCTGGTGCTGTTGTTGTTGTCGTTATTGTTGTTGTCGTTATTGTTGTTGTTGTTGTTGTTGATGCAAGTTTCACAGGCCTTCTTGAACGGTTTCTGCCTCTGTGCATGTGCCTCTCACAGTACTTGGAATATGGGTATGCCTCCTTTGAGCACCTCCACTGCTTCCCATCAGTTCTTCTGCACCTCCCTGGCTCTGGGTCTGCTTTTCTGCCAAAACTTACCTGAATGCAACCCCACCCAACTGCAACACCCAAGAGTCAGATTCTGACATAAGAAACATGAAATTAAATAAAGACAAACACATCCTAAATAAATTACTTTTTTTTCTTTTAATTTTACAAAAGCATGTTACCAGGATGGTGATGAGGGAAGAGCCCAGAGGTGTTTAAAGAGGACTCCAAGCTTCTTTTGATGGAATAGAGGAGTTCAGGTGGGATAGGGACACCTGTCACCATGTACTTGAAGATTAGAGCTTGGTGTTCAAGCTCTTGCCTTTGAGTTGCAGTGAAAGGAGACCTAGTTGTTGTGCTTGCTGCATTCAGCATCTTAAGAAAAAAATGGTTAAAAAACACAAATAAAGATTGGATTTTTTAAAAGGAACCAAAAATGAATTATAAGCTGTCTTGACAGACAGAAAAAGAAGGATTTTTTTTTTAATTATTTTTTGGTTCTTCTTGCTGGGTCTGCGAGTCTGAATAAGGTGTTCAAACGGAGTCCACAGCTTTGCAGAATCTAAAAGCTCTGTGGTAACCCTGCGGCCAATCCTCTCTCACTCCCTCAATTTCCCTCAAAAGTACTGTGCTATTATGTACTTATAATGACCGCAGCTCTGCCCGCTACTGCAGCCTTTGTTACTGCCCTTGTCTCTGACAACTTGCACATGGCCACAAACAAACTTACATTTTAGGTAATAAATTATTATCCATAAAAAAGATGTATTATTTCAACTTATAATTATAATAAAACGATACCTAAATTTTACATCTTTGTAACTAAGTTCAGATTCAAAAGCATTTAGTACAAGTTTATGCTTGGGGCGCACCCATGGTATGGCTGCCTCCACATCATGGACTTGGAAATGAGTGCCATTCCATTATTTCAAGCTGTAGATACACGTGGTATTCTTTTTAGTGCTTTGTGAGATCACTAGAGGCTACACGTGTACACAAAGAAGATACGCCTTTTATCAAATTATTAAGAGTATCTCCGACCGTGACCCTTAAAAAAATACTGCCGCATCATTACTGGCGTCTCGGTATACGAGATTATGATGAAATGGTCACACACCCGCATACACACACACACACACACGTGTATATATATATAATTATAAGAAATACTTTTTGTCACCCATGATATTTTGAAGTGCATGATCGAAGGGGAGAGCTGGCTTGGGAGGAATCAGGACATGATCATTGTGTCAGATTAAGATATGCAATCACGTGATTAATTACAGATCCAGATTATGTGGCTGTCTGTTCTCTATTCAATAGGTTACATGTCCTATGAGATTCACCATAAACATTTCCACTTGTAATACTGGCATGTTCCATCAAGTGTAGACAATGCTTCGGTTTTCTTAGCATGACAAAAATGCCACAATTTTGTGACATTAAAGCATGATCCTTGTGCTTAATAAGCTCTGAAAACCTGGGTGGAATTCGAGTGAAAATAACAAAGAAAGGTCATTTTTTTATTCCTAATTCATCTGAATTTCCTATCCATCAAGAGTGGGGAAGTCACAGCGGTGAACAAGTGCAAAGGGATAGATTTAATAAGGATATGCAAGTGGAAAACTGTTGGTTAGAGGGAGGTCTAGACATGTTTGCTAGCAATTGAATGCCCATTTTTCTTATTTTGTTGAAAGTTGCAGCAAGTGTCAGGAAAGTGCACTGTGAGGAGGGAGTGGAGGGAAGGATAAGAGTCAGGACAGTTCACTCATTTTCCTGCTACCCTGCAGCAACACACGTCCTCTCCTCCTTTACTGAGCCCTCAACCAACTCAGCTTTTCATTCATTGACCCAAATATATTTTCCTCAATGGCTACACCTTTTTCCAAGATAATCATTCTTTAACTGCGGAGAATTTGTTGCCTAAATCATTTCAGTGTCACAGATTTGTTCTACTGCCCACCTGGGATGTTCTTGCTGAGAGCCAGGGCCTACTGAGTCAGATATATGCCTGAGTGAATCAGTGTTAATTTATCCTAAACACCATGAAAACAAACTCAGTGTTACAATTGCTGTCTATATTAGATGTATTATGAAATTTTACTTTTTAATGATGTTGATCCTTTTCTTTTTTTCTGCTTTTTTTTAAAAAAAAATTTTATGTTATAAGCAAAAGACTTTGTTGAATTATTCTTGAACAACCATAGATTAGTTATTTATATTCTGAGATAATGGAACTTCTTTAACCAAAACAGAAAGATAGTGTGGATCTGCATGAAGCTATTTTTTCACCCTCTCTAGCTTCCAAGGAAGGAGTGCATGGGTTAAGTAGATAGGACTAGGAATAACCTCCTGGGCTTATCCTGCTATTGTTGTCTCTGGAGATTCCAAAAACAACTTAAAGCTCAAACTCACCAAGTCAAACTTGTCCAAACTCAAACTATCAGGGAGAGGCTATAATTTGCTTCTTACTATTGATGGGCATATCACTGAATAGGAGGTTACTTAGTAATAGTAATGTTCTCAATTTTTCAATTCACAATTAGTCAGATGCATATTAAAGTATGCACAGTTACACCATTCTTTTACAGTGGTTTCTGGTTGTTTATTGGTTGATTTTGTGGCTCTGACCCATATGCTAAGTTGGTCCCAGATATAGTTGAAACATTCTGTCTCTGTTATCTTATTGTGCACAATGAATAGCTTGATGGATTGATGTTCCTCAATGTGTCCCTTTTCCTTTCTAGATGCTTGGCCAATAACCTAGACCTAACAATTCCCAAATACTTGTATGTAACCTTCCCAGTTATTATGTAGAAGCAGGTGCAAAGAAGGATGCAGCATGTTTCATTCACCTGAAAAGCTATCTGACAAGAAAGAAGCAGCAGGTGGTTATCTCAAAGTCAATCTCCTCACTGTATGTTAGCTTTTGATCAATGCTACTATATTAGTCTCATGACTTTCATTGTTTTTTTATGACAGTGCCTCTTGTAACACTAAATACATTGACTGCAACTTTTTCTTTTGAAAGCAGCAAAAATACTTCAGCTAATAGGTTCCTAACTAGATAGTACCTATCAGTCATCTGGTCAAAGGTTATATCCTAACCATTTACAGCACAAAAGCAATCATTACTATCTTCCATTAATAGACGTTATAATCATTTATTCTCTCAATTACTTTTCGGCGCAGGATTGACAACAATTTCTAGCCTCAATCCTAAGGATGTCCAACAAGTCACATTTTATGGTGCATAATTTTAAAGCAATCCTAATATAGGGAGTATTTGGATGCTGTGTGGCTACAAGTCCTAGCAAGGAGAGAAGCTCTTGTTTGCCACAAACTGTTTCTATGGTTGTCATTTAGTCAGAAAGTGTTTTTATTGGAGCCATTTGGACTTTTAGCTGTCAAATTGTCATGTTACAGTCCACTTTTCTTCCCATGTGCCACAATTGGACCACAAAGTTCATAACTTTCCAATCATCTCTTCAGCTACTGCACTTTCCAATCTGATTGAGGACAAAATTGCAATTCTAACTCATGATAAAGCTAAAATGATTTGTGTTGGAGCTGAATATTATATAGAAGTAAAGACTAATGCGAATTTGTTACGAATGAAGATTACCAAGTTGAATACAGCATTGTCCTGCTCAATTTAGTTGGATGAGTCAATTCCATTAATTACTCATGCAAATTGCTTAATAATGCTTGTCATTGCTCAATGGACATAATTGAATTGCCAAAGGAAGTGTCTTTTGAAGTCATTGGTGCAAAACTGACTAGAAAAAAGATGCTTCTCGTTCTTTTTGCATGATCACCAAGAAGGGCCACAAGGGGCAGCATGCTTCAATTTCATGCCACAACAATTGTGGTCCTTTTTTGTGTGTCTCTAGCTTAGGTTGTTATGGACATGTCTATATGAACCCCATCAAGAAACATTAAAAGAAACCACATCAAAATAATCAAACACCAACAATGGCATCCTTGTTGAGAATGCAGCACACCCTCTTTTCCTTACTCTCCTACTCTCCTCCTCCTCCTCCTCAAATGCATTTGATTTCTTTGTGGCGAAACTGAAAGGTATAGGGAAACCCTTGCCTGCAGGAATCCCGCAATGGTCATGGCTGATGACTTTGTGTTTTAAGGGACTTAGCATTACTGACTTATGTGGAGAGTAACGCCACTGTTGAGAACCTAGTGTTTAGAAATAACAATTAATATTTAGGGATTTGAAATAAAAACGATAAAATTGATTTTTTTTTAAAGAGATTAATTTTTAATAAATTAAATATTTTGATAATATTATTAATTATTTAATTTTAAAAATTATAAAATATTATAATTATATAAATTTAACAAATTAATATTACGAATATAATTTTATTTATTAATTAAAAAAAATAAAAAATAAATATTAAATAAAATAATTAATAATAATAAACTTCTAACTAAGATCCCACACACAAAGATAATCAATACTGCTGTGACCCCGCGTTTGTGCAGCAATTTTCTGATTTGTTTGGACCCACGTCTATTCCGTTCCATGTGCACGTAACATTTCCATTATCAAAAATGTCTAACCTATGTAAGTTGAGTCACTACTGTATTGCTAGAAATTTTAGCTATAAAAATTTCAAATCACAAAATGGTCGAAATATGACCAATCATAAAAATTGAGTGATCATAGGCACAATCACATATATATGATCTAGATTCTAATATAAATAAAACAATGCTACAAACAGTGGAAAGGTGCATTCAGTTCCAATGACTCTAATTTAACAAATATTATCGTTTGAAAATTTCCATCCATATCATGCCAACCCAGCACAGAATTTTCTTACTCTGTTGATGGAAAATGCTAGGCCCAAATCTTGAGGATACTATTTCAACAAGGAGTGGAAAATGCAAGATTGCAAACAATGTCAATGGAATGCAAGCTAGCAGGATGATTGGAGGCGCAACCCAATCCGACCGATAAACAAGAACAATGTGAAGAGACGCACTGAAGGCTGCCAACATGAATGCTATTGAAAGGAACATAGTTACAAGGCCAATACACAACCTCATTGGCAGGGCCTTGAGGAAATCTTCTTCTGAATATCGTGATGTGAGTATGCCCAAAAACATTAGCACTAAAGTGAAGAATGCGAAAAGAGCCAATGCATTTGAGACTGAAAAGATCAGAAAAGACAAGTTGTTCAAGAAAATTGGAAATCCATCACTGTCATTGCATTCTAGTAAGGTGAAAGCGGCTGCAAACACAAATGTGGTAACAAGGGCAGCAACAACCGTGCGCGAAGAAGCTGTGTTCTTCATCCATTCCTCCCCTCTTATTACTAATTCCTTGTGTTCTTCAGTAAACACTTCTCTTGGAGTCTTCTTGTCATGCTTTTTCATTTCTTTGTATGATGGTAGCAAAGGATTAGTGTTGCTGCTCTACAACTTCAAACTCAAGTCTCCAATTCAGACGTGGCACTCACTGCAACCCCTGCAACTTCAACAACAACAGCAACAGCAGATGGACAAGTCAGGATCAAAAGCAGCAAAAGCAGTACACTAAGCAAGTAAGGAAGTTGAAGTTAGGTAGATTAGGTGAGAAAATTAAAATTAAAATTTACATTTAAATTTAAATTTATAATAATTAAAACTTATGAAATTTTCATGTAATTAGTTAACCAAAGTTCTTAAATTTTAACATAAAGACATCACATACTCCAAGTGAAACGGCACACCAAACAAAATAGAATATGCCACCTGCCGTCTCCTTCCAAAATCGTCGCCTCCCCAACTTGCCACTTCATTGTTCGTTATTTAAAGGCTGCTCACACAACTAGTTTGCTATCTCCAAAACCATTTCTATAATTTTTGGTCAGTGACCAATCGTAAATTAATTTCTCTTCCTCTCAATTCCCTGTCTCGATCAAGCTCACAAGGAATATTGAAGAACCAGAGCCATGCCATGGCTGTGATCACATATTGGACTGGCCGGTAGAATCAGTTTCAATCTTGCCATCCTTCTTGGATGATCCATACAACACAGGATATACCACACTTACGATCATTGGTAGGAGAAATATGAGGAAATTTGCCAGGATCCCATCAGCAATAACACCAACCTTGGCAACAACCCTGCCATAGATAACCAATACCACTAGCCTAGTAGTAGCAAGCAATTCCAATTCCAACACCTCCAATCCTGCACAAACATCTGATTCATCAATGAAACGAGAAATTCTCGATGACCCAGATCAGAAACCTCTCCATAATCATCTTCAACAGAGGAGAAGTTAGAATCGGAGGGCCAACAATAATGAAGAACGAGAAAGAGCAAGAAAAAGATCAAGTGGAAGTAAGAAGAATGGCAGTAAAGCCACGGGGGTATAACTATAATAATGGTAACAAAGAAGGAAGGTGGGCAGAGCAATTGCCTAACCCTTGTGCATCTGCTATGACTGCTGAGAACTTGTCAAGGGTTCAACACTTTCTCGATGTTCTCCATGAGCTAGCCTCGCCAACCGGTGATGCCAACCACCGGCTAGCGGCTCATGGCCACCGAGCACTGACTCATCACTCGTCGTCCTCAGCATCAGCCTCCTCCTAATCCTCCTCTGGCTCAGCAGGGCCAATTACTTTTGCTTCCACTGAGCCAAAGTTATTTCAACGATCTTTGATCAAATTCTATGAAGTTAGCCCTTGGTTTGCCCTTCCTAAAAACATTGCAAATGCTTCCATTCTTCGAATTCTCACTCACGAAGTCTTCGTATTCTTGATATCTAGGTCTCTCATGGCGTGCAATGGCCTATACTTCTTGAGGTCTTGACTCACTGATCCAGAGGATCTCCTTCGCTAGTATGCATCACTGTCATCACTCCCACCCTCGAAACTGATCAAAACACTGAGGCCACATTGTCAATCGGCCTCCAGGAGATAATTTTTCCACTAGACTACTAGATTTTTCCAAGTCTATGAACATCAATCTGCAAACCAATAGAGTCAACAACCAGCCCTTGCAGAATCTCAATGCAGACATCATTAACACCAATCCTGAGGAAACATTGATAGTTTCTGCACAATTTAGGCTGCATCATCTAAACCATGGCACCCCAGATGAGCAAACCGAGATCTTGAGATTCCTGAGAAGTTTGGAGCCAAAAGGTGTGATATTGAGTGAAAACAACATGGAACGCAGCTGCAACAGTTGTGGTGATTTTGCAACAGGATTTTTAAGGAGAGTAGAGTACTTATGGAGGTTTCTTGACTCGACAAGCTTGGCTTTCAAAGGAAGCGAGGGCGAAGAAAGAAGGGTAATGGAAGGAGAGGCAGAAGGCATTGACAAACACTGGAGAGATGAATGAGGTTAAGGAGAAACGGTGTGAGAGAATGAGAGGGATCGGTTCTGTGGTTGAAATTTTCAGAGAGGACGCCATAGATGAAGCACGAGCTTTGTTGAGGAAGTATGATAGCAATTGGGAGATGAGAATTGACAGGAGAGATGGTTGCGTGGGGGGTTATGGTGGAAAGTGCAGCCTGTTTCATTCTGCTCATTATGGAAGTTGGACCCCAAAGGGAATGACAGTTAAAACAGCCAAGGAGCTTCATTCATTCCTGATCATCTTGAATGTTCACAAAAGCAGTGCCAGTGTACAAAGTTGTACCTCTGGAGATAACCCTTTTTGCTAATCCTCTGTATGTTAATAATCTTGATTTTCTTTGAACGGCCTTTTCTGTTTCAAAAGTAAAGTGAACAAAACATGAAAGATTGAAATTTTCTTTTGCTTTGGAGTTTGGATTTTGATTGCTTTGTAAGAATGAACGGTGAGGGGTGAGTTTCGGTGTAACGTTATGATTATTCCATTATAATTCAGAGGGCTCATGTTCGAGTCATAATAATAATCTATTTATAAAAATAAAAGTAAAATGACCTATTTCTAAACCTTTCTCAGACTCCACAATTTGCTTATATGGGCGTGCCAATTACAAGAGCGAAAACTACTTTTTGAATGTCATATTACCAAAAGACCGCAGGGATACACGCGACGAGGGACAGGGGTCGAGATGGAGGGGCATGTCAGATTCATTGGCTAAATATGTCAACGTGCCCATTGCATTCTAGGTTTAACAGCTCGACACATAATACCGATAATGGATGCAGATCATCAGTGCTAGACACAGCTTTGAGAAGGTTTTAACTTTAAAAAGATAAAGTTGCATCTAAACAACTTTAAACGTTTGGCATGATGACAAGTGTTTGATCTATATAGAATGAGGATATGGGTTCAAGTGCCCCACGTAATGCTAGGAGGGAGATTATTGGTAGAATATGTCAGCATTGCCTTTAGATTGTAGGTTTAACAAGTCGGCCTATGGTGTCTGTAATGGATGCAGTCCCTCAATACTAAACACAGCTCTGACAGGCGCTTGATCCTAATAAGATTATGAATAACAGGAATACCATTAGTAAGTTCACATGCCAAAAACATCATTCTCACCAAAAGAAACAAAGAACAGAGTGCAAAGAAAGAAACTTGGAATTTTGGACGAATTCGTGAATCTCACATTGTTCCACATCTGTATGTGTTAACGGAACACTTGTGATACTAACTGTTGGCTTATGGGAAATTAGATTGGAAATGCTCGGATTAGGGGCATACTATGCAACTGTTATTGGGTGAAAGAATGAACAAGCCGAGTCAAATTCTGGTCAAATGAATCTGTTGGAATCTTCACTTTAGCTGCCAGGAGATGCCTTCCCAGTAATGTTATAGGGATGCTTGTTGATGCTTTTTGCTGTTTTAAGAGGCCAGGGATACAATTACTTGGCCTATAAAACTGTTCACTTGCTTGCAAAGTTGTAATTGTGTGGTTATATAATTTTTCATTCTTTTTTTTTATTATTATTTAAAGGTTAAGAAATTAAATATTCATTTTCAAAGTTTTAAGTTTTAATTTTGAGAAGAACAAACAAATTCTAAGAGAATAATAAGAATTATATTTATTATATAACTCAAAACTAAACAAATTTTTTAATAGACAACAAAAAAAAAATAAATTAAAAATCTGTGGTATAATGACACTGCAATAAGAGTGTTAGTGGATTTAGAGGCATTTCTTTTTTTCTTATATATATATATATATGGAATTTTTAGGTGTTTCATTATTTGAATATAAACTTGTTATTATTCACAACAAAAAGATGCTCAATTTCAATTAGGATAACAACTTTTAGGAGCTTGAAATTGGGTTTCCATTATCAAAATAATGGTGTTGTATCTAACATTGTAAACCAGCATTTAAGTTCATATTTGAAACTCCAATTTGGTTGTAGCCTCAAAGCAATTTATATAACCTCTATTTTCTTCATGAAAATTACCTATAAGCTTTCATTTAACAGGACAAAAAAATTGCCTGGAATGTTTATGATTCTAATGATCTTAAACTTCTAATCTGACAAAAAGATAACTAAAACAAGAGACTACCAGCCTGGATGGCAATGGTCTCAGGTTTTCAATTCTAAATTCCATATTCCATCGGCATCTGTAGTATCAAAAAGAAAAAAGTGAACAAAAAGAATTGTAGACTTAACTCTTTTTTCTTTTTTAATCTTTTGGGTGATTAATTGACTTCGCCTGAGATTCAATGATGACTCTACAACTAGTGAGCTAAAGCTCAGGCTTGTCAATTTTAGCACTCAAGCAATATATAAATCTGAAAAATGGATTGCAGATGGGCAGCATGCCAGGCATTGTATATCAGCAGAATTTGGCATTACATAAATCGTAACAATAGTGTCTTGACAACATCTTACACCCCAACTAGAATGAACTGGGTTTTCCATTTCCTCTTGAGGAATGACCTAGAAGAAATGAAGCTATCAAGCTGTTGACAGCTTCAGAGGATTCAATATTTGCAGCATGACCTGTGTCCTTGATTATCTCTATCCTTGACTTGGATCCCAAGTGCCTGTAATCCAACAAAAACATTGTCACCATCATTTCAAAGTGACAACTGACAACAGACCTAAAGTTCGCAGCATGATTTTCTGTCATTTGACCTTTAAAAATTGAACAAAAGGAAAGACACCATAATGATGTACCTTTGCAACTGGTAGGCCAGGGTTATTGGGAAGACATTATCCTGGTCACCCCATATCAGTAGTGTCTCCTGAACCCAAAACACAATACCATTGTTGATGACTTGATATTCATTCACCAGCAAGCATTAATTCTATAGGAGCAGGCCAAAAATTAAATTTCATTAATAGTTTTTTAAAGTTAACCATGTGATCCATTCTTGGCCTCGCTCAACAGATTAAAGTTTCTGACTGAATGCTTTCACTGACATGTGATCAGAATCTTTGAAAGGTCCTGAGTTCAAGCTATGCTCTCTCCTTCTTTACATTTAATTATGAATTTCTAGCTTTGTGCACTAGTTCATGGACTTGTGCGCGAAGAGGTGTGTTAGAGGTTAACACTCAAAAATTAAAAATTTTGGTTTGAATGGTTTCATGATCTAGTCAGAATCTGGATAATCATCATCCTCCTTTAAGAAACATTCCAAGCGGCCATAATGGAAGGTAAAGTGGAACCAAGTTGAAGACCATTAACAAATTAATTGTTACAGACCATTCCAACTTAAAGGGGCCGAAATTTTCCTTGGCCAAAACTGAATCTTTACATGTGGTCACTTTATGGACCATCTTCAGTTTCGTTTGTTTTTTTCAACTGATAATGGGAATCAAACAGTTAACTCTTTCTTAGAATGATAATCAAGCAAAGATTACCTGAGTTAGAATGGGAAGTTCTGTATCTGCCCTTTTGTTCAGCAAATGCTCTACCAGCTCTGCCTTCTCCTTCCTGTGATTACTACCCACCACCTACAAAACAACTTGAGCCATTAAAAACACAGCACAGACAATTTTCAACTGCATTACCTTCTAATTCAAATATGATACGTAGAAGGAAATAAAAACGCCATACATCCAATGTGGATAGGTTGTCCGTTTTGATGCATGAACATAGATTTTTGTCTGTGATTAAAACTGTTCTCTCATGAATTGAGAGAGACTGAACGCTTATGAGGGGGAAAGGTTTGTCATCTTTCATTGCTATACAAATTTATTTAGATATAGGACCTCAAAAGTCTCATAGTTGAATTATTTTCTATCTAAAATATGCTGGGGGTCATCATGGTCAGTCTAACCAATTAACATGTAGTGGACTATGTAAGTACATGTTTAAGGAATCCAATTGATCACCTCTCATTCCACTCATGAAACAATAAAGAGTACTAGTGCATAAATTTATAGTATCAAACTTGATACCAACTCTGATTAGCAGAATTAGTGCAAGGCTTTGGTCTAGTAGGAGGTAGTTGAGGTTCGAGACCTTGTGCCTTCAAAAAATTTGCAAAAGCAAGCATTTCCCTTCCTCCTTAATCATCAAAAAAATATCACACTTGATGAAATTCTGCAAAACAGTTTCAGTATGTGCATGTATCTTCTATCATCTTCCTCAACCTGGATTAATTGCCTTATGAGTTTTGTCCTTAATTAGGACATAAGTTCGCCTGTTTTCTAATGCTTGCAACTACTTTCTTTTTTGGTAGAAAAACAAAGGGACAAAGAAGAGACTTACATTGACGGACGGCCACAGAAAGAAATCAGGCAAGAGTTTCAATGGATGGAACTTGTACATAGAGAGATTGACCATAGCCCTCACTTCTTCTGGCTTCTTTGGCAAAAGAAGATCGCATGGGTTCCTTCCAAGTTTTTTCAAGTGTTCCTTCTTTTGCTCCTCAGTGTAACATATCCCGGAGCTCACTATCACCACCTTCTCAACCTCCTCCCTGTGCTGCGCCGCCATCCAATACGCCACATACCCTCCATAGCTAATTCCCACCACATTGTACCTATCCAAACCCAATTTTTTCAACCCCTCCCTCACACTTTCCGCTTGGAAAACCTCCGTCCGGTCGGGGAGGCTTGTGTTGGACTTGCCAAAAAATAGCAAGTCAGGAATGTACAAGTTGAAGGCTTTAGACAACGGCCGGACTTGAGAGACGAATTGCCACCCCGAGTGCCCTCCGTAGCCATGGATTAGTACTAAATTGGGTTTATCAAATCGCCTATGGTTGGCGATCCAAAAGTGCAAGGTGGTATGGTTGTTTAGATCAATTGTGCATGGTGACATGTCACATAATCTGAAATTCAATGATAGAATTGTATCCACCATTTTCACGACCATCACTGATAAATTTAGTAATAGAGTAAAGAACCAAGATTTGAGAACGGAAGTTGTGGCGGAGACACACCATGAAAAGCTTTGCCTAACTCGTTTACCTTCCATGGTGTTGTTATTGAAGGATTTTGTGATCCAATGCAGGTTGAGGGACCAATATTTAAATCAATATTAATGTGGAGGATGGTCAAGCAACGAGGAAAATGTAACTTTTAAGCTGGAAATTAGGTTGGTCAAATGAATCAAACTGCAAATACTTAATTATATATATATATATATATATATATATATATATATATATATTGTTCAAATATAAATGATCTATTTTTTATCAGATTGAAAGATGGATTAATATGCATCGTAGATGATGTACAACTGATCAGTATTTCACTAAATCGGTGCGTCCAAGTTGACATATGATATTACTAGATTGCAATTAAAATGAAAAAAGAAATGTAGCTTTCTAACTTTAAATTAGCTTCAAGTTGACTGGTAGATGCTGGGACAAATAGTTAGCGAGGCTTGAAGAAAGTCCAACAATACAAAGATTTTGTGGGAAATTAACTAATAAACTGTCTCCATCTTCGAGGCCAAAAATAAACAAGTAGCCAACGATAGCTAATTGTTGAAGTACTTCTTTTATAGTGCAAGTGCTGATGTTTATCAATTTTCAATCTTCCATATTTGAATGGACAGACAACAAAGAAAAGAACGTGAGCAAAGAGACCAGAGACCAAAGTGGTTGTCTTTTCCCGTAATCTTTGTCCCAATTTGAACTCCATTTGATCGAGTGGGCTCACTGAGTTGTCTCACCCATGATACATGATGGTCCTGTGGGGATCTGTTCATGCCACAGCCTGGACTAGGTTGAATTTGGGTCAAAAATTTTTTCCTTGAGAAGCTCGGGCCTGACCCAACTCGAGATTTGGGCTCATTTTACAGGTTCAAAGCCCAACCCTACAAAATAATGTTCAAATGTCTACAGTCACATCATGGACACGAGCTTGAGACACAAAGACAGATCTGGCCATACGTTGTCGCTGGTTGCATAATTATAATGGCTATTGCTAATTATAATTATGCATAGAAAAAACTATTAAAAACATACAACTAATTATTATGATTGTGTTATATATGGATTCAAGTCTATTTTATACTCATTTATATGCATTAATTTATTTTCTCTTTTTAATTACCAACAATTTCTGATTTTTTTTAAATAACAAATAATCATTTTCAAACAAATATCAAAAATTACTAGTATGATCTATGGTCGCAACTTCACACTTGAAGTCTCACAAAAATGTTGATCTCTTAGTATTAAGGCACTGTCTCACCGTTGTCTTTTATTCATATGTATAGACATATATAATATATAAATTTATTATATTTATAGAAAGTAAATTTTTTTATTTTATTTAAATTAAAAAAATAAAAATAAATTTAAATTATATATATATATATATATATATATATATATATATATATATATATATATATATTATATTTTTGAAAAAAAAGAGAAAATAAAAAATTTTAAATTATACATTTTAGTTTGAAAAACATGTTATGCAATTCATGGTATAATTTACAAAGATTATAGAAAATCAACTATAATAATAAAATCAATTAATACTAATAAAAAGAAGTATAAACAATGATTTTAAAGAAAATTTGATAAGATGAAATTTAGTTAAAGAAGAATTAACGTTAAAAAAAAATTATTTAGTTTAAATCTAGTTGAAAAAAAACAATAATAATAATAATAATAATAAAAGTCAAATATACTCTTTGATTTTATAATATAAAGAAGATAACTAAATGCAAGTAAAAATATTAATTTTATTGAAATATATGTGAAATTTTTATTTTTATTAAATAATTTAAAAGTTTATAAAGTAGGTTAATTGTAAATATTACAAACAGTATAAAACCTCAGCGATGCTAGTAAGAATAATGTTGCATGAATTATAAAGGGAAACCCATAAAGCAGTCAAACTACCTTGTTGGTCCTGGGCGACCAAACTGCAGTAATCTCAAGCGATAGCGAATGGACCCGGTCTGCCTGAAAGATTATATACCCAGATACCATAAACTTGTGCCGCTCGTTTTGAGTTCAAAGGTAAACAGGTGGCTGCTTAAATGCAACATTACAAAGGCACTAGAAAAACACTATTGAGCACAATACGCACTCAGCAAGAGATTAAATGTATGAAAATTCCATAATCTCCATTGGCTGTGGTAGCTTGACAAACCAATGTGCTACAACCTTTTGAATCGAGGTTCGTCGATGCGTCCTTTTTTGGGTTCATTTTGGTACACTTGACAATAAATACATCCTTTGCAAACTAATCAAACTATGGCTGTTTTGTACAACATGTGTGTGTATACAAGAATAACCAATTGTCGCTGTTAAATGCACTATTATGGGAAAGATCAGTAAAGGGTTATCTTCTTTAGCGAGCAATACCACTAGCAACAGAACCAGGACACGGGATAAAAGTCAAACCACCATTATACATGCGCTGAATCTCTTCCCTGTATTCTGTCAAAGATTTATCTGAAATGGCTGGTGTTAACTCCACCACATCCCCCATCTTCAGCTTGCAAGTGGGATCACCGACTGGCTCATGATTCAGCTTTGGCCTCAATTCTTCCTTAACAGGGAAAACATATGAGCATCCCTTCAAGCTGCCCCGTCCAGCTCTTTCTAGGAGATCCATCAGTGTTGAATTTGCAGGAAGCTCTTGCACCGACATCTAAAGAAGTCACAAGCAAGTTCAGCACAAGACAAGGTTATTTAACTATGAGTACCAAAGAAATTATTATTAAAGAACGTTGAAGTTTGATGCATGTTTGAACCATAGAAAGATAGAGGCCTTCCTAATCTATCTTCCATCAAAGATTTCACTAATAAAGGCAAGATAAAGGAATCCAACCTTATTATTCTCAATCATTATGACAAAAACAGGTCCATCCTGGCCACAGTAAGGCTTATATGCGCATAGACAGTCATCCGAATGTGAAGGGAATGCACAGGGAGGCCTCACAGAATCAGCATAGCCAATGGAGGATCGATCTCGGCTCATTGCATCACATTGCCAAGTCACTACCCATCGGGCCCACTCAACCATCTGCAGCACAAATGAAGAGTATTTGCAATCACCTTCTTTGTATCTCCAATGAGCTGCAAATCCAAACTCAGATTGCAAATGCATCTCCTTTGTCCGAATTTGAACTTCAAGCGGAACTGTGCCTTCACCCATTACAACTGTATGAAGGGACTGATACCTACACATTATATCATCAATATCACAAGAAGAATTGTAACATCCAAGCCAGCATGTCACCAATAGTGGAGCAGAACATACCCATTTAACTTTGGGTGACTTATGTAATCCTTGAACTTTCCAGGTACTTCAGACCATAACTGGCGAACAACCCTCAATGCTCTATAACAATCATCCTCATTATCAACAATGAGACGCATCCCACGAATGTCATGGATCTCATCCATGTTCAGCTTCTTCCTGCACACAAATACACACCTGTACATCAGCATGAATGAAAGGGGTTCCAATTCACATGTTGTGGTGCCTGCACACAAATGCATGTACATGCCCCTCATATATATATATATATATATATATATATATATATATAGAGAGAGAGAGAGAGAGAGAGAGAGAGAGAGAGAGAGCATACTTCAACATTTTGCAATAAATGCTGTACAGGCTTTTGTGACGCCCATAGAGAACATGATAAGAAATAGCTTCAACCTTAAGCTCTTGCTCCAATTTCTCTATGGCAGTATTGATCATTGTCTCATCAAAAGAATCCACAAGTCTAGACAATTCTTGATGTTGATCTGGATGAAGATACCTAAAGCAGAGGTTTTCTAGCTGGTCTTTCCAACTGGCAATTCCTAATCGGTTGGCCAATGGTGAAAATATCTCCAAGGTCTCCTTAGCAAATCTCTGTTGCTTGATCAAAGGCAATGCATCCAGTGTCATCATGTTATGTAATCGATCTGCTAATTTAATCAGAACAGCCCTAGCATCAGCCATAGCAAGGAACATAGTATGCAAGCGGTCAGCCTCCACAGTTTTGCTTGCCATATTGTTCTCCCGTGCAAGCTTACTCAAATGACTGAGCTTTGAGACCTGCATGAAAAAGACAAAGAAATTAGATTCAAAAATTAGAAACACTGATTGAAAGAAAACATTGAATTTATTGAACAAACAGAAGCAATTAACAACTTTCAACTATTTTCTGAAACATAAAAAGGCAAGTGAATATTGATATCCAAATTTTAATCAAACCCAGCTACTGTTAAAAGCCTTAGTGCTTTGAAACTTACACAGGCATCCAAATCAACATCATTTTTCCCATATGACAAAGATATAATGGGAAACAACCACACCAAAAAAAGAAAAAAACCATTTCAGCAGACAACAATGTCTAGTTTACTTTGGAGGAAAAAAAATTACAAACAAGGAAATTAATAGCCTTATCCACTTGATCATTCAATGAAAAAATCAGATAAAAGGCCAAATAGATTGGAAAAAGAAATCCAAAACCCTGTAACTCTCAAAAATAAGAGTTAAAAACTGATCCAAGTTCCAGAACTATACCTGACTTTAACATTTGTTCTTTTAGAGAGATTGTGAAGAAACAAATTCATCTATGGAACCATATGAAGCCATGGCAGATGTTCCCATATTAACCAATGGCAAGTGAGCCAAAAAAAATAAAAAAAGAAAAAAGTTTTCTACTTGGTCCTATGCATAAAAGAAATTCAAGTTAGAACATTGAAAAAGGCATCCATCAAACAAAAACAAGAAAAGGTATGCTTCATAGTTCTTACCCCTTCCACTAATTCAGCCAAGCCAGCCCCAAATGTTCTACTTATATAGTCATGGTTCAAAAAAGAATCATCAAGCGTGTCATGTAAAAGTCCTGCAGCCACCACGGTCGAGTTAGCACCAATCGTCGCAAGCAAAACTGCAGTCTCCACACAATGCTGCAAATAAGGATCTCCACTTGCTCGCATCTACAATAACACGATGTAAACAAACTACTCGGCCCAAAATACAAAAATCTCAAACAGCTTAACAAAAAGAAATCCTAATTCAATATCTACCTGTCCTCTATGTGCTTTCTCGGCCTCGTAGAAAGCTTTAAGCACAACATCTTCATAAAAGATTTTGTGCCTGTGCTGTGCACCCAACAACAATTCCTTCGCATAAGGCTCATAATTGGCCCCTCCAAATGTATCATCCTCCATAGCAAATGTGAGTTGATCAGCAACAATAGAAGTTGAACTCACATCGATTCCAGTATTATCCACACAAGATCCCAATGCATTCGTTACGAACCTATTGAACAAAAATTGGGCCCCACCACAAGATGCGCCGTGAAATGAGCTCTGAAAACCCACATCAGCAACACCCCTTTCACGACATATCCTCGTTGGAGGGCTGCTAGAACACGAAACCGGACCTGGCAGCACCGACACCGGACTCTGATCCCTCTTAACAGAAGGCCTACCAAAACATTTACTAGGAGAATAGCGAAATGAGCTACTCAATTCTTTCAAATCATCCCCTCTATCATGCCACAGCGACCCCAAATCCTCCCTATCGCCGGAAAACGGCGCGTGCTTCACGGACGGAGACGAGAACAAGCAGGAGAGGCCACCGACAACGGGTTTCTGCGAAGAGGACCCGCTAGAAGAAGCCATAGACGAAGCTCTCGAGTTCAAATCGAAATCAAAGGTGGCGTGGCCGTTGATTTGGCACGGATGTGCAGTCGAACACGGTGGGCTAGCATACAGAGTTATCGTTGGGTACTGCATGGCTCTTTCAGATCACAAGCCGGAACAAACACAAATCAAACCGGATCAGGCAAAAACTTTGTGCAAGATCCAATCTTCATAAATAACCACCAAATTTCTCCCCGAACCCACAAATTTTATCTAGAATTCCACACCTTTTGACAATGATTCAACGATTTATCTCCCAAACACCCAAGTGGGTCGCCCAGATGAAGCAAAAGCTTTGTTCAAGATCCAATCTTGATCAATACCCACTAAATTTCTCCCCAAACCCACAAATTTTATCGAGAGCTCAACATATTTTAACAAAGATGCATACTCTTGCTTTTGGAAGTAGAAAGAATCATAGACGAGTAGGAGTGGAGAAAGGAGAAATAGAAGCTAACGGTAGTCTGTACAAATATATAGAAAGTACTGAATTTTTTCCCACAATAAAAAAGGGGAAAAATTTTGGAAAATGCAAGAAATTGAGAGAAAAAGAAACATTTGATCGGAAAATAAAGTCAAAGACGTTTCGATTTTGTGCGAGAAAAGAGAGAGAGAGAGATTATTCTCTCTTCTGGAACCTCAGCTTTTCTGCCTGGCATAGGTAAGATGAAAGTACATGAATACCCGGAGGGAAAAAAAAAATTAATAATATGGGTTGGGAGACGCACTAAAAACCATGAGCCAAATGAAAGTTCCGAGAGCAGTATTTTTTGGGGTTTGGTGGCAACAGGAGAGGAGGGGGGAGGGGGTAAGTTTTCCATGGTACAAAATGTAGACGTTAACCCTAGCGTTGGAGTTACAAAATTTCAAAGCTTTTGCGTTAATAAAAAAAATTTTGGTACATCTGCATCAAACTAGCTTCTTTTTTTTTTTTTTTTTTATTTTTTAAGAATTCAGGAGAATTAGAAATTTGAAACTCAAATCTTCCATTTGGCAAAGAACTTTGCTTCTCGTGATCGCCAAGCTAATCTAATCGGTTTAGCAAAATTTCACACATAATTTAATGGTTACAATGTTTGTCTAATATTGTTGGTTTAATTATTAAACATCATCTGCTTGACCCTCTCTCATAATTGTTGTAATAGTCTTTCCATTTTATCCAAAGCTAACAGAAAATGTCAAAAAATTATTGACCATGGATGTGCCATCTCTTGTCTTAAGATTAAATAAAACACACAATTATAAGCATTTATATATATAACAAATAATAATGATGCCTAATCAGCACTATTATAATCTAATCAGCACACAGTCTGAGCTACCCTAAATGATGCATGAGACCCAGCTTCAACATGTCAGGGACATTTTATTATATTTAGCTTTTATATATATATATATATATATATATATATAATTCAATAAAATAGTAATTAGTGTTCAACTATTATCAATCACTTCAATCTACTATTATTAATTTTATAATTTAATTATTAATCATCAATCAATTATTATCATCTCAACCGTTGTCATCCCTTTTAACAAAAGAAAAAAAAAAAAAAAAAAAACTTGATGAAAGCAATGCGTTGAACTTATTAACATTCAAGAAAAATTTATTAAATTAAAAATATGACGTAAATAATGTTAAATAAATTGTGTGCCTTTATGTATATTATATAGTAGATGTTAGACAGCTATATCTCATTTAAAATTTTAAATTAATAAAAATTAAATTTTATAAATTTATAAGATAAAATAAGATTTTATATTTTATTAATGTAAAATTATATATTCTAAATATTCTCTAATGACATGTGTTAAATCTTACTCTTATGACATAATAAATTCAAAATAAAATTAAATTTTTATGCGTTAATTTTTTTTAATTTTAAATTAAAATATTAAATAAAAATTATATAAAAAATAATTTTAATATTATATAAATAATTTTTTTATAATTTTATATAATATAAAATATATAAATCAAGAGTTAATAAATTTGAAAATATTATAAGTTGTTTTTATATTAGGCACGAGATTTTATATTTTTAACACAAAATATACTTGTGCTTACCTTCTTAATCATCGTCGTGATCACCTTTCCGAAATTTTATGATCTATTTAATCCATTGGAGGAAGGGCACCTTCTTTTCAAAACCCCCTTACATTTTAAATTTGATAAATATAATATAGCTTTTGCTTGAAAATGAAATTGGACAAAGGGTAATGTTGGAAATTGGAGAACCCAACTTCAAATGACTAAGCTCCAGCCTCCACCAGATCAAAAGAGAGAGTTCAGTCCACCACCTGCCGCGTGATCTAAATGGTAGAAGTTGTTCGGGTTACAGATTTTGGGTTTAATCTTCACAAAAAATCTTAACTGAAAAAACGCTCACGACATTTTTTTGGATAAGATTGTAAGATATTACGCTTTTTTTTTTTATTTTACTTAAAAAATAAAAAGCAAAGAGGGAGTTCGGTGCATTGATAAGGACGGCCCCATCTCTATATTCTCACCCACTGCTAAACTTTCTTGATTCTTCCTGTCTTTTTGCCCGAAATTCAGTTGCTTCCGTCCACCACGTGGCATGTGACCTCCATCCGCCGGCTCCGCCGCCGACATGCGGTCAACTCCTCTCTCCAACTGCTGTCCACAAAAACAGCGGCTGGTAGGTGCGGGTATTGTTGAGGTTCCCTTACAGCCCGTCACGTTCGCTGCACGTGGTATTTGTGCTCTCGACTCTGGTCCTGCCTGTCCCACCACCCCACCCTCCTCTTTGACCTTCTCCTAGATTTTTTTCCCGTGGGGCCCACGTACTTTTTTTGAATTCTTTTTATTCCCATTTCCTATATAACAAGGTGAATCTGGGCCGTTGATACCAAGGTGGGTCCGTGTGAAATCATTGAGATGAATCGAATGGTTGAGATTTCAATAATTTCTGTGTCCCCCACCTGGGTCCTATACCACGATGGTCTATTGGCATGCGTATGACATTGGAGCATTAAGCATTGGTGAATAACTCAAATCAAGTAAGCTACTTTGGAAGTTTGTACCATTTTTTTTTTTCTATTTTTCTTTTTTATTTTTGCATTTAAACATTACGAGAGAATTTCTATATAATTGAGTTTATTGAGATTTTGTTATTAATTAGTATAATTGTTGGGTAATAAGATCATCATTAAGTAATACTAATTTTGTTACTTGATGATGACCCACCTTGTTGACATAATATATGTCACATTTTTCTTTTTTTTTTTTTTTTTTTCTTCTTTTTAGAGAGAGAATCCTTTCTTATCGCTTGAAATGGGATTCAAAGCTTCCAAAATGGGATTCAAATCAAATAAACACCCATGCAGTCTCCAAGTTGTCCAAGCATGTATCGGGCCTCTTCAAGAGTTTGGGCTAAGGCCCAGTTCTAGGGAATCCGACTAAAATCATCTATGGAAAAAAAAAAAAATACGAGTCTTTCATAGTATTTTTAAGTAGTTAAAATTTTATACTTATATTTTTTAAAATTAAAAATTTTAATTTTAAAAAAAGGTAAAAAAATTTATAAGAATAAAAAGAATTATTATAATTATATAAAATTTTTCTAAAAACACATTATTATAAATACCACTAAATTAGAATGTAGTATTATTAATTATATAAAATGGAGTCTATTGTTACGTGTTTGTGTAAAGAAATTTAATTAACCTTTAAATGACCGCCTTTATTTGGAGCCAACGTAAAGCTTTCAACTAAATTCAATTGATTTTTAGCAAACAAGAAGTTGCCATATTTTAAGTGAATTATTTGGGTAGTCAAATTTTTTTTTTTTTTTTAAAAAAAATTTTTTTCTTTGGGATAAGTAATGTGAATTAGATGCGCATTATCTTCCGTTATAAGCTGCTAATGGGAATGGGATGTTTTTAAATTACCATCGTGTCCACCACACCAAATATGCCATTTATAAAAAAATACAATGAAAAAGAGTTAAATAATTGTTTTAATTGGAAACAACAAAAACATGAAAATATCACAAAATTTAAAGAGTTGCTATGGTGTGATATTTTAGCATGATTTATAAATTTGGATTCAAATTAATTTTATTTGTTATGAAATCAAAACTTACAACATTTTTTTTTGTGAATGAGACCATGTAAATGTACCATCCATCTATGCTATGGTAATTAAAAATTCAAATTTCCTGTCATAATGGATTGATTTAATAAATGAGATAAAATGATTGAATGGATACATGAGTTTCAAGTGCATTAAAACCTAAAATCTTAATGACTATTTAGTTTTAGAATTCAAAAGTCTGCTCATAAATTTTGTCACGGTTACTTCAATTGGAAATAAAAAATAAAATGTAATGTAATGTAATGTAAAAGCAAGTCTTAAAGTGCGAAAAGACTCGTACTTACAAAACCGTTCCGTTTTACTAATGTTAAAACGTTGGATCACAACTAAGTAGGGTTCCAATAGAACCTCACTCCATCAAGACATTAACATCGTTGATTTAATTCCCTAGGAATGACCTCACCGAACCTGAAAAAATTGAGGTTGACATTTTCAATATTTTACACAACTCCTTCTCTCTCTCCTCCCGGTCCTCCGTTGTAATTTTATTTATTGTTTTTTTTTTTTTTTTTTATAAAATATTTTTGCCGTTTCCACAAAATTTATTCCTTGAACTTAATTACGTACGTATATAAATTAAAATCTCAAAAATATTTTCTCTAAAAACCCTAGCCTGTAACACCTCCCCTGCACATTCTAAATGATATCTCCGCCAATCACCAAAAGATATTAATTCCACTCAAAACCCATGAAGTGAATTGCAAAATCGTTGCTGGGTCTTCTTTAAATTTCTCTAAAACCTCAAGAAACGGCAAAAAGTTTCAATTTTGTTTTGTTTTTTTCTTTGTTATAAATCAGTTTACAATCAAATGGATGATCTCGAGAAGGCTATAATTATAAGTTTTGATGAGTCTGGTGCCACTGATTCTTCGCTAAAATCACAGGCGGTCTCTTTCTGTCAGCAAATTAAGGAGACCCCAGTTATAATTAGTGTTTGTATTGAGAAACTGTGGTTTTGCAAGCTTGTTCAGGTCCAGTTTTGGTGTTTACAGACACTGCACGAGGTTATTACACTTAAGTATGGATTGTTGGGTTTGGAAGAGAAGCATTTACTTAAGAAATCTGTGTTTTCTATGTGCTGTTTTGAGATAATTGAGGATGGCAATGCTGTAAAGATTTTAGAGGGACCTGCATTTATCAAGAATAAACTTGCTCAGGTTTTGGTTTCTCTCATTTATTTTGAGTACCCTTTAATTTGGTCCTCAGTTTTTGTTGATTTTTTGCCTCATTTGAGCAAAGGGGCGATTGTTATTGATATGTTCTGTCGGGTTCTGAATGCTTTGGATGATGAGTTAATCAGCTTAGATTATGTACGGACTCCTGAGGACATTGGGGTGGCGGGGCGGGTTAAGGATGCAATGAGGCAGCAATGTGTTGGCCAGATAGTGAGAGCGTGGTATGACATTGTGTCTATGTATAGGAATTCTGATTCCGACCTTTGTTCCAGTGTTTTGGACTCGATGAGTAGGTATATCTCCTGGATTGATATCTGGTTGATTGTGAATGATGCTTTCATTCCATTGTTGTTTGAATTGATTTTGGTTGATGGGGGATCTGAGCAGCTCCAAGGTGCAGCTGCTGGCTGTGTTTTGGCAGTTGTATCTAAGCGGATGGATCCTCAATCAAAGTTAACAATTTTGCAGAGTCTTCAGATAAGTAGGGTATTTGAGTTGGTAACTGGGGATAGTGACTCAGACTTGGTGTCCAAGGTAGCTGCATTAATTACTGGGTATGCGGTGGAGGTCCTGGAGTGCTACAAACGAGTGAGTGCTGGAGATGCTAAGGGGGTTTCACTGGAGCTTTTGAATGAAGTTCTGCCCTCAGTTTTCTATATAATGCAGAATTGTGAAATGGATACAGCCTTCAGTACTGTGCAATTTCTTTCAAGTTATGTTGCCACTATGAAGAGCTTTTCTCCATTGAGGGAGAAACAGTTGCATCATGTGGGTCAAATATTGGAAGTGATTCGTGTGCAAATTCGTTATGATCCAGTGTATCGGGATAATCTTGATGTGTTGGATAGGATTGGGAGAGAAGAGGAAGATAGGATGGTTGAATTTAGAAAGGACTTGTTTGTGCTACTGCGTAGTGTTGGTCGTGTGGCACCTGAGGTCACTCAAATATTTATCAGAAATTCGATAGGTAGAGCTGTTGCATCTTCACCTGAAAGAAATGTTGAAGAGGTGGAAGCTGCAGTTTCACTTTTGTATGCACTTGGGGAGTCATTGAGTGATGAAGCCATGAGAAGTGGTAGTGGTCCATTGAGCGAGTTGGTGCCCACGCTCCTCTCAACACAGTTTTCTTGCCACTCTAATAGGCTAGTTGCACTTGTGTATTTGGAGACAATAACTCGATATATGAAGTTTGTTCATGACAACACCCAATATATCACCATGTTTCTGGCTGCTTTTTTGGATGAGAGAGGAATACACCATCCTAACATACATGTGAGTCAAAGAGCCAGTTACCTATTCATGAGGGTTGTCAAATTGTTGAAAGCAAAGCTTGTGCCCTTCATAGAAACAATATTGCAGGTACTAAACTAATAATTTTCTTCTCTTCTAATTCATCAGCTGGAAAATTTTTGTGCCATAGTACTCACTCTTGAAGTATTAATTTCTATATCTTACGTGTATCTAAATGAAATGCCAGAGCCTCCAAGATATAGTTGCCCGATTTACAAGTATGGACTATACAGAACATGATGTCTCAGGATCTGAAGATGGTAGCCACATTTTTGAGGTACTTGTCACTTTTAACTTTGATACACCCAAATTTGCATGGTAACTTGCATAATATGCATGCATAGGGATGTACAGATGAACATTTTATGAGTTGGTGTACTAGTGCCTTTACTTTTTTTTTTTTTGGTGATTTCTTGG
This sequence comes from Rhizophora mangle, assembly GCA_037832345.1. Lineage (NCBI taxonomy): Eukaryota > Viridiplantae > Streptophyta > Magnoliopsida > Malpighiales > Rhizophoraceae > Rhizophora > Rhizophora mangle. Next base: position 2,452,599 of record JBAPLJ010002055.1, read on the forward strand.
ATGACTATTTGCAGGCAATTGGTTTATTGATTGGTATGGAAGATGTACCACTTGAAAAGCAATCTGAGTATCTTTCTTCATTGCTCAATCCTCTTTGTCAACAGGTTATTTTATGTTTGGACTTCTTTCTTTGTTTGTCCTCTGCTGCATGAGATTGTAACAAGTTGACATTCAATTAACTTTTTTCGAATTGAATTGCCCCACACCCAAGAAATGCTCTATTGAATCTATCAAATTTCCAATGTTTGTACCTCCTTCTGATGTATTCTTGTTTAATCCAGGTTAAGACATTGCTCATCAATGCTGAAGTACTGAATCCAGAGGAGTGTCCAGCAAAGATTGCCAATATTCAGCACATAATAATGGCAATTAATGCAGTCAGCAAGGTTTTTTGCCAATCTTGTCAGGCTCTTAAATTTCTGCATGGAGCATGCTTTTCCCTTTTAAAGTCTACTTTGTTCTGTAAACATTAAGGCTTAACATTATTGTAGAACTCTAATCATTTGATTTTAAGTTTTAAATGACAGATTTTTTTATAGCCTAACATTTCAACCTATTATCTTTATTTTGTGTTCACTCTGTATTCTTTTTCTCCTTGCTGTAACTGTTTGGAGACACATTAAGCATGTTTCCAGGTCTTATACAGTGCCTTTTGGTGTCTACTGAAGATTGACTTCATGAATATGCATTTTTCCTCACAATTTCTATTTCTGCTCTAGGGTTTCAGTGAGCGCCTTGTAACTGCTAGTCGCCCTGCAATAGGCCTCATGTTTAAGCAGGTTGGTACTAAAGACCTTCTGTTTAATTTTTCCAGTGCTATGCAGTTTCTTTAGGTTTTCTCCCTCACATTTTTCTAATTCCAGATGATCGGAGAAATTTCTGTTTCCAATTTTAGATTGCTTTTTGAACGTGCTTTATTTAACAAAAATATGTGGTTCTGAATGATGTATTTCTCATGGCCACAATCATAATGATAGATATTTGTATGCAATGTGCTGCATTCACTTATCTAGTTGTTTATTACACTTCTAAAGTGGTGTGGGGATTTTCTGCTGTACAATCTATTGGCCTGGTTGGTAGATGCTATTATATGCTAGATTTTATTATGGTACTGTGGAGACGCTAGATAGAAACTCCTGTCTTTCTTCATCTTTTTGCTAAAGTTGGGTTTCCCCATGCTCTGATTCAGACATTGGATGTTTTGCTACAAATTCTTGTTGTATATCCAAAGGTAGAGCCTTTGCGGATCAAGGTAAGACATAGAGATATGGAGCCATGAGAATGTTTTGTTCCTATAATTTGTTGACGATGCACATCCCCTAAAGTTTGCTATAATTTTATTTAGGTCACATCGTTCATACATCGTATGGTGGACACTTTAGGGTCATCCATATTTCCTTACCTTCCAAAGGCATTGGAGCAACTGCTTGCAGAAAGTGAGGTAAATGGAAACAGATAGCTGAATGGTTTTTGTAGATAGCATTTTCCATGCCCTGCATTAAATAGCAATGGAATTTGGTTGATGCAGATGCCAGTTAAGAATTTTCCTCTGGTATCATTCTGAGGATCCTTTTAGGGTGATTAGACTGAGGAACCCAATTAAACCGTCTTTCCTGCTATGCCTAAGGATGGTTATTCGTATGAGCACTAGTCATCTGCATGTTTAAATACCTGTGGATTTTCTATCTATTAAAAATGCTGGTACTGTTTAATCTGATGTGTGCAGTACTTGAGAGTTTTTCAGACCTTGTACAAATAGATTTATCTTCGAATCCGCCTTTTGTTTTGTGAGACTAAGTTAGGAATTGGGACCTTTTGGTTTTCTATCTTTCCATGAATGAGGTTTTAGATTTATTCAATTTTACTGAGGACCTGGCCAACCAGAATTCAGTAGAGGCTTGGAAGGGGGTTACTAAATGGAGGGTGAAAGGTGATTTGCTTGATATGGCTTTTGCACAGCAAATACTAATGATTTAATTTTACCAGGGTGAAACTTTACTAGATGTGAACATGGATCTGTTATGAAATCCTAAATGCATGCTTATTACATCATCATTCTGTGTATACTATTAATGTGGCATGAGGGTCTGATTTCTCACTTTTGATGCATTGCAGCCAAAAGAAATGGTTGGTTTTCTTGTATTACTTAATCAGCTCATATGCAAATTCAAAACATCTCTCCATGACATATTGGTGGAAGTATTTCCAGCTATTGCAAGTAGAATCTTTAACATTATCCCACAGGATGCATTTCCTTCAGAAGCCAGAAGCAGTACCGAGGTATCGAGGCACTAGTTAAGGAATATTTCTCATTCCTTAGGGTGTTCTGAACAGTCTCCCTTAAGTTTTCTTCTCCTTATGAAAAGTTGCATTTAAGCAATGATAAATGAATTACTCATACAGCAGGTTTATGTTTTGAAGTTCCTTTTCTGTTGTAAAGGGTGTGCTAGTGCACAAGATGTCCATGCTGTGGGAGTTGGGGAAGAGTTAGTTTTATGCAATCTTACCCATGTTTTTACAAATAGGTTGTTTCGATGACTCAGACCTATGATTCTTGGTCACAATAGAGTAGTCCTACTGTTGGATAACTCGTAGTTAAATGTTACTTTTATTGTTAATTTGGTTGGATTGAGTTACTATATTCAAAACCCATGCCTTTGTTTATTTCTGACTTGCAGGAAGCCCGTGAGCTTCAAGAACTTCAGAAAACAATGTACACATTTCTTCATGTGATCGCTACACATGATCTATCTTCTGTTTTTCTTTCACCCAAAAGTAGGGTATACTTGGATCTGATGATGCAGTTGCTACTGCACACAGCATGTAATCACAAGGATATTCTTGTAAGAAAGGTGAATTTGATCTTGTCTCTATTTTACTGGCCAATGGCATCTTTTAGTATACCAGAACACTTGCAGACTAAATGTCCTGTCTTGTCTGTGATATTCAGGCATGTGTACAGATATTCATTAAATTAATCAAAGATTGGTGTGCAAGGCCTCTGGGTGAAGAACATGTCTGTCTCCCTTCTAATATCTCGTTCTTAGCAGGCTAGTGGGTTTTCAATATTTTTCAATATTCTAATCACTTTCAGTATGTTCAGGTACCTGGTTTTCAGAATTTTATAATAGAGGTATTCGCAATGAACTGTTGCTTGTACAGTGTGCTTGACAAGTCTTTTGAGTTCCATGATGCAAATACTGTAAGTATCATTTTGTAGTTTCATTTGTGGATTTAACACATTCATATTTTGTTTACATCTCAAAGATGGTTAGAAATTTACATTTAGTTGTGATTTTGTCTTCTTCTTGACTTATGGCTTTGTGCTTTTGGGATTGGTCTTCTGGATTGTGTGCCAGCTTGTTTTGTTTGGAGAGATTGTACAGGCTCAGAAGGTCATGTATGAGAAATTTGGTGATGATTTTCTTATCCATTTTGTATCAAAAGGGTTTTCATCCGCACATTCCCCTCAAGATATGGCTCAGCAATATTGCCAAAAGTTGCAGGTAACAAATCATTGAACAATTTCATGTCACTTAGGGGAGTGAAGGGGTGTGCACAGTAACTATCCTTTTAAAATTACAGGATCTGTCTTCTGTTCCACTAGTGGTTGCTGGAGGGTATTTATTTTTTCCTGTGTGCTTTGAGGTTACTTTTGTTGTCAGCAGGGACTAAGCTGATGACTTGGATAAGTTTCTGAATATTGAGGGAGGGCATGTTATATGTATAGAGAATAGAGTACCCTTTTGGCTCTCTATCTCTTTGCTTTGCATCCCTTCACCATTCTACTTAATGTTAGGCATAGCAAGTTAAATGTACCAAGACTGGAAATTCCGAGTTAATAGTGGTTGCCAGGATCTTCAATCCTTAATTTTGTAGGTTTTAATTTGGTACAGAGAAGGATGCTTTTTAAACTTCTCAAATATTTGCTCTATGATTCTGGTGTGTCTTTTGTGCAGGGTAGTGATGTCAAGGCTTTGAGATCATTTTACCAGTCATTCATTGAAAATTTGAGACAACAACAGAATGGAAGCCTTGTTTTCAGATAGTATTCTCCAAATGAACAATAGCATAGGTTTTTTTTTTTTTTTTGTTTTTTTTTAATAGAAGTGACATTGCCATGCCCAAACTCTCCAATATTCAATTTTCCGTGGAGTTCAATTCCACTTCCCCAAAGGTGTGTAACAATTTTTCATCAGCTTCTAGTTTCATTATTAGCATATATGTTGGACTTAAGTTAGCAAACAATGCAGGTTCATGGTGTAAATAGCTGGTTCTTTATTTTTGTGGACATAGAGGTATAATCGAATTTGTTCTTAAGCCCCTTGAAATTGAATTTCTTTTGTAGTCTGGCTGATGTAGTTCTTTTCTTTTTTGTTCCTTGGCAGTTTTATATTTTCAGCATGGTGAAAAAGGTTGGTGCATTTAGCAGAGTTTCTCTTTCTCCATCAATTACTTTAAGATGATTATTTCTTGTTGCTCCTGGGTTTGGATGTATGTAATGAAATTTTGAGAACCCTCCAAAGAGAAATGGCTTGGAGTTTTTGTTGGCCCATGGTGAAAAGGAATGACTATGTTTTGTTGGAAAGGGATGTGAAAGAGTCAAATATAATTTCTGTTTGAGACTTCTTTGTTTGTTGTCTGCTTTGCCAGCCTGTTAGACACTATATAATTTGTGGCTTCTTGGAGTTTGCGCTGGATGGAATATTCTCTTGTTGTTCATGTCTTATGGTTTGGCTGAATGCACACCCAAATCTAATACCGTTGCTCTTTTCTACTCATTTCATTACCACTTTGCTTGCTAAATGTTACAAAAAAGCATTAAGGAATGAGGGGGAGAGACGAGGCTCTTCTTTTTGTTTTGAGAAGCAATGGCAGATCATCTTTTCGAAAACCCATCAATAAGGTTACCTGTTTTTGCCCAGTCACCATTTGCTGGATTCTTAGTTCCAGCAATGAGGGTCTGGATTCTGGTTCTGACCGACCGAAAAAAAAAAAAAAAAAAAAACAAAACACTTAAAATGTAAATATATTTCTCCTTTCCCATTGATCCGAGATTTTTCCTATGCAATCATTTCTTTGGAAAACTCATACTTTTGACCAGAAGAAACTTTGACATTTAGGACAACATAATATCAATGAGCTCGGCGGATCCCATGGTGCTTCAAGGGTTGAACGTTTCAAGTTAGGTTGTCTCTGTCTGTCAAGCTAATTATGAGTGAAAATGGGAGCTTGAACTTAAGATTATATCCCAAAACTCTGTGCTTGGCAGTCTCTGAGCTACAAATATGTTAGCCAAAAATAATAGTGCCCTTTTCTATAAGTTAGCTCTAAATGATGATTTAACTTAGCCAAATAAATAGAGATATAAATATGGTCAATGGAATCTGCGGATGGTATAGATGTATTCACGAGAAGATCATATGGTTGTAAAAATTTGTTTGTAATGTATCGGCATGCAAACCATTTTTCCTTAAGATTTACACATTCCAACATCTTCTTGACGACTCCCATTTAGAAAAAGATCAGTTTCTTGATACCATGATGTTCTCAAACATCATTATTCACCAAGCACTGAAAAAGGAAAAAAATCATTTGATGGAGACTAGCCCTTGCATAAATAAAGATCACAGCAATGCATTTAGTTTGATTGATTATCTGCATTGTCTGTACAATTTATTCATAAATAAAGATTGATTGATAAAGGTGTATAGCCTTGTGCCAAGCATAATCCTGAAAAAATGAAAGAAGAGAAGTGCACACACGTGTGTTCATTAAATGCACACACGTGTGTTCATTAAATGCGCATAATGTATTGGGTGGGCATGTATCCATTGATGGAGACTAGTCCTTGCATAAAAATAAATAAATAATAATAAAAATTGTGGCTTTGCAGACCCAATGACTTTGAAATTTCAGCATTTGGAACATGGGGTGCAAAGCAAGGTCCATTTTTTTTTTTTTTTTTTCCCAATGTCAAAAAAGTATTTTTAGTCTACAAAATCTTGAATGGCCCATGACAAAAGCCGAATAAATGGACTTGGCATAGCGTGTAACTATTATTATTATTTTTTTTTTTTCTAAATAACACTCTCACATTTTTTTTATGAATTTAAATTAAATAAATATAATTTTTTCTTTTTTGTAAAAATATTATTTTTAAGACTTAGGTCATAGTCAAATAATATTTTCAAAATGAAATTATCTATAAAATAAAATATCATTTATCTAAAATGGGAAGATACATGTATACATACATTGGCCTACAAGGAAAATTAGGTGACTGGTTCCATTTTGTTTCTTCTGCTTAATTTTCTATCTGCATATACATATATATAACCGACTTGTGGTACAAGTCCGGAACTTAACCTTATAGTTATGGGTCTCAACAAGTTCAGCTGGCAAGCATTGTTCACAGCATGTTTGAACAGACAGATCCCGACTCCAGAGCCAAAACTCCTTCAGGATTCCAAACCAATTTCCCCCAGAAGATTGTATCTGTCAGACTTGAGCAATCCTGATTCAACAGACTTGGTCCACGAGCTATCGAATGTGATTACTAACCTTCATATTTTCACTCTCAAAGAGCTTAAATCAGTGACAAGTAACTTCTCAAAATGTAACTTATTAGGTGAAGGTGGATTTGGAAGGGTTTATAAGGGGTTTATTGATGATAACCTTAGGCCTGGACTAAAGTCTCAGGTTGTGGCTGTCAAGGTATTGGATTTGGATGGCTCTCAAGGGCATAGAGAGTGGCTGGTAAGCAAACTGCATTCATTTCCAGGTTTCACAGTGTGATGGGACACATTTTTTTATGCTTAACAGGACGTGTTCTTTTTCATGTATAGGCTGAAGTAATTTTTCTCGGGCAATTGAAGCACCCCCATCTTGTGAATTTGACTGGCTACTGCTGCGAGGACGAGCACAGGCTTCTGGTTTATGAATATATGGAGCGAGGAAGCTTGGAAAACCAATTATTTAGCAGTATGTTTTCCAATCTCTTACAAGTATTTTAGCTTTGTGTAGAAACACTCATATTCTCATATATTTTGATCAATTTGTGCAGGATATTCTGCAACCTTGCCGTGGTTGACAAGGCTAAAAATTGCAATTGGGGCGGCAAAAGGTTTAGCCTTCCTCCATGGAGAAGAAAAACCAATCATATACAGAGATTTCAAGGGTTCCAACATCTTGTTAGACCTGGTAATCGTTTATCTTTAATCCCTTCTACATATTCTCCTTCCTGAATTGTATTGGTAACCTAACAGAACATTTTATATGCTGCAGCATATATTGTTGACACTGCAATCCATAAATAATATTCCAATTCAAGAAAAATAAACCGAGATGCTTCCTTTTTTCAGGACTATAATGCAAAGCTTTCGGATTTTGGACTTGCAATAGACGGTCCAGGAGGAGACGGCATGCACGTTACAACGCATGTTATGGGTACAAAGGGTATGCTGCTCCTGAGTACATAAAGACTGGTAAGTCAAGTTAATGTTTCTAAAGATCAACATGTAATTAATCTATACATTCTATTATAACACTGAGGTGCGTTTTCCAGGTCACTTGACAACTATGAGTGATGTGTTCAGCTTTGGAGTTGTACTTTTAGAGCTTTTAACTGGTAGACAATCTGTGGACAAGAAACGTCGGAGTAAAGAGCAGATTCTGGTGAAGTGGGCAAGACCATGTTTGAAGGATCCCCTTAAGCTCGACACGATAATGGACCCAAGGCTTGAAGGTCGGTACTCGACTGAGGGTTCCAGGAAGGCAGCAGCATTGGCTTATCAATGTTTGAGCCGCCATTGCAAGTCTAGACCGACCATGAGCAACGTTGTGAAGACTTTACAACCTCTGCTGGAGTTGAATAACATACCACTTGGACCCTTTGTGTTCATTGCTCCAATGGAAGGCAAAAATGGAGGTGATGAGGGAAAAATGGAAAACGAATGCCAAAATCAATGCAACGTATGGTAGGGCCAAAGGAAAGAACTTGGAAATGAAAGAGAAGGGCTACAACCACAGGCACCATAAATGCGGTAGACACAGATCTAGGATTAAGACATTGAGGTCTCGAGCTGTCTACTCTGATACTGATCTGTATAAAACTTTAGGAACTAGTTTGTATTCTTCTCGGAACTAGGAGAAACGGACAAGAGGAATTGTCTTATACGCCTACTGGACATTGAATTGCCTTCTTTCACTGCTTCCTTTTCATCCTTTGTGGAAAAGTTCTCATCTTTCCTAGAAATCTAGGACCTTTTACAAGATTTTCAAGTTGCATCTGTTAAAATGAATCTTTTGTCTTGAAAATATCAGTGGTAATTCCTATAGGAAGGCCTGTACTAGACACAAGCTAGACCTTATGATGCAAATGCCAACATCATATTTGGCTTCAATATCTGCAAGTTTTCTGCTTCCAGTAATGGGCTAAAATTCTAATCCGATGTTCTGATTTTTCACAACAACATGGAACTTCTGGTTGGGTTATAGTTTCTGTGTCAAAATGCTTGGTGCCCAGCACATTTCAGGATACAACTTTTCAACTCCTCATGGGTTTTGTTGAACAGACTGACCTTAATTGTAAGTGCTTCGGTACCTGCTCTCTCCTTCCACACAACATCATTTTCTTCAGCCAAAAAGATCATAACCCATTTCACCACGGTCAGCTAGACTGGATTGGTCAATTGTTCAGGTTGAAAAGATAAAAGGTTTGACTGCAATCACCTGCAAGTTTTAAACCCTATGCTAAAAATTTCCTTGATAACAGAACAGACATGTTTCGAAAAAGAGCCAAACGTTGCTAAATGTCCATCTCTCCACCAACCCACCTAAAACTTGAGTCAAACAAAACAGGTGCTATGCCGCTCTTAGCAAACGTTGAATTTTAAGCCTATTGTTTGAAGTTAAACACATGCTTTCAAGGGCTTAAAAGAGATTAGGATATTCAACTTGCACACAATGATCAAAGATGGAACAAGATTACTACTGCATGCACAAACTTTTATGGCAATAAGGAATGGAAAAATGTATAAGAAGGTATGCAGCTGACCACTAAACACTGAATCAGTTATTTCTTTATGGCCAGAGGTTAGTCCTTCAAGTCTTGAAACATCACACTAACCATCTCTAGTTGGTTAGGGAGAACAGAAAACAACAGGAAGTAAAGATCTTCCTGTTGATGGATAAGAAACTTGCTTTATTCAAACATGATTAGATGTTTATAAAGACACGATGCAGGAATGACCTCTCCATGGAGAAATGAATCTCCTGCATGGAAATATAAGCAGGGAGCAAAGAGCAAAAGCATAGGTAGCTGATAAAATCATTGAAAAAAGACCTCGCAATTTGTAAAAGAATACTAAAAACCAATAATGCTGTGACAGTGATGATGTGAAACAATCATGGCTCCTCTTTGCATCAAAATGACAATGTTGAAAGAGGGGAGATGCTAATGTTTGACCTGCCAATTTCAGTCTCGAATTTCTGGCAACTATGGCAAGCCAAGATTGACCAGGAATGTTTGGCGCTTTCTCTAACTTTGAGATCAACATGTCATTAAGCCAATTTTCCTTTTTGGAGCTCCTTTTAGAAGTCCCTAATGGATAATCACCAGAGAAGTAAGAAAAGCATTTAGACTCCATGAGGGAAGCATCATCATTGAAAGATCAAGGAAAACCAAAAAGGAGGCTGTCAAAATTTATAAAAGAACTTTCCTTTTTCCCACACAAACACGCTTCAAACAAAATGGTCGTTGCCACTTCTTCTCGGGCGAGGTGGGGGAGGAGCCATTCATGACTGAACTCCAGTTAGAACCCTGCCGTCAATTAGTTGGAAATCTAATGAAATCAATGGATTATCATCTAGCTAGAATTACCACTTAAGAAAAAGAAGGAAGACAAGGCTTTGAAGATCTATATTTCTAGACGAGAACATTACATGATTGATCTTCTACTTTAATGAGTCAACTAAGTATTAAAGAAAACTCAAACATACTTTGATGGAACTAGAAGCAATGAGACATGTAGTAATGGAGGCAGTAATCCAGCAAAGAAGGTGCAGCTCACAATCGCGAAACCATGCTAATAGATGCCCTAAACTGAAAAATAGCTAGCATAAAGCTATGACCATTGGCCATTTTTACCGCATAGATATATATCCGGTAGAACTCACTTCGCATTAGGCAAGGATGCAACCAGGAATTGTCAAACAGCTGCATCAGAGCTTAAAAAAGAACAAAAAAAAAAAAAAATGAAACACATTTCCACTTTGAAAAAAACCAGATTAAATCTTATAGGTCAAATTTATCATACAGGTCATATCATATAGGACTGTCAATGTACTGAGCCGAATCACATTAAGCATTGTAGTATTCAACCTTGACTCCTTCAATAAACCAGCCTAAAAATGAGTTTCGGTATCGGTATCATTTGGCTAACAAGCTGAGCCGAACCCAACTTTCATCGAATGGGCACTCATTAAGCAAATCCATCCAACCATTGGCAGATATGTTGACCAATTCCAACCCTACTTGCAACCAAGTGCAAAGCAGTAGTTGGTGAAGACACAGTACATGGCTTTCTTTGCTTCCCACAATTAGTCAATTACCACATCAATAGCCTAATATGACCTCGTGGGGTTGCGAGTAGCCAAGTCAACTCGTCCAATTCAGCGAGTTAATCTGGAAAAACTGGCAAAGATGTGAAATTTACCTGCCCAATGCCATTGCCAGGGTCCTGATAGAGCCATTGACAATTTCTTCTCAAAGTATTGTCAAAGATCTAATGATGGTCCTAAGCCAACTACTCAAATGAAAATATTTTTTAAAAGAAATACCGTTTCCCACCTAATAAGGATCTTATTCTTTAAAAAATTTTTTATTATTATTTTTATTTTCTTCTTTTAGATAAATGATAAATAAGATCTAATATTAAATTTATCAATCAAATCTATCATAAATATTAAATTGATATAAAATATTAAGTTTAATTTTTGAATATATTCTCATATTAATTTTTTTTTTTTTAAAAAAAAAAATTCATATCAGTTTTTAATTTTATTGTTTGTCCTAGATCAATATACTTGCTACAAATTTATGAATTGCCTCTCGATGGCAAAAAGTTAAAATAAGACGACTGAGTCTTATCTTTTTGCCACCGCATCATATCGTCACGCTATTTGGTACACCTCTACATGTTACCCCAGGTCCTGAGCTAGGTGCCAATAATTCATATGGCAACACCCCTGCGCCACACCGATTCCTTAGGTTAGGATCATTATTTCTTCTATCAATCTCTTCTTCTATCCTCCTGATCTCAGCTGAGAATCCGTAAAATGCCTCGACCATCTCTGCGTCCCCGGTCCAAGTTGACGGTTGTTGTCGTTCCCCTAAGTATTCTTCGTCCGGCGAGTGAGTCGACAAGTTTTTTATCACGGCCATAATTTTTGTTGATTGTAATAGACTTGGCAGTGCTGACAGGAAATATTTTTGTGGATCAGCCAGGAAATTTTGGTAGTCAGGGTCATTCTCTTCGGGAACCAATCTTCTCAATAAGGTTGGTCTATTAGGCACATAGCCCCCATAAGGGTACTGCCCAAAATTGAGTGCGGCATGTTGGGCTGATGCAAGCCATATCAGGGTGGTGAGGATTGAAGTGAGATCATCACTGTTCTCCAATTTGGGCCACCAATCTGCATCGCTGACGTCAGCATGACCCACTTTGATGGACTCTGTGTACCAAGCTTGCAACTCTGTGTCATTACAAACTAGGCTTGAATCTGGGTAGTAATGGTCCACATAGGTCCGGACCCAGTTCTCTATTGCAGCCCAGATTAGAAGCCCATCTTGTGCATATGGGTAGTCCTCAATTAGAAGCTTTAGGCCATGTGGTTTTGTCGGGTCAGGTACAGCTATACCCCTGCATAACAGTAAGAACAAACATTAGCAGCATCTCCAGTTTCATGTTGACCCGACATCAAATTTCAATGACATTGAAAGAAACTAGGAAAATGTTAGCTAGATGCAAGTTTTTTTTTTGCGAGAGTAACACCTGCCTATAAAAAGAGCAATTATAATACATTTGTGATCATATTTTTGGGTAACTAATGATTCTAATCACATTTTTTTGTGAATTTGTGTGATGGACAATAAATATACCTTGTTATAAGATCAGCAGGGAGGCCTTCCTGGTCGAATCGCCAAGACTTGTAAGCAGCAGCACTAATCTCCATGGCGTAGCGTCCGGGAGTGAAGCAATTCTCGATAACGCCATCAGCATTGATTAAGCTTTGGCGAGCCAGAGCATTGATGTGTAGCGTATACCTCATGTGTGGATCTAGAAACTTGGATACGGGGTGCATTGCACTCAGTTGCCTGTGCGCTGCTAGTATAAAAGGCTCCAAGCAGGCATGCGTACGTAACCTATAAAAATTACCATATCATTTCAATGTTTGGCTCATGTGTGAACAATTTTTACGTGAACAAATCGCGAAGCACCAATATGACATAAGCTTTGAAAGAAGAGTGTGATGTTCCAAGCACGAGTTTAATGGTGATTTTTTTCTTTTTTGTTTTAAAATTATGTGTAATGGTATTGAAAGTAGTCCTTACCAGTGTTTTACAAGCTGGTGAGCCCCAGCATCATTGCACCAGACATGGGCCTTGGCGAGTTGCCAAATCCAATTGGCAGTGGCATCAGCCGGAGCTATAACGACCTGCTTTGATTTCGAACTTAATACGGTTGGTGGCAGGCTAAGCTCAATGGCAATGGGTTTAAGTGTTCCCAGTGAGGTCAAGAAGAATATAGTGCGAGTTGCATGTGCTTTTATGCCATCAAATGCATTAATTCTCTCCAAAAATGGGAGATAAATGTCATGGTAGTCTATCATATAAAGTTTGTTCTCCTCCAAGGCCTGCAATCATCATGGAAATGTGACAAATAGAATAACGCGACTCCCACATGGCGGAGTCCGAGTGAAACAGTTAGATTTAGGCAGTTCTACTAGAAATGCTACAAAAATGTAACAGGTAATAGTGAATATGTTTGTAAGAGCAGCGTTGGCCTATGAGAATTACCTGTTGAAGGGACATGCCATTAAGATGAGGCAGAATGTGTTCTTCTTTCAAAGCAGACTCCAGTGGACCGTAGATTTCAGGATCAAGATTGCTTTTGGGTGGAAAAACCTTAAGCCTCTCAATAGCCACCGGGTTGACACCCGAGAGTGCTTGGCGGGCAAATTCATCATCTCGCAACCAGGCAAACTTGTCCTCTGCACAAAGTGTGGCATGGCAGATTAAAGCCATGTGGGGTTTAATTAGATCAATAATCACGGTTTATGCATCCACTTGTGAAATGAGTTAATATGCGAAAGCAATTCACAGCTAGAAAAAAAGAGAGGGGGAATTGGAAAGTTCTCGCTTTTATGGTCACGGTTGTTGCATCCACGTGTGAAATGCGTTGACGAGCAAGTGCACATTTACATTTAGAAAAAGAGTGGTGGGAGCAATTTGAAGCATTGGGAACCCATAAAACACATTTTCAATGCAATTCAAGCCTGAAAGTGGCTCCCAACGTGCAACCAATAAAGAAAGGGGACATAACATGAGTTTGTGTAGTTTTTTTTTTTTTTTTTTTTTTTTCCAGTAATCAAATGCTAGAGATGACACATAATGATAATTGCTGAGACCAAGTGTGCGGGAGGTTCATTGGGATCGATCTTGATTCAAGTGATGAATTCTATCTATGAAAAAATGTAACATCAAGATCTTAACATGTTGGCCTGAACCCATATAAAAAAAAAAAAAAAAAAAAAAAAACAAAGAGAGATAATACTCACTGGAAATAATATCGGGTGTGTTATATCTGAGAAATGCTTCACCGGATTCTTGAATCTGGGAGAAAACCTCTGGCAGCTTCTTCAAGGCATCATCTTGCAATTTAAACTTAAGAAGGAGCCCTTCTCTAAATAGTGCATCAATATCAGAGAAGGAGCTGAAATCATTATTATCAGGAGAGAGTTTGGATTTTAACAATGGAATTAGATTATGAAGCATTCCCTTGAGCCTCCCAAATGAGAAGGTGTTTAGCTTAGGCTCCTCAAACTGTTCATCTCTAGGCACATAAATTGGCAATGGCTTCTCTATACGGCTTTCTGCTTCCATATCTGTTGCATAAGTTATTAAACTATTCAGTATACTCAACGGTAATATGTTTGGAGTTAGGTTTAGTTTTACGCTCATTGCCAACTTACTCTAACCTTCTCTTTTTTTCTCTATGCTTGAAACCAGCAACGACAAACATAAGTGTAGCCAACCCAATTGAATTTATAATTAAGACTTTATTATTATTATTATTATTATTTTAACAATACTATATTTATTGAAATGAAAAGAGTCCAAGAATATAGAAATAATACCAACTAATACCATAGGGATATGACAAAACTGAGTTGATAATAGAAAAAATTGATGAAAAAAAAAAATGTTCATGTAGCCAACTAAAATTGCATTCAAGGTTAGGATTTGTTGTTGTAACATAGCCCCAGGATATAGAAATAATACCTACCAGTTTCACACGGGGAGCGGCCAGTACGACACCGTCTTGGGTATGGAATTTTTTCACCTCCTAAAGTTGGCCTAGCCAATTCAAACCCAATGTCTGGTTTTCCCAGATCGTTGTAAATATCAAACTCATAAATCCTGTCTGATAATTTTCTAACTCCTTTACCATCACCCCTAAGATTTTTGAGCTCTTCTTCCCTCAATGCTCTAAGCCCAGCTGGTGTCTCACTTGGTAAATATGGCTGCTCAAAATAAATAAAAATTAAACATAGGATTGATAAAAATGTGCACTTGCATATTCACAGAGATATGCATGGCATATGTTAAATGAAGATCGCTCATTAGACCAAGAAGCAAATAAATTGAGTCAGCATACATTTTCTAGTCGATTCAAGCTTATGGGTCCAATGGTTCATGGTGGAGAGAGGTGGCTCACTCAATTGTAGAGGAATATCTCAATGGAGTCGTATTAGCGTCAAAAGGGAATTATTTTTCCTCTCCTTTTTGTTCTTACACTGTGGCCATTACATCATTTTATAAATTTGCACATATCCAAATTCGGTTTTTATCTGGGGGGAAATTTTAAGTTTTTAGTCATAAATCTGTGTCATCAGGCACAAAGAAATCAAACAGAAACTTTCCAAAATATGAATTGGAAGTTACAATAAGAACAAAATCAATCTATGTTATTGCTATTTGATGCTGAACAATCTCTTTCTTTGAAACCCCGGGTTGCCAGCATGGTCTCTGCATCGAGGAGGGTTTGAACTATGTTTTACGAGTAGGCTATCATTTGCAAAAATTCAAAGTATAAGATATATCAACCTGGTTTGCCTCTATCAGCTTTGTTCCATAATGACATACAGAGATAATCTGATTGACGTTTTCATATTCATATAGTGTTTGAGGAAAAAAAAAAAAATTGAAGGTGGAAATTACCTTATTAGAGAAAAATATCCTTTTTCCAGGATGATCTTTCTTGGATTGAACCCAGGAGTTGCAAGGGAAATGCACTGGACCACAGGCAAATCCTTGGATGGTGATGCTCTCCAAGAAGAACTCTTTTTGGTGCTTGTTGATCACAGTGATGGCCCCAGGTAGCCCAAAATTCGAGTCCACTATGAATTCGGCAGTGTAATCGACCCTTTCCGCCTTAACATTTGACTTCTTTAACCAGTCCTTCAGCACAGCTTTATTGCTTCTTTTTGGTGCTTTAGTTTCTACAAAAGCAACCATAAAAAACAAACAAACAAACAAACACCAGTTTTCAAAATAGTTAATTACAAGAGCTTACCTGGCTAGATGGGGCGGAAGACAAGAGAATTAAACGAGAATTGTGAATCTCATGTCATAATTTTTTTTTAAAAATATTTTTTTAAATCATTATATATATATAAACACTTTGCAACTAGTACTTTTTAATAGTTGTTTATACATTACAAGATATTTATCTGCATATTACACCTTACTGTTTGTTAGGGCAATTTTTTTTTTTTTTTTTTTTGAGATGTGGGGCTAACCAACCATTTCACCCTTCTCATTCTTATTTACCAATCATATTCCTGAAATTACACATATTCTTCTGGGCATATATAAGCTTCGTTTGTGCTAAACAAATCAGAATTTCTCCAAACCTGAAAGCCCAAATGAGAGAATTTGAACAAAATTGGCATTTAAAATCAAAAAGAAAACAACTCAAATTTGCACAAAATGGTCTCACTGATTAGAAAAACTGCAAAAAAAAAAAAAAAAAAAAAAAAAACAGTAAAATACTCTATACCCAGAAGGAGATAAAGGCTTACTTGGATCAACTTCAGTGCTAATAAGCTCAAGGACAACATTTTTCCCAATGATGTCAGTAATAGCATCCAGGTTTTTCACAATAGTTTCCATGTAATCCTCTTTGTTCTTGTTCCTCACTGTCACAAAAGCACTCACCCTAAACTTGTCCGGCTTTTCAAACTCAACACCGCTATTAGTCTTAATCAAATCCTCACTAATAGTTGCCACAGGACTCCTCACGACTCTTTTCATGCTCACCTTCCTTTGTTGCAAAGTTAATAAAGCAGGATTCACCAAGAAGTGATTTTTTAGCAAATTTTGCTGAAAACTGTGGTTCATCAACACTTTTGATGTAGATAAAAATGATGATTTGTCAATCAAAGAACTACCCACGAGCTCTTTAGCCAGCCCCATCTCTTTCCAAAGAGCACTTCTTTTGTGTGTGTATGCTACTAGCTAACGACCCACTGAGAGAGATGTGTCCTTAATGCTCTACACTTGGTGTTTATATATATAATCTTTGAGCCCCTTTGGCCTGTGCGGAACAAACGAGGGATTGAAGGTTGTGGGATGGCTTTGTCTAGCATTCAATGGCAGTGAGAGACTTTATCATCTGCCATAATCTTCCGCAATTAGTTGCATTCTTATCACCCCTTGTCATCATACAGAGTAAGACGTTAGTTACTGTCTTCTCATAGGTCACAACTTAATGGTATGATTCAACTTTTTTAATAAAGGAGATGCACCATCTGAGGGGTGATGACTTCAAATAAATATTTTCTGCATTCACCGGCAATATCTTGAATTTAAAATTCCTAAATTTCCATTTATGCAGGATATACTAGATATGCTACACCACATGTTCTCTTCTTATTATGTGCCATAATCGTCATCAATTAATTACACACTTATCACTTCATGATGCAATGAATTATCATTAATATATATATATATATATATATATATATATATATATATATATATGAGAAATTTAGAGAAAGTTTCCCTTCTTTTATATATATATATATATATATGAGAAATTTAGAGAAAGTTTCCCTTCTTTCACTCCTCCCATTCATTAAAATTTTTTTTACTTTTAAGATTAATTTTTCTTAATATTAAAACTTATACGACCCCAAATCGTTCAATTTGGGTCTTAAATGCTCAATAGATGTCACGAGTCACGAAACTATCTTAAATAAAAATAAATCCTTAAAGATCTCCAATTTTATAACCTGTGGATTGTTGTATAACCTGAATTATTATTTATATTTCGTAATGTCTCCCAAAAGAGAAGACTCTTTATTTATTTTTTTTTTTTTTTTTGTTTTTCGGTCTTACGAATTTGAAAAGACTGACTTCCCTTAACATAAATAATAATGACTAAGTAACGAACGAAATGATTTGTTACAGAAAGCTACAGTTTGATTTTCATTTTCAAAACTGCCGAGGGAGACCATGATTCGAAGTACTCAAATAAAAATAAAACCTATAATATGGAAGTACTCGAAACAAAAGAAACGTAAAATCCAACTTAAGATGACCCATATTTAATTGATTTGAAAGTTTAGCTTAAATAACCTAAATTTAGAATTCAAAAGACACAAATCTTTTTATAATTGAAACTTAATAAGACTAAAATATAATGCACCTCACTTAATTAACTTGCAAACCAACGTGTTAAAAATCTGATTTGCCACAAATTTAATAAACTCGATATCAGATTTATTCAAA
This sequence comes from Rhizophora mangle, assembly GCA_037832345.1. Taxonomy (NCBI): domain Eukaryota; kingdom Viridiplantae; phylum Streptophyta; class Magnoliopsida; order Malpighiales; family Rhizophoraceae; genus Rhizophora; species Rhizophora mangle. The sequence continues at coordinate 2,470,681 of JBAPLJ010002055.1, forward strand.
CCCCAACACAACCAAAAATTTATTGAATCTAAAATTTAAAATACTTAAAATTGAGACATTTTCAGATTCGACGTACCCGTTTGTCTCCTTTCATTTCAACCTTGGATTTTTGCATTGGAGACAATTATTAAATTTCTGGAATTCCTAAAAATTGCATGTAGAGCTTTAAAATGACTACTTTCCCAATATTGGATTTACATATTTTTTGCGAGTACGAGATTATAAAACGAAAAATCACAATCATACAATACAATTGTTTATTACTATAGCACATAATTAAACTAAGTTCTTCTTTGGAGGAATTATAATTATATTAATTTCAAAATTAAAAATCATATAGCAATCTGTGTTCATTTCGTCAACTTTTAAATAATAAATGGTGCTATTCTTTATCATTAACATTTTAATAAGAGAAGCCACGGAGGCACTCATTAATATATCTCAATTAAATCACTAATTTGATATATTTTTTATTTTTTTATCGTCACCTACTTTTAAATATAAAATTAATATTTATGCTTTTATCACATTATATTATTTTTTTAAATTAATATTAAAATTAAGTAAAAAAAATCATTTAAATTTACTGATATTCACTTTAAAGAAAAAGTCCAACAAAAATATCAATGAAAAATTTTCGATTTCAACCTAAAAGCAGACGTAACCAGGGAAAAAGATACATATCCAATTAATGATGGGTTGACTTTTAAAAGTGTGCCTGTGCATCTAGCTCGGAACTAGCACAGGCTAGGTCGGGCCGGTTCTAATTCTTGGTTCCGAACCGATGGTTACGGCTCCATCAAGAGATTGAACCGTAACCAACTCATGGTGAGGCGGCTCAATTACGGCTCCTCCTGTCAAAGCAACTTAACAATCAAATAAAATAAGGAAAATTGCTGGGGACTTGCATTACTTCCACCGTTTCTGAGTGAAAAGCTCTATTTAGAGACTTAACAAGCTATATTTTATCTTATTTTTTCAATTAATTAATTCTAATTGAAATTTTAACTCAAAATTTCTAACTTTAGACACGGTTTCAGTATCTGTGAATAATAAATCATGGGTGGATGAGAGAATTATTGAAAATTTGCTCTAATCACAACCATATACATATTTTAACTTATTACTAATTATGAGATTTTTTTTGTTTTTATTTTTTTATTTTTTCATGAAAGAATTCATCTCATATGTAACCCAACTACATAAAAAGTTGGTTCGCCTGTTAAACCAACTAAATAAGTACACTCCATAATGGACGTTAATAAAAATCAATATTTAGCTTAATCGATACGTTGTCTAAGTATATATTTAGCTTAATCGAAGTCTTGCTTAAGTTTATTCCTTATTTTTTTTTTTTTTTTGCCTCTCTCTCTTTGTAACAAATTAAGCCATTTTAAAATCAAGTTGCTTAATCAAAGATTATTTAATGCTACGTCCAATTCGATGTCATTATTGGTTCATTTTATATGCTAGTGGATTATCACTTCGTTAAGCATATGCTATGGGCTAACTAGTTATAAAATCATCAGTTGGGATGAGCTTGTCCTTCAATATTCATCTAATTATACTCTATTCTAACTTGAAATTTTTAACTTGTTAATGGCTAATTCGTCTGCTTATGCCAGGCATCTTCAAATGGATCTATCATGGTAAATGACAAGTGCATCTAATTGATTGGCATCAAGCTATGTATCTTTCTTTGATTCTTTGGTTGCTTCTAACTCATGCATGTTGGCCCGTTTTGTCTCCCTCATTTCCACAAAGATACTTTAGGTTACGTCACGAAAATTATTTTTTATAGGGATATTTCAGATAATTAGGCAAATAATTGAGGTGTGGGGATTATCAGGAGGGCATGAAGATAATTTAGCACACCTTGGTCTAAGTTGTTTCTAAGGTTGAGAAATAGTTCAAAACCATAGTTAAAAGAGAGAAAAAAAAAAAAAAAATTGAACATGGAAATTATAGTCCTTAAGGATGACGTTCCGTGACTTGGAGTCCTATACATGTAATTTCGAGATATTTTGTTTAAATTATTGAAAATGAAGTTATGAGATTTACAAGAGAACAGGAAATTTTCTTTTTGGGTCTACTCATGAAAAAAAATATATAAATATTATTTTTCTTAACAAAAGTTACTACATTTTGTATAGGACTTCTTGAAGTGGATAAATAATTTTCCATTAAATATATTTTGAGATCCATGACAAAGTTGAGCCTACGTTAAATAATCTTCTAGTAAATAATGTTAATGTTAAGCCTGCATGACAAAGTTTATTGGCGTCATTCATTAAAAAAAAAAAAAAAGATTTATTAGTGTCTAAAATTTATAAAAGTCTTACTGCATGGATACAATAATAATAATAATAATAATAATAATAATAATAATAATAAAATTTTAGTGAAAATATAATATTTTTATATTATATACAAAATATTTTATATTATGTGTAAAAAGTTAATATAATAATATATATATATATATATATAATATAAAAATTAGTTATATTTATTTGAATTATTATTTCTTTAAATCATTTAAATTTTGTAGATTTGTAATATTTGTTTTGTATATAAAATAACGTTTGTTATTAAAAAAAAAAAAAACGAAACTTCAGGAAAAGGTATAGCCCACAGAAGTAACGGCAAAAGAGGAGAAATTTAATGCAGCATCGATGCTTTGAGTTAAAGTTGACATCAAATGTAACTCCTTTGCAAGAATTCCAATTTCCGAACGCTAGAACCAGTTCTCGTGCCATGTCGTGACTCAACATCTGAATCAAAGCACTTGTGGGGATTCCCAGTTCAAAGAGAACAACCATGTCCTTGAATGGTTTTGAAATCGTTTTAGGAACTAGAGGCGTTGAGTTCAAGTAGAGTCAGAGCCCATTAGTCGTAATAAGTAAGAAAAAAAAAAAAAAGAATATCGTGTTTATAATTTGTTCAAATTATATTAAAATAATTTTAATTGACAAAAATGAGAAAAATATGTTTTGTGTATATACTTGAATTATATACTTTTTGGGATTTGATTCATATTCTTATATAATTAACATATAAATATGGTTTTCTTAACCATCCAATACAGGGAAAAGACATTATTCCATGAACAAGAGAAGAGCACACACATTAACAAGAACATATTGCTAAAGATGAAAGCTTTTACATGTAACGTCTATGGTAGTACTCTGATCCGGCAATGGAAGGGAAGTTGGATAGAGAAACAGGCAGAACAGGAACAGCAAAACTGGTCTCCAACAAAAGCCTTTGTCGGTAAGCATCTATGGTAGCTCCACCTTCCATGATGTCCTTAATCAAATTATGATAATAATCCTTGAGCATCTTCTGCATGCGTGCATAATAAGCTTTCAAGCGCTTGATTCGGATTCTTCTGAGTATTCTCATTAAAAAAAGGCCTCGCCGGGGACTTTTGTTGCCTAATCGTATTGAGGGTAGTTTACGCCTCCTTCCCAAGAAAACTCTCCGGCGAGTGGGCCACCGGGAAGTGGGGGCGGCGAGAGGGACTTGGACTTGGAGGGGTGATTCATGATCTCGAGCCATGTGATGAGCATGAGATCAAAAAGATGTTGGGTTGTGTGTAGGTATGTTGGGAAGAATTATAGTTATATATATATATATATTGGTTAACGCAATTGTTCTTTTTGTAACATAAACTCTCTTTTTACAAACTCTTAAAGTTCTAGGCAGCCGAAGTATTTATTTTACCTAGGGGCAATAAAACAATATCAATTGTGGTATGGTACGTGTCAGACACGTTTGGAGAATTTAGGTAGATTATAAATTAAGGAGAAATCTTTTTCTTTTGACACAAAAAAAAAAAATATATATATATATATAAATAATATTTTATATAATATAAAGAGATAGTATATATATATAAATATACTATATTACCATAAATTTTCTTGTTATATAAAATGTTACGAGTATAATATAAAATATTTTATAGTGGTATGTATAAATTTTTATATTTTTTAATTTAGTATATAAAATTTTATTGTTTCTAACAATTGGTTTAATAGGTAAGATTCATGCATTTCTTTTTTTAATTTTTATTTTTCTACCCATTGAATGATTCAAGACACATAGTATAAGGGAGCAGCTGGCCATGTTTTGGGTATCTTGGTCCTGCTTTATACCAACCATAGCCAAACATTGCTGCTAGAATTACCTAACATTCATGCCTCCCATGGACCATTTCCCCATTTTGGGATTTCCTCCCCACCAACCCTTTAACTTAAGGATTCCAAATTGAAAGCTTGCACTGTTGTTATGATGAACTCCTCCATTTCTTGCCATTTTGGTGCCACAGAATTGTCAATCGTTCTGGTTTAATCGTGATTTACTTTTGTTTTCTGTACTCAAAGCATCTCTTTGAGTACTATCATAACGGAGCTTATCATATCGGGAATTTAAAAAAAAAAAAAAAAAAAAAAGTGAGTGGGAGAGTGAAAATACTTTCATGATATGAGATTTTGCTCATTTCGTGTTAGGACTAACTTGAATTATCGTTGTACTGTTGCTTTCTAAACCCTTTTTCCTTTTTCTCTTAACAAATTAAAGGACTACAAATATGGACAGGCCCTCTTCGGCTGGGACCTTGATGTACTGTTGTTGTGCATGGGTACCCAAGTGGGTTTTTTTTTTTTTTTAATAATGTACAAATAAATAAAATAAATTATATAAATAAATATTTTATAACGTACATCTATTTTTTTTTTAATAATTGTATTGTATTTATTGGTATATTTTATTTTATCTCTTTGTATGTTATAAATAAAAAATAAAAAAATATATGCTAAAAGTTATGTAAAATTTATATTATTGTGTTATTATATTATTTATTATTTGTATATATTTATTATTTTTAAAAAAAAAAAAAATAACAATGGACAAACTTTTTTCTTTTAATTTTATATATAATTATATTTTTTAAAAATCAAATAAATTTTGCAACAACAATTGATAGTAATCTCGCGCACCTATGAATCTCGCTCCTACTAATATCAACCAATTTGATGTGAATAATCCAACCACGAATTTGATTGTATATTTGTAATTATTAATTATTAGTTGTAATTAAAAATTTAAGCGTTAATGTATAAAAAAATCTATAATTTTAGGAAAATTTAATCACTTTCTGTATAATTATGTTTTTATTGGTATGATGTAACAGAAACAACAAAACTTAACAACAAACAAAATTAAAAAACATCACGTCGCCTGAGAGATTCGAACTCTCGCGGGGAAACCCCATGTACTTAGCAGGCACACGCCTTAACCACTCGGCCAAAGCGACACGACCGATAATATTTCAGATAACATTATAATTTCTTATTTACCTATCTCCACACCCGCCCAATTGCCACTCTAATCCTACCCCCCTTGATATTTTCTAAGCTTTCCGAAAACCCAAAAATAAAAATAAAATAAAGTAAAAAGGCAAAACACGTAACATTGTGCATCTCCGCGCTCTATTTCCTCTTTCTCTATTACAAAATTTTGTCATCAACTGTTTCACCACAAGCACATAAATATATGTAAGCGACCAAAAAAATGCACTCTTCTTAAGACTCTTCTCTCACATTTCTGTCATTTTTTCCTTGTCGAAGCCTTAATTGGCACAATTGGTTTGGGGACATTGATCTCTTAGTAGTAGCTATTCAGCTCGCAAACACTATTTTACAGCCTGCAAGCTCTCTGCATATTTCACCAGCTGCTCAGTTGTTTTTGAATTTTGGAGTTCTGGGAGGATCTACCGCCCTTGTCTTTGTATGAATTTCTTGAGGTGCGACTCCTCTGTCCCCCACGGGCTGCTGCTATAGCTCGTCTTCTCTGCTTATTCAGGCGCTTGGCCAATTCAATATCATTTTCATTTACTGTCTGACTGTCTTCTTCCTGGGGAACCAAAAACCACGAGAGCTTTGCATATCACCAAACACAGAGGAGTTACAAGTAAAGTTGGCAGACATGCCAATTTGTACCTCGTCATTTGTTGCATCTTGAGTTTCAGCTTCAGGCCTGTTGTCTTGACCTGCTTCACAGCTCTGTTGATTCTCGTCCAAACTATCCTCTTTAGTAGATTCCAAAGTTTCTTCCTCCTAATTTGTTGTTTACTTTAAGGATTTAAAATCTCCAGCACAGAAGCAAGGAAACAAAAATATACAACACAAACCAAACAGATAAAAAAAAAAAAAAAAAAAAAACAAAGAAAGAAGAAGAAAAAGAAGAAGAAGAAGAAATCAAAGAAATTCAAACCAAAGGCCAACGAGGCATGTGCAACTTGAATAAGTGATGGAAACAATGGATGTGGATGCAGAATATGAAAGATGCATGAAAATTTCCCCACAAGCAATATGCCCTTCCTTTCATTACAAGATATATTAAAACAATTTAATCAATCTAGACTCTGCCTAGACACCATATGCTGCTTCAATTCATCAAAGCTATGATGTCCTGCTTAGTAAATGTGCTCTAGGCATGGCAGGAACTGCAAAGCCTTGGTTATTAAAAATGCTTTAGCTTTATATCATCAATAAAAACTTACGTTGATTATCAGTGCTAAATGCTGACTTATGAAAAATGACTGGGAAACAGACATAAGTGGCTGGATTTATGTAAAATACAAGCTATGTTCCTGCCTCAACTCCTTTGCAAGCACAAGAAAGTTTCTTTTAAATGTCCCAACAGATTATGTCGCTCTTGCTGTAAGGCTCCCACTTTAGAAACATCTCTCTCATTCCCAATCAATAAATTTGTGATAGAAAGCCTTGACCATAGCAGACCAGAGAATAAGCTAAATGCTTAATAACAGAAAAAGCTTATGAAAAGCATACCTGCTCCAACAAGTGTAAGGAATCTAAAAGTCTGGAATTGTTTTCGGTTGATTCAGCAATGCATTCATCATCTTCAATGCCTTGCCCATCAGTGCCTAAATCTTTCTCAGCACCATCTTCTATGAACTGTAAAAAGTATCATTTGATTTTATGCTTTTTGTACAAAATCATCATGAAAAAAGTTTCAATATGGGAACAATATATGGTAGAAACATAATATGAGCTTTGGTAAGCATATAAGTAAATATCACAACCCTATTTATAAAATGCCTAGAAAGCAACTAAATCATAAGGACTCCCAAACCTATTAGATATAACTTGTGTCACACAGTGTTTACATGGTGTGTGGATGAACTGAAAAAAAAGATGTGTCTTAGTGCAATCTATGGATTCAGCAAAAGAAGATAAGGTGCATAAGCATCACAACCTAACCAAAAAACAACAAGCACACATGCTGGCGGGCACCAAGAGGACTTTATCTGACTTAGATTGCTTGTGCTAACACAGTTATTGGCCAGGGCATGCCCGCCACATAATAGAGTATATGGTCCAAGTGATAGCAGCTAGTAATCTTGTTCATTGAACAAGTAAACAAAATGCCCACCAAACATCATATAGCAGCTTAATAAGACATGTTTCACCTACTTTCTCAATGTCATCCTGATCTTTCCTTGTAAATCCACTGGCAGTAAGTTCCTTGTCAAGAAAACCAGCAGATTTGGATATTGAAGAGAAAGCAGGCCTGCCATTTTCATCTGTGTCTGCCTCTGACCCATCATCATTTATGTGTTCTTGAAAGGACATATTAAACCTTAGGAAGAAGAAACAAACTAGAATAAAGCACAGGATATATACTAGCCACCACTATGTGACACATAACAAAGAAGATAAATCAGCAGCAAAAGGCCAACAAAAAATATTCCAAGCAGAACAATACAGCAATGGCAAAAACAGGGAAAACCTAAGCTTGAACCCATGACCCAGATTTACATCATTTTTTTTTGTCTAATGAAATTATGTGCAAATTTTTAAAGAGCAATTATAACCATAGCTCAAGAGAAACATGTGCCTATGGATGCTCATGTGTGGTTCTTGCATTACCATTCAAGCCACACATGTTGTACATCTTACATTTAACAAATGCCAGAAAATTATGTAGAAATAATCCGATTATATTTCTCAAGAAGAATCTTACAATGTATTTTAGAAGCTTTGAGAAGGTCAAAAGCAATTCAGAATTAACATAATAATTCTTGTGAGTTTGAGACAAGTTTTAACACAACTACCACCAACTTACCTCTTGCTGAAAAACTTGAAGACACACTCAATATCACGGTCAAAGTACCTGAAAAATGAAAATGTGTTAAAGAGTGTGAATTAAACAACCAAAATTGAGAGGTAAAAAGTTTCAAATTAATATCTCAGCAGAATAAACCAAAAAAGATGGGATGGATTATGGTGTAGCTTTGGATAAGACAGTTATTTGTACATTTGTGCATTTTGATGAGACACCGACACCATCTGGGGAAAATCAATCATTGTGACCTTCTCATCGTCATCAATCTACAAAACAAAGCAATTAAAGAATTAATAAGAAGTTTTCCACTAAGCTGGAAGGACAAGGATTATAAGGCTTGGCTGCAATAATCTCATGAATTGAATGACTGCAATGGTACCATGGAACCCTCAACAACAAAATATAAATAGATCAAAGCCTCACACAAGAAAAAACACAGAGCAGATAAGGATGAAATTATGAACACAATAGGACAAAAATGCAACACCCAAATTTCTAAGATTTGTGGGCATAGGAAACCCATATACATACCATAATGTTAAATTCGTTGAAGTCACAGTGAATGAGTCCATGTTCTGCTAGACGAACAATAAGACCAATGACTGTATCGAACACAGTTTCTGGATTTTGCAATTGCTTCACCTGCACACTGATTGCAAAGAGAGAACTAATAAATTGTTGCCACTAAAAGGAAAATTTTTCTTAATTCATATAGAAAAACCAACAAAGGAAGATTCACACAGAAAGATGGACAGAAGAAAGAGACAAAAAATGTAGGCCATCCCTTCATTTTACATGAGACATTAAAACCTTGCTTAAATTGCATCCACATTTCGTATGTTCCACCCCTAGTGCAGCAAATTTATATCTAATGTACAAAATGACTTCTAGATTACAAGTTTGACGAAAATACATTGTTAACATCACTTAATAAGGCTTTCATGCCAGCAACACCATTTTAGATACCTTACATTTAATGAAAATATCTTAGCAGTTGAAACCCCCAACTTCCCCCCTCCCCCTAACATACCCTGTGTAACTTCAGTAGTTGTTCCACCCCTAGCACAACAAATTTATATCCTCATGTACAAAATGACTTTTAGATTACAAGTTCAATGAAATATGATGTTAACATCACTTAACAAGGCTTTCATGCCAGCAACACCATTTTAGATACCTTACACCTAATGAAAATATCTTAGCAGTTCAAAACCCCCAACTTCCCCCCTCCCCCTAACATACCCTGTGTAACTTCAGTAGTTGTCTATTGTGCTTACCAAATCAAAATCCCTGTCATCAATGAAGACCAAAATCTGACAACAGATAGTCTTAAATAGTCTGGACAGATGCAAAATAGTCTTTGTGGAGCAATTAATTCACATGAAGAACATTGTAGAGGAATTGATGACTTTCACAAAAAGCATTCAGGCTCTGAAGCAAAGAAAACATATATATTGGAGAGTCACAGGTAAAGGTAAAGGCAAAAGCTAGAGGCACACTTACAGTGGGTAACCTTGGACAAGTGACATGATGACACAGTGCCTGTTACAGTCCACAGCTTTTGGAACCGGAAACCCATGTTCTTCTAAAGCCTGGCCAATGAACAACAGTATGATTTGAACCACGATGACTATATATGTTTGCTTCCCAAAATGTCATTATTCAAACTACAGATGGGGCACATCAATGAAGCACCTTCATAAAAGCAAATTCTTTGAGAGCTGCAAGTCGGGATAAATAGAGCCAATTATAACTATTACGATGCCTCAAGTAATCACGCTTAGATTTGACAGCCCTGAAAGATGTTCTTCCAAGCCTGTGCAACTTCATTGCCAATACTGTCCCCTCCTCTGTAGCAACCTCAAAGATATCTTCAACAAAAGAAACAGTTCAAATTTTCTGACAAATGCTGAAGGAGGTTGGAAAGAATGGGAGGCTTACATATAGCATGGGAAAAAATGATTCACATAAGACTTTGCTCACATAATTAAAATACCTACCAGACTCTTTTCCAACTCCAATTTGACGTCCAACAGCTGCAAATACTCCACGATTGACCATGGTTTTGATTGCAAGAAAATCATAGCCAAGGTAGGTGAGCCGAAAGCCGTCATCTAGATTTAAACATGTGCAAAAACAAATTAAATGCATTTCAAACTCAGAATATGCAGTCACATCAACGAGTGTAATCATTACTCACATTTGGATGAGTCATGGTGCAACAGTTTATGCTTCAGCAAGTTCTTCAAGACCTTGTATGTGCCTCCATGCCTATAGACATGATAGTAGTTTTAGATGCATATCATGCAAGTAAATGACAACAACAACAACACTTAAGCTTTAATCCAAATTCTAATTAGAGTCAACTACATGGAGAAGGGTCAAATATATGTATGTAGCAAGCAGTAAATTAATTAATTATATATATATATATATATTTATTTATTTATTTAAAATGATTAAAAAGATATATTAGAAAGCAAAGCACAGGAAGGCATACTTGAGAGATGCAATGCGGGCAACGAGCTCTGAAGGAACAATCTCATGCTGAGAGGAACCATAAACATACAATTTTGTAAACAAAAGCAATTATCAAACAAGAAATTCGAATATGGAGAAGAATAATAATAATAATAATAATAATAAAACACAAAGAGACATAGAGAAAGAGAGACAGATTGTAATAATAAAATTACAGACATTTCGCATGCCCATTTCGACGGCGGTAAGAACCCTAAAATCATCTTTAGAAAGATATCTCAACACATCCACGTCCAATTTCATCTCTTCCGCTTATATTATAACTGACTAAAGAACCAAAATTTCACCTAATCCAACAAAAAAAAAATTAATTAATTAAAAGAACAATATTTAGCTGAGAAGAATTCAAATTCAATTACCATAGTTCAAATTTTAATTCAGTTCAGTTGCCACATAAATAACAAACAAACAAATAAATAGTAAACGAAGGTTTATCAGATCATCAAAACAAACAAATAACTTTATATATATATATATATATATGGAATTTAAAACTACAAAACTAAAATAAAAAAAGGGGAGAATTTCGTGTAAAAAGAAAAAAAGAAAAGTCGGAAATAACTTACAATTTGGCTGAATTTTGGCAGAGTTGGGATATCGAGTCTGCCGGTGGACGGCAGAGAACGGGACCGGCGGCGGGGCGATGGAAGCTTATTGCTTAGGTACTTGTTTTGTGTGGCTGCGGCGGTACAGTGACTTCGTTTGCGAGAAATAAAAATCCGGTGCGGGAACGTTTAGAAGACTTTCGCTCCTCCCCCAATTTTTTCTTTTTATTTTTAATTATATATACATGTTTTTTCAGGTGATAGGGCTTCGTTTTATTCGGCCCAATCTTTTTGTCCAAAACGTAATATAATTTTTTTTTTTTTCACAAAAAAAAATAATATATATATATATATTCTGTTATAGCTCTAATTTTAAAAATCAGATTAAATTAACAATCAAACTGAAAAATTAGTGACTCAATTTAGTTTAATTTGCTTAAAATACTTAGATAAGATTTAAAAAAAAAAGTACAACTTAACTTATATGACTTGTTTAATTAAATTATTTAATTTTTTGTTATAAAAAAATTATTTTTTATTTTTTTCAACAAAATTATATATAGTTATATGAATTTAATTAGAGTAATATTATTTATACTTAATTTTTATTTTAATCATATTTTATATTTTTTATATAATATAAAAATATTAATTAATTTTTTTTTTAAAATAAGAATTGACTCACCTTTCCGACATTGACTCGGCAGTCAGACCGGTGACGCGCCACCGTCTCCGAGTCAACTTTCAGTTAGATTTTAGAAATCATGGTTCCTAGATTTGATCTTCAATTTTTCAAAAATAGATAAACTAGAGTCTTAGCCACCGAGCGTCTCATTGACAGTTCGAACATAAAAATTAATTGGTTTCGTTATAACTTATCATTGGCACAATGGCAACCTGCATGCACTTGACGAGAGATGGCCGTTTCTCCTCCACAAACCCCACAAAATGCCAATCTTTGTTCCAGTTCAGTCTCTGGCAAATAAAACTAGCATTGTGTAAACCATGTTTAAATCCGTACTAGCTTCCATATGCTTTATTCATAAAGCGTTCACTGTCTTATAAAAAAACATTTATATAGCATACTATGTTAAATCCTGGCAGGCCCACATGAACTATTGTTCTTGCTACAAGAGATAGCCAAGAGGGCACTAAAATGTGAACATTTTAATGAAACTATTTTACTCCCTAATCATATGATCTTGTAAATACAGATACGATGAAAACAGCCAGACTGCTCTTACATAAGGTCCATAAAATGAATCAACACTTGGCAGGTAGGCTTTCAGGTCAATCTAATTAATTACATAAGCAACATCATCAATTGGTTAGCTTGCCATGGGCTGCATGGCAATACTCGCCCTCACGGCGAGGAAAATCAAATAGAGAGATATAAGACCTATGCCCAACAATTTGCTTGGGCGCATATGATTCCGAGGTAAAACAACAAGAGCCCAAATGAGTCCCAACACGAGAAATCCCATAGTGTAAAACAAGCTTCTGTCTTGAGGAACCATGTACACACCAGTGCTCTGTGACCAGGCACCCAGGAGCATTGATGTCCCCAATCCAATGAGTGTGTTGAACATGGGGCCGGCATAACAACCAGAGTATGCAATTTGAACGCTTTCACCACCATTCATTGCCAATGTAACATTGGACACCAAATCGCCCATTGAATTTCCCCATGCTAATACAGTTAATCCTAGGATTGATGGATTAACCCCCAGTATAACTCCAAATGCCACCAGGAGGGCAACAAGCTCATTAGCTATCATGTAGAACCACACGATACTCATAAAGAATCCTGCCAAAACCCAAGCAAGCAAGCACTTTTGAGGTGGACGATCTAATACGGTGGAATGGTATGCAAGAATACCAAGCAAGCAACCAACTGCAGCACAAACAAGGTACACTACAACTTTACTTTGAGCACTGATATCATCTTGATCATTCCACAAGAATGCCAAGAGAATAGGAGACAATGCAGCACTTGCTACAGCATATGGCTTGGACCATGTATCCTTGTCAACTAATGGAATTGTCAACCGTCGTGGAATAGTCAGTGGCATCTCCAACAGAGACAATAATCTAGAACTTGAGAACAAAGATTGATTGGTCTCCAAGCTCTCATCAATCCAGCCCCATGGAGGCCTTTCATCATCAAGTGTGCCAAATTTTGAAGAATGATTAGAGTATATTGCCACATTGGAAGCCCACATCCATGATGGTAGGGAAGGTGGGAGATGAGGAACATCACTCTCGGTTTCCATGTCAAGGAGAGGACTATATATATTTACATCCTCCTCACCACTTCCTTGTGAAAATATACTTCCTCGTACAGGAATCAGTGGTGTAACAACATCCAACTTCAATCTCTGTGCATGTTTTCTCAAAATCTCATTGGCAGCAATAGAAAATGCATAAACCAAATAAATAGATACAAAAGCAAATGCTGCCCCAACACTCACCTTACCCACCATCAAAATTAACAACAGTGACAATAGTGTAAAAAGGAAGAAACAAATGTCCCTGATGAAGCATCTTCTATCAATATGAACTTCTCTTTCTGCAACAAACAACGAAACAGTCCCAACACAACACAAGTTACGAACACTGCACCTCCCAATACACTGTTAAGACCCACTTCGCCTGCGTCCTTTCCCACAAAGGCAGCAATACTGGCAAACACATCAGGTGCTCCATTCCCAAGCGGAAGTAGCGTAACACCAGCAACTGTAGGTGGCAACTTCAAAAGATGTGACAACTTCTCCAACGAACAACAAAAGTAATCGGCTGCAGTATTCCCCAATAAATAAAACAATGCCACAAGCCAAATAGACAGTACTGCAAAACCCAAAACTCTATACTTGCCACAATCACAATACAAAAACTTAATGTAATCAAAGTAACCATCCGATGAACACTCCGGGTTTGCTTTCAAGTACTCACATTGATTAGCATAACCCTTATGATCAATCAACCCACTGCACAAAGTCGGATTCTTTACACCCGAATTGTTTTGATCATCATTCAAATTCGATACAAACGAGGAATTAGCCCCGATTTCAATCATTTTCCTATGAACCATTCCAACATGACTAAATCCACGACCAAAAACATTTCCTGGAGCTGAATTTCCACCAATATGAGGATTTTTATGGATACCCACCTTGTTGTAAAATAAAAGTAACAGGATCATAGCACACACCCCATTAAGAACCCCTTTCAATTTGGGTTTTTTCGCACTATTCAATCTACCAAACAATCGCATACTTTTGACTTTCGTCTATATAAATTCAGGATGAACACAATAAGATAGAAAGCACCACTTTTCAAATAAAAATCAAGACCCAGATGAAAAACAAACCCTAGATTTCGATTTTCACCCAAAGATCGAATCTTTCGGCAGAAGGGAATGAAATTGAATGGCCAATTTAAGAACTTACCTGTAAAATTGCCAAGTTCTAGAGTAGTTTTGAGAGAAAGAATAAATTTTAGGGTTTTTTTTTTCAATAAGATTGGTAAGCTCAACAAAAAAAGGAAAGTTAGTAATTTTGGGTGCTTTTTGATGATTAGATCGCTGTCGTTTGATCTGGTCGTTACTTGCGACCTTCCCTAGTCGGTCGTTGGGTCGGTTCCCTTCTTCCTTTTTCTTTTTTCTTTTTTTTTTTTGAATCTTCTTGGGTCGGGTCTAAATACCACATGCATAATTCCACCAAAAAAAAAAAAAAAAGAAAAGATAATAGTTAGAATAAAGCTATAGAAAAGCCAGGCGAGTAGTTAAGATTTGCATAATTTTTTTTTTTTTTTTTTTTTTTGGGGGGGGAGGGGGGGGGGGGGATCATGCATAATAAAAATTAGATTTCCAAGTTATTAGTGGGGTTGAAGATACTCAACATTTGTCAAGACCATTAGAAAAAAAAAAAAAAAAAAAAAAAAGAACAGTGGCTGCTTGGTTATTGATGATTCTTTATTTCTTCCATTCTTTTTTAGTCCTTTTCTCTCTAGATGTATTCAGTTTCTTTGGTTTTTGATTTGTAGGATGTGTTCAATTTTAATGGCAAAGCCACTTGTAATTGCCTATACTTCCAAACTCTTTCTCTCCTCAATAACAATTGGCAAGTTATCCCTCAAACAACTAATTTCAAAGATCTAATTACAATTTTATTAAAAATGACATTTCATTTAATTTAAAATAAATAAATAAATTGTCCAACCCAATGCTAAAAATGCAACTGAAAGGTACCGTGTTACATTGTTTTCAGCCATCAGCATCGTAATAAAAGCCAAGGAAGCATCCGCTGGAAAAGTAGTCAACCCAACAGCAGCTTGGGTTGATCGTAACGGTGCTAAAACGGCAAGACTCCATTTCTGCCAATAATAATTGTCAAGTGGCCCCCATTGTTTTGACTGTAACGGTGCTAAAATGGTTGGTACGCGTGCGCCTCTGAGCAAGCCCCCCCTTCTGTTGAATGGAGAATATTTTATCATATTTACAATAGACAACATAGAATCACGATGTAGAACGGAGAGGTAAGTTACAAATTTCAACCCCTTTGAGCAAAATTGCACGATGATATCACCATCTCCTCATCTCGTGCGCCAAGGGAAAGTCACACATTATAGTTAAGTTTTGCCAAAAATGTGATCTTTGTTGCTTTTGGTTAACATTAATCACATATCCCCCCCCCTCTTCAATTGCCCGACCAACTGCGGCCATATCTCTTGTTCATCTTTGCTTGAACATCGCAGCAGAATATCAAGTTAGCTGCTGCAAACAACCTTGATGTCTTAAGGTGGTTTGGAAATTGTGGATCCATGCACACGTGCTTGCACCTGCTAACAGATGGGGAGAGTGTATTGATTATTTGACGTAATTGTACACAGACGTGTAAGAAATAGACACAAAGAAATAGAGACAACTCGACTCTATTAATAAAAAAAAAAAAAAAAAATTAATGGACACATTATTTGATATAGACACAATAAGTTAGTACCCCATAATGAAATTTTATGAGAAATAAAATGAAATTTGATTTAAAATTTATTTGATATTAAATATTATTTTATGTGATATAAGTTATTATATTTTTGGTTTTTATATAATAGAGTTTGATAATATGATATAATTTTTTTTTAAAATTTTTATCTCTCCTCTTTTAGCGATTCTTGCATTATTATGATGATATCTACCACTTATTTATTTTTCTATTTTCTTATTAACCCACTTGATATATTATGATAATAATACTTAAATTATTTTATTAATTATATTCGAGTGTGTCCATCACCAAGCTTTATCCTTGTTAGTTTGTAATCATGAGCAGACTTCGGATGACCGAATAATAAGAAACTTAATGGGGAAGAAAGACGTTAATTTCCTTAGATCACATAACTTTGATGGACGCTGTGCGTTGCATCAACTAAGAAACTTAAAGGGGAAGAAAAACGTCACCGTTATGGTGAGGTGACTTGCACACTGATAGCTGGTTTACGTGTGAGGGTATTACGAAGGAGAGAAAAAAAAAAAAAAAAGGTGATTTGTCTTTTCTCCCAACAATGAAATTTCATTCAAACGCTTAGGGCCTAAGGCATTAGGGAAAAGGCGTACACAAATGAAAACAAAATAGTTCAAACAACGACACCCTCTGGACCTCCTCTAAATGCATCTGTCTTTCTAGTAGTCCCCATCTTCTTAGCCACCAGAGGCAATAAACCCATTCGCCTATTTACATCTTAAACACAAAAAGCAATATCCCCTTGTTATCTTATCCATTGTATGATTGAAAATTGAAACATTACATTCATTGAGTTATTTGTTACCAAAACCACCGAGTAACCCGTAAATACAGACCCAAAAAAAAAAAAAAAAAATGTAAATTAAATTCTGATAATCATCTAATTTAAAATTTTATAAATATATATCATTATATATTAAATTTTAACGCAATCCTCGCAACAACACGGTTAGTGTTTTGCAGATTTCAATTAATGCACATTCAAATCAACATTCAGAAAACACATTTATGTCCCCCAAAGGACGAGCAGGTGAATGCCCACCACACCAGCGTAATTGCTCATTTTCCGCTCCGGGGTACGTTGCTCCATTGACTATTTCCACATGCACTACAGTCTCCTAACCACAAGGCGAAAACGTGCAAGACAACACGGTTTGAATTTTCCTGTATGATCAACTGAACAATGAAAACTACAACAAACCTCAAAATTAAGCTATGAAATCAGGGCTTCTGCATGATAAAACACTGAAATATTTTGTTGGAGGGCAGCGCTTAACGGTGAATCAAGCTTAAATTTAAACCTTAATTAGAAATTCTAATTAATCTTTTGGCATGGGAAGTAGTAAGTAAGCACTTAATCCTAAGTGGCGAGTGCTGGGGGAGAAAGGGGAGAGGAAGACCAACTCAAATTCGCCGTCATTACTTGAAATTTCAATGTGATTCTGGGTAACAAAAGCTACTCTCCTATTGTCATTATCTCTGTTTTTTTTTTTAACCATCCGAGGTGGGATTTCAAGCAAGTGATTTGCGAGTGCCCCCCACCTAGGCCAAGGTTCAATACCTCGTGTCCCCCAGGTGTGGAGGTGGCCGCTAGGGGCTCACTGATGCTCGGTTAATAGGCTCCCAACATGGATGAAGATGTGAGGAAAAAGAAAATAAATAATCAAAAAAAATTAATAAGATGCAATAACAAGAGAAATGCATGTCAAGTTTTGTGCTTCTAACGCAATTTATTGGGAAACTTTTGTTCAAATCTTTTGGTCTCGTCTTCGAATTTTTTCCGTTCTTTTGGTTTACTCCGCAAGAATAAAAGAAATGTATGTCTCTCTCCAACAAACGGACAAAAAATAAACAAATAAAATCTTTGGTAAGCTAGTGCCTGTGGACAACAGGCATACACATGCAACGGTGGGAAAATCCTCAAATATATATATATTTGTCAATGTATGTGAATTGTGGGCCCATGTGCCCCACAAGGAAAAGAAAAGGGAGAACTTTTGCCATCAAGAAAAATGTAGCCATGTGATCTAAGCTAGAAATGCATTCATCAGCAAGTTTGTCTGTTTTTTGGGGGCCCTGTCTTGTGGCTGGAAATCAAAGCACTATTGCACGACAATGGAGCATAAATGCGTCCGTATTATAGTTAGATTGGCAGCACATATTATTTCCACTATTAGCTCTCCATTTCTGCAACAAACTTTCAAGGGCATGCAAGAAAGGTAGCTTGGGAGATAGGTGTCATGGCATAATAGAAGGGCAGGTGAGTGCATGAACGGTGTCCCATTTTTCTTTCTTTCTCTCTCTTTTTGTGTCTGAAAGTACTTCTTGCAGTTGCCTCAAATATAAAAAAGGTAGAAGAAAAGTTTTATATTATGGTGAAATTACTTGAATCTTAATTTTTATAACACTAAGGAAAAAAAAAAAAATAATAATAATTGTGAATAGAAGATAATTAATGTTACTGTACTACCGCAGTCCAATTTTGGTTCCAAAGTAAAATTTAAATCCTTTGACTACATTTACTCAATTTCATAGTACCGCAAGCATCAATTTTATGCCCCACAAAATAATGTCTCGATTTTATTATTTTTTTTTTTAAAAAAAATAGAATCCCACTTAAATATTTTTTCTTCAAATCTGCTGTTAAGTTAACTTGACTTTCCTAAAAAAAAAAAAAAAATCCAATTAAAAAACCTCAAAATGAAACAGTATCATATATCCCATAATAATAGACAAAGGGCAAGATGTAACTGTAATATTATTGTATTGGTTCAAGTTTGGCAAGCATTATTCCTAACAAAAAAAAGTCTCGTAAGCAGTTTGTGTAAAAAATAAGGTCAAAGCTTGACTCTTCTTGCTCTTCCCAAATTGCATTGTGGGAGGGTTTTAGACCATTTGTTATCCCATAATAATTGACAATTAACAACATTTATTTGAATTTTTTATATGTATATGTAAATTTTAAAACATGTTACTATATTATGTTTTGCAATAAGATCGTCCCAAAGAAATATATGAAACAAGACCCATAATTTCATGGGTTACTAAATTAAATGCTACAAAGTCTAGGCGTGAAACATGCCGTAGAATAATTAGCTAATGGTGGGTACCCGGGTTCGTGGCCACCCACTTGGTTATATAAGTAAGCGAACCATGACATGCCCCCAAGTCATATGTGAAGATCCAAATAATAGAAGGTCCGCGTGTGACTCTCTGCCGACTGCCACCGAACAAAGGGTCAGAGAGAGAAGAGAGAGAGAGAGAGAGAGAGAGAGAGAGAGAGAGATGGGCAGAAGTCCTTGTTGTGCAAAGGTAGGTTTGAACAGAGGAGCATGGACAGCAACAGAAGACAAGGTACTCACAGACTACATTAAGGTTCATGGTGAAGGAAAATGGAGAAACCTACCCAAGAAAGCAGGTGATCATCAATAGTTGCCATGTAAATTGCAGTTTATATATATTACTTCATTCAACAGGGGGAGAACACAAATTTTAATGTGGCTCATGCAGGTCTAAAGAGGTGTGGGAAGAGCTGCAGATTGAGATGGTTGAACTATCTAAGACCTGATATCAAGAGAGGAAATATAACAATTGATGAAGAAGAGCTCATCGTCAGGCTCCACAAGCTCCTGGGAAACAGGTCAACTGTTTTGTCATGGATAAATGAGTTTTATTAAGGAGATACGAAAAATAGACGGGAGATTAAATAAAAAAAAAAAAAATATATATATATATATTTATAATTATTAATTGTAATTAATATATATCTTTTTAATATAATAATTAATTATTATAATTTATGTGTATAAGTTGGTGTCTATATCTACCTTCATTTTCCATCTCTCCCAACCATTTTTTGTGGAGTCAATCATTTAAGGCCTCACTCAGCTTAAGCTGTTTTAACTTTTCTAATTTTTTTTTTTTTAACACTTACACATACATGGACACGATTGAGTACATGTGCATATATGACCATATTTACAATGTCAAAAACTTCATGTATTGTCATGATTAAGTCCTGTCCATTCCTTAAAGTTAACACGAAGTACATGGTACGGGAAAAAGCCATGGAAAAAGTGAGCAAAAGCAACTCAATGTCTTTGCTAAGGAAAAAAATGGGAAAACACTGAAAGTGAAGTGACATATATTATTTACATAGCTTGGAGTGGTTTCTCTATAATGCAAATGTTTGTTGTTACTAATACTATTTAGACTCTGTGTGGGGGTTATGTGCAGATGGTCCCTCATCGCTGGAAGGCTTCCAGGGCGAACAGACAATGAAATAAAGAATTATTGGAACACTAAAATTGGCAAGAAATTCAAGAATAATAAAGAGTATCGCCAAAGTGGAACTCCAAGTAATGATGATGCATCGAGAACTGGCCATCAAATCCAGGAACAGAGACCAAACCCCACAATCCATAGATCAACAGCTCCCCTTGCAAGTCCAATCCGGACTAAAGCATCGAGGTGCAGGAAAGTCATCATACCCCAAGAATTATTGTTAGACGATGGTCATGCAAAACAGCAAATTTATGATGATCATGGGATTAAGTCATTGGGAGCAACAAACTTGGCCCCAAAGTCAACTGGTGTCTGCAGGGAATTCCGCCTTGGACAAGTCATTGCCGGTGGCGCCGGAGGAGGATATTTCGTCAGACATTTTTGTTTGATTTTGAGATAAGTGAGCAGTTCCTGACCGATATACTCGACGGGGATTTCTCAGAACAAGTTGATAATTTTCCTTCTTGGGCATCGTCGAGTACCGATGACAATACTACATTTGAACAGGTGGGCCTGCTGTCTCCAAGTCCAAATTCCAGCCATACCCTCTTGGCTTCTGATAACATACTTCATGAAGATGATTTGAATTTTCCCACTGTGGCTTCTGTAAAAGATGCTCAGACTGGATTGGATTGGAGTGGTTTCAAGTGTAATTAAGGAAGAAAAGAGAAAAAAATATTTGGTGTATGTGTGATTAGATTTGTACGGCGTTTCCTTATAATAATGTCCATTCTGAAGACTATATAATAAAAGACAAATTTCACTCTCTCTCTCTCTCTCTCTCTCTCTCTCGGCAACGTCGCATTGGTTGGCAGCTTGTGGGTCTACTTTTTACTCTGCTGCAATAATTACAATATCTTTTAATTTAAAATTTAATTGAGACTAGTGGTAAGAATTATTTTCCCCAAATTTCCTGCATGCATGTATAATAATTAATGTATTGCAACTTGCCAGTATGAATACGTGGCAAACATGCTGCATAATAAGGACACCATGATGGATACAGAATCATTGAAATTTTAAATGTGAGTATCTAACTATGAGTTAATAATTTTATATTTAATATATATATATATATATATATATATAATTGAGAGTGATTCATTGATCCAATGTAAAATTTATTGTTTATTTAAACTTTATTGCATTTTCCCACCAATGACCTCAACAGCACCGTCTGAAGTCTATATATTATATAGTCTATTACATTGCACATGACACTGAGATTCCCCCTTTTGTGTTTTTTTTTTTTTTTTTGTTTTTTTAAGGTCTCCTATTACGAGAACCATTGAATTGTAAGATACATTGAATTGATCCGACTGAAACATTTGAAGAGGAAACAAAAATTGAAACTAGCCTTCACGAGAACATTGAATTGACCACAATTGAAGAGGAAACAAAAATTGAACCTACCCTTCAAGACTCACAATTAAACACTCCCACGCAAAAAAAAAAAAAAAAAAAAAAGATTAACAACACCGGTTGGCTGTTGACAAATTGCTCGAGCTGCTCCTGCAGTGAGAGCAGGGCGCTGCGTGATGGTTGGATGTTAGCTGGGGTACAGACTAAGAACGGTCTCTTCAGAACCTTTTCCAGGCATAGAATAGTCAGACTCAAAACTAATCTAGAAAAGAGGAAGAGGAATGTGAATGTTTCATTAAAACAAAGCATTGACAAGCTTACACACAGCCACACACCCGGGGCAGACACGCAGAGAGAGAGAAAGAGAGAGAGAGCTATTGTGCGTTCATCAATGTCCCTTACCTGCTGGGGCATGCAAGAGATGGGCAAAGTGTGAAGAGTTGTCACCTGTCATTAAATACTTCACATGTAATATAGTAACACTGGACACATTTCTTTCCTCTTCCTGAGGACAGAATTCATTGCGACAAACCATGAACGTACAATGTACATTATTTGAAGACAGATAAGCAGCTTCTTCTCGGAACTGTGCATGTTATTGAGGTTGGCTAGGGTTTGGATGTTGTTAACTGTCATCAGTTATTACATGACCTCCAAAGATGTACAACCCCATGATGAAGAATTGTAGATACATCAAATACACGAAAAGAAACAATCGTGGATGTGTTTCATGAAAGCATTCAAACTTGAATTCAAACTGTGAGGTAAGGTCTCTTGCAGGAATGGTTTTTGGAATATATTTTACCTGAGATATAACTCATATATACTAAATTTTAGCACCCTCCTATAAATAAAGTTCATCTGATTTAAAAGTCTAGAGAAAGCAGTGTGTTTCCCACCATTTGATATCAAATTCACAATTTAATTTCAATATGAATGAGGTCGTGTGATTTGAAAATATGACCTCTTGATTGCAAAGATCATGATGACATTATGAGTAAGCCGGTCAACAATATCATATCATTGCTAAACCCAAGAACATGCCTGTGAGATAGTCTAACAACAAGGTTTGATGTGATCATTTGTGTGTGTGTTTGAAGATGAATTTTTTATTTTACTGTAAATTGAACCCAAAAAGAAAATAATTAACACTCAATATCTTTTACCTTAGTCCCATATATAATCATTTAATTACTTAATCCTCCTTTTGTCTACTTGCCAAATGACAAACAAATTAGTTTTGAATTTCCTTATTTTAAAGCGTTCATTAGCAACTTTTAAAAAGTGTGTCCCGTGAGAAAAACACATCAATGGCTCGTTTATATACCAAGCTTTTTTCTTATTTTAATTTTGCTTTGGTAGCTAATTAATTAGGTTAAAAGAGCACTAATTTTTGTCTTTTATTCCCTTTCGTGTAACAGGGAATCGATTCCAAAATGATAAGCTTTTTAAATAAGCCCCATCTTGAGCTTTCAATATATTGAAAAGGAAACGAAATGGAATTGATTAAATAAAGTGCATTCATGGCTATCACACGCAGATTTTTGTTATTCAAATTTTATTTCTAGCCAAAGATTGTTTGATGATTTTTTTTTTTTTTTTTGGGGTACCATATATTGGTGATCTCAATCAACTCTACCTGCATTGGATCTTTTGGTGCCCACAGAGATTTCCAATTCCTGTGTCCTGATTCCTGAACCGTCATTTTGGAACGAGAACATTAACTTGTCACCGTAGAGCTGTACATAAAACTTTCAACAGATAACCAATCATACGCACATGTTTGCCTTGCCCGTTTATGTGGATCATTCTTTGCAAAATAACATTTTCGCTACAAAAATCTATGGCAATTTTAAATCGTTGGACTTTATTATTATTTATGTAACCTATTTTATATATGGTAATGATTGTGCAAACAAATGCTAATGCGCCCCATTATTTTTTAATTATTTTTTTCTCTAATATTATAAGATTCGTTAAGTCATAAACTATGTAGGTATCCCCTTAGGCACCTAGAAAAATAAAATAAATGAATATCACTTTGGCATAGAAGAACTTCAATCCTCGTGGCACACATGCACAAGGTTGTTCTGCACGGTTCTACCACGGATGCCACCGAATTGAAGCAAGCTTAGAATCAATAACATCCCAAAATATCAGATCCTGTAAGTCTTTTAAGGGTACAAGAAATCTGAATCCAAAGAGCAAGAATGTCTTCTAAACCATGCAACACCATTACAGGACCAGTCCACCCAAAACAATCTACGTATACAGCCTCATGCTAAATAAAGTTTGAACCAGGGCTAGCCATACTCTCACGAGCCTCATCAACTCTACCAAGTATACGTTACTCTGTTGCTATGGACCAAGTCAAATAATCACACATTGATGGTAACTGTAAATTGGAATTGTCCAGTGCTGCAAGTATTACTTTTCATGTCTTCATCACTTTGTCAAATAATTACAGGTCTTCTATCATCAGTCTGGCCGCTGACTGTTAATTCAAACTGTAGAACAAATTGTGAGTAACAATGGATTAACCAACACCATAAATAAACTTTAGCTGCAAAAGACCAAATCTTGAGAGAAACCCAGGCTTCTTGTTTGATTGCCAAAATAAACTCTCCCTTTGTCTTGGCAACAATGCACCTAGCATGCAATGAAACCGGTCTGAGGCCAAGGAAACACAACTCCCAGCATGGAATAATTTGTTACAAACAATGACACTCAACCTGCCTAGGACCAGATTCAGAGAATTGCAGCAGCAATACAATACTGAAACTATTTTGCACCCATATGCTTACCAGTGAGGTCCCAGTTGTTACAGCCAGTTGGCACAAAAACAACAGAAGACAGCTATAGCCATCAAAACCGTGTCAGTTGCTGCAGCATTTGAGAATTGGTTGATTGTGAAACTAGCTGCTCTGAACTTGGTGAAGGCCTTATCAGGTGGTTAGTAATAACTGGGTTGCCAAGCCCTTGTTTTGTCAGCTCTTTCGGATTAGTACTATTTGGTTCCGTGTGCAAGGTTTCCATCGATGCGCGAATCTGGACCCATGATTCATATAAATAGAAAAATCTCTCTGCATTCAATAAGAGAAGAATATAAATAAAAATTGATGGGATCTACAAACCATATCGAGGCGCTTCCTGTAGAGATCACTTGATAACTGCATGTTTTACAATCAATATGTTAAAAGAACATCCATGTATAAATTCTTTGTTCAAAACATAGAAATGGATCTACCATACCACAAATAAGCTAAGACAATAACCATCTAACAGATATCTGAAAAATAATAGGAAGTTTTTAAGTGCTCACAGGTTTTCTTTGGTGCTTTTGTTCTTCAGACGAATATCCTGGTACTGTCAGATGCCAGTTTTTCTCTGCACACAATTTACATGCATCAGACAAAACTTCAATCTAGTTCTTGAAAAATAAGATCATAGAAAAGCGTCATGTGAAAAAAAAAACTGACAAATTAAAAGGGCATCCCAATGCACAGGGCTCCCACACTATGGAGTCTAGAGAGGGTCATATGTATGTGTCCTTACCTATACTTTCACCAAGAGACTATTTCTACAAATTAAAGCTGTGACCTTCAAGTAACAATAGAATAATCTTACTCTTACACTTGCACCAAAACTCACCCTCTAATGACTGACAAAAAATACAAAAAGACTTATTTATTCCTTCTTAAAATATTCTTTTCCCTTTGTTGGGCCAAGCATTTACCAGTCTAAATGATGTTAGGTATTTGGAGCCAAACTCCTAGCAATACAATCATTCATGCATAATAAGATGTAACAATGTCTTCCAGAATTGCTCTAGAACTTCCAAAATTTGATGTGTCCTTATATCATGGACCAGGCACATCAATCCACACTCATGAGAAAGGGCCCACTGAATTGTCACACCAAAAAGGTTGGCATCCCTATCATTGATCTCATCACATTTTTTTTATATGATTCATAAACAGACAATTCAAAAGAAAATTTAATTAAAACATGACTACAAATACAAGATCTTCATAATCCTGACCAGAAAAGAGGGCCTGAGGCTCCTTGATCTCATGGAAAATTTCTACATTTCACGTATCAAAGATAAAAAATGGATGATCAAAATAATCTATCAGAAAAATTTCTATGAGAACTTAGTAATAAGATAGCATCAGCAACTGTAATACCAGCCACATGTTTTGACACATCTGAAATAAGAATATGTTGTATTCTCTACATTTTCACATAATGAAAATCACATTTCCTGAAGGAGTGCATATTCAGTGGTAAAAACCATACCATCACATGAAAGCATGATCACAACATCTAGCATTTGCTCATGCTTCACCCTGCTTATTCATAAACCACTGATCCTCGCTATTACTGTTAACTCAATTGTTTGCTAGAGTTTATCTCATTAGAATTTCCAGTAAAATTGAACATTAAATTTGTACGGCACAAATCAATATCCTTGTACAGAGCATGGGACAGATCTTGATGAAAATGCAGTATAGATCAGCACAGACCTAAGTGTAGCAACAAATCCTTGGATTCTAAAGTTGAAGATTTGCGATGCTTGGCCAAACTGCAAGCAAATGTTGTCACCTGCACTTTGATGCAAGATGATAAGTTTCTGTACAGAAAATCAGGATGAAGCACACAAACACACACACACATACATATATAAGTGAATAAATTTTTAGTATGACTATAAAATATTGCTCATAACAGCATAGATGATAACAAGACACTAGCTTTAGCATGCCAAATCTTATAGATATGCCATTCCAACAGCAATCTTTGAAAACTGCAACTGCTCTTCCAACAAGTATGGATTGCAACAGGCATATTGAGTATGACATGTAAAAAATAATATATATATTACCCACAATGGATTTCAGGGAACTATCTACTTCCAAGACTTCCAAATCTAAATGCTGACTAACTGAATTGTTATGATTAGTGACTTTACTACTAATTCAGTGAAAAATCCAATGTGAACCCTGAACTAAACTAGCCCCAGAAAGGGATCAAAGAAACAGGTATTCAATGACATATCATAAAACATCAATGGGAAAGGTTGAGAAGCTAGGCAAGAGTCATTATTCATATTGATATTAGACCCTATTTTCCATCCTAAGCAAGTTGAGGTAACAGGCCTTGTTCAAATGTGCTAGTGTCATCGCTAGCCACCCCATTAGTAAGATTAGATTGCTTTGGGAAATCCATGTGCAGTAGACTCAATAAGAAGAGCTCATTTGTCCAATATTATAAATACAATTTTTATAGATGTACACATGCAATATTAACAAAGAACCCAGACACATATACACTTATTGTATAAAATTTTAGCTAAGATCACAAGACTAACAGAATCAATAAAGTCATCAGCAATCTCCAAGAGAAGATCTTCAACTTCAGCACCCAGCTTTCCCTGCGAGTCTACCTGCATATAGCAAAGAGATGAATGCCAGAACGAATACATGACTAAAGAGTTCGAAGGCAAGAAAAAGTAGCACATGACACTAATAGAAAATTTACAGACAAGATCTGCTAAAATGTTAGAAAACCTGTGAAACCAAGTCTTGTATTTTTCTCTTCCCAAGAAGTTGATTGGTTGCTTCTGTTCCTTGGCTGGAACTTCCTCCTGGGGTAGTTGTACCAGATGCTGTTGCGTCTGGCTGTGATCCTGTCAAACTAAGAGATTTCTGGCCTGAAGGTCCTGGTGGCCTTGGTGATTGCTGTTGCTGTTGCTGTTGCTGCTGCTGCTGCTGCTGCTGATGTAAGGACAATTGTTGCTGCGATTGCTGCTGTTGTAGTAGTAGCTGTTGCTGCTGCTGCTGCAGCAGTTGTTGAGGTCCCATTGTTGGCTGCTGCTGCACTAGCTGAGACATTTGTTGTGGGCCTAATGCCTTTGAACTCTGAAGTAGCTGAGAAGATGAAGTCAACTGCTGCTGTAAGAGGGCTTGCGATTGACGCGGATGTTGAAGACGCAATGAAGGTGAGACAGGACCAGACAATCCTGGTATTTGCTTTGACCACTGCTGCTGTGACAAAGTGTTTGGCATCATAGTTTGCTGTGCATTCTGAACCAGCCCAGACAACTGACCATTCATAAATTGCAATGACGATGTCCTTGGTAGGCTTTGCATCTGTAGTTTTGGGATTGATTGTGTCAGGCAAAATAATTGAGTGTAAAACAGGTTGCAGACCATTGATGACGTTAAAAAGATCACACAAAGAGGAACATGAAGGTACACTCGGTGGTTAATATATAGACATTAAGCTTTCCAAATTTACTAAACATCTTTTGGTGCACATTGAAAGGACAGTACAGCAAAGATGAACACTTCATTCCTGGAAGGCCTTTTATCTGTGTTAATTAGTAACATGCTAGTTGTCTACAATAAAGAATCTTAAGAGAACAAATATAACCAGGAAAAGTATCAGTTATGTTACACCAAAAGGAGGCATCTATACTCCATTTAGCAAGTATCAATTAAGGAACATTTGGCTACAAATTCAAGTCCCCATTGGAAGTGATCTAAACAGCAGAAAACACACAAAAACATTATATGTAACTTGTGAACTCAAAATAATCGAACAGTATGTTACATGATGTTTTCTCCCCCTGGCAGGTGGGAGGGTTGCAAAAAATGCAAGGAGCAAAACAAGGATCCGATGTGAGGACTTGAGATTAAGCAACAAGTAGACAGTCTGAAAAGTTAATAATGAATCTTGCAAAAAAGCAGGTAAAATATCAGAACTGACAGACATAATAATGGAAATCAGATTCATCATATAAAATTCATTATAAAAAGAATAGGTATTTGACATTAACTAAGATTCAAAAACCAACAATGAAGTCACCTCATTGTACAAAGAAAACTAAATTGAAGTCCTTTACATTAGTACCTATTATACACTTGAGGCATGATAGAAAACATAATGCTTCTTGAAAACAGATCAAATGAAAGGATCAGCATTAGAGTAGAAACATAAATCCAGAAGTAGTTAACTTAAACTTACCGATGGAAAACACAATAAAGCAATGTCTTTGCAGAAAATATATACCTGAGAAGAGAATTGATTTTGTTGTGCCAGCTGCTGTCTCATTTGTCCCATTTTTCCTGCATTCATCCTATGCTGAGCCAAAGCGAGAGCCCCATTAGATTTTATTTGTGAGCTCAAATTGAGTGACCCCATGATTCCCATTGCTTGCATTCCCTGCAAAGACTGCCCTGGAGTATTACTAGCATGAAATTGGGAACCTTGGACCAACCCATTTTTCTGCCTTGGCTACATCCAAAAATTTAACTTTGTCAGCTATCATCATGGAAAAGAAAGTTATCTAGCCTAATCAATGACCAATGTATCATATGGGCGACAAATTATGGGAACAATCAAGTAAACAGGTTAATTAATCTATTTGACTACTCAAAGAAAGATTCACATAAATATTTAATATTTGATTCATATTAGATCTGCAGCTGCCAATATACTAGGAAATGAGCTAAATTATCACATATTTTTAGTTAATTGACAGACACAAAAGGGATTTTGGCATTCCCATCAGCATCAGTTGAAGCTTATTAAGTAATCCAGCACTTCTAAGGAATGAGTAATACTTTCCAACAGACAGAGTAGCACAAGATTCATTACTCTGTATTATTTTTCTTTTGCATGGCACCAATTCGTGGAAGAAATTCATAGAACATTAACATTAATTAACACATGCAACCAGCTTGTGAATAGGCCCACAACCCTCAACACTGAGTTCAAACACACTACTGCTCTTATATTAACAGCTG
The DNA here is from genome assembly GCA_037832345.1 of Rhizophora mangle. NCBI lineage: Eukaryota > Viridiplantae > Streptophyta > Magnoliopsida > Malpighiales > Rhizophoraceae > Rhizophora > Rhizophora mangle. The sequence goes on from JBAPLJ010002055.1 coordinate 2,500,399, forward strand.
CTGGATCATATCCCCCTGAACTGACGGTCATTCTAAATATTAAATTTGCAAGCCCCATAAAGAAACAACAAAAAAAAAAAAAACACAAGTGATTACCATTTAGTCAATCCATAACTATTCTAGAAATTGCACCTGATGACCATCATAAATATTTCTTCAACAAACAATTATCAACTTAGGGACCCTACGTAAACAGTAACTTTTTACCAAATATTATTTTATCTCGTATGGAAAAAAGGTTAACTTGAATTCTGCTCTCCAAATCAAAATAACCAGAATGAAAATCAAGAATTGTGACATTATACTAATATTTTGATCACCACTTCCTTCAAATTGGTCTCCATGCACACAAAGCCATTACTAGCACACAGAATTCATAAGAAATGTCCAAACTTTTCAAAAGAACAAATTAAACCAACACCACACGCCACTTCTCTCTCTTCAAACAATCCAACCAAATACACTTCTTGGCAACAAAAAACAATACAAAAACCCTGCTTTAAGTCAACTTAAATGGTTCAAAAGCACAGACTAAACTAACAAATAAAAGTAAACTTATACCGAGGATAACAACTGGGACTGCAAATTCAACTGTGCTGCAGCAGCTGCCCCAGTCAGCATGGGCAGATGCCCACCCTGCCCAAGAAGTGCCGCGGCCCGGGACAAATTGGTCCCACCAATCTGCTGATTCTGCGAATTCTGCTGCAAATTCTGCTGAATTGAACCCGACCCACCAAAATTCACTTGCCCATACATCCCCTGCTGCAGCTGCTGCTGCTGTTGTTGCCTCAAAACGTTGCCGTACTGGTTTTGTTGCTGCTGCTGCCCAACTTGGCTCAAACGAGACATAGACGGAGATCTCTGAAGCGTTGGTGGAATTTGATAGCCTGACATGGCTGTCACATTATGTTGCTGTAACTGCTGTTGTATCTGTTGTTGTTGTTGTTGGGAAGGCAAAGAAGGCGAATTGACTTGTGGGTCAATAGGAGAAGAAGAGATTTGTGGGGTTTGAGGTAAATTCGACATGTTTGACAAAATTGTTGTCTGGGTGTGTGTCTTCTGTTGTTGTTGTGGTGGTAATGGCGGCGTTAAGACTGTCGGGTTTGGGTTCGGGCTCGTTAACGTTGTTGCCTGTTGGGGCTGTGGCTGTGGCAGTGATGTTGATGATGGCTCCATTGGGTTTGGAGAAGCGAGTGGCTTTGGTGATGAAACTGCAGTTCCTGCCATGGAAGCCATTTTTCCAGGGGGAGGGTGTTGGGGTTGTTCAATTGTAAAGATCCATTCTTTTTGGTGGGTTTTTCCCTCTTGGCGCTTCAACAGATTTGCGAGAAGAAGACAGACTGAAGAGCGCAGGTTGGAGAGAGAGAGAGAGAGAGAGAGAGAGGACATGTGATCTGGGCCGTACACGTGAGCAGATGGAGGTGGGATCAGTTGGGGTTGGTGGGGCCGGTTGTGAGTTATGTTATCCTGGGCAGAATGAAGTCAAAATCTCCCTGTTTCGGTCCACCTCGAATCTTGAGGCAGCGTCCTATTATTATTATTATTTAAAACAAAATAAGATTTATAGGAGATTATAATTACAAATTACAGATTTAATAACGAAACTTTCTTTGAAACCATCATTATTTGTAATAATTCAATGGAATTGTATTGAATGATTCAACTACAAGAAAGTTTTTCTCGTGCCGTCTTAACGCGAGACAAACACAAACTAAAAAAAATAAGAATATTACCACTAAACGTAAGTACTGTCATTCGTAGCTGTTTTGTGCAGATTTGTAAAACGACTGACTTCGATGTGTAATAACTAACGCGCGCGTTCGTCCATCATCTTCAAACAACAAAATGGCGTTGCAATGAACGGACAGGATTACGTGTCAAATTAATCCTCGTGGCAATCAATACACAGTCATATCTGGTGTTGCGCAACACACCATAAAATGGCTCCCCGTGTTGTTTAATGGGAACTGGAAGTCCAGCGAAAAGTGAAGCAAACGAGGAAATAAAAGATTTTTACAGAGAGAAAGAGAGAGGATAGCGAATAGAGACAACAATGTTAGATACTCTTTTGTGTCTGTCTCTGCCTTCTTTCTATCTGAAAATCGCTGGGAAATTCCCTTGATCCTACCCCAGCTCCATTTTAAAAATTTCCCAGAAAATTTCTCTCTTTGAATATTTCTTTTTTCTCCCATAGCGATGATGCTATAACGGAACGCCATGATGTTTTAAGGTAAGACTATGGGAAAAACTATTGAAAGATTGCAGCTTTTATTGTTTATTTTACTTTTTACTATGTTTTGAGTCTTTTGGATTTGTGGGGTTTGTGTTTTTCTTTTCCTTTTTGGTCTCAGTATAAAATTCTTGTGCTTTCTCATGTATTGAGTTGTTTGGAGATACATGGGTTGTTCTAATTTTCATTGAAATCCCCATGCGGAAGGTTTCTAGCTATCCTTTTGTTTTGTGGTGTTGGGATGATTCTGCAGTCTCAAAGCTTTTGCCCTTTCTTTTCTTGTTTTTTTTTTCCTCTTCAGAAATTTATTCACCCAATTTGGTGGATTTTCGTATTTTTGTTTTCTTGTGGTATGTGTTGTTATTTCTTTCTGTTTAGGGAGAGCTTTTATTGTTCTCCAACTCAATCTCTTCTACCTGGGATTGCCTTTTTGTTTTAATGAAACTTAGTCTCTTTTTTATGTTTAAAAGAGGGCCTTGTTTTTCTCCCCTTTTCTTTGTCTCTTCATCATGCATAACATAAATTAGTGGGTCGAGAAAATAGTGGAAATCCCAAAGTTCTAAACTTTAATAGTACACCGGTTGCAGGAGCAAATCCTAAGTGGATGGTTGTGGATGCAATGGTACCATTTATTGGATTACACTTTTTAACGTTGATTTATATATCCATCTTTCATTTTCTCAAAGACGGAAAACTAGTTTTGTATGGATTCATTCCATGGCTTCTTTTCTTGTCGCATTCTGTTTTTACTTTAGCTTAAATTTTGTTAAGCAATAGGCACTCATGGAATCCCAAGTTTATTGATGTTTCCTTCTTGTCTTGTAGGCCATCTTATGTCCTTTGTTGGTATTTTTGACTCAATTCTTGTTGCAGGTGAGGGACTGATTTTGATTGAATGAAGTGAAATTGAGATGGAAGGTGATTTGTTTCCAGGGTTAGGCAATGGAGCTCAAATAGATGGAAAGGTTTTGCAAACATTCGAGAAGAGTTTTGTGCAGGTTCAGGGCATTCTTGATCAAAACAGACTGTTAATCAATGAAATAAATCAGAACCATGAATCAAGGATGCCGGATAATCTGACACGGAATGTGGGATTGATTAGAGAGCTTAACAATAACATTAGAAGGGTTGTGGATCTTTATGCTGATCTTTCGAGCAATTTCAGCAGGTCAAAGGAGGCTTCATCTGAAGGAGAGTCTAGTGGGATTTTGAAGTCCAGTGGAAAGGTCAGTCAGAAAAGATTTAGATCTGGGTAATTTGCTCAACTGACCTTCCATACACATCTTGTATTTGGGAATTACAGTAAGACAGGTACTTAGAGTTGGGGCAAAAGAATTTGGTGAGATTGTTTAGTTCTTCTTGACTGAGGGATATGTGTTTCAGGGGCAAGCTTCAATGTAAAACTTACTATATCCAATGGAATAAAGGCTTGACAAGTTTACAATTACAATACCTTGTTTCATTTCAAGGTGCTTACATATTGTGCAGATGTAGTTTCCTTTTCTTTTTCTTTTTATTTTTTTTTCCTGAGAAACATAACCTTTTATTTTATTGTTGCTCTTCACGGATGAGTTGTAGGTAGGATGTCTCACCTTTTCTTCATATTTTTTGAGTGGTTCATGCATTTTTTAATTGACCAAGCTTATCACTTAGTTGTAATTAAAGAGACAAGTTATAACATTTAGACATAATTTGGGCTGTTTTGCAGGTTCAGATGTTGTCTGTCTTTTAACTGATGATCATAACAATGATGAATCTGGTGTCCCATGATCTGTTTTTGATGGGAACCCACAACAACCTACTTTATTCTTTTCCTATGTTTGTCAAAAGGTTCCTCATGCATGTCTGCATATCAGATGAATGTTATGGTGAAAGTTTGGTGTATACCAAATGTAAACCTTCTTGTAGTCTATCTTTTGGTTGTTGATTCCATTACCTTTTTTGACCATGTGTGAAAGTGGGTCATGCAACTTTTGTTGTGACTTTGACAATTATTGCCCTTTGGTCGATGATGATTCATAACAACTAGAGAAAGCAGCTTGGTTAGGCCTCTGATTTTTTAAACACATCTTAAGTGTAGAATCTCTCATCCTGGGGTGATTGTCCTTTTGACCACTATTTTGTCCCATTTAGTGGCAAACTTTTAATGGTTTTAATCTTCGCAATGATCAATCAAGATAAAGTAGATGCTATATTTGGTAGTTAAATAGAAGTCATGCTTACTTAAACTGATTAAAAGATAATTAAAGGAGACAATGAGGGTCAATAGATTCTCTCTTTAGTGGGAATTGGTTGAACTTTGCTTGTCCTTTACATAGGTACTTTGCTTCTTTCTCACTAATGTAATTAATCCTTTCCTCTCTTCTTTAAAGTTTTAATGGTGAAAGTGGCCTTTCACATTTCCATGTGACGTCATCGCATCTCCTTTCCATTCTCTCCACATGTAATGACAGAAACAGATAATTGCATTTGAAGAAATGGTTTTCCTGTGGACCCAATGTCTTGTTGCAATTTATGTCTAAATTCATGGAACCACTTATTAGAGTTCTTGATTTGGGGGCACTTATGGATGATTTTCTCTAAATGGCGAATTTTGGTTTGATTTTGGCATTATTGACATGGTAGTATCTCCAATTATTGAAACAACTCAAGAGGATTGAAATTATTATACAGGCTTGAATTGGAAATGAGGTTAATGAACCACTACAATGTCTTCATGATGTGGTTTAATGCGCCTGTGTGTGTTGGATCTTGCCTGGCTACTTCACAAACAAGTGTGGGTGCCAATTATAATATTTGTGTCACTCTTTTTTAAGCTTTCTAAGCAATACCCTATTCATTAAGTGTACATGGGGTGAGTGAGACCTTCATGCCTGAGGTCATCATGAAGCACAAGATTGATTTTAGCATGTGAATTAGAATGTCATTCATCTTTTTTTCTTAAAGATTTTTTCTATTAATTTGAATGAGCTTCTTGTTGTGCAGGGAACACAAAACTTATCTTGTTAGTTAGACTAATGTCCCAATCATAACTACCATAATTGATATTCTTATTGATGGCTGTAAATGTTGATTTCACTTTTGTTGTACTAGAAATCTTGATCCTTGACAGTGGAAAAAAGGTGTAATCTTTTTTTTTTTTTTTTAATGGAAATTTTTGTCGTAAAATATGATAATGAGATTGAAAGAACCGAGAAAGGTAATCATATTTATTTTACTATAAATTGAATTGGAAAGATAGAATGCAGTGGAAGCCAAGCTGGGGAATCTTGAGGCATTTCCAAAAGGACAAAGTTAAAAGACTTTGGGTTTAAAGTGGGATGTCAGCCAATAAAGAAATTTAGATTTGTCCTTTGGATTCTTGTACTATTCGGTTATCATATTTTGAGCAGCTAAAGCAATTCAAACTTCTCCATGTGAAAGGTAAATAAAAATAAAGGACGTTTCAATGCAGAAATCTTCTATATTATAGTGTTTTGAGAAAAAATTGAATGTATGCGGTTCTATCCCATCCTTGGTGTTTTTACAAAGATGTTGATTCTGCAACGGAAATTGAGCAGGAATTATTGTTTTTATTTTCAAAATTGGTTCTTTCCCAAAGCCAATCCATTAAACATTACATTATCCCCAATTGAAAATACAGAATTAACAAATGGGTACAAATTGACTTTGATTATCCCCTCTTGGGAGAGATATCACTGGGTTCACTGCTCTGCTATCCGCATCATTCTGGTTAAGCACTCTTTCCAATCTGAAACCTTCTCTCCTCCATTCACCACCTATCGTTCAAAAGGAACCGGGTGCTGGTAACATAATTGTAAGGATAATTACAGGAACTAAAGCAAAAGAAAATGACATGCTGAAAAAGTATTCAAAAGGGGGTTGTTTTGAAACTTTCAACAACTATTAATCTTCCATTTCATTTACAAAATCAACGTGCAAATGGTTGGACATAGTGTTTTATGCCCAAAAAACTGGATTGAGATGTCAGTTGTTGCTTTGCTACTAACCTCAAAGACATATCCTTTTTCCGGAACTACATCAAGAGCTTCCACACAAATCATGGCAGCACTTTCCTTGCTTAGACTTCCTTTCTTTGCACTACCCTGTCATTAGGAGAATTACATGTACCATAAGTTTCCTTCTCCCCCTCAAAATAAAAGGATCCCTGAAGAAACTTCATCTACAAATCACTTCTCTAGTGGCCTCAAGGCCAATTCCAAGAACCTAGAAACTTTTACATCAAGTACCCTGGTTGCGGAAAACTCGGTTCATTCTCTGCAGTGATGGACAATGCTCAAAGTACCTTTTGAAAGCTGAAACCTTGTGAACTGCCTGGAGTGTTCTTCAGCGTCCCGACTCTGATGATGGTGTGAGGAATTCCGGAGGCTATCAGCACCGATTCATCTTGCTCGGCTAATTTTCTTGCATTGCTTGTCATGAGAGCTTGGATGCCACTACTACCTTCATAAACAGACAACTGCAAGCTTATTAAACCACAGTGGTGACTTTCTTTGCATTGGTGTTGACACTTGACCAAGCACAGAGATGCAGAGAGATACCTGGGATAAGATGATTACATGTTTTGCACCTTTCAAGCTCCCAACATTAGACAGGAAGCCTTCCTGTCGAAAAAAAAAAAAAAAATCTATACTAGGTAACTAAAGGTTGGAGTCTTAGTATATCGTTAAGATTACCCTATTGTGATTTGAAGGTGGTAAGTTCGAATTTAAAAAATAGTCTCTTTGTTAAAAACAATAATAAAACTGTGTACATCTAAGCTTTCTATACACCTCACAGTGTAGAAGCTTTGTAAAAATGCATATTGAGCAATGAAAGGGATGCAAAATCATTACTACCGTAATGAACCAATAGTTACCGTTCAAATTATACTTTCAATCCTAAATTATAAGAAACCAGGTGAACAATACACTAGGAAAATGCATATAAATCTTCTGCAGCAACTCATACATTTAGGCATACGATTGAACGAACACCTCTGAGAGCTTTCTTGAGGAATGACTCGTTGCTGGATTCTCCAGTCATTGCCTGAATACAAACAATAAAAAGCCATATCATCTGTTATCAGAGAAATTAATGATGGGGGAGGCAGCCGCCAAAAACAGATGCATAACCATGTAAAAACTCGATTTGAATGAATTACAAAAGCACTCACTTCAACATAAGTTCCAAAAGCTTCTATGGCAGTCCGCTTGCTTTTCACCAATGCTTTAATTCGAGCTCCTTTGACAATCAACGACAATATAACCATCTACACAAACTAAAGATGGCACGTCTCAGACTAAGGCAATAACTGACCACACAAATAGCCAAAAGATGTTCTTAATACACGAGACTTTTATAATGTGGACCTAAAAAAAAGTCAGATGCACGCAGTTCTACCCTTATTTTTTTTAATAAATAGCTCGTTCCTTGATGATCTCCAAGTCACAAAAACCAATTAAATAACGCCCATATATAAAATGTTGGACAGGAATTGGATCAAATCTCAGTTGGCCTTTAGATAGAACCATAATCCAAGTAATGAATGCATGCATCAGATTCCTAAAGAAAAAAAGGAGAAGGAAATCTATCAAATCTGCTAAAACACACCTGGCCAATCTCACTATCTCCATCAGTGACTAGTACAGCATCTCTTGGTTCATCTTCTTCTGCATTAAATCAAGGAGAAACCAAGTTTCTTCGCAGAGACACGAATCTTTGATTGGTCAAAGCAAAAATTTAACTATTTTTTTTCTTTTTTAACAGATAGAACAAATTCCCAGTCCAAAAATACCTGAAAATTCATCCTCAGTAGGTCCATCTTTTGGAACAAGATCAGGTGCTCCATACCACTTCCTTAACTTGGGACCCCCTAAAAGTGAACAAGCAAACAGACATCAAACAAAATTTCAAACCCGAACCATCTTTGTATTAGCCTATAAACCTCAATTGTGAGGGCTCCTGATTCAACCCCATTTCTCCATTCAAACATAAACATTGCTAAAGATTGAGGGTTTTGTAGTTACCTTCAATGTAATCAAGAATTTGATCCACAAAGCTTATTTTCTTCTTGGCCGAGCAAGTAACACGATGAGCACGGTTTTTGAGGTTAATCATGAGAAGGGGTCGATTATATGCTCTGGGAAGAGCCTGATAACTAGGGACCTTTGGAAAATTTTGGGTGAGGAACGTTAAAGAAAGTGTGGCAGCCATTGACAGATGGTGGACCTTAGCTTCTTACCTTTTCCTTACCTTATCCAACCGCTTTAATTTCCCGCTAAAGTGAATAACTATATTATGGAATCCCAAAATAATATATTTGCGCGTATATATTTTAAATATTTGTAGTAATTTTGATGAGTTTCACCTTTATTATAACTAGTAGTGACACATTTTAATTAATATTTTAAATTTTCTCAAGTCTTCAAAATCGTATCAAAAAACCTAATTACATATGGTTGGCCAATTTGGAAGGCGAAACATGTTAAAAGAAGCCAAAAACAAAACCGTCATGCCACTGGAATCCATGGCTACTAGTTTGAGGAGTGTATAACAATTGTTCCACCACTTTGTGGTGGAATTCTCTTGTAATGTGTATTCCCTCCAAGACCTCTTAATCTATGACTGCTCTATGCTCCAAGCACCATTCCCCGAATTCACAATCCTTAAGCTTCCAAATGCTGCAATGGACAATGTTGGCGAAATTGGCACGATTGTCACATGTAGTTGCCAACTGCCAAAATACAAGCTCCTCTCGGATTGCATCAGTGCCATACTGATTCACCATTGTCTTCCACGCGACCTCCAGGAAATTGGATAAACTGGAATGTTTTAGGATCGTGTGCAAGGATCATACGTGACAATGATCTGTTCACAAGCATAGCCTAGCCAATGCAAGATTCCTTGCTTCTCAATGGCTGCGGCACTCTTAAAGTTTAATGCAAAAGCAGATGGGCATGATACTTTTGGATACTCACTCCAAAAATTGGTCTCTGAATCGAATATCACGCCCCTGATAGACCCTGACAGCTTTGAATAGTACATTTCTTTACGAACAATGGCGCGGACCACCTGGAAACGAGTAGTAACAGAAGAGTAATCAACAACACAGACAACCCACAAGAAGTATGATTTATGTAGAATGTGTCTTCCCTTGGGATGTTGGAGGCAGAGTGTCCCATTGCCTTGTGAGTGGATTGCAAACACAATAAACACTCGAATTAGTGTCATTAATACTAGAGCACAAGACTAAGCCATTGCTTAACCCCAATAGCCAATTTCCTTTGGTTGTAGGGGAATAAAGCTCAAGGAACACATCGAAGAGTGAATTACACGTTCCAGGAAGATTCCAGGTGTACTATAAATAGGATTGGAAACAAAGATATTTTAAATTTTTTTTATTTCACATTAAAAATAAAAATTTTATTTCATATATTTATTTCTAAAATAATATTTGTCTTATATTTTATTAAAAAAACTTTTTAAAGAAATTTTCATATATATGAGGTTTTTCTTTTTCTTCCAAAGGACTAGAAGAATTCTCTTCATCTTTTTCAATTTTATTGTAACAATTTGTTTATAAAGACAAAGCATTTAAATACTTCACACACACACACACACACACACACACACATATATATATATATATATATATATATATTTATCTTCTTGCATCCTTTTTATAAATTGCTTTTATTCTTTTTATAACAGATACTACAGTGTAAAAGATGGAATTGCTGAAGGAGATGTTGAGATGGATGGGAAATTAGAGATAGCCAAAGCCTGCATTGGCACTTGCATCGATAGGCATTCGTTTGATGGATAACTTCAATGGGTAACTTGTCAAAGGGTGAAAAATGCAATCTCTCATTCATGGCTTCCATGGCCATGCCAGAAGAAGATATCCAAGGGTTATTCTGCTTGAGTAATGCTATTTAGGCCAACCGACTTTGCCGGAACTTTCCCTGGTTTCACAAAAGTGCTTACGTGCACTCTAGTGGAATCCAACAAATTCCATGAAACTCAGTCAGACTAAAGACCATCATTTATTGTGTTTTACAAGTGTACGAAAATGAAGGCAGGCCTACAATGAAAATGAGATCCAAGGCCTTGTTTAGGATGTTAGCTCACCTTGTTCAATTACAACGACCAAACTTTTAAATTTCAAAGTCGATCATTAAGGGGAATTGACCAAAATTGTCTAGTCCAGGTATCTCTAGTCGCATCAAAAACATCAAACCTACACGGCACCAAGTTTTGATGCTATATTAAATAATTTATTAAGGTTTTAAGTTCACTTAAAAAATTTAATAGTGTAAGTAAAAAAAAAAAATTATTAGCATTATAAGTCTTATATTTTTATATTTAAATTCTTTAGAAAATAAAACATTTGACACAGTAATACAATAAAAAAACTCAGTACCCAATAATCATGAGAAAATTTTTTACCAATAATCATGAATTTTTATAAATAAAAAAGATCTAAATTTTATTCACATTTTCAATCAAATAAATGTAAACATAAAAAAAAAAAAAAGAGTGTTGGAATTAAATATATAATTTATTTTTAAATCGTACCCAACAACTTAATTGTGTCCATCTTAAGGTTTATAACATCAATTGTTAGTATGCTTTAGTCCCAGATAAAAGTGCATTGTAAGATGGGGAAAGTCAATTCTGGGAATGATTTGTTTGAATATGGTTTTTGTTTGAACGGTCAATATAACTCTATCTTAGGTTACAGTTGGACTATAGAAAGCATTTAATTAGCCGTTATTCAAATTTTGTGTGCGGAAAATTCTCAACAGGAGGGGAAGTCCACCACGGTGGTCCAGCCTTGTCCTGCGCTTGATAGATGGTTGTAAATTACAATTCCTCCTTGTTGGCCGTCATTCAAATTTTGCGGCAATAAAATTATTGGTAAGAGAGGAAGTCCACCGTGGTGGTCCGGCCTTATCCTGCCCTGGTCAGATGGGTATAAATTACTAAGTCCTTACCATCCAATCCACAATCAGGTCGAGTCCGCTCACTACTTTTATCGCAATGAATTGTGATCTGCAAACAACGATGGAGATCGAAATAATTTCCAAAGAAAACATCAAACCATCTGCACCAACACCCCACCACCTCAAAATTTACAAACTCTCTTTGTTAGACCAGTACGTGGTATGCTTCTATGCTCCTGTGGTTCTATTCTATCACGCAAACCAGGATCTTGCCAACACTAACAGATCGTTTCTGCTGAAGCAATCTTTGTCTGAAGCCTTAGCCAAATTCTACCCATTTGCCGGAAGGTTTAGGGATAGGCTTTCCATTGATTGTAATGACGAGGGGGCATATTATTCACAGGGTAGAGTGAATTGTAATCTGTCTGAGTTTCTTAGTCAACCCAATTTTCTTGCTTCACTGGATGATTTTTTTCCTCGGGAAGCGATCTGGGGACAGCCAGAAGCAGGATCCCATGTTGTTCTAGTACAGGAGAACACGTTCGCTTGCGGTGGCACTGCCATTGCTGTTCTCATCTCGCATGGTGTAGTTGATGGAACTGGCTTTTGTTCCTTCTTACAAGGTTGGGCTGCATTGGCAAGCAAGTCTGATGATCGGATTGTATTGCCTAATTTTGATGCTTCCTACAAATTCCCACAAAGAAATCCGTATCCAAGCGAGGCAACATTCGATGCTGTGTGGACACCCTTCGTCAGAAACGCGAAGGCTGCAACGAGGAGGTTTGTCTTCGATGCCTCGTCCATCGCCAGTCTCCAGGCTAGAATATCTAGCTCGAGGTGCAAGAATCCTACCCGCGTGGAGGCAGTTTCTGCACTTCTCTGGCAATGTTGTCTGGATATTTTTAAAGGATACCAACAAGCCAACTGTCATCTCCCACACTGTGAACCTGCGAAAACGCGCGGCGCCACCATTCCCAAAATCTTCAGTTGGGAACTTCTTGTTACCCGTAACTGGGGTATGCAGTCCAGCAGAAGCAGACATGGTTACCTTGGCCTGCTGGCTGAAAAAAGAGATAGCACAAGTGGATGCTAACTTGGTCAGTAACTTGCAAGGGGATGGTGGGTTGGCTGAGGTTTGCAGGTTATTTGAGCAGATTAGTAGCAAAATGGGCAGTGTAGGATCATGTGGTGGACAATACATACCAATTTCTAGTTGGTGTAACTTTGATATGTACGATGTTGATTTTGGATTTGGCAAACCTTTGTGGGGATCTGTTGTTGGCTGCAGTAGATCCGTGCCATCTTTTGCTCCAATTATCTATCTCCTGGATACAAGAAAGCCTAAAGGAATTGAAGCGTTGGTAGTTTTGGGGGAAGATGAGTTGATTCAACTGGAGAAAGACAAGGAGCTGTTTGCTTATGCTTCAGTAGATCCATGTCCCTTGGGACTGGCCCTGCCGGGATCCATCACCAACAGGGCACGAATATAATAAAAAAAAAAAAAAAAAAAAGACGTCTGAATATATGCAAGACTTTCTTACAAACCTCCAACTACCTTCTTCACTCTTCTACAGACTTGTGGCTAAATCAGCTCTATTATGTCTTTTGTGTTAGAATGATGCAAATCTGTTAATTTAAATAATTTATTATTTTTAAATTAATATGAATAATGATTTTTGAAATAATATTCAATGCAAAACATTAATCCTAATTTTTAATTTATAAGAGATTGATTTATTTAAAGTAATCATTAAAAATTGATTAATTATTATTCTTCATTTTACATAATTTCTTTAATTTTAATCTTTTAATTCTTAATTTCTATTCTAACCTTTAATTTTTAATTTCTGGTGTCTCGTAAGGAAAAAAAAAAAAAAAAAAAAAAAAAGGTTTAGGTTGGTATTTAGACCAACAGCCATCTAAAGCAAGAAGAACGGGGGGACAAATATAACCTTTCTATTTTTAAAGGGTGCGTGGATGCTTAAATTGGTGGAATTTGCAAATGCACCCTGGATTTGCTTTTATGCACAAGAGGGTCCGGCAGCTCCTACAAGCCACCAAACTCGTTGACTTGCACAAGAACAGCATTTAGCATTTTAGTGGGGTCTTTTCACAAAGATTATATCCTTAAAATAATTAAAAAAATCTCTCAAAGTCCTGACAGATCACGTCATCGACAAAATGATCATTCATGGTCTTTTTTTCTTTTTTTTTTTTAAATTGGGAGCAATGATTTCTTTTAATCGAAAATATAAAAGTGCAGCATCCCCCCACTTGTAATGGCCATTTAATTTTCTCGTAAAAAATTTTCATTATTTAAGTTTGAAATTTAATATTATATATTATATATTTTATTAATTAAAAAAAATAATAATAATAATAAATTTAAATTTAAATTAATATAAAAAAATATATTTTATCGAATTATCAATTAAATTATTACATTAACTGTCAGATAATATTTTGCTGATCAAGAAATCTGATTCTTATTGCAATTCCTTCCGAGTGCTACATAAAATCCTTCTCCATTTATTTGTATATATATATATATAAAATCTTTTAATGGTAATACTGGGAATGGGACCCCGTCATTAATACTCATGCAGGGGAACCTTAATCAGCAATTTAGCATTGAATTTAGACTCCCGTTTGCCAATAATTAATGGCTTAAGCGTAACTTAAACAATGGTCCAACAAGAAACACTGTTTCAGGAACTCTGTCTGCATCTAGGAGCCTATGCCTATTATACTTCTAGCAACTTGGTTAGATACTATTTATTCTAGCAACTTTACCATGATCTAAAATTAAACCATACTCGAATTATCACTCGTAATTTTGTTATAATTTGTAATAATTTAATTAATAATTATAGTAAATTCGTATCTAATTTCTTATTTATTTTTTATAATTTAATAATTTTTATATTTTTATTTATAATATTATAATTTAAAATGTCAAAAATAGAAATTTAAATTCTCCAACAAAAATCTACTGCTGAGTTTGCTTTTCTCAGATGGCAGTTCAAGGAGCTTTTGCAGTGAGACACAACATAATTGTAAGAGGTGTATTAATGACTAACGGTTATTTTTTCTTAGTCAATTGAACTTTCACTGAAATTCAATTGAATTTGCAGTGAGACACTATATCATAATTGTCCAAATTATTAAGCGCATAAAACATTTTGGTAATTGGAATGCCCACTAGGGATGGATCATGAGATTCTTAGGTGGGCCTAACCCCCTCAACCCATTCTTCTACTGTTTTTCTGCGAAACTGACCCAGTGAGGAAAGTTGCATATGAATTTTTTTTTTTTTTTCTGTGTTTATAATAAAAGCTTAAAGTGTGAATATTTAGAATATAAAGCTATTTTTATTAAAATTTAAAATTAAGATATTTCTATTTTTAGTAGATAAAACTGTTGAAACAAAATTTTAATATAAAAATTCAATCACTTATTAAATGTTTTGTTTTAATTTATTAAATATTTTAAAATTTTAAATTTATCTCATATTTTAAATTTATAAGTAAAAAGATAATAAATATTATAAATTATATTAATTTTTTTATTTATTAACATAAAATTATATACTTTTAACATATATTTTTATACTTATTAAATTTAATTAACACATAATATAAAAAAATTAAATTTAAACAAATCAAATTCACCTAATAAATTTTGTTAATATTAAAATAATTAATTTGGATAAAAATATAAAAAAAAAAATAAAATTATTAACGACTACGTGTGGATAGATAAAATAAATTAAATTTTGATATTATATTAAATAATTTAATAAAATTTTTATTTTATCTAAACATTTAAGTATATAGATAAATAAATTTATAAATATTATAAATTATATAATATTTTTATATTTTAATAATTTAAAATTTTATAATTTAAATATAATTAAAATAAATTTATTAAAATTTATGTAAATTTATGGCTATTGAAAAATCAATTGCTGTGATTTTTGGTAAGAAAGCATGAGGCAAGGACAGAGAGGTCGTAAGGTTTTTATTTATAGAGTCCTAATTTTTTATAAACAAAAGTTTTGAAAAGAATTGTCTTATATTATTAAAAAATTTTACTTAATATTTTTAAAATTACAATAAATTTTAACGCCGTGACCAACATAAATTACCTCAAATTCAAGAAAAATAAAAGAAACAAATAAATAAAAGTAAAATAATGAGATCATAATAAATAATATTATCACCGTTAATAACATCATAAATATATAATTAATTATTAAAATAATATAATATAATAATTATTACGTAATTTAATTGAAAAAAAGTTATTTGTATTAAATTAAGTAAATTTTAAAATTTTTATTTTAGTTATTAATTATAAAATATAACGACTTAAATTTTTAATTTAAATTTAAAATTCAACGCTTGAGTTATTATTAAAAATATATATATATATATATATATATATATATATATTAATTATAAACTTAGAAGAAAAAGTAAACAAAAAAAGAAAAGGATGTGGCGGACCCCACGCGCTTTTGTCAATTCGAACGTAGGAGAAACTTCGTATCCGCCAACTGGTGTATTCACAGTAGTAAGTAAACACAGCGTACTGGAAAAGCGAGCCAAAAAAAGAGACTCTCTCTCTCTCTCTCTCTCTCTCTCTAAAAACTCAAAACTGAAACTTCCTTTCCTTAGCCACCAAGTTTTTCTCTCTCTCTCTCTCTCTCTCTCGCTCGCTGGCTCTTGAGTTGCAACGAACTGAGTCGAATCGGTCCTCAGTGACCAACACTCCTCTATGGTGAGTGAACAACTCGGTCCATTCATTTTCCTTTTTTTTTTTTTAAATACCGTTTTGATTCCAGCTTTGTATTGCAATTTCCATTTCAGTTGAAAAAGTTGAATCTCTTTGAAGAAATCTTTGTTTAACGAGTGTATTTTTCAATTCAATCTGATGCCTTTCGTCTCAAGTTATTGTCTTTTTTTTTTTTTTTTATTGGGTATTTTGAATTGAATTCAGCCTTTTGTTGTGCGTAATGGGCTAATGTGAATTTCCCATTTTTGTTAAAAATTATATAATTATTGATGTTCATTTGTTTCTGTTTCCCAATTAAAAAAAAAAAAAAAAGCCTACTTGAACTGAATTTAAATTTGTCTAGTGTTGGATAAGTTTCAACTGCTTTTCATTTGTTTTTATTGTGTTTTGTGTGTGTGTGTGTGTGTGTGTGTGTGTGTGTGTGTGTTTGTCTATGTCTTAGCTTATGGACTATATGGACGGAGTTTTTGGCTTTCTTGGGATTGAATTAAATGTATATTTGGCTATTGGAGTTGGGCTTTAGACTTGTAGTTGAAAGTAATGATTTTCCGTGAGAATTTGTAGTTACAGTAGGCATGTGATTATGTATTTTATTGATCTTTTTAACTTTTACAGCTTTTTTTTTTTTTTTTTTGTAATATTTGGGTACATTAATTTGACATTTAGTGCTTACTATCATTGTATTGGAATCTCCCTCCCTCAACCCCCTCTCTCTACTTTGGTTTCTGGGCTTAGTTGATGTTGTTTCTGAGATTGAAGTAGGGATATCACCATATGGAGTAGATGGCAGTAATATATGTATGAAGTTTTTCGATTGAGTGGAAAATGGCAATTGTATTTGTATAAATAAGTTTAGTTCCTATGTTTCGTTTTCATTAAATGGAGAATCCTTGATTTTTGAGTGAAGAAAGAATATTTTGTATTAATCCTCTCTTTGCTTATTTTTGCTTGGGATTTTCAGTTTTTGTATTTGAGTTGCATGTGGTGGATTTTCCATGGAAACAGAGGTTAGAGTTAAGGGGAATGGCGAAGGAAAGATTGGGGAAGCTCGGCTTGGGAAAATTAGCACTTCTTTGTCTTCACCTCAGTGCATTTCCAATCCAGTTGTGTACAAACTTGTTCGGGTAATTCTCAAATATACTACATAATTTGCCAGTTGATGTTATATCAAAAACACACATATGTAAAGTTGGCTTTGTTTCTGACAGAACTGAGGTTGCTGAACCAACCACTTGACTAATCTGGAGACTGGAGAGTGTGATAATACCTTTTCGTTTAACTAAACTAAGCAATAATGGCATTCACAGTGCTGCTTATGAAATGAAATTATCAGATAATTTTTTTTTGTGTTATTGATCATTTTGCTTAGATAGTACTGCAAGTGCCTGGCATAAACTTCACCATCATGTTCTATTGCCATTTTTGCATCATATATTCCAGATGTGGTATATTTAGCTGTTCCATTGATTAGTTTTTAACTGCTAGCTTAGGGGATGGAAGACCCACCTTGTGTTAACATGCAGAATTGGTCCCTAATGTGCATTGCTTATTGCAGTCATAAAACTATCAGCTTGATTTTTGAGAGAACAGCATAGATAGACTAGTTCTCTTGTGTGTTCTGATGTGCAGATGCAATTAGTGCTATATAGGCCTTGCCACTGAGTCAGAAAATATGATTGAAATCCCATGGTTTTATTCTCTTGACTGTAACTTATCAACTTTTCATGGAAGTATGTCCTACAAATATGCAGGTGGAAGGAGACGGGAGATTAGTACCTGCAACAGATGACGAAGTCATGGAGGTTGAGGTACTGCTTGCAGAGCACAAGAGTGAAATGCATATTGCTCCAGACAATGGGCTGAGATTTGGATGCACTTTGAAGGAAAGATATTCCTGTGGGATGACCCAGTTAGCAAGTTTGGAGGGTTTGTTCTTGTTGCTGCTGCTTTGCATTGCATGTAACTTTCATGTTTTTGGAGAATTAAATTTTGTATATGAGCTGCTGCTGACCATTGGTGACAGCATGCTTTGTCGTAATATGGGCTGATTTGAGTTTATCCTACTTTCAAAAACTTGAAACATTCCAACTCCTGCTCTTGTGTGGGCTTTAAGTTAAGTTTTAGCTTTGTAAACAATCTTCTATTGGATACCTTTCTTATTTTATTGACCTTCACTTAGATTACATTTTCAGATCATATCTTCTTAGTTACCATGTCCTCCTCAATGCCCTATATCTTTTTCCTGCAAGTGTGAATGGGTAATATATGGCAGGTTTGTCACAAAGTCAGAAGACCGATGTTGATGCAGGTGAATTAAATGCAAGAGTTGAGGTATAGTGTAGCTGTCTTCCCTTTTGATCCTTAGTTTACTATGAGTTTCCACTTCAACAACAGCTAGTTGACTTACTAAGTGCTCTTTTATTTGATTACCATTACTCCCATGGAATTTCACTGTCATCCGAACATGGATTTCCATTCATTTTAATAATAACAGTGTTGCTTTCTATGAATCCGGGTTTTTAATTCATTCTGTAGTACTGTTCAGGAGGTTTCAGTTCAAAAATTGAAATGAAACATAACCAAAAAAAAAAAAAAAAAAAAACAGAATGCTTCTTTTGAGGCCATCATGCCACAGTTTGTATAAAAAGTGGCAGTCTGACATAGTCTTTTGCTCATTGTTGTCAAGCAACACAAGGTCAACATGCTTTACTTCAATTTGAATTCACTGTGTTACAATTCCTGTATTTGTGCCAAATAGGAATGGCCCATGGTTGTCTTCACAATGTTTCACCTTTTGCTTTTAGTGTAATGTTGTACTTCTGTCTCTTTTACCATTTCTCTGTTCATTATTTTTAGTTTAAGAGTCAAAGAATTCACTTTCAATCTGGAAAGTTGGAAAATCTTTCATTGATTCTGCCAAGTGGACAAGCTAGCTTTTGTTATTATGGGAAAGACAAACAGAAAAAGAAAAAAAAAATTGCTTATCAATGCAAGTTGAAAGCACAAGGATCTACACAAGTTTTGAAACTTGTTATCTTATATATATATTGTGCTTGATTGAGAGTTGCTTTATGATGGACTATGATTGGATTCGGATCTAATGTAATGATTCCCAGAGTAGAGCATGTTAGTTTTTCAAGAGAACAAGACATGGTAAAACAACAAAAATAAATAAATAAATAAATAAAACTTAACAGAGCAATGAGCCATTAATTTTGTGGTACCTCCAACATATACATGTGAAGTCTGTCCCGGTTACCTAAGTTTTTGTTATGTGATTGACCATCCTGTTCTGATTTCTGAATCTTTGTTTCCTTTTCTTTTTAGCATATTTGCTTTTACAGTTTCAAACATGCAATTAAATTTAGCTTATCTAAATGTTAAGCTCTTGGTTAAATGATTCATTGCCTTGGATCCTTCTTGGCCTGAGAATTTCTTGTATTACAACAAACAGATGTTGCAAAAGGTGAAAGAGGAACAAAGGCTCCACTTAGCATATGAATCTCCCAATTATTCTTCTGCTTATTTGATTGTAGACCCACTGTCCTCTTCAGCATCTTAAATTGCTTGGTATTGATGAGAAGCTCCAATCTGAAATTCTCTTGCAGGAAAATGTTTGTTCCTTGGCACCAAGTTTGATGGAAAGCAATATTGATCAATCTCGGAGTATTGTGGAGCGTCCAAATCCTCCAGAAAAACAGATAGAAGATGGACCATCAACTTCTGCCACTGTTGGTAGCTCCAAGCCTGACTTTTCCAAGCCAGTGCGGGAAATCTGCTTGGACAGTCTATCGATTAAAGAACTTCATGAAACTTTTAGGGCAACATTTGGGCGAGAAACTACTGTAAAGGACAAGCAGTGGCTGAAGAGAAGAATTGCCATGGGGTTGACTAATTCTTGTGATGTTTCAACTGTAAGTTTTGTAATAAAGGATAACAAATTGGTTAAGAATATCAGTGAAGGAAGTTGTAGTAATGTGGGTGGTATTGGTGCTGAGGATGCACCAATCAGAGCAAAAAATGATAAGCAGAAAAATCTACCAGCTGGTCATTGTGGAGAACTGGGAGAACATCAAGTTGTTTCTGACAATAGTTTGAGAAACCATAAGGTGGTTGGCCACCATGCAAGTGATGACCATTACATGGATCAGAGAGCTTCCCAAAGGGTTCGGAAGCCTACTAGACGATATATTGAAGAACTTTCAGAAGTGGAGGCAGTGCCAAAAATCTCAAGTGGAAGGTTGATGACCTCAGTGAGAAGTTCCAGACTAGGACTGATGTCCCAAAAATCTGGTGCTATGTCTGCCAGCAGTGCCTCTTCAGATGGGAGAATGGTAGTCACTAGGCTGGATTCCCTTGGAGGAACTGGGATATTGGTTCCATGTGTTTCTAGGATCCGAAGAAGCCGTCCAAGAAAAAACTTCACAGCCCTTCTGGTGTGTAGAGTCTATACCCCCTGATCAATATGCATTTTCTTTGAGTTTTTGTTAGTTTGCTTTGTTGGTGTGAAGCATATAGCTATGGAAAGAACATGAGAAATTATTTCTTTGTTTCTGCTAGATGCATTTAATTGAGTAAGGTTCTATGCATCTGAAATTTTCAGCATATGAAAGTGGATATGTTATCTTCTCATCGTTGATGTAAATTTTTGTTTTTGTGCTTTTGTGTACGATAGGAATATGCACATACACCCTTAATGATATTGAGCAACATTTATCTTAAACAGAGTCATGGAAATGTTTCAATTTTTGTTAAGAAATGGGAGCATGTTGCAGTATGAATTATTTCCTTTGATATATTTAAAGTAGCAAATAGAAAGAAGTTTGTATATTGGAAAAGTAAGGGTCATACAAGAAAGAAAGACACATCAGATTTCCTCTGGAAGAGTAACAGCAGGGTAAATAATTATTCTTTAAGTAGTGGCATGGTTTGTAAGGAACAGTCTGGCTCTGGGTTTGGATTTAGAATCTTGCTGAAGGATCATAATGTTGATTTTGGCACTGAAAATGGAAATCATGGTTTTGCCAAGCAATTTCAGTTTGTTGATGGTTCTGGCTCTTTATTCTTGCTTGTGTAGTGTATGCTTATGCATGCATAAACCTTGTTCATTTTTGAATTTCTTTTGGCTGTTGTTCTTTAATCAATTCAGTTATTGTGTAATGTGAATTGTGTGGCGTAGAGATTTAATTCAGGTGGGAAGGGTGTGGCAGCTACAGGGGTAAGGAAGACCCTTAGTGCACATAGTTTTCAACCAGATGATGTTGGTGGGGCCAAAGTCATGGTAGCCAGATCTACTCTTGAACAGCTTCAGCCCCAGGTAATATCAATTATATGCATTGTGTACATATAGTTTTGGGTTTTCTCTTGATTTTCTTGGAGATCTTTTCCATGTCAACTGTTTTTGTGGCAACATTTAGGCAGTTAAACAACTACTTTTTCTGTATCATTGAACAGGGATTATAATAATCAGGGCAACATGTCTGTGGTCTAGTTCCTAGCTGAATTTCTGTGTTGTGTATCTGCATGTATTGGGTGCGCCAAAGCTATTTATGGGGTGAATAATTTAAAATTTGAAAAATTGTTCGATGGGGCCATTAGGAATAAGAAATAATGAGTAACTTTTTATGTAAGGTAGGAGTAGTTCCCATTGCTGACAAACATTAAAAAGTGGGGTTGGCAGGTATTTTACCTTATTGCTCATTAGAATGGGAATGAATCTTGATATTCCATTCTAAGAGGTAACAGAAAATGAAAGGGACTGGACTCTTCAGAATTTGACATAAGAATTCTGACATTTGCATTCTGAAGTAGGGACTGAAAACACAATGTCCTGGAGGTTGAATGCGATTGTTTACCATTTCTCAGAAAGGGAATACATCTTGACTTTTTGCATTCCTTAACTGATTTTGTCATTATGTTGCTGAATGTATCTTTACATTGGCAGCTTGTAGGTCTCCTTGAGGGAGAGGAGCAATTATCATCAATGGGTGCAGCCAGGGTGAGACATAATATGGAACTGAAACATGTGGATTCCATGAAATATCCTGACGAAAATATAGTTACTGTGCCCACACCAAAAGGTGGAATCAGAAGGAAACATCATCGGGCTTGGACTCTTTCAGAGGTTGTGAACCTAGTTGACGGTGTGTCCAGGTACGGAGCTGGAAGGTGGTCTGAGATTAGACGGCTTGCCTTTGCATCCTATTCGTATCGCACATCTGTTGATCTCAAGGTACATCCAGGGTTGAATCTTGGATCTCCCGGCAGATTAATTGCACACAGAGGGAACAGTTTATTTAACCTAGCTCTGTCTGGATCCAATTTTCAGGATAAATGGAGGAACTTGCTGAAAGCCAGTCTCATGCAGACGCCTCCAGACAAAGGGGTAACCATCTTCATCATCTTATGCCTCATCTATAGAAGCTGTTGCATCTTTAAAAATCTGGCCAAGTTTCATTTGATCCATACCCGTTTCCTCCTATGTTGTCAACAATGTAGATACCCCGCAGGAGCACTGCTTCAATGCCTATCCCGGCACCAATATTGCTTAGAGTAAGAGAGCTTGCCCAGATGCAAGCACAGGTCCCACCAAATCATACCTCAAGCAATGTGGCTGGCAGTACTGAAAGAGTGTAAATGAAAGGCAACCTCGATACTTGCAACAATCTAACTACTAGATTGTGGCAGTTGTATCAAAATTGCAGATAAACGCCCACAACTTCGCTCTTTTGTGGTAGGGATCAAGGTGAAGGGCTGGACTCACTAACCAGAATGCTCTAATCCAAGTCTCTTTACAATGAATATGAAAGAGAAGAACTTGCAGACTTTGGATAAATCTGTGGCTTGGATACTTCAATGGGAATTATTCATAGGAAGTTACGCTCTCGGTAGTGTCTCTTAAAGTGTTTGTCATGTAAAGATCAACTGAGATTTCTCAAGTGAAAGAAGTTAAACTTAGAACCCTTCGTTGGGTCCCCATGGTTTAACTAACGTTTTATGTATATACCTTGCTTGTATTGTTGTAAATGAAAGAAGTTAGGAGTGTGGACAAGATTTCCTCGTTTTGAGGGTTGAGTTGAAGTGGAGTTTTGGTCGAATGACTAATAATGAAAAAATTTTTTTGACAAAAAATAAAAATTAAACTAAATGTGAAACTTTTTTTTTTCTTTTTCTTTTTTATTGTCTAAGAGAATCAATTTATGATATTACATTTCAAATTAAAGTATTAATTTTTGTCATTTGAACTGTAATGCTGCCTTTAAATATGAATTGAATTGAATCTAGATAATAAGAAGCTTATTGCACAATTAATAAAGTCTCATTTTAGATTAAAAAAGTTAACAATTTGGTTCTTTTTTTTTTTTCTTTGGCATAATAATAAAACCAATTGATTTAATTACTATAATCATAACTACAAGGATAATTTAGCCTACATTGACTTGAAGTTCAAAATAGTAACAATTTAGAATAAAATGAAGTTATTAAAAGGATTTCATTGAAAGTTAAATAATTATAATCTCCAAATGCAAAATAAAATAAAATGAAATAAAATAAAGCTCCCAAAATAGCAAAGGTAACAAAAAGAAAAAAAATAATGGCCCCAGAAAAAAAAAAAAAAAAGAATGCAAAATGTTTTCTAAAATTTATTTTATTCCCAGTCCTCTTTTTTTTTTTTTTTAATTTCATACCTCTAATTTAATTTAATTACACAATCGCCCACATTTATAGTGCAACCCCATCTGCCTCGTCTGACAAAATCGGCCATATCAAGCCATTGGGATCGTCGTTGACTCGGTGAGTCACCTACACGAGTCAAACTCTCTCTCATTATGCTATGTTTTGGTGTTCTTCGAGTATGAGCAGGGTTTATTTTTTGGTTTTGAATCAATCTTTTGTTTTTTTCTTTTTTTTTTTTTTAACCCACTTTTGGTTTATTAGCATCAAAAGTTATATTTAATTCTTGTTAAATATAGAATCTCTTTTTGTAAAGTTTGTTGCTTGTGCTAGGTGGTGGCAACTAAATTCGAGCTAAAATGGGGATTATTGAGAAGATTAAAGAAATCGAGGCCGAGATGGCTCGAACCCAGAAAAACAAAGCCACAGGTTTATTATTTAATTTTTGTATTTTTTTTTAAAAATCTTTTTAAATTATTTTTGGTCTGTATGTTTGTAAGCATGTATGTTAGAAGGGCCAGAATTGGTATAAAAGTTACTCAATTGTGATGGGAGGTCACATGTTCGAGTCACAGAAACAATATGTGTGTGAAAAATAAAAGTAAGACCATGAATCCCCACACCATTGGGGATGTGTTGTTGTAGATTGTGCTGATAAGTTAATAGTCTTCGATATGTTAATCTTGGTTGAGTTTATTGAGTTGGGGCTTTTTGATTTTTATTGCAATGGATAATGTGCAGAATACCATCTTGGACAGCTCAAGGCAAAGATAGCAAAGCTAAGGACACAATTGTTGGAGCCTCCCAAAGTGTGTAGCTTTCTCATTGAAGTCTTCAATTCCTCACTTTTCCCTCTTGGTTTTACCTTTATCTATGATTGTTTTCCACTGGTTTAGATTTGTTGTTGGAATCAGTTTGTATTCTTTTCTGAATCAGGGTTCAGGTGGAGGTGGGGATGGTTTTGAAGTACTAAGTATGGTCATGGGCGTGTTGCACTAATTGGATTTCCAAGGTCTTTCATTTTTATGATTAGCAGCTATGTGCATAGATGTTTAGATGCATGTACTAATTCTGTTAGCATCTGAATTGGTTGTAGTGTGGGGAAGTCAACACTTTTAACAATGTTAACAGGCACCCATTCAGAAGCCGCATCATATGAGTTCACAACACTTACCTGTATTCCAGGAATCATAAGCTATAATGACACTAAAATTCAACTGCTTGATCTTCCTGGTATCATTGAAGGTGCTTCTGAAGGCAAGGGACGTGGTAGGCAGGTATACAATGTTACCGGCTCATTATTCTCCTCTGATATCATTTCATCATCTGTTATGACTCTCATTGCCCTGATACTTGGGATAACGTTGTGAATGGCACATGCTTTGACAAGTCTGCTTTTCTGCCAGGTTATTGCGGTTGCCAAATCTTCAGACATAGTATTGATGGTCCTTGATGCCTCAAAAGTAAGTTTTTATGTACCTTATGTAGTGTATTGACCCTTTTTGATGGCAATGAATAGATGTTGTGATCTTCATGGTGAGCTGACTTGTAGATTATGTAAGAGATTATACATATGGGTTGCTTATTACCTGCCTGAGTGCTTCTCAATTCCCAAATTAAGATCCAGTCTCAATGGTTGTTGGAGCCTCTGGCTATACAATAAATACACTGGAAAGGGTCTGTCTCTTTTTCTGTGAATTTACAGCTGAATCATGCAGACTATTTATGGTCAGTTGTGAATAATGTTATAAATCCTCTTGAAGGGGGTGATACATTAGGTTAATTTTGCTGCATTATCTCCTCTGAAATGCACCTTAAGCTTTAGTTTCCATCGGTTTCTCTTTGAATAGGTTTAATATTGTTTAAAACCACTTGTTCTCTTGTTTTATAATTGCCTTAGTTTTTATTGTTTATTATGGGAAAAACTGAAGACAACAACTTCACTTTGTCACTTTAGTCCAGATTGTTTTTAACAATCACCCTGTCTGTTTCCTGGTTGTACAGTTTTGGCATCTTTCGCAAGTGCATGGCTATTACTATTTTGTTCCTTTTTCTAGACTCTGGTTATGTTTAATCTCCTGTCAAGTTTCTTCCTCATGTCCTGAGTGTAAGTGTACTTCTCCACAATTATTCAGAGTGAGGGTCATCGACAAATTTTGACAAGAGAACTGGAAGCTGTGGGTTTGCGATTGAACAAGAGACCACCTCAAGTAAGCTTGTCTATTACACATATAAAAATGTGATGGTGATAATTACTTGAAGGATTTATAGTGTTATGCATTTGCGGTAAAGTTACTTGCCTCATGCTTGGCTGTGGAAATATCAGAAACATTAGAATGATATCAATCTGTCAAAATTGAAAATTGTGTGCCCAGTAGACAATATTTTCAATTTCTTGCATTGACTTTTTCCCAAATTTGAGAATTTTAAACATTTGAGCCAAACCTTCCAGTAATCTTCCAATCTTCATGATACAGTAATCTAAGTTTCAACACTTTTTAGAATGCAACTTATCATAAATTCCCTTTTTATGTCAATGCCTGTGAGAATACATGAGCATTAATTTGCGTCAACTTTGCTTTGGCTTCTCTTTCTTGGCAGATTTATTTCAAGAGGAAAAAGACTGGGGGCATTTCTTTCAACAGCACCCTTCCTTTGACTCATGTAAATGAAAAACTTTGTTATCAGATTCTACATGAATATAAAATTCACAATGCTGAGGTACTTTCTATCTTGCAAAATGGACAGCATTGTTTATGCACTGTCAATATTGCCAACAAATCTTTGGATTTTCATTTTTCCTTAAGCTTGATTAAGATAGGCAATTGTTGGTTCTGAGCAACTATCATGTTACAGATGAGGCTATTGGGACTTTTGTTTTGTGCTTAAAATGATATTTCTGACTGAAGTTTGTTTCATGTTGCTGATTCATCATCTTTTGTGTGAATGAGTTCTCTTTGATAACACAAAAATTTATTTTCTGGTCCTGGTTGTGTTCGATTTCTTAGACTGAAACATCATTCTCTCAATAATCACTTGTTTTGTTGCAGTTTCCTGCAATGCTGATGATTACATATCATACTGATGAAAAATTCAAAATTTTTGCTCTTCTTTAGTTGAAATTTTTGGTTCCTTGTTTCCTTTATGCTTAGTATGTGCCTTTCAAATTTGCCATAGGCTATTTTAGTCAAGATATACCACCCAAAGTGATAGCCTAATTGGTGATCTATTGTTCTTCCCTTCGCATTGGCTTAAGTTTAAGTCTGCTTCCTGTCACCCACCTGCTAATAAATGAGGAGGCCCACTTGGGCCCAACAATACTTGGGTGCTGGGTCTTCCCTATAGGGGATATTGAATGAGGACATAAACAGGTGACTCCTGGCCTTGGCCCACGAGTGCAATGACCAATATACCTGTGATGCACCTTTTTTGTTTGCCCAAAAAAAAAAAAAAAAGTCTGGATGTCTTTGCTTAGATCTGCCTTTTGTTCTGTATGTTTAAATTTTGAGGTAGAACAATGGCACCAGGCCATGCTGAAAATGCCTGTCAACATGGTTCTGCCATTCTGTTTCAGTTGGGGATCATCACTTTCTATCTGGTTTGACATACTGGTTACTCTGTGGAAAAAGTTTACTCATTTACTGCTGAATTCTGTTGTAGGTTCTATTCCGCGAGGATGCCACAGTGGATGATCTCATAGATGTCATTGAGGGTAACCGTAAATACATAAAGTGTGTGTATGTTTATAACAAGATAGATGTTATTGGAATTGATGATGTGGACAAGCTGGCTCGCCAGCCAAACTCTGTTGTCATTAGCTGCAATTTGAAGGTAGGTTCTGCACATCTATTTTCTGTTATCAGTGTGTTACAAATGTCCAAACTATGCTCACAGTTGAAACTGATAGTGAGACTAATGTGGCATAAGATGAAATATTATTTGCTAATGACCATACTATGTGCATGGGTTGAAAATATTTGATTTTTATTTTTTTATTTTCCTTGAACAGCTCAACTTCGACAGACTGCTTGCAAAGATGTGGGAAGAAATGGGACTTGTGAGAGTCTACACTAAACCACAAGGCCAGCAGCCTGATTTCACTGACCCTGTGGTTCTTTCTGCTGTATGTCAAAATTGACCTGTTCTTTTGTTGACAATCTATGCTCTCTGTACAAGGCAGTATATTTTTCTCATTTATGTCAATTATGTGCATGATAGGATAGAGGTGGCTGCACAGTGGAAGATTTCTGTAATCACATTCACAGAAATTTAGTGAAGGAAGTGAAATATGTGCTAGTGTGGGGAAGCAGTGCACGGCATAACCCACAACACTGTGGCCTTAGTCATATTCTTCAAGATGAGGACGTGGTTCAGATTGTTAAGAAAAAGGTGACACATTCATGTTGCTTTATCTTTCATTTTCTTGGAGCAAACAAATGTATTTCTTGTGGTACAACTTTTGTTTTTTCATCTATTCTTTGTGAGCAAAAGAGGATTACACAAGCAGATAATTGAAAATTTGTGATTTTTGATTTTTTCCAGGAAAGGGAAGATGGAGCAAGGGGTCGATTCAAATCACATTCAGCTACTCCCGCTCGTATATCCGACAGAGTAAAGAAGGCTCCCCTTAAGACATAATAACATAAACTCACGTTCATTTGGACCTTTTGGTTCTTTTTCCTCGTGCTTATGGAACTCACAGCTAGTGCGGATGCCTGCATTGATTTTGGTAATCAGAACAGATCCTTCTGTTGTACTTTAACCTTAATGAAAATCTTTGGAGTTAAAACTTCATTTTGGTTTTAGGCATAGTTTCATGGCTTGCTATATTGGATTGCACACCAAGACAAGCTAAGATCAGAAGATAGAATGATAGTGTGGCAGAGAACTGTATTTTCTGTTATTTGAACAAGAATACCAGAGAATGTACACAGCTTTCAACCTATGATATACAATACCCAAAATGGCTCTCTTTAGGTACACCAAAAGGCATCCTGTCGTCAAGCTTCCTCATGTCTGTCATCGCGTATTTTACCTTTGCTTTCCTTAGACGCCTACCACCTTCCTTTTTCTTCCCAAGCTCAGAACCAGGAACGGGAAGTGCCCTATGTTGCTTTGCAAGAGGAGGCCACTTTTCAATTCTCTTGTTGATCTCCTCCTACAAGGCTCTTCCAATGTTCCCCAACGGTTCTCCCCTGATGGAATCCACTCGGGCTGCTAGTGCTGCTTTTGAGCACAAGAGTTGTTGAGCACGCCTTCTTAGAGCAGGCTGCGCTGATTGAATTAAGCCAGCTTTGCTTGATGTGGCCTGCACAAACTTCCCTTGCTGTAGAGAACCCTACAAGGTTCGTTCTCTTTGCACCAAGGAGCTGAACATTATCAGCCAGCAACTTGGCTAGGGTCATGATTTCTCCGGCACACACCATAAGTTTGGTTGCAACAACAGCCCCAGCAACAGCTGAAAGATTTAGTGCAATGCATCCCATCATGTTTCACACAAATCCGAGCACCCTGCCCTTGGCTGAATCAAAAGCAAGAGCTTGACTGCACCCATTGATAATCCTTTGGAGTAGCTCCTCGGGAAGTGGTTTGCCAACCGTCATTGATGCTGTCCCTGAGACGACCATAATCAATTATTTGATATCACCATTTAAAGCCTCTAATGAAATGTCGTCCTGCCACATAGGCAGTTTAACCGTGGAGTAGATTTAGAACTCAATGTAAAGTTTATGATATAACGGAAAAAAATTATGGTAGATTACCCAAAAAAAAAAAATCACAAAGTTCACAATTTTCTGATAATTAACCCTTAAGAATTTGATGAAAACAGGGAGCTTCCAATGCTTGGCATCTGCCATACTAGTATTTTATCTTGTATTTTGGCAGGTAATGATGGAGATGAAAATTGTAAAAGCGCCAAAAACATTGATAACTTCTCATGTCAACCACCACTAAAAAACACTATTCACACAGTGACCAGACGTGGGTGCATGAAGGGATGCTACCCTTCTCAATCCTGCACCAGAAGGAAGCCATGATCAGCGCTTCTGATATCCTTGTTCTATTTGGGATTATTGTCCTTGTATACGCTCTGTATGCCCTGACAGCAATTGTGTGCATCCACTTTATGGAGCTGTATCTTTCAAGACCAACTGGCCCCATCCAGGACGAGATGGCTGTTCCTCCATCGAACCTCAAAGCATGTTTGGCATCTGCATTGAAATTCAGGAAAGTCAGAGAGAATGCAGAAGGAGGAACTACACACACAGGATGTGTTGTTTGCTTACCTAGCTTTGAGGACGAGAAGCACGTGCGGCAGCTCCTCCCCTGATGGAGGCGCTGCTACCACTGTCTATGTATAGACGTTGTATTATCGTTCCAATTGTCCAATCTGCCACTGCGTGAAGTATTGACAGCAAAGGATAACTCCATGGAGGACCAACTTATTTGTATCAACATCCATCTTGACTTCCTTCTCCACCAGGCTTCTTTTACCCTTAATACCAATTTATGTCCTGAAGAAAAAGGTGCAGTTTATAGTTTTGAGGGGTTTTTATTTTATTTTTTATTTTTTTCATTTTTTAGTGAAAAGTTCAGCATTCATTCATGTCTCTTCATTGCACACAATGAAGAGCTCTTCTATACTTAAAACGTTAATTCAATGTAAAGATCATAACTAATAAATCATTCTCGGCCTGATACATAAGAAATTTAGCACATAAATATCACAAGCAAGACTGTAATATTTACACAAAGAAAATCCCAATGATGTGCGATAATGTCAGATATGCAACTCAAAGACGAGTTTAAGTATTGTGTAGCTCATATCATCCACATGCTGCAATGGAAAGTTCCTATTTCTATATTCTCCGAAATCACATTCTTCTTAAATTATCCAATCTAGCCTGTAAATCATCATCTAGTCCATTGTCTTCATGATTCCCCATGGATTCAGCTTGGGCAACCTTAGTCTTTGCAGCTGGTGCAGAGACAGCAGCTGAAGGAGCATTTACAAGCTGCAAATCAAAGAAAATGACAAAGCTTGTTATTGAATGCCAATGATTTTTTTTTTTTATCAGGATCCTCAGTATTATTGAAGGAAAAGATAAAAAATAAAAGAGATTGGAAGAAACGGGTATACCTCATTATTGATATCAATTCCAATCTCATCAAGCACCTGATTGACAAGCTCTTCTGTTTCTACCTCTTCTTCGTCCCCTTCCAAAGCATCATCAATAGCATCACCCATCACCTCGGTGACCATTTCCATCTTTTCATTCTGTCTTTCAAACTCTTGCATTATCCTCTGCAGTGATGGTAAGTTCATCTGCCTATTCATCTTGCCCATTGCCTTTGTGACACCCTTCATAGCATCCCCCATTGCTTGAGTTGATTTCAAAGTCTGAAATATCAGTTCCATTCTCGAAAATCAAATATAGCTACAAAAGGACAGGCAAAGAAACATCTACACAATCATTCCCTTTTCAATACAATCATATAAGAATCAAATCTTAGTCATTTGCCCAGATATGTATAAAACTTTTGAGCCTCAAATCAGACATGACACAATTGATTTTTATATTTTACCCCAAAGCTTGAAAGGAACAAACAAGGTCTCCTGATTCTTCTAGAGACTATCCCTTAAATCAAAATTCATCAATGAAGCATGAGAAAACATCCTATTTTTCGTTTGACCAGAGCTGAAGAACATGTAAAGGGTATTGAAAACAAAAAAATTGTCCAAAGCTAACAGACTCAAATTCCTCAAATTATCAGCAATGACTGGGATCACATATCAAAACAACCAATGCTTTAGGGAAAAAAAAAAAAAAAAAACATTACCTGAATTCTTAAAGCCACACCCTGAAGTTGTGATTTAAGCTTATAAAACTTCTCAATTTGATGTCGTGTTCTTATAAGATCTTTAGCCATCACTCTCACAGCTCCCTTGAAACAAGGACAGAAACACACAATTATTAAAAACTCACAAATTAACAAAACACAAACACATTCGCACGCACACACATTCACACCCTCAAATCATAAATAAAATGACAATACCATCTGCCCTTGTTTGGCATTCTTCTTAATCTCAACAATAAGCTTCTTTTCTTGAGCTTGCAGGCCTTGCCTTTCCCTCTCTATTTCCCTTATTGACTTGTCTATCATCCTCTTGTTTTCCCGCAATAATTCTGCAACCCCATTACATCAAAATTTCAGAACTTCATTAAAAAATATATATCTTGAAAAAATAAATCGATATTTATAAAATCCATCTGACCCTTCCTCGGTCTGCTCATACAAAAATGCCCTTTTTTACACTCAATACAAAGAGGTCTAAATCTCAATTACCCTTTCTTTCTTTTCATTTCCCTCCCCCCTCTTTTTGCATTAATCTAAACAGAGAATTTATTACAACCCCCAATACAACAAATTTCAAAACTTTATTAAAAATATTTAACAAAAAAAAAAAATGCAATCAATTACGCCTTGGTTTTTATACCTAATAATAATAATAATAATAAAGCTTCCAAAATCAGTTTAAATCTCGATTACCCTTGTTAATCTAAACAGAATTTATTACACAAAAAGAACAACAGAAACAACGTTAATCATAGTTGTCGTAACAAGATTGTAATAAAACTCGTAAAAATTAAGGACATTTTCTGCTACCTGCGGGGGTTTTTTTCTTCCCGAACAGAAAGCTCATGCTGCCGATCAACGCTAAAACTCCGTCGAGGTTGTAATTGTACGATGTTAACCTCTCTCTCTCTCTCTCTCTCTCTCTCTCTCTCTCTCGCTGCGTTGTTCGTCAACGTCGAAGAAGGTGTTGCTTAGATTCGCAAGTTAGCTGGAATCCACGCGGTACGGTGGTCGGCGGGTTAGCTGTGTTAGACAAATTGGGCTGCCACAGAAGCCATTCGGCCTACTACACATTTTTTGGGCCTAGTGAAGCCCATTAATAATTTTTCATTTAAAAAAAAAAATCATAAAGGATCACCCGAGGGAAGATCCGACCCTGAGTCCCAGTCCAAAATTCGGACCGTGGATATGCCCCCGGTTCACGATTATGGTTTAAACTACAACTGAGGATGAGTTTAGTTCGGTCAGGACGCACTCGGGATTAAGAAAGAAGTGAGATGCAAAAGAAATAAAATCATTTTAAGAGTGTGCTCCGATTAATTATGGGCTGATGGGGTGTGAAATGTGTTTAATTAATTTCTTTTTAATATGGTGATCACACCACAACTGCATTATGAATATAAATATATATAATAAGATATTTTAAGTTTAAAATAACAATTTTACATATATTTATAAATATAAATGTGTATATAATATAATCTTTTACCTTATTCTTATTATCATAATTAGAACAAAAAGAGAGAGAATTTTTTTTTTTTTTTAAATTTTCATTTCACATAAACAAAGGCAAGGGGGGGGAAAAAATATACAATAAACACATCTAAAACATCATGGCTTTGGTCCACGTCCTAATGAGCATATATGAACAATTTATACATACATTCCCATGAGACCCAATTGCCAACCAAAATTAGAACGTGAGGCTAAAACACTCGGAATCGAATTTGTTCTCAGATACCCTTGGTATCATTCAATCATGTACCAGTTCGATTGGTACTTATTATGTGAATTTATTCATGCCAAATTATGAAGTGTGAATGGAAAGTGATAGCCCTGTATTGTGAAATGTGGCCCCAGAAAATGGGACGGTCGGTTTGCTAGAAATGTGATACATTGCTGCATTAACCGACTTTTCTTAGCCACCAAACACATTTTCATCTCAAAAGGATAAAAAAAAAAAAAAAAAAAGAAGAAAAAAATCCTTCTTTCCCACAAGGGGTTTTGGTTTTTTCACATCAACATCAATGGGGACATAATTGTGATTAATTCTTCTAGCATCGGCAGGAGACATGCAATGTGGTCATAGAGGAGAGAGCCTCATCGTGACTATATAGTAGCCGTTGGTGCCTAAATTTTTACAAGGTCAGGGCTTAACAACACGTGGAAATTCCAAATAAAAAAAAAATGTTTTGCGTGAAAATCATTTTTAACAAATAACCATTAAGATAATTGAACAATGAATTACTAAACAAAAAAAAATAAAATATTATCGTATTAAAATTTTTGTTAGAATCATGGAAGATTATGATATAGAATGTTGTTAGATATGACCTAGTAGTTTGAAAGCTCGAAAAATTTGAATGCTTCTTTATCGTAACCCCCCTTTTTTTTTTTTTTTTTTTTTTTCTTTTTGTATGGCCACGACCCATGTGCATATCATCCAAATTTACCTGTAAAAATGTCTCCTTTTTCTGTTCTTGATCAAAGGGTGGTCTTCCCTTTTCTTTTAAAATTCGAAAGAAAAAAGCTAATTAAAGATTAGATTCTACTAGCAAATACAGAGCATGCACATCGTCGGTTGGGATGCATTATCTTAAATGAGATTCGAAATGATTCATAATTATAACGCAATGCAAAGGCTTTTCGGAGTGTTCAGTTAGCTTAACCAGCTAATGCTTGCAATGATTGTCGTCTGAAGGTTGCCTTGCCAGCTTCCTGCATCGTCTCAATCATATGTGCGAGCAATGTGGAGTGTCAAGTGAAGGCAAATAATTACACGTTAACCTAAACTAACTAGTTTTTGAATTAACGGCAAGTGATGGCAAGTATGCAATTTTATTTGATTTGATTCACCTCTTGAACCAACCATTCTTCTCTTGAGATTATATTCAAATCAATTGATGGGATTTCCAAGTTCAAACTACTTCTCGGAGGCTCTCCATTAAACACTTGATATTGGAGTCTTTTTTTTTTTTTTTTTAGAACAAAATTATGAGTTGAGAAATTGGATGTACTTATGAAAAGTATATGTAATAATTGCCAAAATAAATAGGTCAATAAAAATATAAATGTTGCAATCACCCACTATATTTTCCATTACATGAAGAACATGAAAGCAAATTAATAAGTATAATGTAGTTACCATTGAGCACAAAATTTGAGGGAAGATCTAAAATTCAAGCTCAAATGCCTTTTCTTTCAAAATTTAATATGACCAAAGCAAAAGAACATAATTGCAAGTTTCTTGCATGAAAGCAAAGAGTTCTTGTCTTGTCCTTGTTGCGATCTTTAATCTTAAAAGAAGAGAAAGCCTTCAATGCTTGGCCACTCTTGGTGGAGGATTCTTCTTCGAGTGCCACTTTTCATGCACGATTTGCCATAATTTCTGATGCAAATCCAACTCATACCCCAAGGGCATGGTTTCCTGGACCATGTAGAAAGCCCTAGGTGTGAGGATTCTATATCATCCACCACAAAAGCCAAATTGAAAGCGAAAAGAAAAGGAACGATAAATTTAAATTTGAATGAAGAAATTGTTTTTTTAAGTTACTAAAAATGTTTTAATTAAATTTATAATTGTTAATATTAATAGTATAAAATATTATATCAATAAAATATGAAAAATTAATTAGACTAATCATAATTATTTATTTCACTTTATAAGATTTCAAGGCATTATTTGATAGTTAGGATATATTAATTGGTATATATATATATATATATAACTTAATTTGATTAAAGTGGAAAATACTAACTAAGCATAAAAAAAAAAAAAAAAAAAAAAAAAAAGGAAAAGTTGCTAACTGTTAAGCATTTCTACTCAAAGAATCTTCTTGCCTTGGGATCACCAAAAATTCTACTTGAGCACCCCTTACCTTTCCATTTTCACTCCCCCCACAAGTCCACAAGTCCCCAAACACAACCCTCTTTATTTTTCTGTTCTTTTTGCTAAAGCTGCCCGGTCTGTCCACTCTCTTCATTTTGCTTTCTTATTTTTGGTCCCGTTACCCTCAATAACCATGTCCAAGGAGAATTGCAGTGCAAATACCATGGGCATTCCGGGAATTTCAACGTGGCCACACCTGGGAGGGAAAGGATAGGTGTCAAGTCGTGAGTGGTGGTGACATTTGTTATGCATCTTGGAAGAAGGTTAATTGTGAAGAGAGAGCAAATTTTTTTTTTTAAAAAAAAAAAAAAAACATGAAGATGAAGTTTTGAAATTTCTTTTTCCACACGTAAAATATAGATTTTTATGAGTTAATTTTACTGCTTAAATCATAAAGGCCATTTTTTTTTCTTGTTTTTTGTGATAATAATATCTTTAAATCAATTTTTATCAGTTAAAATTAATAAATTTTTATTTTAACTATTATAAAGAATATACTTATTTTATTTTTACTATAAAAATTAATACTTCTCTATAAAAAAAAAATATATGATGATAATGGTATAAGTTCATCCCTCCAATATACAATATACTAAAAAAGAGAAATTTTTCCAATGCTTAGCTCTAGGTTTCACAAATCAACTTGGACATTTACCATCTTACATTCTTTTTTTTTTTTTTTTTTTTTGAAAATTCACAATTAATTATTTTACTCTTGGGATATAACTCGTCCCACAAACTCTTAGACTTGTCTTTCATGTTAAAGGTGGCTGACACACGTGTGCAAGCGGGACAGCCAAGATGGCAAACATGGCCACTCCATCACGTGTGGGTTAAAAAGTAGATCGGTTGGCCTGGCCTTCCCAATAATTCTGTGTGTGACCTATCAATCACCAGTGTCCTCGCCTTTTGTGGCATGTTAAGCCTGGCTAGGGCGTCTTTGTGGACCCCTCATGCCCTCTCGCTCAGACATTCCTTTACAAAGTCATTGGATCTGTTAGAATCAATGTCTTTAAAATCAGTTTAAATCGAATAATTGGTTAATTTAAATTTAAAAATTATTAATTTTAAAAAATAATAATCAAATCAAATAATTAATTAATTAATTAATTTTAAAAAATATAAATAATATTTTTTTATTAAACTAATTTAATAATTTACAATTTATTTAAATATAAAAATTACACTATTTTATATTTTTTATTATTTTATTTATAAATCATACAAATTAAAAATTTTTTATATAATACATTTATTTATATTTTAATAAAAATACATGATAAATTATATTATATTAATATTTTTTAATTTAAATTATTTTTTATTTTTAAATAATATTTAAATTGTATTAAATTTATTTAATTTAAATTACTTATATTTTTTAATATATTGTATTAATTAATTTTATTTTTTATTATATATATATATATTTATATTTTATTTATTTTATTTTTTATATAATATATATATATTATATATATATATATATATATATATTAAATTTTATTTATATATATATATATTAAATATTAATTTTATTAATTTAATTTTAGTTAAACTAATTAAATTAATTAAATTTTAAATTTCTAAATTTTTTTTAGTTTAATAATTGATTTAATTTTTAAAACTTTGAATCGAATTAGAATCTTAGAAGATTTTGCATATCTTTTGGGTTTAAAAAAACCTTGAGTAGATAAACAAAGAAAATTGTTATAATTATGATTTATTTCTATCATAATAGAATAAACTATACAATTACTTCTAACATATAACAAGATTAATAAGGTGTATAACAAGGCGTTATTAGATTTTTTAACTACATGATACACAATTGATAGGTCTTGTTGTACATCCAGTCATTGTTGGCAAGAAACTTAAATTTAAAAAAAAAAAATACACACACACACACACACACACACATATATATATATATATAACATCAACTATGTCAAGAATGTGTTTTTTTCTTCCTAGCTATCTACTTTTTTCTTTTTTTTTTTCATCTATCGATAATTTTCTAAACCTTTGTCTTAAAAGATTCTACTTAATAGCTAGCAATGTGCATACATGTGATAACTTTTCGCATATCACACTGTTGTGATTTAGTGGTTGGCTTCAGTACTTCACGGAATACATTTTTGGGATAAATGGACCAAAGAAAATATATATATTTCTTTTTTGGGATAAAGAAGGATCCATTATTAATTAGCATCGCCAAACTGCTTTTGATAACGAAGCATGTGCTTAGAATGTTCATTGAGTTCAATCTAGAGGGCCTACTAAGCAAAGATTAGCATAACCCGCATGAGATTCGTTAATAATTTATTTTCTGGGGTAAGCGAGATGAGTCGGACTGAATATCATATCTGTGCAAGACAAAAGGAAAGGCCGGGGAGGGCACGACTGTGAGCAGTCTGAGGTTGAAGTCACATCATTGTCAATGGCTTAGGTGAGAGCAGTCATTGAAAGCTGATCCTAGTGGATACTTTTAGACGCTATTACATGAAACACGACTTGAAATTTGTCAAGGAATAAATAACATCAGGTAATTGGGTGGCTTGAAAATGATGAGATTTGATAAGGAAATCTTTTGGCACTTTGGGGGAAGACATGTCAAAATCTTTTTGACTGTGGTTATACCTTAGAAGCTTTCAGATTCTTGTTCTTTCCACAGTAATTTACCTTCTTTAATTAGATTTTAGGTTTTTTTTAGCCATAACAAATGACACCCACCACCGGAAAATTACTTCCCCGCAAGTAGCTTCAATCAAGATTCAAGCTTTTTTAGGCCAAAAAAAAAAAAAACACTAAAAAATTGAGCACTTCTAAATCAATTGTGAACTTTTTGACCAATAAGTGATCTTTTTGTGTCTTGGTTGTCTATGTATTCTAATTTTCTCAACATTGGTGTGTCGCCCGTATCCATACCGTGTTCCAAAGCAAATGAGGACCTACTAAGGGACTCTCGCGACAGAAAAAGCTCCCTTACAAGCAGTTGCCAGCACTCTAATTTCTCTCATGGATAATAGGTTCCGTGGC
Organism: Rhizophora mangle; assembly: GCA_037832345.1. Taxonomy (NCBI): domain Eukaryota; kingdom Viridiplantae; phylum Streptophyta; class Magnoliopsida; order Malpighiales; family Rhizophoraceae; genus Rhizophora; species Rhizophora mangle. The sequence continues at coordinate 2,538,842 of JBAPLJ010002055.1, forward strand.
AGTTGCTAGTTGCCCATTGGAGTTGCAGTGTTAGTTGGAGGGGTTGGAGGTAGAGATCCAGCAGGAGTTTTCTTAATAGACCATCTTCATCATGCCATGGATGGATGGATGATAAGTGTAGAAAATTTGTATTTACTTTAACCTCTTCTTTTCGTCAAAATTTCACCCAATTTTTCATTTTCATTAAATCACATTTCTGTGTGAAGAAAATGGTAATAATATAATGTTCTTTATCTTGATCATCATCATCATCGTATACATATATAGTAGTGACAGTCTCTCATGCATGTGTGGCCAAAGGTACCATAGCAAAGCTGTTGAAGATCTGCCTATGTGTGATGACTCTTTTGTGCAAAAAAAATAAACAAGTACAAAAGAATAAAGGGTAACTATATATAATAATTTAAAACAAAGCAAAAGAACAAATTAGAGAAAGAAAAGACAGATTTTGTTTCTTTGATGTAAACCCCACACCATTTCATTGATAATAAAGCTTACTTGAAATTTTCTAACTTGCCTTTTTTTTTTTGTTTTCTTTTTCTTTTTTTTTTCAAGTCGAGAGAACAACCCCTACCAGAAGTAAAGTTGTGTATATTCGACCCTTCATGTATCCCACAATATTGAAGTAGCTAGCACTAGAAATGCACTTGGGACATTACAGAATTAAGCCATTGGCAATGACTCGATTAGTACTAGGATTGGTTGTTTCATAAACTGGAAGTTCTTCTCGATACCTTTCAATCCCAATAGCAGAAAGATTGTCTAATTCAAACAAGTCAGAACTAGCATAACTTGCTGCATCATCATCTTCTTCTTGTTCTGATTCACTTGACCATTCATTGCCATTGAAAGCACCTCTCATGTCAATGTCCTGCTTCTTCCTAGTCTGATACTTATTCAAAAGATTCCTTGTAACTTCCTCGACACAGCGATTCTCATTGAGGACACGAAACTTTTGCTCCCCATTTCTGGCTGTGATTGTCATTAGAGACTCTTCAGCTCTGTATAGAGTTTTGTGTCCACAAGGCTTGCAATCCTCATCCACAATCACACTGACAGGGCAAAACCTCACTGACCTTTTGGTTCCATTGCTTAGTTTCCCTCTGGAAGAAGATGGAGTCTTGCTCAAGCAAGACCTTGAAAATGAGGAAGATGAAGAACATGTGGATGATTCCTGCTCACATTTTAACTTCCTGCTGCTATCCTTGTAGCTGGAAGAAGAGGAAATCTTGGCCTTCTTGGCATTGAAAAGGGAGTTGAGAAAGCTTGCAAGCCGGCTGCCTGGTGATATAGGCTGCCTTGCCTTCTTGAGACTACCATATATGTTAAAGGCCTTGGATTTTGTCTTACTGAAACCTCCTCCTCCTCCTCCTCCATGTTTTGGCTTTTGAGGATGATGATGATGATGATGCATATCAGATTCGCCTTGAGGTCTTTGAAGTCTCTCCGGGGCCAGCCTGGTGGGAATGCTGGTCCTGATAGGCTTAGGCCTAATTTGCATTGTGTGGGTTGGTGACCTTGAGTTGAGACCATAAAATGAGTCAGATTCAGATGAAGAAGAAAACCCTCCACCACAGCTCGATTCAGAGGAACTTGAGCATGAGTAGAGCAACTTTCTGTCGAAATCCGCCAGGGATTTTCGCGGAGCAGCAACCCTCTCGTAGCTAACTTTCTTCTCCATCCACTTCTCCATCATGCAAGCTCTTTCAACGTCTCTGCTGCCATGCTCTAGAGCATATTTGCCCTGCTTCTTCCTCGTGGTCTCTCTATACAAAATCATCTCTTCTTGATCGCCTTTAGTACTGTTGGATTCGTCTATGGAACGACAGATTGCATCAAGAAGAGTTGAAGAGAAAGATGGGTTGGTTTCTCTTTGATGTCCTTGTGATCTCCCTTTACTCAATGGCTTATACTCCCATCTACTCATGTTTCTTTATAAAGAGATTTCTTTTGAATTAAAGTACAAACACGCAAAAGAGTGTATCAAAGAGTGTGTTGTGAATGATATTGTTCTCCCCTTTGGTGTCTGCTTGAAATAGTGACTTAAAGCTGCTGTCTTTGAGAAAGAGAGGGGTTAATGGAGCGGAGATTAATCATGGGAAAGAGAAACAAAGACCCAAAAAAAAAAAAAAACCCTGGAATTCTGGTCTTTTTGCTCTCACCGTGATCGCATAAACTTGGAAGGAACATAGCAGACATGTTTATTGATGGCTTCTTGATGGCAGTGTGTGTGTGGGTGTGAGAGAGAGAGAGAGAGAGAGAGAGAGAGGGAGAGTAATGAAAGCCAAAAGCCACGCCCACTATAAAGAAAGAGAAGAATAGAGAGAGAGAGAGAGAGATTTCCGGGGTTTTTTTTTTTCTTTCTTGCACATGATCCCACAAGGCCACTTCCAATACATTTATGCACTCATGCAAGTACTTTCCTACGTAGAAATAGTGTCATGTTGGCAGCATATGACGTGGCATAACTAAATATTAGACACGTCTTAAATATAAATTTACAAATTATAATATCATGTTAAACGTTGTCCTTCGTTGTTTTGAGCAAATCGTTAAACATTGTCTTTTTATGTATAATGTTTAATTGAATTGGATTTTTGTTATATTTATTTATGATTATGATTTATTTATAATTTTATATTATATAATTTTTTATTATTTTTATTTTAAATATATCTTACTTATTATTATATGTGTTGTAAGATATTATATTCAAAATTTTTTTAAAAAAAAAAGGTTAAAATATAAAAAAATTTCGAATTACAAAAATGTATTCAATGAAATGTAAACCCACTCCAAACCACATAAATTATGAAAGTCGTCCCTTAATCCGTATCTTCACTTGCGACCTTCACATGTATCCTTGCTTTTCCTTGCAATTATTGAAAACAAAGAACTTAATTACACTGAGCCTATGTGGGGGTGGAGGGGAGGAATTAATACACACACCCACTAATTATTATAAGTTGCACAATTTAGCAAAGTTGGTTGGTGGTTTTATTTTGTAAATGTCAGACTACTCTCTGTTCTTTTGCCCCATTTACACAGCAAATCCAGGAATATGATTGTGCACTTCATATGGTGAACAGAGAATGAATACCAAGATGATTTGCAGTCTATGATTATGGACTATCTATGTTGAACATTGCCTTTGTTACATTAATAAACTGTCCAATGAGTCAGCCAACGAAGCGGAGATATTCTCACATGATTTCCAGTAAACATGCAAGTTTTAACTTGACTTTTAATGATCAACCCCCCACCCCCTGCTGTTTCAACCTTGAATTAATGATGCAAGATCAAATTTTACCTTCAATTTTTTTACTGCACCGACTGCATGCAAGTCTTTTAGAGTTGTGGGCAAAAGGCAATCATGTGGCTGCTTGTGGAGTCATTATTCAATCAAGAAATAGAGTTTGCCAGAACCAGAGCAATAGAAATATGTGGGGGGCGGGGGGTGGGGAGTTTATAAATCTATATGCTCTTCCAATTCCACTGTTGACTGAATTTTTTTTAGTTGTTTATGCGTGTGTGTTTAGGAAAAGCAAGAAAGCATGTTCAAAGTGGGGGGGGGGCTGGGTGCTTATTTGCACAATGATTGCACTCGTGGCTGCTAAGCTTTTTGGAGGAGAAATGGAAGATGCCCAACTTGATTAGCATACGGAAGGATTAGGATAAGAGAATGTGCCGAAAGAAAGATATGTTCAACTGACGTGAGGAACAAAAATGGATCAACTAGTAAAACTCTATTACAATATTACAAGCCAAGGCATTAGGTTGAAAGCATCAACGAATCACGTAGTTGAATTCTTCATTGTTATAAAATTTTAATACAATGTCAAAAAAAAAAAATAAAAATCATTCAATTAAAAGAGATTTTTTTTTTTCATTTAACTCCTTTCTTAGGGTTTAAGTTAACTCAATACCAAGTTTGAAAAAGAAAAACTTTTAAGTGGATTTAGTTAAAAAAAGATTTAAATAAAATTCACTTTTTAAGAGATATAAAATTAATTAATTGTATGTTATATTAAAAAAATAAAAAATAAGAATAACAAAAATTCAATTAAAAAATTAAATTGTTAAGTAAAATTCATGTTAATTACATATTAAATTTTAAAATACACTATAAGAAATGAATTTTCTTTTATGACGAGGAACTTCATCTTTGCCATTGAATCTCAAGCTTGTAAGAACGTTGCCAACAAAACTACTTCAACGGCGAAACAAAGTTTGAGCAACTGCTCCAAACATAGAATTGTCTGTACTCACAGTACTTGGCATGCGTTTCAACTACACATCATGAGTTCGTCCTTTTGTCAAGCAGACCAATCCTGTGGAATAAAAAAATGATGGAAAAGTCTTGGTAAACACAAGTTTTTGGGATCCAAATAGCCACAAATACGATTATATTATACATACTGAACGAATCACATTTTATAAAACATGAAAATGTTTTATAATAATATAATAGTCATTGATGTTATATATATATATATATATTTTTTATATATATATAGATTGTGCAAGAAATTATCTGTGGATTTCCATTTTTGCTGTCATTTGTAGCCACCAATGTTCATAGCTGTGGAGTGGCTTCCGAAAAGGATTTGGATGAGAAAATTTGTGTGCTGATCTGATGAAAAGACACGTTAAAAAAATTGAAGATAAGTAACATGCGTGTGTGAACATTGTTCTTCGATGCTTTGCCTTTTGTCCCTTTCCATCAGTCTTCCTTCAAGCACAAGCAAAATATGTCATTATTACATGCTAGGGAAATATGATTTGACTGTGAGGCATCAAAACTCAAAGATTTTTTGTCTCGTTCATGGGGTCCTTTCAGATGTTTGATTCAGTGGTTAGAAGTACAATGCCAGTGAAATTGCAAGAATTCAAGGCATGGAGGGTGATCACTGATCAGTTGACAGTAAAATGAAAAATTGTTCAACTCACCAAAAGCCCTCCAAAGAATTTCATGGAAATTTGGTGTTTTTGATTGGTCTAGGCATTACTCCTTAAGCATGTTTTGTTTCTAGTCATGGCAAAACAGAGAAATTGTATCACCGTGAGGGGGTACACCAAGCCTAAGCTAACTCTGATGGTCGGGAGCAGTAGACTCCTGAAAGGATCGTGGGATTCCTTTCAGGCCATGAGTGATTCCATTCAGATCATGCAATTAACATCTTGGGGGACCCCAAATGCAACTCAATGGTTCAATCGACACGCCCTAACTAAGAAAAAGTTGCTCCCCCCATTTCCACACTAACCATGATCCCTCACAGTAAGTAAATCTAAAGACGTGTTTGGTGGATGTGGACTCCAGCCACCCCCACCATCCCACACACCAGGATTTTGACATCGTCCTAATGCCAGATAGAATACATCCACTTCTTGGAGTGACGCCAGGGCATTAGTGGAAGCCTCCCAAATATGTTATTCAAAACATTTCTTCATTTACAGCTCGCCATACAGAGAAATAGGCCTAATTCTTCAATAACAAACAAGAAAAGCCGCATGGCAATATGCCCCCGTTAGAAATTACAGTTTTTACTTGAATCCTTCGTTCTTGACGTAGTGGTAAATATTATTTTATTATAACTTAATAGTCAAAAATTTTAAATTACGTAAATTTTTTTTTTTGTTATTTACGAAAATAAATATAAGATTACGTAAACTTTTTTTTTTTTTTTTTTTTTAACTCCATAAATGTGACTACTTTGTACCCTTTCCTTTAAACATCCAAACAAAATACAAAAAAAAATTGTGCCATGGCCATGCTTTGACTGAAGAGAAGAATGCAATGGCGATCCCGAGGAAGAGAGCAAAGCAGATCCCACAATAATTGCCTCGCCTTTTCCATTTTCCTGATAAAGAAAACTACCACCATGGCAAGTGAACCCACCAGGGCCTTACTTCACTCAGCCAACCAGGGACCGCGGGCATAAATAATTCAATCTAAAGGGAAACAGGTTTATGTGTATTAAATAGAATCATGCACAGTGAAATTACTTCTTTAAAGCCTGATGCTATTTTTGACCGTCATGTTACAAGAAGTACATTAAGACTCGTAGTTCAAAAACCTTCCTATTGGTGGGAAGCAATGCATAGGTATAATTATGGAAATTGATGGAGATTGCACATTGCAACCAGGACATGCATTAAATGAAAGAGATCACAGATTTTACTCGTTTCAACAAGAAAATTTTCTGTAAGTACTTCACCCCTTTCAAAAAAGGTGTTAGATTATTAACATTCAATACTATCAGAAGTTTGATGTCCAGTTGAGGTGACCCAATTGAGGCTGCCGATAAGGACCAACTTGTGCCCCAGGAGCAGCTGGGGCCACTCCAACTCCAATGTTACCACCCGAGAACAGGACCCAAATGGTGAGGATTGGCCATTGCAGCAGGCTGCAGAGGTGGTGGCCGATATAATCCTGGGAATTGCATGTGAGAAGATTGTGCTGTAGCTGCATTGAATGAAGAATGACCAGCGTGGGATCGCAAGTAAGTGGTGTGAGGAGTTTGCCCAGGCAGGTTGTAGTATGAAGCAGACTGCAAGCCTGAAAGCTCCCTCTGGTTCTGAATCCAAAGGTCAGATGTATCAGCCTGCCACAAAAGATACCAAGTCAACACTGGAACTGCATAAAATGACACGGTTCCTCAGTTAAATGTGAAAAAATTGGAAACCATCATGTTTGCAAATTTCAACTCATTCAATGTGGATCCATGTATGCTGCCTCAAAAGGATGACAAGGGATTGATATATGTTTACTGTTGTGCTCACCTGTGGGTTAGGAACATAAAGGTTACTATCTTTGTACTTGATACAAGATGAATCTTCAAGGCCATTTTCACTTCCAACTACACCTGGAGCATTGATTGCATAACTGGTTGAACTAGTAAAATTTCCAAACCCAGTAGGGCTGCTCCCAGGAGGCTTGAACTGCTGGATTCCATGCTTGAGGCCATTTGCACTAAGGTGGGAACCACCTCCAGTCATTAGCAAGTAACTGCTGCCATTTGATGGATGTGGATATGCAATGTTGCTAGAACATCCAGGCATGGCCATTTGTGGAACGCAAATTGGGGAAATGAATGGACGATATGGCATAAGATTAGCAAAATGTGAAACATGGACTTGAGGGTATATCTGAGCCATTGGTGGTTGTTGCTGCTGTTGCAACATGGGTATGGTTGATGCAGGGATGCAGTTGGCCATATGTGAGGTTAAAGCCTGCAGTCATAATCAATATAGGTTAAGCCCATGATAAGCAGGCAGCACCTTAAAAAAGAAATAGGATTAGAAAGTAACAATGTTATAAGAAATAGTTTATTCTTGAGACCAAAAGTCAGAGAGAGAGAGAGAAGAGAAGAGATAGAGGCACCACATTATTGCATGCCAACTTACCTCCCGAGAAGATGGTAGACCATGCCCATGCACTGCTTCATCAATTGGGGGTCGGAAGTATGATATATCATAACCCATCTGTGAATCATAAGCCTGCTTTGATAGCAATGCACGTCAGACTATATGAAAAAAGTTATGTGATAAAAATTCATATACTCCAGTTACAAATAAAAGCTTCAGTTTGTGCCAACCATTGAAGCCTTTAAAGTTTAATTTCATGAAACTTGATGGCATTCTATGGTTGGCACATAGCCTTTCAGTAGCATGGGGACATAACTAACCGAAAAGCTTGGTAATTCAGGATGACCTCCATGCTGCGGTGTCTCTGAAGGTACATAAGTTGGACTATTCTCTTGAACCAAACCAATCTCAGAATAACTGTCCAAGTTTGGTGAACTTGGAGACTTATTAGGCAACTGGTGATTGGATGCCACACCAGATGCTGAAGAGTCAGACTCAGAGTTTCTTACTTTCTTATCAAGTATCTCTACCTGCTTGCTGCCAGAAGTATCATCACACGAAGACTCCAGAGCAGATACCAACAAACTGCCATAAGCATCACCATTCTCTATTTAGACCAAATCAACTGAACACTAAAATTGATCATCATTCATTTAGAACATTCAATCAAATTTCCATCCAAGGATGTCTTTTATCAAAGTTGGTGTTTTACCAATGCTCAGAGCAACTGATTCAACCACACCACCACAGACAACTTCTATTCCCAATTACACTGTTATGCTTATTTCAAAAATTTGAAATGACAGACAAACCTTGTGGCTGAGTCCTTGTTAGATCCTTCTGTTGCTCCAGCTCCCTGAAATCCAGATGCAAAATTCCTAGAAGAATCAAACTCCAGCCCGAGACTACCAAAGGTCAGTCTGCACCTATGAGACTCAGGAACTTGGATATGCTGTGCTATGATAACATTCTGATTTTCATGAATATTCAGCTGCGAAAGCTTATCCGGCAAGTCAGCTGCGTCTGATTTCAATTCCTTTGCATCATCAGTTGTAGGTGAACTCGATTTTGTGAGTGCTCCAATTACACCATCGCTTGATTTTTGGCTAGATTTTGGCCTCCACTCCTTGCTTTGCTGTGGAGCTGCACAAAAAGAGCATAGTCATGTCCCTCACTATTAATGGATACAAAAAAATCACTATACACAATAGTTAAAAAATATAAATCTATGCCTATGACAAAACCTCCACCCTATCAGCTAGCAGATGACTCAACCATCCAACACCCAATCTCCCTCTCCCATCAAAGACAAGTAAACAGCTGTAAGTTCAATCAATAGCCAAAGCTGACACTTATCAAAGAAAAGAACATTGGTAAACATATTTTCAGGAAATTTCAAAGTACAGAAGCTTATGCCAGAATTATTACCTTTTTGATGTACTAGAGCTTGTTGATGGGGCCTGCTGTTATAATGATTGCTTAGGACTGATCCGCTGACAGAACTGCTTGGCATAGCAGGACCAGTTGCACTAGTCTGGCTGACTTGATCAGTCTTAGAGATTGCATGGAATTGTGGAAATGATTCTGAGTTTGAGAAAGGACCGCTTGATGCCGATGAATGTTTTTTAACAGCATCTTCAGAAGCCCATTGGCGACCACTCACTGCCCCAAGCTCACGCTTAATAGCTCCAACTGCAGAAGATGATCGGGAATCAGGGGATGGCACATGAACAGGATCTGTTGAAGAGGAATACACACCCACAACAGAATTGCTTGATGCCTGCATTGCTGACTTATGCTGGAAATTATTGTATTTCACTGCTTGCACCTGTGAAGAAGCATTGGCAACAGCAGTCTGTTTCTCATCCAGTGGTAATTTACTATCATTGAAGCTTGCATTGGCATCTCTGGTGTGTCTAGCTTTCAAATCAGTGTGTCCATTTGAAGCATGAGAAAAAATTTGTGCACCAAAGGGCCTTACATTGCTTAAATTTCCCATTGAGCTGCCAAAAGAAAAATATGATCAAAATTTATCCCTTACTTTAACAGTCAGTAGATGTTACAGCTCAAAGCAAGTATAACAGAAGTGCAAAAGAATATTAGCTCAACATTAAGTGATGAATGACAAAAACGGACAACCATTCCTTCTGTTTATAATGTTACCAAGAGCCCATGGCCCAAGCATTTTTTGAAGACTAATGTAAAAAAAAAAAAAAAAATTCTAGATCTTTCTAACATTGAGAAGGAACAATCAAAACATGAGTTATAGAACCAAAGAATCACCAATTCTTTACCTATCCTCTTATTGGAATCTTAATTACAAGCTTCCACAAAACTATTCAGCATTTTTGAGGCACAACTGCAAAGCCTCTTCTTTGGTCCATAAGACCAAAACCACAGACAAGAAATACAAGCAATTCTAGGAACCACAGTTGCCTACATTTTCACTGTTGAATGTGTCAAATTGACCAAGATTGTTGGCTGTGTCACACTAAATGCCCAATATCAAACCGTTTCTCTTAAGCATCAACACTAAATTACAAGGACTACAAGGCATTGATTTCACATACTGCTGATAAAATTACTTAGAAGTTGGATTCCATGCAAACAAGGACTATAATTCACTAACAACTATGCCAGTTGTTATAATTTAGCCTCAAGACGTGAAACTTGGATGCTTATAAATGATTAAATTGCAACACATTCAGTAATGTCAGGCCTTTCAAGATCAAAAGACTGCTAAATTTTCAAAAAGGCATAATGGTGTAATCCATAGCAATAACATAGCGAAGGCAAAACTCAAATCTATATATATATATATATATATATATATAAAACAAGGTAAACAGAAAATTAGCATGAACCAAATGTGCATACCCCTTGCCGGTAAAAATTACAGCACCTTGCTCATTGGTGGATCTTAAACCTTGCCGCAGAGGAGGCTTCACTTCTGTATCTATACTTTGATTGACTCTGTTGTCTCTGACAACACGAAACTCTCTGCAAATTCCCGAATTACCAGATAAAGAAGTTCGACTATAGCCACCTCTTTGTAAATTATTCTCAGGAAGTGTATGAGACTTCATCCCTTGAACAATGTTCTCAGAATTTTTTCTTGTATCCAGAGAACCCCTGTAACCATAGTCTCAAACCATAAGCATAATTATACAATCAAAATATTTATGAAAGCACATTTTAAGCCGTAAATTCATAAAGTAACCCCTTTATAAAAGAAACCTCAATAAAAACACCATGTTATAATGCAAAGCACAAAAAGATACCTCAAAACATTCACATAATTATGTACAACACATTATCTAAACCAAAAAAAAAAAAGAGCAAATCTGGATACATGAAACAAAGAAACAGCAACCACATAATAAGTAAAGGAAGAAAAGGACAAGAACCGACCTCTTTCTTCTTATCTCTTTTTCTCTTTACTTCATGAAAGGACAAGAACCTACCTCTTTCTTCTTGTCTCTTTTTCTCTTCACTTCAAGAAATGGATCTAATGGACCTAAAAGCAGCCAAAAATGAAGATCAAATTTTACTTAAAACTACTTCAGACCTAAGCTGAAGCAAGAGTAGTCAACACACAATTGTCATTACAAGGTTCCAGAAACCAAGTAATATATCACACATTGATCAAAAAAATGTCAAAAAAAAAAAAAAAGGAAAGGAAAATGGACAGAATAATGAAAAACATTGATAGAGGCAGCTCTCCTCAAAACCTACCGTCAACTAGGAAAACATCCACATGAAGCATCAGAAAACTCCAAATTACTGGCATAATGCAAAGCCAATTCATCCAAGTTCCTGACCACTACTGTGATCAAACACGACACATGAATTTTATATGCCTACACAACTAACTATCCAAGAGATTGCAACTGATTCACAGAATCCAGTTTCACAACCCACTAGCCATGTCATCACCTCAGACTACCCACAAATGTTCCATGCTACATTAACTCTAAAAATTCTGAAGCAATATAGGGAAACCTATGAAAGCACCCATGGTGCAAATAAAATGAGCAGCAAATGAACAGGGGAAAATTTTTGAAAGTTCCATAAGAAAGAGTTCTCCAAGACTCAACTCAAAAATTAACATAAACAAAATGATCCAAACCATCGATAACATTTCTTCTGAAATCATAAGACCAACAACGCCCTCCAATTCATAAGTTTCAGTCTCCATGCACCAAAAAATTATGTGGTTTCAAGGAATCAATTTTAACTGACCAAATGACATGACCTCAGTAGCCCCCCCCCCCCCCCCCCCCCCCCCCCCCCACAAAGTCCAATAAGCTTCAACTTCCAACACCCCCCCTCAAAAAAAGGGGAAACAAAGCAAATGTTGACGACCAAAGACAAAAGGTAAGTTGGAACAGGACAAACCATGAACAAAACCTAAAAAAACTTTTTTCTGAAAAACAAAAAAACACAGAAAAATCATCCCGCGGCACAACTAAATTCCAGCATCCAAACTTAAAAATCATCACAAAATAACAACTACCCGTCAGTCAAAAGAACATTCCCAATACTCGATGCTTTCACATTGCGCTGTCTGGTAAAGACTCGTCCTCTTAGCCATTACTCAAAAATAAATAAATAAATCAATCAAAAACCCAATATAATTCAGACCCTAAAAGAATGTCAATTTCCTACCCATAGACCAAAAACAAACAAAAGAAAATTCATCCATTCAATCAAAAATTCAAAACCCATAAACAAACACCAAAGAAAAGTAAAACCCCGTGTACAAAACAAGATAAAAAAAAAAGTTTTCCATTTTTTTTTTTTTATAATATATATATATATATATAAAAGAGGGATTTTTACCCGTACCCAGCACCACCGCCACCACTTCCTTTATCATCTATACCGTCCGTCTCACTTTCGCCGATAGCGTATGCGGCGTCTATGCATCTCTCTCAAACACATGCGAGTACAGTCATTTATACTAAATACAATTTTAAAAAATATATAATTATATAATAATTAATAATTTAAAATTTTAGTGTGATTACAAATGATTCGTTGTAACATAACTCAATCAAATTCATGGTACTTTTAGAACATGTCTTTAGAATAGAGTGCACGCAACATCTCTCTATGTTGACTGTTCCAGTGAAACATCTTAATAAGACAGTCCAAGTATAGTTTGTCTACTCTCAAAATTGAAACTTAGTCGATCCTAAAATTGAATCCAAATCCAATTGATCCCCACAAAAATTACAAAAAGGATAACCAAAATGAATTTTATTTTTGGAATTAAAAATGAGCTGAAACATGAATCAAATACTTTAGTTTGGATTCAATTTTCTCGTAAAATTGGAATAGATTAAATTAACAATTACTTTCTTTTATTATAATAATTTTAAACAAAAATAATTATTTTTTTTTTAAATTACTTTTTATTTTAAAAAATTTTTAATTTAAATTTTTTAAAAATTTATTTTTTACATTAATATTATTAATTAAATATGTCTTAATTTTTTTATTAAACTTATTAAGTGATTGTTAATTTAATGTGAAATATAAAATTTTAATTAATATAATTGTAATATTTAATTAAAAATTATGTATTAAATTTAATTAAAAATTTTTTATATTTTTAATTTAATTATATATATATATATATAAAATAATTTTGAGTGTAATTTTTAATTTTATTTAATTGAAATTGCATTAAAAGAAAACCGAACTAAAACTCAGGGAGTTGTAATACACGTGGGGACGTTCCAGCAAGCCAATATAATTGCAACTTGCAAGTTTCAGTTTCGGACACAAATCGACATGTCTTAGAAAGGGATTCCAAAACAATCATCAATACAACACACGACCATTTGGGCTGACAATCCTCACCTCACATCTCATCTAGGATACTGCCAATCATGCCCCACCACGTCCCCAACTTTAAAACCCCGGGCACCTGATGGGTCCCATATCACGATGTCGTTACCACTCATTTTATGCCACGTATATTCTTTCCAGCTGCACCCTACCTCATTGCAACTTCCTTCCTTCCCTTCCACCCCCCCCCCCCCCCCCGCGCAATCAATTGCACATTCTTCACCTGACAGTCGTGTTACGACCAAAGCATACATATTCACTCGAGACCACATATTTCTTTGTTTTGCTTTTTATTTTTTATTACAATTTTCTCTGTAAAGATTTAATATTTGTGGATGATTCCCCACCAACGAGTCTTTCTTTCATTTGTGTGGTGGACAAATAGGGAGAAACAATCCAAATTGGCTGCTTCCCATAGAAAACATTTTCCAAAATTTTGTTGCTTTTGCTATTAAATCAGTAAAATGTTGATGGGTTTTGATAAAGTTTAATTTTTTATTTGATTCCAGTACTGGGTTTCTATCTATTCGATCTGTGGTGATTAAAGTGGACTTGATTAAGCACAGAAATGCCTGTAATCCGACGGAGAAAGGCCACAGAGCCACATAGAACCCCAGATACCAAGACTCCAAGTGAAGAAGAGGAGGAAGACGAAGAAGAAGAAGTTAATAATAAGAAAAAGGCTCACAAAAAGGAGAAAGAGAAACCCAAGAAAGGAGGCAAACCAGAGTGGTCTTGTATAGACAGCTGTTGCTGGCTGGTGGGCTGGATATGCATATCATGGTGGGTTTTGCTGTTTCTTTACAACGCACTGCCTGCTTCTATCCCTGAATATGTGACTGAGGCCATCACTGGTCCCTCCCCAGACCCTCCGGGTGTGAAGTTGGCAAAAGAGGGACTGAAGGCTAAGCACCCTGTGGTTTTCGTTCCTGGAATTGTTACTGCTGGTCTTGAACTTTGGGAAGGCCGCCGGTGCGCTGATGGGTTGTTCAGGAAACGGCTTTGGGGTGGAACTTTTGGAGAAGTGTATAAGAGGTATGGATTTCTTGTTTATTGCTTTCTTTGTTATGAATTTGTGAGCTCGGTTGTTGCGTTCTGAGGCTTTTGGGTACTAACTTTCAACTAAAATTATGGGCTTGGTGGGTGATTTTGGAGTCTGTAGCACAATATTTTACTAGAATGGTTGCAGCCTGTAGAATTATTTAATTTTGTTTCTAATGCATAGTCAGGGCTGTGCTTCGAATATGCTTGATTTTGTGATTTTTGTTTGCCTTAAGTGGTAATGCCATTTCTGCTTAATGTCATTGGCTTCAGCCCTCCTGGTGCATTTGGTGTGATAGAACCAGAATGGCTGGTGTGTTTTAGGTGGAATATGGTTGATATTGAAACATGATTGGTTGGTCATTTTAGTGAGTAGCTCTAAGAGGGGGCTGGTTTGGTTTGTGTAGGTCCATTTATAAGCTAGTTTCCATTTTTGGAACTCTCTCACATACTGAGTGCTTGTGCTCTTTGGATAGATGGCATGAGGTTTGACAGTTGGTGCAAATAAACAAAGGAAGAGGTCTAGATGTTGCTTAAAATATAGTGTTCCAGAAAAGGAAAAGATCTCTTGGACGTCTTATTCCATTGATGCAATAGCACAGCATCATGGCTGACCTGATTTCCTTCTAATTGACATGGTCATCTTCAATCATGTAATCATATATACTGGTTCAAGACCCTTGATTTACTGCTTGTTAGCTGGGATATTGATGTCTGGAACTTTTACCGGATATAAAATGCATATTGCCAGACATTAAAATGCATATAGCCATTTAGATAAAAGGTTTTGCATTGTTGATTGCATCCAATTTCAAGATCCTCTATTCATCAAATGATTGGTTGGAGATGTTGAATTTACAGCTTTTTCCATCATCCATTGTAAATTGGTTACTAATAGGAGTGCCTACTTGATTTCTTACAGCAAAGTCCCCCATCATGTCATATGGTCAATGATGAGCAGAATCCTTTATTCAGGTTTTGTAACATTGTTGTCAAGGCCAAATGAGCCTGAATAGGAAAAGAACTTGTTATAACTTTCTTTTTTTCCAATAACGTAGATGTAAAAGGACTTTTTATAAATCTTTTTAATATTGAAGGCATACCTACAAGATCTCATCCTAAAGTCTATAAGTTTAAGCAGTTACATGTTAATGGGATAGACATGAAAAATTCCCATGGGCATGGAGAGAATAAATTGCATCATGTAGCGGTGGACATAAATATTGCTTGTCAAATAGAATATTGTTGGCACCTTTCTCACAGTAGATTTCAAGTTGATTTGTGAACTTTTCCATGAATGCTTTTGTTTTTGGTTGAATATTAGTATGTTGAATATTTTAAATGACAAGACATACCTGCAGGATCTATCATAAAGACTAGAAGTTTAAGAAATTACATGATAATGGGATGGAGGCAAAAAATTCCCTTGGGCATGGAGAGAATAAATTACTACCTTCACAGCTGGACATAAATATTAATTGTCAAATAGAATATCGTTGGCAGCTTTCTCACAGTAGGTTTCACATTAATTCACAAACTTTACTCCGAATGTTTTTGTTCTTGGTTAAATAATCTTTCATTGGTGTGTCGAACATTTTGCAGGCCTCTATGTTGGGTAGATCATATGTCACTGGATAATGAAACTGGGTTAGATCCTCCTGGTATAAAGGTCAGGCCTGTCTGTGGACTTGTGGCTGCTGATTACTTTGCTCCAGGCTATTTTGTTTGGGCAGTTTTGATTGCTAACTTGGCACGCATTGGATATGAAGAAAAAACTATGTACATGGCATCATATGATTGGAGACTTTCATTTCAAAACACTGAGGTTTTCATTTGGCCCTTCTTTTTTGGTTTGTAAACAACTTGACTGCCCAGTTGATGTCATATGCCTTTGGAATTATTTTTAAATACATCAGTTATTTTTATCGTGTGACTGATGGCTACATTTTTCATTTAATTAATCAGGTCCGTGACCAAACATTAAGCCGGATTAAGAGTAATATAGAACTGATGGTTGCTACAAATGGTGGGAACAAAGCAGTTATAATTCCACATTCCATGGGTGTATTGTACTTCCTACACTTCATGAAGTGGGTCGAGGCACCTGCTCCAATGGGTGGTGGTGGTGGACCCGGTTGGTGTGCTAAGCATATCAAAGCAGTGATGAATATTGGCGGACCATTTTTAGGTGTTCCAAAAGCTGTTACTGGTCTATTCTCTGCTGAAGCAAGGGACATTGCTGTGGCAAGGTTCTTATCTAGTGCATCTTCTTTGGTTCTAGATAGGGATCTTTTGAATGCTTTCTTAAGAATGAGTATAGCTTGCTACAATCAACGGACATTATTTGTACAAGAAAAACTTTCCATAACACAGCCTTACCAAAACCTCTTCAATTCCCTTTTTTGATGAATATTCTTGGAATGCAAAATAAAACAAAACTGGAATGGAAAGCATTTGGTTAATGTTCAGAGTATTGTCCTATCACTTGCAACAGGCTATCTGGTCATGCTTTGAGAACGGCAGACTCCTTACAACCCTTCCTGGCATGGATATCTTTGTTGCTTTTTATTCTCCGTTCCTCGTCTTTAAGCAATATGCTGACAGCAATTTCTATGTACAGTAAATCTATGAATCTCATATGGGTCCCCCCCCCCCAATCTCTTTGAGATAAAACATTTTCTGTCTCTTACAACTCATGGATAATGGGACAGGATTTTTTTCCCAGAGAATATATAGTATTTGGTAAACATGCATTCTTTGTTTTTGTTTTTGTTTTTTGTTTTTTTTTTTTTTTGGTGAACAAGTTTAAATGTGTGACTCCAAACGCAGGGCCATTGCTCCAGCTTTCTTGGACAATGACATATTCAACCTTCAAACCTTGCAACATGTGATGAAAATGTCTCGAACCTGGGATTCAACAATGTCAATGATACCAAGGGGTGGGAACACTGTTTGGGGTGATCTTGACTGGGCCCCCGAGGAAGGCTGCTGTCCAAGTAAGAAAAAGCAAGGAAACAATAATACTGAGGATCAAAGCAAAGATGAAACTGGAATTGAGGTTTCTCAAAAAAAGAAGGTTAATTTTGGACGACTTGTATCATTGGGAAGAGATGTAGCAGAGGCAAACTCAGCAGATATTGACAGGATTGACTTTAGGGTAAGTACAATTTTGATGCAGATATGTTCCACTGACTGATTTGCAATTTTGCCATGCTGATAATGATGCAGATACGTTACTTTTTTCCCCATCTTGCTGTCTATTGGGACAGATTCATTTTGTTTGTTTCATTGAAAGATTGTTCTAATTTCCCGTATCATGTTCCTAGAGTGATTAATGCCTCATTTGTTTATTTAATACTGCTGTAGGATGCTGTTAAAGGTAATAGTGTAGCAAATACAAGTTGTCGTGATGTGTGGACAGAATACCATGACATGGGATTGGAAGGAATTAAGGCTGTTGTGGAATATAAGGTTTACACAGCTGGAGATATTGTGGATCTGCTTCATTTTGTTGCCCCAAAATTGATGGAGCGTGGTAGTGCTCATTTCTCTTATGGAATTGCCGACAACTTGGATGATCCAAAGTATGATCACTACAAATATTGGTCAAACCCCCTGGAGACAAAGTGAGAATCTGCACACTTGATGAACCATATGTCCACATTCTGATTTTAATTTTTGGTTATAGATTTTTGGATAATAGCAGACCATTTGTTTTTCTTTTCATGTTGGTATGCATAAGTAGCTAAATTTTGGATGGCAAGCTATTGTTGATATGGTAGTGATTAACAGTATTTCTTTGTGATTTAAAAAAAAAGACATTATTTCTTGCATAATTCTGTAATGTTCCCTTCTATTTTCTACAACTGTTTCGTTGGATACGAGTCTCTTGCATTGTCACGTGTTATTGCTTTTTCAAAATGGCATTCAATTGCTTGATTGGGAAGCCAAGTCATTGCAGGTTTCTTTGTTGATATCCATGGGGCCTTCTTACATGGTAACTTACTCATAACTCTGCTTCTCATTCTGGATTAACAGGTTACCCAAGGCCCCACAAATTGAAATCTTTTCCATGTATGGAGTTGGCAAACCAACTGAAAGAGCTTACATTTACAAGTTGTCTCCTTCTGCTGAATGCAATATTCCATTTCAGATTGATACATCGGTCAATGGTGAAGATAAAGACAGCTGTCTGAAGGATGGAGTCTATACTGTTGATGGGGATGAGACTGTTCCTATTTTAAGTTCAGGGTTCATGTGTGCTAAAGGTTGGCGTGGGAAAACCAGATTCAATCCTTCGGGAATTCAAACATACATTAGGGAGTATGATCATTCTCCACCAGCAAATTTGCTGGAGGGCCGGGGCACACAAAGCGGTGCCCATGTTGATATAATGGGAAATTTTGCTTTAATTGAGGACATTATGAGGGTGGCAGCCGGGGCTACAGGAGAGGAATTGGGAGGTGATCAAGTTTATTCAGATATCTTTAAGTGGTCCGAGAAGATCAACTTACGACTACTGTAATTGCAAACGATGTGTAGTTCCTTTCCGTGCTGCCAAAAGGTTTTTATCAATAGCAAGTGCCTTTTAGCCATGCTATTTATTATGGTCTTACATTCTTACCTGCTTTTACCTTTGGCTACTGCAAGCACCTTCTCTTTGCAGTTTCTAGGGTGAAAGGCTTTTTTTTTTATGGAATTGAAACTCTATTGATGCCCAATATTAGCTTGCCTAATTTATGAAGTCTCTCTGTTTATGGTGTGACTTGGTAGTATCAAGTTTTGTAGTTTTTGTGATGCTGAAATCTGCTTTTGTTCCCTGCCTTGATTAATGTGGTTAACTTAGTTATACATTGCCCATGCAGAAATATTGACCTTGAGGATTAAAGTGAGTCAAAGGAAACAGCCTCGTTTGGCCCTTCTGCTCTCACGTGAAGGGCCCCGGCCTGGTTCTGAATGTTGCAGTTCTCAGAAGGCATCCAAACTGTCTGCTTTCTTATCAACGAGTAATGGGGGAGGAAGCTGCAAAGCTGATTGCATGAAGCTGGATAGAACATTGTGGACATAGTGGCAGCTCTGCCTGTAATAAAGTGTGTTCATGTATCTGGAACTGCAAAATATTTGGTAAATGTAAAGGCTGATTGGCCAAAAAGGAGTCTGTTCTGCTAAATATAACAGTAGCAGCTGTTCAATAAGCAACTGTCATTTAATTTACTGCTTAATGGGAATGTACCACTTGATCTACGTGGATTGTCCCACATGATCCAGTTTTCCAACTTTACTGAGATCATCACTGCTGCTGCTCACCAAGTTGTTTGCCAATCTTACTTCATTCCCATCGTGGATAATTAATGTAGTTTGTGTCTGCAGACTTTTGCAGAATTGGAAGCCATACATGCATACCTATCTATGTACACTTGACTGATCTTTGCTCCTCGTCCTATGATCAAGTTGGCTTCATGCCTTGGTTTGAAGAATCGTTTGGCCTCTTCTCATGCAAAGTTGGTAGAATTCTGATTAGGTAATAATGCAGAGTTACCATAAACTTGATATGGTTGATAGAAGGTGGAGTCTTGAATGTAACAATAAAGTGATTATATTGTAAATTTTTGTATTATCTGATGGCTTTCTAAACAAAACAATGGAAGATTCTTGAACATCTGAACATCCTTCTATGGTCATCATTTAAAGATCTCAAATTTTTGTAACAGGGATGAAGGTAAGTTTTATTTTCTTAGATGGGAGTTGAACCAAAGCAACAAAAACACATCAAAACCCACTTGCAAACTTAGAATAAAAATTAATTACAATACCATTACTTAAAAAATAAAAAAATAAAAAAAGAATATGAACAATACCCACTCCTTTACTTTCTACATAAATATTTAAGTCTTTTAATTAGTCAACTCATAACAGAAATGTGATTTTTTATTTTTTTAATTATAATTATGTATTAAATATCACAATTAGCATCATAATAATAATATGGCATCATTTATAAATATAAAATTAATTTTTTAAAAATAAAATAAAATAAAATGTGTTCAAGGCTGGCCCAGTCACATATATTGTGGACTCATCCGCATCGGATCATTCCTGCTTCCCTTCATACCGTTCTCGTCTATTCTTCATATTTCCCCCCCCCCCCGGTCTCTCTGTCGATCACACCGACCTTTCTCTCTCTAACAGCTCTCTCTTTCTCTCTATACATACACCTATACGTACATGTACTTATAGCCGTCTTCCTCGCGATTCGCTCGCTCTCTCTCTCTCTCTCTCTCTCTCTCTCTACGTGTGGGTGAAGTGATTAGGGACTGTTTGGCTGAGGCCTAGTCACGGTGGGATAAGACTCTCTTTGCCTATAGTTTGTTTGTTTAATTTCTTCTATTTTGTGAAGGAAAGCTGTAGTCTAGGTTAGGAGGCTCAACTGATTGCCTTTTTCTTTTTATTTCTTTATTTTTTATTTTTTCTCTTCTTTTAAATGTTCTAATTTAGGGTTTTGTAAAACAATCTTTCCTTTAGAATTTTAATTCTTCTTAATTTCATTCCATTGGATCAATATTTCTCTTTGATTTGTGTATATATATATATATTATATATATACATATTATCTATTTGTGTTATCCTTTCAATATGAATTGGTTGTCACATGCAGTTGAGGAATTGGATTGGATGTGATTGTATTGCATCATACTAATACTTGGGTTTTTTTTTTTTTTGGGTTATGAATTTTTTTTCTCTTCTCTTATGGGTGTTTTCTGTTTTGATTCAGTGATCCAATAACATGATTGCTGAAAAGCCAGTTTGGTTTGGATGCAGATGGTAGTACCAAGGGCTTGTTATTATAAGCATGTAGGCATGGAGAGAATTGGGAATTAAGAGATTGTAATAAATTTAGAGAAGAGAAACGAATGAATTCCATGGTTTACCCTTGAGGAAGTAAATTACCTCAAGACTGTTAAATTAGCTTCTGCTTCTTTTCAGCTTTAGGTGTGTTAAATTTCAATTTATGCATTTTGGAATTGATAACTGTAGCACTTCCATGGTTACTCTTGCTGTAAGTTAATCGGTAGATTGTTTAAAGTGTTATGTGCCTATGTCTAGTTTCAGATTTTTATGGCATTAATTGAATAAAACTGAATGTTATCTCTTCCTCAAGAGTTAGTTCTTTCTATCTCTATGGTCTATGATAGCATTTGTGTTACATTAATCAAGTTGTAGACCTTTACTTCAAGCTAATTGATGTTGGCACTGGACTTGTTCTTTCCCTCCTTTTTTTTTTTTTTTTTTTGAGGGAGGAAAAAAGAGTTCCTTCTCTTTTATTGAGGGTCATATTGTTATTGGATGCGTGTGCATGCTTTTATCTCATTTTTGCATTACTTTTTTTAAGTAAAATCCCATTGTTACTCTATTTGGAAACTTTTAACCTTTTCATTTTGCCTTTTCCTTTGACTATCAAACATGCTTCTGCAAAGGGATTGACATTATTTTTATGTATCCATGCAATGGATTGATTTCTGCTGATTCCAAAGTTTTTGTGGGCTAAAGGCTGCTGCCACCGCTGCTGAGATGAATATCCAACAACCTGTGCAGCCAAAATCTTTGGCAAATGGATTTGATCGTCGAAGAGCTGAAAGAGAAGGGGGCATAAGGTTGGAAAATCAGATGCAATCTGGAAAATCAAATTTGAATAAGTCAAGCAATACAGGTGGCTCTCCTTTCAACTTAATTTCAGTTCTGGATTATGCATTTTTTTTATTGACAGTGTTGGTTTAGGTGCAGCTACTGGTGGCAAAGTTGGGCTTCATGGAAGCCCCTCACGTGATCGTATAGTATATCTGACAACATGTTGTATTGGACATCCTGTTGAGGTCCAGCTGAAAAATGGATCCATATATTCTGGAACATGTTACACTACAAATGTTGAAAAGGAATTTGGTAATATTTTATGGTAGTTTAAGTGAATGTGCATTTATTGATGCTTGAATTTAATTTTGAAGATGTTACATAAAATCTCCTTAACATCCACATGTTTGCTGTTTCCAGCTATCATTTTGAAAATGGCTCGGTTAACAAAGGACTTCTCATCTTGGGGACAGAAAGCTGAACCTGTTAGCAAGGCTCTTTCCAGGACTTTGATTATACCTGGAAAAGATGTTGTACAAGTTATAGCAAAGGTTTTCCTGCTTTTTGTGTCTTTAGAATCCATTGTTTTAAATATGATTCTAGGACGTTAAGTTGTTGACAAGTGTTTCTGTGGGGTAATTTATGAAGTATATTGTGTAAACAGTTAGCCAGTGATTGTAGGCAACTAGTTAGTGCAATGGGCGAGCTTAAGTTGGCCCTGATCTTGTGAACCTTTTATCTTTTTTGTCCTTTTTTCCCTTTCCAGGATGTTGCTGTAACTGTGGATGGGATTTCTACTGAGCTCCAGCATGAGAAACAGCAAGAAATTATGCTTGACTCGTCTATATCACAAGCCCGTCAAGTTGAAATGGAAAAGGAGTTGGAACCTTGGGTTCCTGATGAAGATGATCCACAATGCCCTGAGCTAGAAAATATATTTGATGGCTCTTGGAATAGGTTGTTACAATATAAATTTCTTTCCCCAAATCTCTTGGTAATTGTCTACTGTTTTGATGCTATCTCTGGTTTAGCAGGATTAGTTTTCATTTCTGCCTTGAGTTATGTCAAGCAACATTATTTTATGTTGTTTTCTCAAAATTTTGTTAATTGTTTCCTTGTTTATAAAAAGATTATAATAGTTGGATTGTTCTTCAGATATTTTATGAAATGGTTTTCTCGCAAGATTGCTTTTTGCTAAACCATCCCTTAAAGAACTTTTTATGAGTGCTATACTGTACTCTATTTTTTGGTTCTGTTTGCTTTCATCTGTTTTAATTTTTATTAGTTGGCTGGCTTTTGGCTGACAAACATAGAAACGCTTACAAATTTTACTCAGTGAAAGACAGAACTAGAAGTTGTTCTAGTTGATCATCACTCTACACAATGAAACCCAATGACAGATTGGTATTTGAGTACTGGCATGTTGGAAAAAGTGTCTATTGCTTGCACCGTACTTTGTATTCCTTGAGTTGAAGCTGGTAAATGGGAATTCTTTGCTGGGGTATGGGGAAAGAAGGTACTTTTGTATGCATTAACAATCAGAAGAAATGAAATTCTATTCTCTCCTTCCCTCACCCTTCCTAAAATGAAGGAATAGATAGAGAATGTATAACAACCTTCTTATGTTGGGTACTAGTTCAGAATTGATAGTTATTTTCCAGTGATGTGATATAACTATTGCTTTATTTTGTCTAAGGGGCTGGAATCAGTTTGAAGCCAATGAAGTGTTGTTTGGTGTAAAAAGTACATTTGATGAGGAACTTTACACCACAAAGCTGGAAAAAGGTCCTCAGACAAGAGAGTTGGAGAGGGAGGCAATGAGAATAGCGAGGGAAATTGAGGGTGAAGAAACAGAAGACCTTCATTTAGCAGAGGTGAAGTTGTCCTACTGTTATTATCTGCCTCTTCCTTGATCTACCTGCCTCTTCCTTGATCTACCTGCCTCTTCCTTGGTCTATCTGTCTCTAGTAATTTTTATGTTTTCAATGCCAATTTGTTCAACAGGAAAGAGGCATGCAGCTTCACAAAGATTTTGATATTGATGAGGAGACTAGATTCTCTTCAGTTTATCGAGTTGGAAGAGCTGATGATAGTGGATGTGATGAGGTGGAGGATATATTGTTGGACTTACACAACACTGAAACTTTTGGAGATGCAAATGCTTCTTCCAGTACAAAGTCTGTTGATTTGTCCCATGAGAAAAGCAATGATGAAGCTCGAATGCTATCAAGCTCTTCCTTTGTATGTGCTCTTTTGAATCTTTTCTATGAAATTGAAGTAGCTTCATTTAACAATGGATTTGAATGTTCCCCTGCTATTCTATGCTGCTCTATCTGATTATAAATTGGGACTGCTAATTCTGTTTATGTCTGTCTTTTATGATCAGTCATTGCAATGAATGGTTGTGTTAGAGTTTAATAGATGATCCATATTCAGGCCTTAACCAATAGATTAAGCTTTGGGGTGGAATGATTTCTTGATATAGTATCAAAGCATTCTACACTTGGGCCTTCTATTGAGAATGTTGCTTCTTCATTTTCTCATGGGGAGTCTCCATAGAATTATTGTTCAGGCTTGTGCCCGACATGGGAGCAATTTTTAGAGGGTAGGAGCAAGTAACATTTCATCAAATTTTTCACACCATATCTTTATCCAAAGCATTAAGGCACTGGGTTGTGGATCTCCACCTCTAATATGGTGCTTACTCTTCCCTCTCCCTTTCAATTTGGGGCTTCTTTATTCTCTTCAACTCATCAATTGATTTCCAACTTGTCCAACTACATATCTCTAGTGTGAGTTTCTTTTATATTTGGACTTCGCTTTGAATGTGCCTAGATCTGTGTAATCATGAGTTTGAATCTTATTATTGTGAGGCCCAAGAATGTTTGAATCATAATGTTGCAAGGAATTTTTTTAATGTTTTATGATTTTAACAATAGTGTTTTCATCCTTGTAGGGTTATTGTTAACATGCTATTTTGAATTTTTTTTTAGGTTTACATAGTTTGTTGAAGCATGTTCTTGCAGTTATCAAATGATATGTTTGTTGAACATGTTTGTTAAGTGCCAAGTCTGGATTTCGGTTAAAGTGAGGAAATATTTTAGAATGAATTGAGAGGATCAGGTTCTGTATGTTTTGGTAATTAAATATCTAGCAGAGTGGTTTGAAAAAACTGTTACTTAAATGTCTACTGTATGTGGATCTGACTAATCTGTCACGTGTTTCAATAGAAAGGAATGAAATCTGGCAGGAACACTGAACCAAAATTGAGGTTGATGAAACTAATGCCGAATGGTCTAAGAGCAGATTAATGCTTGTCCTCATTTTACTTGTATGGCCATGAAACTTTCGAGTAATAGAAGGCTGAATAGTGCTCAAGGAATTACAATGAATGAAGCAAACCAAATACAGGCACACTTGTGCATGCCACTTATGTTGTTATAATGGCTATTTGGTGTTTTATCATGTGTATATTTGTATCTGCTTGAAGAAAATGCCAGATAGTGATTTTAGGCACCATTAAAATTCTACAAAAATGACATGCCTGCCAGCAATTTTTGTGTCTTCTGATATGCAGGATGAGGAACATTGCTCGCAATCAATTTCAGGTGGTGCTTTATATCCTTCAGGCTCTTATGATCATACAGATGGTGAAAGCAGGTTATTTACTAATTTGATAATTATTCTTATTGTTTCAACAGAAAATGCTTGAAAGAAGTTTTTTTTTATGGGGGGTCTAAATTGCTAAGAAGTATTTAAATTCAAAATATGGAAATTACAGGATACAAGAAAGTTTACATGGTGAACAAAGAGGAGATGATAGCATTGCAGAGAGAACAGAAGAGCAGATGGTAAGCTAAACTTAAGTAAATTTAGCAAATTTACCAGGGACACCAGAAGGTGCTTCATCATTGGTCTTGTTCATATTGTTTCTAACATTTTTTACCTTTACTTCTTTACCTTTTCTCTTATCAGAAGCAACCAATTGCAGATTCTCCGTCACCAAAATATGAGGGTGAGGGGATTATTTTGAGTTACTTTTTGTTTAACTGTTAGTAGAGTTGGAACATGAAGACTTTTGTGTTATGTATGGCTATGGGTACATTGCACCTGACAAACTTGATTGTTTACTCATTTACCTAACCCCTCTATGCAATAGATTTACAGGAAACAGTGGGATGTCTGCATTGATGCCTCATATAAGTCATGGTTACTTTTCAATATCACCCATATCTTTTTGAGGCATGTGTGTTTGTTGCCTGTAGATCTGCAGTCATCAATAAATAGCAAGAAAGATGGCTCTGAAAAAGGAAGTCTATTGTCTAATGTCACTGCCACTGCTGCTCCATCCCATGTATCTTCACAAAGTCATGGGAAGACAAATTTGCCTAGTGAACCTGCAGAGGGTGCAGTACCTGTCAAAGGGCTCAGAGGAACACAATCAAACTCTCGTGGTGGACCGGGCAGTTCTACATCATCAAATTCAGACCGTATGGGTGCAGCCTCAGCTTCTAGTGGTCCTGGCTTATCACCAAGTTCATCTGTGGGTTCATTATCTTCTGAAAAGTCAACCCTTAATCCCCATGCCAAGGTCTGATTGAGCGATAGAATATGGCTTTAATCTGTTAGAGTAACACAAGCACACAACATATGGAAAGCTATGTTTGATGATATGTTTGTCGAATCACCTTTAACATCGGCTAATGTATGTGATGCTTGTTTTCTTCTGTGTCAATAATTTGGTTATCAGGAGTTTAAATTCAATCCCAATGCGAAGAGCTTTACCCCTTCTCATACACCCGTCAGGCCTCCATCTGCAGTGTCTGATGCTTCATTATATTTTCAGACTGCTGTTTCTGGTCTACCACCCGTGCATAGCATGCCCATAGGCATTGGGGTAAGTACCGAGTATAAATTTGTTGCTTGCCAATGTTCCTATTGTGTCTTGGACTTTTTTCATTTTCTGAGTTACAAGTTATAGATGGCATTGGCAGTAGAATTTTCTTTCTCCATTTGGGGTTTGGTTGATAAAAATCAAAAATTTTCCTTCAACTGACCATTTTGGTCTTCAAATAAATGGAATGGATTGTCATGATGGTTTGTTGAATGTAGAGTGATGTTATATGTAAAGTACCAGAGGTTATTTTTAGGTATTTGTTCATGTTCATTGCTTGTTAGGATTATACCCAACCTATGAGAATTTTGCAGATTGGACCTTCATTTGCGGGAAACCAGCCTTTTATACTTAATCAACAGGGTGCACCATTGCAAGCGCCACAAGCACCACAGGCTTATTTTCATCCGGGTGGACCACAGGTGCAGTATCACTTGTATTCAGGGCTATGTGGAGTCCCCTTTGAGTGGTCATTTCAGTAGAGTGCTAACTATGTGTACTTATTTAATTTCAGTATAGGCAGCAGATGCTTTTAGGCCAGCCTAGGCAAGTCTACTACATGCCAAGCTATCAACCTGTAAGCAATGCTGATCATTTTCAAAAAAAAATCTGCATTTTGTTGCTTATCTGTGCTCAAGTATGTTTTGTTTGGAGTATTTGGGAGCTGCTGCTCGTGCTTCCTGAAATGGGTGATCATAATGTCTTTTTATTTGACTTAACAAAAGATAAAATTTTTATCTGTTTTGCAAATATAGCAGAAATAGAGGGAATCAGAGGAGTGCTGGAAATATAGTCTCATTTCTGATTTTATTCTGTGTATGTACAGGGAATGCCTTACTAAGGGAGGGAGTTCGAGTCAGCTGATTATTGGCAGTCATCGTCTGCTCACAATGAATAAACTTCTTCTGAGAGGCTGCGCAGAACAATTTTCTCCGGTTCTAAACCCGGCAGTCTGCGAAGATTCTAACAGTTTCCTGAGCTTCTTCCTGGGGAGGCCGACTTGTTCCGGGTTACAAGATTTTCACAACCCAGTTTGCTTCTCATTCATACCAGACAAGATTTCTTAACGTTTTCTTTCAATATTGTACTTTAATTAACTGTTTGATTATTTTATAAAGGAGCTTGGATCAAAGTTAATTTGAGGTGCCATTGTTTTTCACCGTGACCGTCCTCTCCCACCCTTCCTATTCTCTCCACAGGTCTCTCAGTTTGCCTAATGTGTGCTAGTTTTTGAATATGAATTTTTCATTTGAATCTTTTTGTCTCTGATGTTAAGATTCCTTTGGAAATATCTAGATTCTATTTGACCATTCTTATATGAGTTTAGTTAACTAACGCGGTTACGGCGGCTTCAACAAATAAAATGAAATTGACATCCAAGGCAATTTTGTTTTGTTAGTTATTGTCACGTGGCGTGTCACATTGACCTACAATTCTCTGTAATTGACTAAACTCTTCATGTGTTTCTTCTTTTTCTTTATCTCTTTCGGTGAGGAACAACGATATCTCATTGTGGTTAACGTATAAGCTAAATGTTAACGTAATGGGGTTTACGACCTTAGTTTGTTTAGATTAGTTAATTAGAGGATTAGAGGAAACCAAGGCGCTTCTTGATGAGATTTGGGGAAGATTAATAACTTTATATTTGTGATCCACCACTAAACCCGAATAAGAAGTATAGAACGTGGCACTGTATGGTTCGACTTGTGAATTAATTTTTTCCTTTGTTGTTTCACTTGATTTTCTTAATTATGGTTATTCTAGTAGTGAAGACAAACTTAAAATTATATAATTTTAAGCATATGGTCTCAAATATAAATTTTTTTTTTAAATATGTTTTATATATTAAGTAAAAATCATGTTAAAAATTAAAATGATTTCTCATCAATAAAAAAAAATAATGAGAAAAATAAAATTTCTTGCTTATGAAAATAAAGTTGTTTAATCTTTTAAAGTTTGGAGTCCTAAACATGTCATGCTTCATCAACTTGAGAAAATGCTTGTAACTTTTGCCTTTCTTCTAATTTGGTTTGGGGGAGGGGAGAAAGTGATTCGAACTACGAAACTCTTTTTTGACTTTGCCTTTTTGTGCAAATATGTTTGGAATTACGATGTTTGCCACTATCAATCGGACTTTGCTCATATGAATACAGATGGCCTTAAAGAAGAATAAGACATGAAAAAGGTCAATGAGATGGCTTGTCAAAAAAAAAAAAAAGGAAAATGTCACAATAATAGATTGAGAAATGAGATGTTAGACAATGGTAATTAAACCTTCATAAAAGATTTTTCTTCTAAACAAAACTAACTTGTAGTTGGGATGAAATTCCATTGCAACCATATAACTTGAAATCCAAGTTTTATTATTATTATTATTATTATTATTATTATTATTATTATTAGATCGAGAAAAAAAAAAAAAAAAGGGGGATATTTTATGAGTGCAAGTTATAGTTGCTATGATGATGATGAGGAGAGCATGCGAGAATCACGAGTTGACATCCCGATTCACCGTATAAGCAAATACGAGGAATCCCGGTTCAAGTCAGCTTAGTTATGACCATATTGCACCAAAATCTAAACATAATCTAAAATACTACTAAAAGAGTCATATCAAATAAAAAAAAAAAAAAAAAAAATGTGAGACGTACGACGATAATCGAAATAATTATAATCTTAACACCAAACTCCATGCAGCAGTTGAAAAGGTTTGAGATTTCATTTTGATACTTGTAATTATTATACTTTAGAAGTTGGCAAAACTATTTTCAGCAAACCAAAACCACTGGACGAAGCAATGGAGATGGGGGAAGTGTGAGTGGCGAGCTTACGAGTGCGCCATGCAATTAGTCTTCAATTTTCGTATTTGCTCCTCCTTTCTTCCTTGTTCTGCGCCACGAGTGAGCTTACAGTAACACGCTAAAAAGTTATCCCAACTTTTGTTTAACTCCACGTATATATATATATAAATTGTAAATATTATTTAACTTTATGTAAAATGTCTAAAAATTATACAAAATAATTACTAAATTTTCTTTTCAGTTATTTTAAAATTATTTTAACTTAAGTCTTACAAGTCAATTGTAAGGAATACGTTTCATTTTTCAAAAAAAGAAAAAAAAAATATTAGAATTCAAGACTTTCAAAAGGGCTTAATTACTTTGGATGAAATTTTATAATGATCAATTGTAGATATGAAATTATTATTGTTGATTGTGATTATTGAACAATTATAAATGTATGATTAATGACCATAATATTGTCATGCGTCTTTTTTGTTTTGGAAGTCTTTCATTATTGTGTTACTTTTGCATGTGTCTCAAAAATAAATAAATATATATATTTATACCTTATATTATTCTTATAATATTATTATCGCTGATTATATTTTTTAATTTTTTTAACATATAATTATTATAAAAAATAATTAAAATATGTAATTAATAACATAAACACGTCGCTGTCTTGCATTAATTTTTCCATATCCGTATAATAGAGTTCTAGGCAACGAGGCTCAACTTTCGAAGTGTTTGGAATAATTTGTCTTGACTTTGGCTTGATTTATACCAGCCCCCCCCCCCCCCAAAAAAAAAAAAACTTCAATTGCAATAGAATCATCGATTCCATCAAAATAGCCAACGTTGAAATTATCTTCAAAACAAACGTTGACCCCATTAATATTACATTAATCTCACTTTGGAACCAAAATTAACACATTATCATCAATAATTTATTATTGTTGTAAAAAAAAAAAAAAAAAAAGTTTCTCTCAAACCAGAGTTCCATTTCCTCGTGCATAGACCAATTGAATATAATTAAAAAATAGTTGCTATTGAGCTTACTTCTTGTCTTGTTTTGTGACCCCACATTTGGAAATTTCCTCCCTTTTACTAAATATTCATACCCAAATTGAGGGAAATGCATTATATTATATTATTTTGTGTCAAGCAATCCATTATAATTATATCATTAAAGTGGTAGTTTGATTTGCGATTTTCTTTACGTTAATCATAGTTTAAGCCTCTTTATTGGTATTATTTGTCTTTAAAATTTTGAGATTTATATAAAATAGCATTAATTTTTTACTCATTAACACTGAAATTAAATATAAAAAAGTTAATTAAGACCCACAATCTTTCGTATATCCTAAAAGTCAAAATGATTCAAATATATGACCAAATTAGTATAGTGTTGCATGTATATATAATATTGTACATTATTATACATAATAAATAATTAATTATAAAAATTATGAATGTGCGGTTAATTAACAATCCGTGAAATTCAATTAATGAATTTTAATTTAAAGATATTGAAATCGTACATGTGTCTTGATTAATTAATGAATGAACAAACTTTTCCACTCGGAAAACGATAAAAAAGCAAAAAAAAAAAAAAAAAAAAAAGGTGGTTGATATTCTTTGTGGCAATAGTTAATACAAAATTAATTGATAATAATCCAAAGAGAAAAGTTGATTAGAAATAAAATAATATATGAGTAAAGTGAATGCATAAAAAGAAATGGTGTGGAAGAGATGATGGGGGTGGTGGACTTGCTAATGTCAATGGTGTAGAGATAGAGAGAGAATGGTTGTGGAAGATGTAAGCAGGGTTGAACTTTAGCAGCAGCACCAAAGACAAGACCAAGAGAGAGAGAGAGAGAGAGAGAGAGAGAGAGATAGAGAGAGAGTGAGGTTTCTGGGGGTTGTTTATGGGGTGAGAAGGAAATGTCCATGAAGCCAAGTTAACATCACTACTTGCTTCTTTTTTCTCTGTTCTTTACCAAACCCCAAAGGTTTCTCTCTCTCTCTCTCTCTCTCTCTCTCTCTTTCTTTCAGTGTCTCTTTTTGTATGTCTCTTTCTCTGTCTGCTTCCTCTTCTTCTTCTTTTTCTTTCTTTGTGAATTTGTCTATTTTAGCTTTGTTTTTCATCAACTTTGTGAGATATGGTCTGGCAGGGAATCTATGACATGGTTGTCAAAGTTTTGATATGATAGCATTGGAAACATAAGATGGTCAAGTTAAAAGATTGGATTTTTGGTCTTTGGCAGCAGTGCTTTATTTTTTTTTTTTTTGGTTTATTGATTTGCATATGGTGTTTTTGGTGCCGATTTTCTTTTCCCCCTTGTTTCTCCCATTTTAGTTTAAGATTTTACTTCTGGGTTTTGCATGCATGAAGATATGGATTTCTATTTGGGTGTGGAATTCGACTACTGAGATTGTAGCTCTTTTCTAAACTAACTGGATAAAAATTTTTGTTCTTTATATATATCTATATATATTATTATTATTATTTATTTTTTTTTTCTTTTCCTTTTGAAATTTGAGAATTTGTTTCCAGTTTTAAAAATGATGTATGCTATTTTTCTGTTATGAAATATGTTTCCTGAAAATGGGTTTCCTTCTCTTCCTGGGTTTTGTTTAGTTCTCCATCTGATTAAATATGTGGGTTCAGTCCTTCTACTAATAACTTCCAGGAAATGATGGTTTTAGTTCCAATTTCTGTCTTTTGTAGTTTGCATGCTTTTGGTTTTGCATATTGACTGTAATTTAAACATTTGATACAAAGTTCAGATAAGATAGGTTCGGTGAAGTAGCCTTTCGTGGTGGAGAATACCAAATTGCTTATAATTCCGTGTTTTATTAGTTTGAACATTGACAGCGGGATTGAGGGCTGTCTTGGTGCTGTCCTTTTTGTGACATGAGAATTGCTCTTGAAATTTAAACAATTCTGCTGACTTTAATTTGATCATTGACTGTAGGATTAAGGGCTGTACTTGATCTTGTCTTATGTAAGCCATTCTGGTAAATTTACTTTGGACATCAATAATATGTTTGTGGCTGCGTTTGATGCTCCCCTTTTTGTGGCATTGGTGCCAGGGTTGAAATGTGAACTCATATAACTGGAAATGGCTATTTGTGTTTGTTCTAAATTCTAAAGTTGGTGAGAAAAACCTCTCGGCCAACTTGTGAATCTAAGATATATGATATGGTTATGAAAAACATGGTGTGCAATTGTAAGAATAGCAGGTATTGTTTGTGTTAGAGTATAATATATGATCTATATTCTGATTGTTACCTAATAGTTTAAGCTTTTAGGTGGAATGTTTTATTGACATGGTCTTAGAGTTTTTATGACCAAGTTATCATGAGCTTGAATCTCGCTGCCCCAAATTATGAATTTCTAGTTTGTTCATGCTTTAGGCCTAAGTAAGCCTGGTTTATTCACACCTCTAGCCCAAGCGAGCTGGGCTTTCATGTAAGGGGTGTGTTGATATATTATATATGTTCCATATTTTGGATTTCACCCAACAGTTTAAACTCCTAGGTGAAATGGTTCTTTGGCAGCTTGTGTCCTTCATTCTATTGCTGAGAAGTTGCAAATGTTTTGTTTCTTGAATCAAAAAAGAAAACATTTTGTTTCTCTTGTAGAGAAGTGCATGTTTTAGAAAATTCACCTCCAGTTCAATTGTGCGACTTGCATTGGAATTACAGCTTTATTGTATCTTATTGGCTATGCTTCTTGGGTTTTCTCACACAAAGTGAATCAGCTTCCTACCTTTTCAATGCCATAATTCTTTTGGTGCTTACTGCTTAGAAAGAAAACAGTTATTTTGGTCTTCTTACTGTTTCATTTTGTTGTATATTTTATTAGTGGCAAATACTAGGCTGATTCTGGTGGCCAATAACTGGAGAGATAAGGCACAATCACAGAGCTTCCTGCATTTCATCTTTGGAGATCAAGTGAGTTTGTAGTAAAAAAATTGTTTCACCGTAGCTGTAGTTATGAAAATGCAAAACTTGCGTAAGAAAGTCTCTGGTATCAGCCCTGCCCACTTCACCGCTCCATACATTGTTGGTTGCCCATCATTGGGAAATTCTACTGAATCACACATCCAAAAGTCATCTCTGTCTGAAAGTTTAAACTTGACAATGGGAGTTCCACCACAGCACTTATATGGCTCTAAGCAAGTAAATTTTCAATTTCAAGACCAGGATTCGTCTTCCACTCAGTCAACTAGTCAATCATATCCTGAAGTTGCTAGCATGGGAGAAGGTAATATTACATAACAAAAATAAATTTATGGACAAGTGCATTATTGTAATTATGAGTATTTCTTGACTGTGATTTGTGATATATTTAGGTTCAATTGAAAAATTAAGTTTTGGCTCTGTTTGTTTCCATGCTAAAAGTCCTTTGTCACACTTAGAAGCTAGATATTGCCTAAGGTTTCACACACGTCAAACTCTTCTGCTGTTGCTTCAAAGGATGATTTATTATCTTATGCACATATGTTCCATCTTTCTGTTAAGAGGAACAGGAACTAAACCTGACACTGTGCAGTAGTTACTAGCAAATTGTTTGGTTCCTTGCAATATGAAACAATTGACTAACTATATATTCCCACTTTCAAATTCTGCTTTTCCCGACTTCTTTGTTACTCAATCAAACAGATATCTAATTAATTCTTCTTGTACTTCCGACTGAATGAAGCTCATGGGAAGCCTATGGGAAGTCACACGAAATCAGCCTCCACAACAGGAAGTCAGGATTTTATTTTATCCCCTTCACAAATGGATCATACCCAATCCATTGTAAGTATATTCTTGCATTGCTTTGTGGTTTGTGGCCATGTCTGGATCTTATACTGCAGGTTACACTGCAGGCTCACATTCCATTCCATTATGCTGAACCATACTTTGGTGGCCTACTAGCAGCTTATGGTCCTCAGGCTCTGGTAAGTATTTTGCACCATATAATCTGGTTATTCTCTTCCCTCATTAATTTATATTGTTGCAATGGACTTTGCAAGTGAATTGAGAAAGATACATTGACATTCCAAAGCATCTAGAATGTCAGTTTCCATGAACTGCTTATCTCCCTATGATTGTAATTGTTGTCAACTGTTATTGGAGTGAGAAGCTGCTAACTGTTTAGAGAAATTCAGTTGCTTTCTTTTACAGAGAAAGGACATGTTAAGCAACTGCAAAAGTGTTGAAGGGTAGAGTTGAATGGTCCTTTGTGCGATTTTACAACTTCAAGCTCAGTTTCTTACCTTATTAATGCTCAGCACTTTTGCCATGCCTGACCTTATATATTATTCAACTATAAAAAATAGAAGTCTATGAAGTATGTTGTTGCCATAGAATCTCCTTTGCTCTTATTGTGGTTTGTTTCCCTTATTTGTTTTTTTATGTCTTGGATAGGGCAGTCTTCAATATTTGTTAGCTTGGGGAATTGTTTAATTATTCCTTATGTACAGAACTGGCTAACTCTTGTTGTTTCAAGTTCAGACCAGTTGACATCTCAATGTGTGGAACAACAAATTCTGACTTGTTGATTGCCTGTTGATTATGGCATGCAAACTTATTTTAAAGGACATGAGTTTCTGTATGCTACCACAATATGTCACTGTTCTCTACTCTCTTTTGATGAGATGCAATTAAATGAATTGTCAGCAGATTCCTCATCCCCAGATGTTTGGGATGTTTCAAGCTCGAGTGCCTCTGCCACTTGATCTGACAGAAGATGAGCCAATTTTTGTCAATGCAAAGCAATACAATGCAATTCTCAGGAGGAGACGATACCGTGCCAAGCTGGAGGCTCAAAACAAACATTTCAAAGCTCGTAAGGTAGACAGTTTTTAATTTTCCTCCCGTTAAATATTTGTGGCAGTTTAAAGCACGTCCCTCATGGTCTTATTTTGACTCATTTGTTATGTCATTTGAAAAATTCTTCAGCCATATCTTCATGAGTCTCGGCATCTTCACGCATTAAGGAGGGCTCGAGGTTCTGGGGGGCGCTTCCTGAATGTGAAAAAGCTTGAAGAATCCAATCCTACTCCCACAAGCCATGGACTGAATGTAACCAGCTCTGCTCCTCATCATTTGAATGGGAGCATGTCAGAATCTGGATTTCATCAGCCCGAAAATCATAGAGACGGTGCTTCCACCACCTCCTCCTCTGACGTCACAAGTGCCTCCAACAGCAATGACATCTTCCAGCAGCCAGATTTCAAGTTCCCTGGCTACCTGTCTCACATCGGTGGGGCTATGCAGGGGCACATGGGCAATATGTGTGTTGGGGGCAATGCATTTCCATCCTCGTTCAATGGATGAAGTCTACGGCTCAGTCTTGGTTGGCCATGTTTGTTCCAAAATTGGAAAGAACACAACACAGCTGCCGGTCGGACAATAGGGAAGTCATCCTTGGCTCAGTTAATTTGGTGTTCTATTGTTTCATTTCTCTTCAGCATTAGCTCTGTCAAATCAAAAACAAAAGCTATGCATGAGACTCTCTGTGTCTTTTGAAGTTCTTTTGCCTGTTAGTGACTGCAAGCAAGTGCAATGGCACTTCAGCGCTCGTAGTAATTGTATTATGTTATGTAACTAAGACTGTGTTTCAATTTTCAGATTGCATTATTTTGCCAGTCCCATCCTCTTGATTCTACCAAATAAGACAAGACAGAACAAAAGGGCTCCTACCCAAAATTTTAAATTACTAGGCAATTTCTCCAATATGATTTAGTATATTATTTGTAGGGAAATTTATTGCATTAAATTCGTTGTCATGAATTTTTAAGCAAGCAAGGCAAACGTTTATGAAAATATATTTTTTATTAAGAATTTATAAAGTTGTGAGTTACATAATAAAAAAATATATAAAAAAATATATATATATTTTTTGTTTTCATGAATTCACCTTATGTCTCCTTTCTCAACATATCAACCTAGAGCCCCTAAGTCTCTAGGATAAATATTGACTTGGTGGGGCTATATGTTTGAACCTGCTGCACTTTTTAAAGTTTAAACACATGAGCTCTTGCTTGATTGTGGGTGGAAATGATGAACTGCGATCCGTGGGTGTTGCCGCTTTTCCATTCACCCCATGGACGAGATCAGGAACTCGGGGAACTAATTCCAATTACTTAAAAAGTTCTGACAATTACTCCAAACTTTGAAATTTCACTAAAACCTCAATAGCCATCACCATTAAATTATCTAAGAAGCCTGTGTGCTGAAGCTAGTTTGGCTCGTTCCATACTCTCCAATCTCATTGAAAATTGGTACTGGTAGGGCCACATGGTCTTCCACGATTTGGAAATTGGGAGGGACAGGTGCGTGCCCCCCAGCTGAGTGGAGTGCGCAGTAATGCTTTTCCTAGAACAACTTGGTGGAAAAGTCAAAACCCGAATCTTGTTCATTATTTAATGTGATTCTGTTCAGTGACCGTCCAAACTTCCAATTTGATATGACCGTCGATTGAATATCTCTTACACGTACGCAATTAATTTAGTCCGTTTGATCCCCAATTCAGTATTATTTTATTATAACTAAAAAAATATTAATAATATAATTACATCATATTAATATTATTTTATATTATATGAATAATATTTTATATTACATATTAAAATTATATATAAAAATAAAATAATTTTTTATATAAAATTTATCTAATACTAAATATTATTTACTTAATATTTAATATTATTTTATATAATATATATTTTATTTTAATTATTTATATTTATTATAATATCTTATAAATATTAATTATATAATTTTAATTTTTTAAAAAAAAAAATTATATATATATATATATATATTAATGTGATATATTAAATTTATTCTTGAAATTAATTTTAAAAAATAATAATAAAAATAACATAGGTCAATCACGTAGGTAATGTTTCTGGATCCACCACGCCCCCTACTGGCCTGGGAATCTCATTCAATATCTGCCTTGTACTATGGGTTTGGTGAAAAATTAATTAATTATTTTTTTCGGTTTCTTAAAAAAAAAAAAAAAAAGAGAAAAGCCGAGATCAATTTTTTAAGCTATTCGGTACTACTTTTTTCCTTTATTTAAAATGATGCACATAAAACCCATATCCATATAAAAAGCCAATGAAGCCCCACAACTATCAACTCCAATTATCCACTTTGATTAATGCTGGAAATAAGAATTAGGTATACTTGCACAACCATGAGATTCTGAATCAAACCAGGCACAAAACATGGATCAAGAAGCAATGGAAGAAGAAGAACTTCTTCTATCTTCCTTATATATAGAAACCTGGACCTGCAAGCACTTACAGTGATTACCCTGTGTCAGTCAAGCAGGTAAGCAGAAGAAAGATAACAAGTAAGTGAAACTGAACAGGATTTGGACAAAAGAGATGAAAAGATTTCCCATTTGTTTCCTGCATTGTTTTGTCATTGCAAAGCCTCTTGGTTCTTTGCTGACAGCCGTTTGAGAAACTCATAGGTAGTGATCATTGTTGTTGCAGACATAGACATTGAAGCCCACCTAGGCCCCAAACCTCTGTAACATGCCAACCAGCCGCCTTCCTTAACCAAATTCCTCACAGTTTGGCCAATAGTCAGTCCACGCCGCTGCCTCCCGTTCTCCTCGCCATCCAAAACTTGCATTCTAGTCTTAATTGTATCGAGTGGCATGGTGATCAAGGCCGAAACGCCACCAGCCATTGCTGCACTGACTCCCTGGACTGCCATTACCGTCTTCGAATCCGGTCTAAATGCATTAACCCCACTGTCATTGCCACTTCCATCCCTACCTTTCTTCCAAAAGTAACATTTAATTCCACCCCAAACCAGCCTTTGTGAAACAGAATATGAAGCCCACCAAACTGCATTTGATGGTGCATATGTCAATATGGATATCCCAAACCCTCTATACAATCCTCTCAACCCATCCGTCCCAATGATTTTCCTAAACACATCTATCCCATTCGAGTATTTACACGTCGATGCATTAGGAATCAAACCACCCCCACAACCACCACCTCCTTGAACCATAAGCCTTTGGCTCACGACATCAACAGGAGTCCACACAAGTTGCGCGGCCATAGCAGCACTCAATCCAGCAATTGCGTTGGCAACCGCTGCGGCTGTTGCCTCCGGGACACCAAACCTAACCGTGGCAGTCCCCACGTTACTCTTGCTAACCTCAAGCGCGGCCATGTACAGCGCCCGGGCCGGGATTGTACCCATCAAGGAAGTGCCAAACCCCCTGTACAAAGCCCTAAAACCCTCATTCCTCACAATCCAATAAGCCGTCTTTATACACGGGAACTGAGATTGAGCAACCTGTTGCCGTGTTTTCAACACCACCACTGGATAAAGCGCCGCCGACACGCCGGAAAACAGTGCAGACCCCAGAAAGAAAAACTTCGACTTGTCAAGCATTTCCCAGTTAATATCAGCCGGCAAATGAATTTCCTGCCCGGAAACCACCGCCTCCTCCTCTTCCTCCTCCGCTGCCGCCGCACTCATATTCATCTTAGCCAGGTTAACAATATCCACAAAAATTAAAACTTTACAGAAAACCCCTCCCCCCAACCCACCCACAAAAAACCTATACAATTCCAATAACCCAAAAGAGAAAAAAGCCCAAATTTGCAATAAAAATCCTCAAAACTTGCTTTGATCTAAGAAATCGTATTAGGGACTTGAATTGGTTCTTCTTTGTTTCCTCTTGTGGTGGGACCAGGTTTTGGACCGGAGGCGAAACAAAATGATAGGATCTAACATTTCTTAGTACTGTGTTTTTGCTGATTGGGCCTTACCGGAGATGGGTTCATCGCAGCCGTTCCTCTGCCGCCTTTGGCAACCGAAAAGTTTGGATCTTTGCCGAGATATGTGAAAGAATTCGAGTAAAGATTGTGTTTTTCGTACGGGAGCTAGAGAGAGAGAGAGAGAGAAGAAGGAAACCGGTGACCGGAAACGAGAGAGTGTGGTGTGTAGGTGAAAAACGGAAGCGGATATAGAAGAGAGAGAACCGGCGATCTCTGGGGTCAGTTGACACGCGTCCGTTATTCTTTGGCGGGGCCGATTTCAGTTATGGGCATTGGTTGGTTATCAGGTTGTCCAAAGGAATTTTGTGTACTGGCTCTCAGGAAGATTATGAGATCCTAGCCGTTCATTTTGTGGGACCCCTGATGGGGATTTGGGGATAAAATGAGATCGACGGTTGCAAGTGGGTGTTAATGCCAGGGTACCGTTCTCTCCCCTCGGACAATGCGTGGCATGACGTGGCACACCAATCCACACCGAGGCGAGGTTCTATTGCATGTGGGATTATTGTAGTGTTATAACCACCAATTATTTCCAACGATTGTATGCTAATTTATTAGTATTTTCACTCTTGAATTTGTTTACATTCACAATTTTTTTTTTTTATAAAAAAATGCGCAAATACTATTAATAATTATATGTTTAAGTTTTGAAAAAAAAAAACAAGAAGGATTAGACTTTTTTTTTAAAATTGCCACTTGAGTGTTGATGTCACTCAACTTTAAACTAATTAGATAATTTCGATAATTTAAGATCAAAAATTTTAAAAATTTATAATTCTTTAATTAAGTAATTTCTTGTTGACAAATATCTATTTTAGTAACAAATAATGAATAATCTCATGAATATGATATTTGGTTGTGTAATTAAAAGAGAACTCATCTTAGATTTGCTGTTGTTGGCATAAATGTGATAGCGATCTCATGTCCATTACTGTGGCACCACCCGCACCAAATAGATGCTGGTTTCATCCCTATAGAATAGGCTAGCGGGTGGTGATGACCACCCAACTAATTGATGACCGACACGTGTAGATTTCCCAATATACAAGTCTCATGCAGCTTTTTGGCTAATGTGGTCCAATCAACTGGCCGATTTGACCAATTTGACTAGACCAATTTTGATAATTATGCCAAAAAAAAAAAAAACGAAACGGGAAATATGACGTAAAATCCCTAGATAGTGATGACAATATTTGGACACGTTACTTTCAAGTGAGTGTCGAGTATTTGTTATCACTCCTCAATCTTCCTAATACGATTTGACATGTGAAATACGCCAAAAAAAAAAAAAAAAAAAAAAAAAAAAAGAGATTTTCACTTGTGGGACAATTTAGGATTATTAGATTAAGATTTAAAAGGATAAAAAAAAAAAAATTTGTGACATTCAAGTCGGGAAACTTGTTCAAATAAAGCTACCAAATATATATATATAAAATCATAGAGTAAAGTTATGTAATTATACTAAATTTAGTAGAAAACTATATGGAATTAAATGTGAGAATTGGTGACTAATCAATTTGCAACAGCAAAGATTTTATATAGAATAAATATAAAATATATATGAATTCTTACAAATTTTTTTTTTTTTGAAAAAAAAATTACAAAGTAAAATTCCAATTCAAAACTTTTAATTAAAAAACATTTAAATGTATTTCATCGTGTTTATATCCTCTCACATGTTGTAGTCTAAATTGCAAATGCAAGTATGCTAGTTAAAGAGCACGAGGCAATAAAAGGCAAATTCTTAGATGTGAGCTTCATTTGACTTGATCATGTTAAATTATGTGACCTAATGCTTTTCGTTTGAATTTTTTTTTTTTTTTTAAAAAATTTAATGAAAATTGTCATCAACCAAATAAAGGAAAATATAAATATTAAACAATTATAATTAATAATTTAAATTATATTTTATTTACTCTTGCATAAGTTTTATGGCAACTCGGTGTGTTAAAGAAAAGTGGAGACACAAAGTACGCAGCCTCAATTATTATTTTCTGTGAAAAGCGTTTCAATGGCCGCCACCTTTGCTCCTTTGCTTTTCCAATCTCCCCACCTCAACCACAGCTGCGGCCGCCGCCTCCGCCACCACCACCACAAAGCCAGCACTGCACCCTCCAAGTTCCTCCCCGTCAGCACCATCAGAGCCACCTCCTCGTCATCAACTGATCGCTCCTCTGATCAAACTGAACTAAACCCTCCACCGTTGCCACCAACAACAGCAACAACGTTAAAATCATCGAAAGCATCATCAGAAACTACTAGAGTTAGCGGGAACGCAAGCAGCAGCAGCAGCAGCAAGGGTTATAACATCCGTGAAGAGGCTCGCATGTTAAACCTCGCCAACCCACAATCCAGCCACAACTTCTCCGCAAAGTACGTCCCTTTCAACGCGGGGCCCAACAACGAGTCCTCCGAGTCATATTCCCTGGACGAGATCGTCTACCGTTCTCAGTCCGGTGGCCTCCTCGACGTCCAGCACGACATCTCCGCCCTGAAAGTCTTCCCGGGCTCTTACTGGAAAACCCTATTCGATTCCCGGGTCGGGAAGACCACTTGGCCCTACGGATCCGGCGTTTGGTCCAAGAAAGAATGGGTCTTGCCGGAGATTTCCAGCGACGACATCGTCAGCGCATTCGAAGGCAATTCGAATCTTTTCTGGGCAGAGAGGTACGGTAAAGAGTTTCTAAAGATGAATGATTTGTGGGTCAAGCATTGTGGAATAAGCCACACCGGTAGTTTTAAAGATTTGGGCATGACCGTGCTGGTCAGCCAAGTGAATCGTTTGAGGAAGATGAATAAGCCGGTGGTCGGCGTCGGCTGTGCGTCCACCGGCGACACATCGGCTGCGTTGTCCGCTTACTGTGCGGCAGCGGCTATACCTTCCATTGTGTTTTTGCCTGCGAACAAGATTTCAATTGCTCAACTAGTTCAGCCTATTGCAAATGGTGCATTTGTTTTGAGTATTGATACTGATTTTGATGGCTGTATGCAGTTAATAAGGGAAGTTACTGCAGAATTACCAATTTACCTGGCAAATTCGTTGAATAGTTTGAGGTTGGAAGGGCAGAAAACTGCTGCAATTGAGATTTTGCAGCAGTTTGATTGGGAAGTTCCGGATTGGGTGATTGTTCCTGGTGGAAATTTGGGGAATATATATGCTTTTTATAAAGGGTTTAATATGTGTAAAGAATTAGGACTCGTTGATAGGATTCCTAGGCTTGTTTGTGCACAAGCTGCAAATGCGAATCCACTCTATTTGTATTTCAAGTCAGGGTGGAGTGAATTTAAGCCTGTGAAGGCAAATAGCACGTTTGCTTCTGCTATTCAGATTGGTGATCCCGTTTCAATTGATAGAGCTGTTTTTGCATTGAAGAATTCTAATGGGATTGTTGAGGAGGCTACTGAGGAGGAATTGATGGATGCAATGGCACAAGCAGATTCAACGGGAATGTTTATTTGCCCGCATACAGGGGTTGCATTGACAGCATTGAATAAACTTAGGAATAGTGGGGTGATCAGGCCGACTGATAGGACAGTGGTGGTAAGTACTGCACATGGTTTGAAGTTTACTCAGAGTAAGATTGATTATCATTCGAAGGACATTAAGGACATGGCTTGTAGGTTTGCTAATTCACCCGTGAGTGTTAAGGCTGATTTTGGGTCAGTTATGGATGTGCTGAAGAAGTACCTGGGGAGTAAAACACCATTTTTTTAGAGAGATTATGAGTATTTTAAGTTATGCCCATGTCAGTCTCACCTATTGTTGTTTTGATGTAGGCATGAGTGTTGACAGTTTCTGAATTTTCATTTAATAATTCTTGTTTGCATTTCAGCTCAGAAGAGGGATACATGAGGCATCAGCATTGCCATTTTTGTGAACAAGTTCATTGCAGTTTCATTTAATTGAAGTCTTTACAAACTCTTTTTTCCTTTTGCATCATTACAATGTTTGAGGTGTTATATGGTATATTCTCTTACAATTAGCACAATATCTGATGTGCCAGTGGGAAATAGAAGAAGACTATCATTTTAATGGCACACAATATTTTTGTTGTGCTGTGGTAGCACTTCTAGGAACATGCTATTTAAATTTCTAATACCATTTTATTTCTTTACTTGCTTGTTTTACAAATTCCAATGGACAATGTATGGATTTATGACTAGGTGTTTTTCCAATATGTCGGTTAGAGGTAGGAAATGGGCAAGTCAAGTTTTTTCAAGTTTAGGGTATAAAAGGCCTTAGCTGTTGCTGTTAGAATGTGTGCAGCCTTCATTGCAACAATAAGAAGTTTGATGGATGATCTGATACACTGTGAAGTAGATGGATCAGATAATTATCATGGCATGAATTCACTTTCCAATAAGTAATTAATTCAAAGGTGAGAGTAGCTAATCCATGAATAACATTGGCACCTTATCTTCCGATATGTTTGATGCAGAGAAGTAACACAGGTTTAATTTTTCACATGCAATAAGGAGAATTTTCAGAGGGAAATTAATGTACACTGCAGGATGCTAAGAAAATTAGAATACTTATTGTGACTTGGAAAAAGCTGCAGCTTTAAGCAATTCCTTTCTAGTCAAGGTTTATCCTTCTAACAAAGCAAGGTATGCCATATACAAAGGGATTGGGATTTCATATTGGAAAAACAATTTCCAAGAACTTATCCACTAACTATTAGGTTACACAATTCCCTCTATATGAGTATTTAAGACTTCACTGTCTGTAAAATTAAACTAAAAATTGTGTATATTATGTACAAAACTAAAGAGGGATTCAGTAAACTGCCATAAAAGTCAGATGGCTTTGATCTGTTAGATCATTGATATGCTCTCCTGTATTCAGATTACAGCACAAGGAAGGAAGTCTTGACCACTCACCGTCATTTCCTTCTGGTCTTTGAGAAACCAGCAACTAGGCAATTGTACTGGCAAGCTTTACAGCAGAATAACAAGCATAATGATCACCACAGCTATTGTACATATTGAAGCCTGCAGCCATGAATTGCATTCAGAATTATGAAAAACATATGGCCATTATGGTGAGAAACATTTCTCACAGGTATTTGCCGCATCAATCGGTTGGGACAGTTCTATTAGACCCCCAGTCACCCAACCTCAATTGATTTTCCACAATCCAGTGATAGAGTTAGTATTTGAAAGAACTAGAAATTAGGGAATTCAAAGTACTTTTTTCCAATTTGAGAACCTGGATTATTTATTGGGAGTACTTGTCTCCCAATAGGAATTCTTTTTTCACTGACAATAGTCAATCCACTACTATAGAACTGGT
This sequence comes from Rhizophora mangle, assembly GCA_037832345.1. NCBI lineage: Eukaryota > Viridiplantae > Streptophyta > Magnoliopsida > Malpighiales > Rhizophoraceae > Rhizophora > Rhizophora mangle. Next base: position 2,583,521 of record JBAPLJ010002055.1, read on the forward strand.
CACAGAAAGAAATAGAAATATGGGACTGCACTCTATCCTGGGACAACATGAATGTCCCCCGTCATGATGTTGCTATTATCGTGGGAGGATATGACCAGTCTTTCCATCGTGAATTCCTCCTTTGATCAAAGAAACAGAAATTCCAGGACACCATATAACAGACAGTAACATGCATTACAACTAGGTGTCTGCAGGGAATTGGCCACTTTCAATAATCCTTGCCTGACATACGGATATCCAAAGAAAAGGTTGAATCAGGCAGTGGTTCAGGGTACATTTGAGATAGGACTGCCTGGGGAATGAGACAATGCTCTTTCTCCCAAAGACTTCAGCTCCAGGAGCTAATTTGGTATGCTTGCCCAAAGGAATTATATTATTTCAGATTACGTGTCTTCCATACAATGTTTCAATAATAAGAAAATTATATTAAATGCTGAAAGAAAAATGAGAAGCAATGCAACATCAAAGAGTTCTTGCATAGCTGTTTTAAAACCAAAAGGTGGAACAAAAGGTAAACACTCACAGCTATCGCACAAGCACCAAGGCCTGAACGTTCCCTGGGATCTTTATGATAGTAGCCCCCAAAGTAGAGAACCGTTGCAAAGTACCACATCAATGGAAACACAAATCCGAGCAAGAGACTGTAGAAAGCATGCACAATCAAGTTGAAGCTGTGTTAGAGAGAGAGGGAGGTAGATAAACAAAAAGTAGAAAAACTCACAAAAACCATCCTATTCCGCAGCCAAAGCAAGGAAGAGGTTTGTCAAACATCCCCAGTTGGGGCTCCTCTGCGTCCATGATGGGAATATATTCTCCTTTTCTGCAGTCCACCGCATCATTTGAGTGCCCTATGTTTAGCAAAACACACCAAACAATTATCCTTACAACCTTTCTGAAAGAATGACATTTTCTAAAAGTCTTCTGAAAAAGAAGTAACATCGCCCATTAAAAATGCTAATATTGCAAAACCACATTTAAAAGAGCTTTTGCAGCATTGGTACATGAAACATATTTGAGGATTCACAATTGGAAAAAACAGTCAGGTGAGATCTATTGAGCAAAAAGAATATTCCTGGGACAGCAATGAAGTTTACAAAGTATCATTTAGCAACCATACACATATTGAGCAATCACATTTGCTAAACATTAGAATTCCATGCCAATTGCCAATTGATTCAGTCAAATCTGCATAAACATATACTGAATGACTTGCAGAAAGCCCAGCAGCAGGATAGTTAGTTCTCTTGAAAGAAATTTTGGCAATGGCACAAAATATTGTTGCTGTGAGGTGAAACAGACTTCAGTACCTTGATCCATATGTCCTACAAGCAAAATATAGAAGTGGTCTATACAGTTTCCTTCTCTCTCCTTGACAGAGCTGCAAAAAAAAAAAAAAAAAAAATCTTGTACATTCAGAATTGGCAAATAAATTGTTGCGGAAACAACATCTTTGTAAAAACAATGGTAAAGTTGAGTACATTTGACCCTTCAACTGACATCACAGTTGAGAGTCTCATGCATTGGGATGCTTTTTTTTTTTTTTTTTTTTTTTCTTTTTAAGTTTTATAAGGCCTCCAGTTTGAAGATTGCAACTATTAATGCAGGTCTACTTCCAGTAATACTAATCTCAATATTGAGTCATGAAAAGTAAAAACTTCAGCAGAAATTGACCCAAACTAAATGCCACAAGAATCATAACATGAAATTCACACCTAGAAGATACAAAGCATGATCTGTTTAGAAATTCAACAGTTAATATGACAAATTTATTTAAAAAGCAGGCAAACCCCATTTAAGATAGATTAAAGAAGAATGGAACACAAAATTTCTTGGACATAAAGTGTGAAACAAGCTTAATTAATTGCACTAACCACATTTCGCATTTGCATTGGTTACAGGGAAGAACCCAACAACTTTGATTAGCTCAAGTTTTACGTGTATTATATAACATTCCCGTAGAACTATGCAAAAATAATTACCAGTTCTACATATAATGAAGTCACACAATCCCCAAGAACAATGCAAAAAGAGATGTGAAAACTGCCAATAAAATCATTTGTATTTAGACTTCAAATCATGCGGCAGATTTTTTATTTTTTTCCGATGATAATATGCAGAACCATTTACTCCAGGGAATTAGCCCAACATCCAGTAGCATTAGAACCCAAAATTACTATAAAAGAGGTTAACTGCAGCTAGAAATCCACAGATTCAGGAAACTATTCTATTGAACATACAAAACCAAAGTTGAGTATGATAGAAAAATAGGCAATCAACAACATCCACTCCAAACCGTTTCTTGTTCATTTCAGCACAAATCCCCATAGTTAACAGGATTCAGCGATGAAACAACCTCAACAGCAAAAATTATCACACCTTCCTTCATCATTGGAAGAAAACAATATAAACTTGAGAAAAGATAGTACGTTGATTACCCATGAACATTGGCCAAAAACAAACATTGCCCATAAAAAAAATCTAAGTAGAACAGCAAAGAACTGCCTATATTTCAGTAAACCAACAAACCCTTCAAAACCAATCAAGAAATCTGCTCAAAACCCATCAACAAATGAGAACCAGCTGATTATCTTAGCACTTTATTGTCCAATCTAAACAATAATTTCCACGTGCAAGACCCCAAAGAAAATGAATAAAGAGAGAGGCCGGGGGGCGGGGGAGCAACTTACAGTGGAAATGAAGAAGTGAAATTGGCAGAAGAGGAATCCTGTGAAGAAAGAAGCTATATTTTTCTTTGGAAACAAACAGAAAGGAATAAACTTTCTGTTTCTTCTTTTTCTTGGTGGGATAAAAAAATGAAACTATCTGTGTTCTGGGCTGGTGAGGAATGCCTTTCTTTGATTTCTTTTTTCCGCTTCAAGTGTTCTTGAAATGGCGTTTACGCTATCCTTCTCACCGTTGATTCCCCCACACCAAAGAATTCTATGCCTATTGAAGAATGGAAAGACAGAACACAAACCACCTGCTCCCCATCCGACTTTGAGAATCATGTCTAATGAGAGCTAAAAGTTTTGATACGCGCCTCTATAAAATAAAAATATTATTATTATTTTCAAAAATTAATTTTTTTTTCGAAAAAAATTAAAAATTTTAAAAAAATTATTCTTAATATATAAAACTCACATATCATATTATTTCTACTTTTTTTTTTTTTTTTCTTCTCACTCTTTCCTTTCTTTTCCACAAAACCGTGCCAAACCCCATTATAATTCATATCAAAACTCGCTCATCATGAGAAAAGTTATATAAATATATTTAAATAAAAATAAATATAAAAAAAATAAATTAATTATATTTTTATTAATATAAATAAATAAAATTTTAAAAAATTATTTTAATAATTTTTTTTTAACTAACATATCTTTTAATAAGTGTTACTTAGTATTTGAGAGTCAACTGATAATTATAATTTTTTGTGCTTTGGAATTTCAGTATTTTTTCTGTATCAGAAATAACAATTTTGCTGTACAAAAAAAAAAAAAAAAAGGTTTGGAATATTCATAGTATCAAACTTACACATTCCAAAACAAACGACATTAAGAAAAAGACAACAAAAAAAAATCAGACACGAACCCAAACAGACACAAACAGTTTCTCTCTCTCTCTGTGGCACCCGATGCCTCACGAGCCGCCCGATCACGGGTTCGACCCGACCCGGGCGTCGCAGACCCGTCCCTACAATCCGTATCAAGAGCTTAACATCCCAATTCACACCCTCTACCAGCTACCCACCTCGCCGGAGTTCCTCTTCTCCGAGGAGTCTCTCCGGCAGCGCCGCTCCTGGGGCGAAAATCTCACCTTCTACACCGGTGTGGCTTACCTCGGGGGATCTACCCTCGGCGGCGCGCCGGGATATTATCCGCTGTGAAATCCTTCGAACCAACCGACACCTTGAAGCTGAAGGTGAACCGCATCCTGAACTCGTCGGGCCAGTCAGGTCGGTTATGGGGAAACCAAATCGGTGTTGTCGGGTTGATCTACGCAATGTTGGAGAGTGGAGTCGTGGCGGCCACGGATAGGGACGATGTATGGTGTAGCGTGGCGGCAGGGCTTGGGACTGGGGCGGTGTGCAGGGCGGCGAGGGGGGTAAGGTCGGCGGCGGTGGCCGGAGCGCTAGGAGGGTTGGCGGCGGGGGCGCTTGTTGCTGGGAAGCAAGCGCTGAAGAGGTATGCAATGCTCTAAAAGAGAGAGAAAGAAAGAAAGTGAAAAATTCAATTAAGGGCTCATGAACTTTTCATTTTATTTTTCCTTGTGTTTTTCAGTTGTAATGGTTTCCAAATATAAAGATCGAAACTTTGTTAGAATCAAATGAAAAAGGAGTTAGCTTTCTGGCATGGGATTAAGCTTGCCTTGTTGTTTGAATATGTTGTCTGAATCTGTAATTTTTTGACTTGTCTAATGATAAATAACATGCGGTTTTCTCCAATTGGATAATATCTTTATTAGAACTTTATTCTTGTGATGAATTATGTAATAATGTGTGTAATTTTTACCATGCAAATGTGTGCATGTCCAAATGACTTATGTCATAAGGTTTTGACTAGTTTTAGGCTGATGGTCAACCTACTGGCCTTCCTTCAGGTTAAGGCTTTTTGTTGTCAATGTGTTAAATGTGTGCATGATCATTTGATTTAAGGGTTGTGAACGTGTGTCCTGTGCACAGATTTACACATTATAAGAACATTTGCTTTGCGTGTATAAAATTGTTTGTGGGAATTGCAATAGAGCTAGCTTTTAGCTGATCACCAAGCTACTGCAACCTTAGTCCTTTGGGATTAAAGCTTTGTTGTTGCTTTTTTAAATGTGTGCACGATCATTTGATTCTAGGGTTGTGAATGTGTGTCCTGTGCACAGATTTACATGTTATCAGAATGGTTGCTCTGTGTGTATAGAAGCATTTGTTTGCAATAGAGCTAGTTTTTTAAGTTGATTGCCAACCTACTACAACCTTCCTCCTTTGGGATTAAAGCTTTGTTGTTGTAAATATGTGCACAATCATTTGATTCAAGGGTTGTGGATGTGTGCCCTGTGCACAGACTTACTTCTTGTAATCGTTGGTGCATCATAAGTGTTGCTGCATGTATATAGAATTGGTCATGGGAATTTCAATGGAGTTATTTTTAAGCTGACCCCCAAGCTACCCGAAGACTCCTCTGCGATTAGAGCTTTGTTGTTGTTGTTGAAATGTGTTCATGGTCATTTGATTCAAGTGTTGTGAATATGTGTATAGTGCACAGATTTGAATGTTATTGGAACGGTTACTGCATGTATATAGGGTTGTTCATGTGAATTGCAATAGAACTAATTTACAACTAGTCTGTTTTAAGTAGACAGATGGACTTTGTTTTTAGGTAGTCATCAAGGTTCCTTCATCTGGCTTATGAATATAAATGGAATTTGAATACAAATAGGAATCAAATTAAATTCCAATAGAACTCAATCTTAGAGCTTCAATAACTGGACGTGAATATGGAATCCTTATTCCAAAAGGATTCAATATTTACTTATTTTTTATATTATCCTTTGTAGGGTGGGATTAAGATATTAAGTAGGATTGGGATTCCATTTTGGATTTGATTTGGCTCTCTTATCAGCATGTACTTGTACCATTATAAATATGTGGATGCATGACTTTTAACAATTTTTTGTTCTTTTATGGCCTGTCATTGCTAGAATTGCTAAAACTAAGAGTCCAATTACTCTGTTACCACGCCATGTCACTGGTGGCTTTCTCAAACGTTTTAGTTTATCAAGTTTTTAAAGCTTCCTGAATTTTTTGGCATAAACACTGTGTTTTTGGCCCTTTGATCCATTTTCTTTAGTTAGGGAACATGGCAATGCTTGGTGATTCCTTTCTCCAAGACCTTCATGAGTTAGAATCTGATCTCAATGTCCATGACATAGTAAATTTTGATAATATGGATTCATTTGCCAAAGTTGCAAAAACCAAAGAGATACCATGATCTAATGCATAAAGTGGAAGATGCACTTGAGATTAAGAAGGGTTCCAATTAAACTGTTATGATGGTGGAATGGTCTTAGAAAATAGTCCAGAGTACATTGTAGATTGCAATGACTTGTAGTACGCTGATATGGAGGACAAGTTTGTTGTCCTCCATCATTTCATCTGTGACAAATACAGACTAGGGTTTCCTGAACTTGAGTCTCTTATTCATCATGCTATGGATTATGCTCATGTGGTGAAGAAGATTGGAAACGAGATGGACTTAACCATTGTTGATATGAATGGCCTTTTGCCCTAGGCAGAGATTATGGTTGTCTCAGAAACAGCATCATCGAGTGGCAAACCACGCAATCCACTTCTGAGTTGCTACTCCAAAAGACTATCATGCTTGTGATCAAGCTCTTGTGCTTCATTCATCAAAGAGCATGGTGCTCAAATTTTTGAAAGCAAGATGAGATGCATTGCACCAAACCTTTCAGCTTTTGTTAAGGCTGCTGTTGCAGCAAAGCTTATGGGGACTGCTGGAGAACTCACAACCTTAGCCAAATTGCCGGTTGATAATGTTCAGCTCCTTGGCATGAAGAGAATGAACCTTGTAGGTTTCTCCGTGTTGAGTGAAGTTTGTTTAGGTTGAATTGAGCAAGCTCACATAATTCAATCGACACCACTTGCTCTAAGATATCATGATTGTCAAGTCTTGTGTTTGAGTGGATTGCATTAGGGGAGATTCCTTTGGGAACACTGGAAGAGCCTTTTGGGAGGAGATTGACAAGAAAATTGAAAAGTGGCAAGAGCCTCTTGCAAAGCAACCTAGCCCTGCTTCCCATTCCCGGTTCTGAGCGTAGGAAGTAAAAAAAGAGGCTGTAGGCAGGTAAGGAAAACAAAGAACAATTATGGGATGACAATTGGATGACAATTAAAGATGATGGACACGAGTAAGTTTGCTAACAGGATGCCTTTAGGGGTACCTGAAGAGAGCCCTTTTGGGTATCCTATATCATAGGCTGACAGCTGTGTACATTCTCTGGTTTTGTTGTTCAAATTACAGAATACACATTTCTCTGCCACATTATCAATCTTTCTTCTGATCTTAACTTTTCTTGGGTTGCAATCCAACACATATTCTAGCTATGACCTTACCAATTTTCACTGTTATAATCAAAATTAGCACAAACACATAATTTTCCTCAGATTTACAAATCAGTTTAACATGTCTAAACCTTCCTCAAATCTCCCATAATGTGTGAATTTCATGCATTGGAACACCTGTTGTTCCAAATCTAATTAACCCTCTGCTATAGTTGTCATCTGATAAGATGGTTACTAACATTGACATTGGCCCTGAGGATGAGAAATCATTGGATAAACCTGATCTACTGTGTCATCAATTGCTATAAATCAAGTCTAAAGTTTGAAGGTATTGACGATAAAGAAACCAATTCACCAAAAATAGCTCAACCTCGAGAAACAAACCAAGAATTTATAAAAGAGACAGAAGATCATGTGAAATGGTTTACTACAGCTCTGCATGTCAAAATTGAGATTGCAATTAAATTGCCTCAATGCCCCCTACTTTATTTCACAGACAAACCATTGTTCTCCTAAAGATAAGCAACGCTGCTGCTAGACACATACCTCAATGTTGAACTACAAATGGAATTGGGAGACCACAGTCACAACCCTTGTGTGCTAATTGACAAAAAGACAAGTATCAGAGAGAGAAAGGCTGATAGAAGCAGCCATCGGTTTTACAGCAACATAGACTCGGGATTCTCAATGCAGCTTGTGAATGCTCTTAGCCATTCAGCACCAATTGCACCTGAGTATGGCCAATGGATTCAATGATGTTATATCATTTATAAGACAAGTGAATGCAGCTAAGCTAACGTTTGAATGCATTCTGGGTGCTACCAAGATTACATACCATCTATCACGCGATGATCACAGCTTAATGTCACAGACATGTAGGAAGCAAATTTAAATTCCTCAGCACCTGAACCAGGGACAACCCTCCTCACAGCTGTCCAAGAACAAGGTCAAATCATCAGAAAGCATTGAATTGGAAGACAATGACTACAGATTGTGATTAGATGCCATCATACCAGATCCAACTGCTAGAATGGCTGCTTGAGGAGGATTAATGATGGCACAAAATTGCTTGATACCAAATGGTCCTCCCAAGTTGGACACGGTAAATGTGCCTCCCTGAAAAGAGGAAAAAGCAAATATTCAGTAAAATTTACATAAGACAATCATTTTGGCTACCAACCAATGCAGAATGATAATCCTGACCTCATAATCTTCTGGTCTCAAGGCATTCTCCTTAGCCTTTTGGGCTAATTGCTTGACATCTTCAGCTATTCTGGATAAACCCTTCTTGTCTGCATCCTGCATATTTGATGTACTTAATGTCACAACACAAGAAATACTAATACAAGAAATCAGTAGAGCTGCATTGAATATAAATGGTTCTCACCCTGATAACTGGAACATATAGCCCGTTATCTGTCTGTACTGCTACATTGATATTAATGTTATGATACCTGGTTAAAAGCCAAGTATGAAAAAAAATTTCACAGTTTGAAATGGTGCACAATATAAATGCATGTGGTCCATATAATACTTACTGCCGGATGTACTCATCGGTCCACGAGCTATTGCATTGGGGAACTTTTTTAAGGGCCAAAGCAGCAGCCTGCACTTAAAGTGACATTGAAGTTACTCTATGGCACAAATTTTAAAACACATAATGACAGAAAACATTATGAATCCAAGATGTTGATGGTGCAAATCTCTTCATATGGGAATAGTAGTTTTTGTAAGGAATCTCCTCAAATACTTGATTTCATTCAAACAAACCAACCAGAAAAAGAGCCGCTCCTTATTTTTTAAAAATTTTTTAACCCATGAAAATATGCAGATCTTCCCCATTCATAGTCTCAAGTAAACACCACAAGTTCTTCCCAAGGTGGCTTAAGATGACAAAATGGGTACCTTGATCACAAGATCATTTAAAGATATCCGTTTCCCACCTAAGGCCTCTTGTAATGAATTGAGGCGACTCCGCAACCTGCACGCACAAGAATGGTGTAATTGTGACAAAAACCCAAGGGATTTGCTTTGTCTAAACTTTGGCAGAAACTAATACTTACTCCATAAGTTTGTCAACACAAGTATCTACCGTCAGATAATAATGAGGAATGGTTTGCTTCGAGAGCAATAAGCGTGAAGCTGTAACCTGTACAAATCATACCAGAAATTTTCTTAAGAGGCAACTCTTGTAAAGACAGAATGTGTGATAGCCAGTAAGGAAAGCATTGTGCATGACACATTTGAGACCGCTCCAATACATAAGTGAAACTCATTTGTCACCATGAAATCCACATGGCTATGTCAGACCTGACAAGACTACAGTGATAAGCTACAATTTTATAGACTAAAGTTAGCATTTGACGAATTGTTGGGTCAGAAAAATTGTGAGCATATGCATGCAAATATCAACATAAGGATATATCCACAGATACTTTCATACATAATGCTATATTTTTACAAATAAGGTTATCTATGCAATTGGGTTAAGCTCAGTAAATATATGTTCTTAATTCACCTTTCTTATTTGAGAATGAGGTATATCTGTGTAATCTAGAGCTGTAGCTGCAGTATCCTTGGCACTAGGCATTCTTGCTGAAGCCTGCTTCCCTGGTGAAGCTACAGGGCGTAGAAGTTAGTTCTGAAACAATGAGTACAAAGGAAGTACAAGGGGATGAAACCAACATAGAAAGTCTAGTCTCTTCTTCTCCCTTGAAGAGCAAGCACTTAAGAGAACAATAAATTGGCTTTCATTTCATAAAAATTGTAAAATTGAGCACAACATACCCAAGAAGTCTTCAATATCAGCCTTCACAATGCGTCCTTCAGGACCTGTTCCTTTGATGCTTGAGAGGGGCACCTAAATTTCATGATAGAGAAAACAAAAGAATGCATGTAATGTAAGTTAGATTTGGCAGAAGACAAATAACTGCTGCATTCACACTGAAATTGGCAAAGCATATCAAATCACTAACATTATGATCTTCAGCCAATTTTCTTGCAAGAGGACTAGCAAAAATGCGATCTTCAGAGGACATTGCACTGGGCTTGGAGATCTTTGATTCTTTTGAACTCACAGGTTCCTCAATTTTCTCCTCTTTAGGTGGGGTTGCCGGTGGAGAAGGAGATGGCTCTTTATCCAAAGGCTCACTAGTTTTTGATTTGGAAGGACTGTAATCCTTAAATTTTACAATGTCTTCCTCATCCTCAACAGTAATAGCAATAATCTAAATGGGTAAATAATATGTTAACATACAATGAATGATCACCACCAAATAAATGAATGTCCAATTTAAAAATATAAAAATATATATATATTCCTTACATCTTATTACACAAACTAAAGGACTATCCAAAAGCTGTGCCACAACCAAGATGCCTTGCCTTCTATTTTGTCAGCAATAAAACAAAGAAAGAGATACCAGATGAAGTTGTACCTCACCAACATTAATTCCTATTGACCCGTCTCCTTTTATTATCTTTGCAAGATAACCTTCTTCCATGCATTCCATCTCAACAGTTGCTTTATCCTAAATTACAACACAAAGCATTAAGTTCCATGATGAGCATTAGGTTTATAAATTAGAGTTGGAATTTGACCAAATTCAGTATGGGTCCCTACCGTTTCAACTTCACAAAGAACTTCACCCGGAGAAATTTTGTCACCCTCCTTCTTCAACCACTTTCCTATATTACCCTGTAATTAGGAAAAGAGTTGTTGGCAGATTGGTTGTGCAATGATATTCTAATGAGAAGCAAAAATTTTCTTGCCTCTGTCATTGTGGGTGAGAGTGATGGCATTCCAAGCTCTTGGTGTGGAGGGAGGCCTGCACCATACCACATAAAACAGTTAATTACGAGCCAATTAAGCAAAACACAGATCATTGTTTTCATCATCAAATGAAGCACTCTCCAAAACTATTTTGGCTATTCCATCTATTTCGCATTGAAAAATGTGTATCAACTAGCTCCTATTTAGATATGCCCAAACTGTACCTGAGTCAGATGCAAATCCCCTCCTTATATGTGTATGTGAACTAACAAGAAAAGAAAAGGCATGACAGTTAGGCAATTGTAATTATAAATAGAAGGTTCAAGCAGGATGAAAATAAAACAGTTAGATACCAAGAAAAACTGTTAGAGGATAGTTGTCCAGAAGTTGGATTCCCCATTTTCATTATTGTCCTTGAAGCATTCCTCTTAAATGTGTCCAATGGTGATAGCTACACGACAAGATATACATCTGTGAGATTTTGCCAAAAGAATTAAATGTAGTTAAAAAAAAAAAAAAAAACCAAAAAAAGCAGTATATTAAAAAAAAAAAAAAAAAAGGAAAAAAGAAAACAGAGAGAGAGAGAACAATTTGGTCATCACTAAAAGGGATCACAACACTTACATTGCTATTGGTGATAGTGCTCAATGACCTCTTTCTTCCGGTAGGAATATGGGAATTATGATAAACCTTCAAAACATCTAAAATAGCAAACTTGTCTTTAAACTTGGAAGCCAAAAATTCATGCAAATTTCAATCATATATCCATCAAAGAAAACACAAACGCACATCAATAAAGAGCAGTCCAGAAGACAATTGGGTAGATGAACAATAACAAACAAATAATTAGATAATAACAGAATTCCTGCCCAATAAATAAATACATGGTGGATGACATTTCAATCTCAGCCAAATATACACAAGAAGGTTTATGGGCAAAGGAAATCCAGGCATATAGTGTCACAGTTCAGTGTCAAAACAAAAGAATTACTGATAAGCAAGTGAGGTTTATTTATGTATCCTGATAAAGACTGATTGCCAAGCACACCTTAGAAGCGTGCAAAAACTGACAATACATAATAGATACAAATATAAGAAATGACAGTACTATAACAAAAATCACAAAAAAATGGTGTTGCCAGTGCACAAGAATCCCACAATGTGGAGTCTGGGGAACTTCCACAAGAAAAGTTATTGCTATTACAAAGATCACAGATCCAACCAACTAAAGCTAAAATAGGACTTCCAAAGAAGCAAAGATAACAATTTCTTCCAAGTATCCCATCACACACACACGTACACAGAGCCCCTCTGCCCCAGCCCCAAACACCCTTTTCCCAAGAGTTCAAATGCAAAGGACATCCCACATACAATCCAACCGCTTCTTCGGATGAAAAAGGGCCCAATTAGAAACAACAAAAGTAGACCCATATGGCATCAAGATTCAACCACATACCATCAGTTTTACTGAAATTGAGGCGAGTATCATTTGAAATCCATTGAACCAAACTGGCATGCTCATGCCTCAGTAACCTGGGGACGTTCCTTAACTGTAAAATAATAGAAAATAATGTATAAAAAAAAATTTAAATACCCACAAAAGGAATTGATAAGAGAAAAACAAGCCAAAAAAAGAGGAGATTGAAGACAGAGAGATCAGAAAGAAAGGATTTTGAAGATACCCTTTTGGAGTGATTGATTAAATGAGATGCATAACCCATGATTGACTAGCTGATTAGCTTCACCAAAATATTCTCAATTAAAAGATTAGAAAAAAGGACAATTGAAAAAAAAAAAAAAAAAAGCTGTTTAAATGGAAGAAGCAAGAAAAAGAGAGAACTGAGAGTCTGAGATAGACCAAAGGGGTAAGCTTTCAGAGTTTACAACTGTTTGTTTTCCTAAGAAAATAGGGTTTTTTATTAAATTGCCAAAGATGTCACTTGACTTTTCCTTCTTTTCCCTTTTATTTTTATTTTTATTTTTTAATATTTAAAATTTTCTGTACTCTTATAATTTTTTCAATATATAAAAACAAAAATATCACATCTCATTATTATAAATTATTAATATAATAATAATTTTTTCCAAACAATAATAATAATTTATAATAAATCAAGAAATCTGCACTCAATACCAATAATAATGCCACATTGCTTCATTGTGTTGAGGAAATTTTTTTATTTACGTAATAAGTTTTATTTTTTAATCCTTTTACTTTTCCTATATAAAAAAAAAAAAAAAAAAAAAAAAAAAAAAATTCTACTTTTGTGTGCGAGATGACAGATTTGTGTTATTATGAACCGTTGATTTAGGTTTCCATCTACCGGAACCTGTGGATGGTCAAAGTTGGATTATTGAAAATTCTAAATGAATCTCATTCCTGACAAAGAGGATGCGCACCAAAAAAAAAAATAATAATAATAACAATAAATAAATAAATAAATAAATCTCAGCGTAATATACCCGCATACCATTAAAAATATTGTGTGGTGTAATGTACATTACTGGTGGTATTTAAGTGGTTAAAATATTTATTTATTTATATTATAAATTAAATATATATATATATATATATATATATATATATTTAACTTTACACAGTTGGCTGATGTGATTAACGCCATCTTTCTTGAAACTTAATAAAGATTGAAGAATAGCATCTCACTTTTCTATTCTTTTCAGCCTATATATATATATATATATATATATATATATAAAATAAATAAATAAAAGATGATGGTGGTGGTGGGGGCGATCACTTCCTTCTGGGGAGTGATGAAAAAATCAAAGTTTGGGAAAGGCTTGTGGACTGGTAGCTATGAATTGGCCGCAAGATTCCCTCAACTACTGCCAGCATCCGTGCACAAAGATGAACAGTGAAGAGATTAGGCATGTCAGATGAAATAAACAGTATACATTATTATTATATTTATTTACAATTTATATATAATAATCTTTTTTAAAAAATTAGTATAATATATTTATATTTATAAATAATTTAAATTAAATAAATTTAATATAAAAAATATCATAATTTATAATATTTTTATTTTATTTTATATAATTTTTTTAAAATAAAATAATCTAATATAAATTAAATAATTTATATATTTTTATTAAAATATAAATAAATATATTATACGAATAATTTTTTTTATTTTTTATAACTTATAATTTTTTAAAAAATAATTAAATTATAAAAATTATTATTAATTATAAATTTATAATTTAATTTAATTAATTTATTTATTAATTTTTAAAATAAATAAAATAATATTATAATCTAATTTGTAAATTTTATCAAGTTGAGTGACCAAACCAATTTGGTTTTCAAAACTTTAGAGGTTGGAATGGCAACGGCGGCTGCTATCTTGGGAGAGGATTATTTATTACATGAATGGCAAGTGAGTAATGGGATTTACAGCAACTACAATTATGTAGTTCGGTTGCACATACTTGTTGTAGCACGACATCATTTTTACATCAAGAACTTGCATTTACCTGGCTTTTTTCTTTGTTTTTTTTTCAAATGATGTAGTCTCAGGACATATCTGGGGATTTCAGTCAAAAAGGTCATTTGGGGCTGAATTGAACAAGTTGTTACTTTCATCCGACACTGCCAACCACTTTGATCATCTGGGTTGGATTCGTCTCCAACTCAAGCGAAGATCTTGACACGGACGGCAATAATGGGTGAGGAATGTAATAAGGTAACCAAGCTCACACACTACTGTTTCTATGCTTGAGATCTTAGAGACTTTGGAAATGCTGCAGCCCTCTGTCAAAGATAAAGGTACAAGTTTTCGACGCATGACCATTCTGTCTTGCTTTCCCTCGGTGTGAACAATTGGAGGTCCGAAATTAGCTGCAGAATTTGAAAAGAGATAACTCAACGGCAACAAGAACACCAACCCCAAAACAAAAAAAAAAAAAAAAAGCTCCCCCAACCATAGCAGCCACACCTGTAACGAAACAGTGAAGGAAGCAGCAGTAGCTGCGGCCTACAAAGTTGCTGAAGAACCCAGTCTTTTTTGACTGCTGAGGCAGTTAAGGAAGCAGAAAGTGTATCAAAGATGGCAGAAGACACAAACTCCATGCTCAAGTTGGTTAAAGAGAAATATGAACAATGTAATTTAGCACATGTTTACTCTTTCTCTGGCATCATTGAAATCCGAGCATAATGTGCTATTGTGAAATTTGCAGGTTCACGAGCTGAAATCGTGCAGTTGGCACAAGCAATGGAATATAAAACTAGGAAATGAGGAAAAAAGTACGTAATCATCTACTGCTGCTTTGCAATCAATCCAAACGATGAAAGTTTGTTGCTCACAGTACCACATATGAATCTGGCAAAACTGGCTGCATCTTGTCCCTGATCGGCTAACGAGAGACTCTCACCAGTTTGGTTGCATCCACCTAGAGGCAAGCAGGGGAAGACAGCCTTTTCTTGATGGATTGGTTTTATGAGTAATTTTTCAAGCCCAGAAGATGGATAAATCTCTTGTTTGGGAAATAAAAATAGTTCTCGATCAAAGGTATCAAGTGCTCTTGCTAAAAAGTATACACGATACACCTTCCTCATCATGATCTTTGTTGTGCCACCTAAGGGAAGATAAGTTCTGCCTCATCCAATACGAGGTGCAAAAAAAGCCCCTCCATATAAATGATGCCAAGCTGCTTTTCATCCATCTGTATTATGTATGCCATACAATCTAAATCCCGGATATAAGTACTTAGATGAACATAATGATACACACTGCTTGATGCAAAATATGACTACATAATTGGAGAAAGCAAAAAGGACTCTACGCCACAGAGCATAATATGAAAGCAATAAGTATAAAGGGTCTCATCCAGGAATTTTTTCAGTTGCGTCCATTCACATCCTGTAAAAGTACCATGCAGCGAATTCAAAACAAGAAAACATGATCAATGAATAGAAACCAAAAAAGGCCTGTTAGCATTCCCGGCTCACCTACAGATGATTTTTATTAGGACCCAACATTGCATTAAGAGTGTAAAAATTCAAGACAGGAAAATGGACAAAAAATGTTTTTGTAACTGGCACAACAAAAACTAATGTATAAATCTGGATTGTCAAAGTTTATGCAATCTTACAACCAAAATTATCAGCAAACTTAACTGATAAAATGAAACCTAACATTGGTCCAGGTACAATCAGGGTCCACATTATAGAAGTACCAACCCAAGCTCTGATGGCTTCAATGTTTGTCTGATCCGATAGTTGTAAAGATAATAATGAAGTTTCCCATCACCTGCACCAAATTTCAGCTCCTTCAAGAAGGACTCATTATGCATGACATCTAGTGCATTGAACACGTCATAGTCCTTGCATTTTGCAACAATCAGAGCATCATTCATTAGCCGAAGCAGAGGAGTCTTAGTTGAAATGTTATAGTATGAATAAGCTGCCTTCAAAGTTGAATAATTCTGGTTTCCAAGGATGGAGGAAGGAAGTGTGTAAAAGCTGCAGAAATCTGTGATCTCATGTGTTTCAGGACTTTCAACCAGATAACTATCCACAACATCCTCTTTTGGCAGAACCCAATGCTCAACATCATTTTCATCAAAATCTGGTGCAATAACGAACTGACTCAAATAGTTCCTAATTAGCCTGGTAACTCCAGGAACATCATGGGGCTCCATCTTTCTAAAACCTGGTGTAGCAGTAGCTTCTGGCAACTTGTAAAGCTTGATGGTTCGACTCATTGTCATCCTCGCACCAAGCCTAGAGAAACCAACATCAATCAGCTTCTTAGGATTCAAAGATCTATGCCAATATTGGCAAGATGATATTGGTGTAGGAAGAACAACTCCAGCAGTATAAGCCGCTTGCCAGATATTCTCCAAGTGAACTCTCCTTGTAACCTCTTTAATCATGACAGGAGCAAGCCTCTTTGATCTCAGCTTCTTGTGAACACACAAGAAATTTACCTCTGCCATGTTAATAATATCATCGTGGACTCGAATTCTAACTGGAATGCCAGTTATGAAAGCAACTAGCTTCTTTGAGCTTTTGACACGCACACCAATATGCCAGCTCTTGAAATAGCCTGGAGGGCGAAGAGCCCACTGAAGAAACTCCTTTGAGTAATTAAATCTGAACATGTTCTCATCATCCTCAACATAGTTAGTAGTTAAGAGGTTGTATACCTCATTGCACATCTGTTCAGAGTCTATATCACAAGTAATCCATTCATAGAGATTCGGAAGGTTGTATGGCTCTTGTTTCACCTCAGACAACGGTGTTGGGGGTTCAATAGGGCCTTCAGGCACTGGTATCTCCAACATCTTTGAGCTGACCAACTGGCTGGGTTTCCCAGAACTTATGTATCTTCCCCACAGCAAGAGATTCTTGAATCTTTTGAGTTAAGTTGTCAAGCGAGAGGTCACTCTCAGAAGGTGCATTTCCATCAGGGTTAGGGTTTGGAGTTTCCTCAGGAGAACTAGAAGATGCATTGCTATCCACCATTTTTGGTCAAAAAAAAGGTCTGAAAGGCAACAAAAACATTCCAGTCACTTGAAACATTCAATTTGCACCAATTACCATTCCAATTTTTCACAAAATGATCCAAAAAAAGAACCACTGCAGTGAGCATAACAAAATATATTGACAAATCTTTAGTTCATTGCTCTCTTCATTCTTATGCGAATCAAACGAATTATACCAAGCCATACTCTTAATCTACAGAAATGATAATAACAGAGAAAATGAGGCACGATTTTCCATTATCAGAAGTAAAGAAAAAGGAATGACAAAAAGGCCAAAAGAAAAAAAGACATTAAATCATTGAAAATTTAAATACAACAAGATACCATCTAGACTTTGCTTTACAGATCCAAAATCATAGCATTCAGAATGTTATAAACCCCAGAAATGTCACTAAAACAGGAAGAGCAAAAGGGTGATATAGTAAAAAAATAAAAAAAATAAAAAAACAAAAAAAAACAAGAAAATAAAGAAAGAAAGTGCCCACAAAGCAAGAGCTCGGTAACTCGATAAGATCCACTCTATCATTTCTTTTCCTTCCTTTTCTAAGCCATTTCCCAGAAACCAAACAGATGGAATAAAAACAATTTAAACTTTAAACATAAAAACCCAAAAGTCCACAGCCAAAGATCGGGTCTTTAAGCCAAATCTCAGACAGCATCAAATTTAAGCAAAATCTAAGCTAGCCAGTTGGGCAACTGCAAGAACCCAGAAGATAAAAGGGCATATACAATACAATATCAATATCATATTTACGCAACAGCCATTAAAAAAATACCTGAGATTCTTCGCAGAGCTTAAAGATATGCTCTTCTGTAGATCTGGGGCTTCAACACCTAAGTAATCTCTTATTTATGTAGAGAGAGAAAGGGAGGATAGCGAGAGAGATTCGTGGCTTTGGCGTTGAGGAGAACGAAGAAAGGAACTACTGGATGTTAACAAAAAAAAGGGCTTTTTCGTTCAATAAGGATTTTCATTGGAGTTAGATTGACAAATATTGTTATTTGATTAGACGTGAAATATATGAAATATATGTTAAATTTGAAATTTTAATAATATTACATTCAGAATTTTAAATATTTGAAATTTTATTTTTTTTTATTTTAATTATTAGAATCAGAATTATTTATATTTTAAATTAATAAAATGTTAACTCAATTGAGTTTTAAATTCTTTTGAATTTAAAGTATTTAAATTTGATGTTATTTTGGTATGAATCAATCGATTTGGATTGCCAAGTTGTGCACATGTAACTTTAATAATAAAGTCTGATTTTATATGGGTTTTGTCCTCACATATTTCTTTCAATGCCCTTGTTCCCTTTAAATGATTAACGAAAATCAATGCTTTATTGTTCCAAAAGAATTGGGCTTATGTGTTCAATCATTACTATTCTTTCAGGAGTGAAATTACTTTTGAAAAAAGAAAAAATTAAAAATAAAAATTACTTAAATTTTTTAATAATAAATATTTACTATTTAAATATTATTAAAGTCATATGAATTACTTTACATCTAATTTTAGTATTAATTAAATTTTAAAATTTATTTTATAAAAATACATGTTAATATAGAAAGTTAACTTAAATTATTATTATAAAAAAAAACACAAAATTGTCAATTAAATTACTATTTTTAATAATTTTAAGAAGTGAACATGACAGCATTGCCGTTAAAATAAGTAGAGCATTTTCATTCTACACTTCTTACGATGTGAAAACTCAAGACTAAAATCTTCAGTTTTGTGGAGTGCTACATTTCCAAGCTCCCGCAGTCTCCCTGCAATGCTGCCATGCCATGCATTTATAATTCACTGAGGTCTCCCCACCATATTTCATCATGTTTTTCCCCTTCCTTATTGCTTTCCCCCTCTTCTGTTTTGAAGCAGCATGAACAGAAGAAGAAGGCCCACCTTCGCCAAGTTGGGAAATAATACTGATAATTTCATAAAAAAAAATATATAATTATTAAAAAAAATAAATTTTATCAGCATATATTTCATTTCACTAAATATTCTGATAAAAAAATATTTTTTTTACTATTAAATCATAATGCTTGTTCATAAGGTTTTTTTTTTTTTTTTTGCAATTTTGTTGCTAAAAATTACTTATAACCAAAAGGATATTAGGATGGAAATGATTGATATTTATATAAATCTCCATTGTAAATGATCCCTTTTCTTAAAAAAAAAAAAAAGCCCCAAAGGGCTTTTTCTCTCTGACAAGAGTACCCGTGTTTCTTTCATGACTTTTGGTTTTCACTTCTACAAAGACCTCAGTTTGAAGGGGCAAATCCGGAAACAAATAAACAAAGACATAAGCGAGTATCTTGTACGCTAAAACCTAACAAAACAGCAACAGCCTCTCACGCACATATATATACACACGCAAACGAATCAGCGTCCCTTCCCTCTTTCAAACTCCACGGCGCAGATCGGAGGAGTTTGGAATTTCCAAAACCCAAGTTTTCTCTCTCTGTAATCGACAAGCCTGTAAAAAGTCTTCCTGTTTCTCTCTAATTCTGTAACCGTCACTTAGCAGGTCTGTGCGTGCGTGTGTGTGTGTGTGTGTTAGCATTAAGCTTTCAGATACTGGTATTGTGTGGATATTGACATTTGTGTTCATATCCCCTATCATACGTTTGGTTGTGGTTTGGATATTAATATTTTAAATTTTTTTTGGGGGGGGTGCATGATGTTTGGGATCTGGGTTTGATCTGTGTGCTTGATTTATACGCAAAGATTCAATTTTTATTTATGTTCTTTTGATAAAGTTTCAATCTTTAGCGTTTGTGTGTCCTTGTTTATGGTCAATTAAAATGTTAGATTGTAGATTGAATTGTTCTGTTGGTTGTGCTTAGAAAAAGTTTCAGTGAGATGGTTGGTAACCGAGTGGTTGTGTTGAATCTGTAATTGGTAATTTACTGGCATGTTTTAGTATGAGATATGACCTTTTTCATTGTTTAATAGCATACACTTTAGGGTATGTTTTGTGTGGTGCATTACTTTAGTGTTCGTTATGTAGTCTGAGTTTTTTCAACCTTTTGTTTTGTGGAATCAGCGTTTTGGTATGTTGTTTGCATTCTGTTATAATTAAAATTCCCCAGGAGCATGGGTGTTGGAGCCTTGATCATGAATTTTTAGCTGCATTTTTGTTCTTTCTGATAATGTTGCTGTTTTGACCACTTCTACAAAAATGATGGTTAGAGGGAATGTGTTTTTGCTAAAAAAAAATATTGACAAATTGAGTAAGATTGTTCCATTGAAATTTCAGACCAGGAGCTGGAATGTCTTGTATATCCTTGTTTCTTCTAATCCTAGGGGGCTTTGTCATGTTGGGATGAAGTAATTATATATTTTGTGTGTGACTATAGTTTATAAATACTGGAGTTTGCTGGTTTATAAGAGAGAGATGCTGTTAATATGACATTTTGGAGTAGTGGGCAAAGCAGTTGCTGGTGGTGTGTATCAGATATCTGTCTGCCCCCTTGCTGTTCTTCTCCAGATAAAAAAAACAGAAGTTTAATGCTTGTACACTTCATTTCATATGGTTTGCAAGTTTGGCTCTTCTGTGACAATCTCTTTGCCTTTCACAACAATATATGTAAACAATATAAAAAAGGATATACCCAGTACACATGACACAACAAGGCTTGGATTGTTCTCAATTCTACATTCTTATTTGTTTGTTTTACTATCCTTTTGGTTCATTTTGAAAGCAGATTATGTTTTTCCTATTTCCTTTCTCTCTGCTCTACTTCAAACTGAAATTTCTCTGTAATTATATATATATATATATATATATTTCTATTTGTACAGTCATGGCAGGTTTGGTACCAGAAGGTTCTCAGTTTGATTTTCGACAGTTTGATGCAAAAATGAATGAGATGTACGTTTTTTGTTTGTAACCTCTTTATATGGCAGTTGTTGACAGTAGCAGGATCATTATCTGGTGGGATTTGATGCTAGATTCATGCATAATTTTTTTAACTTTGCAGACTTACAAATGATGCACAAGACTTCTTCACTTCATATGACGAAGTTTACGACAACTTTGATGCAATGGGATTACAAGAGAACCTTCTGAGGGGCATTTATGCTTATGGTAGGTATATATTGCTGATTGTCTTGATGCTTTTCAAAGCTTGCTACAATATGCTGATTGACATCATAAATCTCTTCCAAGGTTTTGAGAAGCCTTCTGCAATCCAGCAAAGGGGAATTGTTCCATTTTGTAAGGGTCTTGATGTAATTCAGCAGGCTCAATCTGGTACTGGGAAAACGGCAACATTTTGCTCTGGTATTCTTCAGCAACTCGATTATGGTCTAGTCCAATGTCAGGCGTTGGTCTTGGCTCCAACTAGGGAACTTGCACAACAGATTGAGAAGGTTATGCGAGCGCTTGGTGATTACCTTACTGTGAAGGTTCATGCTTGTGTGGGAGGTACAAGTGTCCGTGAGGACCAGCGCATTCTTCAAGCTGGTGTTCATGTTGTTGTTGGCACTCCAGGTCGTGTGTTTGACATGTTGAAAAGGCAGTCTCTTCGTGCTGATTGTATAAAGATGTTTGTGTTGGACGAGGCTGATGAAATGCTTTCACGTGGTTTCAAGGATCAGGTGTTAAATCTTCTCTGACAATCTATTATGCTCTTGTGTGTTTCCCTCCAATTCTAACACCAATTTGTGGCTGCCAGATTTATGATATCTTCCAACTGCTGCCACCAAAAGTTCAGATTGGTGTGTTTTCGGCTACCATGCCACCTGAAGCTCTTGAGATCACAAGGAAGTTCATGAACAAGCCAGTGAGGATCTTGGTCAAGCGTGATGAGCTTACCCTTGAGGGTATCAAGCAGTTTTATGTCAATGTGGAGAAGGAAGAATGGAAGCTTGAAACACTCTGTGATCTGTACGAGACCCTGGCCATCACCCAAAGTGTTATTTTTGTCAACACAAGGCGCAAGGTTGACTGGCTTACCGACAAGATGCGAAGCAGTGACCATACGGTTTCAGCTACTCATGGAGATATGGATCAGAATACTCGTGACATCATTATGCGGGAATTCCGATCTGGCTCTTCTCGTGTCCTTATCACCACCGATCTTTTAGCTCGTGGTATTGATGTGCAGCAGGTTTCCCTTGTCATAAACTATGACTTGCCAACTCAGCCTGAAAACTACCTTCATCGAATTGGGCGAGGTGGACGGTTTGGAAGAAAGGGTGTAGCCATTAACTTTATGACGAAAGATGACGAAAGGATGCTTTTTGATATCCAGAAGTTCTACAATGTGGTCGTCAAGGAGCTGCCTTCCAACGTTGCTCAGCTCCTGTGACACATTTTTTTTTTTCAGTGCTTATTGTGGAAGAGACTTCTATTTTACCCGTACTACTTTAGCCCTTCCCTCCCCCCCCCCCCCCCCCCCCCCAAAATAGTTTTCTAGTTGTCTTAGTTTAACTGTATCAGGCATATTGACGGTTTAATGTCACATGCTGCTCCTTCACAATTGCCATTTGAAGAGACTGCCAAGTTCCTTTTTTTGTGTGATCGGGGCTTCTGGTCTTGCATTATTTTGGAATGTTTTGTTGCATCTCGGGGTTTTTGTACCATATTCCCCCTTTTGTCCAGATTTTGGATAGAAACTGTTTATGAATTGTCCACTTGTACTCACTGCCTCCATCTGTTTATATTCTTACCAAGGTCGCTATCCTTTTTCTGCCAAACGAGGCAATCCCATTAATGTTGGCCTTGTAGTCTCCCTTGCAACATCTTCGCAGCTGGTTGTCTTGTTGCTCAAGCATGATGCTAGGCCAGTTTTTGTTGAACGGCATCGAAGTTGTTCAAAAAAATTGATATCCTTTATTAAGAGATGTTATTTTTGAGGACGACAAATTTAGTACCATTTTAGTTAAAAGTTCATCAATTGCACCATTTTATTACAGAAATATACGTGAGGACCTCTTTATTTTGTTAGGCACCTGCATGCCTCAACTGTCACCAATAAGTAACAATTGCCGCTGAAATGACAGCCATATAATACTCTGTTGCAAAGAAAAAGAAAGAAGAGGAAAGGCTTGGTAATCACCGATTAGATGTGCTTCTGTTTATTTTATCACTTTTTTTATTTCTAGGGAAAAAGACAAAAAATAAGAAAAATAAAAATAAAAGAGACCATTTCTGTTGGTCTAACATGCTAAAGAAAGTCAGTTTCCATGCCGTAACAATAATGCCATTGTCAAAAACCAAATAGTTCGAGATCATAGTAGGATTGGAAATTTAGACCCTTCCAAAAATAAATAAAAAAAAAAAAGACACATATGTCCATGCAATTTTGGTTTATCTTGATGATTGATAACCATACCCTTATTGTACATAAAATTACATAATGACCAGATTAACTCCTAAATGAAGGTTGGTTCAAGATCTTAAATGAAGAAATAAACCCTAATTTAACATTTCCACACTTAAACTTATATAAGTTAAATACAAGCCACCTACCATCAAGGGTTGGTTCAATTGGTAAAGAGAAGAATTCCTTTCATTGTCAATTAGGCTTTTAGGAATAAAATTATGAATCCATCAAAGGCATAGAAAAGCACTTCTTTTTTTTTTTTTTTTTTTTTGGTTCAAAAAAAAAAAAAAAAATCACCTGATGAAAACCAAGCCTTAAATCTTGACTACATCAATAAATGAGATTGGGTTGAAAAGTGAAGAAATATAATATTCCACGTGGCAAGCACCCGTCAAACACCATTCAAACTCAGCCATCAGCAGCCAACTGCGACCCCACAGGCATCAATGTGGAATCGAAAGCGTTACACAACTCCACTCCACTGGCTCCGTTAACAAAACTTCAATTTTGTTTCAAGTAAAAGTCGGTGACGTGACGACACCAACTTTAGGTCTCCCATTTCAACACGAAAGCATAAAAGTAAAAGAACACTAATTGTTATTAGTCTTGTTTGTTCGTAGAAAATAATAATAATAATAATAATAATAAATATATATATTAATACAAAAATTTTATTTTCATAATTTAAATTTAAATAATAATTAAATATATAATTTTTAAGTCATAATGAAAAAAATTTATGGTTACACTAAATTTTACTTTCATGAATTAGCCATGTTCGTACGTGTGGAAATAATCCATTCGCTTATTTAAGTTATAACAACCCCCCCCCCATGATACAAAGCAAAACTTTCTTTGCTTGTTTCTTTTCATCTTATCTTCTCTTCTCTGATGTTTAAATCTTGAATCTTCCAATCTGTATGCATGTGATTGCTGTTTGTTTAAGCTTTGACCAACATGGAGGATTTTAGGTCCAAGTCATACAGGGAAGGAAGGATGAAGATAGAGAGTAATTACTATGGAGGCAAGGCAGGACCAACGAGCATGCGAGGCTTGAGGTCTTACAGCGTCAACTATGCAGGTTTTACACAGCCAAATCAATTGAGCAAGGAAGTGAAGATCAATAAAGAAAAGAGAAATACGGGGTCATTTTCAAAGAGCTGGGGCTTTAATGACCCTGAACTGCAGAGGAAAAAAAGGGTTGCTAGCTACAAGGTGTATGCCATGGAGGGCAAGGTGAAAGGGTCTCTGAGAAAGAGCATTAGGTGGATCAAGGACGCATGCAATCAAGTGGTGCATGGAAGGTGGTGATCAAATTTATTATGTTCTCTCTTTGTTCTTTTGTTATTCTTTTCATTTTTGATGTTTTCAAAGAAAAAAAAAAAACCAAAAACAAAAAACAAAACCCAAAAAGGTCTGCTGTTATGTTCTGTTTCATGCTTGTTGTAGATGTGACATGAAGATTACATGGAATTGTCTTGGAAGAATTATAGATGTCATAAGGTTGTGCTCTAATTTATATGCATATACAAGCTGTTGCAAGTAGGTCTTTTGGCTTTGGTCGATAGCCTCAAATAATCTTTAAAATTTCATGGTAACGAGATAAATCAATGCAATTATCAGGTTTTGATTTTAATTCTGCAATCATTTTTTTTTTTTTTTAAAAAAAATTTCTTTGATGAAATTCTGATCTATACCAGATTGGGTTGACTTGGTAAACTTGCAAGTTAGATCAAAAGCCAATTATGGGTAACCCAAAGATGGCTTTGTGATGGGCTTTGAGACGTATTTTCTGATGAAATGTGCAAAGATTTGTTCTTGAAAACCACAAAACAAGTAAATAAGGAAAATTGAACAATTCTAAACCCCATTAAATTAACTCACGTGATAAAGTCAAAACGATCAACCTTAGATGCATGATTCCGTTTTCTATTTTTTTGTTTTTTTTTTTTTTTTTTTTGGAGCGTTTTAACTTTAAAGCTTTGGTGCTAATATTAAACTCGTTTTCACATATTCTGAAAAACTAAACTCAGTACTAACCGATTAAAAGCAGATTAGTAAGGTTGGTTACAGAATTCAACCACAGAAAATAAGATTATCTCAAGTAATTTAATCGTACAACCATGACTGTAAAGTCACCTTTTTTTTTTTTTTTTTTTATTCAGTAGGTTTATAATCATCCAACAGACCATGTCTACCAAAGATTTTTTACTCAACTGAGACTCGAAAATTTTCAAAGTAGGACATGTCCTGTTAATGTATAATCCATCATTAAAATGGCCACCACAAAACAAGACTAAGCTGAATAAGAAACCCCAAAAAAAAACCAAAAAAAAAAAAAAAGAAGAGAAAAATGGAATAAGATAATTGTTATGCACAAACCATAACAATCGAGATTATTCTGTGACTATAGAACTGAAATCATTTAAAGAACTATTAAGACTATCGCCAAGCAGAAAAAATGCATGTTCCTGAACTGTACAGTCACCAATACATCAAGAATGAGAGTAACCAAAATCAAATACATTAAAGGGGAAAAAAAAAAAAAAGAAGGAGATTTCAGCATATGCCAAAGATTTGTATTCTAATTCTATCATCTGATTGATTGAAAGCATATGTATGAGATAGGTAAATATGTTGCACTAACAAGCTTTTGCCATCTCCCCAGTTGGATTTTACATTTGGAAAAAGGGACATCGTTTCCATGCATTGCATGGGTTGAGAATTGCAAACGATATGGAGACAAACAACACACGTCAGATTCCATTTATGGTGGGGAAGATTGTGAGATGGTATTGGCTTAGAATGTAACCTCTCATCGTCATTGAAGTGCAGACTCTCAATGCCCCGGAAGTGTCGACTCAAAGGTCTTTCTGTTTGAGGTATTTCTACCCAAAGACAGTTGCTTTTGCTCTGAAGATATGATTGGGGAACTTCTTTGCCCGCCAGATATTTTGTTGAGAAATGCAGGGATAGTTTCTGAAGTATAGGGGCGAGAGGGATCGGTGTCACTTCCAACAAACACTGCATCACGGCTGCTAGATATGGCTGGTCGCCTTGTTGATCCATTAAAATGCATAAAACTTGAGCTGGTTAACTTGACAGGTGTTTATCGTGTTTTACAGCGCATGGTTAGGACCATTTTGAGCTGCTGCAATGTAATTGTTACTGAAATTGGGTTTTCAGCAAAATGGTCCCAGCACCAGCTCTGGTGCACTCACTAGGCACAAGACTGGATATAAAAACTTTGAAAGTTACATTTACAGTCCTATGCTAGTTGCAGTACTACAACCAGAAACATTTTACTTGATTCTGTATCGAGGAAGGCGAAAACTTTGACATAACAATAAGATTAATTCATTGGGTTGTGGGGATTAATATGTTTAAATCATACAAACAATATTTTTAGAATTCATAGAAAAAAAATTGTGTACATCTAAATCTTTTCAAGACCTCGATGGATTGCATAAAAGGTTTCCGTAAATGCCACTGATTCAGAATTTCATTAGAAAAAGCAAATGAGGACCATAATACAAGCCAAGTCCACCTTGAACACGAGAAGCAATTGATGGGTATGAAGCCACATACCTATTCTGGTAATGGTGGAATGCTGCAGAGTCACATCTCACCTCACCAATTTCTGTGAGTCCACAATCTAATGTACACCAATTGGAGGAAAAAGAGAGGTCGAAGTCTTGGAGCTTGGACTTTTAAGACAGAAAAATAAAGACTTGGCAACCGTGTGATCAAGATTGTTCATCTGCAGTAAGTCCTCATGATTAATTATCTGTACATCCTGCAGGTCAGTGTCCCCTTAACCATGATAGATTGAGAAAAAGGTAAAATTTTCCAAGCTGCTGGGAGTTGCAGAGAAATTCCCAGATCACGTCACATAACCAGTTGCATTACTTGGACACAGAGCATACAGAAATACAAGGAACAAGGAAAAGAACACAGATGTAAGACAGCACCTAATATTCACAAACTGATAATTTCTTCACTCTTGTACATGGTGTACATACATGAGCTTCAATTCTTTAGATGTAATCAATGGGACTTCAATCGATCCCACTTAACCAAATGAAATGTAATAAAAAAAAAAAAAGAGAGGAAAGAATTAAAAAACAGCAACATAGAACATTACTGCACAGGCCAAAAAAACCTAAAATCTTGCTAAAAGAAATTAAAAAGCAACAGATAATGTCATGATGGAGTGGTTATACGGTTTTGCAATGGTAGGGTTGAATGCTTCTTATTCAGCTTTCCTCTCAACAGCCTAATCTTCGCATCCACTCTTGCAGTGAACCCAATTTTGGTTTCTTGTCTTGCCTTTGATCTCTCCCGTCTCCACATTTGTTGATCCACAACATCTCTCTTGTAGTATTTGATTTCTTGGATAATATGATGATCCATAGGATTGAAACATCTTTGGAATGAGATGTGCACCAGGTAAGGCAGATTACAGGAAGCTGTTACCAATAGAATGGTGAACCAATATATGGGTGCTGGACCGAGGGCTTCTACTAGAATGTGGTAGGCATTCCCAGAATAAATTGGAGAGATCATCCCATAAAGTAAGAGAAACAGGTACCAAGTGGCAATGCTGCCCCAGACAAAGAGGTGCTGTATCCATGTGAAGTGGCTCATTGTTAGTGCAATTTGACAGTTGACAGCACAGATGATGCAAGAGAACATTGCAGTACCAACAGCAGCCATATCGGCAGTTTGACCTCCAGTGCGGAATGCTTGATCATAGAAGATAATGATATTAAGGAAGAAAATTATGAGAGAGGAATAGAGGCCATTGCCCATCCACCCTAATATCCTATACCAATCGAAGAACAGATTTTTAGGCCCCTGTTGATACAGAGCTGGAAACTGCAAACAAGAGATACATGCATTATTATATCATAGCACAATTGTGCACACAACAATATACTAGAAACAGTTGTACTTTAAGGGTCTAACCTGTAAGCAAACCTCAGAAGACACATCTTGTTCGAACACACCAAGTGAAATGACTGGCAGCGAGGTGAGAATGACGTTAAACAATAGCATGTACCAGTCATCATAAACTGATTGCCCAGAAAAGGCCGTGAATGCCTCAAAGTAGAACAGGGTGAGGCCGAAAGCTATGTTTTTGTAGAAGAAATAACAAATCTGAATGCAAAACGACTTAGTTCAAGTAAATATGAGGCTGAGATTAACCAAAAATGTGCATGTGCATGGATGGATATGTGCATTTGTGCAGTGGATAATGCACTGACTAAATACACAAAGAAAGCATCACAGTAATTGTTTATTGATGATTACCATCTGAGCAATTCTCTTGTAGCACCAGTGTCCATGAACTACCAGAAGTTTTTCCAAAAACCGGAACTGGGAAATGGAGAAATCACTGGCCATGACAGCCTGCAATAGACTTTCAAACTGTAAGCTTCAAATGAACTTTGAGAAACAAAAATTCTTTCGAGTGTAATTTGGAAGGGAAAATAAGTTGGACATTTTCAGAACCTGCATGCCTTCAACTCCACTGATTCCAATGCCAATGTCAGCTTCTTGAATCATTCCAACATCATTGGCACCATCACCTATTGCCAGGGTGGTTCTTCCTGTTCCTTCTTTTACCAATCTTGTTACCTGATACCAAAGATATGTCCAGACAAACATAAAATTTCCAGAAAATAAAAGTGTATCTAGTTCTGGTACTTTATAAAGACAGTGGCTTTTGGATATTTAAGATCATGAATGAACATTTGAAAGAGAGTCCAAAGAGTAAAAGAGATAAAAAAAAGACCACACCAAAGCCTTCTGCTTGGGAGAGACACGACAACATATTACAGATGCACAATCAACTGCTAACGCCAAGAATGGATGCTTCATATCATCCTCCAATGCATGGTTTAGAGTCTTCCCATCTATAATTAAAGCAAATGCAGCATGCGGATCTTTTTCTAGCTTGACCATTTGAGAGGCATTGGTAAGTTGCATTAAAATATTCTCTTTAACAGCCTGTTTATAAGGAAAAAATTCTAATGTTAGACAACAAGGTAATTCAAACCCTGAATTCCTTTGCCAAATACAGCATACCTGTTTGCCATCCTGGGCTATTGTATCCGAGTTCATTTCTGTTATGCAGATCTGCTTCATGCCCTGTCGAAGTAAACTACAAGCAAACCTGCATGGTGCGAAAAAGAGTTAAATT
Source organism: Rhizophora mangle (assembly GCA_037832345.1). Taxonomy (NCBI): domain Eukaryota; kingdom Viridiplantae; phylum Streptophyta; class Magnoliopsida; order Malpighiales; family Rhizophoraceae; genus Rhizophora; species Rhizophora mangle. The sequence goes on from JBAPLJ010002055.1 coordinate 2,613,425, forward strand.
CTCAAGGAAAGTAATCTGTTATAGAGTGGCATGCATCAATAGGAGCATTGTGTAATCAGTAAGAGACCCACCCTATGTTGATCGCAGTTTCCATCTTGTCCCCTGTCAAAACCCAAATCTTAAGACCAGCTTGTGCAAGTTTGTCTATGCACTGGGGCACCTAGAGAAACAAAAATTGAAAATAAGTAGAAGCAAGCCAAAAGGGAAGTGTACAAGTCATGACTGTCAGGTAACAGGCATGTGTACCCCTTTTTGCAATTTGTCCTCCACAGCAGTAGCACCAACAAGAATCAACTCCCTCTCCATCACATCTGATAATTGCTCGAGCATTGCATCTCTATCAGCACCGATTGAAGTTTTTGCCTTCATAAACTCATTGTTCCATGTAGAATACTCAGACTCATTGAGCCTTTTGTAAGCAAGAGCCAAGGTGCGCAACCCAGCTTCTCCATATTCATTCAAATGCCTGGTAGTAGTTTCCTCATACATTCTTCCATTCTTTGCAAGCCGATCAAAAATAATGCTGTATAATTAAAGCAAAGAAATAATGAATTGTTTAAAATCAACCTCAAAACCCTCTTTTTATCATTTTACTTGTGACCACAAAATCACTATTAAGTTGAAGGGTAAACTCCATTGAAAAATAATTAAACCAGTGATGTTGTACAGTAGTCAGTGTTGGGTTTTGAAGAACAACATGTCTGAAAAATGAGAGTAGCAGCAAAGATGAGAATACTTAGCTGGATCTATAGTCACCCTTCCTACGAATAAGAAATGAGGATACTTGTAATAAAGCAGGTATAACACAGATTGAAGACAAATTGAGAGAGTAGGGGTAGCATTGGTATAGAAATTTCCAACAAAAACCTCCTAATGCTGCAATTAAGAGAGGTGACTAAATCCAGGTGGATAGCAAGACAAGAGGGAAACTTTGTTCTTGTTGTTGTCATCTTCCTTTTGAGGGGATATAGAAATGCAGGAACATGTCATATGACCTACGTCTAGACAAAATGAAGGTTCATAAATCTACCGAGCAACAAGATGAAATAGAGGTATCAAGATGTCTGATTGCTCCACCGTACATATAGATTATAGAATAAATTAAACATAATTGCAAATCTAACCTGTCAGCACCTTTGCACAGAAGTAGAATCTGCCCATCCCCATCTTGCACAATTACAGACATTCGCTTCCTTTTGCTAGTAAATTCCAACAAATTGAGAATTTTGAATTCTCTGCAAGATTCCATATGAGGGTTGAGAGATCAAAAGGAAGATATTTTTGGAAGGAATAAATAAAAAGCCAAAATAGCACACCAAAATATTTAAAGCTATCACCTTTCAATCACTTGTCCTGGGCATCTTTCTCTGATAAACACACTGGCTTGAGTTCTCTTATAAAACTCAAAACCAAATTCTCTTGCTGCAATAAGAAAGGCCCCCTCATCAGGTGACTCTGCTTCGTAAGTGATTCTACCAGTCTCTTCGTTCAATTCAGGAACAGCAGTCTGGCAAATAGCTAATATATGGAAGAATAACATAATGACATCTGGATTGGCCTCCTTCAACCAATTACCATCCATAAGACGGCCATCCTCAAAACTAAACCCCTTAATCGCTGGCTTCCAATATTTCTCATGTTTAGAAGTAACAACAGTCTCCAGTTCAATTTCTGGTGGTCCCTGCGCATTCTCCCATGAATCACCACCTTTATTTTTATGCCTAACACCATTAGATATTTCTGAACCCTGCTCCTCAAGTTCCATAGCCATCTGTTTGGCAGCAGCACATTCAACTTCACTAGCTCGCATGCCATAACCAGTACCGGCAATGGAACACTTAAGAAAATCCATCTGATTGCAGGTCAAGGTGCCAGTTTTATCAGAAAGGATTGTATCCACTTGGCCTAATTCCTCATTTAAGTTTGATGTCCGCGCTTGAGCAGTATTACCAGTCTCTTCATCATACATTTGTATGTCTTGGTCAATGAACCTTGCTTGACACACCTTCACAATCTCAATGGAAACATAAAGAGAAATGGGTATCAAATACCCATAAAGGATGAGAGCAGTGACCAAATGGGCTAGCCCTGACCTGGTAGGCCTGCTAGGATCATACAAATCTTGAGGTTTCCAGGGTTGCATGTACGACCAGTCTGGCATTTCAAGCTTTGTCTTCACTGCAAAGCCAATTGAGCTCATCAAAGAGATTATTAAAAGGATGCTGAAAAGAATGTATATGATTTTGTCCATCTTCCTTTCTATTTTGCTCCTTTTTGAAGGACATTTTGTTGAATTTTGCATGACTTTGCTATCAAAACCAGTGAAAACCACAACCCCATATACAAAAGCTGTATTTCTGAGCTTTGAATCTCTAAGAAGAATCTGACTAGGATCAAGAGGATAAAGTTGACGATCATACTCAAAATTACCAATGAAAGTGTAAAGACTGGGATTTGGGTCCTCACACTTTATTGTTCCACTAAAAGCCTCAAAAGCCTCATCATCATCCATCGGCAAGGTTACCTCCAAAGCTCTCTTTATCTTTAAGTTTGTCTCACCATCTAAGTTCATAGTCTCCACATAGCAAATCCCATCATCATAACTAGTTGACAGCAGAAGCAAATCTGTAGGAAAAAACTGATCCTTTTCCACTTTCACTACATCACCAACCTGAATCTTTTGCCATGTTTTATATTTAAAAACACCATCTACTATGTGAACTAGTGTTTTCCGAGCATTAACCTTCATATCCTGCATAAATCGATGCCAGTCTTCTAAAGCTTCCTTTGCCATACTAATGCCAACAACAACAGCTAAAGGAAAAATCATGCTCACAGCAGAGAATGGAGCAAGAGGTGTAAGTGAAAGAATTGCAGCCAGAAGGAAGTAGATATTGGCAACTCGCCGGAACTGTTCAAAGAGTGCCTTAGGCAAGAATGTAACTATATTATACTTAGTGGTTGATATGTGATTTGAGCAGTATTTCAATGGCTTCTTCTTGTGCATATGGGGTTGATTGCAATGAACAATTCTTGAATACCCAGGGCCTTCCATTGAATGTGGGGCCTTGCCCTCATCCACACTTGGCCTCATGCATGAGAATGGGTGGAGCTGGCTCCGCTGGAGCCTTGCCCTTATCCTACCCCTAGCCATCTCTCAAAACTTTGGTCTCAAAAGTCCTCACAACTAGCTAAAAGCACCAGAAGAACAGCTCCAATTCTGGCCTTCACTGCTTATACAAAAATTGTCCCTCTTGCAAAATTCTTGGGTTTTTCTTTTAAAACCTAATTGAATCAACAATGCTTTCAGCATTCACAGTAAAGAAGATACACTAGACATTTCCAATATAAAATAACACGATGACACTTTGAAACTGGCATAAAGAATCAGAAATCAAGCTTCCTATATTTAAATTCCAGAGACTTCATTCCATGCAAAAGACCATATTCAATCTCCCAAATTTTATGATTTTTGAGTTTTGATGAAAAACACACAAAAAAAAAAAAAAAACCCCAAAAATAAATATTTAGACAACACCAAATCTATGTTTATTTATATCCAGAGATATTAAAAAAGATGGGGATAATTCAACTCCACATATTTCCGATATGAGAGAGTCCAATAATTTGCACCAAAATCTCAAACCCAACACCACATTCACCTAAAAAGATCCATAAAAAGGACCACCTCTAAAACAACAACAACAGCCCCAAGAAAAAATCACAACTTTTTCCAAGAAATATGGATTTGAGACAATGTCCAGCTAAAACCTTAACACCAATCTTTATAAAAACACCGATTCATCATGCCAAAACTATTAGCCAAAAGTAACCTAAAAAATAAAGAAAAAAAATGAAGACAATCAGAAACAGGATAGACGAGAGAGAGAGAGAGAGAGAGAGAGAGAGAGAAAGGGGGGGTACCTGGAGTAAAGAGGCTGGTCATTAATGGCAAAAATTAAGACCCATTTGAGCTGACATCAAGAAACAACAGCTGAAGCGTTTGCAGATCAGGATAAAGGGTGGCCGGCAAGGAAAAGATAAATCTTGGGAAAGACAGAGAGAGAGAGAGTCCAAAGATTGGAACTTTCTTTTATCCGTGAGAGAGACAACAAGAAGGCTTTAGACTATGGAGAAAGAGACTCTCTCTCTCTCTCTCTCTCTCTATTTTCTGTTCCCATTACTTACATGTTTATCTGTTTTTCACTTATTTTAATTTACTATTTTGTGAGAAAAAAAAATGTATTTTTATCCTATTTTTACTATAGCCCTTACACGTTAAAATGACCCGGCAAGACTCAACAGGCCAAATCCATTTATGTACATTTCTTGATTCAACGGCTACAATGCACGTTGGAGCATATGGAAAATTGGATGCAAGTGCATTACATGAGATGAATGTCAGAAATTTAGTTTTTATTTTCCATGGGAGAAATTTATTATTTTGATAAAATGTGCATAGCAAAGCAAAGATTAAGTTTTCTGGGAAAAAGGGGGCAATTGCTAGATTAAAGTTTCCCGCAATATTAGCCTAAAACGAATAAAGTAAAGACATTATGTGATAATAGTTATATAATTATACATTTATAACCATAAATTACATGGTCATAATTAATTATAAAAATTAGTTGAGCCCCCGTGGAATTGATAACCCCGAAATCTGACTTAACCAGCCACAATGCCATCGCCAAGTTGTTAATATTTCGTTATTCATAAAAAAGTTTGAACCTTCTTCCACTAATTAGCCACAATTGTAATGCTACTTGATTGCAATACTTCAAAAAAAAAAAAAAAAAAAAAAAAAACAACTAAAGTAACTCAAGAAGGGACTGAAAAATTTTACGTGGAAGGACTCCAATGTACGGATGAGGAGAATGAGACGGGAGAAATAGAGAATTTGATGTGTAGTCCGAGTAAATTTTACTTAAATTTTTATTTTTTGAAAAAATAAATAATGTGTTAATAATTAAAATATAATATATAATATATATATATACCTATATTTTAATATATGTATTTAAAATATTTGATATCTCTCTATATATTTATTTATATATTTATTATTTTTTTTTTCAAGTGTTAAATTTTGTGCAAATTATATTTTAATTATTTGCCTCCGTCAGTCCCCGCAACCCCATCCTCGGCCTTCTAACATTTTCTGACGTGGAAATGTCATAATGGTTGATGAACGAACCGAACAAATTGTGGATGGAAATATCATAATGGTTGTTGCCGCTGATGTCTTGTCTTCTGTGTTTAAAACGTGGGCGAGAGTTGGTCAATGTTTTCATGGAAATTCCAGGCCAAGAGGATAAGGCACCAACACATATCGTACGATAATTTTAGCAAATGCTTCGTGGGATCCATGCAATTATCACCCATTACGATTGTTATTGTAGATTCCCATCTCAAGAGTTTTTTTTTTTTTTATTAAATCCATTCTGTGTTTGTGATTTTGTCAAAATATTTCTGATAAAATTATACCATTTGCCATTAAAAGGATTGCCTCCCCACCTCATATGAACTTTGGCCCTTCGTCCTAACCTTAACAAGTTTTAATTTCCCTTAATGATAATAATAATAATAATAATAATAATAATAATAATAATAATAATAATAATAATAATAATAATAATAATGTTGTTGAGAATTTTGAATTTGGAATACCCAAAGGTGAAAAGAAAATAAATGCCGTTTTTTCTTTTTAAAATAATGTGCCAATAATGGCCCGGAGCACATTTGAATCACGCAACGATTTGCAGGGATTCGATACATTAAAAAAAAAAAAAAAATATAAAATATAAATAATATTAATAAGTTAAAATTTATAAATTTAATATTTTAAAATTTAAGACATAATAACTCATTTATAATAAAAATATTTTAAAAATTTTATGTTGGTTGATAAGGATAAAGTGATGTGAAATCCTTTATATTTATATTTATAGGTCATGTCATTCAATTTAATGACTCAACAAAAGCAAGAAGACAAGGACTTGTCTATCCACCACTAAAGTGTCCTAGTATCACATCATCACCATTGAAAAGCAAGTAGACAAGAATCTCAAAAGCACAAAAAGCAAAGATAGCACATTTCTTTTCACCATGGAAATGGCAATGAATGAAACGTTAGAACACACACCAACTCCTCTCTTTGTCTGTGTGTGTGCGCACACGCCTCTCATCTTGTTCAGTGACAAACAAAATTTAATTAATGAAATCTTATAAAGTGTACTCAGTTCTCATATAAAGTCTGCTGAGAGACATGGATGGACTGCAATTAAGGAATTTGAAAAGTAGAATTGCTGACCCTCTTTCGACAGTCTCATCGAGGAACAAAAAGATGAGATCGAGGTTCTCAAGTGCTTCCCCTTTGTCGACATTGCTCCTACAATAAGGACTTTGGCAAGTTCTATTTTCATCATCACCTCCCGTCACATAAAATTTTTGTGCAAAAAGAGGGAAAATTGATCACATCTCAGAACAGAACATGAAAAGAAAAAAAAGAATCCAGAGGAGTCCAAACTTACAAGGTATCTCCCTAGAGATATTGTTTCATGGGCCATAAAATGAAGCCCCACACTTGCATTTCCAACGCTCAGGCTCATAATTGGCATAACTTACGCCCAAATGGAAATGGGTGTTGCGCCTTTTGCTTGTGGTGGGCACTTGAATTGCTTCGCATGGAGTGCAAACCATGGTATTTATGTTCACAGCTTGGTGGGCTGGACCCCATTCTGCTCATTTCTCTTGAATATGTTTCTGATCCATCTATGCTTCCTGCTTGTCCTTCTGGGCATGCTATTGACATCCTTCAAATATTGAAATTGGACCATCCTGTTAAACCTCATTTTCATAATCCTTTTGAAAGAGAGAAAAGGCAATAAAAGAAAAAAAAAAGTGAGAATGAGCCCACCTGGGAACTGGACTTTGAGCCCATGGAAATTTGTGTAGATTCTGGGTTGTGGCCTGCTACTGATCAAGCATTAAAAGTTGGAGGGAGATGAACTAAATGGAAGCTAAGGCAAGATGGTAAAAGGCTCTGGGATACAAGCCACAAGTTCAGATAAAGGAAATGAAAGGAACTTTGAACAACTGTTGGATTGATGAAGAAATAAGGTTGGTATGCTGTGACTGAAAATGTAGCGTTCTTTCTAATTTTCCAATGAAAAGGAAAACAAAAATGGAACATTAGATGAATCCAGCCAATAGTTGAGGAACCAAATACATATGTTTTGTTTTTTTGGCATGTGTTAGGTAGGTGGAAGCAGGTTGGAACTTCAACTGGAATGGAGAAAACTCAATTGTGGAGATGAGCTTCACAGACCAAGAAGCTATCAACCAGGGAAACATTAATCATTGCAGAAATAGTGATAAAAAGGTAGTTTAAAAACTACTTAAAATGAGAAGGACAATTAACAAACCTGGATGATCAAGGGCAACACCATCAGTAGGTGAAAAAGGCCTGCTGGTTGCAGGAGCCAAACTGATGGCCATTTGCAGCGCCAAATACCAAACACCAGAATCTTGCCTCCTTGTGTTTAGAAATTAATGATGATGATGTCCACGGTGTCAATTGATCTCTCCCACACATTCTCATATTGAGAAGCCATGCACAGTTGCTGAGATATGTGGAGGTGGAAAAGCTTAACAAATCGATCAATCCCATTTCCCAAAAAGCCGGCCACCAGCCAGCCACTGCGCTGCTCCCAATGGGGTTCCTTGGTTTACATCTTATCTTGCATTGCTGAAGCTATAGAGTAGAGGCAATGCTTCACAAGCAAGTGATTGTGATCTCTTGTCAAACGGTGAAAAATTTACCTTTCTCTTCTCCCGACAACTCACTCCTCTCCTCCTCTTAGATTTCTTTGCCTCTCTTTGCCTTTCTAGACAAGCCAACCCCTCTCTATGTCTTTCTTTTTTCTCCCTCCGATCAATCCAGGAAAGTACTCTAGGGTGAGTCCATTTTCACAAAATAACACCTCCCTTTTCAGGGGCTGAAAAATCTGTTACGACCCACTTTGAATCAAGGAAAAAAAATTAAGTAAACACAATTTTTTTGACAATATAAATGACGCAAATATACAAAAAATACAACCAGGATGACATTTGTGATTTCGACAAGAATTCTGATTATATTTTTGTGGGTCTACTTTATTTTTGCGTTAAAACCTCAGGGTCCGATTAACAACGGAAAATCTTAGCTAGTCTAGGGCCCTATGCGGCAGCATCTTTTCCCTCTGATAGCTTCATTCCTAGAAAAGGAAAAACAAAAAAAAGAAAAATCCAGTGGGAGGGACTTATTAACACAAAAGAAGAGAAGGGATCAATTCAGTTCTGCGACATGCAGTTCTAACAGCAGGTCTTCAAATGAGTTGGTTAAATAAATTAATTAGAAGTGTATTAGAGACTACCTTTCACAGGTTGGTACGTGGGGAACATGCAGGCAGGCTGGAGCACCTCGATCCAATCGGGGCCATCCATTTGGACCATCTACAACAATAATGGGGTCATCTTCGTCCTCAACCTCTCATTGCCCTTGTGCACCTTCAATAAGGTTCATATTCAATGAAACATACAATCACCATTTCTTCTTTAAAATACAAGAAAACTCAAAAAAACGACCTATGATTCAAAGAAGTCAATGAGACGCTGCGTTGAAATCTATAAAATTAGCCACTATCGAACAACTCTTTATCGAACCACATTTTTCTCCTTGGCTGTGGTGCGTCTAGTTGGATAGGCACTGCTGTTGTGTGTTAGTTGCAAGCATTGTTATTTGATAATTTTTCAATGATGGAGCCCAATTCGCGTATCTCTTCCGCTTGTTTACATAATAAAAGTCTTTTCCAAAAACTAGGGACATTGGCCAGAGCACAAAGTTACAGAAATAGAAGTTGATAATCGTGAAGAGATGTAAAAGGGAATTCATTTATATGTCTTCTTTTGGATATTTGGAGTTGAGTTGATTTTGATCATTCGATCTCGCGTACCATCGCCACTCGATAAAACAGGATCATAAGCCCTTTGCTTACGCCATGTCTCTTCGTTAAACAACACTTACTTAGTCCAAGCAAAGTTCCTATACGATTTAACCCACGGAGATTAACTATAAGGTTTCATTTCATATACGCGAGTTCTTTTGACATGAAACAAATCGTAGGCAAATATACAATCAATGATAGTAATAGTGCAGCATAACATTTTTTGTGAACATTTTGTTCATCCAATGTCAGTCAAGAAACCCGTATTCATCTAATATTTTTGTTAATTATAACAAACTAATTACGTGTGATAAATATGGAGTCATCAAACATAAGGTACATTTTGATGACGTTCCAGTCAAATTGAGAACAAAAATGTTCCAAATTTTGATTCAACTTCTATGTTTCTCTGAACACTATTAAATGGTAGCACTCGAAAAGAGCTATTGAGATTAAGACAACGTACAAAAAAAGGTTGAATGGAAAGAACTTTGAGAGTTACACTTCCTGATGCAAACTAAGGTCAGTTTCAATGTCCCAGGATATGTGTTGGAGGCTAGGATCCCCTGTGAAAATGGAAGCATGCTGTTTTTCCTCTTCCTACAGATTGAAAAGTTACTTGCACTAGATAAATTGAATATGTCTCAGGCCCTAATTCACACACATTATATTATTAAGATGATTAGTTAGACATGTTTAGTCTTTTAGTGCATGAAGTCAAAAAACCTCATACCTTCTAACCAGCGAGCAACCCATCCATCACAATCACAGACCAGCTTCTTACCTTGGAATTTGGAAGCCTAAGAACCCGGTCAAGAACATTTCTGTATACCAAGCACATAAGGCCTATTCTATGTCAAAGGGAAATAGAAGAGTAACAAGAACTCTAAAAAAAAAAAAAAGAAACCCTAAACAAATTCCTACATGTAAAGATCTACCGAATTAACTGCTAATCCTTGTCAAAGTCCCCATCTTAATGCTACACTGAATAAGTGGGAGGCAAGCAACAATACTTGAATTTGATATATGAATTTTTGGTGCCCACAATACACAGCAATAACGAAACCTTAATTGTAAATTTTACTAAAATTAGAATTATGAATCTTTTCTCGTTATTTCGTTCTATTTTGAGCAAAAATTAGAGGGACAATTTAATTGATTTAAACTCTTTCTAATTGAAAATTTTCATGTTAAGTTGGATTTTCTCCTTTTTCTTCTTGTCATCCAACTGGATTTGGTATTGCGGAGGAGAGAGATACCCATAATATTCGTAGCAAAATCTTCCAGGAGGCCAATGTGAACCTTACAGACATTGTGATCCCCATGGAGGTAGAGATGGGTGAGGTTATGGTGAAGCATAAGTTATCTCACATGCTATTTATGCAGGAAATGATACAAATACATAGAAAAGCATTGGCAGAGGATAGTTTAAGATCAATTCCTAAAACTTAGCTTGGTAAATCATTATGTAATATGAATGAAACAACCTCAAACAACAATTTCATTGCAAACTAGAAATTCAGTGCCATCACTACAGCCAGAGAAACAACAAGGACTTCAATTTTAAAAGCTCAAACAAGCTACACTTTTTTTTCCATTAGTGGAAATGTATATCAAACCAATTAAACAATCAAGAATTCAAATATAACTTCTCCTAATCAATCAATCCAACACAGGACATATCAAAACCCCAGTAAATTTCCTTGCTATGATATTGTTAATTCATGGCGGCGTGGCGATTTTTTACCATGAAATATAGCCTCAATCACTTCCATGGCTCTCTTGATAAAGTTTGGTACTTTTACATCTTTTATTTTCCATTCCAAAACCAAAAGAACCAAAACTAGGGCAATTTCCGTCCACATTTCTTTCTAAAAAATATTTCCAGGGAGTTTCACAATAAGCTTTCGTTTTGCTTTATGGATGTTACATCAACAATAAAACAAACATATCTATTTTTCTTCAAATATCAACAAAAGCACCTTCAAAGATGATGGAAATATACATTTTTTTTCTCCCAATAATTGCACTTGATTGGATGGAATTGAAAAAAAAAAAAAAAAACATGAAGGACACCCCATAGAATTGAGATGAGAAAGTTTGTCCCTTTTCTTCTTGTGTGTGTGTGTGTGTGAGAGAGAGAGAGAGAGAGAGAGAATTTGGAGCTACCCAGAGACAGCCAAAAAGCTGTAATTTTCAGTAAGAATCTATAATCCATATATGCCTGGACCCATTTTTGTTATGTATTCAAAGATCATTTCTATGCAAAGCCCAGCAACTAATAGCCTAATAGTGCTTTGTTAAGATGTATTCCGAAGACCATGATAAATAATTCTTATTAGCAACAAAACAATTATATAAAAGAAACAAACTTTTTACATGCAGCAGATTGTCGATATATATATATATATATATATATTTGTGGGTACGTACCTGATGGAGACTTTGTTGGGTGTGGTTTTGACTCTGCCATTGAGACTCCGCTGCTAAGAGTTCCTGACTCTGCGTTTATTTTTGTATGTCTGAATCTGATTTCAGGATTTGATTAGTGATTACAGGTTAATGGAAAAGCTAATTTCCTGTCTGTCCTCCTATGGAACAAGATTCATCTGTGCCGAGGCAAGTGGGATGATGTCATGCTGACATGGATGATTGAGTTGCCACTTGGCACACATTTGCATCATCAAAGCTTTTTTTACACGTCACAAGGCGACAGAAGTCATCATCTATTCAACCCAACATGCGCTTGATCTGTGGGTTTGAATTGAGCCTCTGAAAAATTTGATATCAAAGCCTAATAAAAGGTTTAGTTTGGATCCAAAGCAACTGTAGACCATTGGAATTAAACCCATTGTGTCCAGACTTAACCTAACATATCAAGGAAACAGGTATTTTCTAGTTCTAGCCGCTATGTATAATTATATATTTAAATTTTCCTGTTCAAAAAAAAAAAAACTTAATAACAACATAAATAATGTGATAAATCCGCATAAATTTAATGAAAAATTTATTAAATTAACAAAGAAAAGACCGTTAAATAAATTGCATGTTATTTGCATATTTTTCACTTTATTGTTGCATGGTCAATCCATTCTTATTTTGCCTCTTGATTTCAATCTTTATTTGTTTCCTACTGTCATGTAAACTATTGTGGGATTGCAAACATTTAATGTTGTTTTTCAAGATTACCAATAATTGATGGGTAAGAAATATCTCCAAAGAAATGGCGTTGTTTGCAAACTCCATCAATAAAAAAACATTGTTTACATAACCCAAAAAGCCCCAAAAAAATACAATCTTCAATGAAATGCTAAAAATAGATTTCTCTTGACCCAAATATTTATTGCCCCTGAGATATTTATTATGGAAAGTGAGTGTTATGGTCTAATTAATTTCATAATTCCAAAAAAAATATTTATTATGAAGATATTGATATTGATTATGCAATTTGTGAGTCCACTGATTCTGTAGCTAATTATGCTAAAAAAAAAAAAAAAAAAGGAAAAAAGTCTTTGCACCTTGCCACGAAGTTTTTCAGAATCAGTAGAGTATGGACTTGAGGAGGATCGATTATTAGTGATTAAAAGGATTTCCACATGTGATTAGCAATAATAAAACCTGTTACGAGTAGTCTCTTTTTACTGAATTCAGGCAACACGAACGATCTGTATGCCGGAAAAATAATCCGTTAAAACATGACTTCCTCTAAACTGCATTGCTCTCCTGCCGCAGGCGGTGACCAGCCGGTTAACAAACATCCCACGTAGGATCACGTCACATCAAAGACAAGGAATCAGGATGCTGCCAAAAGTTGCAAATTTTCTCGGATTTCTATCAAAATGGAATCTTCAATTGAAGGGAAGAAAAAGTATGACAAGCTTTCCTTAGAATTGACTAAAATAATTGGACTTTCTTTCACGAGGGGTTGCAATGAAGAGATGGAAGAGCAGTGTGGGTCATTTAGGGGCTTATGGGTTGGCCTCTTTCTGAATTATTGTGTTTCTGTGGGGACGTCCATGTTGAAGTTTGTTTCATTAACATTTTCGGTAAAGTTTTGCTCTCCTTTTACAAAAACTCCTAATAGTAATAAGAACACTGAGTAACCATTTATGATTAGCTTAACGACAAAAGTAAATTTGAAATTGTGTTGATTAAACACAAGGTTTTACATTTGAATTCTTTTAGTACTTTTCAAGAAACAAATGGATATTGAGTTATTATATTAGTAATAAGGAATTTACTTTGAAAGAATTCTTCTTTAACAAATGAGAAGACATAACCTTAGAAAAAAAAAAAAAATTAGTGACAAAATTTAATATCTAATATATTAATTTAAATTTTATATTTTGTCTATTATTTTAAAATTTAATATTATATTTCAAATTTTCATTAGTTAATTTAGTAGATGATATAAACTTAGTTTGCTCGAGATTTGAAGTATTCCTAAGTATTTATATTTGTTATAATTGCATGGAAGCTTCTAGAGTCTAACTCCCACACATGATGATAACCTTTTGGACTATAAGGAGAGGGTTCTTTCTTTTTTTTAATATTTATAAATAATAATAGTAAAAAAGATTTATATCAATTGATTAAATAAATTTTGTAAACATTTATTTAGTTATTATAATAACTTTTGGAGTTTTCAAATAGTTTCTAATCTCATATTTATTAGAGTAAAAAGAAACATTCTCAAGAATTTGGCAAGATAAAAGTCATGTTCCAATGTCATTATTTCAATATCATCACTTTAGTTTAGTTAGTTGCGCTGGTAGTAATTGAATATTTAAATCTACCACATATTAGTTATCGAGTGAGTGGTTTACGTTTTGATTTAATTGATCGCTCATTTTTTTTGGTGGACCTTGGGGCATCTTGTGATTAGATAAGGGAGATAATGCCGTCTATTATGCGCTAAGAAAGCTGATAGCTCACCAAATAAAGCAAAAGGTCTGGTGGTATATTAAATCAAGAATCTTATTTGGTCTTATTTCTTCCATCACAAGCATTACTGATTCTTACTTTTTCTTTCACAAGCAAGAATAAAAATCCAATCCATGTTCTTGGATACCCTAAAAGCCTTCCTTTAAGTCTATTTTTAATAGGAGATGAAAATTACAGGGGATTTATAAGCAATTTAATGTCCAGTTCCTTTTTTCTTTTTTTTTTTTTTGTGTTTTTGTTTTAAGCAGCATTTAAGGTGCCGTGCTGAATTGGTTCTTGGCTAATAGACTCCGCGCTCCTGTACGTTTAGATTGAACAAAAGAACATAAGCCATAAATTACTTTTCCTTAAAGTGAACGATTCAATGAGGTTTTGGATCAAGAACATAAAGCATACGTTTTGATCAAACTTCAAATCATCAATGAGGTTTTATTGGGTTGAGCCATAATAATTTTGTTTTATAACTCGAGCTATAGCCAAATTGCATCCCTTAAAATATCTTGTCGTCAATGATCATAAAGAATCAAATAAAGGTAACCCCTGTAACAGGCTTTGACATTGAACTACAATTATTGACAAGAATATATTCTTTAATCATAACACAAAGCTTTACTTTATTAATTGCTTTTCGTAATGTGCAGGGATTAAACGTGTGCATTGGCGCGAAAAAGTGTCGTCATGTGATTCTCTCTCTTAAATGATATAGATTCCCATTGCTTGATGATTTGCTTTGTCCATGCCTCGGTGTGAAACATGTTTGAATAGCCTTAATTAATTGTTAGCTATGATGTAAGTTTCAATTTTCACTCTGAATTATCATATTCACCACCTCCTGTAATGTTGACATCACAGCTTATTATTCATAATCTATGTGACTATCCAAAAAGAAGTATCTAGAAAATGTTGATCTCATGGACTACTGTATTCATCCCTTCTTAAAAATTTTTCCAAAAACACCATCCCTATACTTAGAGACTCAACGGCTAGTTTGGTTGGGTTTCAATTTGACTAATTCAAGTAAATTTCAACATGATTGAAAGTTTACTGTCTTCATCCACTAGTTGTAAGTGCAGAGAATGAGGGAAGTCAGTCCAATAGGGGTTGGTTAGCACAAAGTTTACTGTCTTTCTTTATGCTTGCATCTTGAAGTGGGCAAGAAATAGGAATTTAGGAATGTCTTGGTATTTATGGCTGTTTCCTTACCAAACATTGAGAACTATTTACTTTGAATGGACATCTAAAACAATATATGTTGGTTGTTTTGCCATGACATAAAGAAAGAATATTAGTACGATTCTTATTCTTGTTCTTGTCAAAACGTCAAATCCTGCATAAAAACATATTGTTGTAGATTCCCAATTTTACACCATGATCGTAACTTAACTGATCTTGTCCAAAATTTTACATACTCGATGGAATACTGTTAGGGCAAATCTGGAATCGCGTGAATTTGTATACGGTCTCATGCTCTTTCTCTGTGCATTTCATGTTTGAAGTGAGTGTGGACGGTGGGGGTCATATTGGCAAGCCACTTGAAAAAGATTACTCATCATTTTATATATGTATATATATAGGAGTTTGGTGGTTAGGATTGGACATAGTACAATGGCGTGGGGACCCTAGTTCGCCTTTTTTTGTATTGATAATCTAAGATGAGTTTAACAAAATATTGCTGTTCAAAAAAGAAACCAGAAAAAAATAAAAAAAGAAAAGATTTGAGGCTGATCAATCATCCTTCTAGGTTAAAAGACGGTGAATTATATTATAATCGCTTAGCTTGCTTTGTACACGATGATATGCAAAGTGCTTTCATTGCAAGAAAACAAGAAAAGTACTCAAAGTATCACACATTGTCAAGGACCCCTGTTTAGGGATTGGTTAAAAGTTGTGAGCAATGTATTAATGATAATAAATGGATGGAAGCATCATTGTGATTAAAGTACACCTTTTTTCTAGCCGCCTGCCCATTTTTATAGGAAAAAGATTTAGCTTAAAAATCATTCTCATGGTCATTCTGTTTCCAGGATAAAACTTAATGATCATATCACTAAGTGGCAAAAAAAAAAAAAAAAAAAAATCAAATTCGTGGTCACATTGATATGTACAGATAGTACAAATTGGCATAGTAAAGTTGTAGTGACTTTTAAGTGAAATTAAGTTTTCGGTTTCATTTATGGAGAATTGAAAGTTGGTATTCAATAGTCATTAACTATTTCTTTCAAATATATATATTTGGGTTTTAAAGATTAAAAATTTAAACTTATACTTGAAATTAAGAATTTGCCTTATTTTATCATTAAATCTTGTAGCTAGTAACTTTTGCAAATATTATTAATAGCTTCAACTATTAATACTGAACAGCAGCTATCAGTCATAGTCAATAACTATTGGTCATCTTTATTTTTATTTTTATTTTTTATTTTTTTATAAATTTTAGTGTCATGATTTGATGGTAGTTTGAATCATATTATGAGAAAAAATTTTATAATAATAATAGAAAGTGCATGCATATTAGGAAGTTTGTATTAGAATGTAATTGAACCTAAAATCCCAATCAAGAGTGTAAAAAGGAAACAGTGCATCAAGTGAAAGGAATTCCAGCTCAATAATCAAACATAATTCAAATGAAATTAATGTTTCATAGATCTTCCTTCTTTCCTCAGTGAATTGAATATTTCAACATATCACTCCAGTGAAATAGGAAGAGAGCATATAAATCACACACACACACACACACATATATATATATCTCATAAGAATATTTTAGTAGTTAAAAATTTAAATTTTTATTTTTGAGACCTTATTGAGAAGAGGATATAAAGTTTATATAAATGAGAAAAATTACATTAATTATGTAACTCAAGAAATGAGCCTTTTAATGAAAAGAAATTTTTAAAAAATGAAATAGGAAAGTTTTTGTGGATTAGTTGGTAAAGAAAGGATTGTTACTGATACTGACCCATCGTTTCTAATAGGAATAATCTTCACACATATTTCAGACCACAAAATGGGCCATCATCTGCAGCAAAATTGCATGCAGTCCACGGTTTGCATACAAGTTTGATAGTATTCAATTTGATGGGTCCAATTGCCTAATGACAATTTTTTATTTGTATTAAAAGTTGTCTTAGATTCTTTACCTTTAAAAGGTATATTTAAATTCCAATTGCCATTTGTTGGGTGTCAAATGCCTAAATCAAATAAAATTTTCTTATAATCATTTTTTTTAAAAATTTAAATTATATACAGACAAAAAAAATTTAAGTAAATTTGGTTCACTTCATCATGGTGGACCTAAACAAAACTGTGACAAACTATTCTAGGTTCTATTAAATTGTTATTTTGACCCATTGTTAAATTTCGATGAGTACAAGATGGAGCCTCTCAAGCATAGGGACGGGAGCCACCAAGGTGCGGGTGTGACTCGTGTATGGTTCAGTGCATCCCATCATTCCCACATAATGTTTAGAACAATACAAGCACAGGATATGGATTCTTAGGTATGAAAAGATGTGTCAATTAAAATTAATAGTTATAACTAAATAAAATAATTATGAGTCTATATAATTGTGTTGATGTTCGTGTTTATTTACTGTGTCTTGTAGCAATACCCAATAGCTGATTGTAGTCTGCCATTGGCCTACCATACTGCTTTGAGGGAGAGAGAGATGGGGCATCACTCATGCTGCAACAAAATGAATGTGAAGAGAGGGCTGTGGTCACCAGAGGAAGACGAAAAGCTCATCAACTACATATCCACCTATGGCCATGGCTGCTGGAGCTCAGTTCCAAAACATGCAGGTACTCCCTCGTTATTTCTTTCCTCTCTGCTCCACACACACACACACACAAATGTACAAGATTGTACAAAATTTTATGTTTGTCGAAGAATGGTCCTTTCTATTTTATATACATTTCATTCCATAAAACCACTCAGTTCTTCTTTTTCTTCTTTTCTTTTTTTCCTCGCCTATTATATTCATTTCTGCAGGGCTGCAGAGATGTGGAAAGAGCTGTATTGAGATGGATAAATTATCTCAGACCTGACCTGAAGCGCGGAGGTTTCTCTCCCCAAGAAGCAGCACTCATCATTGAACTCCAAAGCATTCTAGGCAACAAGTATATAAATCATACATATCTTATCTATCATCGTGTCCTCCATCTGAATTGATTTTTTTTTTAATTTTTTTTTTATATTTTACATGATGAGGAATCCTTTTAGGTGAATGTCGGTTGTTCTTATTCAATTATCATTGTTTGGACCATTCACCTGCTATTGACATTGTAATCATCTCTGAGTAGAAATGTCCTTCCCATTTAAGTATATATGCCTTTTTCCCTTCAAAGTACAGGTGGGCCCAGATAGCCAGGCACTTACCAGGAAGAACAGACAATGAGGTGAAGAACTTTTGGAATTCCAACATAAAGAAGAAGCTCACCTCTCATGATCATGTTTCCCATTTAGCCAACTTCATTGATTTGCATAGTTCCAATGGAGATTCTGGCGAAGAATTTATCTTCTCCTTGAATGCAAACCCTAACCTCACTCTAAGTGCTCATCAACAAGACCAGCACTACCTTACCTCCTCAGATTCAATGCTACCAAGTTTGAGTCATCACGAAGACATCGAGTTCAACCAAATTCCCTACAATTTCAATGTTGACTTGGGCAATTTGCCATCCACTTCGATCTCACAACCCCTACCACCTCCACCCAATAACCCATCCTTATGGTCCTTGCCGTATCTCCCCCAACATATTGATTCAAACTCAGAAGACCAAGTCTTGAGCAATGTGGGTCCACATTATACTGGAGATAAAGTCACTGACCAATGTATCACAGCAATGCCTTATAATGACAGCCAAGCTGTGGTACCCATGATGCCAAAAGTGTGTGAGATAATAGAAGGAAATGTTAATGGAATGCCATCTTCTTCTTCATTTTCATCACAAGAGGCAGAGCTGCTTGACCCACTTGCCAGACTTCCATGTCTTCCATCCGTTCCTTGCTCCCATGAACCGCAGGTGCCAACAAATCAGATGGAGGACTACGTTGACGCTGCGGTCATGCCATTGTCATCAGCCTATTCATCAAGTGGTCAATTTGTTGCCGATTACCCTATTCTTCTCTCCAGCTGGGATGCCTAAAACATCTGTTGAAACATTCAGAGGAATTGTGGGTGGACTCACTTTGACATGCAGTGCATTTATTTCCTCGAACACTGCATAAGATGTTGAGTACAGCTAATGTGGGAAATCCTAAATGTTATCGGTTCAAGTTCTGTAGCAAGTAATGTTTGCTTAGGTTCCATAAATGTGTGTTTAGGCTATTTCTTGTCTTTCATCAAAGTCATATATATTTTTGCACCTAAGTAAGTTTAAACATAATATATATAATCCTTTTGTCTTTCAGTATTGTCCCTTGTAAATTTGATCATTTATTTTTTTTTGTCGTTTTCTTTTCTTTGTGCTTATGATTATCGTAGGAATAAATATCATTGTCCTTTTTCTTTCACATCTAATGCTCTTCCCTGGGACACATGGTGGCCGAAAACGAGGAGATTGGCGTTTGGCGGTTCTACTTATATGCTTCCACTCTCCTTGAATGAAATCTTTGCTCTGATAATTCCCCGGGGGTAACTGGTGGCAACGGGTTGCAGCTCTCCTCTTCTCTGCTTCTCGATTCGAATCAATTCTTATATGATTGATAATGTGTTGGACTCTGATAGACAGAAGTTTCTCTTGGCATGGGGCGACTCGGTGTTGTGGCAATGTCACGATCGTGATTGTACATTTGGAATCTTCGTTAATAATTGTCCTTATGTGTAAAATAAGAACAGATATCCAACAACGATCGCATGAAACTTTTTGTAGCCTCGTTTAAGAAACTTCTTGCGTCACCTTGAGTATGGCCGTATAGCGGTTGGTAAAATGAAATTAATCGAGAATGATTCGATATCAGTGGCAATGAAAAGGTCTTTGTCTTTGCTTCACTTCACATGATTAGGACCATATCCTACTACACAACCCTCCTATTTAGGCATCATAGTCAACAATCCGCATTACAAGTTAGCTAGGAATGTGAATAAACACTAGAGTAGCAACTACCTGGTATTATGTTTTACATTAGACTTGGATCATTTAGCCAACAGCACCTTAAGCAAGAAATGTAGATGTAATCCTCATTGTTCTCATATTTCCTTTCCTATTCCGTTGGCGGTCAAAATTTTTGATGCCATTTTAGACAATATTCAATGGATATATCCCTACATAAGCTCTCAGCTAGAGGACTAAGTTAGGCATTAAAGTGTCAAAAAGGCATTGCAATATTGCACATGAAATCACGCAGTTGCAGAAGGTATTGATGGGTTTAAGCCAATTTATCTAACAAGATTGCTTCGTTGCCACTCCAAATAATAATCTTGCGTTACTTCATGTGGGTCTCAGCTAAATTTGTGTAAAATCGAGGATACAAATGTTCCAGAAATTCCCAAAAGAGGGGGACTGTTTGTAATATAGATTACTGCCACTTCATTCAATGTGGTGCATGTTGAGTGATATTAAAAGCTATTTCTAAGACCTATGTCACAAAAGTGAGATCGACCCCTTGTTGTAGAGACATTCAATTACAGGGTCTATGAAATGGGGTTAATCAACCGTGTTATGTCAGTCTATTATAGAATTATTATATCCAAACGATGCTCATGGGATGATTGAATATTCAAAAAACAAAAAAAAAGAATACCATAAATGACCTAGGAGAGCGGTTCTTTTGTTACGGATATAAACCGCTACATAAAACTTATAAGGAATCACTTATAACTGCAGTGTAATGTAAAACTTTTAAGGAATCACTTATAATTGCAATGCAAATATATTTTCATTAATAGTTAATTTTATACAATAATTATACACAATTGTAATTCAAAATTATCATGTTATTTAAAAAAAATAGTGATTATAAATATTTAAATAGTGCTCTTCCATTACCATTAATTCCTTTTTTTGACAATAAAAAGAAAAAATAAAAATTTGAAATCATTGTGTTTTTTTTTTTCTCTTTTTAGAAAAAAAGAAGTTTAAGTTTTTTTTTTTTTCTAAAGAATAAGATAATAGTCTTGGATTACAATTTTTTTTTGTTTTGAAAAATAAAAAAAAAAATAATAATATTGAATTGTTATTATCTTTTTTAAAAATTTTTTTTATTTTTTAATAATAAAATGGGACAATAGTTTGAAACTGTTATTTTTTTTAAAATAAATAAAGCATTTATTTGAAATTATTATTTTTTTTTAAAAAAAAAAAAAATAAAATAATAAAATAATAATTTTAAATTATTATTTATTTTTTTTTAAAAAAATAAAGTGATAAAATAATAATTTTAAATTACTATTTTTCTTTTAAAAAGAATAAGGTAATGGTGTGCAATTATTAGTTAATCTCTTTTTTTTTTTTTTAATAAATAGAAAGAGATAAGGAAATAGACTTAAATCGTTCCCTAATTCCTTTTTAAAAATAATGGAATAATGAATTGTTGCCTATTCTTTTAAAAAAAATAAAAAAATAAGGTAGCAATTTTAAATAGCTGCCTATCTCTTTTAAATTTTAAAAGTTTAGTAGATAAACTAAACATATTGTAAATCAAGGACTTTAAATCGGTTTTCCATCTGTAGCGACTTATCCAATCTCCTCTTTCATTTTTTGCTCTCCACAGCCGATTTACGGCGGCTCCAAATCTAAATCCAAGTGTGTTTTCTTTTATGTGGTGTATGCTTCTATCTCTCTCGATCAATGGATCTCTTGGGGTTTTAGATTTCACAATTTTTTGATCTCTATGTAAGATTGGTTTTCTGAATCAAGATAGAAATCAATAATTTCACTTGCAAAGAAGCTTCCTTCATAATCTAATGTTTTTACTTTTGCTTCAATTTAGAACCTAGGGTAAGATTTCCTAGAACAACTTTCATTTCACTATGAATTTTTCTCTTTTCATTTGAATAAAATCGTGGCACTGGCTATCATGAAACATCTTTTTGGTTGTGACCCCTTTACATTCTTCCACCCCCACTCCCATTGAATAATTTCTGAGGTTGCACTGTCTTGTTTCATTGGGGCTTCTAGGCTTGGTTATCTTCGCATGGTTGCTGTAGCTTTACTTACATCTTGGTGTTTTTGAGTTTTGGTATTCTTGTTTTGGTAGTTCTTTTTCATATATCTTTGGCACATATAATTGATGTATGAATCATCCTTATGGTGCTTCTGCAATTTGTACTACTTGTCTTGTAGATCTTTATTAGGCAAAAGAATTGTTATTATTCTAAGGCATTAGAAAATCCAATAAAGGTACACATGCTGCCTTATGAATACCTATAATAATCTTGGATTGGTTTATGCTCATTTGAAGTTTTCCCTTTTCCTTTTTTTTTTTTTATAGTCTGTTTTTGTTAATATGAATCAATAAATAGGAATAATGGGAGGTATATTTCCCTTCCTTCCCATATCTCTATAAGTTGATGATGCAAATGTGTAATTGTAAATGTACTTGCATGTAGAGCCACCTAATAGGTGTAGAAATGATAATGATTAGACTTTTAAATTGAATTACATTGATAATGTATGTGGGAAAAAGAAAAACACCAAACCAATTGTAACTGATTTGGCTAATTTGGTTCAGTTCATTAACTTATTTGGTTTGCTTAACAAACCTTGTTTCTATTGCACTCTTATTCTTATGGTTATTAAAATGCTAACAAAATTATTGCCCTTCTTATAGGCAGTTAAGAGGATAAAAACCTCTTTGCTGTTTGCAAAAAAAAATAGAATGTATTGGAAAGGTAACATTATCTTAAATTTTCTTTCTTTTTCTTCCATGTAAGAATACTTTGACATGGTGGTAGAAAAGGAAGCAAACCATGGAAAGTTAATTAAACACAATTTTATTGCTTTTACACTAGCAAAATGAATGGAAGTTCCAAATTAGGATCTCACCTTAATGTTTTTAAAAGTTAAAATTAGACTTTAAATGGACTTTTTAATCAACTTTGTGTTCTTTGTGGTCATGATTGATGTTTATTCCCTCCTACAAAAGAAAAAGAAAATTCTAACCTTTGTGGAACTAAAAATTATTCTTTCTAGTTTTGCATAAATAACACTAATTGTCTAACATGTTAATACAAGAATGTTTGTAAAAGCACTTAAAATTGTTCAAAACTCCATTCCATAACCAAAATTCATCTACCTAAGCACTTTAATCATGACATTGACAAGCAACACCTTATTTATACATATACCCTTTTCTTTACAAGGCATCTACTTATCATTACTATGTTATGTTGTATGCAATTGAAATATATATGTGTTTGTGGCCATCATTATTGGCCTTAAGTAATTAAGCTTGTTCTTAAAGGTTAGAGGAATTTGTTATTATATTTCTCATTTATGTTATTTAAAATGTTGTAGCTAATTCCATTTAACTAATTGACATATACGTTTTGTTTTTGATTTGATTTTTGTTTAAGTAGAATATAATAAATATACTTTCTTAAATTTTTCTCTTGTTTTTTTTTCCCTACTTTCACTTTATTGTTTGCTTTGTTTGATTAAAGATTGTTTTATCAATATGGAAGATAGAAGATGGATGAATTTTGATAAATTGAGTAATGAATACTTAACTAGGGTTAAAAATTTCTTAAATAAGGTTTTCACTATTTTTGCTAAAGGAGATGACATATCTTACTTTTGTAGAAAATGTTATTGTCATTATTGGTACTTTATAGCTATAGTTTATGAACATTTAGTCATTCATGGGTTCATATGGGATTATAAGATATGAATTTTCCATGTTGAGGGACATAATTAAGTAGGGCGATAAATGAGGCTGAAATTAAAGTTGATAAAAATGATGATATTAATGAGCTTTTAAATGAAACCTTTAGGGATATAAGAGGACTAATAGATTTTAAGAATGTTGGGGAGAGTCTTAATGAAGCTAAAATGTTTTACAATTTAGTTGAAGAAGGACAACAAGAATTATACCCTAACTATTAGACCTTTTCGAGGCTCTTATTTACAACTAAATTATATCTTCTTAAGTGTCTCTATAGTCTTAATAATGTAACATTTGGAGATATGTTAAAATTAATTAAGAACGCATTCCCTGATGCTTAAGTTCCTAGTTCGTTTAATAAAGTTAAAACTATGGTGAAAAAAATTGGACAAGCATAATGTATTTTCTAGGACAAGCATTAAAAGATAGAGAGTTGTCATATATATGGGGTTGCTAGATGGAAAAAGATTAAGGAAGTTGAAGAAGATGAAATCTCTGATGTATTTTCAAAAGTCCATTGTGTGTCAGCTAAAATTCTAAGATATTTCCCTTTGAAATCCAAATTTCAAAGACTTTGCATGTGCTCAAAAATGATTGATAATATGGTTTGACATATAAAATGTTGACTTATAGATGGTAACATGAGACATTCTGCTGATAGTGAAGCTTGGAAACTTTTTGATATATTGTATCCATCTTTTGCAAAAGAATCTTGAAATGTAAGATTAGGCTTGGTTAGTGATGGATTTAGTCCAATTTGAACCATGGGCATTGCACATAGCACATGGCTGATTGTGCTTATTAGTTACAATTTAGCACCTTGGCTTTGTATGGAACCAAAATATATGATGTTTAGTATGATTATTCCTGGCCTTAATTCACCTACGAGAGAGATGTGTTTTTGTAGTTATTAATTAAAGAATTAAAGGAGTTGTGGGAGTATGGTTTGGAGATATATGATGCATGTAATAAGTAATCTTTTCAAATGCACATAACCTTATTATAAGCTATTAGTGATTTTTTAACATATACAATATTGTCGGGTTGAAGTATAAAGGGAAAACTAGTATGTCTTACTTGTAATTATGATACTTTTTCTAAATATTTATATCATAGTAGGAAAACATGTTATATGGATTGTCATATGCTCTTAAATGCTAAACGCCCTTGAAGAAGAGATAAAAAATCTTTCAATGGTAAGATACATTTAAAAGATGCTCCAACATCTTTGTTAGAGTTAGAGATTGTAACAAAGTTGCTTAACTTTGATAATTAATTTGGGAAGAAGCAAAAGGTAACCTTTGACAGACCATGGAAGAAAAAGTCTATTTTTTTTATTTATTATATTGGGAGAGTAATAAATGTCAATACAATTTAGAGGGAATGAATATGAAAAAGAACATTTGTCACAATATTCTTGGGATTATCTTTGACATTCTTAGTAAAATAAAGGATCATGCAAAAGCTTATTTTGATTTATAGGACTTGGGGATAAGAAAAGAGATTTAACTTGTTCTTTTTAATAATGCTTGATACATTTATCTACTTAAAGCATGCTATTCAATGACACTGGAGGAGAAAATCATGTTTTATACCATTATAAGATGTGTCAAACTTCTTTAGGATTGTGTATCTAATATTTTTAACTCATGAATGAAAAAGACAAGAAAATTTTAAGGTATAAGAATCATGATATATACTTATTAATACATTACCTTCTTCCAATTGTAATTAGGAAGATAATATTAAAGTATTTTGTTATGACTTTGATAAGATTGAGATCATTTTTTAAATCAATATACAATAAAATTGTGAAATCAAAAGACTTAGGTCACTTATAGGGTGAAATTAGAGAAACACTATCAATTAGAGATGATTTTTGCTCTAAATTTTTTTGATATTATATTGCACTTACCTATACACTTAGTTGATGAAATCAGACTTAGTAGGTTTATGTATTGTCATTAGATGTTTGAGATTGAGAGATACTTATGCAAATTGAAATCGTATATGTGTAATAGAACTCAACCTAAAGGATCCACTAAAAAAGGGTATTTGGATGAAGAGTGATTGGTGTTTTGCTTAAGATAGATGTATGATGGGGTGAAGACTCCTTTTACAAGATATAATCATTAATCTAATACAATATTAAAAGAGTAAACACTTATATTTCCAAATAAAGGTCATGTAGTTAAGAATAAATGGAAAAGGAAAGGTAAAATCATTACTTTGAATGTTATTTTTCTTTAACAAGCACATAGATATGCATTTTTTAATTTTAGAGATGAAGAAATTAAGAGATATATTGAGTAAGATAAACCAAATTTTAAATTGTCATTTAGTCTTGTTTACTTAAAAAATCATTCTTTATATTACTCATTATTTGCTATATTGTAGAGAGCATAGATAATTGATGAGTAAACGACAAAAAAAGAGATGAGCCAGAGCATAAAATCATAGTCAAGAATTTTTCACTTGGTTTTAAGCCTATGTAGCAACTAAGGACATTCCTTCTTATATTTAGTGGTTATCTAATGGTCCTCATATTATGACAAAGTGTTATAGTAGTTATCGTATTAATGGCTACAAATTCCCCACAGGAGACTGTGATATAAGGTGTAAGACACAAAATAATGGTGTTACATTATCAACATTAATAGATAGCTTTACTATTTCAAAAGACTAAAATTTAGTGAAGGGAGTGTGAGTTATTATCGGGCAATTGTAGAAATTATTGAATTGAATTATTGAAGTTAATTTGATGTTGTTTTATTCAAATGTAATTGGTTCGAGTTGGAGACTGATGATTATGGATTTGTATGGGTTAACTCTGATAAATTATGCTATTAGAGTGATCTTTTTGTACTAGCATCTCAAGTTTACCAAATTTTCTTTATGGAGGTTCTAATTGAGAAAGACATTTATTATTTAATGCATAGGATTCTTAGAAAATTATTTAGGTTTGATGAAAAAGAAAATGTAATTGTACAAGATATATTATGAGGGGAGTTAAATGTAGCAGATTCAAATGTGAGAGGTATTGGTAATGTTGAGCAAGTTAATTTGATAAGAGAAGATATGCCTAGTACCATAGTTAGCCTACACACAAATGATCTACATTTTAAAAGAGGTTTAAAACAATTGAACGACAATATAGATGATGATGAAGAAACATTTTGGGAGTAGATAGATGCAAATAATTAGACAAAACAACTTAATAAGTTTTTTATTTTTTATTTCTTATTCTAATTTTTAATATGTTAATTGAGAATTATTACTTTGAGATTCTTTTTTTTTTGTCCTTTTGTAGCAGTTGTATTATTGAACCCTAATTTATTCATTAATTTTGTGAAATATAGTGCACAGTATATGAATAATATATCAAAAACACAATTTTGATTATTACTTTACTATTTATATAACTTTTAATTCTCTTGATCCTTTGACAGTCATTAGCCATAAAGAACAAATTCGCTTAAAGGAAGAAAACTTTGTCTATTGCTAAAGAGGTGACAACTTCCTTATCGAGTATTTTAACATAGTAAATGTTAATAGAAGAGGCTCGTGTATAAGAAGAGACAAACCCCTTAGTGAAATATTATCAAATTAAGTTTTTCTATTTCAAGTAGTGGGTTATAGTTAATTAAGACATCGGTAGAAAGAAATAGATAGCCAACAATGCATATTACTAGCTTAAGTGGGTAGCAATCTCAAGTATACAAATTTTGATAATCAATAATTGAAAGAGACAATTTCTAATCAAATGGGAATATAACTTTTTATGGAGATAGTATCGAAATAATAACAATAATAAGAAGAAACTATTCACGATATTAAAAAATATAACTTTTAATTGTATGATTTATTAAAATTTTAATTTTTAAATTAAATATTTAAATATTTTTATTAATATTATTTTATTATATAAAAAAATAACTAATAATAATAAAAATAATACATATAAGATAGGAAAAAAAAAATCTATTTTCTTAAATAACCAAAATCAACTTATAAGCGCGCATGACTCTATGTGGCTTGGGATTCGAAAGACTAAACTCTATGTGGCTTGGGATTCGAACATCAGGCTAGTCCCTAAACTTGTAGCTAAATGGGCCACTCAAGCAACTCATTCCTTAGCGAACCGTGAAATATGGGGGGTCCACTTCACACGTTTAGTCAAACGGTAAAAAGGAGGGCCCATAGCACATGGTGCGGTGGTGGACCCTCTTGACGAGTATTCTACTTTGGGGATGAAAAGAAATTTCACCCACTAACTCGAAATTCGGATTTGGAAGTCTTAAATTCAAATCGAGTTCATGGAATGTGATGAATTACGTAGTAGGTAAAAAAAAACCACTGCTTGTGTCGTTCCACTCATAAGTCAACACAATGAGCTTCTCAATAATTCAAAACAGAGTGAAGGTTCTAATATGTAAAATATGATTGTTGTTAGCAAAGAGCTTGAAACTTCTAAGAAAAAAAAAAAAAACAATGCACCATCAAGTCAACATATATATATATATATACATACAAACAAGAAACAAAAATAATAACATTACAAGAGATTTATTTACTAATTCTATATTCAAGAACATCATTAGTAATTATAAAAACAACAACAATAAAATTTTTAATTTTAAATTTAATTCAAATTAATTATATAAATTTTACTTTATTATTTCATTCTTAGTAATCATAAATAATATCTTTACTATAAATAAAAAATTTAAATACAAAGAATATATTACAAACTTATCAATCGCTACAGAATACCAAACAACTAACTAAGCAATCCAACTCCACCAACAACACTGAAATATGAAGAAAAAAAAATTAAATTTAAAATGAAAAATTTGACAAAAAAAAAAAAAAAGAGAGAAAAGCATGAACCAATGGCTGACTAATTAACTAAGTTGCTGCACAAAAACTGGTTATACTTGCTCAGATAAAGTACAGTGTTCATTGGTCCCCTTTTAAGTGCAGAAATGATCCAATCTGAGGCTGCCTTATGAAAGTCTGACTCAATATGTGGAGAAAGCAATTGAGGAGTTATCGCAACCTGAAATTCAAAACGAAAATACAGAGAATTATATCCACCAATTCAAACTAGTTTTAGCCATGGAGGGTGGGAAGGTGACGGCAGCATTTCGAAAACAAACAATGCAGTGAAAGTTTCCCGTTTAAACGGTCAAATTTTGATTAATATAGCATATATAAAATAGAGTTCATCGGACTTTCACTGCTTCTTGGGAAGATCTTAATCACTTGGTACCACAAGTTGATAGATAACTAGGAGTTGATGCTCATGTGCCAACTTGTCCAGGGAATATTTACTTGAAGTCCTTGCCTAGGAACAATGGGTGGACATTGGGGCTAAAATGGCATGGATGATGCCGTGCAAGAAAATACCAGGCTGCCCCACCTACAACTGTTGTCATGATGATAGCCCCCAGTACAGGGCCCTCACATATGGTTCCAACTCTTCAAAATTCAAATGGCATGTAAAAAATAACTAACAATTGTGGATCCACGGATCAGTCATTTGGTAAATGGACCTTCTGAACATCTGAGCTGATAACACCTTAATGGACTCTATAAGGAAAACAGTGTTATAGCTTACAAATCCATCTTCAAGAGCCCTGAAGTCCAGATCCTCATCTGTATCTTCTAGCTCCTTGTCCAAAGATCATTTCTATGCAAAGCCCAGCAACTAACAGTCTAATAGTGCTTTGTTAAGATGTATTCCAAAGACCGTGACAATAATTCCTATTACAAACAAAACTGTTATGTATAAGAAACAAACTTTTTACAAGCAGCAGATCATCGATATGTATATATATGCATGATGGAGATATATTTTTTTTTTTCTTAGGTACATACCTGATGGAGACTTTGTTGGGTGTGGTTTGGACTCTGCCATTGAGACTCCACTGCTAAGAGTTTCTGACTCTGTTTATGTTTTTTATGTCTGAATCTGATTTTAGGATTTGATTAGTGATTACAGGTCAATGGAAAAGCTGTCTGTCCTCCTATGGAACAAGATTCATCTGTGCAGAGGCAAGTGGGATGATGTTATGCTGACATGGATGGTTGAGTTGCCACTTGGCACACGTTTGCATCATCAAAGTTTTTGTTACACGTCACATGGCCACAGAAGTCATCATATATTCAACCCAACATGCGCTTCATCTGTGGGTTTGAATTGAGTCCCTGAAAAATTTGATCCAAAGCAACAGTTGATACTGATATTGAATGGGCAATGTGTGAGTCCACCGATTCCGTAGCTAATAAAGGTTAAAAAAAAGGCTTTGCAGGTTGCCATGAAGGTTTCCAGAATCAGTGGAGTATGGACTTGAGGGTCGATTATTAGTGATTAAAAGGATTTCCACGCGTGATTAGCAATAACTAAACCTTTTATGAGTAGTCTCTTTTTACTCAATTTAGGCAACAAAAACGATCTATATGCCTGAAAAATAATATCAGTAAGTAGAAAGCTGCAAGGATCAGGACAGAAGGAAACATATACAAACATCCCACGTAGGGTTATGTCGTAAAAAACCAAGGAATCAGGATGCTGCCAAAAGTTGCAAATTTTCTCGGATGTCAATTAAAATGGAATCTTCAATTGAGGAAAAAGGTATGACAAGCTTTCCTTAAAATTGATTAAAATAATTGGACTTTCTTTCATCGGGGGTTGGTTGCCATGAAAAGATGGCAAAAGCAGTGTGGGTCGAGTGGAGGCTTATGGGGTTGGCTTCTTTCAGAATAATTGTCTTTTTGTGGGGTCACCGTACTGAAGTTTCTTCCATTAACTTTTTAGGTAAAATTTTACTCTTTTTTTGCAAAAACTTCTAAGAGTAGCAAGAAGACTCAGTAATCAACCTATGGTTAGTTTAATGATAAGAGTAAATTTGAGATTGTATTTATTAAAATAAAATTTTACTTTCAAATTCCCTTAATACTTTTCATGAAGCAAATGGATGCTACGATGTTATAATAGTAATTAGGATATTTAAAAAATATTCTTCATTAATAAATGAAAAAAAATGACTTTTAAAAAATAAATATATTAATATTTAATATATTAATTTTAAATTTTAAATTTTATTTATTATTTTAAAATTTAATATTATATTTTAATTTTTAATTAATTTAATTTATCACATGATATAATCTTCATTTATCTAATTTTTAAAATTTTTTTAAATATATATATATGTTATAATTGCCTTAAAACTTCTAGTGTGTAGCCCTTATATGCAAATAATCTTCAAGATTATATAGGAATTTTTTTTTTTAAATTAATAATAGAATGAGAAATTTATATTTGTTGATTGATGAAATTGTACGAGGAACTCAAACTTTTATTTAGAGGTCATAAGCTATAATTTGAGAAGGGGTTGTACAGGACAACTACAGGCGAGACTCATGTTGCAAAGTACGTGGAAATGTCGAAGAATGTACAACTACATATGATTTTAGGCAAAAACTACTTTTGTAAATCGAATGTATGACTTTCTGGGACTCGTACACGTAACTTAGAGGTCATGATCAAGTAATCTTATTTTTTCATTAAAAAGGTTTGTCCTTCCCATTCTAATTACATGAACTGCCATTATATTGATATCTCAATGAAAGCTGGGAAAAAACAAAATCAGCCACAGTTAGTGTCCTCTGATGGCTCACCAAATAAAGCAAAAAGTTTGGTGCTGTATTAAATCAAGAATCTTAGTGGTGTTAATTCTTCCATTGCAAGCATTAGTGATTCTTACTTTCTTTCACGAGCAGGACTAAAAATTGAATCCATGTTCTTGGATGCCCTCAAAGCTTTGCTTTAAGTCTATTTTCAACTAGAGATGAAAATTACAGGGGATTTATAAGCAATATAATGTCCAATTCCTTTTTGTTAAGGAGGATTTAAGGTCCAGTGCTGAATTGGTTCTTGGCCTACAGACTTTGCACTCCCACCCGTATTGATTGAACTAAAGAATAAACCATCCATGACCTTTCCTTAAAGTGCACGACTTT
Source organism: Rhizophora mangle (assembly GCA_037832345.1). Classification (NCBI taxonomy): domain Eukaryota; kingdom Viridiplantae; phylum Streptophyta; class Magnoliopsida; order Malpighiales; family Rhizophoraceae; genus Rhizophora; species Rhizophora mangle. Next base: position 2,645,207 of record JBAPLJ010002055.1, read on the forward strand.
TAGTGTAATAGTAAGATTATTTTATTATAACCCACAACTTACAGATTTCAGTTATGAAAATAGTCTTTCTATATATATAAAAATAGGAGTATTTATACATACATATAAACATGCATGTATGAATTTGTTGATCAAACTCCAAATCATCAATGAGGTTTTATTGGGTTAATCCGTAATAATTTTGCTTTTATAACTCGAGCTATTTGCTTGAGGATGAGAGAAATCAGTCCAAAGGGGTTGCCTTGCACAGAGTCTCACATTCAGCTCCATTTTGAAAATGTCAAGAATAGATATTTTGGAATGGTTAACTGTTTATGTTTGTTTGCTTCCCAAACATTGAGAGCTATTTGCTCTGAATGGACATCTTAAACAAGATATGTTGGTTGTTTTGCCATGACATAAAGAAAGAATATTAGTACGATTCTTGTTCCTGTCAAAACTTCAAATCCAACATAAACGCATTGTTATAGATTTTCAATTTTACACCATATTTGTAACTCAACTGAACTTGTCCAAAATTTAACATTCTCGATGGAATATTGTTAGGGCAAATTTAGGGCGTTCATTTGGCACTCCCATACGTCCCATGTTCCAGTCTTTCTATGTGCATTTCGTGTTAGAAGCGAAAGCCAACGGTGGTAGTCATACCGGCAAGCGCCAGAAAAAGATTACTCATCATTCTCATGGTCATTCTGTTTCCAGGATTTAACTTAACTCAATGATCATATCACTAAGTTGCAAATGAAGAAAAATCAAATTCGTGGTCACATTGGTACGTACAGACAGTACAAATTGCCATAGTAAAGTTTTAGCGACATTTGACTAAAACTAAGTTTTCGGTTTAATTTATGGAGAATTGAAAGTTGGTACTCCATATCCATTAGTTATTTCTTTCATATGTATATATATATAGTTAGTTTTTAAAGAGTAATCATCAAATTTAACAATTTCACTTGTTTTTACCTGAATCATAGGTCACCCCTGAAACAATATACATCAACATATGTGTATGAATATTAAAAGTCTAATTTCAATATAATGTAATGTTATTCTATTATAATGTGTAATTTTTTAAATACGAAAATAATATATTAGATACTGTTTAAGCATATATATATATAATACACTGAAAAAAAAAATATTTTAGGTAAATTTGGTTCACCACGGCACGGTAGACCTAAACAAAACTGCGACAAACTATTGTCGGTTCAGTAAAATTGTTTTGTCCCATAGTCGATGAGCCCACGGTGGAGTCTCTCAAGGTATAGGGACCGGACCCACCAAGGGTGCAAGTGTGACACGTGTATGGTTCAATGCATCCTATCATTCCCACGTAATGTTCAAAGGCCACTTAATCATAGGGATTGATTGTTATGTACGGAACACATGCGGGTGTGTCGTTGGAGTTAATTATTGCAGACTATAGAAGAGGAATCTTAGGTTTTACACAGGGTCTCCGTGGGTTTGATTTAAATGGGGGTTTCAATCTTCTGGCTCTAGTGGATAGTAACGGCACGCTGTCATTTATTTATTTATTGCGGGTAATTTTGTTATATATGTAAAATTTTGTATGGCAAAGCGGCCACCACACCATGAAAAATCTACTCACACTGCTGCTGCTCTCTTGATAATATATATAGATAGCATATAGAATATCGTGTAATGTGTCATCCATCTGTTAAAAAATATCCTTCCGATTGTCCCTTTTCTCTACACTTCTATTTCTACTCTGGCTGTTTTCATTGTAATAGCAATACCCAATAGCTGATTGTAGTCTGCCATTGGCCTGCCATACTGCTTTGAGTGAGAGAGAGTGATGGCGCATCACTCATGCTGCAACAAAATGAGAACGAACAGAGGGCTGTGGTCCCCAGAGGAAGACGAAAAGCTCATCAACTACATATCCACCTATGGCCATGGCTGCTGGAGCTCAGTTCCAAAACATGCAGGTACTCACTCTTTATTTCTTTCCTCTCTGCTCCACACACACACACACACACACACACAACACACACACACAGGTGTACAACATTGTACACAATTTTCTATTTGTTGAAAAATGGTCCTTTCTATTTTATATACATTTCATTCCATAAAACCACTCAGTTCTTTTTCTTCTTTTCTTTTTTTCCTTGCCTATTATATTCATTTCTGCAGGGCTGCAGAGATGTGGAAAGAGCTGTAGATTGAGATGGATAAACTATCTCAGACCTGACCTCAAGCGCGGAGGTTTCTCTCCCCAAGAAGCAGCACTCATCATTGAACTCCATAGCATTCTAGGCAACAAGTTCATACATCATACCTACCTTACCTATCTATCATCATATTCTTCATCTGTATTGATTTTTCTAAAATTTTTTTATTATATTTTTCATGATGAGGAATCCTTTCTGGTAAATCTCGGTTGTTCTTATTCAATTATCATTGTTTGGACCATTCACATGCTATTGACATTGTGTAGAAATTTCTTTCCCATTTAATTATATGTCCATTTTTCCTTTCAAAGTACAGGTGGGCACAGATAGCCAGGCACTTACCAGGAAGAACAGACAATGAGGTGAAGAACTTTTGGAATTCAAAAATAAAGAAGAAGCTCACCTCTCATCATCATGTTTCCAATTTAGCCAACTTCACTGATTTGCATAGTTCCAATGGAGGTTCCGCTGAAGAATTTATCTTATCCTTGAATGCAAACCCTAACCTCACTCTAAGTGCTCATCAACAAGCCCAGCTCTACCTTACCTCCTCAGATTCAATGCTACCAAGTTTGAGTCATCAGGAAGACTTCAAGTTCAACCACCCCTACAATTTCAATGTTGATTTGGGCAATTTGCCACCCACTTCAATCCCACAACCCCTACCACCTCCATCCTTGCCGTATCTCCCCCAACATATTGGTTCAAACTCAGAAGACCAAGTCTTGAGCAATGTGGCAGCAGGTCCACATTATATTGGAGATAAAGTCACTGACCAATGTATCGCAGCAATGCCTTATAATGACAACCAAGTTGTGGTACCCATGATGCCAAAACTGTGTGAGATAATAGAAGGAAATGCTAATGGAATGTCATCTTCTTCTTCATCTTCATCACAAGTGGCGGAGCTGCTTGACCCACTGGCTGGACTTCCATGTCTTCCATCCGTTCCTCGCTTGCACGAACTGCAGGTGCCAACAAATCAGATGGAGGACTACTTTGGTGCTGCGGTCATGCCATTGTCATCAGCCTATTCATCAAGTGGTCAATTTGTTGCTAATTACCCTATTCTTTTCTCCAGCTGGAATGCCTAAAACATTAGTTGAAACATTCAGAGGAATTGTGGGAAGACTTATTTTGACAAGAAGTGCATGTATTTCCTCAAACATCACATAGGATGTTGAGTACCGCTACTGTGGGAAATTCAAAATGTTAGTAGTTCGGGTTGTGTAGTAAGTGATGTTTGCTGAAGTTACATAAACGTGTGTTTAGGCTATTTCTTGTCTTTCATCAAAGTCATGTATATTTTGGCATGTCAGTAAATTTAAACATATTATATAAATTTCCACTAACTCTTCACTTTTTTTTGAAATTACCATTTTGTAACTGTTAATTTTAATTTTTTTTTTCCCACAAATTCAGTATGCTCTCACTACGTTGAAGTCAATAATTGGGGTAATCAATAAAAGAAAGGAGGAGTTATGAAGCTTAAGCTTCGACTCTTCAATACATATTTAATATTAAAAAAATGACACATTTTTAACTTCACACGGGACTCAATAGAAATTGAAAATATATTGGATATTTTTTTGCAAGAAATTTAGTGCTCTAACTTTTTTGTTGAATGGCCAAGATAAAAGTTGTGGGAAACTTTAAAAGCTCAATATTTTTGACTTGCTTGCGATCATTCATAAAGATTTATGTTAGTTTTTCCAATTTAACTAATAAATAATAATATGTATAATTGTATTTTTGAGTACAATATTAATCTTTACTTTAAAATTTCCCAACTTGTAAATGAGATTCAATAAAAGGACAAATCCTTGTAATTTTAATAATATGATAAATTGATAAATATACGTAATAATGTAGATATCAAGTCCTATTCACAAGCCACACAACATTTAAATCTTTATATACTAGACGTTAATATCATTTACTCCTAATCTAATACTTAAACCATACGACACATAATTTAATTATCTAATTTTTATTTAAATATTAATTCATATTTTGTAATGACTATGAATTCTAACTTTTTTTTTTTAATCTTGATATGATCTTACATGTATTCATAACATTTATTTCAATTTAATAAAATCTTTACATTTCAATTGTTTATTCTATGCAAATATTTTTTTTTTTTTTTAAAAAATTTTAACTTCATCATCTTCAAATAATAATATCATATCAGTAACTTTATCACTTCATCTTTAAACTCTTGGAACCTTATCTCATTTTCTTATAGGGTCACAATATGTAAACATGACAAATTATCTCATTATAATTAACAAGATTATCAAGAGTTTCCAATTTTTCTTAACTACCCTTGGCTAAAATTTGAATAAATTTTGAATTTCTACAAGAATTTGTGGCATATAACGTTGAATAATAAATGTATAAGACTTTATTCTTTGTGACACTTTATAATCGACCCCTTAGTTTAGAGGCATTCAATTAGTGGCTCTAGGAAATGGGGTTAATCAACAATGTTATGACAATCTGTTACAGAATTATTATATCCAAATGATGCTTATGGGATGATTGAACGTTGCAGTAATCTCAACTCGGTAGCCTGAGCTTGCAATCAACCAGAGCATTCCCGTAGATGAATGCTATCAAATTATTCCGATGGTTTAATCTGAAAAGTGCTTGCTTTGATGTAAGCTTACAGCCCCTTTGATTTTTACCTGACCAAGAATCCCTTACAAACAATTACAGAGTAACTAGCACGGCTTCACTATTGCGGATACCACTTCCTTTATGGCTCCATTTTAAGGGATAATAGAGTTTGCGACTTGTGCACCTCACCATATCGTTTTGAGTTTGTACTCAATATTGGATTGCTACTTTATTGAGAAATACTCTTCGGGATTTCAATCTTAATTCTAAGAGTAGATGTATATGATTTTTAAAAATTTAGAAAACTTGGGTAACTCATGGTCAAATTAGTGTCCTAAAAGATAGAAAAAAAAAAAAGAAGAGAAATTTATTGAACCAGCCATAGGTAGTTAAGTATCATCCAATTGTTTGCAGCGCATCATTTGAGGCTGGGGATTTTTGATGACAGGGGAATGATGCTTGGAGCATAAAATTCTACTCTATTGAAAGGAAAATGCTATTCGTGCAAAGGACCATTTTCAATCTCCCAAATTTTATGATTTTTGAGTTTTGATGAAACAAAAAAAAAAAAAAAAGGAACACAAAAAAAAAAAAAGATTTAGACAATCCCAAACCTATGATTATTGATATCTTGAGATATTACAAAAGATAGGGTTAATTCAACTCCACATATTTCCCATATGGAAAAGTCCAATATTTTGCATCAAAATCTCAAAGCCAACCTCACATTCACCTCAAAGTATCCTTAAAAAGGACCACCTCTACAACAACTACAGCCCCATGAAAACGACGCTGCTTTCTCCATGAAAAATGGATTTGAGACAATATCCAGCTAAAACCTTACATTAATCTTTATAAAAACGCCGATTCATCATGCCAAAACCCAAAGGTGACCTCAAAAATAAAGAAAAAAGAAAATGAAGACCATCAAACACAGGTTAGACGAGAAAGAGAGGGGGGTACCTTGAATAGAGAGGCTGGTCCGTTAATAGCAAAAATTAAGAAAGACCCATTTCAGTACACAGTAAATGATTGAAACCCCAAATTTGTGAGGCGTCTGCAACACATCAAGTTTACTACTTATAAACAAAGAATCAAGTAAGAAAACCTCATGCCTTCTAACTAGTAAGCAACCCATCCATCACACTCACAGACAAGCTTCTTACCTTGGAATTTGGAAGCCTAGGAACCCGTTCTAGAGCATTTCTGCATACCAAGCACGTAAGGCCTGCTCCTTGTCAAAAGGAAATACAAGAGTAACAGGAAAAATTAAAAAAAAAAAAAAGATAAAAAACCTTAAACAAGACATGATTTTTCGATCAGATACCTACATGTAAAGATCCACCGAATTAGCTAATCCTTGTCGAATTCCCCATCTCAATGCAACACTGAATAAGTGGGAGGCAAGCAACAGTACTTGAATTTGACATATGGGTGCATTGTGTCCACAGTATACAACAATAACAAGGGTCTTTAATTTCAAAAGCTAAAACAAACCACAAATTTTCCCATTAGCGAACATGCATAGAAAATCAATTAAACAAACCAAGAATTCAACTATAACATCTGCTACTCAATCAATCTAACGCAGAACACATCAAAACCCAGTTCATTTCCTTGCTATGATGTTGTTGATTCATGCCTCTTGTCCTTTCACTTCATTCAATGGGGGTGTCCTCATCAATGTCACCACTTGTTCCATGAGTTTCTTCATGGCGGCGTGGTGATTTTTCCCCATGAATTATAGCCTCAACCTCTTCGTTGGCTCTTTTGATAAAGTTTGGTACTTTTACATCTTTTGCTTCCCATTCGAAAACCAAAAGAATTAAAACAAAGCCAATTTCCGTCCACATTTCTATCTAAAAAATATTTCCGGGGAGTTTCACAATAGGCCTTCATTTTGCTTCATTCATGTTACATCAACAATAAAACAAACATATCTATTTATCTTTAAGTATCAACAAAAGCACCTTCAAAGATGATGGAAATATACAAATTTTTCTGCCAAGAATTGCACTTTATTGGATGGAATTGGAAAAAAGAACATGAACATGAACATGAACATGAAGGGCACCCCATAGAATTGTGATGACAAGGTTTTTGCTTTTTCTTCCTTTGTGTGTATTTGTGTGTGTGTGTGAGAGAGAGAATTTAGAGCTACCTAGAGACAGCCAAAAAGCTGTAATTTTCAGGAAGAAGCTATGATCCATATGTGCCTGGACCCATATTTATTATGTTTTCAAAGATCATCTCTATGCAAAGCCCAGCAACTAACAGTCTAATAATGCTCTGTTAAGATGTATTCCAAGGACCAAGATAAATAATTCCCATTAGAAACAAAACAATTATATGAAAGGAACAAACTTTTTACTTGCAGCAGATCATCAATATGTATATATACGGAGATTTTCTGTTTTTTTTTTTTTTTTTTTTTGGTGGGTACATACCTGATGGAGACTTTGTTGGGTCCGGCTTTCACTCTGCCGTTGAGACTCCACTCCACTGCTAAGACTTTCTGACTTTGCATTTACGTTTGTGTGTCTGAATCTGATTTCAGGTTTTGATTAGTGATTACAAGATAAATGTAAAACCTAATTACCTATCTGTCCTCCAATTGAACAAGATTCATCTGCGCCGAGACACTGACATGGATGGTGGAGT